>CM042833.1:15781825-17097844 GCA_009982885.2 Hyles vespertilio
GCAGTTGAGTCCGTAGCTAGAAAAAGTACACAATTATTACATGTATTGAATTACCTTACTTACTACACTAAATACATTAGATTCTAAATTTGAAGCTGTATGTCTGCTAGAAGTGCCATAGACTTTTAATGATCGGTCAGTCAGTCAGTGAGTGACAAAATTAAGAAAAGTTGACAGTTACAATTCTTAAACTACTGGTTCAAATTGAATGAAGTTATAGGGGGGTTGGAAAATGGTCTGAATTGCTTCGAGAAAGGGATGGTACGACTGTGCCGCTCTTTAGCTCGACCTTGGAGGGGGCACTGCCGAGCCCCAGATAGGTAAACAACTTACATGTTCATTTCAAAAGATTAAAAGAATATAAAACGGAATCGTAACATAACGCTTCGATAAATAAATAAATCAATTAATATATGACACGCCCGACGCATCCTAGAAAGCATATTATTGTTTTACAGTTGAAAGTTGTTAACAGTTGCTTACATAACTAGTAAGTAGTAGTCTACTGATTTGATAGTTTTAATTTTGTAGATTTATTTGTGTTCTTGTCGAATTTAACCGCTACAACCTCGTATTTAAGAAATTCGTGCAAATTATTATAGTAGCACTTTTTTAACAAGATATTTTGCAATAATAAGCAAAAAAGAAACAAAAATTTCCGATGTGATGATTTGACAATAACGGCCCATGAGGGATTTGAACCCACGACCTCGCGCTTGGTGACACGACGCTCTAACCACTGAGCTAATGGGCCGACAGTATAATTGACAAATTACTTAAACAGGTTTCTCTTTCATTCATTTTGAAATATTAAATCAATCTTAAGTAGCATCAAATGGCCTTTAGCTGTTGAACCTGTTATCGTAGCCACATTTATTTCTCCGCTTTCTTCGGCGCTTTGTTATTAGTCGCGTTTTTTGCTTTGTTTAATATTGTATTGCACTACTTACAAGATAGCAGAATGTCATCGAACGAAATGCCACATATGTACTTCAGTTAGATACACCCACAAAAACCCAACAGTCACATATATAGTTCTGACTCCACACTAAGATCTTGTGTCGTGGGTATCAGATACTACGAGAAATTTTTCGGTGTCATAAACACCCAGACCTGACACAAGTAGTTGATGTTCACCCAACATATCGGTGCGGGCATCGACCCGCGGCCTCTCGTATCTCAGCCGGCGTCTAACCAACTCTGCCACGGAGGCTATCCATCACTAAAATGCAAGAGCATCTAGTGGTGATCATACATACATAGCACATACACGAAAGGAATGTTACGTTGCATCTTATTTTGTTATTAGAATATAATGAAACTTGTGAATTCGCTTATATAATTAGATAATATGTAATGTTAAATGTTAGGGGCGAGTAGTGGCAACAATAATAGCTTTATAGTCTTTATAATAACTTTTTACAACTTTATTGCACGAAAAGAAAAAAAATACAAACATTAATCACATACCTAAAAAGTATAATAATTGCAGTCTCCAAGTTAGTGACATACGAAATAAAAATTAAATATTCAAACCAAATGCTTTTTAAAAGTTTCAATAAACAACTAGGTACCTTACAACTTTTGAGTTCAACCTAAACGAATCTTACAGAATATTCGACTTTCAATTCCACTGTATGCTGTTTTTTATGTTTGCTACCTCATATCTCTGTACTGGATGAACCGAGCTTGATAATTTTTTCTTTCATTGGAACTGGTGCGTGTCATTTGGTCCCATAAAATATGGTGAAGATGTAATGAATATTTTCGGACCGGGAGAGGAGAACTCTTCAAAATTTAGCAGGATTCCAACGGTTCTTTTTGCATTCGGTTTAGTATAAAAACTAAGCTACAAAGGGAGAGGGGAGGGGGGGAGGGTGGAGGAGCGAGGGGGATAGGAAAAACAAAAGAAATAAATAAAGAAAGAAAAACGATTTATTGACACAACCTGGAATATACACAACATTACAACAAAAACAAAAAGAAAAAATACAATAATATAAAATAAGATAAAAAATATATACTTATATTTAAATATTAAATCATACTATGGTGCATTAATACGAACAGCCACAGCTAATAAACACTAATATCTTGAATACTCTAATATACCGGGTTTATCAAGACTGCTACCGCAAACGAAGCCGGGTGGTAGTTTTAGTGGCTACATATACAATGCAACTAAAAATTTTGCTAAGAAACGCGACAATAATTTTTAATGGTTTTTAAATAATTATCATCATTTTTGGTTGGTAAATCCATAGTTTTTGCTATAATAATAATTTAAACTCTTTTGTACCTTAGCCATTAGTGCATAAAGTTTATTTGGGCCTCTCTGTCATGACAAAGCTAGTGAAACTATTATTAAGAATGTCTTCGACGATTAAATTTCATAAATATATAGTTTGTATGACAGTTCTGATTTTATAGCACGTCCGAAAAATCGGACGTTATGCACGGCGGACACAATTGAGGTTCAAAGTAGATTCAATAAAGTATGGATCTTATGATAAAATTTATTATAAAGAAATAAAACAAATGAATTATATTTTAGTTTATGACATGGTATGTCATGTGGCATTTGGGTGAAGACCCACATCACATTTCTGACATTGAAATTTAGTTTTTCCTTCGCATTGATTTGCACACCTTCGTTCGGTATTTATTGGGACCAGCCTATGATTTTTATATATTAAACTAAATTAATATATATTAAACCAATATATTAAAATAATAAACCATGAAAACAATAATTTATTATTCCAAAAATTACCATTTTATAGAAGTCCGATTTATCGGACGTCATGCACTAATGGGGTAGAGTATTTATAAATAAAGGGTACGCACTATTATTTTAGGAAAAAATAGATTGACCACCACCAGATATCACCGAGGACCAACTTAATAAACTTGAGCGCCTTCAAAACTTTTGTATTAGATTCATATTTGGTTTACGCAAATATGATCATGTTTCGGAGTTCCGTGCTAAGCTCAAGTGGTTGCCCATACGACTTCGTCGGAATGCTCATATTCTCTTTCTTCTGTACAATAACGGGTTTCTCAAGACTGCTACCGAAAACGAAGCCGGGTGGTAGTTTTAGTGACTACAAACACAATGGAACTAAAAATTTCGCGTAGAAACGCGATAACTATTTTTTATGATTTTTTAAACATCGTCATTTTTGGGTGGTAAATCCATAGTTTTTGCTAAATAATAATTTAAACACTTTTATACCGTAGATTAGTTATAAATAAAAGGGTATACACTATTATTTTAGGAAAAAATGTATTTACCACCCAAATATGGCCATAGGAAAAAAATTACAAAAAAAAAAATTTCGCTTTTTTTTGCAACTTTTTCTATTGCATTGTGTCTGAAGTAGCTTAAACTACCACCCGGCTTCGTTTTCGGTAGCAGTCTTGATATACACTGTATATATTTAATCCTCTTACCCCCTCTTACCTCAAAGATCGATTTGTATTTCTCCACGACTCACATACTAGATCCCTGCGGTCGTCAGAGAGTTTGGAGTTGAGAATGCCCGTGCACACCACCACTTTCATGGACAAATCGTTTACTGTTAAGGCTGTTCGATTATGGAACGCATTACCAGTTGTGGTACTCGTAAGACGGCACGATCACTATCATCATTCAAAAACTTGTCAAAGATTATTACCTTTCTCACTGAACTGACACATTGATGTGGATAGCTTTCCTATTTGCATGTACTGAAACTTTATTATATATATTTATATACCATGTATATACCGGGTATCTCAAGACTGCTACCGAAAACGAAGCCGGGTGGTAGTTTTAGTGACTACAAACACAATGCAACTAAAATTTTCGCAAAGAAAGGCGACATTAATTTTTTATGTTTTTTTAAATATCGTCATTTTTGGGTGGTAAATCCATAGTTTTTGCTAAAATAATAATTTAAACTCTTTTATACCTTAGATTATTTATAAATAAAAGAGTATACACTATTATTTTAGGCAAAAATGTATTTACCACCCAAATATGGTCATAGGAAAAAAATAACAAAAAAAAAAAATGGTCGCTTTTTTTTGCAAGTTTTTCTGTTGCATTGTGTCTGAAGTCGCTCAAACTACCACCCGGCTTCGTTTTCGGTAGCAGTCTTGATATACCCTGTATATATATATGTGTGTATTTTCTGATGTATGTATTCTTATGATCTTATATATGTATGTATATATTTATGTATTTGTTTACATTACATAATATGAGTATTCATGACTTTTATTACTTGTAATTTTTTTAAATTATTTTAATTAGTATTTTGCAAATCTTTTCCCTTTCTAGGTAGGTTCTATCCTTTACACTTTCAACTGCCCTCTGTTTACCCTATTCTTAAATCCATCTCATGGTTGTCTGTAAGACATTGCCTTTCGGCGATAAGATCGCCAATTGTACTTTTTATATATGTAATTTCTCTCTGTATTTGTTGTCTTTTTGTGCAATAAAGTGTAAATAAATAAATAAATACCACCCAAATACGACCATAGGAAAAAAAATCAAAAAATCATTGTCGCTTTTTTTTTTGCAACATTTTTTATTGCATTATGTCTGAAGTTGCTTAAATTACCACCAGGCTTCGTTTTCGGTAGCAGTCTTGATATACCCTGTATACATATTAACAATCTAATATATACATAATATATAATATACGTTCGGCAACTTTTGATCGATTGTAGTGATTTCTTTTTCATGCCTATCGACGCTAAAAAGATACGAATAACTAATTTTTTAATTAAATTAAAAAATCGTAGGAACTATGCCTCATATAAATATCTATATGTTTCGTATTTGGCGACCACCGGTATTTAATATGTTACGCAAATATTTTGATTTGTTGGTTAGTCTAGTTGGTTTGGTTAGTATTTTTTTTACCATATAGTGTTTTTTTTTGTAAGTCGGTTTTTACATGAATCTTTCCAGTTATAAATAAAATTATTGGCCTACATCAATTTCCGCAAGAATATTTTTTTTTTGAATACCTTATCTTTTTGTTTAAACTGTTCTATTTAAAAAATCCAAACACAGTAACCAAAAAGAAAACAATAAATCTACATATTTTTATATTGGTACAAATATATAACTCTTCTTGCACACGAAAAACAAATGCAAGAAAATCCGTCATGCGTATAAATTGTGTGACGTACAAACACGAAGAGTAGTTTTTATGCCGAGAAAATGAAAAATTGCTCCGGGATGAATAACATAACGCGGGTCGGCGACATCGTAAAAAGTTAGATGCAGCTGCTAGATATTCGCGCATTGCATGAATCTAAGATGGAAGTATACATTTATGTCAATTAGTTTTGATGATTGTACTTCTCAATCAAATATTTGATTACAATTGAATTTCTCTACTGGTGGTAGGGCTCTCGTATGTGAGAGGCCGCCTGGGTAGGAATCTCCACAATGTCAATATCTTCCGCCAATCAGTAGTGTAAATGCATTGTTGTATTTCGGTTTGAAGGACATTTGAGCCAGACTAACTGGTGTGTAAGTTTTTTTTTCTATTGCGCTGCATGGCGAGCATGCTGATCGCCTGATGGTAACTGATAACGACCGCTCATAAATAGAAGAATGAACAAACAATACCTTAATTTACAAAGCAATGCTTGGCATTCTACTGAGCTCGCCGTCTTGAGACATAAAATGTTCAGTCTCAATATTATGTCCAATAGTCACTCTGGCTGCATTGTCCTTCAATCCGAAACACAACAGTGCATTAACACTGCTGTTTGGCGAGTGTAACAAATATTGCGGTAGTACCTACCCGGGCTGCCTCTCACATGGGAGAGCTCTACCACCAGTAATTTTCAGTATTTCATCACAGAGGTAAGACTGGTTCTTATCTAATTTCACCGATTTTATTTCCCCAATAAACCTAATTGGTTTTGATAAGCCACAGACTATCTCTGTACCGGACAATAATTAATCTTGGGTTATTTATATGATGTTTCCAAGCTAGAACACGCAAACAAAGTGTAAGTAAAATATCACAACACTAAGCAGGCCAGCTCGGCTCCAACCAGGTATAAATACACTTTTTATTAATATTAAATCACCTATGTTTATCAAGGATAATAAGGATTCTAATGGTGGAAGAATTTTTCAAATCGGTCCAGTAGTTTTAGAACCTATTCAATGCAACAAATATAATATTAGTATAGGTAATTTCCCACGCTCAACATTTATGAATATTACAGACATTAAGTTAACCCTATACTCGTGAGCGATGACGGATCTTAAATTTATATTTCACTTAGCTTGGTCAACGGTTGATGAAACGCATTGCTTTGTTAGCTACCCAACTCAAACCAGGTGCTTATACTTTCTGAGGCTAGACTATGACATATCTTAAACTAGCGGTCCGGCCGTCTCCGCCCGGTTGCAGAAAACTTTTCAAAATAACGCCCAAAACGTTCAATTCCGAGTATCAATATAGAGTATCGGAGCAAAGGATTCCTCAGATATCGATTTTGAAACAAATCGGCCCTTAAAAAATGAATAAAATATCCTCGTATTTGCTAATTTCTCTCTAGTGCTTCCCTCCTATAGGTCAAAGCGTGATGAAATAAAATGAAATTGGCTTATTGATCATATAGGCAATTAAATAGCTCTTACGACAAGTCAATACAGAATACTTCACTACGTAGTATAAAACAAAGTCGCTTTCTCTGTTCCTATGTCCCTTTGTATGCTTAAATCTTTAAAACTACGCAACTGATTTTGATGCGGTTTTTTAATAGATAGAGTAATTCAAGAGGAAGGTTTATATGTATAATACGTACATATTATTGTACAGAAATCTATTTGTACCCGGCTTTGTAGCTGGGCCGGGCCGCTAGTGTTATTTATAAAACAGACCAGCTACCATCGTACATTATTCCAAAGAAAAGCATCACATTTCGAGGTTCTAATTGATAATAAACCACCCGATCTATGTAACAAATGTTAAACTTTATGTCAAAATACAAACAAGCATTTTAGATTTATCGTTTAGAATTTAGATGCACCGATTATATCTCTATTGACAATTAGCAGTAAACATGTCGGCGACTTTTACTTGAAGTCGTTACAATACTTGTAAATATTCGTTCTGATTGAAACAGGTAGTCCGTTTTATACATATGTTTGCAAGTAATATAAAAAATATATTGAACGATTTATGATGCAAGTCACATCTTTGTTGATTCTGGGGCAGTTTTCGACTATGTTCTTTGAGCAAAAATTATCTTGTAAAAAATAATGTATCGCACAATTTATACATAATGCTGCTGGCCAAGTCGATCTATTTATTTAACACGTAAAGAATTTTTAATATTGATATGATAAAAACTTACGTAAAACCTTTATACAGAAGGTCCCTTAAGCAAGGACTAAATAAATTAACCGACTTGATATTAAATGCATCTCACAACTTTTTGCAGTATACAACCTGAGCTGCGAGACTTGGAATTTTTTACAGGATGTTCTTGATGGAATCTCACGTCTTTTTGTAGAGTCCTCTTTTTTTCCTTTTCGGCACTTTTTACTTCTAGAATATCACTAACGATTTTTCTTAAAGCCTCTGTCTTATGGATTTTTCTTATTTTTGTAGGTATCAATTTATCACAAATATAGCGGATTTGATTATTAATGTTCTTTCTTTCATGGTAATTGATATTTTCGAGCTATATAGTCTATTTATTTGCAAGTTTTGCTTCGTCATATTTTTCTAGAGGAATGTTGTACAGTTTCATGGGTTGAATACATCCTTTCCCTCTCTATACCCCCTCCTGTTATACCTCATATACACATATATAGATACCTATCTACAACTATTATATACGGCTACAATGATTCATTAACTGCAAATGTAACTTTGTAATCCTATACATTTATATAGGATTACAAAGTTATTAACGCAGTTGGTCTATCTAGAAAACTAGACACAAATTATGAAATGTTTGAATTTACCCTTACTTAAGACACTAAATACTAATTATATTCTAAATTTGAAGCTTGTATGTCTGCTAGAAGTGCCATAGACTTTTAATGATCGGTCAGTCAGTCAGTGAGTGACAAAATTAAGAAAGTTTGACCAGTTACAATTCTTAAACTACTGGTTCAAATTGAATGAAGTTATAGGGGGTTGAAAATGGTCTGAATTGCTTCGAGAAAGGGATGGTACGACTGTGCCGCTCTTTAGCTCGACTTGGAGGGGGCACTGCCGAGCCCCCAGATAGGTAAACAACTTACATGTTCATTTCAAAAGATTAAAAGAATATAAAACGGAATCGTAACATAACGCTTCGATAAATAAATAAATCAATTAATATATGACACGCCCGACGCATCCTAGAAAGCATATTATTGTTTTACAGTTGAAAGTTGTTTAACAGTTGCTTACATAACTAGTAAGTAGTAGTCTACTGATTTGATAGTTTTAATTTTGTAGATTTATTTGTGTTCTTGTCGAATTTAACCGCTACAACCTCGTATTTAAGAAATTCGTGCAAATTATTATAGTAGCACTTTTTTAACAAGATATTTTGCAATAATAAGCAAAAAAGAAAACAAAAATTTCCGATGTGATGATTTGACAATAACGGCCCATGAGGGATTTGAACCCACGACCTCGCGCTTGGTGACACGACGCTCTAACCACTGAGCTAATGGGCCGACAGTATAATTGACAAATTACTTAAACAGGTTTCTCTTTCATTCATTTTGAAATATTAAATCAATCTTAAGTAGCATCAAATGGCCTTTAGCTGTTGAACTGTTGTCGTAGCCACATTTTATTTCTCGCTTTCTTCGGCGCTTTGTTATTAGTCGCGTTTTTGCTTTGTTTAATATTGTATTGCACTACTTACAAGATAGCAGAATGTCATCGAACGAAATGCCACATATGTACTTCAGTTAGATACACCCACATACACCCAACAGTCACATATATAGTTCTGACTCCACACTAAGATCTTGTGTCGTGGGTATCAGATACTACGATAAATTTTTCGGTGTCATAAACACCCAGACCTGACAGAAGTAGTTGATGTTCACCCAACATATCGGTGCGGGCATCGAACCCGCGGCCTCTCGTATCTCAGCCGGCGTCTAACCAACTCTGCCACGGAGGCTATCCATCACTAAAATGCAAGTAGCATCTAGTGGTGATCATACATACATAGCACATACACGAAAGGAATGTTACGTTGCATCTTATTTTGTTATTAGAATATAATGAAACTTGTGAATTCGCTTATATAATTAGATAATAATGTAATGTTAAATGTTAGGGGCGAGTAGTGGCACAATAATAGCTTTATAGTCTTTATAAATAACTTTTTACACTTTATTGCACGAAAAGAAAAAAATACAAACATTAATCACATACCTAAAAAGTATAATAATTGGCAGTCTCCAAGTTAGTGACATACGAAATAAAAATTAAATATTCAAACCAAATGCTTTTTAAAAGTTTCAATAAAACAACTAGGTACCTTACAACTTTTGAGTTCAACCTAAACGAATCTTACAGAATATTCGACTTTCAATTCCACTGTATGCTGTTTTTTATGTTTGCTACCTCATATCTCTGTACTGGATGAACCGAGCTTGATAATTTTTTCTTTCATTGGAAACTGGTGCGTGTCATTTGGTCCCATAAAAATATGGTGAAGATGTAATGAATATTTTCGGACCGGGAGAGGAGAACTCTTCAAAATTTAGCAGGATTCCAACGGTTCTTTTTGCATTCGGTTTAGTATAAAAACTAAGCTACAAAGGGAGAGGGGAGGGGGGGAGGGTGGAGGAGCGAGGGGGATAGGAAAAACAAAAGAAATAAATAAAGAAAAGAAAAACGATTTATTGACACAACCTGGAATATACACAACATTACAACAAAAACAAAAAGAAAAAAATACAATAATATAAAATAAGATAAAAAATATATACTTATATTTAAATATTAAATCATACTATGGTGCATTAATACGAACAGCCACAGCTAATAAACACTAATATCTTGAATACTCTAATATACCGGGTTTATCAAGACTGCTACCGCAAACGAAGCCGGGTGGTAGTTTTAGTGGCTACATATACAATGCAACTAAAAATTTTGCTAAGAAACGCGACAATAATTTTTAATGGTTTTTAAATAATTATCATCATTTTTGGTTGGTAAATCCATAGTTTTTGCTATAATAATAATTTAAACTCTTTTGTACCTTAGCCCATTAGTGCATAAAGTTTATTTGGGCCTCTCTGTCATGACAAAGCTAGTGAAACTATTATTAAGAATGTCTTCGACGATTAAATTTCATAAAATATATAGTTTGTATGACAGTTCTGATTTTATAGCACGTCCGAAAAATCGGACGTTATGCACGGCGGACACAATTGAGGTTCAAAGTAGATTCAATAAAAGTATGGATCTTATGATAAAATTTATTATAAAGAAATAAAACAAATGAATTATATTTTAGTTTATGACATGGTATGTCATGTGGCATTTTGGGTGAAGACCCACATCACATTTCTGACATTGAAATTTAGTTTTTCCTTCGCATTGATTTGCACACCTTCGTTCGGTATTTATTGGGACCAGCCTATGATTTTTATATATTAAACTAAATTAATATATATTAAACCAATATATTAAAATAATAAACCATGAAAACAATAATTTATTATTCCAAAAATTACCATTTTATAGAAGTCCGATTTATCGGACGTCATGCACTAATGGGGTAGAGTATTTATAAATAAAAGGGTACGCACTATTATTTTAGGAAAAAATAGATTGACCACCACCAGATATCACCGAGGACCAACTTAATAAACTTGAGCGCCTTCAAAACTTTTGTATTAGATTCATATTTGGTTTACGCAAATATGATCATGTTTCGGAGTTCCGTGCTAAGCTCAAGTGGTTGCCCATACGACTTCGTCGGAATGCTCATATTCTCTTTCTTCTGTACAATAACGGGTATCTCAAGACTGCTACCGAAAACGAAGCCGGGTGGTAGTTTTAGTGACTACAAACACAATGGAACTAAAAATTTCGCGTAGAAACGCGATAACTATTTTTTATGATTTTTTAAACATCGTCATTTTTGGGTGGTAAATCCATAGTTTTTGCTAAAATAATAATTTAAACACTTTTATACCGTAGATTAGTTATAAATAAAAGGGTATACACTATTATTTTAGGAAAAAATGTATTTACCACCCAAATATGGCAATAGGAAAAAAATTACAAAAAAAAAAATTCGCTTTTTTTTGCAACTTTTTCTATTGCATTGTGTCTGAAGTAGCTTAAACTACCACCCGGCTTCGTTTTCGGTAGCAGTCTTGATATACACTGTATATTATTTAATCCTCTTACCCCCTCTTACCTCAAAGATCGATTTGTATTTCTCCACGACTCACATACTAGATCCCTGCGGTCGTCAGAGAGTTTGGAGTTGAGAATGCCCGTGCACACCACCACTTTCATGGACAAATCGTTTACTGTTAAGGCTGTTCGATTATGGAACGCATTACCAGTTGTGGTACTCGTAAGACGGGCACGATCACTATCATCATTCAAAAAACTTGTCAAAGATTATTACCTTTCTCACTGAACTGACACATTGATGTGGATAGCTTTCCTATTTGCATGTACTGAAACTTTATTATATATATTTATATACCATGTATATACCGGGTATCTCAAGACTGCTACCGAAAACGAAGCCGGGTGGTAGTTTTAGTGACTACAAACACAATACAACTAAAATTTTCGCAAAGAAAGGCGACATTAATTTTTTATGTTTTTTTAAATATCGTCATTTTTGGGTGGTCAATCCATAGTTTTTGCTAAAATAATAATTTAAACTCTTTTATACCTTAGATTATTTATAAATAAAAGAGTATACACTATTATTTTAGGCAAAAATGTATTTACCACCCAAATATGGTCATAGGAAAAAAATAACAAAAAAAAATGGTCGCTTTTTTTGCAAGTTTTTCTGTTGCATTGTGTCTGAAGTCGCTCAAACTACCACCCGGCTTCGTTTTCGGTAGCAGTCTTGATATACCCTGTATATATATATGTGTGTATTTTCTGATGTATGTATTCTTATGATCTTATATATGTATGTATATATTTATGTATTTGTTTACATTACATAATATGAGTATTCATGACTTTTATTACTTGTAATTTTTTTAAATTATTTTAATTAGTATTTTGCAAATCTTTTCCCTTTCTAGGTAGGTTCTATCCTTTACACTTTCAACTGCCCTCTGTTTACCCTATTCTTAAATCCATCTCATGGTTGTCTGTAAGACATTGCCTTTCGGCGATAAGATCGCCAATTGTACTTTTTATATATGTAATTTCTCTCTGTATTTGTTGTCTTTTTGTGCAATAAAGTGTAAATAAATAAATAAATACCACCCAAATACGACCATAGGAAAAAAAATCAAAAAATCATTGTCGCTTTTTTTTTGCAACATTTTTTATTGCATTATGTCTGAAGTTGCTTAAATTACCACCAGGCTTCGTTTTCGGTAGCAGTCTTGATATACCCTGTATACATATTAACAATCTAATATATACATAATATATAATATACGTTCGGCAACTTTTGATCGATTGTAGTGATTTCTTTTTCATGCCTATCGACGCTAAAAAGATACGAATAACTAATTTTTTAATTAAATTAAAAAATCGTAGGAACTATGCCTCATATAAAATATCTATATGTTTCGTATTTGGCGACCACCGGTATTTAATATGTTACGCAAATATTTTGATTTGTTGGTTAGTCTAGTTGGTTTGGTTAGTATTTTTTTTACCATATAGTGTTTTTTTTTGTAAGTCGGTTTTTACATGAATCTTTCCAGTTATAAATAAAATTATTGGCCTACATCAATTTCCGCAAGAATATTTTTTTTTGAATACCTTATCTTTTTGTTTAAACTGTTCTATTTAAAAAATCCAAACACAGTAACCAAAAAGAAAACAATAAATCTACATATTTTTATATTGGTACAAATATATAACTCTTCTTGCACACGAAAAACAAATGCAAGAAAATCCGTCATGCGTATAAATTGTGTGACGTACAAACACGAAGAGTAGTTTTTATGCCGAGAAAATGAAAAATTGCTCCGGGATGAATAACATAACGCGGGTCGGCGACATCGTAAAAAGTTAGATGCAGCTGCTAGATATTCGCGCATTGCATGAATCTAAGATGGAAGTATACATTTATGTCAATTAGTTTTGATGATTGTACTTCTCAATCAAATATTTGATTACAATTGAATTTCTCTACTGGTGGTAGGGCTCTCGTATGTGAGAGGCCGCCTGGGTAGGAATCTCCACAATGTCAATATCTTCCGCCAATCAGTAGTGTAAATGCATTGTTGTATTTCGGTTTGAAGGACATTTGAGCCAGACTAACTGGTGTGTAAGTTTTTTTTTCTATTGCGCTGCATGGCGAGCATGCTGATCGCCTGATGGTAACTGATAACGACCGCTCATAAATAGAAGAATGAACAAACAATACCTTAATTTACAAAGCAATGCTTGGCATTCTACTGAGCTCGCCGTCTTGAGACATAAAATGTTCAGTCTCAATATTATGTCCAATAGTCACTCTGGCTGCATTGTCCTTCAATCCGAAACACAACAGTGCATTAACACTGCTGTTTGGCGAGTGTAACAAATATTGCGGTAGTACCTACCCGGGCTGCCTCTCACATGGGAGAGCTCTACCACCAGTAATTTTCAGTATTTCATCACAGAGGTAAGACTGGTTCTTATCTAATTTCACCGATTTTATTTCCCCAATAAACCTAATTGGTTTTGATAAGCCACAGACTATCTCTGTACCGGACAATAATTAATCTTGGGTTATTTATATGATGTTTCCAAGCTAGAACACGCAAACAAAGTGTAAGTAAAATATCACAACACTAAGCAGGCCAGCTCGGCTCCAACCAGGTATAAATACACTTTTTATTAATATTAAATCACCTATGTTTATCAAGGATAATAAGGATTCTAATGGTGGAAGAATTTTTCAAATCGGTCCAGTAGTTTTAGAACCTATTCAATGCAACAAATATAATATTAGTATAGGTAATTTCCCACGCTCAACATTTATGAATATTACAGACATTAAGTTAACCCTATACTCGTGAGCGATGACGGATCTTAAATTTATATTTCATTTAGCTTGGTCAACGGTTGATGAAACGCATTGCTTTGTTAGCTACCCAACTCAAACCAGGTGCTTATACTTTCTGAGGCTAGACTATGACATATCTTAAACTAGCGGTCCGGCCGTCTCCGCCCGGTTGCAGAAAACTTTTCAAAATAACGCCCAAAACGTTCAATTCCGAGTATCAATATAGAGTATCGGAGCAAAGGATTCCTCAGATATCGATTTTGAAACAAATCGGCCCTTAAAAAATGAATAAAATATCCTCGTATTTGCTAATTTCTCTCTAGTGCTTCCCTCCTATAGGTCAAAGCGTGATGAAATAAAATGAAATTGGCTTATTGATCATATAGGCAATTAAATAGCTCTTACGACAAGTCAATACAGAATACTTCACTACGTAGTATAAAACAAAGTCGCTTTCTCTGTTCCTATGTCCCTTTGTATGCTTAAATCTTTAAAACTACGCAACTGATTTTGATGCGGTTTTTTTAATAGATAGAGTAATTCAAGAGGAAGGTTTATATGTATAATACGTACATATTATTGTACAGAAATCTATTTGTACCCGGGCGAAGCTGGGCCGGGCCGCTAGTGTTATTTATAAAACAGACCAGCTACCATCGTACATTATTCCAAAGAAAAGCATCACATTTCGAGGTTCTAATTGATAATAAACCACCCGATCTATGTAACAAATGTTAAACTTTATGTCAAAATACAAACAAGCATTTTAGATTTATCGTTTAGAATTTAGATGCACCGGTTATATCTCTATTGACAATTAGCAGTAAACATGTCGGCGACTTTTACTTGAAGTCGTTACAATACTTGTAAATATTCGTTCTGGTTGAAACAGGTAGTCCGTTTTATACATATGTTTGCAAGTAATATAAAAAATATATTGAACGATTTATGATGCAAGTCACATCTTTGTTGATTCTGGGGCAGTTTTCGACTATGTTCTTTGAGCAAAAATTATCTTGTAAAAAATAATGTATCGCACAATTTATACATAATGCTGCTGGCCAAGTCGATCTATTTATTTAACACGTAAAGAATTTTTAATATTGATATGATAAAAACTTACGTAAAACCTTTATACAGAAGGTCCCTTAAGCAAGGACTAAATAAATTAACCGACTTGATATTAAATGCATCTCACAACTTTTTGCAGTATACAACCTGAGCTGCGAGACTTGGAATTTTTTACAGGATGTTCTTGATGGAATCTCACGTCTTTTTGTAGAGTCCTCTTTTTTTTCCTTTTCGGCACTTTTTACTTCTAGAATATCACTAACGATTTTTCTTAAAGCCTCTGTCTTATGGATTTTTCTTATTTTTGTAGGTATCAATTTATCACAAATATAGCGGATTTGATTATTAATGTTCTTTCTTTCATGGTAATTGATATTTTCGAGCTATATAGTCTATTTATTTGCAAGTTTTGCTTCGTCATATTTTTATAGAGGAATGTTGTACAGTTTCATGGGCTGAATACACCCTTTCCCTCTCTATACCCCCTCATGTTATGCCTCATATACACATATATAGAAACTTTTCGGTCTCAAAAACACCCAGACCTGACACAATTGCTTAGGTTCACCCAACACTTGTCTTGGTGCGGGCATCGAACCCGCGGCTTCTCGTTTCCCAGTCAGCGTCTAACCAATTCTGCCACGGCAAATAAATAAAAATACCACTGCAAAGCAAAAATAATATTTATTTCATTGTACTTGATCATGTTCATTTACTTGCTTTTTGACTTGACTAACCAACAAATCAAAATATATGCGTAACATATTGAAGGCGGGCCTTTATGTACCCATCATGTAGGACCTATGCCTTATATTAATTTAAATATCTGGGGGTTAACGTTACTTGCGTCCGTAGGCTTTGACTCTAGATTCCCTACACATGACCCCTGGGTAGTGCCAAATGAGTGACACAGTTCGTGGTGGTAGGACATAAGTGTCCGCTCGGGTAGCGACCACCGTCCACGAGTCGTAAAGACTGCCGTAGTGATCTCCGTAAGGGGATCGCGTTCCGGAATCAGCCCATGGTTTTCCGGTTTTTCGAGGGGCTTGAGTCCGGGCATGAGGTTGTACCGTGTGGGTATTTCGGTCGTTTGTCGAAGGGAGAAATGTTGATTCGCCGGCCAGGGAGACCCGTAGAAACGGTTGTCCGATGGCCACCCGCGGTATAGTACAGTAAGGTTTTGTCATGAGATCATAATGTGACTTTGTGCGACCTTCCACGTTTCTTTTATTATATAAAACTTTGATTAGGCCTCATTTAGAATATGCTGTCTCGATCTGGAATCCTTATTATGACAAATACAATACTAGACTCGAAATAGTTCAGAAAAAATTATTGCGTGCTGCGAATTTTAGATGTTTTAAATCTAAAAGGTCTTATAATCAGTTACTATTGCGCTTCAATATCTTAAGTCTGGAATCAAGACGTTTATTACTGGTTGCCATGCTGCTGCATGGTTTTTGCAACAATAGGTTTGACTGTCCAGGAATTATAAATTATTTATGTTATACTGTGCGCAGAGCTGTTGTGAGACGAGGTGTGCACGTGCCCAGGTTGTTTCACATCGACAAGTGTAGAACCAATGCCGGGGTACGCGCTCCCCTCCGCAGACTTGTGGATGATTATAACAGGAATTTTATCGATGTTGATATTTTCTACTTATCAAAGTACCAATTCAGGAAGAATGTCACTCATTAGCTTATGGTTAAATCATAACTTAATTAGTCACGTACTCGATACAATGTACAATAGTCTGTTCACTATTTGTAAATACATACAATAATTGTGTTTAAATGATCTGTAGACAATGTTGTTGCTTGAAGATTTGGATATTCAGCGTATGTTCTACTAATCTATATTTTTCAACTGTTTTTTTGGCCCAATAAATTAAAAAAAGCCGGAGTTCCTCAGGGCTCGGTGCTGTCGCCCACCTTGTTTATTCTGTATATCAATGACATGTTGTCGCTTGGTAACATTCATAGCTATGCAGATGACAGCACGGTTCATGTGCGATATCATTGCGGGCCTACAGGTTGCCGAGTCGAAACTGTGAAGGGAACGCGAAGATCTTGTCATTGAGCTCAATCGGACCTTGGATCTCATTTCTACATGGGGTTCCAGGAATATGGTTGAGTTCAATGCCAAGAAAACCCAGGTGTGTGCTTTCACGTGCATAAAATCCCCGTTCTCTCCCCTCCCATTCTTCAGGGTGCTTCCCTCTCAATGAGGAATGACCTAAGTATCCTTGGTGTGGATATCCACTGTGATCTCAATCCAAGGAATCACATCGAGGGCGTAATAACTGCCACATCACGCAGGTTTGGAGTTCTGAACAGGGTGCGTCGGTTCTTCACGCCCGGTCAGCTTTGTCGCTTATATAAAGCGCAGGTTCAGCCGGGTATGGAGTACTGCTCGCACATCTGGTCGATGCCTTGCATGGATTGCAGCGGCGCGGCGGGCCATCCGTATTGTGAATGATGCAGACGTTACGAGCAACTTATACTCTGAAATCGAATCCGAGATTAAAAATGTAAACAAACAAATGTCATTGTAAAAGTTACATTTCAGGGCTATCAAACATTTTTTCATAAAACCTATTGGGTATAATTTGATTAGTGAATAGATTCAATCCGAAACCCAACAGTACATTTACACTGCTGTTTGGTGGGTGTAACAGACATTGCGGTAGTACCTACCCAGGCGGCCTCTCACATATGAGAGACCTACCACCAGTCAAATGCCTCCAGTTCTTATGCCGATTCATTACACACATGCCTATATTTAGTTGTCACTGACGAATGTCCGCGAAGCAGGAACCTGCGGCAGAATGAAATCTGCGAGCAGAATAATGGAAATAGGTTCTCAAACTGAAGTTGTCTGCATCATATACAAAATGTCGGTGACATAAGTTCTTTTTTTTGGACCACATACAGGGTATCGCATCAGCAGCCTGTACACCAAATATTATTAATTTATTATCACTCGTTTAGCCACAGGATAGGTTTTTAGTTTTTCATATTTAACCACCTGCTGTAGCAAATTAGCTAGGTCATTGACACAAAGTCAAGCGCAAAAGAATACAAGGTTTTATTATTAGTTGCATAGAAATAAAATCAATAATTAAATTCAGACCCCATATTCATGATATTAAAACTCATAATAGCTCAGCGACGCGACGCGACGTTGTCAGTTCGAAATCTAGGATTACACGTGACTCCTGGGCAGTGTTGCAAGGTGCGCCATAATTAAACTAAAACTATTTCTTACATTTACTGTCAAGTAACAAAACATAGTATTCAGTAAGTATAAAACGTACTGCAATATAATTAATAAGATAAATAATAAACCTATTTCTGTAACTTACAAACAAAATTAGCACTATAAAATAATTTTATAGGGATTTTATTTCACCGAGCCATCCTTAAATTTTCAACCTAACCATAAACTCGATCTTAATGTCGGGTCACGACTATGTATTTAACTGTTGCGTGTATTTAATACTTATTTATTATATCTCCACTACTTTATGAACAAATAGAATAGTGACGCATACATCGATAAACAGTCTTTTTTTTTTACAGAATACTTGTAATTTTTAATAATGTATGTGTATTATCGCTTACTATGTAAAAATCCCTGTAATTAACAGTATAATAATCCACTGTGGTTTACATCCGCCTACTATTTTTTACGAAACTTTTCCCGTATTTTTTTTAATCCAACCTAGCAACACTGCGGGGGTCAGGGGCGGGGGCGAGGGTGGCGACTCGGGAGTCGGGCCCCGCGCCACTCGTCACGTCGCGTCGCCTAGTCAGTAGTCAGTAGTCATGCGCAAAATGAATCACTATAAAGAAAAGAGAGATATATATCTTTTGAGTCAAAAGATATATATCATTCTTTTATATCTTTATATCTTTATCTCACAATGATCAATGAGCTAAAGAATGAGTTGATTAAAATTGAGTTATGAGTCTTTCTTTATATCTATACCTAAGATTGACATTTTGGTGGAGTATATCTTTATATCTCTATCTCTTAATGATTCATCAGCAAAAAGATGAGTTTAAATTAGTTGATTATAAATTTTGTTGATTAGAAATTTAGTTATGAGTCTTCCACAATATCTAAAATTAACATTTGGGTGGACATTCAAGAGGCTATATTCGAGTAAAAATTGCTTTGTGGTTTAGATATAATATTGTTACAGTGAGATAAAGAGATTAATTATTTTCTGCTGATATCTATCAACAGAAATAAATTGTGTTTAGAAATATAAATAAGGAGTAGTGAAATATGTAAAAATTCATGGAAATTTAAAAATTGCATAAACTGGATAGTTTTGTAATTAAAACTTTTGTGCTATGGTCACCACTGGTAGAATATTTCACGATATTTCATATACATTCATATACAAGATATTTCACGGACACAAAATACAAATCCGATAAAAAAATGAATACAATATATCTTTGCTAATTTGAAAACATGCTAGCGAAATTAGGCCTTAATTCATTGTAAATAGCTTTGATTTTGCTTACACTCCATTTACTACTGTGATCGTATTCCACGATCGTACGCATGGCGCATGTATTACATTGTGAACATAAATATTCTCTTTTCCGCTCACACAAATATAAAAGTCTATATCTGTTTCTTTCTAATCTTTGCAGTGAAATTGAACCAATAATGATCTTTACGCGTATGGATATAATGAGTTAGTTTGAGCGCA
Source organism: Hyles vespertilio (assembly GCA_009982885.2). Classification (NCBI taxonomy): domain Eukaryota; kingdom Metazoa; phylum Arthropoda; class Insecta; order Lepidoptera; family Sphingidae; genus Hyles; species Hyles vespertilio. The sequence continues at coordinate 15,801,831 of CM042833.1, forward strand.
AGGGATATAAAGATATAATCGCTCCGTACGTCGGATATATATCTTTTTAGTAAATCACTCCTGAGTTACACATGTCTAGTAGTCAGTGCGCCGTGCTTGTTCTCTGCGAATGCGCGTGCGTTGCTCACAACACATTACGAATTACGATAGCATTTTATTCATGTTCATGATGTCGCGATTTACAGCTGTGGAATATACCGATATGGTTTGTTTGAAGGTCTGTTTAGTGGCAGTAATACTTTACGCGATGTGCTATTTTGATCCCCCGACGAAGCAATTTTGACCTACTTTATTTGTGTAAAAGGGGACTTAATTGAGAATGTTTTATTACATTTGTTATTAAACGAATAAAATTATGCCTAAAAACTACAAAGGTATCACCGCGCCAAATCAAATACCATTCGTTACGTGGTGACGAAAAATACGGCGTTGCCGCTCTTGTGTCGGGGTCAACTGAGGGCAGTAGGTAAACATATAAGGCATGTTGTATTTTAACTAAATTATTTTATTATTTAGTTTCTTTGAAAAATATCATTTTTTTAATTTTATTGCGATATAAAATCTAATCATTTTAATTTGTTTCAATTGACGTTATTTAATGATGTTGCAATTCAAAGCATTTATAACACCGACACTTTGTATAACATATAAAACAATTGGGTTTTTATATTCAAATTCATCAAATCTGTTGTTGCAAGAGCCCAAGTAAGAATTGTGGAGGTATATTATTTGAATCTACAATTTTCGCTTTAAATCTGCGGTTACAGTGACCACACACTAGCTCAGATATGCGATGTCTGTCCACCGAATTATGCCAGTGGCGAAGACTAAAATCTACTTTGGTTGGTTTGATGTAAATGCAAGCAAGGCGATTTTTTTTAAACGATATATTTGATACAATCGACATTGTTCTATGCTCATACGTTATTTGCCCAAGAACCAATAGTAATAGATCACGAACCGGTGACCGCCAGACTTTCGTCATTTTATAAAATCTTAGCATCACACAATCAGCTATTATAAAGTTCCAATCGTGGTTGCTGTGTGCAATGTGTCTGGCAAGATGAAAGAACCATTATAAGTGTCTGAATACCAAAAAGACAGTTGTTGATAGTTGCTTTAATAACATATATAAAATTCAGCTTTTATACTTTAACGCTGGCAAAATTACATGTTATTAAATATTACGATATCGTCAAACTTTCACGGAATGTAATTTCGTCCGCGTCATAGTATTAAAGCTGAATTTAATTTATGTTATTAAGGAAACTATCAAAAATTGATTCCTTGGTAGTCAAATATTTTGATGGTTCTGGGATCTTGCCAGACACAATATTTAAGTTTATTACTTCCGTGATGGAGAAGCTAACAGGATCGAACTCCATAGTAGCTGATCATGTGAACCCTATATCAGAGACATGCGCAGACAAACTTTCAACGTTTAGAAATGTTGAAAGTCTGGTGACCACGGTCTCTGGACTTTAATGGAATTTTGGTTATAATTCTCAGAATTATTATTAAAATATATGTTATTTGAAATGAAATTAAATGAAATGAAACCAGTGTCCACAAATTACAAATTTCCATGTTTCTATTGCAATATGAGCAACCTTTTAATTGGATATTACATATTTTCCGAAAATCTGAGTAAGAGAATTACATCCGCATGGGCAAATTGTGAGATGTAATTGTTTATGAGACGGCGTAGTGGCACTCGTGCCCCCATATTACTTGTACAGGATTGTGAATGGAATAGCTGAGACACGCGCACCCTGCGCCTAATCAACGTGTGAGTTCTAGGTATTCTTTAACATATTTTGCCCGTCAGTTCAATACAGTCTTATATATTATTACATAAGTTATAAAGCATCACAGATCAAGCAGCGTTCGTCTTGATTCCAAGCTTAAGACATTGTAAAGTATTTTGTAAATTATATTGTAAATGAGGTTGTATTATTTAAATTAATTAAAGGCAAAATCTATTACTTTATCGGTGATAAGAATTATTTATTATCTCTTTGACTACTTTCTGTTCTGTTGCGAACGACGACGAAGTTTAATAACGCTTATCAATAAGAAAACCGCGCAAATTGCGCAATCTATTCGTTTTTTTCACAAGTAATAAGGAATAAAAATACTTCAATTATTAATTATCTTATTGTAATAGAGTTTGTTTCAACTGTCGTAATAATTATATATATTTTATTCACTAAATTGTGTTCAAATACAAATAAGCGTTCTAGATTTATCCTTTAGATGCATCGATTACATCTCTATTGACAATCAGCCGTAAACATGTCGGCAACTATGACTTGAAGTCTTTACAATACTTTTAAATATTCGTTCTTGAATATAACAGCTAGTCCGTTTTATACACATATTTTTGAGTAAAATAAAATATATACATATTATATAGGTATAACCAATGATGGTGCAAGTCACATCTTTGTTAGTTCTGAGGTAGGTTTCGACTATGTCTTTTGAGCACAAATTGTAGGTAAACAACTTACATGTTTATTTCTAAAGATTAAAAATATATAAAAGGGAATCGTAATATAACGCTTCGTAACATAAATAAATAAATATATAACACACACAACGCCGCCTAGAAAGTATACTATTGTTTTACAGTTGAAAGTTGACTAACAGTCTTCAAAATTTCTGTATTAGATTTATATTTGGTCTGCGCAAATATGATCATGTCTCCGAGTTTCGTGCTAAGCTCAAGTGGTTACCCATACGACTTCGGCGGAATGCTCATATTCTTAATCTTCTTTACAATATTTTGTTCAATCCCCTTACTCCATCATATCTCAAAGAACGTTTTATATTTCTCCATGATTCTCATTCAAGGTCCTTGAGGTCGTGGGAGAATTTGAAGTTGAGAATGCCTGTGCATACCACGAATTTTATGGATAAGTTGTATACAGTCCAAGCCGTTCGACTGTGGAATACACTACCAGTTGTCATAAGACAGGCGAAAACACTGACATCTTTCAAAAAGATGGTTAAAGATTATTACCTTTCTCTATAAGCAGCTGCATGAAGAAGTTTTATTTCCTACTTTTGTCTCAATAGGTAATTTATAGTATGTATATACGTATGTTTATCTATAGAAGTATTCATATATGTATGTATATAAAATATATTATATAAATATGTGTATGTATCATATATTGTGTATAATATATTAACCCTTAATTGGTCGCGTGGGGTGTCGTGCACCCCAGAGCAGGTTTGCAGGCTCACAACTTTTTAACATTTGAATTTAGCGCGCTGGTCTTCTAGGTAGCTTCGTAAACACGTAAAACGTACACAATTCAGTTGCGAGCGGCGCTCTGTTGTGGACGATTGGGCTCGGAGAGCGTTTTTGGGGTGCACGACACCCCAGGTGACTGTTTGTGTGGTCTAAATTCCGAGGTAGTGGATGACTGTTAATTTCATTATTTCCGTTTTAAAACATTGTATTATTGAGGGTGAAAAAAGAAAGCCCGAAATAATTCATTTTTATAATAAAACGAAAGGGGCAGTTGATACGAATGACCAAATGTGCGCCAGTTATAATGTAGGAAGACGTACCAAAAGATGGCCGATGGTTATATTTTTTCATATTTTCAATATCACAGATGTCAATTCCTATATTATATACAAATCTAAAATTGACTCTAATATATCCCGAAGAATATTTTTAAAGCGACTGGCTGTTAATTTCTCTCTAATTTCTGTTAAAATCTCACCAAATATCAAGAGCCAGCATACCCTACCACGACCGCTGCAAAAACGACTAAAAACACAACATGGAATTCAGGACAATCATATAAAAGGTGCCATGTATTTTGTAATAAGGACAGGAAAATGAAGACTGAATGTTCCAAATGCCAAAAACATGTGTGCAATGACCATATGAATAAAGTCTGTCAAAATTGTGACGACTAAAACTAGAACAGGTAAAAAAATATTTTTCATATTAAAAAAAAAGGTAATTATGTTAAAAATACGTTTAAAAGTTGATTAATATGTAAGTTCAAATGTTCTAATTAATAAATGTCTAATTTTGCATGTATTTCGTATTTTATTTAATTTCCTAATTCTGGGGTGCTAGACACCCCTCGCGACCACTTATGCAACTTTTTAGGCGCGCCCAATTGAGGGTTAATTATAAATAATTTGTTTATACCGGGTATCTCAAGACTGCTACCGAAAACGAAGCCGGGTGGTAGTTTTAGTGACTACAAACACAATGCAACTAAAAATTTCGCAAAGAAACGCGACAATGATTTTTTATGATTTTTTAAATATCGTCATTTTTGGGTGGTAAATCCATAGTTTTTGCTAAAATAATAATTTAAATACTTTTATATCTTAGATTATTTATAAATAAAAGGATATACACTGTTATTTTAGGAAAACATGTATTTACCACCCAAATATGGTCATAGGAAAAAAATAACAAAAAAAAATGGTCGCTTTTTTTGCAACTTTTTCTGTTGCATTGTGTCTGAAGTCGCTTTAACTACCACCCGGCTTCGTTTTCGGTAGCAGTCTTGATATACCCTGTATATTCCTTTTCAGAGCATGTTTACCTTTAAATTCTTATTCCCTCTCTTCTTATCCTTTTCTTTTATCCATCCAAAGGTTGTCTGGAAGAAATCGCCTAGGGCAATAAGACCGCCAACTGTACTCTTTAATTTTATTTGTTAAATATTGTATTATTTTGTTCTTTTGTGTGCAGCAAAGAATAAATAAATAACAGTTGCTTTGAAAACTGGTAAGTAGTTCAGTGATTTGATAGTTTTAATTTTGTAGATTTGTTTGTGGTCTTGACCAATTTAAATGTTACAACCACGTATTTAAGGAATTCCTGCCTACATAATGCAAAAATTGCATCTTTCTGCACTTTTTTAACAATATATTTTTTCAGTAATATACAAAAACGAAAACAAAAATTTTCGGATGTGATGATTTGACAATAACGGCCCATGAGGGATTTGAACCCACGACCTCGCGCTTGGTGACACGACGCTCTAACCACTGAGCTAATGGGCCGACAGTATAATTGACAAATTACTTAAATAGGTTCCTCATTCATTAATTTATAATATTTGATTGATCTTACGTAGCATCAGATTGTTTTTAGCAGTTGAGCTGTTATCGTAGCCACAGTTTATTTTTCACGTTTTTAGGCGCATATCATTTATTCGATATTACACTATCCTCAAACTTTAATATAATGTAATTTTGTCTGCGATAGAGTATAAAGGCTAAATTTTATATATGTTATTAGGGTAACTATTTCCATGTATAAACAATTTCCTTTAGTATTCAAACACTTTTGATGGTTGTTTTATCTTGCCATAAACATTAAAGCTCATAACTTCCAAAGTAACCATGATCAGAACTTCATAATAGCTGATTGTGGGATGCCTATATTAGAGGGATGCGCACACAAGCTTTCAGATTTTATAAAATTACGAAGGTCTGGCGGCCACGGGCTCTTTGTCCAAAGCAACTAGGTACCTTAAATTTTTGAGTTTATTCTAGACGAAGCTTACACGGTATTAGATTTTTACATAAATCTTTCCAGTAATAAATAAAATTATAGGCCTAGATCAATATCCGAAAGTTTTTTTTTATTACCATAGTTATTTGCTAATATTAAAAATTCGACTATTGTAAACAAAAAAAAAATCAACTTAAATATATTTTGTTGGTGCATATAATATAACTCTTCTTGCACACGAACAACAATAGCAAGAAAATCCGTCATGTATACCGGCAAAGTGATATTAGATTTTTCTATTCATTATCAGCTCGGAGTCAAGAATTTGTTACTGATTTACCGATAAGCTCGTCTTCTTTCAAATCGTGGGACGAAACAGACAAGCCGAAACATGGCAACTCTGCCTTCTGGGAAAAAGGCGTGAGGTTATTTATGTACTCGTATGCATGTATGAATGCCACTTTTGTACAAGGGTCTGTGACACTTTCGTACTTCTCGTGCTCATGACTTTCCTTCCCATCATCATGCCGTTACTTGGGTACGTTATCTCTATATATCCCTTCATCTATGGGTCGCTGGAGCCTCCTATGTTGGCAAACAGGATGCTGAACTCCCAAGTGAAGATTACTTGTGCCCCAGATAAAGGTAATTGTAGGTCTAGCACTCATTAATAGTTATTTATTAACTTAGGTTATAGGTTCATTGGAGCATGATTTTCCTTCTGGGTTTTTAACTTCCAACAGAATTAGCAGATGAAAATCATAACCCACTTTTAGTCGACTAGTATACGTGCAGTATGTAATCACTGCATGCGGGATAAGTTGTGGTTAAAGATCATTATTAACTCAAAATAAATTTACATTTCACTTCATGAGTTACGTACAGTATAATAACTAAAGCTAACATCAGAACATTAATCAAACTATAAACGTATTTGTTAATTCTAATTACAAAACAACGTTGAATACAAAACAAAAATTAAAAAGTAAAAAAAATATTTTAAGTTAAACGGTTTTATATTGCAGATAAATGTACTAAAAGCTAAAAAATAATTTTAAACATATGCATTGATTAAACTAAAATAAAATCGTGGGGCACGTCCAATATTTAAAGTGGTTAAAATTCATGTAAAGTGGACGTGCCCCACGATTTTATTTTAGTTTAATCAATGCATATGTTTAAAATTATTTTTTAGCTTTTAGTACATTTATCTGCAATATAAAATCGTTTAAATTAAAATATTTTTTTTACTTTTTAATTTTTAAGTTTTTAGTTTTTATTTCTCATTCTATTCAATTCGTTGAGTTCTTGACTTGAGTAGGAGATTCATATTGTAATTTTGTATAGTATATGTATTATACTTACCAAGCCCTTTATTTTGATACCCATATTGATGGGATTGAAAAATACATTATCCGCCATTTTGTAGCAGTGGCCATCTTTGATTTTGATTTTGTATAGTGCACTGAATTCTACTTGACAAGCCCTTTCATTTGATACCCATATTGATGGGATTGAAAAAACTAAGTTGTCCGCCATCTTGTAGCGGCAGCCACCTTGGATTCACAATAATATTGAATATGGATAATTGTATTGTCACCAGAATCAAAGGCGTATACCAAATTTCAGATCAATCGGTTAACGGGAAGAGGGTTAAATTTCAATTACTAAATTTGACCCAAACAAACGGGGTGAGCTAAATAAAACCGTTTAACAATAAAGTGGGTAGAACTAATAAAAATGGTTAAACAAAAAGAATAATAGCGTATTGGTTCGAAAGTGGCTGCCAGGTCCGTATTTAGTACTTCGATGACAATAGAAAAGTTTTTAGTTTATTTTTAAACACCTCAAAACTATTTGTTGACTTTATTTCTTTGGGTAAATTATTATATATTTGGGCACCTTCGCAACGTATACGTTTTTTTGCGTATTTAGTGCGTGGTGTAAGAAGAATAATATTATTTGCGTTGCGGAGTGAACGTAAGCCTTCTTCCTTTTTAGTTTTGAATGTGATATTTGAATGAATTCTATTGTCCATTATTTTTCTTATTAAGATACATGTACTGTATCGATATAATTTATTAACTGACATTAATTTAGTATCCGAATAGATTTTTTCTGTTGCAGTATAATAGTCATAGTGGAAAATTAATTTTACTAATTAATTTTGCTTAATTTGTAAGTCTTTTAATAATGTTTTTGAAGCACTACCCCATACATCTACCAGATATGTAAGATATGGTTGAACCAATGAGTAATAAATATTGTAAGGAACCGGATATGGTATACATCGAACTATTCTATGTAAAACTCCTTGTAGCGATGACAATTTTGTTCTTATTTTATCTATGTGAGCCTTCCAAGCAAGACTCCCATGTTAAGTTACTATCGAGTATTAATCCTAAATATTTATCTTCTGTAGACCTTTTTATTTTAATGTTGTTAATTGTCAAGGGAATGTGATCCTGAATCTTTCTGTTTTTGGCCTTAAAAATTAAATAACTGGTTTTAAGAATGTTTACTGTGAGCAGGTTATATTGGAACCAGTCATGTAATCTGTTAAGGTCTTCTTGTGCCAAATTAAATAAGTTGTCAAATGTCCAAAATAAAATATACAGGTATCATCGGCATACAAACTTATCTGACCATGTAATGAAAGTTGGCTTATACTGTTTACATATATGAGAAATAATAATGGACCCAAAATGGACCCTTGAGGTACGCCGCAGTTTATATATTGTTGAGAACTTTGATATTTACCTATTTTAACGATTTGGACTCGATTTGTCAGGTAGGATTCAAATATTTTATAAGCTATACTAATGATTCCTGCATTTTGCAACTTCTCAAGTAAAATTTGATGGCTTAATGTATCAAATGCCTTTTTAGATCAATAAAAATTCCGAGTCCAAATTACTTCGCATCTATGTTAACTTTGATTTGCGTAACAAGATCTATTGTAGCGTTTAGGGTGCAGATTTAAGCCTGAAACCATATTAGCGATCGAAAAGTAAGTTATTCTGCGTTAAAAAGTTGTCAAGTCTATGATAAAGGATTCTCTCAAATACTTCGTGATGACCGGTAATACTGAAACTGGGCGATAGTTTCCCGGATCTGTTTTTGTTCCCCTTTGAAAATTGGCGTGACCTTGGCAATTTTTAGTTCATCTGGAAAATTACCAATATCTAAACAAGAATTAATATAATCTACTAATTTCGGAACAAGGTATTGCTTTATGCATTTGACTACTTTTGTACTGATACTATCAATTCCGGAACTTCAGCCACTGTCAAGACTATCTATATAGCTTCATAATAATACCCCTTCTTCGATTTAGCAATAAGTTGTGCAGTATAATTTCTTTGCTTTTTGAAGTCGGCTTGCAGTTTTTTATTCGTAGGGTCTTCTTTATTTCTTTTCCATAGTTCATTTCTCAGCGTGATATTTCCAATTATATTCTTATTTATCCAGTCTTTTTGAAGTTGGTTTAGTATTTTTGATTTTTTTACGGTACTTTGTTCCATTAAATTTGTAATATATCTCGCTATTGCGTCGCCGTCACCGTAATCCGCTCTTCTCTTGCATGATCGGTCAATTTTTGGTAATCAATTGCATTGTAATATGATCTAATTCTTTTATGTTTATAATTTTTAATTCCGAGTAATATTTGATTGTGATCAGATAAAAATGAATCTGCAATACCTATATGAAATTTCTTATCACGAAGATTGGTGATTACGTGATCTATTATCGATTTTGTGGTAGCTGTACTGCGTGTTGAATATTCTTCTTCTATTTTATTTAGTATTTTGTAGCTATTTTCATTAATTATTTCTGTGTATCGTCTGACGCTTTTATTATTTGCCAACAAATCTATGTTAAAATTTCCAACAAGAAGTGCACATTTCCTTTTTTGCAATTGTTTCTCGAAGTTCTCCAGGTACATTTTCATATTGGAATCTCCAGGCTTGATATCACCCCGATATCTAAATTAAACTTTTCTATATCTATCCATAGATAGTTGTTTCCGTTATAATAGATTTCTTGTTCAAAATTGTTGTGTATATCTTTATGTATAAATATGGAGACCCCTCCGCCCATTTTATTATCAGTTAAACAGGGACGTACTTAGATTTAAGCGTCAATAAATTAACAACATAATAACTTTAGGTGCAGTTGCATCGTGAATGGATTGACTATTTTGTTTGTCATTATTTTCCTTAGTGTCACAAATCCAAACTGAAAGATACCAAGAAATCACACTGGTCATCGCTTAAATCATGTAAGATTGCGAATTTAATTATAATTAGAAAAGTTTTGGTAATACCTACATAACATTTAAATTTTCTAAATAATTTAGATTCCTTGAAAAAATAATCTGATGACACTGATTACTTAAAAATAATATTTTTAAAATGATGGCCCAATTCGGCCCTATTAGTCAAAGGAAGCCGCCGGTCATAGTGTACTTTGTCGGATCCAACGCGGCTCGATTATTCTTCGTTTGAGGTCGCCGCCGCCGTTTGTGAGTGCGTGCCGAAAGGCGGCAATTTCTTTGTCGGTAACTTTTAGCATTTTGCAAAAGAAGACCGACATCTTGAGGTGTGTTCACACTACACACTTGATATAACTTAATTGGATTAAGTACTCCGATATAAAAGTTACGTTAAAAAAAAGATCTTATTGGACTGATACTGATACTTGCTCAAGAGCTTATAATGTTATTTAAATATGTCATCAGCCGATCCAGTCAATTACAAATTGCCTATTTACTTTGCTTATTATTGTATTTAACATTATTTTAATGTATTTTGAAAATAATGTTACTTTAAAGTGATAAAATTTCTTCTAAATTCTTATACCTAGAGAAATGTCGTCTACCATTATAGCATAGAATTTGCATATGAGACTTATTTGAGATAAAATTAGTAAAATCAATAAACACTAACTACTAATTTACTGCACTGGAGACCCCGTGCCCTGCAGTGGCACGTATATGGTCTGATACAGTAGTAATACTAATTGTTCAAATGAATTATTATGAACTCAAATAGGAAAGCTTTGTATCTAATGTGAACAGGCCTTTATCTTTCAAGAATCAAAATAATAATTTATTTTTTATTAGTTGAATTCGGATTGCGATCGCGTGTGCACGTATTAGTCGTGTGCATATTATTGTAAATTCGTTTTCAGTTATTTTGAGTAAATTTTATTAATTTCACTATGCTTTGAACATTACCCAATTTGATAGCTTTTGATGTAACTTGTGTTATGTGAAATGTAAAAGAAAAAGTGATTTGTGCTACCAAACTGTGACAGTGTTTTCGTGCGGGTTTTGGCGGATCCTGCGCTTCCAGCTTTGCCTATCAAGGTCATTACGGTTTACATTACAAGGTCAGTTAACTATTTTGGTGGTCATTAATGACAACTAACCAGCCCATATGAGTCACCGACGGCCTCCGTGGCGCAGTTGGTAAGAACCGCCTGTGAAATGAGAGACCGCGGGTTCGGTTCCCGCCCCGAGACAAATAATTTCCGTGAACCATAATTATTTTTCTAATACCCGCGACACAAGATTTGTATCTTAGTGTGGGGTTAGTACCCATGTATGTGACTGTTGGCAGTATTAATTTAATATCTTTTTTATGTACCCTGAGCGTGATGTACACAATCGACTTATAAGTAAATAATGAGCTCTGTTTATTTATTGTTGAATGTCTACCGTTCAGTTGTAAGGTTCAATCACTTTAGCTTAACATGTTAAGGGGTAGCATGTGTAACGTTAGTTTTTTTTTCTCGGCATCTTTCTCAATATTCGCTAGCGCCATACAAATCCGTCTTAATTAAGATTCCTTCACCATATACTATAATGTATATTGGCAGGTGCGCCGTTTTCCTTGTCCACCCTGTATGTACCAACATTCCCATTGAATTTATAACACACTGCAGTTCGTCGAGTTTACCAGACTTGACAATGCTTCTAATATTAGTATAGAGAAGGATTAGAGATTTTTTGTCCGTATTTAAGCTATCATAAGTATGTAGGACCTGATAGGTAATGTCACTGGAGTGGCTTGCGTGTGTAAATTTGCTTATTCGGTTTTTGATGACGTGATGATTTTAGGAACACCGTTCATATATTTGATAGAGATATTTGTTTCACCATTTTCCTTTCTTTATGATAGCTCTTTGTTTGCAATGTGGTGACTTCAGTAACAGAGTTCTTACTTCTCAGATCCATCATTTCTGCTACAATTTTGCTTTGTTCAGTAGCAAGATTTGATGTGGTACTTTCTATGCTATCCACTTTAGAGCTAATTTCCTTTACCTCGTTGTGAATAGAAACAAACTGTTCCATTTGAGTTTTAAGAAAATCCTCTATCATACCTTTAAGGTCATTTTTAAGTTCTGATATTTCTGTTCTACATCCACAATCTGATTCCGGCACTGGTTGCTTGCGCTTACGCATACACACATATCTGTCACCAAGTTCTCGCAGTTTAGACAAATCCAGCTGCGATCCCCTCGCGTCTCCGCTGCTGCTACGTTTTGGCGACCTTATCATCATTGCCATCTTTGGGTAATTTATGTTTTATGTACGCGCAATAAGGTTCAGTGCACAGTTATTTTATGGTTTTCAGATGGTTTGTGTGTGAAGAGGTCAAAAATGACAAGTGTCTCTTTCTTACCCGGGGGGGGGGGGGGTGCCTCTAGATGTCGATACCACACTCTGCACTGTTTGAAACCGTAAAATAATCGAAGTTATTTGTTTAGATTATTTAGAGTTCGATTTGCAATGTAGATAATTTATATGATTTAATTTATTTTAGGAGTACAGTATCACACGTCTGCTCTGAATGCTAGCTGTACGAAAGAAAAAAGTAAGTTAAGATAGAAGAAGCCAAACATCCTAATTCAGCCGGTCCCTTTTTGATAACTAGATTTACCTGCTTTGCAATAACCCAAATCTAAAAGTTATACCATAGGAGTACCGTAGCTTACTGTATAAAATCTTAATACCGCCAAGTATGAAAGAGTCACGAAGTTGAAGCGGGTTGAGTATCTGGAGAGATTTTCGTTAAGGTCAGACTGACGGTGCAAGGTGGAAAATACAGAGATTAAAGTTTTAACTCTCGAGTAGGATCGAAAAGACAATTCCTTTCGGAGAGCCTCCTTAAGAAGCGTGTATAATCTTTTGATAAAAGTGTCCAAGCACGGTTTTACGATCAATAGAATATTTTTTAAATCAAATTGTTAGGGTATACTAGGTATCTCAAGACTGCTACCGAAAACAAAGCCGAGTGGTAGTTTTAGTAACTACAAACATAATGCAACTAAAAATTTCGCAAAGAAACGCCACAATTATTTTTATTATTATATATTTAAATATCGTCATTTTTGGGTGGTACATTTTTGCAGTTTTTGCTAAAATAATAATTTAAACTCTTTATACCTTAGATTATTTATAAATAAAAAGTTATACACTATTATTTTAGGAAAAAATGCATTTACCACCCAAATATGGTCATAGAAAAAAATAAAAAAAAAATTGTCGCTTTTTTTTGCAACTTTTTCTGTTGCATTGTGTCTGAAGTCACCTAAACTACGACCCGGCTTCGTTTTCGGTAGCAGTCTTGATATACCCTGTATATCTGGGGGCACGGCAGTGCCCCCTCCAAATCGAGCTAAAAAGCGGCACAGTCGTACCATCCTTTTCTCGAAGCAATTCAGACCATTTTCAACCCCCCAAAACTTCGTTGTGGTTAAAGCAAGAAGCCTGAATTAACTAAGCAGGCATTGTGTAAACACGGTATATTTAAAATTTCATGCAATTTGAACCAGTAGTTTAAGAATTATAACTTGTCAAACTTTCGTAATTTTGTCACTCACTGACTGACTGACCGATCAGCCAGTAGCATTATGTATAAATTGTACGATACATTATGTTTTCATGCGATGGCCAAGTCGATCTATTTATTTACAACGTAAAGAATTTTTTATATTGATATATTAATAACTTACGTAATAACTTTATACAGAAGGTCCCTTAAGCAAGGACTTAATAAATTAATCGACTTGGTATTACATGAATCTCACAACTTTTTGCGGTAGAAAACTGAGCTGCGAGACTTGGAATTTTTTCACAGGATGTTTTTGGTGGTATTTCCTTCTACACCTTATGTATTTCATTGTCATTACTATATAGAAAATATTTTTTACTGTAAATAGTTTTTACTTCATTTTTTTTTGAGACATGTTTTGAAAAATGTCCGCATATAGCTATTTTCTATAACTTCCATCAGGTCTTCTGCCTTCCTTGTGGCTTGATATCCAAAACTGCATTAACCGGAGAACTCATCGTCATATTAGGCCTGATTGATTTTATTTTATTTTGTAAAATACCAGGGTACGTTAATGTTTTGCTGGCTGCCCAATACCCCTTGCTCTACCTATCCCTTTTTCTTCCCGCTCCCCTCCTATTTTAATGGCTTGGCAAAATTCTTTTGATCTATACAAAAGGCATTGTTTTCTAACACAAGTTGAAGATCAATAATTATTTAATAAAGTTCTCGTATTTTTTTAAATCTGGTTCGTTCAATAAGATTATAATTAACTATATGTATATACTAGACTCCCAACCGCACTATCGATTGTAACGGAGGTTCGTGCCCTGCAGTGGGACCCTATATGGGCTGATACGGACACAGATCTATGGGTTTTTTCAAGTCACAACATAGTATCTGAAGATAAATAAATACCCAATATTTAATGAATCGGCTGACAATTCCAACCACTCTTCTGTGACCATTCGTCGTATTATCCTGTTTACTTATGTTTTGCTTACAATTTCGAGAAAAACTGTGCTGAACTCAAAGCTGCCAATAGTTTCGTAAATAACGTGTTCTAAACCAGCATTGAAGTGACTGGTGTTGACTTTAAAAAATAATGTTGTGAATGGCATTATTAAAAAGTTTAACACCTGAGTTTTCTGCAACCGATGAATAAATCAGTAAACAAAACACTAGGGAAATGTTCGCGATCGGGACATGACATGGGATAATTGAAAATGTATTTCAATGTAACTGTAGATTGAAACACACTACATAATGAGTCGGATTGTATAATTGTAATATCGTAGCTCTGTTGGCAAAATTAAGTAAGACCAGTGTGTTGACCGCATATACCTAGTCAGGTCATAAATTCTGTCACATGTTTAATATAAAATAATTGAAACAAGTTTATTCATTATGTAACCATTTAATTACCAAAATGAACTGAACAAAACATAGATTCTTATGACACTAAAGTTTATTCAAAATGACCTCCGTGATTTTGAATACAGGCTTTCAATCTGCGCGGCCAGTTGTCTATCGCAGCACGAACGAGGTCCATGTCAATATCGGCGGCTGCCTTAATCAAGAATTTCTTGAGTGACTCCAAATTGGGATGAGGCTTTGAGCACGCCTTTTCCTCCAAGTGTTGCCATATCTTGTAATCTAACGGATTCAAATCTGGACTGGAGGAGGGCCAGTCTTCGTGCCAGATGAAGTCGATTTCACGCGCCGCCAGCCAGTCTTATGTGCTCTTCGCTCTATGAGCTGGCGCCGAATCTTGTTGGAATACCCAGTGCCTGTTATTGAACTTGGTATGAGAAACAGGTTCCACAAGGTTCGTCAGGACTGTATTTTGATACACAACTGCATTCGTTTTTACACCTTTCTCACAAAAATGTACCTCTGTTAAGCCCCAATAAGAAACTCCCAACCATACCATGAGCGAGGATGGAAAATGAACTCGTTGGACACGCGGAATACGGTTGCTCGCTTCTCCACTACTGTGTGCGTACACCTCATCATTTTGTTTGTTGTAGCTCTCTTCTACGGTAACAACATTTTTTATCTGAAAAAAGAATTTGCCGATATTTTTTTCCCGCGTACCGCTTCAACAAAGCGCGGCATTTCTTCAGTCTCAGGTCCATTAGACGAGCATTCAAACGAAGTTTTTCTTCGATATGCCCGAAGCCCTAAGTCTTCATTTAACACCCTTTTCACCATGGTTCTGCTTAACCCCATCTGAAGGGCCAACAGTTTCTGCTTACGTTTGGGATTTCTTTGAATTCGCGCCTTCACAGCTTTTATCACTGCTGGAGTCCTAACAGACCGAGGGCGACCACTTCTTGACCTGTCATCTACACTAGAATCTTCAATGTATCATTTGATGGTACGATAAACGAATCTTTTGGTTATATTCAAATTTTTCAGTATGTCAAAAATTTGAATTGGCGCCTAACCGCAACGATGCAACGCAATAACTGCAACACGGTCTTCTTTAAGCGTCCACTCCATATTTAAAAATGAGTAAAATTCTAAAAAGTATACATTTTTATTTTCATGAACAATTCGAAATTCGAATTCAATAAACTTTTTTTGGCCAGCATTCTAAAAGAAAAGTTTTACTGTGTGGCAATACTTATGACCTGACTGTGTATTTACTTCACAGCTAAAGAGTTAATTTGATATTAAAAAGAACTATGAGTATTCTATACGTAGGAATAATTTAATAGATCATTCGCGTATGTTATTTAAACGAAAATGAACTGAAACATCAATATTCTAACATCCTGATACATCGTAACCAACGCTTGTTAATGTTCTTTGAGATCAAACCAGTGATCCAAAATACAAAGAAATAGTAGGAATATACGTTCAAATGCATCTGACAAAGCACGAAAGAAAGATAGACGTGATGGAGATAGTATCTTCGCGTCTTTTGTGCCCCGTAACCTGAGGCAATGAATAAATAGAAGGCATTTTCCACGGGAAATGTCATTCGCAATATGCATAGGGGTGCTGCAACCATTCTGAGTTTTGTAACGATTCTATGTATAACAAAAATGCGTGGCAAAACATTACAATTTTCCAACATTAATTTTATTTTTCACGTACATACTTGCAAGTATGTATGTGTAAAAAACAAAAGAACACGCTGTATGACATATAAAACACACATGGAATGCAGTGAATTTTTAAAATAACCACCGGGAGTATTTTATGGAAATAAAATGCTCGTCCTTTTAATAAAAATGAAGTCTATCGGTCGCGTTTGCGTTGTTCGGAATGTAATCCGCTGACTACTCGTCGGCTGCAAGTAAAACAAAAGAGGGAAAGATCAACAAGAGAACTACGTCCTTGTTCCTATGTATAACTTTAATGTTTTAAGTAATTAAAAATATATTGAGTTATAGGCTTTGTTATAAAGTATAACTCATTTAAAAACTTATATCACCAGCCTTTCTAGGAGGCACAAGCTTCTCAAATCACAAAGAGCCCGCATTTAACGATAGCTGGCACTAATTGTACGGGCAAATGTAATTATGAGGTGAGCTTGTCGACACCAAGGTTTATTAAAATTTCGTCCGTTTCGGAATTTTCAATATATAAATATATTTTATTATAACACCTTTCATACGTTAAATGGAATTGGACATTTGCAGAAATGTCTGATATGAATTTATGAACTGCATGATGATTCGAAGAATCCTATTCAAAACAATAACGCTTTCGAAACAAAGCCACTATAGTAACTATTTGATCCGGGAACCTTACAAAGCTGATTAAATAGTTAATTGGGGTGTTATTGGAATTTATTATATTTATAAAAAATAATTTCGTTCAAAGGCCGTAAAAATCTTTTTTATATAAAAGGTATCGGTTGACTGTACGGCATTACAGACACAAATCAAACTTTGAGTATTCTATTATTTATAGCTATATTAAATTAATAGCTACTACCAAAGGCGTTGTAATGTTCCCTTATTTTCCGCGAACAATAAAAGTGGGATTTTAAGCAGCGGCGGCAGCGGCGCAAGACCTTATTTTGATGCAGCCACCATAAATTTGCGAGGCCTTATTACTTAATATTTTTTAAATAATGTAGTTGTCTAGTAAAGCCAGCGAGATTCTTGGAAACTGATATCATTTATCATTTCATTTAGTTTAAAATCAATGAACTTGGTAGCGGATTTTAATGATCATGTCTGCTGTTAAACGTTAAAATAAAAAACTTTAAGATGAGCAAAGCATTATAATCTTCGATTGTATCTTTGAATTCGATAAATTCACTTTCTTACCTGGCCTGTAATTTATCGATAAATATAAGACTACCGAGTGTTAAATAATACTTTACTGTAGTTATTGTGAACGCAGTATTTTTTTCTTATTTATACAAGACACCAAAAACTGGTTTGTTTGTGGAGCAAACTGCCCGTAATTTATAGTTAAATATTATTGCCAATCCTGTTAATATTTCCCGGAATGTAGCTCGACAATTTAACCGAGAATTTCTGAGATGTATTCTAAGTTGATAGATTCAGCAGGCGGTCTCCCGTCATAAAAGCAGTTACGATATCAGTGGGGCCACTTGCTTGAGTTATTCTCAGAACGGTACTGTTAGAACATTGATAGTGGGTCGTCGAATTCGGTTTCCAAAGTCTGTAATTGTATAAGGTAACCTTGAACTCTTGAATGTTGAATAGCGTGCATTCCATTTCTGGGAAATACGTTGCCGATATTGTTCGTAAATTGATACCTAGACTGATGTTTGATAGATACATGTCAATTAGAGGATTAGTTTGCGTTGTATAGCTGTCTGTATGCAATGTTTACGTTTGCAGCAATATTCACATAGAGCTGTGGCAATGGCCTTGAACGGTTTCATTGATTTATCAATGAAATATACACGTGGAGTGGTTTAAATGTCATCGGTGTAAATTAAGTACATACAGACCGGCTTTATAACGTCGCTATTCAGTAATTCGTTTATTCAATGCGGAGTGATGAAACTGTTTGCTGTTCAAAAGCGCTGCTAAAATAATAGCTGAGCCGTCATCATTTTGCAGTTAGGATCTCGTACGTTTGCAAAGTGCACCACGTGCGACTGAAATTGATAGTTGACCTGGCCGACGGCTGATACTTGCCTCGCGCCGTTACAGTTTCTGCCACATAACTTCCATTTACTGCCTCATATAAAATGCCGCATTCCAAACCGGGTGACTGACTGCTTATTTGCACTTCGTAAAATGAACTACTTGCAGCCGTAGCTCGAAATGCAAAGAACATACCAATTTTACACCTCTGTAATGTGATGGTTTTTTTTATTGGTAAATATCAACACCAATGGCAAACATTAATGTTTTATACAATTCTTTTTGGTCCAACTCGGGGGGCATAATGGCGGCTAGTAGATAAGAATTTTCCACCCCAGGCATGGCTTATAATGCCATCCTTTGTACTTTTGAGAATTATAAGTGAATGATTAAAAATTTGTTTGTGTTTCTAATAATATATGTGTACCGGTTTTTTGTTAATTTGGAATATTTTGGAACCTAGATGGTTCATTTCTGATATTAGGTGATATATAACATATTTTCGATTCCGTATCCGATCCCTGACCATTGGAACGTGAAATTGTATGTTCAGCTCGGTTAGGATCAGAAGCCTTGGTGGGATGCAAGCGAAATAATAATTTAGCCGATGCGTCAAGCGAACCGTTTCGAAGCCAGATTGGTGAAAATTGATCCAAAATAAATGAGAGATAGACTTTTAGCGGAGGCTCGAATATATTTGCATAAAATTATTTGGCGGGTGGCGTCGAGGCGCAGCGCGGCCGTCTCCGCCTCGGATGAATGTTCGTTGCCACAATACTAACAATCAAACACAATGAGCTCGCTAAATTACCTGCACTTTTGAATGAATTCACGCTACGGCTACCACCGAGCTAAGGATAAACAAACAACGTTGCGTCATATAAAACCCCTGCGATCTTGTTGCTGCTCTTTTATTAATGTTTATGTTTATTTATTGCATTTGACTTTTTATTCTACTTTACGTAATTAAATGTTTTGTTTCTGCCTTGGGGTATCCGAGGCAACATTATTCAATTTATGCACTGGTGAATGAATTGTACGGATACTGTGGTGCGTTGGTATGAATTCCATCGTATTGTGGGAATAATTTTATTCTTTTATTTATTTTTATACGGTTTTTATTGAAGTTCCGTGCGTATCCTCATAGCTTTACTGGAATCGGCGGTTAGCCGATGGAGATATTAATTAAAATATGGAATTTTACGTTTTGTGGTTTTACTTGAACGTGTGGCGTGGTGAGATGTCGTAGAGTGCTGGAGTCAAGATAGAGCGTTTCGAGCGTTTGTCGCTCAATAAGGCTCCTAGTGAGGATCTGAAGTCGTCGTGAGCAGAAGGAGGCAGCCGGGCTGCGGTCGATAGGCGTCTGGACGCAGGCGCGGGCCTATAGCCACCGAAGGGGATGTGAACTCTGTACACGCCAGTCCGCCGGCAGCCTTATACGCGGCCGCCGGCAGCCAGCGTCCGCCGGGCGCACGCGGACGCGCAAAACATGCATACGAGCCGTCCGCGCGGCGTGCACTCCGTCGCACTCGTGCTTGCTCTCGCGATCGCTTGGCTGCCGCATGCAGATCACGCCGCGTAAGTATGCGCCGGAAAATTATTATTATTATTTTTTTTTTTTTGGCAAAAACACGGTTCACCTTGCGTGACGATTGTCAGCTACGCGCGCGCCCCTCACGCATCGGCGAAGCCATAGCGTGCGTGTAAATCTCTCAAAGCCGAGAGTTCACATTGCTTGACGCGCGTCTGATTTGTTTATAATACGACCTCGGTGCTGATATTATACAAACAGGCTAATAAGTAAAGTTCACGGCTTCACCGCAACTTATTTGAACGTAAGAATTTTTTTATTCTTGGAAAATGCGGGCAGGAAAATATTTAAATTACTCGTTCGACAGTTTTGTGCGGGCCGTGCCAGTGTATTTAAATTACAGGCGGTAATTTTTGTAATTTAACCGAGGAGCATCGGAATTCATAAAAATATTTTGAAGAAATTGGGACTGCCATTAGGCCCATCGGGAACCATTTTTATCGCGCACTGATTTATCTCCCCCCGACCTTGTTAAAGTCGTATTATGTTTCAAACGCTTCCATTTCGGGACACTTGAATAAGTAAATAGTTGACATTTTTTTTAACGAGGTGCCAAATTGGGCGCAATGGTAACATTAGACAAGGATCGCGTGCGTCAAAAAAGGGACGGAGTGAGCTGACCTTTTACGTTTGAGAAAACATTATTCCCAGATGCGTTAATTATTTATGATGGCACTAAATTCAGAAAACAATTACTATTTTGTTGAAATTTTTATAATTGTGGTTACGATGCCTCGCTAGCCAGACACATTTATTACAGTTTTATTTAAAATTGTGAAATATACATATTTTAAATAACTTACATTTAGTATCTACTAACTGACTCACGTCATTTTAAGTGGAATATCTGTGCCTTTTAAAATATTTTCTGCTGTTAGTTGAATTTAGCTAATTAATTCAAAATAAGAATGATTATCTAAACAATGTTTCGTAAATACCATGCATCATTATTATACATTACAATATGAAAAGAATGTAAGTGTAGCCTGATCGGTCGACACTTCGGCATTTGATTATTGACGTCACACCTAGCCGGGATGGGCCGCAATCCCGACCTCCTCAGAACGGCGGAAAATTTTATATTTCGCACTAAATCATTTCAAATATACCGTTATATATAATATTATATTTGTTAAATAACAGTTTAACTTATCCATTAAAATCAACATTTAATCAATTTCTTAATAAAAAAAATATTTATAAAGTTCCCAAATAATGTAAAGAACCAACCAACTTTTTAAATTCAGCCACAATCCTTAATTCTAAAATTGACTTATCGATACAGCATCTCATTTGATCATATCATATTTTCATTTCTGTTATAATCATTTACGTAGTCATTGGTGCATAGCACAGGGTGCACACGGGTACACATTGAAGCGAGAGGGAAGATATGTTACTTCGTAGGCGTGACAGAGACAGAAATAGAATGTACCCTTCATTTTGTTACAAACATTTTGTTTGCAGTGTCCCGTCTAGTATATTACCTCAATGCGTCTGTTACAAGTTTTTGGCGCTAAAATCCAGCCGAATACTTTTGCCTAATATTCGGCTATTCGGTCAGGGGCCTCGCCGAATATTCGGTATTCGGTATACTGCTGAATATACTATTCGTTGCAAGTCTAGTAGAAACCAATAAAATATTAATTAAAACATTCGGTAAAACAAATAACTCCATTGAAAATGCGACAAAATAAAATCAAACGTCATCGAAATCTGCCACAATCGGCAGATAATTGTTTTCATATTAAATGATAAAATATCTGAGGTCATTAAAATCCGCAAGAGTTTTACAATATTAAAGTACAATTATATTATTCTCAATGTGCTTCATTAAAGTAATTAAATTGTGTTACGAAAATGAATGTAGGCGTTTTCAATGCGCCAGGCCTTTTATCTTTGTTTAGATATAAACTAAACGTATACATATTTATATTCTATATCATGTGTACACAAATGCTATGTTAGAAAGGTAGTAAAGCCAGTTTTATAATAAATATACACTTTATATTTGTCCCTTGTATACCAATAAAAAACACAAATGCTTTTAATCGTTGCGCCGTCAAAGCCAGTCACACCTTAAATGTTTTTGGTGAAAATCCCCGCATTCTTTACGCGCAGTATCAAACATGATGTATTTTACACAAAGTGATATTCACATATGGTATTCAATTTAACCCTTTTGTTTCTCATTACTCTATGTGAAATTATAAAAAAATCGAAAAACATCCGTAATGACTGCCAGAAATTGAGATTTTAGTTTTCACAGTTTTTGACCACTTCTATAGATACGAACTTCAATTCGGTTGGGAAACTTACCTGAGCCGTTAAAAGACTCTAGACTAGGGATTGATAAGAACTCTTGAAACCTAAAATCGTTTTTAATAAACAAACGGGAAGTTTTTTTCTAAACTTGGTACAATATTACCTGGGGTGGCTATGGACATATTGTGGTTTAAATAAAATGCCATATGACAATATCATTCTATCTATACATATAAATGAAGTTGAAGTGTCTGTTTGTAAAGTGAAAATAAAAAGAAAATGTCCATCTACATATCGTTATATACACGATACCTACTCCGAAAATGATCTTTAAAAAATTTTTGTCTTTCTGTCTGTCTGTTTGTTCCGGCTAATCTCTGAAATGGCTGGACCGATTTTGACGGGACTTTTTTTGTCAGGTAGATGATATAACAAGGAGTACCTTAGGCTACATTTGTTTTAGAAAAGATCTTTTAGTATTTTAGAAAAAAATAGTTTTTGTGAACTCCACGCGGACGAAGTCGCGGGCACAGCTAGTATATCATACTAGTTTAACTATTAATTTATGAAAACAAATATATTGATAAAGTATGTTAGGTGTCATCACACTGCTGTGTCTCAGTTTGAAAGACATTGCAGCTAGAGTAACTACTGGACATAATGAGACTTAACAGGGTGGCGAGCGCAGTGGAATGCTAAGCAATGCTTTGTAATTTATGGTGTTGTTTCGTCTTGCTGCTGTCCAATGGCGGTCCCTACTGTCCATCGTATCGCTTACCATCTGGCGAATGACATGCTTGTCATGCCATTACATGAAAAAACAAAACAAATTTATGAGCAAAAATGTTTATGTAATTACAACTGGACGCGTTCAATTAAAGAATACAATATATATTTGATATTAGAATGAAATTTTCAAATGAACAATTCTATAATTTTTTTATTTATGATTGAATTGAATGTAATCGCTGGAATTGACTTTATGAGATTAATACGGAATTATTCTTCTTTGCAGAAACTTCATTGATATCCGTTATTATTAATTGCTATGGTATTTATGTATATGAATATGCAATAGAAAATAAAGCATTGAGATTAAATAAGGAAGTTTTTTATGATGTTTAAAGCGGGCGTGCGCAGCTTGCATTAATTAAAAGGTCGGATGGGACTTTTCCTGTTTAAGCACTTATGAACCGGGGCATTATACATGATAACCTAAATATGCACTGAAGAATACATGCTTGAGTTAATATGCAATAATTTTTAATGGGGAACTCTTTTATGAATAATAGAGAGATGTTTGAACTTTGAATACACATTTGAATGTTTAAATTAAATAAAAGTTTAAATGCATTAATGTTACTAAAAATTAAGTGAATTATTTTTGTCAATAAAATATAATTTCTAATAAAGTCGAATACATCTAGTATCTAGTATTCCATCAGCTTATTTTTTTTTTTACTAACTTTCATTGGTGCTAATACTTAGTGGTTATGCAGTATTCTTTACTTTTCGAAAGTCGTTGTGATTTCCCGGTTACAGGAAGGAGGGAACACATGTGATGGCAGGTTATTTCACAGCCTCACAGTGTGGCAAAAAATAATTGGCTATACCTTTTAGTTCGCGACGAGATGGTTTTGACCATCAAGCTATGGTTTCGCATGCCTGCACACGTGGTTCTTTTTAGGGTAGAAAAACAGGAGATTGGATTTAACAAATTTCAGAGAATTTGCTAGTATGCAGGCGGTAGAACACGCTTAAAGAGTCAACATCCCTCCGCAACTGCAGCGACTCCTAGTTGCTCGTAACGTTTGCATCATTTACAATGCTGATGGCCCGCGGATGCCATCCATCCAAGGTATCGAGTAAGTACTTGGCGGACCCAACCCAGAGGTGCGAGTAGTACTCAATATTAGGGTTAACCAGACGTACTAAACCGATGCGCCTTGTTCAGGACTTCGCCCTTGCGTGTAGTGGCGGATATTATGGCTTCGATGAGATTCCTTGGACTAAGATTACAATGGATATTCCATGTAGATACTCAGGTATTATCGTTTCACATTGAGAGGGGAACACCCTGAAGATTGGGGAAAGGAGAGAACGGGGATTTGAACCCCATGTAGAAATGAGATCTAAGGTCCGGCTGAACTTAATGTCAAGATCTTCGCGTCCCCTCACAGTTCACGACCCGACAACCTTATATTTAACATTTGTATCATATGGTGACCACTGAGAGCTGATTATAAAAGGCAGATTAATTTCGTAAAATCAAAGTGATATTAATTAACACATTTTTGTTTAAATGCAAATTAAATTATGCGGTATTAAAATTAATAATTAAAAACATATGTGGTAATTATGTTTTAAATACATACCAATACATATGTTGTGCATGTATCTATAAATTATTTAACCGCTAGGGATTTAATTAACAAATAGTTAAAGAGTTGAATAACACGCATTTCGATTAACTAAATTCGATGTATACTCACATGCTTTTTATGCAAAACATTCTGTTTTACACAAAATAAGGGTGTATGGTGCAAATAAAATCTATGGATGTCGTAGAATGGTGTTGCTTGTCAATTGTGCTGCTTATCAGATATTAACTCTTGCGAATCAGGCTTTTTAGTCCACCATGCTAGCCTAATACACTTTATAGACTTTACATTACTATTCTAACTAGTTTACAAGATCCCACTGCCGAGCAAATGCCCTCCAAAACTCTTTGTTCGACTTTACGGATCTTTGATATTCCGGGTACAGACTTCTAAGTGCAGAGACTTATCCTTCAGCGCCACTATAATTATGTAAGAATTTTCCCTGCTCTCTTTTATATCGCCTACTTTATAGTTTATTTTACACAATGAGGTTATTAACGAGCATGCGATATTAATAAAGCGTGCACGTGACAGAACTCAATCGACATTTTCCGCCGCCAGAGACGAGAAATGCCACTCAGTGACCCTCACGTATTGGTATTTGCTATTTGCCTGCATACACCTACGTGAAAGTAATGGCTGGAAACTCGTGTAAACAGAACCTTGACTGTCCCGTAAATATGAAAGAGAGAGTTAGAGAGTTCAAGTTTATTTGGATCATGAGACAAACACCCACGTGTACTGATCCCAGGTCTGACATTTTTAGGTTACGGTCAGCGGGCTTCTAATCGCAAATAAATATAGTTGCGCGAAAGGAACATATTTTTAATTACAAAAGTGCACAGAATCATTTTGTTGAAACTGTGGGATGGCTGTCTACTGTAGTATATTTTGAGCTGATTTCTGTCTAATATGACTAAAGTCATGTAAAAATTTGTGTAATGATTGTTTAGACTATTCGAATCTGGCTTACTTGTGGTGTTATATAAGCCCATAATCATTCACCATCACTTCAATCACTCATTAATTGAAGCCCTCTTCCATATAATAAAAATAAATCATAAGAAGTTAATGCATTAAAATGGAATTTAACTTTTTAATTATTACAACTTAATTTATCTGCCAAGATGTATACTGATCATCGTAAGGCGGAAACTGAAGGAGTCCTTTGAGTCTCTGAACACACTGCAAAAAGTTACCACTCCGATATAGGTAATCAGTGCGCGGCCTCGTATCTTTATTGGGCGCTCATAACTCCTCAAACAGGCGCCCAAAACAGTAGGTCCTATTATGTCCAATACCGAAGGATCTTACGGTGTTTCTCGCTCTAGAATATCCGATTCAGCAGGTCATTCTAGTCAACGTAGGAATATTAGGCATCATGCCTGTTTTAATAGTTGCAAGCGTACAAGCGTTCCGACCACCCCGAGGTAAACCGGTAGCGCATCGAAGCGGTTTTCTTGTCGTTCCAGAAATAAATAATATACACCCTTATAAACACATAGTTATTCACTTAGTTATGAGTGTATTACAATAATGTTTGATACCACTGCAGTCATTTTAGTAGAATCAGTTGATGTAGTTGATTGAATATTTTTTCCATAATCATTAATCTACATGACATTGTGACCAACGGCCTCACGAAATTTAATTATAACAACTTAAATCATCACTACAGTCAAATCAAAAGACAATTCAATTAATACGCCATTTACAACAATAACATTGAGTGTGTAAAATTGAATATTCCCAATATTTGTTGCTGCAGGTTTCATCGGCAAGTACTGTTCGGCATTCAAAATATGTCGTGAATATATTCATATATTGGGTAAACTGTGAGCACTGGCTACAGTCCGGCACCCTTTGTGCCGAAATAAAAGCCAGCTACATATAATGTAATCGCGACATGTTGAATAAAAAAAACGCTTTTATTAATCCTGACATTCGCCCGTTAAAAAACCTAAAATATATTTGATAAAAATCATAGTGTGCAAGTTCGAAAGGCAACAGCATTTCATATATATAATGGCTTTGGAATTGAGTGAATAGCTTGCAGCTGCTTTTATTTTGGTTATTTAATTTTTAATCATCACCATCATCATCATATCAGCCACAGGAAGTCCACTGCTGAACATAGGCCTCCCCCAAGGATCTCCACAATGACCTGTTGGAAGCGGCCTGCATCCTGCGACTTCCTGCAACCTTAGTCAGATCGTCCGTCCACTTTGTAGGCGGGTCCGACATTTCGCTTGCCTGAACGTGGTCTCCACTCAAGAACCTTTCGGCCCCAACGGCCATCGGTTCTACGAGCTATGTGCCCGGCCCACTGCCACTTCAACTGGCCAATCCTTTGGGCTATGTCGGTAACCTTGATTCTCCTACGGATCTCCTTATTTCTGATTCGATCTCGTAGGGAAACACCAAGCATAGGCCGCTCCATGGCTCATAGAGTGACTTTGAGCCTTTTAATGAGGCCCACAGTGAGAGGCCACGTCTCGATGCCGTATGTCATCATAATTTTGAATACCTTTATTTATATCTACCAATTTTACTGTCGCCCAAAATTTAAGAATTAAAGGGTCAATTTGTTGCTACACCAGCACTCAAAGCTTGTTATTATCAAACAATACAACTGATGACATACCGTAAAAAAAAAACATTTACCGTAGCAAGTTATTTCCAATAAATTAAACATTTTGTTAACCAGCCTGAAAGTCAAGTGAGCAGTGTGCAGGATGCACATTTCACAACCCCGTCCAATACCATTGTAATTACTCAGAAACATCTTATGTTAGTAATAACCTGTCCCATTAATCGATATAACTTTGTAACTGATTGATCTCAGTATATTATATTTAAGACGTTGTATTTATGAGAAAAACTATAACAGGGGGACTTTAATAATATAATAGAATCCAAAACAATGGTTAAAATTTTGACTGTGGCTTTCTACGCCTTAATATCAGAACCAATGTCAAACACAATATAGGCTACTTTTTGACCAAAAATATATTTCCGGTAGGGTGGCCTAGGGAACAAAAATATATTTTTTTCCTTTTTAAACTCAAAGGGGACGAGACATGAGAAGGCAGGATTACATATATACCTTGAGACACGGGATGGGTTGAGACGGGACAGGACGGGAAAAGCAGTATAGAGGGCAGCAGTCCCATTGAGTTTATTGCGTAAGTTTAAATATAAATAAAACAGTAAGTTGACTGTCCCCGTAGCGCAGTTGGGTAGACGCAGGCTGTGAAACGTGAGACTGTGGGTTCGATCCCCGTACTGAGACAAATGTTTGTGTGATCCACAGATAATTGTTTAAGGTCAGGGTGTTTGTGAGACCGAAAAGTCTCTCGTAGTTCCTGATATCCACGAAACAATACTCGTTCTTAGAGTGGGGACCGGACTCTGTGAGCATTATAAATACGCGAAATAATATGTTGCTGATGTGAACTGGACATTAAAAGCATTTACAACCAGGCAAAACTGCGCCCGCTAGTTGTAAATATAATTTTCCTACGTTCACGCAATTATCTCTTTGAAAAAGCTCATTAAGATAATTTCTATTAGTCGCGTATTTATTAATGAGAAGTTCTATTCTAATAAATTATTTGAACCATTACCTTGATAACTCAATTTCTTAGTAATTAGCTGTTTTTTCTGTTTCAATAAAGCGTGATTGTAATCATAGTGTTGCATTTAAATAGAATCGAGTGTTCTTATAACACATAAGAGAGTACTTATGTGTTATTGTTTTCTCATACTAATATACGAAAAGGCAGAACTGTATGTTTCACCAAATGTCCAGTCTACGTCATTGCAATATCTTGCGTTCTGAACCAAGCTAACATCCTCTTGTTAAAAAATCAACGTCAATTAATTAAATAGAAAATAGTTTTTATTACATAAGTAAAGTAATAAGAAGTTCTATTTTCTTATAAAAGTTTGATAGAACACGCTGTGACCATTTGTCAAGAGCTAGGTGACCGCAGAAGTTCAAATGTTCTTTGTCGATACACGGCGGTCGGAGCGTGCAAGTTGCCCTCCGTATAATTTATTTGTGCAACTATCTACTGTTTCTTACGTGCTTGGACTTGATCCGTCTTTAACTACCTACTGCTTATCCGAAGATATACGATCAGATTAATTAAGAAACGAAAGATCTTTGTTATATTTTGATGATATATTTTTATGCCATAATTATAGTATGTAATGGCATATGGCATAACAATATGCATTCGCTTATTAGGTTGGGGTAAAACATTCTTCGAATTTTATGATGAAACCATTTAAAAGTTTATTTACATTTTAAAGTTTTAATGTGTCATTTTGTTCGAGACTTTCTGGTATTGTGTAGGCAGTGCTCTGATCCTGTTGTTGCGGAAATTTGGAGAGGACTGATAAAAAAAACGTGAGAAGTGGTTTTGGTAGTCCTATCGTTATGTTATCTTGACACTGCTTTCAGAATTGTGTAAAGATCGAAACAGATATAAAGCTGAAGGTGTCAGACTAGGTTTATATGGCGGATGCATTAACAACTTCAAACTCTCTTGAACTTGGCTGTGTTTCTAAATGTATTTGTAGCCTAATATTATCAATTTGTAATGCCTTAATAATCAATTTCGGCCACTTTCTCTACACTTATTGCTGAAATATCATTAGTTGTTGACATACATACATGTCTGAATCGATGGTTCTGCCATGTGGTAAAGCTCATAATAAATAGTGTACTTCTAATCCCACCACACAATAGCACCGCCTTATTGCGAGTTAACCCAGATTTTACCCCAGTCTGTGAAGCCCGAACGACTTTTGACCACGACTTTTTTCGCACGTTCTTGTCATACTTAATCCACTTTTAAATACCTGTTATCATGCTGTTCAAGAAATGATGTTTCAGTGAGCTCACGTCATAAAAGTTTGTAGTCAATTCATCCTTCTTCAGCTATGTAGAAATTTTATGCTGCTCTTCCTCCACTTTATCAAAAATAGCAAGCCTACGCAGAAACAGCATTTTACTAATTTCTTTCTCTCTTTAAATGTAAACTTATTCATTAATTCATCCACACCATCCAGATATAAATAGTAAAGTAAACAGGTTTTATGCCAATTTTATTCTTACTATATTATGCGAAAAGAGTTGTCCCGACCAACTACATTGGTACGAACATATATTTTTTACTACAAAAATATATCGAAAAAGGGGGACACCCATTCAACCACAAAAAAGCCAGCACTCTAACAATTTTCACCTCAATAGTTCATTTAATCCGAGTAGATTGAATCTCATTGGGATGCAATCTCGATCCATCCGAGACACGTCCGGCAATCATAAATTTTTAAAACGTCAAAACCTCCAACGGAATTTACAAGAGATAATTTTTAACTTTACCGGGTCTGTCGTTTATGCGCTACAATGCACTTTCTTGATTAGTTGCTCAAGGTCTCACTCCGTCCTCTTTAACGTTCCAAATGTTGAAGCACCGAGCGAAAAGTGCTCCGCATTAATTTCAACGTAGCGTCTTGTAACAATTAATAATCTCTAATATTTAACATTTACCAGTAGGATTGTTCGAGACTACCCGATGAATATTATATTACCGGCCAATTAAAACTGGATCGGAATTGTTAAACTGAGTGCTTGTAAACAAATATTTACAATCGTTCAATTAATTATCTGTCCAGGTTCTGATTGCATCGATATTTTTAAACGATATTAAGGGAAATTGAGCGAACGACTCTTAAGAGGCAGATGAAAGTCGTGGAGTAAGCTGCTCGAGTCTCTAGGGTGCTCGCGGAGGGTTCCTCGATCGAGAGCTATTCACTTTTACCGTCTTGTGATTAAGTCCGGTCTCTTTTTTCTCAACTTATAACACGAGTCCCGGAACGTTTATGACGAGTGCCATTGAAGTGAACGAGTTAAAGGTCATTTTAGAAAGCAAACATACTTACGTTCTCAAAGCAGATGGCCTGTGAAGTTATCGTTTCGTCAGATGAAAGAGTAAAATAATAGAATAGATGTTTCAATATATTTTGTGTCACACTAACTAGAAAGATTATTTATTATTTATTTTCATAAACACACTGGTTTAAAAATAACTAAATATATAACTACAGCAAAATATATTGCACATTCAATTTTTATAAAACTGGTTTTCTTCGTGCGCGGATATTTTTTATTCCGTGTCGGTGAGAGAGAAAACAACTTGGAAAATAAACAATAACCCAAAATAGTTCCACGAACAATCTCGTATTGCTAACATTTTTACGCTGTGAGTTTCAGTGTTAGTTTTTCTTTATCACACAAAGATATGGAAAAAGTGGATGTCCGATATTTTGCTTTGGGCCTCGTCAATTATTGCTTTTATTTCCTACAAGAGAGATTTAAATAATATCGGTGTCTTATCCCTAATAAGGAATTTATTTGTGATTTGCTACAAATAAATTCCTCATTCCACACTTAAAGGTTTTTATAAATATTTCACAAACCTGAATACATAGTAGCACCCTCGCCAAGAAGAGCCACAATTTCTACAGAGCTCAAAAATACCTGAACTTTTTAGGAAAATGAATGTAATTGCCCCACACATATAGAATTAAAAATAAATTGACATTACTAACTTAAGTTATATTAACGCTCTCACTCATAAAAAGTTATAAGAACTTATGAAGAGCCAATGCCCTAATTACTAAAATGCTCACTACAAACTCTCCATGATACTTAAAAGTAATATCTGTATCAGCCCATATACGTCCCACTGCAGGGCACGGGCCTACTCTACAATCGAGAATACGATTGAGAGTGGTTAGGCCATATAGTCCACCACGCTGGCCTAGTGCGGGTTGGCGGACTTACATACCATAGCAATTCTTATGAATCCCTGTGGTATGCAGGTTTCCTCACGATGTTTTCCTTCACCGTTTTAGTAAAAGTAATATATTTAGGCTGTATTCTATGAATACAGCCTAAATATATTAATTTGTAAGAAGATATTTTGATATTTTGTAAGAAGTTTTTAAACAGGTTCTTTAATGTTGTTTCATTAAATAGTTTAATTAAGCGTCAATTTATTTTGTATCAAAGTAAAAATATATATTTAAAAGGATTATCCCAACATATTGAAACTTTCCTCTTCCGAAGAAGCTAGAGGTCGCAACCTAACTAACTTACGTAAAGATTTATATCGTGGATGCTGTGAATTCCTATATTTCATTAAATGTTTAAAATATAAAATCTACCTTTTGATATTTAAGTATATAATAACATGGCTTTTCCAAGTAGAAATGATCTCTCATTCCAGACAACAATATCTTTCCTACAAGTTAAAACACATATTGCTATCGACTGCATTGTAATTATCCAATTATTTCGTGTCAACGCTATACTCGTACATCATTTCTATTTGTATAATTCTATTATTAGCTCGCATTCATCTTACTCAGTCATTACTCCTAATGATTGCTCGTTTACAGTTGCTTGTTACTCGTTTGCTAATTGGAATAAGACATTAGCTACTTCCGCTTCATAGATACGGTCTGTTACTAAATAGTTTTCCAGAGACAAGAAATTCAAAAGAGTTGCAACTTTGTAATCGCGCCGAAATGTCATCAGATGAAACGGCCCGCGGCACAGCTAAAGCTCGGCCACTTCCTACCATGATATTTGTACCGTGGCCATCGCTATATCGAACTGGCTCGCTGTACCGGAACCCGCTATCGATTCTGTCAACGTTAGTTGAATGTTTTAGACTTAGATAAAATTGTTGTGAGAGCATTATGTTTGCCTAGCGTGTGTCGTGTGTGAGATGACTCTCGCTTATCTGTGCATGGGAAATAAATGAGTTCTTTGTTGTGTCCATCGTGTTCATGTTTAGATATTTCTGATTAGTTTGATGCACATTTGCGTTAATACTTGATGAAATGTTTGTTATTTTTCTGATTACTGTCGAAACTGATTCCTATTTTAAGAACTTCGCCCTACTGATAATGTGATTTGTTTTACAATATTTAAGTATGATATTGTTGCTACATTAAAGTCTAAGTTCACAACCGTACATTATTGATCTAAAAACCAACTGATTTCATATTATTCTGTTCACGTGGTTAAAAATATACAATAATTTTTATTTACTGCTATATTTTTTAGATTTCGAGAGAATCATAATTATTAAAAAATGTTTTTAAAAATTTGTGGATAGTATTATTTGAACATAATTGAGGCTATCAGCGCAAAAGTGGTGTAACCCACAGTTTTTTTTTTAGTACGGTTTTGGTGTAAAATACATTCGTTACAATATAATCTTTCAATGCAATAGTGACGTAAGCCACCTTTTTCTGCCTGTCAACAGATGGCTCTGTAAACCTTATTTAGCACGGAGCATATTAAAACAAAACCATAGAGCAAGAGTGGTGTAAGCTGGATACACCACTTTTGCATTATGGCAAATTACACCAGAGGAAAGCAAATAGTGCCAGACAGGGATTAAAAGATGACACGAGTTTGGCAAAATCTTCAAGTGAAGTTACTGTAATCACCTTTGACTTAATGAAAACCCTACCTACCCCCATGCTGAGTACTGGAATTGTATATTACAAAAGACAGCTTTGGACATTTTGCTTTGGGATCCACAATATGGGGACAGATGATGCCTACATGTTTGTTTGGGACGAGTCAGAAGCTTCACGAGGACCCCAAGAAGTAGGATCTTGCTTAATTTATTATTTTATAAATGTTGTAACTACTAACAAAGTAATTATGTATTCTGACCAATGCGGGGGGCAAAACAGAAACATAAAGTTGTGGTTGATCTGTCAGTATGTGGTACCTCATACAGACTTTACTATTGAAGAAATAGATCATACATTTTTAGTAAGTGGACATTCTTACCTACCCTGTGACCAAGATTTATGCCTCATAAAAAAAAAATTCTTTAAAGAAATATACGTACCAGACAACTGGCTCGAAGTAATTAAAACTGTTCGCAAAAAACAACCATTCAGAGTATTAAGATTAACTACAAGTGATTTTGTTTCTACTAAATCGCTAGAACAAAATATAACAAATAGAAAAATTTCAACTACAAAAAACAAGGTGGAGTGGTTGAAAATTCAGTGGCTGAAATTTCATAAAAGTCATCCATTTTATTTATTTTTTTCAAATATTCTAATAATGAAGAAGTTTCATTTGAAGAAGTCAGTGTGAAAAAAAGACAGTCAGAAGCAATAATACAACAGCTAGATGCTTTGAAAAAACCGACCATCGATGAAAAAAAGAAAAAAGGTCTTCTTGAATTGTTACAGTTCATCCCACCAGTTCATCATACTTTCTATAATAGCCTTAATTGTTCCAGCAGAGTCAGGGATGAAGTGTATTATGATAAGACAGGTGAAGAATAACTTTAACTCTGTACTATTTTCATTATTTCGTAATAAAAGTTGTGTTCATATGGTGTAACCTATTTATCATTTTAAATAATACTAAAATATGATACATGCAGAAGTGGTGTAATCTACATTTTTTTTTATAAATATTAATGTGAATATATAAAAGTACACAATTTATGTAGATTCTACAGTTTTTAGAGTAAATAAAAAACAAAACATTTAAAATAATGTTCACAAAATAAACTAAGTACATCAAAAACAATTTAAGTTAATTTTAATTCCTCAATTATTTCCTAATAATGTAGGTTGGGGTTACACCACTTTTGCGCTGATAGCCTCAATTATTCATTTATTTCTAAACATCCCAATTAACCCTCTGCTCATGCGCGCCCACCACTCATTTTTAAACACGTACGCGCGACTTTGTTTAGTTTTAGATCGACTTGGCCATCGCATGAAAACATAATGTATCGTACAATTTATGCATAATGCTACTGGCCAAGTCGATCTATTTATTTAAAACGTAATGAATTTTTAATATTTATATGATAATAACTTACGTAATAACTTTATACAGAACGTCCCTTAATCAAGGACTAAATAAATTAATCGACTTGGTATTACATGGATCTCACAACTTTTTGCGGTAGATAAACTGAGCTGCGAGACTTGGAATTTTTTTACAGGATGTTTTTGATGGGATCTCACGTCTTTTTGTAGAGTCCTACTTTATTCCTTTTCGGTACTTTTTATTTCTAGAATATATATAATGATTTTTCTTAAAGCCCTCTCTCTTATGGTTTTTTCTTATTTTTGTAGGTATCAATTTATTACAAATATAGCGGATTTGATTATTAGTGTTCTATCTTCATGGTGATTGTTTTCGAGCTATTTAGTCTATTTATTTGCAAGGTTATCTTTGTCATGTTTTTCTAGAGGAATGTTGTACAGTTTAATGGGCTGAATACACCCTTTCCCTCTTATTACCTCCTGTTATGCCTCATATATAATATATATAGATACCAATCTACAACTATTATTCCATTATATACGGGTACAACGAATCATTAACTGCAAATGTATCTTTGTAATCCTATACATTTATATGAGATTACAAAGTTATTCACGCAGTTGGTGTATCTAGAAAACTAGACAGAAATTATGAAATGTTTGAATTTTTCCTTACTTTAGACATTAAACACTAATTATATTCTAAATTTGAAGGTTCTATGCCTGCTAGAAGTGCCTTAGACTTTTGATGATCGGTCAGTCAGTCAGTGAGTGACAAAATTGTGAAAGTTTGACAAGTTATAATTCTTAAACTACTAGTTCAAATTGAATGAAATTTTAAATATACCGTGTTTACACAATGCTTAATTAGTAACTTAAAATTCAGGCTTCTTGCTTTAACCACAACGAAGTTATGGGGG
Source organism: Hyles vespertilio (assembly GCA_009982885.2). Taxonomy (NCBI): domain Eukaryota; kingdom Metazoa; phylum Arthropoda; class Insecta; order Lepidoptera; family Sphingidae; genus Hyles; species Hyles vespertilio. The sequence goes on from CM042833.1 coordinate 15,837,310, forward strand.
GTTGAAAATGGTCTGAATTGCTTCGAGAAAAGGATAGTACGGCTGTGCCGCTTTTTAGCTCGACTTGGAGGGGGCACTGCCGTGCCCCCAGATAATAACTAACTTACTTAAAAAAATATGAGGTTATAATTTTAGTATGTCATTTAAAAAAGTTCACAAAATATAATTTTTAACTGCACAATTAATTATTACCTATAAACCTAAAATATATAAAACAAACAAATAAAAAATAATTACCTACTTATACTTAAAAACTAAATAAAACTACTGCATGTGATTTGGATATTGCATCCAACGTATCATATTTTCGAACACTGTGCACCTAGTGCACTATTAGCCCAGAGTCAGGAATTTGTGCCCGATATGGCGATAGGCTCGCCACCTATCACATCGTGGGACGGAACATACAAGGCGAAATGTGGGTGCCCTGGCACCTCTGCCTACCCCTTCTGGGAAAAAGGCGTGAGTTTATGTATGTATATGCACCTAGTGACATAGAGTGTGTATCGATAGGTCATTTATCGAGGAATACTATGGATATACCAATACGCTATGACCTTTAGGAGGAAGCCAGTAGTTAAAAACCTAGCAGAACGAGGACATTTTATTCGTTTTTATTCGTCCGATTGGTCTCAAAATCAGTACCTGAGGGATCTTTTACTCCGACATTCTAAACTGATAGTGGGAATGGAACATTTTGGCCGCCATTTTGAAAAGTGAATCTACGCCTGGGCGGAGTCGGGCTGGACCGCTAGTATTATTATAATATACTCAAGCTAGCTAGCGGATAGTTGGAACCGAGCACACTACCTCGAAATTGAGGATTAACAAAATGGAGGATTTCTCGTAGCCATATACAGCCCATATAGGGAGGGCTACGAGAATATCGCTTTGGCGATCTGAAATAGATACAAGTATGAAGTTGAGGAAAGTATATATTTATAATTTTATAAATTTTAACTATTAAACGAGTCCCTACATTTTTCCAATAAAAACATTTTACAATGCCTGAGTCTATTATTATAAGAGATACTGCCTCTAGCTACGCTTTCAGAAGATGCCAGATGCCAAAAAAATATTTTCTTCAACCGTTCCAATCGCAACGAATGTGCGGCATAATGCGGCTTCCAAACCACACTAGAGTGTTTAAGAATGATGCGTACTAATAAGTTATATAATAGTCGTTTCGTTTGGGATCGGCGAAAAACCTTTCACTTTCTTTCAACGTATCCAAACATCATAGACGTATTTTTAAAAAAAGTTCTCATAATGAGGTACACAGGTTACTTTATTGTCTTGCGCTATCCCTAAATCCATGATTGTATTTACCTCGTATAAAGCAGTATTATTTATATTAACACGTAATAACCATTTTTTAACATTCAGTTCTATCTTGTCAATCATTCACCAATCAGTTAACCTTTCTAAATCATGTAGCAGCATGATGTCAGACTTATTGGATATTCATTCATTCTGCTTAAGCGTTAGGTCATTGACTCTCATGTCTTCCTCGAAGACATCAAGCCAGCGCTTCTTCGGTATGCCCCTCGGTCGAGGTCCTGGAATATTAAGGCTCAGGCAAACATTGCTGAAGTAATCCTGCGGTTTTTCACACATGACCATACCATCGCAAGCGTCATTCTTGGAGTTTATCTGCCACTTCACGGACAACAAGATCATCAGAGTTATATAGATTACTGACCATCTGATTAAGGCTATTAAATCCATAATTATCAAATAATATCGGTCCTAAGTGGGATCCTTGGGGCACTCCATATGTTATACTATACATATTCGACCTGTAATTATCCAAAACTTCATGAAGAGCGGTTATTTAAATATGACCTTGACCATTCAACTATTTTTTCAGCAAAACCATATGTTGCAAGTTTGTCTAGTAAGAGAGAGAAAGACTGTTAGACCCTATCGAACACCTTAGTGAAATCAGAGTAAATAATATTAGACACATTAGTTAGCGTTGATCTATGTTTTATAAATACGTGTTGATAATCGGTTTTAACATTATTTAAAATAGAACTAAATGCGTGGACAAATATTAGATTCTATAAATTTTGCTAACATAGTAACAATCGAAATCGGTCTATAAAATTGGAAACTACGAGTAAGTTGTCGACTCCATTTTTATAAATAGATATATATGACCTTTGGTAGCTCCCAAATGTTAGGAAAAACTACGGTACAAAATTATTATTTATTAATGGCTCTATACACGGGAGATACGAAGTTTTCAGCACACTTTTTGAGAAATTGGCGCTAGTTTATAAGCACCTGTATAAAATTATAATTTTCTTAAGAACAGGATCTCAAATCACATTCAAGGCTACTAAATTAAAAGTTACATTTGAAATAAGTTTTGAATTCTTGCATTTCACAACTGTTAACCCGTCCATATTTTTCCTGTAAACCTTTGAAAAGTAGTTCACAAACAAGTTACAAATGTCGGGTCCATTATTTGCCTTAGTTGCGCCCGTTATAAGTGTAGGATAAGAACAAGTGCCACCACCTTTTACTGCAATAAACAACCAAAGATACTTTGAATTTTTAAGAATCATGTATTCTATGACCTCAATAAACCTACAACAGATTTTAAATATATGTTTGCCTCTTTTACTTATTGTCGGCTGTTCAATATTATCCATCGTTATTCATCCATAGTTAAATTGCCTTTTTGTTGGAGTTCAGTAAGTTATGAAACTATTGAAGGTAGTGCCTTAATCCAGTTTTATTTAGAGTAGGGACATAATGATGAATTATTCCTTATTATATTAAACCAGATACAACTTCGATTAATACCATGTGTATTTGTTAAGCTTTAACCTGCTCGTTGTCTAGTCTGATCGGATCCCAATAACAGTATCAGTCACTTTCAGTTTAAAGACTAGCGTGATAAAATCCATCCGCACACTACTTCGCATTTCGTCACCATGATGCATTTATTCTGACATGTTTAGTTAAACCTATATTACAATTCTTGTGTTTTTATCATGATAATCTCTCTTTCTTTTTAGCCTCCGGCATTTCATTTCATACCACATGTATCCAATTGACTTAATCTTACTTATATGATAATTATTTCACAAAATCAATGCTCAAATCATGATGATCATCTTCGTCTCTTTTATATTAAAACTTATCAGATTAGTCTCTTAATTTCTAAATAATCATCAAACCTTCGAGTACTTAGTGGTATTTGAAGGTATTCATCTTTGGAAATTACCAAATTAGATTTTTGACAACCCTGTAACAGACCAATAAATACATAATTAAGGCCTGATGATTATAGACTCTAATAATTAATGGTAAATTGTTTCTGTGTGAACCGCTACCGACGTTACACGTCAATGGAAATTTAAATGTACAAATACAATTAATCCTGATCAATTTCACTGGAAATAACTCAGGTTTCCTGTCTATTTTAATGGACTGTATTATTAATTATAGTTGTTTTGTACAATTACCTCCATAATCAACAGTATGTGAATTATACAATGTTTTCACACCGACATCCAATAATTGAAAAGTTATGATATTAAACTTTGAATTTGATTTCGATATTATATTTCTTGCACAAATGAATAATAATTACTGTAACATTTTTACGGATGAGCCTAGATGCATCTTAATGTACATTGGAGAGTTTGTATAGTCGTGTATTTCTTTTGCATTTATCTCGTAAGGAAGTTCGATAGAAGACAAAAAGTTTCGATGGATGTTCGTTGACTTTGTACTTAGAAATACTCTTTTTCATATATGAATCCTTTTTTTTAACGAGAGTAAAGGTCCCTTGCCTTCTATACCCTCCTTCCAAAACCTTGAGGGAGGTCGGAAAAGGCATATCTTGGTTTCCAGCCTTCGATCCTGGCGCACGAGGACAATTTTCGGCATCGTGCAGATGTTGTAGCCAGGCTGGGTCCCTACTGACATCTAAGATCTTTTGCTGACCTATCGACTAAAACCGCTCGGTGGCTGATGACCGACGACAGCCGATGTACAAGTACGTGTAGCGCCCAGTGGACTCGCCGTGCCGCACGGCTCACTGCCAAATATGGCTCCTCACAATTTGGGAGGGTGCAAATGCCCCCACTTTTCCTACTTCCGACGCCTATAGTAAGAAAAGAGTCTGCGGCAGACATGACGCCGTACGTTCTGCCGCCCATCTCAGAGTCGGTCCTAACAAGTACCCACAGCCCCGCTATGTGCCCAGCGACGCAGATGATATCTATTAATCACCTCATATGACAGGCAGGGGATACCGTGGTTAAATTCTGAGGCCCCTTGACCACTGGGCGGATGTTTAGATTCCAGCGAATGAAGATGTTTGCCAAATTCCACATGGAAGATTAAATTACATTTGCAAAAAAAAAAAATGAGCCTAATTCGTGATAAAACATGCCAGATTGTTGTTTATCTTTAGCATAAACCACATGAAGTCCTTTTTTCTAGTAACAAAGATCTCGTCTACGGATTTCAACGATAATCTGTTGGATGTAGCCTTAAGCCATCAACTTTCTATATTAAATGGCTGTGTATGAATGCTGAGGTTTTCTTGCTGGTACGTGGCCTCCACTCAGAAAAAAAACTTTCGATCCTGTGGAACATCATTTCTCCGCCATTACTTTAAACAAAATCTGAATGGTTTTCATGAATTGGAGAGGTTTTTAGGAGGAAAGGAGGAGGAGGCTCTGTTATGGCCATTTTGTTAAAAATATAGAAGATTAGCTAATAATCTTTAATTCCTATCCACATGAGGAAACAAATCATATGTCGAGAGTATCACAACACAGTGTATTTTTGGTCTCACAAATGTCCAGACCCAAAACAAATATGAAACCCGCGGTCACTTGTTTATTGCCCGGTATCTGAACGTACTGCGCCACGGAGGCTGTCAATATAGCTACTATGTAAATAAATATATAAATACGATAGCTATTATCAGCTTACCAAGCACCATGATCCAGCTCTAGTGATGAGAGGCCGTACACATCTAGATATGTCGTCATGTCGTCTCCGATAATATTCCTCATGAAAGCAAACATTAAAACTGTTACTTCACAATATATGTTCTGTGTGATAATGATACAGCGTAGCAAACGAGGTCAATTAGAGCTGTAGTAAAATGTGATTTTACCACTTAAAAATAACTCTAAGTGTTCCTCTTAAGCTTGTAGGAGAAATATTTCCAGCCAGTTATTCGAAACTTGGTTTTAAGTTATACATAAATAAGGAAATATCAAGTCGGCTTATCCGAAATTCCTCCTTATTAAAGCAAAAGTTCGAGAACGTCAGGGAGAAATGGCACAAAAAAGAAGGATCATTTGCTCAGTAATTGATATAAAGTCTAATAGTAAAAGAGATACTACGTAGAAAATTAATAGTCATTTCCCATATGGAGAATATCTTTTTGTTTGATTTAACTAGAGCGTAGCGGAAATTGTTTTTTTGCACCTGAGTGAAGTTAGGCGGGATATCACCATTTCTTGCTTGTATTTTATCTCTGCTAGCTATAAAAGTACAAAGCGCATGCTATTTTAGAATAATGAAATTCTGTTATGATTTAAAAAAAGTGAGAATTAGTGGGTACCGTTATGTGTGTATTTAAGATCAATTACCAGTCACTTTAGCATCGAAGGGTAATATTGTGAAGAAACCTAAGAGTTCTCCAAAGAACTTCCAAGAAATCTGATGTCTACCAACTCGCACTAGTCCACCAGGCTAGATTAAAGCCTACAGTTTCTCTCAATTCTGTTAAGAGTTTGTGAACAGAATTGAGACAAATATGGGGGTATAAATTAAAATTTACAGTAAAAGATTCATGCGACTTGCAAATAGAATTACACGTGTAGTTCTACTTACTATGAGCTAAAACTCATTAAAAACTAGACATTGTTAAGTGCGAGATCACTCAGCGTCAAGGTCTGCTTTCTGTGGCCAGTACATTTCAAGTTTAGCATGAATGTGTGAATATGACTTTAACCTATATTATTTTATTCAAGGTCTTGCCATCTTGGTATGCATATAGCGTAAATTGCCAGTAGTGTGTTTTAACGTCATACAGGGTGGTGGAAATATGACGTTGCTAAAAAATGACATACAGTATTTATATTTATTAGAATAAAAAATCTAGTGACTATATATTGAATTAAAACCAAGTTTTGAGTGCTCGCGCGAGTTTTTGAAGAAAATATCAATAAATTTCATCGTAATGGTTTTTTAGATTTACACAAATGTTACACATTGAAATAAAACTATTCTTTACGGATTTTATCGCGGATTTGGTTTAATTTTCAGTACGCTCCGTGACCACGAAAGCTGTTAAGTAATCGAAACGTCGGGAAGTAAAAAATGTAAAAATTTTACCAAATCCGCGATAAAATCCGTAAATAATAGTTTTATTTCAAAATTTCATCGTTTTTTTCACAACACTGTATTTATGCAGATGCAAACGAAATCTAAAATGTTCTGCTTTGATGTAGCAAGGTAAATAATATTCACAGTCGCCTAGCTTGACCCAACATATTTTTTTATGCGCTAATAACACTTAGCAGGTTCTGCATTCCCCTATAGGAAATTATTCAGATTCTGTGAAAGGAAATGAAAACAAATCATATATGGCCTCGTGACTACTGTACCTACTAATTATAATTTTATTTTGTCATGTGAAGTCAATCCTTAAACGAAGACCTCCTACAAAGAACTTTTTGGATACAAGTTGCTTCCATCACACCACTATGGAAGTCCTTGGGCCAGCCCTATTAGACCAATGGGCGTTATATATTAAATAAACGTGAATACCTACAACACAGTTTAATACGATTTATAAAAATAGAACTGTACGCGCTGATGAGTGGGTTTATGTAACAGTTTTCGGGCTTGGATACTAAGCACAGAAAACCTGCTTGAATCACTGTAAATCATAGCAAACTTGAAAGAGGTAAAGGTAATTTAACAAAATTAGAGGGAAGTTTCGGTAGACTACAGATAGGTTATCTATCTTTACAGGGTTTGTGTTAGTCGTGTGGACCTCAGGCTAAGAGGAATAACGAACTTCGCAGATCAGATCAGTTGAGATGCATAAATGAAGTCGAGGGTTGAGGAGTACTATGAGCTGATAACGATGATGGGTTTGTCAATATGCGAAACAATGTCGCAGTAAGAAAAACGTAAAAGTCAGCAACCCAAAAATAACAATGCAAAAGTATTTTTCGAATTGTTTGGCAATTCTAAAAATACCTTCAACATAAAAATTTCATCCTTCCTTACATTTTGTATAACTACATTTCTTTGTCTGTTTGGGTGGTTATAACTCGAGAACCAATATCTTTCTTTACATTGTTCTATTTGTTCTAAAAAAGGTATTCTTGACCCAGGTTTATGAATACATTAGATTTATATCAATAAAAAGTGAAATAATTTCCTAAGGCGGATATTTATATTGATCATCTTATATATACATTGCTTTCTTCTTCCTTCTACTTGGCGTTATCCCGGCTGGTGCCATACCTTCCAGCTGAGTTTCCTAGTGACCCTTATATGTTCCTTGACACAATAAAGTCAGCACTTTTTTGAGGTTCAGGAATATTGATGGTCGGGCACATATCGTCGACGTACTCTTGTGATTTTCTTCTTTCGCGACCACACATCTCGCTTTTTGAATTTATCGCCACATCGCGGAAGCCAAGACTGCCGCGTCAAAAGTATCATCCCATATAGTATGATGAATTAATAATTTAACACGGTGGTGAAAATTCTAGCACAGTAACTCATATAAGTGAGTTGAGTTTCGGGGACAGCCTGTGTTCTGTATTTCCTTGCTTCTCACAGCATGTCGACATAATTTTATCTACCGGCAAAATATATTCATCTGTCCAAGCAGTGGGTACTGTACTTAAAATATTATGCATTTACAATCAAGTGCAACATAGCCGCTTTGTCAAGCCAATTGAATGACCCGTAGACAATGGAATAGCACGAAAAGAGAAAAATATTATCTTTAAAAAACATCTAGTAAAAGTTGAATCGAGTTGAAGAATACATAAAAGTATGCAAAAACTGTATCGCACTAGTTCTAGTGAATCAACAGCCGATGTCACAGTTCACAAGTTGCTCGGCTAAATATAGTCGACATCTCGCTTCCTCGAGGCTACACAGCGAGAGGCGACTAAACGAGCAAGTTAAACGAATCGCCCCTCAAATATAAAACTATTTGATAGAACCTGAAGTACTTAAAGATCATTTTAGCTTACTCTTCCGTTTCTTTACAGATTTATTGCACTTCAACTTTGAAATGAATTAAACTTGTGTCCATAGAAAACAGAACTTTAGTACACGCGTACGCATCTGCATTTCGCTCTAATTATGTTTTTGTGGTAAACAGGCATAATATAAGTACAAAAAACATGCACACATACATAAACTCACACCTTTTCCCCATAAGGGGTAAGCAGAGGTGCCTAGACACCCACATTTCGCCTAGTATGTTCAGTCCCATGATGTGATAGGGGGCGAGTCTATCGCCATATCGAGCCCAATTCTTGACTCCGGGCTAAGAATGAATAGAAAAATTTAATATCATAATATATATTTACAAAATAACATGACAGTGTACAATGACGTCACCTCATCCAATGCTACATAGGTGGACAGAAGCATTTATGGGGAGTTAGCACAGTGTTACGCGACGCATTGAGATGCTGGACACGGTACAAGCTGAACTGTATATGTCATACCAAAGTCATGCAAACGCGAATGGGCCTGAATGAATTTGGTTACTGCCTTCGTTTTTGACAGCGTAAAGCGCGTTTTTAATGACCCAAACCAGGCAATTTCTTGTCTGGGTATTTTACTTGTCATGCCCTGAAACCTTGATGTTATAATGACGGTTGCTCACAGTTGGAAACCTGCTCCCTTCTCTCCCTTCTTCTTCTTCGAAATTTATCTTTAAATAAAGAAATAATACATTCAACAGTTACATTGTTCAGATCCCATATTATTACTAGTCTTGTATCGATGATCAGCTGTTGCAATTGACTTCAAGTATTAATCCATTGTGCCCCTAAGGTTATAAGAAAAGAAAAATGTCGAACCGTTATTGTATCCACGAAATTAACGACGACATCGGAAGACAAGTACCAGTTTGCCGTAAAAGCCTAGAGTATGATTAAAATTGTCCTTTATCCTCTGGACATCTTTGGTACAATAGGCAATCTGGAGCAACTCTGCTGCCAATCTTCCAGATCGTTCTCATGGCACCTCCTGCACCTCCAATGACTCCTTTACGTCGTTTTTAAGCTAAATAACTCTAAAAAGAAACATTACGAAAATTTTAAAATTAAAATCTAATCCAAGAAGAAAAAGTTCAGGTTATAATCAATATTGCATTATTTTCTACAAAACATATTGTACACGAGCAAACGTCTACTGCACACTTAATATCACTTCATTACAAAACACTTTAAATAAAACCGGAAAGTTTCTTACAAAAAGGGTAGTTATTATAATCTACTTTGTTCAAGTGTAGCCAACACTAAGCCTGCTTGGTTTATAATACTAACACTTTAATTCTCGACGATATAATAAACGTGTCAGGCAAAAAACATAACTTTGTAATGGGCGTTCTTACCAGGAAAAAGTCTCTTACTAAATAATCTATACTAATATTATAAAGCTGCAGAGTTTGTTTGTTTGTTTTAATGCGCTAATCTCTGGAACTACTGGTCTGATTTGAATGATTCTTTCAGTGTTGGGTAGTCCATTTATTGAGGAAGGCTATAGGCTATATATCACGGTATGAGTTATAGGAGGAAAGCAGTAGTGATATTTCTAGCAAATACGAGGAAATTTTGTTCGTTTTTCGTGGTCCGATTGGTCGATATTCTAAACTGATAGAATTAAACATTTTGACCGCCATTTTAAAACGTGTATGCACCCGGGTGGAGCCGGGCCCGACCGCTAGTAAATATATATATTTATTAATAGTAAAAATATGAATGCAGCAAAGGCGGCATGTAATCTGTATGAAGTGACCTACTAACGCGAGCGTTAACCTGCCTCTAGCAAAAATAGGTTTATATCAGAAACTTCCGATATAAATTACCGGAGTCAGATTTTATTTTAGGAATAGCTTCATCAATTCACGATGTGATCAGTTTGAAAACCTTTATTTCCAGGTATTGCAATGGCAACAGAAAATAAATCCGCGTTAAACTTAACTTTATTATTGGTTTCCTTAAATTCCTTGAGTAAATACTGAATGTAATGATTGCTTCGTTTGCTAAACAGTAACAAATATACATGCTCGTTATCTCAGTTTACTATCGCAGGCAGATTAATTTTCTTTTTTGCCTCCTCTATATTTTCTATTTCGCTAAATTATGTTATAAATAAAATGTTGAGTTTTATTCGTTGCCAAGGCACTCCAACGTGGAGGTATCGCGAAAATGCGTTTTACAAAGTCGGCTAGAAGTATTTATAATGAAACATAAAATATTATTTTATGGTCGGTTTTTATAATTTATCTTTAAGAGATTTCATTGGACATTTCAAAGCATTGTATGTTTCAGTTATCAAAGGTACATGTAGTTATGGTGAATATATTCATGGATAGCTAAGCAAGATAAAAGCATAATATGTCTAACATTGTTTGTTAAGGAATACAATTGTATTGACATAGTAATAGTACCGATTCTAACCTCTTGTTAAAGACAGATAAGATATATGAAGAGACTGGCCGTAAGTGCGAGTTGAATATTTAGATAAAAGCATTTACTACCTTACACAATCCCAGTAGTAATATTAAAGTGTTATGACATAATTTGAAATTATGTCCCGGTGTTTTCGGGGAAGGCTTAAAAAAATCCACCAGGCATTGTCGCATGTCGAGTGATGCATAGTTAAAAGAAACAGGACAAGTAAAATATGAGTGGAAGCATAAAACTATATTCATATATTTGGAACTAGGCTAACTTAATTAGCTAACTTAATAAGGTAATTTAGCTGGCGTATTTTTTTTAGAATCCTTTGTCCGTTCTTTGAGGGGATCAACTGACAAAATCCAATTTTGTGCGTCCGTTGCACTGCCGGCTTGGTTACGATTTTTCGTCAGGAAGTGGATTCGTTTAGTGATCCCAAAAATCAATTCTTCTGGCGTCAGAAAGCCCTGCAACTGAGAATGTGGTTCCAAATCTTATTTTAAAGAGAAAATTGCTTTTAAAGGAGTCGTGGCGCCAAATGCATGTGAGTCAATTGAGACCGTAGCTGCTGAGGCAATCGAGACTCCCAAGCATTGCGATGTCACACGCCAACTTTAGAGATTAGATACTGGTAGGTGAACAAAGTTAGTAACTGTTAGTATAAAAATAAATATTTTCACGTTTTTCAATGCAGTATTTTATTTAAAAATCTGAGTAAAAAATACACATTTAAATTGATAAATATTTTTACACATGCACACAGAGAAACTGCATTCGATATTTATTTTTAATCGGCTTAAGAGCTCAAATATAAAAATCAAATATGCAGCCGAAACAATAAAACACAGCTTATGTTCACGGTGGCGATATACTGTATATAGGATATAGCTAGACAGCCTACCTTCATTTTCACGGCTTTTAATTAGCAGCAAAAAAACGCCGATGTAACAAAATAACCAACAGGCCGGGGCACCAGACAGTATAAGTAATATTAACTAGCCCAGTCTTAAAGCAAGGTTTAATCTTTCAAAAGACGAGATAAATATTTTAATTACGCCCACAGTTAGAGGTTTAATTAATGACGTTAGTTAATTTTGAGGTATTTAACGCAGTGCATTTGGGGAAACTTGGATCTATTCATACCATCCTTATATTTGGATCCGACAGAGTTCCTTGTAAATAGCTGAGCATACTGCTTAGTTTACTAGTCGAGAAAGATGTGTTTTGAAGCGACATTCCGGACATCAAGTTTGAGTATTTAGTTAAGTTTCGTGAACATGCCTTTTCTCGAAGTTGCCATTTAAAATCTGGAAGTTGTGGAGTTCATTCAATCCTAATTTGTTGGTCCTCGATATGCTAAGAAACTTTTTTATATGTGTTATTTGTTTATAGTTGTAACATCATGCAAATATAATTTAAATGTTAACGAATTTAAATGCTAGTCCATACATGCCAACATAATATGTTTTATATTTCGAATTTACTTTAATAATAATACTATACTTATTCTGTTTTATTTTTTATATACTGGCACTACCAATTGATCGCAATGCATGTAAAGAGCAGTTCAGATATTGTTGGGGGAAGGATGGGCAAGATGGAAGCCTTAACTTTATTATGGAAAACATAAATAAACAACACGGTAAAAATAATTTTGATTCTATCAGCTTTTAAAATACTTTATCAGAGAGTAAATAACGAGTATTTAAAAATAATAAATACTAAATATACAATCTGCTATAACCCAACAAGTAAAACTAGAAAAAAACAATTTTACCCTCACTGTATGGGAAATATGGAAAAAATCGGATATCTCTATATTTCACAATGGGCACGTAAAATATTATTCGCTTAGATCTTTATTATACACATAAAAAATATATACAGAAACAAAAAAAAAAACAAATGGCAGTCTTATCGCTTGAAGCAATATCTTACATACAACCATGGGATGGATTTAAAAGAAAGATAAAGAAAGGGCAGGGTAAAAAAAGAAAATAAAGAATGAAAACTAAATAATAAACACAAATTGTAAAATGATTCAGACGTAGGAAATTATATCTACTAAAAACTGTTTAATTAAAGAGAAGGTGTTATTTAATTAGCCTCTTAAATGAAGACAGCGATTGCGCTTCTTTTACTACAACAGGAAACGCGCTCCATAATCGAACTGCTTTGACAGTAAAAGACTTATCTATAAACGTCATGGTGTGCAAAGGTATTCTCAACTTAGGATTCTCGGAAACCTCAAGAACTTCGAATGTGAGTCACAAGGGGTGAGAATATTAAACAAAACATTGTAAAGAAGAGAAAGAGTGAGAGCATTCCGACAAAGCTGTATAGGTAACTACTTCAGCTTTTAAGAAGCTTAAACTTATAATAAAAAAATATTACAATCTTATATGTTTGCAAATAGATCATGTGTTTAACTTAAAAAGCTACGCACTATAAACAATACAATATCATTGGACCGGTTGAATCCAAGGTTTTTCAATCTTAGCTGAAAAATTTTGATAGGAGTTTCAAAGGAGATGGTCCAGAAATGTATGGACCTTGGGCCATAGTGTAGTACATTACACCAAATATAGTTAATGAAATTGGCATTCAATTTATGTATGAAATACTATTAAACGTTGCATATTAGCTTTATACAAAAATAAATACCAAGCCAATATAGGGACAATATAGCGTCTTGAAATTGCATGTTTGACAACCGATGTCAAAACTTGACATTTATGAAATTTAAAGTCGTAATTCGTTTTCCTATAAATAAAATGTTATTTTTAATCGTCTGTGCTATAAATTACTGTACTCTTTATAACTCGTAAATGTTTTACGCCAACGGAATTAGTATCATACTTTATTGATCATCTAATATAACATAACATAATGTCTATACAATAAATGGCAACAAGTCTACCAGAATCTCGTAATGTTTATATTTATTTAATTTTTAGAAAGTGTGCCTATATCGGCCGTGAGTGCGGTGCAAAATACCGGCTAAACAACCTATTGAAATAATCTACAATAAAAATCTGATGGGCATGAGATACAGCACGGCACAGATTTTAATCACTTGTCGCGACTGCTAGCATATGAATAAATAATAATTTTATTATTATGCATATGCAATTAAGCTCTTAGTTATTATAGTCCATACAAATGAATACGCTATAAAAATGGAATCGAATCTGATAGCAGCCATGTATATTTCTGTAATTTAATATCTCGTAAAAGAACTTACTAGCAATTATTTCTGTACAAGCTAACATTTTAAACATTATATTTGGTCTACCACACATTAATGATGTAGATATTAGACTTCTGCATACTTAAAAATAATATTATCCTAAGGTCTAAGATATTATTTTTAAAATAATGTCTTTGACATTAATTCTAACTGGTTATTTCTGAGCACTCATAAGGAAAAAGTAGGATTATTGATGAAAGAAAACTAAAATCAAACAAAACTTGAGAACAATAAAGTAAAACCAGATCTTGCTTTATTTTATTTTATTCATATTCGCCTAAAAATAATCTCCAGTCAAAACATCTAGGAACAATGCCGGTGTTCCTACTGCCTAGCCCAACCTAAACGCCAAATACCACAGTATGATCATGGTATGAGTACAGCAACCCACTGTCCATTGTCCAGCTATGTTCCTTTCAAATGATAAAAAGGAATTGAAGCACTTGTGAGTGTTATATATGTCCAAAAGAATTGAGACTGATACAATCTCTGATACAATCTTGCGGCGGAGTTGGAATAAAATCTTGCTCATTGTCTACATCTTCCTTTATTTGCAGCCAGCAGTTTGTACAGACACTTGCTGGTTCTGATAACTAAAACAAAATAAAAAAGATTAAATATTGAAGATGTCGAAGAATTATGATAAATAAATAACTCTTTGCAGTCACGTGTATTCCCTCCTTCCTATGATTCCGGGTCCTTCCGTTATAGTTTAAAGAGGCATCTTAGTAGGCCGGCATAATTGTATCAAATGTCTTGTGACAGTCGTCTGATGCCAATAAATATTCTGCCTAGACGGCATTTGCGCTTACCATCAGACATAGTGTCGTTATTATGGAAAATAATTATGTAAGAAGTGATATTTCATAAATTGTTGTTTAAATTGTTAAATGAATTTTCTTCTATTTCGCTCTGGATACTCAGATGATCTTGTGTTATGTATAATATATTATATTATTATTATTTCCATATTATTATTTCCATAATAATAATATAATATATTATACATAACACAAGATCATCTGAGTATCCAGAGCGAAATAGAAGAAAATTCATTTAACAATTTAAACAACAATATATAAAATATCACTTCTTACATAATTATTTATGTACTAGTAGACTTGTCCTGTGGACACAATGCAATTCGGCTCTAACATGAATCTGTATCAGCCCATATACGTCCCACTGCATGGCACGGGCATCCTCTACAATCGAGAGTACGATTGAGAGTGGTTAGGCCATATAATCCACTACGCTGGCCTAGTGCGGGTTGGCGGACTTACATACCATAGAACATCTAACATGAATACTTTTGTAATACTCCTTACTTTGTATTGACCTTGATTAATTGGCATAAAACATACATTTCCCAAGTTTATGAAGAAAAAAGAAAATCGAATACTTACTTCTTGTTCTGCCATTTCAGCAATAAAACGTCTTGAAACACTCTCTACACGAGAGTGAATTGGCATCCCATGTAGTTACTAAGATTCTGTTCAATGATAGAAACCATTTCATATAAACAATTGCAGGAGTGCAATTCAAGCAAAGCGCCACTTTTGATGTACTGAAAAGCGGAATTGTGGGTTAGAAGAGAAATATGAACTTGGAAAAACATAAAAGTATTACTTACATGTGGCATTCTAAATAATATACATGTTTACTCACCAAAATACGAATAGTAATTGCGTTTAAACGTCAGGATATACCACCTGCGAGAATCAGAATCCATAAAACAAAGCCAGGTCAACAGAGAAGCAAATACACATTTGCGAAATGTTTGCGAATAATAAAAAATATCGGAATAACGGCCACAGAGTTTTTCAATTGCTGTCATGTTAAACATTTTCGTTCTTAAACTAAAATCATGTAATATAAATAAAATAATAAAAGTGACGTCTTTGACAACATATATCGTCTTTTAAAAAGCAAAGAATATAGAAACAGAAATATAGACAACAATTATAATTAGTAGGGGGTTTTTAAAATAAGACATATTCAAGTTAAAGATGTTGTGCATTTTTGAATGAAATGACAATTAGGCATCATGGATGACAGAGTATCGAAGAAAATATTGCTCCTGTACTAAAACAATCACATTTTTGTATAAAGCCCACCGTTGACCAAGAAATCTAAATATATTTTATTTGAATTCCACATTTTTTTCTAGTATTTGTACTGCACGTACACATATACGGCCCAAAATAAAACATCTCCTTTTGCAACAGCTTGTTAAATATTAATTATTTTCCAGTTACTCTAGTTTTTTACTTTGTTTGTATTTTATACAACACTATTACGAGTAGTTCTTGTAAAAAAGGGAATGCTAATAACATCTGTTTTAATGATTAGCTCGATGTTTCTAATCATTGTTTTGTAAAATAAATATACATTTATTTTATTATTATATTAATAACATATTTATACTACATAGTACAGATATCCGTTCAACAGTAAACAGTTGCTTCTTTCATTCCGTATTTAAGTATTTTGTAATACATCAGTCAATGCTATTTGGTGACAGTTTCACGCGACAAGCGTACTTTGTGCTGAGTTAAGTATGTTTCACAATTTAATTAATTATTTCTTTGCTCAATTCGGCCCGAGCGAATTTTAAATACAAAAACACGCTAAATACTTCTCGATTTAATTGTCGATTGCAACCGCCAATACAATTTCACGGTTCATTGTTATGTCAATCAACACCTATTGAAAAGGCTCTTTGGCTGAAACGCATGGAATTATAATGAGTCAGTCAGATATTTTATTTGAACATTTCTAGCCGCCTAGCTGGCCTCGTAGTAATTAGTTTAAGTTAAGTTTTTGCTTTGCAACACATTTGCACCTTTTTACCTCCCTAGACACATGCATAAATTCATTTTTTTTACACTTAGCACTGATCTGCGCACGTCATAATAACAGCGAAGCAAGGCAGTTGCTTACGTCCTATATTACAACTATTTATTGACTTGCACGTCCACCTGTCAACGGTTAAATGTCAATTTTTATACTATTTACATTAGGCTGTGTGGACTTTTTGGCGGGAAGTCAAACAAGGCGGGAAAATTTAATTTTACTTGTGAATTTTATTTTAATTTTCTTGCTTATTAGCGTGTAAATTTAAAATAACATATATTTATAAATCACTCCATTCAACATGGGTCCTCACAGTGATGGTGAGGACCCCGGAGATAGTAAGAAGAGGAAACTCACAAGTGAAAGTGCTAAGGCCGGCAATATATACAAATATAACACATTTATGAAATCTAATTATAAAAGATTATTTTTAGAAAATAACAACAATGAATATATTGTATATATCGAGTCAACCGAGAGTGAAAAAATTGGTAATAAGAACCCTATAGCATTAACAAAATTGTTCAGTGATAACGTTAAAAACATTATAGGAGTACACAGAATTAATGCATTTAAAATTGGCATTTCATTCAAGACAGCTGCTGCTGCCAATAATTTCCTTAAAATGGAAGATTTCCTGAATAAAAATAAAATGAAAGCATTCATTCCATCCTACTTGACAGAAAAAATAGGTGTAATAAGATTTGTACCAAAGGACTTGTCTAACGAAGATATTTATAAAAACATTACTTGTGATGCAGAAGTTATATCAATAAGGAGGATGATGAAGAAATTGAATGGTGTATTAACACCCCTAGAAACAGTCATTGTCACATTTGCCTCAACTTCATTACCCCGATATGCATATCTCAACTTGTTCGTTATCAGATAAACACTTACATCCCACCATTACTCCAATGTTTTAAATGCCTCAAATTTAATCACTCTGCGAAGAATTGTCGAGGA
The DNA here is from genome assembly GCA_009982885.2 of Hyles vespertilio. Taxonomy (NCBI): domain Eukaryota; kingdom Metazoa; phylum Arthropoda; class Insecta; order Lepidoptera; family Sphingidae; genus Hyles; species Hyles vespertilio. Next base: position 15,855,091 of record CM042833.1, read on the forward strand.
GTACAAAGATGCTCTTCATGCTCTGGACATCACTCATACAAGGAATGTGATGTAGAGGAAGTCGTCTGCATAAATTGTAACGGAAACCACTTAGCGGTGTCTAGAGACTGCCCTATCAAAAAGAAGAAGATGGAAGAAAAGAAAAATAAGTTCATGCAAAACACATATGCCACTGTGGTGAGTACATCACCCACGTTGAATCTGAAATACTTTCCAACATTACCCATTAAAAAAAATAAGAATAATTCGACATGAATTCAATGCGCAAGATATAGTTAATAATGATATAATCATTAGAGCGATTGTAAAATCTCTTGTAAGTCTAGGCAATAACTCGGATGATTCTCCATTAACAACAAAGAAAATTAAAGAAATATTATTATCAAATTTAACTTAATGGACAATATTCTGCAAATATTGCAATATAATATACAGAGTTTACAGAGCAAAAAAGCCTTGTTACAAAATTTATTAATAGAAAAGTCAGTTGATATTTGTTTACTCAATGAAACATGGATAACATCCCGTACAAGAATTCCAAATTTTCCAACTTACAATTTTATTTACCAAGTTTCAAATAATCCTTGTAATGGAGTAGGCATTTTAATTAAACATGGTTTACAATATAAAATAATTGATACATTGTATCATGAGTCTATACAAAATATTTGTATCTCAGTAAAGACCGACACTACTTCCATATATTTTCTTTGCATATATTGTCCACCTAATAATCAATTTGATAGTTTGAAATTAAAGAGACTCATTCAGTAGTTACCCAAGCCATGTGTTATAATGGGCGATTTCAATGCCCATCACATTGCTTTTGGTTCTAATCATGATAATAATAGAGGTAAATGTTTGTTTAACATTATTGATGATTGTGATTTGTGCATTTTAAATCATGGTTCCCCAACAACTGTTCCTTATACTGGTAGGCAGGCTGCTGCCTTAGACTTGGCTCTTGTCAGCTCCTCTATTACTTATCTCTGCAATTGGTCTGTTCATGATGATCCAATGGGTAGTTATCACCTTCCAACTTTCCTTGAGATTAATGTGAAACCCTCTTTATATTGTGCGTCACCTGTAAATGTTGACAAATATATTTATTCTAAAGCAAATTGGCCTGAATACTTTTCTTTAAGCGAAAATGGCTTCTCAGATTTGGATTTTGTAAATGAGAGTTCAATAACATTATATAATAATTTTGTTGAAACATTAAAATACTTAAGAGATAGAACTATTCCTAAAGTTAAAAGAAAACCAGTAAACTCTATTTCAAGGAAACCTGTTCCATGGTGGAATCAGAAATGTAGCGATGCTGTAAGCAACTCTAAAAATGCTCTAAAACATTATTTTTCGCAACCTTCAATAGAAAATTGGATAGAATATAAAAAGATTGATGCTATTAAGAAAAGAACATTAAAAGAGGAAAGCATTAATTCTTGGCGCAATTTGTGTGGTAGTTTTAATAGATTGACACCTATTTCTCGTATATGGAGCTATGTTAGAAAATTTAAGAGGATAGGAAGTGGTAATAGAAACAGAAACTTTGATGAGGATTGGGTTCCTGAATTTTTAAGTAACTTAGCGGATGATACAAGAAGTAATCAAAGCAGACTTACTTACCTATTTGAAAATGCAACTGAAAATCATATAAATGCATTCCTTAACCATCCCTTTACCTTTGATGAATTACAAATTTCTTTGAGAACAAGAAAAGATACTACACCAGGTCTGGATGACATTCCATATATATAAGTTAAAAAGTTACATTTTAATGCACAAATCACTTTACTTAATATTTACAACAGAATGTGGAAAGAATTAGTAATACCAGATTCCTGGAAAACACAATGTGTTATTCCTATACTAAAACCTGATAAACCAATAAATATAGCATCCTCTTATAGACCAATATCATTATCTTCATGTTTGGGTAAACTTTTTGAAAATATGTTAAAATTAAGAATAGATTATTTCATAGAGTCAAATAATATTATTCCGCCTATACAGTTTGGCTTTAGAAAAGGTAAAAGTTGTTCTGAAAGCTTTGTATCATTTATATCAGATATAAAGTTAGTTAAATTAAGTCACTCCAATATGATTTGCGCTTTTTTGGATGTAAAAGGAGCATTTGATAATATCAATATTGAAGAGTTGATACAAGTTTTAAATGACGCAGGTGTGCCTGCCCATGTATTAAAATGGCTTTATCACTTTATGAGTAACAGAATTGTGTTTGTAAAATATAATGACCAATTACATGGACCTAAAAGTGTAAACAAAGGTGTAATGCAAGGAGCGACATTGTCCCCTCTATTATATAATTTGTATACCTCTGAAATAACGAAATATGTTGACACTACATGTGTGAAGGTCCTACAATTTGCAGATGACTTACTTTTGTACAGTATTAACCAAAATTTGGATGTTGCTCAAAGTAATATAAACAATGCATTAAAACAGCTGTACTGCTACTATAATAATAAACTTAAGCTTGATATAAACCCTTCCAAAAGTTCAATTTTAGTTTTTAGCAGGCAGTTAAATAATACTAATATTAATATTTATTATAATACAGTAAAGATACCATTGGTAAAACAAAAAAAATTTTTGGGGGTTATTATTGATGACAAGCTCAGATTTGATGATCACATTAAATATATTTGCAAAAATGCCTTCAAAGGTATCAATTTATTAAGATATTTAGCAGGCACATTTTGGGGTTCTGATCCAAAAATAATGGCTATGCTGTATAAAAGTATAGTTAGAAGCCACTTTGACTACAGCAGCTTAGCATATATGAATGCTAGCAACACTCTTTTAAAGAAACTAGATGTTATTCAGAATATTGGTTTGAGATTGATTTGTGGGGCAATGCGGTCTACACCTATTAATTCTTTAGAGATAGAAACTTGTATATCTCCTCTGGTTTTACGTAGGTTTCATTTGGCTCAAAGATTTTATTTAAAAATTATCTCATTGAACAGTAGTCTTCTTCATAATAAACTTGAACAGAATCCACTACCCACAAGATTGATTTCTTCCAATGTAGTAACTGCTTCCTCAATAGTTCATGGGACAATACCTGAAATTCAGACATTTTATAATTATATAAAAAATAATTCATTACATATTAAAACTCATAATAATTGGCCATTGTACATTAATCCTTTTAGAGTTCTAATTGACTCTTCTAGGATAATTGTCCATGAAAAAGCTATTCATAACAACACAGATTTTTTAGAATTTAAAAACATCAAAAATAATTATTATTTCTTATATACAGATGGATCTAAGAGTGTTAACTATTGTACAGCAGCATTTTATGATCCTCAATTAAAATTTACAAAATGTATTAAAATGAATTGCAACTGTAGCTGCACTCTCAATCGTACTCTCGATTGTTGAGGAGGCCCGTGCCCTGCAGTGGGACGTATATGGGCTGATACAGACATACAGATACAGCAACTGTAGCATATTTACAGCAGAAATATATGCAATTTACTCTGCATTGGAATATGTAAACGCAGAAATAAATACTAATGTAAATGATATTTTAATAGTTTCAGATTCGAAAAGTGCATTGTGTTCAATTAAAAGAATTGATATTTCGTTTAAGACAAACTACTTGCTTTTCAAAATTAGACATTTATTATTGCAATTAGGAGACGAAAAACAATTAAATATTGAATTTTTATGGGTTCCCTCACACAGTGGCATACGTGGCAATGAGATAGCGGATCGCACAACTCATGATAACCCTCACGAGGATCACACAGAGCTTATTCAAGTACCTTTTACCGATTTTTATAGTTATTTTAAAACTTACAACAAACAGATATGGAATGAATATTGGGACATAACCGTGCAGACGAAAGGTAAATGGTACAGGCAAATCCAAAAAGAAATGCCAACAAAACCGTGGTACGATAGACATGAATTTATTGACAGGAAATTCATTACTTGCTTATCACGGATGAGATTGGGACATTGTTTAACCCCAGCTCACCTCCATAGACTTAAAATATTAAATAACAGCAATTGTACATATTGTTATCATAATAATGCTGATTTAAATCACATTCTACTTCAATGTCCTGCTTTTGGTATTGCCCGTTTAATATTAGTAAATGACTTAAATGACAGCTTAGCACAGACATGCAACAAACAAACAAATGTAAATAATGATATAAGTTTACCCCGCCAATTGCAGGATTTATTATCAAATATAAGTATGTATAAAGCACTTTATAAATATATTAATAATACTGTGAAGAAAATTTAAATATTTGATGTACATACTATATTTAAAATAGGTATTAAGTTCATTGTATATAAAAATGTATGCGTCTGAAGGACCTGTATCCATGGACAAGAATAAATTAAAAAAAAAAACATTAGGCTGTCATATTGACATTGACAAGACTCTAAATGTCAAAATTGAGTGTCGGGACCATAAACGTAGTCTTAGAGTAATTACCTCTAGAGAGAGCCGAAATGTACTGTACATCGCAAAAATGAGACACACCGATACGAATTTCTTTATGTCAGAATGAGATACAAAATAATGTCCTATTTCATGTGACGAGCCTCTTTTTGTTGTTTGGCGAAAAAAGAATTTCGCCAAATAAAGCGACGTCGTTCAAGCAATAAAGCAACCTAATATCATTGAAATAGGTCTATTTTAATTCAAGGCAACGATACGGCGCTTATGACAGTCGAGGGGTATCAGTATTTTGTTGTGTTGCTAAACATTCGAAAAGTTTTCCCTTTGCCCGCTTACCAAAAAAATATTACATAAATTAATTTAAAACTGCTTATATTGGAGTCATATCTGATATTAAATAATATTTGTTTTTTTGTTCACATTTGTCCCTTATAGCTGGAATTTATGTTATGCTGTCCATGTGCAATGTTGTGTCCATATTATGTTGCGGTGCGTAGGGGTCAGAGTCGAATCTTTTCGGCGCTGAACAGTCGGCGTCATGAGTACACTATAGCCGGCATTACTCTAAAAAAATATTTAACGACCACACATATTGGCCTATCAGCACCAATTGTAAGCGTGGCATTAGAACCAGCCAATATAACACATAATTTATACGTTTAACACATGCATGGAAATAGATACGTTAGTCTTTTTAATCTCTTTGGGTTTATACAGCTTTTGGCGAAAAAAAAGTGATGGAATAGTGGCGTAAATCCAACTTTTGGTCGAAGAAGAGTAAATTGGGAATTTAAGTTTTAATAATTTAAAAATATGATGATATAATAATCTAGGTAACATTCAGTCTCATCCTGAGACTGGGTATGTCTTGAAGCACAATGAGACTTAGCATTTTGTCTCAGGATGACGAGTGCAGTGGAATGCCAAGCGGCAAGCATTGCTTAGTTATGTTGCCATATATGTATTCATGAGCTGCCGTATCGCTTACTATCAGGCGAACGGCATGGTCGTCTAGCCATTAATTGCAATAAAAAACACTATCATAAATCAACTAGGATCCATGATAGTACCGCTATGTCACTAAAAGCAACGGTGTACATTGCTTGCGCATTTCTTAATTTTCTGTATTCCTTTATGTTCAGCACGAAATAAATCTGGATGATTCTTTTGTTTTGTTCGTTCTTTTTATTTTTGAAACGAATGCCGAAACGGGCATTCCAAACCTTCAAACCGGAACACAGCAGTGCATTTATGTTGCTGTTCATCGGGAGAAATAGACATTGTGATGGTAACGACCCAGGCGGCATATCAGTATGCTACCTATTCTACTAATATTATATATTATTTGTTTGTATTTATTATCTGCACACTTATCGTTATTTTTAATAATGTATATAATTTTACCATAAGTTGGGAAAGATGAATTACGTGGTTGCACGAAAAAATGTGTCAAGAAACTATTGATGTCTCATGTGTTACAGCGTGAATCTCTCTAGAGGTAATTACTCTAAGAACGTAGTATATAAACAGGATTGCGCACTGTCATCGGAAAAACGAGCCGAGCGAGAGGTGTTGGAAGGTTGGATTGTGTCCCGTTCCTATAGGGTGACCATATTTTTGGGAAATACAGGAATTTTAATCAAATTGGCTAATATAGTAAATAATTCAGTTGTAATACTAATACGTCGAATGAAGCATTTTGATTTTGAGGTAACAAACGTGATATTGTCTAACCGTGTAAAAAATATATTTGACCAAACCATAATATTGGACCATTAGGACCTAGCAAAAAAGTTCAAAATCATAGTTTTATACGTATACTTTATATAGGTGAAATGAAAAATGAAAATAATAATAATAAATCCTTATTAACAGCAAAATTCAGTTAACAATCTTCTCGTCTGTTTACAAAGTGCGTATGCTGTGTGTTATCAGTGCCAGTCGTCGTCGGGGGTGGTAGCCGGGCCAAACCAGAGATTCTTAGCACCCTCTGCCCCGCCGTTACCGTGGCTGCTACCATAACCAGGAATAGCGGGGCTGCCGGGGACTGGAGTCCTGGTCCTGATTTTAACAACCATCAGGTTTTTTTATTGTTTATGCCAATACTCGCCGCGCTTGGCAGGCGGGTTCGCGAGCGCAGGAGGGTACTCGCGTTGATGACGCTGCTGTCCGTCTTCAACCGAGGAAAGGAAATTGGGTTTGCGGCTAGAAGATGTTATTGGAAAGGAAAGTATGGAATGTAGGGATGGATACTGCAGCCACGAAGGGGAAAGTTGGTAGTAACAGCAGTAGCTCAGGGGGGGCGAGATCGCATACCCCGCCATGACCACTAGATAGGAGCGTCCCTGGCCTACTTCATACCAGATACATGTTTATTCATACCAACTCTTGTAATACCTAACATCAACGTAGCTGCCATATACGCAACGTATCGTCTCTTCCCTAACGAATATCCCCATCTTAATCGAATAAACAATAAAGTTCAAAATGGCGGCGATAATTATCAATTCTGACTCTCAATTTCAGTTTTTGCAATGCAGTTATTTTTATAATGGTTTCTTAGATTTACGCGAATGTTACACATTGAAATAAAACTATTATTTGCGGATTTTATCGCGGATTTGGTTTAATTTTACATTTTTTGAGTTCCCTACGTTTCGATTACTTTACAGCTTTCATGGTCACGGGGCGGACTGAGGTATTAGACGTCCGCTCTGTGACTGTTACAATTCAACTACCCTAATTTTACAATTATTAATTTAAAAATCAATTTAAATAGCTAGTCTGTATTTGCGATCCGATCTACGCAGAAGGAGCTCACAGTGTCTTGAGGTCTGGCAGTTGGTGTTTTGGGTTCCGATTTAATTAAATGTAGTATTGGATCCCATGCTTGTGCAAGCTTCAAGCCATCGTCTCTATTGAAATTTGGATGTTTTTTAATTTCAATAGCCTCGCGAGACATCCTGGGCAGGAAACGGTGTTCTTTAGCGAGGACTTGGGGCTGGTCAAAGCGGAGGTAATGCTTGGAGCCTTCTTCTATATGTTCAGCAACTGCAGACTTCGTTGAGCGTCGATGTTTGACGTCAGCTATATGTTCTTTCACGCGGGTCGCTATGCTTCGTTTTGTTTGACCTATGTAGGAGAGGCCACAATCAATTCAGCAGTTATTTTTGTTCAAAAATGAGTAAAGTTTGACATCTGTAACTTCAACAGTTTAAATTTTTCCATAAATACTGCCATCTCTTTATTCAACCCCTTCAAGCGTTGTCTACATAACAAACGGTAACCTTATGCCCTTTCCAAAGGTACAATCTATCTTTGTATCTAATTTTATCAAAATCGGTTCAGTGACATAGGCGTAAAAATATAGCAGACAGTGGACCTGTTAGTGTAATACGTCCGTGCCGAAATCTTACAACTCTCAGTAAACAAAACTATTGCAAGAAATAAACCTTTTTAGTTAGACTTCATTCATAATCAGTTGTATTAGTAAAACTTTTATCATGTTTATTTTCACTTAAAACATTGTAGGATACAACATTAACGTGTAAAATTAAACATTGCTTTAATAACAAAATTGTAAATAAAATAGAACTGCTTTTAATATTCAAGCAAATTAAAAGTTATTTAATAATTCGGCTGAACTTTTAATTGTCGATCAAAAAAAGTTCTAAGGCGGGTTTTATTATGGTCACCGTAGCGAATGTTTGTAAACAAAAATGGTAAATCTCATGAAACCACTCACCTTTGAATCGATATACAACAACCACTATATTATTTTACTTTTGAACCATTTTCCATTAATAAATATCGAAAATAATTTGAAATTGTACACCTGTGACATTTCGTATAAGCCATGACATTTATCAAGTGGCCAGAGTTATAATTACGAATTCTCCTATCATGTATTAACCTTCTATTTTAATGTCATGTATTTGTTTATGGACCCATAAATGAAGTTAAATAACAATATTTTTCTATTTGTTACTATAGATGTTCTATGTATATATGATATTATATCCTCTCAGTCTGTCTCACTCGGATCGTTTCTCCTCCATGTCTTTTACCATAGTAAATTAAAACTTATGCTACATGCATATGTCTTATTTCAAGATGACAGCATTTTGTTCGTGCGCAGTCCTGTTTATATATTACGTCCATGGTCGGGACGTGCAAGTAGTTATATGTCATTTAAACACTTTTTTTTCATCAATTTAAAATGTAGTCATCATCATCATATCAGCCACAGGAAGTCCACTGCTGAACATAGGCCTCCCCCAATGATCTCCACAATGACCTGTTGGAAGCGGCCTGCATCCAGCGACTTCCTGCGACCTTAGTCAGATCGTCCGTCCACCTTGTAGGCGGGCGCCCGACACTTCGCTTGCCTGTACGTGGCCTCCACTCGAGAACCTTTCGGCCCCAACGGCCATCGGTTCTACGAGCTATGTGCCCGGCCCACTGCCACTTCAACTTGCCAATCCTATGGGCTATGTCGGTAACCTTGGTTCTCCTACGGATCTCCTCATTTCTGATTCGATCTCGTAGGGAAACACCGAGCATAGCCCGCTCCATGGCTCGTTGAGCGACTTTGAGCCTTTTAATGAGGCCCACAGTGAGAGGCCACGTCTCGGTGCCGTATGTCATCACTGGTAACACACAACTATCGAAGACTTTCGATTTTAGGCACTGAGGTATTTTGGACGAGAAGACGTCGCGAAGTTTCCCAAACGCTGCCCAAAATGTAGTGCTATTATTAAAACATTTCTTTGTAAAGCGTAAACTATTCCAAGGATATTGTATACAATATATACAATATAATATACAAAAAACAGGCAATCAAATATCGTTTATGAAATTCATACACGTATATTTCGTAAGCAAACTGCGATGACTGAAAATCAAAACGCCTAAACTGCTATCACTTTAGGCGTTTTGACACCTGCCTGTTTTGACCTCTGCTACTCACCTATGTGAGTAGCAGAGGTCGATTAGTTAAATTGAGGGCGGTGTGGATGTAGTCCGACATACAAAGCGTCAAATTGCGTTCGATCGTTCTTTGACATGATGCTTGAGGCGTACAAGGCGTCATGTGATCACCCAGCCAACTCTAACCCGGGTATAGGTCATTTGAACTTATAGCCGCTTTGAGGCCGGCGTGATATCTATGAAACTAGCCAAACTGAAACGGATTGATAGCATGTTGTGTACGTCAAACACGTTCGTACTCTGATCACGGTTTATTGTTCAGACTATAAATGTCAAGAGTTATCTACTCTTGGCGTAGACAACGGATGTAAATGTCAGGTAAGCTAAAAATACTAAATACAATAAATAAACCAACGTTGTAAGGAATAGGTCCCAGAGGTATAACTACATTATAATTTATCTTTTCTGGTCTTTGTTTATTTTATTCACGAAGTAATTAAGTGACTTTTAGAAATAAATTTGTTTATTTGAAAATTGTCCCGTTCGAGACGAGATATTTTTATGAATAGATGAACGAGACAAATTAGAGATTTGTTTCGTTGGAAAAGATGAGTTATAAATACTGTGTGGTGAAGAAGTTATTGGATTAAAACACAAGAATATCCCTACTAATAAATAAGAACATTTTAAAATTATCAAAATGAGAAAATTCGTTGACGGTGGGCAAATAGCTAAATTAAAGTATGACTGGGTAGGTCACGCCTATCGTATATCAGGCGACCTATAGGCTAGGACTGCTAGCTAGGAATGAATCCCCAAAATATTAAAAGACCATATATAGGCCGCGCCAAAGGTGAAGAAATGATTTGGCCCATTTTTATAATAACTGGCAGATGAAAGTCTTGAATAGGGTCGGGTGGAAGAAGTAAAGGGAGGCTTTTGCCCTGGCGTGGGACGAGATAAGCTAAAACAGAAATAGATAACTTTTTGAAAATTCGAAGCTTACGAAATCGCACGCTTTCTGTAATTGCATTTATGTATACTCGGCAAATTCGTTGATGATTTATCAATCCTCTCTCAATCTTATAGAAGATTGTAGAGAAGGCCCGTGCCCAGCAGTGGGACGTGTATGGGTTGATACAGAATTCGTTGATTAAAGTCCTGTCTGTATATTTTATCTATCCTTAACAACAGGCTAACCTCTTGTTAATGACCTAATGGTAGCTATTCAAAAATAGCTACCATTACTATGTTGATAGTATTTATATGCTTCAATAAATAAAGATAGACATATACATATTTTGACAGCCTCCGTGGCGCAGTTGGTTAGACGCCGCCTGTGAAACAAGAGGCCGCGGGTTCGATCCCCGCACCGAGAGAAATGTTTGTGCGGCCCACAAATATTTCTTTCGGGTCTGGGTGTTTGTGAGACCGAAATGTCTCTCGTAGTTCCTGATACCCACGACACAAGACTCGATCTTAGTGGGGTCAGGAGTATGTATGTGACTGTTGGGTGTTATTTATTTATTTATATATATCGATGTTGCCTAGATGTCTATAAATATATGCACCATATTGAAATATCTAATACAATATCTAGTCATAGATATATTACAGAAATCGGCCATAAGACGCATCCTTAAATATACCCAATATAAATATAACATATAATGCATGATTTCTTATTTAATTTAGCTATCCGTGCTCATACGAGAACACAGCACAACAGGTAAGTTAATTAAGGCGCACATAACTCACAGATTTTAATTAATGCTGTGAGAAATTCACCAATATTTAGGTCTTCCTAGGGAGGCTTGTGTATATCCTTATATTATTGAAAATATATATCATTATTAACATACTGACAATTTACTGATAGTATCTACCTGTATTTATTTATCATATTTGTATCTTACATACAGGGTATATCCAGACTGATGATATTTTTTTAAGTATCATCTTTTTTGGGTGTTAAGAACATGTTTTTTGCTAAAACAATAATTTAAATCCTTCCAATCTAATTTCTCTTCTAATCTTTAAATATAAAAATGTTTTTGAGTCGACATCCGAAATCCTCTTATACTAAATATTTGTATTGTCGATAAACATTTTGTCTTATTCTGAACTGATATAAATATTATAAATAAATATTATAAAAATTTTGCAACTCATACGATATCCATTTTTGGAAGGACTATTAAAAATAATACTCAGTACAAATAATTCAAATATGCATATTTGCTACTCTTTCAAATTTGAATGGATGCTACGCGGCAGGAGAGGACAGAATTGCTTTTCGTCATGGAATGGTGTAACTATACATGGGCGAAGCCGAGCTGAACCGCTAGTAAAATATATGCGGTACTGAAGGGTTCAAGGAATGGAGTACTTACGTATTATTGAAAAGTGCATTGCGATATTGCAAGTTGATCTAGTACGTAAAAATAATATAATATTTTTTTTATTTTTCCAAAAATAATGAAATTTCTTTTGGCATTTATGGGGTAAATATTGATAATTATAATATAATAAAAATATTGCTTATTATATTTATGTCCTCTAATCTGTGGGCTGGCAATGGTAGTTGCGGGTAAGCAGTGGGGGGCTTCGTAGCGCCCAATGTTTGTCGTAGCGAGGCATCGCGCAATAGCGGTTCCGGCGAGGTTATGACGTTTTGCCTCAGGATCCCGGAGCCGTTCTAAAGCGCTGCAGAGCAGGGACCGAAACCGGTAACGAAAATACCGGTATTTTTTTGGTATCAACCGAAAAATAAAATACCGGTAGTTTTAAAGGTAATACGCTAATTTTATTAGATTCCTAAAATTTTACCGGTAACCGCTAATTTTATTAGATTCCTAAAATTTTACCGGTAACCGAAATAAGGGTTACCTCTATGTTTCACGCGCCGTTCGTCACAAGTCAAAGCGCGAGCAGTGCCTGTGTGTGGTTACACCGCCGTGTGCCGCCGTCTTACTAAACATACCACACACTTAACTCATTTCATATTTTTTTTCAACAAAATTACACCCCAAATGAAAAACGAACCGAATCCAGCGATATTATGTAAAACAACACGACAAGTATGATATTTATTTGTTATGCAACAACAACGCGTTTTCTTATGCATTCAAGGTCTTTTTAGGTTACCGGTATTAAAAAGGTAGGTCTTCGATAGTTGTGTGTCTTCGATAGTTGTGTGTTACCAGTGATGACATACGGCACCGAGACGTGGCCTCTCACTGTGGGCCTCATTAAAGGGCTCAAAGTCACTCAACGAGCCATGGAGCGGGCTATGCTCGGTGTTTCTCTACAAGATGGAATCAGAAATGAGGAGATCCGTAGGAGAACCAAGGTTACCGACATAGCCCATAGGATTGGCAAGTTGTATTGGCAATGGGCCGGGCACATAGCTCGTAGAACCGATGGCCGTTGGGGCCGAAAGGTTCTTGAGTGGAGGCCACGTACAGCCAAGCGAAATGTCGGACGCCCGCCTACAAGGTGGACGGACGATCTAACGTTGCAGGAAGTCGCTGGATTCGGGCCGCTTCCAACAGGTCATTGTGGAGATCCTTGTGGGAGGCCTCTGTTCAGCAGTGGACTTCCTGTGGCTGATATGATGATGATTAAAAAGGTTACCATATATAAAGGTAACCTTTATAATGTGTCATAGCGGTTACCGAAATCTTAAAGGTAACCGAAATTCGACGATACCGGTACCGTAATGTAGAGCGGGTTTCGGTCCCTGTTGTCTGCAGCAGGACCAACGTAGGGTTTTTGGTTGGTATGCCGGTATAGGAATTTGGTAAGGACTCAAATTTAGAGTAGGCGGAATGGTAACATCTTACCCGGGTGTCTCAACGTCAGTCGTAAGATAGTTCAAACGAATATCACCACTCCGCTTGCTGCCAAGCTAAGTTTTCCCAGCGTTTTCTCACCGAAAACGAAAAAAAAAATCTATCTATTTCCTGCTGTGAACTCGTGTTCGGTCATATAAACCTTAGTGTTTTTAATAATATAATTATGTATGTGCACTGTTTTATCAAACAAATTAAAAAAGTGTATATATTGTACTTATAGAAACGAGTTTGTGTTTTTCAAAAAATATTTTATTTTTCCTTTAAAATTATAATCTAATATCTTGAACATACTTATCGAAGTTCATTTTTACTTATTTTATACCATTGCTGTATATCCTAGAGTATAGACTAAAATTGAATTACCTGGACTGACATTGACACTCTTAATTAATGAAAGAGCTGACTTTCTAAAAGTACACGTGTTTACATTAGATCCATTTCTTTAGAGGTCGGTCGTTTCACGGAAGCTTTTTCTTTGAGGTGACACTGAAACTCAGCAGTAGGTAAGTTATTTTGTAAAGTATTCCTTAGGTCACATTTAATTAGCTTTTCACTCTTAAAAGAGGTTGTCTCCATTGAAAGAGAGACATTCCATTACTTTCAATTTCTTTCCATTAAGCTTTCACTGGATTTTTTTTTTCAATTTTCACAGAAATTTATATTATGGCTAGATAATATGTTTTAATGCAGAGATTGCAAACTATAGCTTCCTTCCACCAAGCCTAAGGGTCAACTCTACAGTCTTATTTATTTTATTTATTTATTTAACACTTTATTGTACACCATATACATAAAAAGACAAAACTAAATGAAATAAAATATATGCATAAGTGGCGGTCTTATTGCTTGAAGCAATCTCTGCCAGACAACCATGGGATGGATAAACGAAAAGAACGAAAGTTGGGGTTTCCGGTGTACGAGTATTACAATTTATAATATTGTTAATTTTATAAATAAACATACATACATACATATATACATACATACATATATGTTGAATAAACATACAAATACACAAAATACACATATAATATATACACCTATAAATATATAAATATATATATATAACATAAATATATATATATATATATATATATATAACAACAAAGTAAAATGTGAACAACTCCAATATCCTCATAGAACCTGTAAGTAGTGTTCTTTAACCATATTTTTAGTCTTATATTATATATTGTATATTTATAGTCTTGATGCTGGACTGGGTCTTTAACGCAAAACCCTACGCCAGCTTACCAACTAAAACCACCCAGTAACTAACTTGGCACATTATATTGTATCGCTTATCATCAGGCGAACGGTCATCATCGTCTCGCCATGCAAAGCAAGAATAAATAAATAATAATAATATTAGGGTGACTGGTACAGAACGTACTCTTCTCTGTGCTACGCAGAGGATACCTTTTGAATTTCGGATACACTTGGTCTTAGCCGTCTGGGTATATCGAAGCGTCAAAGCTCCCCAAATAACTCAGTTTACGCGCCCGTTAAACTTGTGGGCGCTCGTAGCTTACTCTCACAGACTCCTTTTTTAAATAATCTCTTAATATGATTTATAAATTTTTTTATACATATTATTATTTCATGTCTATTTTGTTTGTTTGTAACTCGATGATTTTAAAATTGATATTAGTAACACTACTTTAATTGAAGAAATATCAACAACCACCGCCACTTATTATTATGACAATAAAAAATATATTATGATGATGAAATAAACTATCACTTTCAATAGTTGCCGTCTTGAGAGAGCCTGTTGTAAGAAAAGACTTAATATATTCACAAACAGAAAAATATAATAAAGTCGAATAAAGTATCTTCCTTCTCTTTTTATAGTCCTTTAAAAAGCACTTCTAATCTCCTACACAGAAAATACCCTAGACTCTAGAGAAATATAAAATGCGAGGTAAAATTCTCGGACATTATACTGAAATGCAATCGTTCCCGACTTACAACTTTTCTTTCAATAAAGTAATGTAAAAATTGTCTGTCATTTTAAAACTGAATTCTCGCCTCTTTGATAGTGATATGGTTCGGAAGCAAAGTTGACGTCGCGTCGAATATTGTATAGGAATATTACAGCCGCTTCGAAAAAAAATCGGGCGCTGCAAATATGATTTTTATGTTTTTTTTATTACTTGTAGTTATTGAACTATATCTCTTTGATATATTATTCCGTGTCTATGTATTCTATCCTTTACATTTCAACTGCCCTCATTTACTTCTTTTCTTTAATCCATCCCATGGAAGTCTGTAAGACATTGCCTTTGAGCGAATAGACCGCTAATTGTACTTTTTATATATATTACTTTCATTTTATGTGTTTTTTTTTGTGAGCAATTAAGTGTACATGAATAAATAAGTAATGATACAAGCGTTAAAGACTCAATAATGTTATTCTCTGAGATAACTAATATTAACTCATAATAATGTTTAATTATTAAATTTCAGTCGACGGATCATACGTTTCGGTGATCGCATTCAGTCCGACCAACAGTATCTTGAATTCTGAAGGCTATTTTGTCATCAATGTCTTCCATGCTATAAATATATTTTATTTTAAATATTTTATTGATGTTACAGAACAAAGTACACAAGTAGTTTTTGCGTTCCCAATGGTCGTTATTTACCATAGTGTCCAATGTTTGCATATTCAATACCGTTTCTACGTAAATCGTACGTCTTCGTTAAATAAAATTATTTAATACGGAAATTTTTCATTGCGAATGAAAATATGTATATGCACATTGATTAAGCATTTTCAGACGATAGTCATAGAGGTGAAAATACTGCAGCATTTTTTCAAATAATAAATAGATACATACACCCATCATTCGCATACATGTGGTTTATAAGAAACTACGAGAGAATTTTCGGTTTCCTAAATAAATTTAAATTAAGCATCTCATTTGCGGATTATGACTTATTTTTAGATATCTTGGAAATTGTTTATTTTTCAGCCAATTAGTATAAAAGTGATAAATAAAATCCGCTCACTACTTACTATATAATTAGGAGCTTTATAAGTTTACATATACATAACTACAAAGTTAAAATAAGTTAAATAGAAAGGGATAATCATACTTCTAAAGTCATTTTTTTGTAATGGTTAATTGAGCAATACTTAACTCAACCTTAGACCTTTTTTAAACTTTAAAACGATACATCACTCACTGCTATCGTAATACCCTGCATTTGCAAAGTAAAAATTGTCAATGATAATAATAACATTCATATTTATATCACGAGGAGAACATATCGTCTCTGAATGTGGCTGGCTAACAATGGAGACAACGAAATGTTACAAACCCATTGTTAACTAGCGATGCGCTTTATTTATATGCGTGGCAGTTTTCATTTTTTAACAAAAAACACGTCTATCAAGCAATAAACTATTATAAACTGCGGTCACTGACATCACACCATGTAATTTCCTTTTGAATTTATAAAAATAGCAGACGTGATATGGCCACGTGGAAGGATTCCCACAAAGTATGTTGTGTATAACCTATGGCTGGACTAGTAACGGACATTGGTTATGCATAAAGAGGAAAACACTACCGGCTATTATACGCGTTCTTGTAATACGCCTTTGATTGCAATGGAGCCGAAGACGTTTAGCTCACGAAGTTGATAATAGCTATCGGTGCAATAAAGCACCTCGATGCTTAGGCGAACTTTGTTTAAAGGCAATCCAATTGTAGTTGAGTAAGGTCCGAACTAAGACTTTAGTTCCTAGTACCTGTTTACGCTGGACACACTTTGTGTTTCAGGAATACAATTGACTATAACACAATAGCATGTACATATATGTAATTGATTGATCTAGATTGTGTTCGCTCCACAGGATCAAGATAGTGACGCGCTAGGGAAATTGCATATTAAATCGGAGGATTGTGTTGAAATAGGGGATGCAGGATATCTGGTCTTGATTAACAACCTGTGTTCAATGACAAGGGATCGCGGGATTGCGATGTGTTTGTCAACACTCAAACACAATGCCAGTAAGCTGCTATTGTTGTTCTCTTTTATTTTTCATATTATCATTGCAAAGTGATTATACTGTATCTGTATCTGTATCTGTATCAGCCCATATACGTCCCACTGCAGGGCACGGGCCTATTCTACAATCGAGAATACGATTGAGAGTGGTTAGGCCATATAGTCCACCACGCTGGCCTAGTGCGGGTTGGCGGACTTACATACCATAGAAATTCTTATGAATCCCTATGGTATGCAGGTTTCCTCACGATGTTTTCCTTCACCGTTTTAGTGCGTGGTGATTGACTATCAATACACACATGACTCCGAAAAGTCAGAGGTGTGCCCTGGGATTCGAACCCGCGACCACCGTGAACATGTTGGCAGTCGCGTCTAGTCCGTTTACCAACAGGCCACCACGCACTTCTATTATACTGTAATTTATTATACTGTACCTGATGTTCATTGTAAAGCCAACCAGGCGGAGTACCACTGGCGACTAATTCTTACCAACGATAATTTTAACAGTACACAAATTACTCTCTTTAATTAATCCTTTGCCAAAATCGTATTGTGCAAAATCTCGCAGACTGGAATACTTAAAATTAATAAGCCCAATGCAGCTGTCTGCATAACAGCCGGAAACTCCGTTCGAAAGTAGTTAGAGAATGTCTACCTGGGCAGACTGTCTAGACAGGTCCAACTTCGGGAAAGGGGTCAATCATTGCCGGCCGCTTTAGGGAAACTCCGCAAAATCACGCTGTAAGTACTTAAGTGCAATATGATCCGTGTTTACTAGCAGCGCCTGGGTTAAGTCAGGCGAAGCTAGATACTTTGAATATATTTGAAAAGTACTCCACAGATAAAATCTTCGGTCAGAGCACTGATTTGGTCCAGTCCATCAAGTCCACCAACACTCGCTAGACCAATGTGGTTCTCTAAGGTCCGAATATATTTTAATTTCAATTCCAACTGTATTGAGTTAAGCTCAGCACTGACGTGTTTCGGGCCAGTGCATAATAATAATCAACAGAACCCAGAAGATAGATCTGAATTAATTTTCCAGTTACTTACGTATGTTGAGGGTCAGTGATGTTCCAAATTTAGAATTGAATAGTTTCTTAAAGTTTAGGCATCAAGCATACACCTGAGACGTCAAAATAAAAGCCAAATCTTAAAACATATGAATAGCCCTACGAAATATGTATAGACAAAAGCTAGTACAGCGCAGGCACTAACTCATATACATGACTAACTCTATTCTGTCATGTATTCAAGAAGCTGTTTGCCGTGCAGTGCGGTACACAAGCTAATCTGTTTTATCTAATGTATTCAGTGCATAGCTACAATACAATCGTATATGCCCATAAGCCATAGCTATAGCTATTAGGCAGTAGCTCCTGATTCCATTGAGTTATTACGGAATTAATTGATTAACGTTCAATATTATATAATCATTATGTACCTGGAATACACAACGAGCGCATGAAAGCCTAGACGTCAATTGCACTCCAATAGAATCTCATTAAGATATTAATGCCCTCGGGAACTATTACAATGCCTACAAAGACATCACACCGAATTGGTTTGAATCATATTACACATAGATATGTGTAATATGATTTAATAATTAACCGATCAATTGTGCATGTTATTAAATTAAAGTTATTTGATACTTGATTAGGGAAAGTGACAACTGGTGAGTAAGTAGCGATCTTGAATCTTACTATGGACCTTTATATTGGAACCAAAGACAACACTGTGCTCAATATAATTTTAATGCTAGGGTGCGCTGCTGATCCTGATGAAAGGAAGTATTAGATACTCTTGGCTGTTCCAGTTGTTATGAATTCACGTCTGAATTTCTTAATAAATTCATGCGTCCATACGTCTTCAACGTCATTATTCCATTCATCTCGCCCAAACTAAAAGCGTTCATTTGTATTGTCAAACCGTGTCCTAATGAGACATATTATCCTTCTTAGAAAAGTAAAGAACGATTTGTGGCATACAAGCAAAGCAGCCGTTCATCTGCAAGCTGGACAGACAACCTAGTTAAGGTTTGCAGGCCTCATCTAACAGGTTGGAAAATACTTGGAGGAGGCTTGTTCAGCAAAGGACTTTTTGTGGATACCTCAGTATGGGCATGTTGCTATTGCATGCTGAATTTGTGTCAAGAAATAAGTTTTTTTTACAATCGAGCATAGAACAAAGACCAGAATTACTAGTCGTTATAAGGATTTGTAAGATGGAGACTATCCAGCTCTCACATCCACTACTTCAACTGATTTAACGCAGGATTAATAGTACCACGCATTGTAATGAAACTGAGTATTTAAGCTCAAAGGATCTCCGGGAAAGTCTAAATTGTCTTAAACCAATTGTATATAATTCTGATTATATTTTTTATGTGAATGTGTTTTTCGGACTTGATAAAGTGAAAACAAAGAACGAACGAACGAACAAACGAATATACACAGGCTTTCTCCAAACAACACATATTTGCATGGGCTATGACAGGCGCTCTATTGTATTCTGTGGTATCTGTATGGGCGAACACGAATATCCTACCGCCAGCGGGTTTGATGTATACAGTTTCATTTAATAATTACCATGCGGTATAGTGTAGGTATGTCTTACTGGAGTAAAATATAAGAATTGTCAATTTTGAGTAATCTGTGGAGAGAGAGAGGGGATACCTTTGTCCAACATTAGGATGAGATAGGTTAAAGAATGAATAAATGAACAGTCATATACATATATAGGTCATCACTCTAAGGTCGAGTTTGCGTTGTGGGTAATAGAAGAAGAGACTTTTCGGTCTCATAATTACCCAGACCCAAATAACGCAAATCACGCCACGTTTTACAGTCAACGTAACCAACTGCACCACGGAGGCTGTCAATACAATATGATACAAATGTCTTAATTTAATGCTGGCACTTCACATGGCTATTTGTATTTGTGTATTTGGCATATTTGGCAAATAATTACCATGTGTAGTCAGTTTAATTGACAAAATGTGGCCTTATTTACCTATTTGACAAACAAGGCCAATAAGAAATAAGCGTTACCGTACGCTTGTCAGTTTTTCGAGGCACATCCAAAGGAATAAATAGACAAATTCGCAAACAAACAGTTTATACATTGGCCATATTCAGAAGCGCACGTGCCATAGTCCTTTACGGACGTCTTGTATTTTGGTATTTGGTTCGATTTTTATGCATAGTAAGCATCCATCAGCGCTTTGCTCTCCATGGTTTTTTCAATACCTCGTGTTTTCTGAAACGAAGCATGTAATAGTAGCATGTATTTAGATAATAAAATCCCGCTGCAAGTTGAAACACCTCCATAGTATTGGAAACACCCTAGCTATCTGATGCCAAATGTTTGTGTGTTTGTTATTTGTCTGCTAAGTATGGATGGTCATATTTGGCTCTATTTGCAAGTTTGCCTAAATGTCATATATTTTTACAAATACGACAAACACCCAATAGCAAATACAAACAGCCATATGAAGTGCCATCATAACTATACACCCAACTCGTGTGCAAATTCTAATACGTCATTTGAAAATGCTATCAATGACGAACTTTTCATCGTGCTCAAACGAAAGATCTGGGCTAATGGTCCTTATATTTTGTCTATAATATATCTAGCAACATTTAATTATCGCGAACAACATTTTAACTCCATGCACCATTATAATTCAACAGTGCTGAGTACTTATTTGCTTCTTTGTGCATTGTCTTTGATAGAAACTTGGTGTCTTCACTCTTAAGCGGGATGAAAAAGATCATTGTTCGCTCAACTCGCACGGATTGGAAGACGGGTTGTTCCACTTTCCACATACAAATTTCCTTTAGGAGGCCAGGTTGTCTGAACCATTATAAACTTACAGTTCTGGTATTGTTCTACCTACAAGTTGTATTAAAACACTCAGTGTATTGTGACCGAAGTGCAGTCAATTTGTTAATGTACGCTCCTGTATGGCAACCACAACGCTTTGTTTCGCCTGATCTTGTTTATTAACTTGCAATACTGCCTTGGTAAACAATATCTTGGATACTGCTTGGGTCTTTGCTCGCATCTATGAAATTTGTATTGAGTTATATTTTTGTTTACATTTAAGCAAGTCCGTAGTTGTGGATTATATTTTATAAACCATGTTGATAGGTGTATTTTATTTTAAAGTATATCGCTTTTAAATTAATTAATTCATGATCAAAAACTTTAGTTTTTTACGTAAGTTTAAAATGCGGGATCACTTTATTTATTTCTTCATCTTTTGCTTTCTTATTTTGTAGTATACATATATCTTTCGTCACGCCATGATATATTTCTTTAGAAGAGTGAACCTGATTTTTATGGTTCCGTACCTAAAACGTTAAAACGGAACCCTATCACGGAGACTTCACAAAAAAATTACAGAATATTAAGCTGTATATTAACTTTCAAAATAAATAATTATTTAAATAAAAATAATGTAAATATTAAAGGGGGGCTCCAACACAACAAACGTAATTCATAAGCAATTTTTAACTCGATCTTAATAAACAGGAAAAAACGTGATTTTCTTTTATAGATGATGGTACGGAATCCTTCGTGCGCTAGTCCGACTCGCACTTGGCCGGCTTTTACTTTTCTTTAGCTGTTAGTTTAATGTTAGCAATCGCATATCACTAGGCCAACCCGCACTCGGCCATCGTGGTGGACTATATGGCCTAACCACTCTCAATCGTACTCTCGATTGTAGAGGAGGCCCGTGCCCTGCAGTGGGACGTATATGGGCTGATACAAAATCGCATATCAAAATCAAACTAACCTTAAGTCGGAGGGTATAAACGACAAACTACTATCTATTTATTGTAGTTTCCTCAAACACAGTACAAGTTATAGTAATTAA
Organism: Hyles vespertilio; assembly: GCA_009982885.2. Classification (NCBI taxonomy): domain Eukaryota; kingdom Metazoa; phylum Arthropoda; class Insecta; order Lepidoptera; family Sphingidae; genus Hyles; species Hyles vespertilio. The sequence goes on from CM042833.1 coordinate 15,877,232, forward strand.
CTAGAGACTCTGAGCAGTTTGTGTGCTCCTGTTTATTTAAGCGCTCGCGCACCCTTCAGCGAGGCTTAAAAGGCCAACTATCGCCGACACCGGTGAACTTTCAACACAATCAAAATACTAGAGCGTTCGTTAATTGAGTACTTATCAGGTGGCCTCGATACAAAATATTATAATGAAATATACATTTATGAACGTTGTTTTAGTTCGACAACTTTGGTTGGCACAGTTACAACAGTTAAAATTGATAAACTATTTTGATCGCCGTCGATCCTAAAATAGAATGATTAAATTTATCGAGACGCCCACACTGGACGTATTTATACACTTTTTCCCCGAAAGGAATTCTTGCTAAACATAGACCTTCTCGAAGGATTTCCATTATCTGCAGTGATTATAAAGGCTTATAATAATCGATTTATTTACTATCCTCTGCCTTACGTGTCATCTTTGATAGCTTAATAATATCTGGTTTAAGTGCTTGTTGCTGAAGTACTTAAAATGAGCATTTATTTACGGTTTACCACCCGAATAGCCACAAGACATAAAGTGTCAAAATCTCGCATGGTGACAGGCTCAAGTATGTGCTCGAATGATTCAAGCTGCGCAATCATCCATTCAATCAGGCGAAAATGATTTTATGAAATCGGGACGTGAACTTCGTAATTTCATTTTATTTATTCAGAATGATATTGAAATATGTTATTTAATTTAAACCAACCTTTTTTCATCACCCCTGGTGACATTGTAAAAAGATTTGATTAAATCCTTGATGATTTTTTTGTCATAAATCGTGATTTTAGTTTTCACCACTTTTGGCTAACCCATATAGATACTAGTAATTTTACCGCTTAGCTGAACTTCAGTTCGGTTTCGGAACTTCCCTGATTCTTAAAAGACTTATAACTATAAAGGTGACGAAAATAATTGAAACCTAAAATAAAATGGTACAATCTTATGTAAGTCCGCCAACCCGCACTAGGCCAGCGTGGTGGACTATATGGCCTAACCACTCTCAATCGTACTCTCGATTGTAGAGTAGGCCCGTGCCCTGAAGTGGGACGTATATGGGCTGATACAGATACAGACAATCTTACATGGGGTGGTTTTAATTAAATACCATATGTAAATATCACCATGTATAAATTACATTTCCTGTATCTTGTATCTGCCCATATACGTCCCACTGCAGGGCATGGGCCTCTTTCCAAACGAGAGAATGACTGACAGTGGCTAGGCCTTATTGTCCACTACGCTGCTTAGTGCAGGTTACCGGACATTACATTACATTTATGAGAAAATATTATATTGACACTTAAAATATCTAAACTGTATAAGAGTTACTTAGTTATTTAATGCCATAAAATATAATAAACTCATATCTCACTATGACGTAATCATACCATTGTGACTGTATGAATATCAATGTTAGTTGGACAAATAATTTGGTTAATATATTAAAGAGGATGTTAAAAAAATATATAGTTAAATGAAATATCTGAGAATTTATGCCAAAACATTTATAGGAAAGAATAACTATAATAAGTGTAATGATTTCTTAGGTTTACGTGAAGGTACAAGGTTAAATTAAATAAAACTACTTTTTACGGATTTTATCGCGAATTTGGTTTCTGTATCTGTATCTGTATCTGTATCAGCCCATATACGTCCCACTGCAGGGCACGGGCTTACTCTCCAATCGAGAGTACGATTGAGAGTGGTTAGGCCATATAATCCACCACGCTAGATTAGTGCGGGTTGGCGGACTTACAGACCATAGAAATTCTTATAAATCGCTATGGTATGCAGGTTTCCTCACGATGTTTTCCTTCACCGTTTAGTGATTGACTATCATTACACACATGACTCCGAAAAGTCAGATTTGAGAAATTTGGTTTCATTTCTCATTTTTTAACTTCCCGATGTATCTACGAAAGCTGCAAATTAATCAAATATAATTATGGTACAAATATATTACATCACAACACATTATAACAATCGCACATACCTTAAAAAATATTAATATCAATAATTGCACGCAGATATTTATTGTTAAAAGGTTCAATACAGGGTTAGGGATCGATTATGCTTAACTCACTTTTTGCGCACGTATCTTACAATCTAGCTTGTTCTATATCTAAGCTGAACTGAAATTACTATCACTTTGTATGAAAAAATGAAGCCTAGGATTACCAACCAAATGACGCATTCAAATGCAGATTCTTTATTATGCTCATGGCTAAATAACAGCGGCAGAGATAGCGTAAATGCCTGACTCCAATTTGTCTTAATTTAATTCCATTAATGGAGTCTACTTCAATTATATTTCAATGTAATATGTTTTGTATTAACAAATAACTGGCAATATTAATATAATTAATGTTTTAATAATTTTCATTCAAATAGTAAATATATAAATTTCTAAAGTAGATATTATTTACATGTTAACTAATATAAAATAATTTACCAGTACGTGTTTCAATATATATATTAATATATTAGCTTACAAATCATTATAAGTCAATATTATTTAAACATGTTTGATATAAAATTAAATAACATGTGTGCTTTCATTACTCAATTAAAATGATGGCTACATTACGGTATAAAACGCGCTATATTTTATTTTTTGTATTTATGTCCAAGTTCGGCTACAATGCTAAGTCGGGATTAACAGTGGCACGCTTTAAGATAGCACTGAAGCTCTGTAAGTCGCTTGGGAAGACTAGATTTCTTCATGTCACAAGAAAAGTAATCAAAAAGAATTGTGTACAAAATTAACAAATGTAAATCAGAGTATCTGTATCTGCATAAGCACATACGTCCTACTGTTGCGCAAGGGACTCATCTATAATCAAGAGTAAGATTAGGAGAGGTTAGGTCGTATAGCCCACCACGCTTGCCTATAGCGGTGTATATATATATATATATATATATACCGGGTATCTCAAGACTGCTACCGAAAACGAAGCCGGGTGGTAGTTTTAGTGGCTACAAACACAATGCAATTAAAAATTTCGCTTAGAAACGCGACAATTATTTTTTATGATTTTTTAAATATCGTCATTTTTGGGTGGTAAATCCATAGATTTTGCTAAAATAATAATTTAAACTCTCTTATATGTTAGAGTATTTATAAATTAAAGGGTATACACTATTATTTTAGGAAAAAATGTATTTACCACCAAAATATGGCAATAGGAAAAAAATTACAAAAAAAAATTGACGCTTTTTTTTGCAACTTTTTCTGTTGCATTGTGTCTGAAGTCGCTTAAACTACCACCCGGCTTCGTTTTCGGTAGCAGTCTTGATATACCCTGTATATATATATATATATATATATATATATACCTATATAATATATAGGTGACCGACATAGCCCAGCGTATCAGAAAGTTGAAGTGGCAGTGGGCTGGTCACATTTGTCGGAGAACCGACTACCGTGGGGTAGACGTGTTCTCGAGTGGAGACCGCGCCTCGGTAAGCGTAGTGTAGGACGCCCCCCGACGAGGTGGAGTGATGATATCCGAAAAATGGCTGGCAGCGGTTGGAGACGTTGGGCTGAAGATCGAGCCCAGTGGCGTGCCATAGGAGAGGCCTATGTCCAGCAGTGGACGCGAATAGGCTGATGATGATGATGATGATAATATATACCTATAGAAATACTTCCGAATCGTTATGAAAAAGTCAGAAATCTGCTCTGGAATTTTTATCTGCGACCACCGTAATGTCGGCAGGCATGTCTTGTCAAACCGGCAAACTATCACCACGCCCTTATTCCAATATATCATCAAATATACCGGCAAAACAAACGCACTGATACCCAATTGTCATGAAGTGTCGTCCAAGAAACGACTTATTAGGAACATTATGACTATCTCTTACCGGGCGACATAATAGGTAATCCGGTCTTTTCGAAACTTTTATTCTGCCTTGGTTGAACTTTTGCCTTTTTTATTATAACTATGACAAACATATTCCTATACATGCACGATAAATCAAGGTTATCGCAAGCCCACTGTACAGAAGAAGCTCATTAACCCTTCACGCCACCAATCTGTTTACAAGGTGGAATAATAATATTCAAATCAAAATAAAAATTCACTGAAATATATTTAATGAATAATTTTTACTTTTTATTTATTTGTGTGTAATACAAACATCATGAATGTATAAAATTGGAATACTGCAAATACAGAGCACTTCGCAGGAATTTTATAATTATTTGTCAACAACAATCGAAGTTAATAATACAGGAATATCATAAGAATGTGAGATAAATCGTCCAAAAGGCAATGGAACTCAAACATTACGCTGTCCTATTTCAGTACAAAGACAAACCGGCGTCAATAAAGGAAATAATAATGCGCTCTCATGCCCTGTATATTTCTTTTGTCTTCGCGTTGCAATGAAATAGGCGCTTGTATTCCCTTATTTCTATCATAAAAATAAATATTAATTCCTCTCTGGAAGGTTTTGAATACACATGTCAGTTTTAGAGAAATGAGCATACAACAATCATAAATAATTCCGGTTTTGGATTAGTTTTATATGAAATATTCCTGCATGACGAAATGTTTAATAAGCGTTGTAATTGTGTTCCGGTATTCACGTTATAATTCATTTAAATTTGAATATTATTTAGTGATTATAAACTATTTAAGTATGTTTAACTGTTTAAGTATTGCAAATAATTTCGTTTAAATCTACTTATATATTGTATTGTATTTGTTAGTATAAAGATTGGACATGAAAGTAAGAATTAAAATTATGTAAGCATTAAAGTGTTATTGTGTCGTGTTCATGTTTATTTCTTTCATATATAGTTTTAACTTCATTGACTTTAAGATGTTATACGGTATGCTTATTACTATTTTAATCAATATTACGATATTATTTTTCTCTACATATAAATTAATGTTATGAATTTAAATTAATTACGATCTTACAACTGATAAAACACGAATCAAAATTTTAGTCAAAAACCTGTTTTATATAGGTAGTGAAAAAACTTAAGCTAGTCTTAATCCATAAAGATAATTCTCACAAAAAATTGGTATGCTGAAACAGAATTGCTATTTAATTCGGTTATTGTGTTTGCTGGAGCAACGAAAACTCGAATATCTTTTTGCTTATTTGTCTATCTTTTTCTCTCTGTCCAAGTCTATTTTTTTAGAACGCGCCGACACCCTATGCTTTTCGGTATCTGTGTTTACGGATGACGACTACTTTTAATTTGGTTTGCATTTTGGGACGTCCCGTATTTACAACCTCTACATGATCTCAAATTCAATTTCCATTAGTTCCTAAATTACTGTACATTTCAGCAAGGATGCATTGATACAATCTTTACATGCATAATGAACTAACTGAAATGTATCCGAATAATGGGATTTCAATAATTAGCTATACGCTATCCGCTAATTAACCAGATTAGTTAGTGAGGACGGCCTCCGGGTTAATTCACGAGGTGGCGATGTCTAACTGTGATTACGCGTACAAGTGCACGGGCAATTAGGCTACATTCACGCGGTCGATCCATCAATAATGCGCGTCAAGGCTCATACAGTTTACTATGAATTGATTTGGTGGTATTAATTACTTCAGTTATTCAATAAGTTAACTGAATGACAGTTTGATTGAGGACAATGATTGCATGCGTTTTCAATGTTTAAATATTAATTTATTATCAAAGAATTTTTCAAATGTTGCAATACATAGTTTAGTTTGTGAGAACCACCAAATTGATGTTTCAGATTCAGGATTTTCTTAGTATCATAAACGCCTTTATAGTTATCAATGCAAAATTGGTATTGTATTTGGCATTAAAATGTATGTTCTAATAAAACATAATATTATTTATAAAAACACCTATGAGTGTTAAATTCTCATTTTATTTCTTTCGCAAGCCAGTTGAAGAATTTCTAAAAGTGGCAAATATTTCTTCATTGCCTTCACGCTAAAATCGTGGCTCGATTTATTCCAATATGATAACAGGAAACTATTCAACAAGCGCGAAGAAGCCTCTTGATCACATCGCACGAACTCAACGATGCACACGAGAATTTTTATTCTGTTGGAATACATACTTTTCTACATGAACTGCGTCGCTATGGAATGTAGTGATGTGTAAAAATCAAAATATTCTTCATTGAAATTGTCGTTCAATATATATCGTACACTAACTTATTCAGTGCTATGGAAAAACTCAAATTTCGATGGGTGCCAAAACCGGTCCCAAAAGAGAAGGATAGACCTAGAATTGTGCTTTGCCTCATTTAAGTTAAAATTATATTGATAATGATTTAGAAACATTAATGAAGTACCAAAAAGGGGTTACATCTTTATAGCTATATACCTTTGTAAACAGACATATTTGGAGTCCATTTTTGAATTACCACTATGGAGAATGAAAATTGATGAGTTTACTTCTAAACTTTCCCTTTGTTTGATGGAACATAATGATTCCATTATTTTGTATCGAAAAATACCAACGGGTCGTTGAAAAATATTCTCGCAAACTGCAGATATATCAAGTGCACGCCATCAATCATGTCACTGAAGCTAATGCCTTCAAAGACTATGAAACATGTGACATGAAACTTCTTTAACTCAAGTAGTTTGCTGTTAGAACTTCTGATGCGGTGTTGTGCAATATATAATACATCTATTTCGCGACATGATACCAATTAAATGCGTTAGGAATTAACTTTGGAATGTGTGGGAGTGTTGAAATGAGTGTTGCAGTGGAATCGTCCAGTTCATTTGCCGATGTAGTTAACCGCAGCGTGTTGGTCCGCGCGGAAGCTATTTACCGCGCCCCCATCGTACCTCCTGCCTGCTAATTGCGCTTCTTTGCTAAATAATTATTTACATCAGTAGTTGCGTAATTTAGTCGTTTATTTTAATTGCGCAATTGGCTGCTTATTTTTTATGTTGTGGGCATAGATTATTATTGATGGAGGATTAATCATCAAGTTTTGGTTTAATTTTAACGTAAGATTTGGTTCTGGTTTACTAGATAGTTTCACGGGGCAACCTGCTAACCATAGATAGTTTACAATAAATACTATGGTATTTGAATTCTGCCAACTTGAACTAGGTCAGCGCGGCAGACTTAGGCCTAAGCCCTCTCAATCGAACTGTCAGTTGAAGTGAATTTCTATGCTTAGTTGTGGCGGATTATAGATTAATACAATACAATCCTACTAAGCTACTGTATAACTATGAATTGTGAATACAACCAGTAGGTGTAGTACAAATATCATCTATAATCATAAAACTTGCTGATGTCTCCTGCATATCTTCTATTGGTTTCCCCGTTGGGCTAATGATATTATGTACCTACAGTGAACTATGAATCTAATTCGATATATGAGTTTCATGATACTGAAATTGGAGTCCAGTTTGGTAGTTCCTTAATCTTCTACTACGAGTACTTCGTGGTGGTCTGACAACTCTGACTATAACCTACTCTACCTTTAAAATTCTGTTCTCTCCCTATCTCTCTCTCAGTCACAGGAAGTCTACTGCTGAAGATAGTCTTACCTAAAGGATCTCCACTACGATCTAAGATGAAAAACCTTTAAGTTAAAAATATGTCCAATGGAAAGTACTAAACTACAATATTGCCTCTCATTAATAAAAATCATGTATCGCAATGCATTCCACAATTTTAAAATGCATAACCATAAGTATGCATAAGCATTAAGACGCACTGCCATTTTGGCCTACAGTAAAATACTTAAGAGGGTATTTTGCTCGTTTAAAAGCATTACCATATGGTTCCACGAAGCTCTTATTTCTCAGGACTTAAGTAGCATTTCTAAGAATACTTCAAAGTAGTCTTGTTATTCTATTTATTATTATTATTCCATCACTATTTTCCTGAATTACGAGATAAAATTAAATTCATAGCGTATATACATTATTTTTAAAGTGAAAAGATAAGACTTAGAAGAAGCATTGAGAGTGTATGTCATAATTTGTAGAAGAAAGCCTCCCAATACTTCACAGGGTTAATGATTCAAGATATTTAAGTAAATTTTGGATGTCTTAAGCTTGGCAGCTGATTGGGTAGACCATGAATAGGTTATCAACCATGCCCTGTAATTTTTGTGAATGATATTAATTATTATACATTTTCGTTCTCTGTTCTGAGCTGACGGGCTAAAGATCGAGACCAATAGCATGCAGTATGAGAGGCCCATGTCTAGCAGTGGACGCACATGGGCTGCTGATGATGATTCATTCTCTTACATTCTGCTTTCTTTCACGTTACCTTTCTCTAGACACCCGTTTAATCTACTATTTTAAAGAGAATAATGCCGCTATAAATCATTTACACACAACTTTAACAGGCGCAGCGAATACCCGGAAGCGTTGAAAAGAAAATTTCCCTTAACTTAGTTAATAAATATGGTCATAAAGTTGGCTAATGAGCGCAATATAATATACGTATGTTGTGTTTCAACATTTGAAATAATTTAAGATTTAAGTGGTAAAAGTATTTGTCATACTCTTATTACTGTAATATTTAGCAAGATTACCATGATATGTATTCCTTATGTACACACAAACCCACTAAATTGTCTATCCCGGTATGCAGTGCTTATGAACGAAGGTTATAAATAAAATTATATAGACATGACCTTTGGGATTTGTTTCTAAGATTATGATAGATAGAAACAATTTATTGTACACCTCTTATTATAAAAACATGACATGCAGAATTAATTAAGATAATACGAGAGTGCGCATGGCGGTCTTATCGCGATTAGCGATCTCTTACAAAACCTAGATTCGAATAAAGAACTTAGATTTTTTGTGCTATCCAAAATAGAGTTATGACGTGTGCAGATAGTGTTTCAGTACATAGATCATTGTGTCCGCACAGGCACGACATAATTTTGATTGACGGTTTCGTTTATAACGTAAAACGAATCACTCGTCATGCGAGATGCAGTTTTTATTTTGCCATGAGTCATTAAAATATGACTAAATTTGCTAAAACTCTTATTAAAATGAGAACCTATAACTAAGGTGGTAAACACGTAAGCCGTTTTTTTCTGACTGCACGCAATAAAAACCATGAATACTCAAAACACCACCTACAATTGCTTTATAAATAAACAAATGAAAAAATATGAGAGCCTTCCTTTAGACTTTGCATAATAAATACCAATATTGTGAAGTAGCTGTTGCTTGCTGTTGCAGATGGAATATCTTTTGTTACAGGGGAGCAGGTGGTGGGGGGATGTTCGGTGACGTCAACATTTCTGCCATTTTAGATTCTCTAAGTGTAAGCTACGACAAACGAGTCAGGCCAAATTATGGAGGTTAGTACTTGTTTAATAATTCTTACATTTGTTACTGACCTTTGTCCTTCTGCCTAGCTTTATATTATGCAAGGCTTCGCCATTCTGAAAATCGCGAAGCTAACTTTCGAATAATCGAACTGCTATTAAAATACGCAGTAAATATTACTGTTGCAAAATTCCTGTACATAATAATTACTATGTTTTCGTTAATGTACGTGGATTAACAGATTCAGACGGAAAATGTACGATGTATTCTATTAAATAACTTTACATTTGACAGTTTCATTTCCCGACATGAAATTTTTCTATGATTCTAAATCACGAAGCAAACTTATAGCGGTGAATATCTAAGAATGATTTTATCAATATAATTGTATGATCACAGCATTTCAACTTTTACGGCCTTATTCAAAGAAAAATATCAAACCTACTTTCGCTATCGAATGTTTTGTCTTCTTTGCTCTAGCTGGATTCAAAAATCGTCCGAAAGCAGCAACATATTTGATATCCCAAATAGGTTTGTAACTATCTATGATTAAGGCCGTTAGAGTTAAAAATATATTTGAGGACGTTGACGACGAGTGCGTTTGGGAAAACTGTATGAATAAAACTTTATATTGCTTTGTAAACGTATGATACTTTAATCCACTTTAATGAGGAATGTTGCTAATGGAGAATAAACACGCCGCTACGAAAAGTTTAATATCAACGTAGTTTCAGGTAATGTAACCGATGTAACATTTCAGGACCGCCCGTGGATGTGGGAGTCACCATGTACGTGCTCTCCATCAGCTCCTTATCTGAAGTGAAAATGGTATTTAATAATAAAAAATACTTTTACATAGATGGTCATTTTAGAAAGAGAAATGACGAGAACTACGTTTAGGTTAGTGGCCCTCGGTCGAGCGCAGGATCTCAACCACGATTGTAGTATTTTAACGTCGGTCCGCGTTCGATCGAGGGACTCCGGGCGTCACGTCACCGTCCTCTGGTTTGGTTTTCACGGCGCGAGGCGCGCGCGCAACTCACACTTGGGCTTGATTGCAGGTCCGCCAGTGGAGGTGGGCGTCACCATGTATGTGCTCTCTATCAGCTCCGTCTCCGAAGTGCTCATGGTACTCGCCACTGTCAGTTCACGCTTGTCTCGGTCGCGACGGCTGCGAGTCGCGCCGCTGCGACCGAGCAGCCCCAGACACGAGGCTGCGAGCATGCCGGCGTTGTGGAGCCGACCGCCCGGACGGCGACGCACCACTTTCCAATATTTCTTATTACATATAAATCGCTTAACTTATAATCGGCAACAGTGGTGCGCCCCTCTGGGCGTGTCTCAAAAAGACATACTAAAATGTACACTGCCATTAAGCATCCCTCCAAGCAAGACTTAAATTTGCTCCATTGTTGTTTTTGTTTAAGCTTTTTATGTTCTTGAGTAGGTATTTGTTGTGTCTGTGGGTTTCTTACTATTGCCTCTCAAATGGCGTCTAACACTTCAAGTCCGCCACTCGCCTTAATATTTCTTACTTTTGTAGTCTTGCTATGAATGTATTTATTGTTTGTACCGTTGTCCAGTGAGTTCCGGTTGAATGTGGAAACTTCCAACATTTGCCGTTTGGGTTTGTTGTTGTTGTAGGAAAACGTAAAAGTTTTCAATTTCTCAATAACATATTTTGATCAGGTTTATTATTTACGTTGTGATTTATGGTTGTAAACAAAATTGCTGTCTCGTAGTTGAAACCCTTGTCCCTGATACGACACTGATTTTGGTAATATCCTGGGTTCGATCCTCAGGTGGGCATCGTTAGTTTGTCGATTCATTCGAGAAAAAAATTCTTGCCCTATATTCGTTTTGTGTCCAATATGCTGATGAGCTTGGCCCTAACATCGGTTTGAAGTACTGTTGGCATATATGGGTCCATCGTCTACGTTTGTCAGCAACGGTATATTATGTTTTTTTTGTAATTGTGGGTGTTGATTGTTTTGTGTATTTTGGGCGCCTGTAACCCTTGATCACGGTTCCAATACCAAGTGGTGAAATAATTACGACCAGGGTGTATGACCCCTAGTGGAAACCAAATCAAGGACAATTTAAAGTCACTCCAGGACGTGACCCTGACCGACCATTAAGTATAGAATTTAGTCATAGAACTCATTGCAAGCACATTTCATGTCCTTAAAAGAACAATTGTAGGGAACAACGTTAAAATGATTCTTATCAATATCAATTTTGTAACAGTAGACATTTTTTATCGCGGCTATCTCAACTCTGCACTCTGCAAAGGTAGACTTGTAGTAAATGTCATGGCATTAAGTCCGCATTTATACATTATATTTAGAGTTTAAAAATAAATAATAAATAAAGTATCTATATAGTTCTGGAGGAGACGGAAAAGGTCGAATTGTGCTTGTTATGAGCGTATTTTTAAGTGTACTCGTATAACAAAAAATATATTAATTGTTATCATACCATCAGTACCTCTAGCAGAAATATTAATTGTTGTGAACGTAAAAATCCTCACCTGTAATTTCTCTCTCTCTCTCATCGTAAAATTATGTAGATAGTGATAGATGTCATATTCGTAGAATGTTTGTGCTTGAGGTGCCGATGTTAGGAATACAGTTTCGTATTAAATACATTGGAATTAAAACAGCTTTGAAATTACAAAGCATCAATTTAACATCCCAACTCTTTTTGGCATACAATATTTTCATACATAAATTTATTTTTGACAACGCCGGCTGAATATGAATTATTAGATCCAATATTGGTTATTTTTTTTTTGATAGTTTGTATTTTTACGAATACAGCGTTACTGTAAAATTTGGATTCGATGATTTTGCCTATATGAAATGAAAAGGAGCAATTCAATTTCCAGTGCACGAGTTCTCAAAACATTTATTTGATATAAAATCAACAAAGTAAATTCATTTGTCTTCTCCGGACAGTTGATATTGTGGTAGGATGTTGATTGTAACTGATACAATATGTTTGGTTCATAATTGAAATGGATGAAATATTAACACTTCAATTTGGCCATGATCCATTCTTGTTTTACTATCTGGTCGATCGAACGGGAGAATAAACATATTCATTCGAATACATTGTCTGACATGTTTCTCTGACGCGAAACGCGGAAACAATGAATGTTACTCGGCAATGAACATTTTGGATACAATTTAGTATTGCATTAATGCAGTTTTGGATTTTAAGCGGTGAGTTGCACATAGCCTGTTTACTGAGTGATATTCATTGTTTCTGATCTCAAGCTTGGTCAAGTCTGCACTTTGTACAACTGTAGTGAAATTTTCAGGACTTTACGCTGGATTTCTACTTCAGACAGTTCTGGACAGATCCGAGGCTCGCTTACAAAAAGAGAACGGGTGTTGAAACCCTTTCTGTCGGATCAGAATTTATTAGGAACATATGGGTACCAGACACGTTCTTTGTAAATGAAAAACAATCTTATTTTCACATCGCTACGACGAGCAATGAATTCATTCGTATTCATCATTCTGGATCAATTACAAGGAGCATAAGGTGAGACCACTCAATTTACATGCTGTTTTAAATCTATAATATTATTATTGTATTTATGCTTTATCTGGGTGGAGTCATCTGCATAGTTTACTCTGAATTTAACATCTTTCAAGTAATGTCACAATTAAAAACTTTATAAAGATAAAATAAATGAATAACTAACACCCAACAGTCACATGAATGTACATATATAGTCCTGGCCCGATCGAGACACATACACATACACACTAAGATCGAGTCTTGTGTCGTGGGTATCAATAACTACGAGAGACTTTTAAATCTCACAAACCCCCAGACCCACGTAGAGATATTTGTGGGCCACACAAACATTTCGCTTGGAGTCGGGATAGAACCCGCGACCTCTCGACGGCGACGTTTAACCAACTGCGCCAAAACTGACAAAAAAGAAAGCAATTGAATAATACTATACTTTTTCGAATTTGGTTTGTTTGTACTGTATAATTGTTAAATGTTTTACCAATAATTATATTTTGGATAAATTTTTTTCCATCTGCTGTAGTCTGAGAAAGACTGAATTTTATAATATACTTTGTGACCTTATGTGACTATGGTGTTAATTATATTGATTTCAATTAATTTGAATGTTTACTGTTATTATTTTCTGTTTTATCGACGTGACGTTGTTTTAAAACTTAATATAATATAATATGCAGTCGGCTGTATGCCACAAATGTGCTGAGAAAAAATTGATGTTTGAATTGAGGTTTTGTTACAGATTGACTATCACCGCGTCATGCCCGATGGATTTGCAATATTTTCCCATGGACCGCCAGTTGTGCAACATCGAAATTGAAAGCTGTGAGTTGATTTTATTTTATTAATATGATATTCATTTGGCTTCCACTCATTATTAAGTTTAACAACAAATCTTACTTTGACTGACTTCTCGATTTTTGCTTTATGAAAAAAAAAATTGTAAGTTCAAAATAACTTTCTGTTATAACTGAGCTGCTGACCCATAAAGCTTACACATTTGGTAGTTAAAGTTTAACTTAAATTTGAAAATGCTTACTGAACTTTAAGACGTGCGTCCAACATACTTAACGCTGCTGTTATGAAAACACACCTCACCTTTGGTAGATTGGTAGACCGACCAATTCATTCACCTCGACAAATATATTAAAAACCCAGTGCGATGGGTGCTTATATTATCGTTCCATATCTCTGCATGGTACAGTCGGCTACACCATGCGGGACATCCGTTACAAGTGGAACGAGGGGCCCAATTCAGTGGGCGTGTCGAGCGAAGTGTCCCTGCCGCAATTCAAGGTGCTGGGACATCGCCAGCGAGCCATGGAGATCTCCCTCACTACAGGTACCGAGCACCGACACATTTCACTTAGAGCACTCCTACCGGACACTGACCGATTGGTGGCTTCTTCAGTACTTCATATATTTGATTAATATTCTCGCATGCATTCGCTTGAATTAACTTTTTTATTCGCAACTTTCCTGTTGTATGTGACTCCGGAAAGTTGATTTGCTTTGTCATCAATAAAACAATTTTTACAAATGGTGTAGGAAATTTAAAGCAATATAGTAGGTTCATATTGTAATTTTTTAAAGAGTACGTTAGCAATACTTATATTTCTTTTACAGGAAACTATTCGCGACTTGCGTGCGAAATTCAATTCGTCCGCTCGATGGGCTACTATTTGATTCAGATTTACATACCATCTGGTCTGATCGTCATCATATCTTGGGTATCATTCTGGTTGAACCGTAACGCCACGCCCGCTAGAGTATCGCTGGGTGTGACCACTGTGTTGACGATGACCACGCTCATGTCCTCCACCAACGCCGCGCTGCCCAAGATCTCGTATGTGAAGTCTATAGATGTTTATCTCGGCACCTGCTTCGTGATGGTCTTCGCCAGTTTACTAGGTAACAAAAAAGGAAGGAAGTTTTCTCCATAAATTACAAGAAATAATATTATTAACACGGGGAAAATGCAAAACGGTTTTGCTTATAATAAAACTGAGCGTGTGCCTTCTTTCAGAATGTTTTTATGGAGCACAGACACATTAATTAAAGAGAAGCGCTAGTTCACGCAAACAAACACTTAAGCCTTTCTGTGTATACTATAAACGGTTCTCAGTTACTTGCTACGCGATATGTGCTTAGGCAATCTAACTTTTTTAATAAATGTTGCTGTTTTTATTGCAGAGTACGCCACTGTTGGTTATATGGCAAAACGTATACAAATGAGGAAACAGAGATTCACTGCTGTTCAGAAAATGGCTGCTGAGAAGAAAATGCAAATTGACGGTCCCCCAGGAACTTCGGAGCCACTGCCGCCGCCGCGCACCAGCACTCTCAATAGACCACCGCCTCCAAGCAGATCTTCGGTAAGGTTCTTGTTTGGATTTGTTACACGAATTTAATTTAAATAACAAACTAAATTACCATAATTTCTAATGCTATTGTTATTTTTTTAAATAATGAATATACCAGAAATCATTATATAAATTGTAATTAATATCTGGGCTCAAGATATAGAAATACAGGAGTTTTATTCACATACAGGAAGTTCGATTCAAAGTCCACGATCCTAAAGCGTATTCCAAAGGCGGCACACTGGAGAATACGATAAACGGAGCTCGTGCCGCCGCCGTACAGCCGGCCCCGCAACCCGATGAGGAAGCTGGACCACCGCCGCACCTCATGCACGCATCAAAGGTACTTTAATGACAGTGTCTACTTAAATTCTTACAGCTATTCAAAGCGATTGTCATGACATATTTGCTAAAGCGATTGTATGTACGCATTGCGATCTACAAAGCTGCAGCGAACTCGCTCGCATTTACTGCAGAAACATTAAATTTAATCGTCAAAGTGAAGCCGAATGATATTTTCAGGGCATCAACAAGCTACTGGGCACCACGCCATCGGACATCGACAAGTACTCGCGCATCGTGTTCCCCGTTTGCTTCGTCTGCTTTAACCTTATGTACTGGATCATTTACTTGCACGTATCCGACGTTGTCGCCGACGACCTGGTACTACTTGGCGAGGAAAATTGAGCAGTTCGATCCGACTGCACGCTGGCACTCACAATCTTGGTGCTCTGTGTCAAAACATTTCGTTAATCGATAATGCTATTAGCATTAGCACTTAGCAAAACAGTTTTTAATGCTCTGATAAACCAGTGAACAGTGACCTTCATTTCCATTTAAAATAACATTATAGTAAAGTATTTAATAAGTGGCACTCAAGATCTTTAATTATTTTAGGGAATAAGAATAAGAAAGTAGAATTCAAATACTTGTATGCAAATCTTCGTTCTCAGATGCAATTAGATAACTTGCCGATACTTATTGTAATACATTGTTTTGTATTAGCACTAATTTTTGTAATGGCACTGAAAGGTATTTTCCTTTTGAATATTCAATTAATGTTTCGTTGACATTTATGTAGTCAGGCTTGGTGGACGTTACGTGTGCATTTCATAGATGCAGTGATAGAACCTTGTTGTTGTCAATTCTAAAACATTGTATATTTTCTCTTCTAGCACTGTTTACTATCGTCGTTAGAAGTTTTTAACATAGAATATAATTGATACAATAATGTCGCATTCATAACATATTTTAATAATCAGAAAAGCAAATTAAATTAGCCAACGGTGCCCTTAGAAAATTTTAAAATCATAAAATAATACCTAAACAATTTAATAAATCATGCATTAATAAATGACGTAGAATAAGTAAAAAATAAATAAAACGGTGGTCTATATCCAAAATAAGTTTTAAATAATCGTTTCATAATGGTAAAAATATTCATTATCATTCATGAAGCAGTTTTTTATTAGATGCAGATGTTAGATGATCATAGTCCCTAATATAATTAGTGCCTCTTCTTGAAGTGATAACTTACCAATTCCGTGAGTAGAACAGTTGTTCCTTCCGTCGACGCAATGAACAATAATAATATTGTCTTTATCGAATATCCGATGACGGAACGTTGAGGGAGTGATGCAACTCCGTTTTAGTCACGAATCTTAATCTGATGAGATATGTAAATACTTATAAATAATATTTATACGATTAGGATACACGTACGCGATTGCCCTAGTTTAAAAATATTATTATGTTCAATTTAAACAAGTATACACTGGTAATAAATACACTTCAATATTATATCTAGTGCACTGAACACTTTTTCTACGTAGTTTAAAATTTACATGTATATCAACATATACACACATTAATGTAAAATGTAGGGTGACTATTGCGCCTGTTTCTATCAAAAATTTAAAATATATTGTTTAAATTTGTATTTATTTTGAGACTAAAGCTTGAAGCGTGTAGACAGAAATGTGTTTTGAATCAATATTCCAGCGTAGCGGAGGTGTAAGACATGTCAATAATATCTATATAATACATGTGACTCAGTTCTAAGTAAGTGCAATAATTAAGTGAATGTGTGACGTTATAAATGAAAGTTTGTTGTAAATCATTACTAGTGCTGTGACTTATTTACGATTATACATTATTTTCAATGTAAGTGAACAATAATTTATACATCAATGTTTGTAAAATTTAACATATAAAAGACTCTGAAATTATACTTACTATTTTATGTATATTTTATATTTTTGCCACTGTTGTATCTTGAAAATATTTTATATAAACGATTTAATTGTTTTCATTCACAATTTGCGTATTTATTGGTGTCAATTTTATGTTATTTGAGATTATCGTTGTCGAATATTATTCCTATTTATTTCTGAATTTGCTCAACGTCGTTTAAATTAACTATTTATATTTATAAGGAAGTGCAAATAAGTAATTAAATCGTTTAGGAATTGTAATAAATAGGTTAGGTAGGAATAATTTACAGTTATCATTATTTAGCCTCCTGTTTTCATACATTCGATATTTGATCAGAATTGTTTAATATAGTCATCGCTTGTTTCCCTGTACCAAATATTCAGGTTTGAGCGAATCTTTGTTTTTGTTAGAGGGAGGATCTCAATCGAAACATCCCCACTGACAATTTGAAGACTGAGTCAGTTATTTAGTTTGTTGCGTTCTAAAAACCATTTATCATGTTATTGAAAATGTTACTTTGCGGCAAGTTGTTATGCTTCGAAGGGTGGCTTCAATTAGTGATTTGTTATGGAAATGTACTAACATAATCTATAAAAGTGTTAAGTTTTTGTTTTTGAAAAATAAAATAATGACACTTGTTACTTTACGGTTAATAGTAACAGTCAGTCTAAAGCGATAGGTATAAATGAAACATCAAAATGAACTACGGATTATAAATGTAAATTATGAAATGGAAATAATTATATAGGTCGTGGAGTTTGCATTATATTGCACCTAGTTAGTAAGGAAGTAGCGTAGCTTAGCGTTTGGGGGAGCGGGCGTAGTATGTGTCACAACTCGTATGACATTCAGCTTTGAGATGTACCGAGCTGAATCAGGATTCGTACTCCTTGATTCACTAATGTACGTAGAGTGTTAGAAATGTTGCCCAGACTCGTATGCTTTACACTTGGGAAGGTAATGTACCAAATCGTTGCGCATGCATCGCCCGCAAACCTCACCCGCGAAACCAAATTCTAAATCACATTTAAATAAATCTAGAATAATTAAACAAATGATATTGTGAAAGTAAAATCAATTTAGAGATATTAAGATAATTTATTATGATAGGCGTCAAATAAAACACTACGATATAATATTACCCTAATATCACAGAATCATGATAGATTTGTTCGTATGGTAAATAAATGATTGTCATTTTGTTGCACTTTCACATGATGTAACACCACAGGAATGGTTTTGCTTGACATAAAGACGTCTTAAATCGGATCTTTGGTCGCAAGGACACTGAAATAAATAAAAAAATCAGAAATTTCATTATCACCAACATTGCTACTTGATAAAACAATATTTGATACGAACCAAAGGACGTCGTGACAATGTAAGCAATTTAAAATAAATTGAGGAAATTTTTAATCATAGGCCTGCATAAGCATTAAGCACACAGAATAATAAATCCTAGACAATATTAATAAATATTTTAGATGACAATTATGTACGTAATTGTTTCAGTTCTAAATTGTGATTAGTTATCAGTATTTAATACCTTGTTGCTCACCAATTGGTAGTGTGGAAGAGGACACGTATTTAGTGCCAAATTTGAGACTGTATTTTGATTGTCTTTTAAAAAATATGTATGCGTGTATGTATCCTTGTCTGATTGTGAATTGGTGTCAAATGAATTTAATTGTGAGTTTCAAGGAATTGTTTTATAAAATCTTTGATTCTTTTATCGGAATATAATGTTTTATTATATAAATATAACCCTTGTGTTTATGAATAAATATAGCTACTTTTATTTATTTACTTGAATTGATTTTGTAGTTTAAAATGTACGAATATTCTAAATATAGACACTAGTATATTATGTATCCGTATTGAATTAAATAAAATAAAATTAAAATTGTGT
This sequence comes from Hyles vespertilio, assembly GCA_009982885.2. Taxonomy (NCBI): domain Eukaryota; kingdom Metazoa; phylum Arthropoda; class Insecta; order Lepidoptera; family Sphingidae; genus Hyles; species Hyles vespertilio. The sequence goes on from CM042833.1 coordinate 15,896,564, forward strand.
AATCCATTAAAATCCTTTAACTACGAGCCTCTATTTACGAAGTTGCTATATGTAGATTAAATTAAATAAGAAAAGAAGTCAAAAAGTGGAAGCAGTTGAGTTAAGCAGAAATAATTTGAAGTCTCTGAGGAAAGCGCATTAGTTCTCTGTCCGAAGCACTTTAAGCGTTCAGATAGATGACGCGACGTTCTAAAGCCTGAACCGAAACGCTATTTGAAATCTTTAATTTTATTCACATCAAAGTGATCTTTTATTGCTCGGCTCCGGTTTAACAGATATTCCACTGTTACATTGCTGTTCGTTAGCCTTTGTATCAGCTCTTTCCTAGAACGAACGATTTTCGGATTCGAATATTTCGAAATCAAACCATGAATGCAATGTGTCCAGGATACGCCGTTTGAGGGACACAAAGGAGCTATGTGAGGCATATGCAGAGCGTTATTTTTCAACGAAATAGATAATTCTAAGATTTGTATGCAGACTATTGTAGAAGGGGGTAGTAATATATGCTGGAGAAACGGTTTGTAAACCATATCAAAGGCAAAAATCCGTATATTTCGTTTTGAAATAGAAACATATGTTTCTCTTATTCGATAGTATTCTTAGTAAAATAAACAAGAGTGAAGTAATTTTAGTCAGTAAACAGATGCTCAAAGGCGACTAATCCTTTGACGTGTGTCGTCCTTAACTACCACTCGTTTTTATGGATCCTCAGGTGAGTTAGAAACGAATTTCAAATTCTATCTTACTCTTTACACATGCAATACGTTAGATTCCCGTTAATACAGTTACAGAAACTTCTGCAACCTGCTTGGGCAATTTATTTATGTATGTAGCAACCTCGTAAAAGAAGGTTCGTATTGTTTACTGCCGTTGATTACACATATAATATTGCTGTACTTCTACAAACAACTTACACACATCACGGAAATAAATGTAGATTGTAATCCGACGGTTTCCTAATACAAATTTTATAAGATAAAATAAACGAAAGAATTAAAAGACCTAAATTTACCGAAAGCGGGAAAAAATGAATACCTTGGAAACTAGTTTCCTAAAAATTGAAACGGTTTCGCCAATTTTCGGCATATTCGAATAGATTTAGAGAACAATGGAGCGAACAGCTGTGAACAGTATCTTTGTTATGCATATGAACAGATCAATTACAAACTGCTATTGTTAGTATAATAGACTCGAACGTTCTTTTCTATTTGAAAATCTCACATGGCTGAAAGATTATGTTCAATCTTTCGATTGATAACAATTAATACAGACGTATGGCATGGAATATTTTCTTAAACAGACTATCCTTTGGGACACAAAGATATTATGCAGGCAGTATCAGAAATATTGTTAACTTTAGTAACGACAACCGAGTAAACAGAATTCTTGAAATGAAAATGTATTCCTATTTGTGACCGAAAATGATTAAATGGTTCCAAAAATTTTGGAATAGGGATGAGGTCAGGAGAATAGGATTGTGTACCGTACATACATATGTGTAGTTAATTGTATTTTTATGTTACAAATTTTATCAAATCTTATAAATAACTGGAATTATCCGAAATTATTGAATCATTCGGAATAATTGCTTATCCGCAACCGGAAGTGAAACTTTAATTATTCATATATTCGTTTTAAGATTCCAAATATAATAACCACAATATATCTATGAATACCATGAAAGCTATTGAAAGTAACCTCGTTTTTATTTACCCACTCCCGAGCCAGTTTTTATGACAACTGCATATGACTCCGCAGATCATGCCCTACGTCAATATCAAAAACGAATATCGAAGACTTTATACATCGAGCAGCAAAACTAACTTCTCATGTACTTTGCTTAAATACTCGTTTTTTGAAGGGAACACAAAGATTCGTTTATCTTATATATGAATGTTCATAACACCAAAATATGTCATTGAGAAATAATTTTGAAAATTTTTGACTGACAATAAAGTAGTTGCTGCCAGTATAGGCTGACACAATACAATATTGATAGTACAAACTTATTAAATTTGATAAGTAATTAAATCTGTCTGCTACTTCGCTTCATAGATATACAGTTTATATTCAAATAAACGACTATCAGCCGTGTCGCTTGTTCACGATTTTTAATGACATTGGTGTATTAATGATAGCAATAAAATAAATTCTAAATCTTTGTTATCAGTGTGAGAATATAAATGATTAAATTAAGTTTTCTTGATGTCTATGACGTACCAAAAGTGTTGTGTCTATATGTAAGCATGTTGTTTGTTTATTAAATTTATTGAAATGTTTAAAGTATAAGTTGGATTTGTACTCTTCCCATCTTCCACGAGGCAAAACTAAAATTTACGGTATTGGTGTGGGTTAATGATATTGCTCAAACTGAATAACTTTATAACAAGTAGATACATTGTACGAAATTTAGTTCTGTGATCCAATAAATTATGTGATCTGTATTATTTGTTTTATTCAAAAAATATATATCATATTCTTATGTTTTGTAACTACCCAATCAACAAATCTTTGAGCCACGATATAACAGAGTCTAAATAAGTATTTAATCTTTTTCGAAAATTTTATTCGTGCACTGAGTAAAGTAGTGACTCTATAAAAATGATACGAACTTGGAATGTTTGGACGCTGTACGTAAAACTTCACTAATGTGCCTAGATACTCCACAAAATGTTAGATTCCTCTATCGTACGTCGCAAACATAGACTAAGTTCGGAGAAAATGATAAGTATTATAGAGAATAGTATATATTGATTTATAGAAGTGACAACTATACCTGACTCCGGACGTCGAACATCCAAACATTTGAAATTCGAATCGGTTTTATAGAGGTACGTTTGAACACGAAAAGACTTTCAAATCTTATAATAAAAAAAATACAAGAAGTCGACTTAGAAAATAACGTTCATATTTACATGGACAGTAAGTATAATATAGCCACCTAAGTGCCTTTAGCCACCTTAAGTAAGCTCATAAGATGCTTTGTATTAATCTAAAATAAATCAAATTCAGTTTATTTTTAAATATCCAAATAGAGGGTTGATAATTGAGGCTAAAATGAAGCTGGGTGGCAGTTTTACTAACTAAAGACACAACGCAACTAAAAATTGCGCATTTTGATGATCATCGTGTTTGGGTTGTAAATCTATACATTTTTTTAAAATAGTATAATTAACACTACCCACCCTACCACATTCTTTAAAAATCAAAGGGTACATCATTATTTTAGGAAAAATATGAATATCATTGATAAGTATGTAATTAATTTTATAACTTAAACATTTTTTTCTGAATTTTAAAGAACACCCCGTGGCGTGTCGTTTGGCGGGTCGCGTTTGGTCCAATGAGCGTTGTAATAGCTGTCAGGTGCAGTACAATCGTGTTCAGTGAGCTTGCGTGGCGTGAGAATTGTCACGATTGCAGACATCATATTTAATTTATATATGGAAAATTTATTTATGAAATCCAGTTTTTTATATATACAAAACAGTGAACTTTGGGAGGTCCATGTCGCCTCCTGTCCTATTGACTTTATTTGTTTACTCTTGTGCAAATATATAAAGTTGTACACGGAATCTTAATATAACCAATGACAATCGTGCCAAATAAAGCAGTATGACTTACAGCATTCTTTAGGAAACCTAAAGACTTCATAATCATCATTATTTACCTGATAAGAATTCGGTTAATTGATACCAAAAATAACTTCCTGCCGATTGAGCCCCTAGCTAAAAAACGCTGAAACAAATATCTCTCAAAAGGTAAAGCAAAAGAGATTTTTAAAAGTAATTTAAAAATGCATAACTAAGACGAATCAAAGTGAAGTGGTGACGCAGGCAAAAGAATTATAACGTCAAAGCTCTTAAACTGAAGTCTGAATGAGTCTGAATGTAATCTGCGGCGTTTTTATTTATTTTTTTGCGTAAAAAGAAAAATACTTCAACTTCTCATCGTGTCTTTGATCGCAACCTACTTACTACAGACACTGACCGATTATGCAGACCAGATGGGACAAAATTATAAAAGTACTTGTCGAAATAATTATAATTCTAGATTGACATGTTACTGAAATTGTCATAAATTGAAAAATCTATCAATTTTATAAAATACTTATAAGAAAAAAATATTTACAGGGGTACTAAACAGTTATAGAACGAGAGCGTGACCGGCAAAGCGGCGCCTTTGTTAACTCATGCGGTGAGCGCGCTGCGTTTGATACATGCCGCATTTAATGTACGTCGCGTATTGCTGTCTCGCTTCAGCTGTGCGTCATAGCTTTTGCAGGGGTGACCAATCTGCGTGAATATTAGTACTAAATATGATTTAATAAATATTAATGGTGGACTCAATCGAACTCTCGTTTGTAGAGTAGGTCGGTGTCCTGCGGTAGGACTTTTATGGGTTGGTACAGATACAGATGATTATTAGTAGTGTGGAGGTTTTGAAGCTAGGAAGTATTTTTGATTTGAACATTGTTTCTATTGCCGTATGTCATGGACAGCAAGAGCGAGAGCGCCTTCCTGCGTTACGTTAACCAGGGCGTCCGTCCACCTTGTGGGTAGACGTTTAGCTTGTCTTTACACTGTCCCCGCTCCATAACCTTTCAGCCCCAGCGGGGGTCACTTCTAGGTGCTATATTTCCGACCCGTACCACTTCAAAGTGCTAATCCTTAGGGCTATATCTGTAATCTATGTACTCCAACGGATTTCCTCATTGGTGATTCGATCTCTTAGGGAAATACCAAGCACAGCCTACTCCATAGCACATCGAGTGATCCTGAGTCCTCTTATGAGGCTCATAGACAGAAGCCACGTTTTGGTATCGTCTGCCGTATGTATAGTGACGTAAGGATATCAAAATTCATACAATACCTATAAAGAATAAATTTTAAAAAGGCTACTTAAGAGCTATTATTTTATGCGGATAATGTGGCTATGTATGAATAATATCTCCGTCTTGCGGCAAGAGACAACTTGCAACTAGCTGTTAAAATATACTCGTAACTTGAAGAAACAACGCAGACATAGCAATTCTATTTGTGAGTTTCGATAGTCGACATCAGTTTTCAGTTGCTACACTCGAAGATAGAATCAACGACCAACGACGCAACTAGCAACTGTCTTTGTACTAATTGTATCAAGTTGCTGGTTTCCTCAATAGGAAATCGCAACACGTAAAACAATTTTATTCTCTCCATCCACAGTGCTACTTTTACTCAAGACACTGTCATGTTCACACGTCTGATGTTCTTGTGATACGCCCGTAAAGTTTATTTACTATTACGGCCACTATCGACTGGGTATTTTTTTTTCTGAAACTGGCAACCTATAAAAAAATATTCAAATGTTGATGGTTCCTTTAACTAAAGTTGATCCGTCTGGAAGCGCCATTTACACAGCTAGAATTTCACGCGGCGAAAATCGTATGACACAACCGCCATAAGATTATCGTGTATCACAAATGTTTACACGACGCGTTTTTTTATTCGTACGATAATCGCATCTTTGGGATGAGAAACTCTCCCCATGTAAATGGTGCTTGCATAATTATACCAAATTCTATAAAAAATACTGTGTAGGTTGCAACTTTAGGTCCCGATAGAAGCTGGAGCGCTCTTGCTTCGAGTTCCCAGGGCCGTTCCAATTGCGCTGAAGAGGGCAACGCGGGGTTGGTATGCCTATCAGTGAATCCAACATAATCGCTCCACTCTCCCCCGAAGTGGGGCGCTAGCGGTACCACGGTTTTCCCGCGTCAAAAAAAAAAACAGGTTGCAACTTTAAGCTAACTAGCCAAACACGTGATACTAAAAATCATTAAAATACGTAATAAAGTATTCTTGCCTCTGCAGACATGAATGTAAATACACAAGCATGTCACATTATTGGTACACCTGTAACATAAATACTTTAGTTATGAAATTCCCTTTTTTAGCGAAACCTAAATATAATTTAATTATAGTATATTTTGAAGATCCTTATGAACATATTGCAAACAAATCAAAGCAAAACAACGTAGTAAAATAAGCTTAGTTCGGATCACGAATCGTAGGTATATAGTTACTTGCGGTATTTATTTATATTCGCGTCTGTGCTAATTTCAAGTATGTGGATTGTGGAGCCTTCAAAATATTTATTTATTTATTTATTTAACACTTTATTGTACACCATATACATAAAAAGACAAAACTAAATAAAATAAAATATGTACAAGTGGCGGTCTTATTGCTTGAAGCAATCTCTGCCAGACAACCATGGGATGGATAAACGAAAAGAACGAAAGTTGGGGCTTCGGGTGTACGAGTACTACAATCTATAATATTGTTAATTTTATAAATAAACATACATACATACATACATACATATATATGTTGAATAAACATACAAATACACAAAATACACATATAATATATACACCTATAAATATAATAGCAATAAAATAGCTAGCTAATAGCGGAAAATCTTACGAGCTTTACAAATCAGATAGTATTTATTTCTTAGGAGCTGAGCTCAGACTCCGGACATTCAACTATATTTCTAAAAATATTATTATACCTCAGCTAATTTGACACAGAATTGATTGTTTTATTTACCCTACAAAATCGCTGGGCTATTCCTACACGTCACTGCATTTGAGTTATTAAATTGATGATATTATAACAGTTGAAAAGCAAATCGTTTTATTTGCCTATTGTATTTATAGACATAAAATTGCCACGTTGACAAGTATTTAGTACACTTATATTTTTGTTCAAGAGGAAAGCTATTAAGCTCCTCTTACGGAACCCCGTAAGCTGGAAGGGGTAAGTCAGTGTCTCTGGCCTTCCAGCCCGGTACAGAAGTGGATATTGCCCCTAGCAATACCTACGCCAGCATACTGACTAACCACCTCTCGATAGCCGTAACACGCATTGTGGGCAGCACCGGACATCCCAGGGCGAAGGGCGCCCCGATTTACATACGCGATCCGCCCCGCGCAAGACCATTGCTGGGCCTACCACTATCATTATGATGGCCCCTGATGACCTCCACTTACACCCTCTCTCCGACGCCCTCCAAGCTGTTCTGGGCGTCCATGACGGAGACGAGGCTCCATCAAACGTCTCGGAGTCGTTCTACGCGAGGGCGCACGGCCCCCGCCGTGTGCCCAGCGACTCCGATTACCCCTTTAGGTCGTCTCTTACGACGGGCAGAGGATACCGTGGCGGAATTCTTGTACCCCCGAACCACAGGGTAAAAGTATTTAGTACACTAGCCTTGGGGTTAAGCACTCCAAAGTTGTCGGAGTAGTAACGTGCAGAATGCCTTTGGAGGTGACAGATGTCAGACTTATCTTCCCTAGTAAGAGCCGGCCGCCCTTTGTATCAGTTATATAGCGCAGACGCAGGCCGAAAACGCCGGGCAGGAAGGTCCTGAAGAACAGAAAGTAAGCTATGATTATCTTATTCCTCGCAAAAATGCCTACTCCCACTTAGTATTGTGGCTGTTACTCCGAAGGCACCAAACAATACAAAATATGAACTTTGTATTATTCATCCACCGTCTTGGATTTTGTATCAGCGCATATATTCAGCTCACAGCAGGGCACAGAACTCCTCTACAGATCGAGAGAGAATCAAGAGTACTATTGTGAGTGGTTAGGCCATATACTGCGCTGGCCTATTGCGGGTTGGCGGACTTTGCATACCATATAAATTCATAATTCGCTATGGTATGGTATGATATGGTTTTTTAATATATCGTGATTGACTATCAATACACATATGACTCCGAAATGTCAGAGTTGTGCGCTGGGATTTAGACCCGCGAACACCACGAACAGGTTTGAAGCCGCGTCTGGTCCGTTTTCAACAAGCCACTACGAAATTTTGGAATCCGTCTTGGGTCTTATCTGATTAATTAATTATTGATCTCAACGGCAAGGAAATGTGAAAATATTCAGTTGAGAAAATCGCATCTAAGCTCACAAGACGAGGATTTCATCTGTGATGGAATGGTACGAGCCGCTGCCTCGAATTAATTCGCCACCCAAACAAGCATATTAATTACATAATAGGATCTAAGCTATTCGGTTCGGCATACCATCTAGTAGATCTAGGCACTATAGAATACAACAATGATTAACGAACTTTAATATTGGAACTTTCGGAACAAAATATACCTGTTTAATCGGATGAAATCTGTTCCGTTTGCGGTTTTAATAAATGAAAATGGATTACCCTTTGAAGATATCTTGTTTCCTCGTCTTTTGGATTTGTTAATGTTAAAGTAACAATGGGGCTTGTATCATGTGATCTCGGAGCACGTTGTTATAATGTCTGGTCACAGAGTTAGGTAAGTTAAATCATTTCTGATTTTTACTTCTTTCTGAAAGTATTAATGTCACTCAATCAAGATAATGCCAGCGCAATACCTGGATTTGTAATTAAAGAAATATATTTAAACATTAATATATCGTCATTTTTTTACTAATCGAAATTCTAAATTCAATCTTATGCTGGAGACAAATGCTGTAAGCACAGAAAATAATTTTAGTGGCAGTGATATTTTTTTCTTACTCGAGAACATCCATTCACAAATCATCATTTTACCCATCGAATTGCACAATTATCATCTATTATTCATTATCAGCCCGAAATCAAGAATTTGTGCCCGATATGGCGATAAGCTCGCCCTCCATCATAGTATGGAGCACATAAATCCAAATGGTATATTATCCTGGTAACATCTCTGCCTACACCTAGTAGCAATTGTACTTGCCGTGAATGGTTGACGCAGTATCAATCGCAGAGGCCAACATACACCTAAATTATTTCTACATTAAAATAATAAAATTAACAAGATAACTGCAAAATACAAGTACAAAACAGATAATTAATTACCAACCAAAATATTTTCTCAAAGATGCATGATGTAGGCATAGCTAGCGTCATTCCGTTAAAACTTGGCAGCTCTCCGAGATATGACGATGATCTGTATTTAAGAGCGCAGTGTTGCGTTTTGTGCAAGGCCTGCTAATCTGACTTTCAAGGTATTATCTTACTATATGACATTTATTAATGTTTATCGAATATACAGTCACGAGCATAAATATATTACTATGGGGAGATTGGCAAAAATATCTGTCCCAAGAACGAGTTCAATAATATCTGACTGCACGTACGTAACAAAAATATCTGACATTATCAGGCAGCATAATGAAGTGGCATCAAAATTATGTGACGAAACATGTACATCAAATAATTGTGATAACCTTTGGAAGCAAAAATATGTGACATTACTGGTGGCAAAATGTTCTGATCCCTTGTGGAAAGCAAATATATGTATCGATACAATACAACAAACATATTAGAAGACAGGAGGTCTGGACGTATCACTTGCGGTGTTTGGGGCTGGATGTCTTCAGCGGGACCCGGTGAATTATGCGAGATAACTGGTCGCCTTAACAGCGTGGAATATACTGGAATACTGTCAGATATTACATGCTTTGATTGTAAAGCGCAGTGATTCATTACGACTACCTTACAAGGATTTACAGAATAAAAGCAATGATTTTACTCTTACTCACTACTGGTGATACTGATAGGTACTTATACTCCTGGTAGGTCTCCCATGTGTGAGAGGCTGCCTGGGTAGGTACCACCGCAATGTCTATTTCTCCCGCCAAACAGCAGTGTAAATGCACTATTGTGTTTCGGTGTGAAGGATATTGTAGAGTAACTACTGGACATATTGAGACTTAACATCTTATGTCTCAAGATGGCGAGCGCAGTGGAATGCCAAGCATTGCTTTGTAATTCAAGGTGTTGTTTGGTTATTTCACTGATCATGAGTGGTTGTATCGCTTACCATCATGCGAACGGCAAGTTCGTCTCGCCACTCATGGCATTAAAATAAACACTGTCGTAAGGCTTTCTACTCTTAATAGAGAACCTCAGCTACTCTGGTATAAATAGGTATTGTTATATTATTGCATAGCCTTTATCAATAGCAGCCGTCGAAATTTTTGGCTACCTCCCCAGTTTTTTGTCACTTCGAAGTAATCGATTTTACGGCTTTTCCATTTAAAATAGAGTAATTGATGGCATATCAATAACGTTTTAGTGCGTAGTAAGCACTAGTGCCTTTTATATATTTTAAATAACAATAGCAATTACAAACTTTAACATATATTAACTCAAGCCTATGTTCTATTGTAGGAAAAGAATTAGTACTAAGCGCTAGGGGCCCTACTATATTCATCCGAAACGAAGTTCGAAACTTCGGATGATCGAAGTTTATATACGATACGAATGTACCTATATATACTTATGGTCGTTATTGACTTATGGTTGTAACCATAGACTTATGGTTACGATGTACGTTATACAAATTCGCACTTTTACAGAGTAGATACATTCGTATCGTATAAAAAACATCGATCGTCGGAAGTTTCGAACTTCGTTTCGGATGAATATAGTAGGGCCCTAGAATCCTATCACGACTCTTTCGCTTCATCAACTGGCATTGATGTTAACATTTACGCTCGTCGGTTACTCGGACTTCGCCTTGAGCAGGTTTTTATAAGTTTTATTCTTGTATAAATGTTTGTTATAATAAGTCTCTGATCTGGAAGAAAGCTTTGGACTTGAAAGTGAAGGTAAGGTAAGGTCTTCGAAATTAAGTGGTGCGCTCCAGTAGAGCGCTACGCCGTTGGCGTCACCACCAAATCAGTAGTTGCTGCGACGATTTTGATAATGCCTGCTCGTGACAGAAATTACTGTAAAAATTAGAGACATTTTTTATTACAGAACATAAAATCTATGAAGTTCTTTCCACGTAGATCTGAAAAATCTAACAGATGCGGCGTGATTTTCACGGACATATTACAATATTACTGAAGGTTCTAGTCTCTAAGGCTAGTATTGAAGGGTCTTTCCTTAGTTTTTATATCACGTCTTCCGGTGTTTTTATTATTCTGACACAAATTCTACACTAAAATAATGGCGCCCGGCTTCACCAGGGCGCAAAAAATCATTAATTGAGTCCCTTATTGGTCATAGCCTGATATTGTTTAGTTTGTAGCCATACTCGATTAATATTCCATTCAAGACTGGAATTGAACATCGAGATTATTATGGATATTGGTCTTAATTTCAAATCCCACGTTATCCCTGTTGTAAAAAATCAAATCAAATGCGAAATCAAATGCTTGGTTTTATAAAACGGCAGACCTGCGGTTTCAAACAACACAAACAAGATTTTTTCTGTTGTAGTATGGAATCCTTTTATGCAGTTGACCAACATAAAATTGAAGCCATTCAAAAATCTTTTACCAAATATCTTGCATTCATATCACTCCATATAAAATACCGAAACGACGCCCCTATAACGAACGTTTGCACCTTTTTGAGATTAAATCGTCGCGGGAACGTCGGCGTTTCAATGATTTAACTTTTATCTTTAACATTTTAAATGGTATCATTAAATGCAGTACTTTAATCGAGCGCCAGTGTTATTCCATTTCTTCCAAACTACCTACACACAAAATCAATACTTACTCAATCACTTACTTCATACTCCAAAAGATAGGTTCATACATTTTTGGCTAAAATTTGCTACTTGCTTAAAGTGTGAAGTGCGTGGTGGCCTGTTGGTAAACGACTGCCTACATGTTCACGGTGGTCGCGGGTTCGAATCCCAGGGCACACCTCTGACTTTTCGGAGTCATGAGTTTATTGATAGTCAATCACTACGCACTAAAACGGTGAAGGAAAATATCATGAAGAAACTTGCATACCATAGCGAATTATAAAATTTCTATGGTATGTAAGTCCGCCAACCCACACTAGGCCAGCTTGTAGACTATATGGCCTAACTACTCTCAATGGTATTGTCGATTTTAGAGGAGGCTGATACATGTAGATAGATAGAGAAAACTGTAGAAACGTGAAATATCTTTATTGGAATCCGAAATAGAATGCAAGATATAAATATCAAAATAAAAAAAAACACATTACCAAGGTTACAAACAGCTCCAGTGCTTTAATTTACGTACTACAAATATAAACAGAGGCCATGAGTAAATTTAACTGAGAGCGAAAACGATGGAGAAGTGAAGTTGAAATATATGGGTAAAAGATATTATTTTTCCGTTTCGAAACAATGTAAATACATGGTTATAAAGCAATATTTGAAGTGGCAGTGGGCCGGACACGGAGGCCTATGTTCAGCAGTGCACTTCCTGTGGCTGAAGAGAAAGAAACAGAGAGTACTGATACACAATACGCAGTTGGTTATACAGATTTTCTATAGGTATCAATGAAAAAGAACATTGGTAAAATCATTGTTAATGCAATTCTTAAGCGTCTATAAATTTCAAGTATAAAAATATTAATTATTAATTTTCTAAGTAATTTTGGTGCCGAGCTTACGGCGAACTAAGCCTGAATTACAAAAACACATTGTTCGCAAAACTCTATTCATATTCGCTTTATTTTTATTGGAGAGGCGATATGTCGTTTCAATGTTGCCATGTTTAATATATAAGCTTGACAGGCTTTCTTGCATTATCTTTCATAAATAATAAATGTAAAAAACAAAGTGTAGAGAAATGAGAAAAGCAAAATAATCACTAATTAATTAATTAAGGAATAACATTTAGCTTTTGTCGCCCGAAAGCGCTATTGTGCAAATAATAATATATAGTTATCCTCTCTTTATTTTTTATTTTATTGGACATGATATTTCTATTAGATTAGTAAAATAAATAAGTATTCGATATGTAAACTGCGTGTAAAATATTTTTTTTTTACCTATATTTGTGGTGACCCACAACGTAACGTTGCCTCACACCATCATAAATTTTTTTTACAAGATATAGAAAATCTGTAAAACTTTAAGGTGTTTATCTTTATTTCTAGGCTTGTTACAATAGTAAATCTTAAGAAATAATTGTTGAGGAAATCGAAATCTATATTTTAAAAATATTTTTCATCAATACACACAAAAAAATATACAACAAAAAAATGTATAGATGATTATCATTGTTCTTTGTCATAAACGTATGCTTCTTTGAAGGTGTTTCTTCAGAGAATAAAGAAAGGAGCAGCATTAAGTTTTCATGAAAGTGCCAAAAGCTTAATTGACATTGATTCTGAAGCTCATTGAAATTAAAATTAAAATGTTTATTCATAATTATAATACCCACTACTAATTTCGATCACAACAAGACGTCAAGAAGAAGGACACTTATCATGAAACTATCATGGTGTGACAAAAGCTATGACCAACAATAGATCATACCACTTAACACGCTTTCTGTTTTTTTTTTAATTGCACTGAATGGCGGGACGAGTATGCCATTCGTCGATAGTAAGCGATACGACCGCTCATGGACAAAGGCGTAACCAAACAAAACCATTAATTACAAATCAAGCCTTGAGATTCCACAATGTTCGCCATCCTGAGCCATAAGATGTTAAGTTTCAATATGTCCAGCAGTCATTCTGGCTACAATTTCCATCAAACCGGAACACAACAGTGTATTTACATCGCTGTTTGGCGGGAGAAATGGACATTTTGATAGTTCCTAATCAGATGGCCTCTGACATATGAGACTGACCACCATTGTTCCATAACTACATATCAATCAAATCGTGTTAAACATTCACTGAATATTTAATTTCGATATCTGTAGTGGGTGTCTAGATATTATAATACTCAGCAATTAAGGCACTTGTTCTGTTATTACGCTAGCATTATAGATAACCACTGATTAACAGTGAGCTCTGCAATTAAGAGGTATTTATCGCATTTTAACCAATTAAAAGTAACTTGATCATCTCGAGTTCAGTCTATTTTGGAGATCGACGCCGATGTTGGTGCATTCCGATTTTTGAATTTTCTAAGTGTAGCTTTGGTCCTGAGATCGTACCGCACAACGTAGTTTCAAAAATACGTCTCTCGGGTGAAGTATACTCCGATGAAATAATGACGATTATTAAAGTTTTTCAAACAAAGCTGGGCCAGTATCTGCAAGTTGCATACCACAGCGTTGTTCAATTCAACCGAAATACCAAAGCGTAACAATTTATCCTGGCCGAGGAATTCAAATCAGTTTGATCAAATATTGCGCCCAATCTATTCCACTTTGGTAAGAAGTTTATAGGATTTCAGCACAGTATCCTCTTTCCGAAGTTGCACTGAGGTTTTCTAGGGCACCGGTTGTATTTCGAGGGAACCATAGTCTTTCCATAAGAGTAGTGACACTGTCTCTGGATTGGGAATTCCCTGTCTATCGTGTTTTCTGAAAACACTTAACTTAAAGGGCGCCCATACGAAGCCATTGTAGGCGTTATAGCGTCTACTTCATCAACGCGGCCGAAACCCAGATAGCCTCAGAATCATCAAGTGCGTGGCCATGTCCATACCATAACTAACCTAAACATTTTTTTAACGCCTGTATCTATTCACTGTTTTTATTACTTTCTACTGCATTATAACTACCTGCTGCATTTTATATCACCAATTAAACGTTAATTACGTATTACGTGAATAAGAGCCAGAAAACATATTCAAACTTCAGTGAAAAATGTACTCAGAACAGTGCACGTGGGCAGGTAAATATTTACTACGCTGAGTGTCACTATAAACGCTGTCATTTTCGTCGCAGTTTGGAGTTTTGAGAAATTCAACAGTGTTACCCAGAACATCGTTTGTAAATTTTAGAAAATAACATTGTAAATTCATAAACGGTTCTCACGTCCACTTGACCTTTGCAAACATGACCTTCAGTTTGTAATTGTGTCGTGCCTTAATAGCACTTTACATGCGTTCAGAATATTTTTAAAATCTGCAATATGATTTTCATTTTATTTTGTATGGTGTTTAAGTTCAGAATGCTGGCTGAAGATGACGATGACAATATGATTTAAATTGAGTATACCTATAGTTTACCATTCGAAGTATATTTATGGATGGATAGTGTTAACCTTGGGCTAAGGCTTAAGATGGCGTCAGCTAAGTTGCCATCTAGTAAATTGTTAGAGTTCACATATCTTCGATTCTTGGGGATAGTTTTCAGCGAGTTAGGAGATAGTTTTTGGTAATGTTGCAGGCTAAAATGTTGAAACAATGTATTCAATAAACGTAATTTACACACGCCGGCACAATTAGAGGAACACGCACAATTTTTTTTTTTAATTTTGTTTGCTGTTTGTTTAAATGGTTGTTTTTATATTTCAGCACCTTTAAAAAATTAAATGATGCAAAAAGATTTTTGGATATTTAGAGTTTTATCGTTAATTATACGCTCTCAAGTGCTTTTAATATTTTTTCACTTTCAAGTTGTTTCACAAAATTTTGTTTAATTTCATTTTATGTGACTTAAGATATTTTTATTGTTATTTTTTTAGAGTACCTATCTTGTAGGATATAAAATGAGTGGCTTACCTTCCACTGAAGTTGCCAGAGCGGTAACAATGATTGAAAATGGTCAAGGGTAGGATTCAGTAAGTCGCGCATTGGGTGTGTCGGTATCTGTCGTATTTCTCAACGTTAAACGTTAGAGGCACATAGGCTCTTATGTGCGGATGCCAGGATAAGGCAGAAAACGGTGGACCAGTACCCAGGATGGTCATTTTATACGGCTGAAAACTTTGAGAAATCGTCTTCAATCGGCTATTCAGACCCGAAACATGTCACAAGAAGTCCGTGTATCAGTGAGCGTACAGTGAGAACACGTTTAAATGAAGTTGGACTGAAGTCTTACGTTCAGTCAAAAGCTCCAAAACTCGAGGTGGTACATAAAGTAGCCAGATAAACTTTTGCTCATCAACACCGCGACTGGACAAATGAGTGGAGCCGAGTTTTGTTTAGTGATGAAAGCAGTTTTGTTGTGAATTGCATAGAAGGAAGGGAGAGGATCTGGAGGTATCAAGCAGAACGCTAATCGAGGAAACTTTACTGAAAGAGGTGTGTTATGGCGGAGGGTCAATTTTGGTATGGGGTGGTATATGTTTGGAAGCACGCGCGGAGTTAATACTTATAGAAAATGGGTCTTTAGCTGCACTAAGATACGTCGCAGAGATCTTAGAGTCCCATGTATTGTCTTTTGCACCATCCATAGGCGAATATTTTTTATTTATGCATGATAATCCGCGGCCCCACACAGCGCAAAAGGTTCGCGACTACTTAAATCAGGCCTAAATCGCGCAAATGGATTGCCCAGCAAGATCACCAGACATGAATCCCATAGAGAACGAATGGGACGTTATCGGAAGAAAGATAAATGGAAGAAACCAAGCCCCTAAGATCGTCCAAGGATTAAAATTCATGTTAGTGCAAGAGTGGGAGAATTTGTCGCAAAAAATGATTGATGACGTCATTAAAAGCATGAAGGATCATATCCAGACTCTTATCTGAGCCCGTGGTAGCAATACGCATTATTAATTTTCTTAAATTATTTCTGTAAGTTTTTAAAATACACGATTACATTTGACAATACAGAAATTTCATTTTACTGTATTTCCATTCAATTGCATTTGCGTCATTAATTAAATTATTTTTTACTCAATTTTAGTAATTTGTTATAAATTTTGCCTCATTTTGAATATTGAAAAATAAAAACATTCAGTTATTATAATATATTCTAAGAAATTGAATATTTAACGCGTGTTCCTCTAATTCTGCCGGCGTGTGTATAATAATAGGTATCGATAATTCATTCAGCTGCCCACTCGCGATGTCCGGTCCGTCATATTTATCTTACGTCATGTATCATTTTTCTACTTTTTATGTTTATGATACTATCCTATTATAGGATTATACTTAGGATTTCGATAAATAGGGCCTGAAGCGACCTCGTCTGTTTGTATGAATTTGAGGTAAATTCCAAAATATACACGACAGTTTGAAAGGAATGACAGCCAAATCGATAGTAAAAGAACGATAAATAATTTTGCTCAGACCCCATGTTAACATATAATTAACCTAAGGAGCGGGAAAAAGTACAAACAATAAAATTTAAGTTTGAATATACCAATAACTAAAATCGACTAAAATAAAAATAAACAACTTTTTCGAATGTAATGCCGCTATAATATCGATTCATAGCCCGAAGACATATTGTACAAGCCCAACTCGCTTCAGGTAGCCTTTCAGTGAACCGAGGTGAATGCTTCAGGCGCTAGCAGAATAAAAGTGAAAGGAACTAGTTCAAGGGCGGCTGCAAGAACTGGGACCTTTGCTTCGACTCGTTACTAAGGACGCGACGCGACGCGAAATTAATTCATGTTCAGGAAAAAACTGGCGACGACAGATGAAGAAAATCAAATTGTTACCACAGATGAATCAATTAATATGCTCAGGTCTGCTCTAAATAGGCAATAGTGCCAAATCTCTAAGCTCTTTTTTGGCGCAATATATGATTAAGGCGTGCATATCGATTCAGCAGATACAATCTTCAAAAATGGCGTTTAAATTTCGTTTAAAGTTAAAAAATATATGAAGTCAACAGAGATTATTGTTAGAGAATTGTAACTTGCAGAATCAAAAAATCTTATTAGTACCAACATGCTGTCAAAAAATTATAATCAATATACCGCTCTAAGGCTATTTCACAAACCTTATAATCCTATAGCTTTTCTGATCATGTTTAGTATATTATCTAAGTAAAATTGAGTGCAAAGATCCATAATGCCTTTTTACCAGTGACACCTTAAAAGTAAAACCTTTTTGGGTGCACCAGAGGGACTGAAAGAGCGTTAAATGGCACATTAAAAATGGATACAAGCCATAATGGAATATTGAATCTGGACAGGTTTCAATATCGTGGATGTGTTTAGTTCTAATTTTAGGAGCAAATTTCGATTTTAATACATAACGTTGAGTTATTTAGCGCAAAGTATAAATGTATCAGGTAGCTGCGTGAAATTAAAGCACTAAACTGACCTAACGGTGTAAATGCCATGAAGCTTTTATTTATTGGAATGAATAGCGAGACGGGCGTGCCATTCGATTGATGGCAAGCGATACGACCGCTCTTGAACAATAGAAAAACCAAGCAAAACCATGAATTACAAATCAATACTTGATGTTCCACTGAGCTCGCCATCCTGAGACATAAGACGATAACTCTCAGTATGTTCAGTAGTTAAACTAGCTAAAGTTTCCTTATAACCGGAACACAACAGTGCATTTAGATTTACACTTTTATTTGGAAGGAAAAAAGACATTGCTGTGAGTTGCTGTGGTACCTACCCAGGCGGCATCTCACATACAAGAGACCTACTACCATTGAACTGAACGTGTTAAATCCAGGCTTGCGTAGTCAATTACCAAGCACTTTAACAGTGAAATAAACTCTTGCGATGAAACCTACATACCATAGAAATTAACAAGATTTTCTACGGGATATTAAGTGCACCAACACGCACAATGGCCTAAGCCCGCTCAATAAAGCCCTCAATGAACATGATGAACATGACACTTCATGTTCATCAGTCTACGATGATGGACTGATGCAGTACCTACAGTTAATTCCAAGCTTACAGCATAATTTGGATCAACACACATTGGTGTGCATCTGATAACGAAGTTCCAGGAATCACCATTTGATACTTCGCTATGAAAAATTTATTATAAAATTCAGCTTTAATACCATAACTTTTAGGATCGATGTTGAATTATATTATTCGTATCAAAAATATTTATTGTAAATATACAACAAATCATTAATGCACTGCTCTGATTAAACCAACTTGTAAATTTTGTAATAAGCGCGACATTGTAAACTGGTTTTGAAAAGAACAACACTGGAGTTTCTTGCCCGTTCTTCTCTAATGATAGGGTCAATGATATATTATACAAAACGGATAGGGTAGATAAAAAAATGACTGAGTCAAACCATGTTGAACATTTTAAAGGATTCAATAAATAATTTAATTTTCATTTTCATTTTTTCATAATATGGATTATGCAAGAAACGTATTTTTTTTTAAAGAATAAACATACTCGTATTCCCTAAAGTTTCATTTGACACAATATATTTTACCAATTAGCAAAATGAAATGCATTATATTATTTATAATAATGAAACAAACTAAAACAAAAAGATCCGATATTGAAAGAACGCTGACACCTGGACTCGAACCGGGGACCGCAAAGATTTATAACCTTGGGCTCTACCAGCGAATTTATCCTCTGATTTTAGTCTCATGTAGCCTGACATTTCAACATTTCATTAATATGGCGACCGTAAGTATTTTACTGCTTCGGGGTGTTGTTCGATCTATGCATTACGTAATTAAAAAATAATAACAGTAAGCAGTAAGGAATAATTATTTCAATCTCTTAATATCCTTTGAGGAAGGCCATTGTTCAGTAGATATCTTGACTTCAGTTGTGTGTTAAATGGATATAAATAAATCTTCATTTTATAGCTAAGCTAATGACCTGTAATAATATTAATAACATTTTTCAATATACAGAAAATTACAATTTGAAAAGTTAATCATTAATAATGTTATTATAATATGTTTGAGCTATGAACCACAGACCAGTGTAAATAGAAACAATCTTTTGAACTTTGAATTATTATTTCTACATGAAATACATTAACTGTGTGGGATAGTATTGGATGAAGTTGCAATATCGTAATGTATGTAAAATTTTATGAATGTTGTACTTACGTATTTAATTGGCATACATATCAGTGATTGTAAATCTGATTTGTCTTATGTATATGTAATGCTATTGATGTAGGTAACTATTTTAAATAAATAAATATCTTTGTTGGATCTACAACCTTGTAATAAATTTAAATATAATACACTAAAGTACGTAAACATAATAACATCTTCTAAAACTATTTCCAATTTGTCGCAGTGCCTCCACGCCCGTTGATTCCAGGAATCGGCACAAAATAAAGCCACCGTTGGTGTGAGAAATAAAATTTTATCGTATAGTGTAAAAATTTGACCTAGTTCCAAAGTAGTTTTGATTTCGCCGTTCAAAATACTGGAATAGCAACTATCGGCGTAATATAGGTATCATAAAGGGAATTTTCATAAAAAATAACAGGTTACTTTCACTCCGCTTGCTTTATCATATTGAGATGCATCCTATCGTAGTATACGAAGTTGTGATGTAATTTGGAACGGTTTTGAGTGGATTGGTTTCGAAATTGACAATGGGTCAAAAGTAGTGAAAAATTCATCGATGGGGCTTTTAGGCTATCCCGTTAGTTGGCGCAAAGCTAAAAGGATTCTCAATTTCATGTCAATTTTTGAATTCAGTGACTGTTT
This sequence comes from Hyles vespertilio, assembly GCA_009982885.2. Classification (NCBI taxonomy): domain Eukaryota; kingdom Metazoa; phylum Arthropoda; class Insecta; order Lepidoptera; family Sphingidae; genus Hyles; species Hyles vespertilio. The sequence continues at coordinate 15,916,849 of CM042833.1, forward strand.
CAATGCAGTTGATGGACTGTTGCAGTGTCAATATAGGTTGAACCAGCATGTCGATGCTCAACCTATATAGACACTGCAACAGTCCATACCTTGATTGTCGAATCAAGATAAAGAATAATATATATATATAACTATAACGGTGGAGAAAAACGTGAGGAAACCTGCATCATCATCATCATCATCATATTAGCCACAGGAAATCCACAGCTGAAAATAGGCCTCCCCCAAGGATCTCCACAATGACCTGTTGGAAGCGGCCTGCATCCAGCGACTTCCTGCAACCTTAGTCAGATTAGAGGAAACCTGCATACCACAGCGATTTTTATATACAACCCGCACTAGGCCAACGCGGCATGGTGGACTATGTAGCCATAAGACGTGTATGGACCTATAAAGGTTCAGGTTCTCCGTTTTGGACGACTTTTAAGAATATTAATAATATACTGGTGGTAGGTCTCTCATAATGTCAGAGGCCATCTGGGTAGGTACCACCACAATGTCTATTTCTCCCGTGAAACAACATTGCGTAAATGCACTGTTGTATTTCGGATTGAAGGACATTGTAGCCAGAGCAACTACTGGACATATTGAGACTTAACATCTTATGTCTCAGGATGACGAGCGCAGTGGAATGTTGCTACTGTTTATGAGCGGTCGTATCGCTTACCATCAGGCGAACGGCTTGCATCTCGTCATTCATTGCAAAATAAAAAATAAAAAAAATTGTATTTACTATATATTACAAAAAAGTTAAAACTTCTCCGAATTAAACTAACGGTAACTCAAAATATTGTTTGACTATATCTTGCCCGTTCGTCTCTGGCGAGAACGGCATTTTGAACTGAATGGTAGAGACAAAACGGACTGAGAAATTCAATAAAGTATTTTCATTTCGTTTCATTTCATTGGAAAGAGACGAAATTAGTGGATGATACTATGGTCCATGGTTTTATAACGATTGTGTTGTACCCTTTCATATTGTTGCGATAAGATATATTTTGACGATGAAAACATTGGATGAAATTGATTGACAATTTACATGCCTCGGTTAATGCTGTGATTTTATAGATTGAAAAAATATAGACGTTGTTCAGAATGGGATTTCTTGGGCCCTGAAGGCGGGAAACTTTAGATGTGAGATCTGTCTGCAATGTGCATAATAAGAGCTTTGTGCGCCGCCCACGCCTTGTTGTGGGCGTATGGGAGGTTCAAGCGAAAGGTCGTAGGTACGAACTAGGTCGATCCACTTTGTGTGAATGCAATTAAAAATAATACCTATAATGGTCCATCCATAAAGCAGTTAGATTTTGTTGGATAGGGTTTCCAAATGATTACAAAAAAATCTTATGACAACATTACAATTATTTATTATTAGTACATGTGACCGTGTAAGCAATTATTTAGTAGTGGCATCTGGTATGTGGTAGCAATCGATAACGTTGCTGTACAATGTTACTCCAAAAAATAATTGCAGTGTGGATTCACCACAAGAAAAGCACTGTCTAGATAAGTTTAATTAGGACGTGAGTTTGTTGAGGAGGAATACTTTCATGGATACCTGTGCTTTCCCCTCCCTTAATCATCATCATCATTTTTAGCCACAGGTCCCCAAATCTATTAATGTATTACCTTGGAATCTTATACTGATGTACTTTTATCTTCAAAATGAGTTTGAACGGCAGGAGGATTGCTGAATTTTCCTTTTTTCTAGAAGAGGTAGGCACTAGGCAGAGTTGCTACCAGTTTTACCTGGCGTGTTCCACCCACTATGTGATAGGGGGAACTTTATCGCCATATGGGCATACATTTCTGACTCCGGGTTGATAATGAATAGAAAACTCCAATACCACTTCGCCCGACATGGGATTTGATCCACACGATATCTCGGAATACCGGTGAAGTGTGAGTGCAATAAACTTTTCTCTGCGCAACTCTTATAGTATTCAGTCATGTGTGTATACATTTTTAATACCTACATACATAAATTTAGTCTCAAGGGAACTTCAGCGATGCTTTCTTGACCTGCCCTGTATATTGTGTCGTTATTTTTTTTTGTTTTAAACTGGTACGCTAAATTGATCGCATTCCACCTTATCATGACCACAATGCCATGTTTGTGGAGTGTTGACTATTGAGTGACGGTGTAGGACTATCCTTGTTCATTGGATATAGCATACGCGATAATATAATATATAAAATCCTCCAAATAATACGCCGGTTGTGCAGTCACATTTCCTCTATTCTTTTCAATCATCATCACAAGGCTCGCTACAACATAGAACTCGCATATTTAAATATCTACAATATATACTCTTGAACACTCACAGCGTAATTCAAAGAGATTTTAAAACACTACTTTAAGAGACGGGACTCCATAGATAATATTTTGATTCATTTGCATGACATTTTATTACCAACATAAGCCATAGTAACATCTGTCATTGCGTCAAAAGTGCCAACCCAACAGAGCAAAGAGTAATTAATAATAAATAATTTACTATTTAATAATTGTCTACCCACTCGACTGTCCTTCAGAATAGCCGTTGACAACTCCGTTCTGTATTTAAACATTTAAACCGTTATTCTATTCTCTTAATATAACTGTCATCACCATCGTCACACCAGAACAGGTTAATTTACTCGTAGCTCATAAATATAAATTGCTTGTTACAATAAAAAAGAACGTAGAGTGTATATATACTCGATTTATTTATCGATAGCATAATTTTCCACGCCGTATGCATAGATATTTCCTGATGCTCTGGCCTTAATATACCGCCTTGTATTGTGGATGGATGTATTTTCATGAAGTAACTAACAGTCAGTCTAATTTGGCAAGTATAATTATTTAATATTATTTACAAAACAAGTTAAGTAACATACTAGTTTATTTAAGTACGGGAGCGCTCATCTATAAAATGAGATAGATTTTGGTATCTCGAGGAAATAAGATGCGAATAACCAGACGTTACCTGTCCTTTTAGAATGTGTGTAGATTCTAAAATTCTTCTTATCTATGAATTCTTTTAAACATCGATGAAAAGAAAGTTCACAGAGTTACTTATTATCTAAATATATGAATATTTGAAAATCATGTACTATCTATATTCTGTTTGAAATCAAGATTTTGCAATATAATACTGTAATTTCCGGATGTTCCGCGTGGGATGCTGAATAGATCTTAGTCTATCCCAGCCTGTTAGATATTTCGACAACACTATCAAATTCATTTTAGAAGGCCATCTCTATTTAGTGAAAGCATTATGTAAAGTAAATACTAAATGGGCGGCCTAGTGTTTTCTATCCCGCTTGAAAACAGACCTAAAACGGAATGTCTAATTTCACGAAATAAACGCTTGGAGTAAATGTTTTATCAAACAAAATTACAATATAATTTACAATCGATAAATATAGTCCATCCAAAGGTTGGCTAGAAGTATTCGTTGGTAGCGATAAGGCTACTAATTGTTTCCATGCCTTTAGTTTAAAGAATATGTGGCGGAATGAAAAACCACATGTATGTACAACATATAATATTTATAGTATAGGATCCCGCCATACATCGACCTTCACCGAGATGTTTATTTGATGAAACCTATTTTATATGCAATTTAATATGTCAATAAATATATTGTATATGGGTTGCCTTGCAAATTTCAGTCCAGAATAGGATTAATTAATTATTAAAAAAAAAAAATTTACACATTTCACCTGTTTGATTATTAAACAAAGTCTATACCAATCGAAAGTATGAAACCCATACAATATGTAAACGTTAGGTTGCCTATTTTTTTCCGGTCACAACCCTCAGGTTGCCAGGTATAAACAGGTAAATCGCTTCTAGCATTTTGCACCGATCTGATTATTGAATGAAAATTAAATGAAAATAAAGATCATTTTATTACGAACACGGTGGTATAGGGTTGCCTGCGAAAAGTCAGTCCCGAATTGCGGTTGTCGAATTTAGAAAAGTGAAATATTGCTCCGAGTGACCATCCCATGCGATAGAAGAGGACACAGAATAGAAGCTGTTCGAAGTCCGCCCATTTAAAGAAAGAGGGTGCGCATGCTATTTATTGTTGAGAATGAAAAGGACAGCGATAGACTCGTATATGCTGTGCATCATTTTGGAGTAGATTGTGGTTAAAGTTGCAATTGAAAAAACGTGCTACTATTTACTGTTAAAAAAATGGCGAAAAGGTGTTTTTTGTGTGATTCGGATGTTGATTTAATTAATTTTAATGATGACATTTTTAAAAGCTGTTGGCTTTGGTGCGGTTTCTGGTTGATTATTGGGAAAACGACCATTTGGTAACAATAATCCAAAAGAAATGACTCGGAATCTGACTAATTTTTTTTTTTTGTTTTTACAATTTTTTACAATAAACAGAAGTATTTTTTAATTGTTGTTTTTATTTTGTCTTCTAATAATAAAGATACAATTTGCAAGATTAGTATTATATATGTAATAATATAACCTTCTTTTTTGCTAAAAATGTATATATACTTTAGTACATACATACATACATAAACTCACGCCTTTTTCCCAGAAGGGGTAGGCAGAGGTGCCAGGACACCCACATTTCGCCTTGTATGTTCCGTCCCACGATGTTATAGGTGGCGAGCCTATCGCCATATCGGGCACAAATTCCTGACTCTGGGCTGATAATGAATAGAAAAATCCAATATCACTTTGCCCAACCCGGGATTCGAACCCGAGACCTCAGCTTTGTTACCGTACCTTAGTACAACTACGCCACCGAGGCAGTATATACTTTGGTGTCACATAAAATATATACACACATAAATAATTAATTGATTAACCAAAATTAAATAACTTTTCCTCTATTTTACTAATAAACTACTCCAAAACACAGCATATACGAGTCTATCGCTGTCCTTTTCATTCTCAACAATAAATAGCATGCGCACCCTCTTTCTTTAAATGGGCGGACTTCGAACAGCTTCTATGCTGTGTCCTCTTCTATCGCATGGGATGGTCACTCGGAGCAATATTTCACTTTTCTAAATTCGACAACCGCAATTCGGGACTGATTTTTCGCAGGCAACCCTATACCACCGTGTTCGTAATAAAATGATCTTTATTTTCATTTAATTTCCATTCAATAATCAGACCGGTGCAAAATGCTAGTAGCGATTTACCTGTTTATACCTGGCAACCTGAGGGTTGTGACCGGAAAAAAATAGGCAACCTAACGTTTGCATATTCTATGGGCTTCATACTTTCGATTGGTATAGAATTTGTTTAATAATCAAATAGGTGAAACGTTTAAAAAAATTTTTTTTTTTAATTATTAATTAATCGTATTCTGGACTGAAATTTGCTAGGCAACCCCTATACAATATATTTATTGACATATTAAATTGAATATAAAATACGTTTCATCAAATAAACATCTCGGTGAAGGTCGATGTATGGCGGGATCTTAGACTATTACAAATTAATAGCAATGAGACTTTACAATTGACATGGGAAAATATTTTACAATAATATTTAAATAATGACGTATGTCATGGTTCGAATTTTGCTAGCCGTTTTGCGCCGAGCATTGCACGACTCCTTGGTCCACATCACTCCCCACCGAGACCGCTACTGCGGGCGATAGTGTAGTGTAAAGTGTACTCTTCGTCTAGAACGGGTGGTTACTCCAGGACGTGTCTCCCGGTCCTCGTTCTCATCATCCGTGGTATGATCACTGTTCATCAAATACGCAGGCTTGAGTCTGTCGATGGAAACTGTAAGGGCTTTAGTTTTGACCAAGATCTTAAAAGTCTTGTCTCCTCTCTGTATCACTTTGTAAGGGCCTACGTATGCAGGTTGCAGAGCTGAACGTAGAGCGTCTTGCCGCAAATGTTGCAATTGTCCAAGTAGGCGTAGTGGTTCTCCATACAATAATTCTGCAGGAGATGACTCGAGATCTTCTTTAAATGAACTAAGAATTCCTAGTAACACCAGTGGTAGAGATTCTGTCCAGTGTTGATCATTGTGGCACATGATGGAGGCTTTCAGTTGCAGTGGGCCGACAAGATCGATGTAAATATGGAGGAATCTTCCTGAGGCTAATGCAAAAGTGCTGAAAGATGATGATACATGTCTTGAAACCTTTGCGCGTTGACATGGGATGCATGATCGGCTCCAGTCATGGCAATCCTTCTTGATACCAGGCCATACAAAACACTCGGTAACCATTTTGATGTTTGCTTTGGCACCTGGGTGGCTGAGAGAATGTTAAAAATTTGCTGTCTTATTGATTATACGACGAACGGTCTCGGTACATATGTACTAGTGTCGCACTTGAGGCGGGTTTTTGTACCAGGTAGCAGCATCCTTTTGAGGTTTAATGAACTACCGTCTTGCATCAATTTCTTTAGTTCAGGGTCATTCCTCTGCTCAATGGCTAATTTCTCTAAATCACAATCAGCTATGACTTCTTCAATTCTAGAGAGTGTATCCGCTACTACGTTGACCTTACCGGATATGTGACGAACATCAATAGAGACCTGCGATATATAATCCATGTATCTCAATTGCCGAGACATTTTTTGAACATTTTTTGCGATTTGTAGTGAAAGCGTTGGTAAGCGGGCGGTGGTCTGTGTATATTGTGAAATTTCTTGCTTCCAACATTTGTCGAAAGTATTGAATTGATTTATAGATGGCTAACAGTTCGCGGTCATATGGGGGTCAATCTCCAAATCGGGCGTATTCGTGTGATCGCTCTGGTGCTTTTCAGATATTGATATTTAATGGTAATTATGTATCTCATTAAAAAGAATGATATACAAATAGCACATTTTTACTATTGGCCTTCAATTTAAACAAACATTACATTTAGACATATTTAAGTTCAAAAAATCTACCAGAGCAATCATAAATGGTGAAATCGTATGTGAAATCATCGTCGAGAGCTCTGCCTACTTTTCTTCTCACGACCCTTTTGCTGGCTTGGAGTCAAATCACTTATTGATAGTACTGTGCCCCGAGCTTTTTGCCTTGGTAACTCTCTCTTGACTTTACAAGCCATTGCGTGTATGGATCTGGATAATTTTTCACCTTGGCTATTCTACGAGGCTCAACCAATATCTTCCTAAGGCGATTTTCTTGAATAGATAATTTATTTCGAGGCATAATTTCAATCTTCAACAATAGTTACCTTTAAATTGTAGAGAAGAAAGAGTTACAGTTGTGGTTAGCTAAATGCCAATGTTATAATATTATCAAGGAAAAGACGTCAAAATCTGTTAACGGGTTTAGGTTACCCTAAAAAACCTAGACAAGGTTATAAGTTAAAGGTTATATGTATAGTTCATTGTTTGTCATTGTTACAGTCCGGTACTACTACTTAAAATAGATTTATAACGTACAATTAATACAAAATATCATTGCTCTGGTCTTTTTAGACAAAGCAATCACAGCCGCGATCAGAAAAAGTCACAAAATCATAAATAAAGCCAAATTTAAAAGCAGTAGAAAGTTGTGATTACGTCTCATAAAAACCATCATAACGATCACTTAATTCATATAACAATCACATTCATAAGCTTATTATTTAATTTAAATAGCGTGTCATAGCAATCATAAAATTCGAGAACCAAATCCAGAGCCATCATAGACTTCCCATCGTAATGTTGGAGCGCGGGAACCTGGTACACAGGTATCCTCCTCGGCGATTAGTCCACTACCAGCGCTACCCCGTGGCAAGGGAATAGAATGTCTAAAACGCGTAAACAGGGATGAACGCGATGTTTTACCTCAGCGCAGAGCGATAAGATAAAACACCCGGTCACGACTTTAAATTCAAATTGTGGCAAAAGTATTGTTAATATAACTAAAAATAATTTTATACTATGAAGATTAACGATCTGTTATGTAATCTAAATATGTTGTTTCATATAAACCTTCTTAATAAAAAAATATATGTATATACAGGGTATATCAAGACTGCTACCGAAAACGAAGCCGGGTGGTAGTTTAAGCGACTTCAGACACAATGCAACAGAAAAAGTTGCAAAAAAAAGAGACAATTTTTATTTTGTAATTTTTTTCCTATTGCCATATTTAGGTGGTAAATACATTTTTTCCTAAAATAATAGTGTATACCCTTTAATTTATAAATACTCTAACATATAAGAGAGTTTAAATTATTATTTTAGCAAAAACTATGGATTTACCACCCAAAAATGACGATATTTAAAAAATCATAAAAAATAATTGTCGCGTTTCTATGCGAAATTTTTAATTGCATTGTGTTTGTAGCCACTAAAACTACCACCCGGCTTCGTTTTCGGTAGCAGTCTTGAGATACCCAGTATATTTATATATAAACTTGCGTTTTATATACACATTAAAAGTTTACGCTAAATTTTATACAGTTCACCAGCTTACTCCCTAAGTCAAGTGTAGGTTAAAAAACTTTACTTGAAGAGTGCGAAACAATCTCAGGCGATGAAATCAGCTAGTGTCCACATTTTACCTTATTAGGTAAAAATTATTCATCATCATCATCATCATCATATCAGCCACAGGAAGTCCACTGCTGAACATAGGCCGCCCCCAAGGATCTCTACAATGACCTGTTGGAAGCAGCCTGCATCCAGCGACTTCCTGCAACCTTAGCCAGATTGTCTGTACGTGGCCTCCACTCAAGGACCTTTCGACTCCAATGGCCATCGGTTCTACAAGCTGTGTGCCCGGCCCACTGCCACTTCAACTTGCCAATCCTATGGGCTATGTCGGTAACCTTGGTTTGGTTTTGGATTGGTTTTGGACCTTGGTTTTGGGTCTCAGTCAGTCTCATTTCAGATTCGATCTTGTAGAGAAACACCGAGCATAGCCCGCTCCATGGCTCGTTGAGTGACTTTGAGCCTTTTAATGAGGCCCTCAGTGAGAGGCCACGTCTCTGTGCCGTATGTCATCACTGGTAACACACAACTATCGAAGACTTTCGATTTTAGACACTGAGGTATTTTGGACGAGAAGACGTCGCGAAGTTTCCCGAATGCTGCCCAACCGAGTTGGATTCGACGATTGACCTCTCTCTCGAAGTTGGACCTGCCTAACCGGACCACTTGTCCTAAATAGACATATTCGTCTACAACTTCGAGATTCGAGCCCTCGACTCCAATGGGGGTGGGCACAACATGGATATTCGACATGATCTTCGTTTTATCCATATTCATTTTAAGACCTACCTGTTGGGAGACTTGATTGAGGTCTTCGAGCATAGTGCTAAGGTCTTCCAGCGATTCTGCCAAGACTACAATATCGTCGGCAAATCGAAGGTGAGTAATATACTCGCCGTTGATGTTGATGCCGAATCCTTTCTGCAAGAGCACTGCAAGAGCTTGAAGGCGTTTTCCTGCGCGACAGTGAACACTTTCGGAGTTATGACATCTCCCTGTCTCGCGCCTCTCTGTAGTGGAATAGCCTTCGTGCTCTGATCTTGTACTCGGACCGACATGGTGGCGTTGTTGTATATACACCGCAACACTCGATGTACCGATAGTCTATGTGGCACCGCTGAAGAGAGTGTAGCACAGCCCAGGTCTCGATCGAATCAAAGGCTTTCTCATAGTCCACAAACGCCAAACAAAGCGGTAAGTTATATTCCTCGGTTTTTTTTGTATAACCTGCCGTAGCGTATGAATATGGTCTATGGTACTAAAGCCTTTTCGGAAACCGGCTTGTACGGGAGGCTGGAAATCATCAAACCTACGTTCGAGATGATTTGTGATGACCCTCAAAAACAACTTATAGACATGGCTCAGGAGCGAGATGGGCCTGTAGTTCTTCAGCAAAGTGTTATCACCTTTTTTGAAGAACAGTACCACCACGCTACTGCTCCATGCCTCTGGCGTTGAGCCCTCGAGAAGAACGGAATTGAAAAACCTCTGAAGGACTTTCAGTAAAGGCGTTCCGCCCGCTTTCAGAAGCTCTGAAGTGATTCCATCCTCCCGGCGCCTTGTTGTTTTTTTAATCAACTCGGCTCTCGGGTCTTCGGCTGAGCTAAGAGTAGGTTCGGCAACCGAGGTGTAAAGCTGTCCGTAGAACAAAATTTATAATTATTATTATATGTAACTTATGGAACTAGCTTATGGATATATGGAACTTGTGTGGTTATTGTGTCTTCCTTTAAAAATTACAAAATCCTGTGATTTAGTTTAGTCAGTAAAAATCCAACATGAGTATGTCTAAAATTTTCAAGATAAACCCCTGTTTATTGAACAGTTTATTCCAATAGTACATGGCTGATGGATGGATAATTTTCTAAATGTCTTCGAGAAGATTATCAGCAAAGAAGCATTAAGACAGAGCTGTCCTGGAACGAGTAAGTAGTGACAAATGCTTTCAATTTTGGAGAGTTGTGGAGAAACCTGCCTATCACGCGGTGACCTACGGGATATGTTATAATTATTTATATAAGTGATATCCTATCAATACTGTCGTATTTTAGAAAAGTTAGAGCTCTGTTTCCATGTTGATCTAGGTCTGCATTATCAATTATGTTCCTAATATATTCCTAAGATTTGTTAGGTCATAAAGTCAATCACGCTGGCAGCGCAAGGGTTAGTGGAAAATACATGCCCTAGTTTTTTTTACAAATCGCTATATTTAGCAGGTTTCCTCACGATATTTTTCTTGGCCGTTATTGTGATTGACTATCAGTTCACACATGACTACGAAAATTCAGAGGTGTACCCTGATATTGAAACCTGCGACCACCGTGAACATGTTGGCAGCTACATCTGATCCATTTACAGGCCATCACGCACTAATATCAAAACCACAATATACTAATTTATCAACATTTACGCAAGAGATCTTCCTATGATAAAAGAGAAACTATGCTCAAAACGACAATTTCCCTTCTATTAATCGAATGAATGTGTTCATAATGAATTTCAAAGTTGAAGTGCATGCAAATGACGCAGTCTATAAATTGCAAGCGCACACTCAAAAGAGTATTCATATCACGTTCAAGATAAAATGCAACCCGCTTTTTATTACTTTTCGCTCAACTTTATCACTCGAATAGATGTACTTTCGCGTGAACTAGTTCAGGCCTGCCTGATAACAAAACTTTTCGAGAAACTTTTAGCACATGCAGCGTTGCTCAGGGTCGCCATCTACGGTTAGTACATGGAACTTTTTGGTATAGTGTGCAATGTTGCCAACATTGCAATAACAGTGCGAAATAAAAACAACGAATCTTTTTTCTTTTGGCTAGTAAGCAAGTAAACTTAATGTATTTTTAGTTAATTATAATTTTGATTGTAGTATATAAATCTATTACAATTTTAGTAAATTTAATTATATTGATTCAAAGAGAAAATATCAAACACAACTGCACGTGCAAATTTATCTATTGCCAAAGTTTGCATGGAATTATTTCTTAATACAGCAGTATATTTTCCTTTGCTATTTGAATAAATTGAAGTGAACATAACGCATTAAATAAAACACTTGAGTCAGTCCCAAATAATATATATTAATTATTTAATGTCTTATGCAATTTGTGTCGAATATGCTATGACATTTATTGGAAAAATAAATAATTTTTATTTTTTTCGTATTGGGTCACAGCTCACAGCAAGGTTTGTTGATATTATCGCTCTTCCACTCAGCACAGATTACATCGAAGAAATCTATGAATATTTACATCACATAGGCCGTGTTCACATTGCAAATATTGATAAATATATCTTTATTACTATGTGTCACAATAAATTAAAAAAATATATTATTTTACACGTCAATAGTCATCACTATTTATATTTTATGAAAAGTGAAAACACATTTCTCTCACGCTCCTTTATTGCTATGGTTCAGGCTCACAAATATTTATTTTTTTATATTTGTACATTTCAGTCACATGTGTTAAATAGTGGTACTGTTTCTTGATACCTCTCAACTACGTAATATTTGTTAATTACTCTTAGTCAAACAGGCTTCAGAAAGATATTTATGTAATTTCACAAAGCGAAAATATTGTTAATTTACTTCGCATCTCCACCACTTTCTAAACATGTATGACAAGGAAAAATTACAGAGAGTTTTAAATAAAATTGTCATTGATCATTTTCAATAAAGCTGGTGCAGTTGGTTGCATCTTAAAGAACGTCTAGGCAACATAAGTGAAATGGAACGAAGTTGAAAAAGCTTATTTACTACTATTAATTAAATTCAAATTCTAAATATAAAAATTTTACATAGTTAAGTTAATTAGTCTTATTATTTATTATGTTTCTAACAATAATTAGTCATTTGTTCTCTCAAATCAAATTAGGAGTTGACGGATGAGTAATAACGAAATTATATTCTGAATAAGTATTTAACCGAAATAACGCAATTTATAACAATAATCATATTATTATATTATAGGTAATATGCCTAATTTATAATATATTAAATGATGCATTATGGATATCACCACTATATAAAAAAGTTGTTTGGTGGACCAACGATTCGATAAATTAATTTCATGATCCTCAACTTCTTATATCCACTTCCAGCTTTCACTTCCAGCAGCACTTGATTATCGGAATGTAGATGAATTCCGATAATCATCGCCCAACTAACATTAAAATTATTTCCTTGTATTATATTCTCATAATATATAGATAGAATACAAATGAAATTGCCGCGAAGTATTTCAAGTTGCACACAACTGTATACAATAATTAACATCATACACGCAAAAGATATGAACTAAACTTGCAGTGTGAACAGACCATTCCATAGTAATATCAAAATATTTACAATTTAAAACAGCGACATATAAATACGGTGTAGGTAAGTGATAACATGATAGTAGATATTGCCTAAGCACTCTACTAAAATGTATTAATGAGGTGCCCAATTCTATACATTCAACTTTACAAATACCTACAAGTACCAGATAACAATGGATTAAGCATAATGACTATAATACTTAATGTGGCTTCTGTTAACATAGATTCAACTGTCCAACCCACTTTGGGATGGATGCAACATACAAAAAAGAGGTTGTACAAAAATATAGTACTCGACAGCACGAAAGATAGTAAAGATTACTTTATCAACCCGTTTCTTTAACACTCCATTACAAGATATTTTACACTAGGCACAATGCAAAGTAATCGTGGCAATATTAATCGAAGGTAGAAAGTTGGAGTAAATTAATATGTGTATATCTAATCTCGAAACTATATGAATCCATATCACAGTGTATAAGATTCAATTGTTGTTAGTCGCGTGACGTCACGTCTTTGGAAGATTAAATATAGTTCATTACACATGGCATTTCATTGGAAAATATCATTACAGTCCATTATGGGTGAGGACAATAAACTGTAAAAAACACAGGTTTATAATTTTAGTTCCAAATTATCGAATATCCGGATTTTAATTCTTAATTAAATTCCCATGAACAAAACTTTTACCAATGACTTGCGTACATGTGCGACATGAGTACACTTTATCAGTTGCATTTTTAAAATTACAGAATGCAAGTCCTTGTAACCTTGACAAATTTCAGCACTCCATCCACAATCATCGACACGTTTTCAAGGATATTTGTATTAAAAAAATACACAGACATTTAATTACAATTAATATTAGACAAAAATAAAACAAAAAATACTAAGAATGTTAAATTAAATGATGTAAAAATAATAGTGCTCATAGAAAAATTGAGTCAAAAAATCCCAAAACTGATTAAAAAAATAACTTAATGTTACCGGCAATACAATTTATATTACAATACAATTGCTAGTATAACCTGTTTCTCATAATTTACCTGTCTCTATAGTTCCTACTAGTGCTTATTGAGAATTTACATTTTACATTTTTTAACACGAAACAGACCCGTCCTTTACTATAGAAACTTTATTGCATTTTTTTTATTTCAATGAATGGCGAGACGAGCAAGCCGTGCGCCTGATGGTAAGCGATACGACGGCTCATAAACAGTACCAAAATCCTGAGACATGAGATGTAAATCCAATATGTCCAGTAGTTACTGTGGCTACAATGTCCTTCAAACCGAAACACAACCGTGCATTTACACTTCTGTTTCACGGGAGAAATAGACATTGCAGTGGTACCTACCCAGATGACCTTTCACATATGAGAGACCTACCACCAGTGCCAATTTCGCAATTGCTAATTTAACCAAAATTCATATCAAATTACAGATGATATCAATAAATTAGTGTAAAAAGAATAGAAGTATAAATTTCCTAATAGGAAAAAAATACCAACTCTTTGTTATATCTAATTCATAGGATAAATTATCATCAATCACTCGGCTTAATCAGGTGTAAAAATCAGTTTGTTAATACGTTGTTTGAATAGCGAAAACATAGCTCACTAAAATACTTGAATCAGTTTGACTCATATACATCTATTCTATCAGGGTAAGTAGGTGGTAATTTTTTTAATGACCATATTATAATTAAGACAGCTGTTCCGTCATAAAAAATGTAAACACCTTACAACGTTCAATGCGATTTCTCCTCTATTAGTGATTAATAAATTATAAATTAACATTAAAATATTCCTTTTCATAAGTTATTGAATAAAATAATAATGTAATAACAAAATATAAAACTAATTCTGATATAATTTTAGTCTCTACAGAGACTATATTACATTTAATAACAAATTATAACTTACTACTACAAATTATACTTACTAAAACGGTGAAGGAAAAAATCGTGAGGAAACCTGCATACCATAGCGATTTATAATAATTTCTATGGTATGTAAGTCCGCCAACCCGCACTAGGCCAGCGTGGTGGACTATATGGCCTAACCACTCTCAATCGTACTTTCGATTGTAGAGTAGGCCCGTGCCCTGCAGTGGGACGTATATGGGCTGATACAATAAATAAAAATATAACTTATGAAAAATCCAAGAAGAAATCGCTGCGAGCATTGATCACAGAAACATTGGACGTAACAGCTAAAGAGTTCTCTACATCTGAATTACTTATTTTACAAGGCTCATTTATATAACTCTAGTTTGAATTGTGATGTTATCGATAAAATTGTATTAGATACAAATTATGGAAGGCGGTTCGTGACACAAGCTACAGATGGTGTGTTCGACCTTGACATGTCACAGGCGTACACGAATATTTACACATGTATGAATCAATTCCTTTCAAATACTCACGTAATAAGTATTTACATACAAGAAAAAGTGAATAAACAGTACCTTAGTCTTAACGTAATCAACTTCTCTCATAGCAGACATCCCAAATGAAGCTGATATGATATGCTTAGCATTACAAGTAATTAATTATAATCTATATACCATGGTGCTCATGCCGAAAGTACTGCTAATTGTGACAGCGTAGCGTAGACAAGTGCTCTCTGCTTTACATGATATTATAAAACTATCTCTAGTTATGTCTTGTATCTAGATACGTATTACTCGATTCCGAGACAAATACTAATTTAAACGCTCTCTCAAGAATTATATATACTTTTATAATACTTTTTAAGCTAATATTGGTTAATATGTTGCTATGAATATGAAATTTAGATACACAATTATCATTTGAAAGAAATTATATCGTGTTTGTCGATTATATTCGTAAGATTCCGTGAAAGTTGTAACAGATTACTCACTGCCTGTGACTATAACTAAAAGAAAAGCTAGATACTTTCGCCGCTTCAATTTTTTATGATATTATTATTCAATGTAAATATCTTCGATTGGGTATGCCGTCTCGATAAACTTCTGGTAGAACCTTTGAAATGCTCTCCTGTAATTCAAAAACATCCAATTAAATCATGTTATATTTTTGTTGTGTGTAAGGGATATGTGTAACATACAATTTTCATAAATATATCATACAATATACACACTTCATTATTATTTATACGGACAGATATAAATTGGTTACATATTCATTTCACTAGCAAAATTCTCTAAAGTTGTTATCCACAGCATTTTATCAAGAGGCTCCATTATTCCTATAGAGTTTTATAGTTTTTAGTGACTAGTAAATATAGACCATACCCGACAGCCTCAGCGACGGGTCTCGTCGACTCTTGTCCTCTGAATACGTGGCAGGCGAATCTCTGCAACGTGGGGTGCTTTGTGATGAAGCCCAGATACCGGTGATCGCGAGGGTGGAACGCACAGAACGATACGTTCTTCAGCGAGTAGAAGTAATCAATGCACGGTCCACTGCGATTTCTCTGTACCAATATAAAACATTTCGATGGTTGGTTTATGCCTTTAATATTAAATCTTTAGACATCTCAATGTTTATTTTTATAGCCGTTTTGACTATAATACCAGTTATAAATCTATTAGCTCAAGATGCCGTGGACGCGAGAGTTTCGTAATTTTATAAAAACTGAAAGTTTAGCTGCGTATGCCTCTAACATGGGTATCACATAATCTGCAATCATGAAGTTTGGATCGTGTTTGCTATGGAAGTTATCAGCCTCATGTGTCTTGCAAGTTAAAAAAATCCTTAAAAGAACCTGGCTGCCAAGGAATCACCTTTTGATAAATAACATATTTACATTTTAGGTTTGATACTATAAAATTACATTTTATTGTAGTTTGAAGATATCGTAATATTTTAATTAACAATTAGTTTTAGGTACTAATAATATTTCTTATTTGAAGCTGTGATGAATACACTTCTCATTTCTCACGACAAAGGAAAAAAACAGAATATTGTTTCAAACTGTAAACAGTTGTGACATTTTGCATAAAATATTTTGTTTAAACTACGGGAGAGAGAAGGTCAGAACGGGGTTGAAAAGTAACTAATTGTTTGGTCAAGTTTGAAGCATTTGAAATGTTTACATTATTAAGTTGTCGATTAGGGTCAGGCGAGAAAGTGGGTTGGCGCCAAGTTGGTATGGACGACATGGGTAATAACATACTAGAGGTCGGATAAGGACGTAACCAATTACATAAATAGGAAAATGATTACCAATCAGTCTATACCTTTATAATATATTAATTTATATGATGTTTACAACCTCTGAAAGATGTTATTAATGGAAGAAATATATTGGTTGCGGCTGTTTACTTTGATTGGCATGTTTGAAATATGTACTTTACTTTCTGTTCTTTTTTATCTGCCTATATACCAAACGGTAGCCAGCGCATGTGCTTTTCTTAGTTATTGTTGTTGAAAGAACTTGTACAAATATGTGCGCCGAATCATTAAAAATTAATTATGAATGATTGTCCGACGGGAATACGAAATCAGAGATCTCATAGTTTATAAACATACTATGAAGAATTAAGCCCCATTTACACGGGCAGAGTTTCTCGCATCAAAAATACAATAATCGCAGGGATATAAAAAAATTGTGTCGTGTAAACATTTGTTAGAACACGATAATATATGCCGGTTTCTCATACGATTTTGGGATTTGATTCTCACCGCGAGAATCTCACCCTATGTAAATGGCGCTTTAAAGTCATTAAAAATACCTCACATTGACGATGAATAGAAAAAAAACAAATGTCATTATTCCCAAAGATAGAGTTTTTAAAGAAGCCATTGCAAAAACAAACATCGCATATTGACCGTTTAATCAATCCTCGAGGAATTCCACATTTTCGTTACTAAAAACCGAGGTTCGTCATCACTAAAAAAACGCGATCGAACATGTGTTCCAACTGAATTACAATCACCCACACAATTAACTCAATCAAATCAATCAATTTCACAGACCAATTGAACGTTTGAACTTGACACAACTGATGCACGAGACGCGAACACATTCATTCATTTCTCTTGTTATCAGAACATAAACGAATTTGCAAAACGTGATGTACAGTAACAAACCAGCACAGTTCAGGAATATAGATTTTGTAAACAAATCGCGTTCGATTTAGCGGAACCCGTCATACAAGCGTCTGCTGTATGACGGGCACATTAAACAGTTGATTGATTGTTTGAATTCACGTTATATCTGGAAATTTCGAGCGTGTTTAGAAGACTAGCAGATTATCTTGGGTAAAAAATCTGCTGTGGCTATAATTAGCTGAGACGTAATCTTTTTTAAGGTTTGCATTTGAAGCAGACTACGTATTTACATTGTTAAATTAAAGTATTGATTTTCCATATAAGTAGCAATGGCATATTTGGTACCCATTTTTTTTTCTTATTATTCGAGTAGTGTTGGAGAAATATCATTATCAACCTCTACTTTATGAGAATTTCTATACAATACATTGCTTTTATCACTTACGTCAGGTTTCGAACGGTCCACCATGCGGAGACCCTGGTCTGACACCTCCAGTATACAGGGCTGCATCGTCGGCTCAGCGGCACACTCGCCAACAATCTTTTTCACAGCTTGACACACAACTCCAGTCCCCTTGTGAGCTAACGTTTCCACTGATCCCATGTACCTATGATCAATCCAAATTTTTTATAAGGATAAGAACACATTTATACTTATGACTTATAACTAGATGGTATTGCAAGTAATTTCATGTTGTGTGGATTTTTTTTACCTTAAACTTACGATAAACATCGAGTAGGAGTATGCGTTAAACTAACTGATTCAAGGTTTGTCTATGTCATACAATTAAAATGGTTATTTAATGATTTCTCGGATTTAATATGCAAAAATAATTCAGATAATATTGCTTACCCGAGTAAATATCGTTCCCGTTTAACTTTAGCATTAGCCGGATCAAAATCGTTATAATCCATATCCACTGCATATGCCGATGGAAATATGCCTTGTTGTCCTGTCCTTAAATTAACGCCTGAAAATAAATTCAATTCCATTGAAATAGATGTCGAACATAGGTAAATGTCTAAAGATATCCATAATTATAATGATGCAATTGTTAATTTTTATACAGTTACAAACTTATAAGTATATTATTTGCTTCTGCCTAATGTGGATTTCAAAATACTGAAGCAATTTCATCCTTATAATAAACAGCTTATTAGTTACTATATAAATATACGTTTATTGCATTATCTACACAGAAATCTTTTTAATTATCCAAACCACTACCCGAACCTTCACACCAGAGGTCATCAGCTTCCTTTTGTACGTATATCGGATCTCCAATTTCCACTTCAATCTCGTCGTGATGCCTCGGGTTGAATTTGTGTAGTCCTCTGTGAGTGGCTTCCAGCATCTCCAGCTGACTGTGTGGCACTGTCGTCATGTTTCCAGCAAAGTTGATGCCGCTGATACTGCAACTCGATGATGGAGATACTGGAAACGGCAGAAGATAACACTAGAACTCGTATGTCCAGCAGTTTCTTTTGAGATATTTTGCTTATATTCACCAATTTTAGTCTTTAAATATAGACCTCCCCTAAAGAATTCAACCGCAAGATGGTGGAAGCGGTCTGTATCTTCCACGTTATTGAAGGCGGCCATCCTTGTTATGGATGACTGGTTTTGTATTATGACACTATTGTATCATAATAATTGTAAAATGAACTTTATATACAAGTCATAACAACAATATATTTATTGGTTTCAGTTCAAAAACTATTTAACAAACTTTCCAAAATTATTTTCTAAACATAATATATGCCTCTTAATATATCATTGTAACAGAAAAATAACTAACCATTTTGCTGTAACGGCGTCGGGGATAAGCTCTTGGGACCCGTATCGATGGGCGAGTGTGCTGTACTGTGCCCGCTGTCGACGTCACCCAGGCTCTGTAGTCTCTCCGAGTCCGGGCTGGAGTCTTCGTCGAGCAAGTATCCGCATTTGAGCACTAGTAAGGGCCTGCCGTGGCATCCCGGCCTTATGAGCAGTCCAGTCAACGCTCCTAACTCATCAGCCAATGATGCTGGTTGACCGCACGCTAATACTGTAGCTGCAAGTATTCAAAGATGAACGTTAGGAGATAGTACTTTTTGAGTGGCTCGTCTTCCATCTGTTTTAGTCAACAAATATATACGAGCAGTTATTGACAGTTAAAATAATTTACTGAACGTACGTAATGTTTTCTGCAGCCTTAATACTCTATTCTCCCACATTTCGTATTGAATGAATTGGGTGAAGTGCACGAAAGTTATGGAAACGGCTGACCCCACTACCACGTAGGCTTAAAAATAAGGAATAGAAAGACATATGGTTATGGGCGAATAATTAAAAACATATGCAGGAATGTTGAATATCCTACTTAGACAATAATTATTGAAATGAAATCTTTGGCTTAAAATGGATTCCAGGACGCGATAGGCTCGACCCTTTACAGTCCATCTATACTCTGAGATGCAAGAGTATCTATCCTTTAGGTTGAAAATATGGAATTATTGTAACGACGATTTACATTACAAATATTTCATCTAGGATTTGCAATTAAAACTGATTTTCAAAATATTAAAGTATATAAGTGTAGTATGAAAAGCGATATACATGTGAACAAATGTGGATATTATTGCACTTCACGACCGGATAAAAATGAATCAAAGAAGTGTTATTTTACAACAAATATCTGAAAATTATGGCATATGTTCAATACATTTTAAAAGCTTTAAGTGTTGAGCTAATATAACAGCAGTACAACTATTATATAAAAATACATACACATACATATTATATCTAAACTAATATTGATCCACTCCGCAACGAAATGCAATAATCTATTAAACAAAATGAAAAAAAAAAAAAACATCAAAGCATCATGGAATATTAATTGGCAGCTCAACCAGAAACAGAAATGAATACCGAATGAGAACTGGATTACGAGTATGAATAGCTGGATGTCATAATACGGGCGGGATAAAAAATATTGAAATGAAATTATGAATTCTCAATGTATTTGTTCCATCTGAGAGTTTGAAACAGTACTAGCGGATATAGAGAGTCTAACGTTTCACATTATTAGTTAAAAGGTTTCAGTAGCAAGCCACGTTTTTGTAGTTACACTTCTTTTAGAGCGTCCTTCCTAAAAGAGACATGAAGAAGTTAAATATTAAACGATTGTATTTCCTTCAAACTTATAACTTTATTCAAAGGAATATCTTAAATATTCATAAAGAACATTGGTAAAACCATTGTTCATGTAATTATTAAGCGTCTATAACTTCATGTATAAAAATATTAATAATTAGTTTTCTAAGTAATCTTGGTCCCTACCTTACGGCTAAGCCTAAAAATTCGTAGGTCTCTATTGACCTGTATCTATTATTTTTATTGGAGAGGCGTTATGTCGTTCTAATGTTACGATTTCTAAAATAAAAGCTTGACTGGGTTCCTTGCTTCCTTCCTTATAAAAAGAAAAAAATAGTGCAGGGAAAAAAAACACTGATTAAATAAAGGAATTACAATATCTTTTGTCACCCGAAAGCGCTACTGTATCAAGTAATAAGTTATATAACTTATTACTATACGAAGACAGAACAACTGTTCTGTCTTCACTTTTTATTTAATTGGAGGATATTACTATTAGATTGGTAATGTTAATAAGTACACACATTTTTTTACCTTTATTTGCGTATTTTTCACACGCGTATATAAGTGCATACACACGACTTTTTTGTTTTTTTTTTATTTAATGCTTACACAAACTCTTTTTAATTATTTTAATAATCTATTTAATATTTATCTAGATGTGTAAATAAGTATTGAAGTCGTTTTCAAAGGAATGCTATTGAATAGTTTCATAAATATTTTTAAATTGTTGTATGCATCGTCGGAGTATTGGAAACTGCGGATAATCGAAAATAGTCTGCTGTTCCCGATATTGCCTCGAGAAGAGCATGGATATAGCTTGCCCTTTAAAGTTGGCGGTATTGGTACAATATATAAATTGAAGTTCAATGTTAGTGTCAAGATATTTTGGTTGGATGTGGAGCTTTGTATCATGCAATATCGAATAGCATTCGTGGCGCAGTCGGTTAGACGCCGCCTTTGAAACGAGAGGACGCAGGTTCGATCCCGGTACCGAGAGAAATATTTGTGGGCCGCACAAATATTTTTTTCTGGTCTGGGTGTTTGTGAGACCGAAGTCTCGCGTAGTTCCTTACACTCACGACACAAGACTTGGTCATTAATGTGGGGTCAGGACTATGTATGTGCCTGTTGGGTGTTATTTACTCGTATTTATTTATTTGTAATATACATTAAACAAGGAAAACCCAGACTGCAACCGAAAACGTAGTTGGGTGGTAGTTTTAGTGATTACAGATGCAATACAACTAAACATATCGCATATATCTACCACTCAAATACCACTATATGAAAATATTCTAAAAAGAATCGGAGGTATTCTTGTTGCAAAATGTAAAATTATCTTCTTGTCTCAATGAAGTATTTTTTAATATTATTGGCATATTGTGAAATAACGAATATGGTCTCGTATTTGTTTTTTTCTTTTTTGTTTTGTTTTTTACTGCGACTGATTTTTGATTATCTAGTTATTGCCAAATTGTGAGTCAGTCCATGGAGTCAGTCTTGACTCAAACGTCAATTTAATAATTTTTTTAATTTGTTTTTGGAGAGTTAAGGAAGTATTCCAATGTTCAAAGTCAAAATATTGGTATTTATCATTTAATTCTTGATTTCTCTATTTCATTCTTCGAATATTTTAAATGTGATTCCATAGTTTCTCCAGAGCCGGAATATTAATATAAACTATTTACAACACGTACCTATCACATGTTTTCTGTCTAAATTATTCTCTGCATTTTCATGTTAAATAGAAAGGATGCTTTTGGAGAGCCAATATTTTAAGAACAACCGCTTCATTCGGTATTTATTTTAATTTTTCTAGGAAGTCTGGTTTGTGCTTGTTGAGATGAATAAAAAGTTAATGAATATAAACTGCATGATCTATGTTAAAGATATTTAAATGTCATTAGTTACAAAAGAAAATAAATATAGTCAAGAAACATAAACGAAAACTCTGGTTACTCTGGTTCTCTGTAAAACATAATGACAAATCGCTTAGGCATAGAACAAATAAATTTAAAGTTACCATCATGGAAAATCATATCGGGTGATGTTCGCACAAGCGCATCGCAAACTTATAAACAAAGCACATTCAACGCCAGCATACATTTACCTCGCCGACCTTTGGTACTGTACCAATGATAATAAACATGCTGTATAAATGATTAATATGAAGCATTTCACTCACACTTTTTGTTTTTGGGGATTTCTGGTAGTTTTCTTCTTCTCCTCTCGCCGATTGTGAAAGTGTGATGATGAGGGCTTCTCTGCGAGTCTGTTGAGTCGGGAGGCGGCGGCGGTGAGTCGGCGGAGTCCCCAGCCGTCGGCCCCTCGCTCTCCCCGCATTCTCTGTCCTCTTCGGGCGATCCTTCGCTCTTCGACGACGGCGAATCATCCTCCAATCCCACATTTGGCACTAACCTTAAAAACGACACGGACATTACAAACCTACTGCCTCACGGAAACCAAACCAAACGCTCAATAATATTAACGCCTACGGAATATCACATCTCACGTGACAAATTAGTACCACTTGCGATGTATGTCACTTTATGACAAGGTTAATGGTATGTTGAATGCAAAATTGTTAAAGAAATTTGTACTTACGAATAAAACGGTGTCGGGGCTTTAATATGTTGCGGTAATCTATCGAATACTCGCCGAAATTCCTCAAACTCGCTATCGGCCATGTCGCTACACCTGATTGTTGAGTTGGGATAGTGCCGCATGCGCGACTGGGCCCCGCAACACTATCGACCGTCTCCATTGTCTTTGCCTAAAGAGGGCGCATGAACGGGGAGCGTGCGCGCGCACCCTGCAACCCCTCCGAGCAAGCGCGATGTGTCACTCGCGCACAATATGGAGCGCGGGTTATGATGTCTCAGCGGGAAATTCCATTCAAATTGACACAAGGGTGTAATATGAATGAACGCATAAATATATAATTCAACACTTCTAAAACTGCTAAAAAGGTTTATGGTAATGGGCCTCCATGGTTATTTGTTGTCCGACAACGAAACCTCCACAATACGAGTGGTTGCAAAATATGAAACGTAATTATAAGCTGCACAAAAGTTGGAGTTAGCCGCTTTAATTAATATGCGAAGTTGTAATTTCCCGTCGCAAAGCATTTTAACTTATAAAACAATAGCTTTCCAGTTAACATCTTAACTATAAAGTTAGGTCATATTGTATTGTTTTCTACAAATAAATACTTTAGTCAAGTAGACATATTTTCGTCAATTTTGCGTATACACATTGAGCAAAGGTCGTTAGGTCCAGGCGATAAAGTATATTATTAAGTAAAAATATATTGAAATAAAACTATTATTTACGAATTTTATCGCGGATTTGATTTAATTTTTACAGCTTGCGTGGTCGCGGCGCGGACATCATTATCATCATCCGCATCATCAAAATCCGTAAATAATAGGTTTATTGCAATGTGTAACAATCCCATAAATCTAAGAAACTATCGAATAAAAATTTATTTTTGAATATAATAACTAAAAAGAGATGTAGTTGGATAGTTTATAATAATAATAATATATTTATTGTTTAACGAGAATATACAACTAACAGAGAAAAACTTACAATACATATTAACTTTTGCTTGACTTAATAGTAATAATATAATGCGGGTAAACACGAATAAACATGCATCAACAACTTGTTTAGATTGACCACTATAACTGTGGACTCTGCAATATTTTTATTTATTTATATTTTGTTTTGTTTGTTGTTCAAAAATTATCTAATTTAATTGCTAGTGCATATTTTTAACATATTAAAGCTAGTATCTAAACTAGGCCTAGCCTGTATTATAGATACTAGAATCGAGTTTGAAACGAGAGAACGGATTAAATTATTATCTTGGACGGAAGGTGGGATCTAAGAAGATTGCAGAACGTACACAAGTTGGACAGAAGGGTAACGGTTCCACGGTCAATCCGAAATACGGTTTCGTGGGACCTATGCATAAATTTGTACTTATATCATTTTAAATAAATAATAAAAAAATAATAGATGACGTAAAAAGATGCAAAACGGCATCAGATGCGGGCCACTACCAACAGGTCGTTGTGCACTTCCTTCTAGGAGACTTATTATCAGCAGTGGACTACGTTTGGCTGAAGTAATTGTAGACAGTACTGTAACCTGACTCCGGTCTGATAATCAATTGAATCGGGATTCGATCCCAAGACCTTTCATTTGTAATCATTCCGTTGAACAACTACTCCACCAAGGCAAGTTTTAAGTTATATTAATTGAGAAAAGTTGTTTGTTACAGTTGATAAGTATATTATGTAATAGATCATCACGTGCTATTTTTTCATATGTTCATAACGACTTGTATTCAACGACCTCCTGTGATATTAATCAGGCTCAGGGTCAATATTATAATTGGGCATTGAATAACTAAATAATCTGCTAAAAAAAATAAGATTTAGACGAAAATGAAATTGTAACATTAATAGTTAAAGTTAACTGCCTATTGTTTGTCATTTCCCAGTGACTCAGTGTGAGTGAGTTTGTGGGGGCAGCATGTTATTACTTTTCCATGTTTACTTCAGCAGTAAGTAACAACATACAACTGCACATGTAATATAACTGAAAAAGAGTGTCTCGAATCTTCGATCTTCGTTTTATTTTTGTTATATCACCAACTGTTGCTATTAATATGTTAACAAAATTAAATCGGGATTACAATAGGGGAGAGTGGGCGCGAGTGGGAGTCTTCCGTCAATAAATTCCGCCGCACTGGAGAGGCTTACTATGTTGACTCTCCTCTCGGAGCGTGGCCGAGACGTGCTCCCAACGCTCGCCGCTGGATGACTGATTACCGACCATCGCAAATATATTCGAACTCGTCAACCTACTATTGTTTTAGTCAATGAGTCCCTAGTTGGTATAAAACCAATGACGTTTTACAAATAGACACGTTATACACTAACATAATGGCGCAAAAAAATGGCGCGATGCATATTGTTATTTCAAATTGGTTCGAAGAAAGAGTAAAAAGCAAGAAACATAAGTTAGAAGAAGATGAATAGCCATCGCTAGTTACGTAACAATAAGTGCCGCACGGTTATTGGCCAAAGCGCGTGTGACGTAGCACCAAGCATGAAGTACGGGATGACGTGGCGAGAGCTGTCAAACGTCGCCATGAGAGCGAATTTATTAATTTTATTTAATAAAAAATTAATTAGTGTGTACTTGCGGACTAAATAAGATATTTTTTTTGTTTCACATTTTCAGAATCATTGGTACATTATTTTAAATCACTCTAATCTATTTTTCCGCATTTGGTTTCGAGATTACGAATAGTCAGAGAAACGTGTATCCGCGACACTGGTTGAAGCATGACTAATTGCAAGGGAGGCAATTACCTTCTAAACGTCTTGCCATTATAAAGCTTGGACAACGCATCTATGCTTTTAATACTAAGATGTTTACGAGTATAAAGCATTGCTTTATACTCGTAAACATCTTAGTATAAAACGTATTGTGTAAACAGCTTGTATAGTCGCTCTTTAGTTTAGCATTGCATGTATGGGTATTAACATGTGTAATTCGATTTCCAGGCTGGAATTTCATTTTGTGTTGGTATTATGGCGAATCTCGTTTTTTTACTATTAGTAATGTGGACTTATAATTGCAATCTGTATCAATCGAGAGAACGATTGTGAGGGGTTGGCAACAACTGTAACACTGTGTGTGTGTGTTTGTCCGCGATAGACTCCTAAACTACTCAACTGATTATAATGAATTTTTGTAGATATGTTTTATTTGTTCCAAATTAAATGGTGGGATAGTTTTTATTTTTAAAGTAAATTGACGAAAGTATAAAATAAAGGAAAAAACATTTTTCAAAACAAAAAGTTCATGGGTTTGCAAATGTCAAACATTTAATTTTTATACCATCGATACGGTAAACTCTACCCTCAAATTAAATAACGTATTAAAATAAAGGTTTCGAATCGACAACATATATTCACTATATTCGATTAATGGCGTATTTTAGATTATAAAGATGTAAATTAATGACAGTAATGAAAAGTGGTTGACATTTAAATTGGTTGTCAAATATTTATCCATGCGTTCAGAAATTTATTTTGTGTAAACTAAAGATAATGAAGCTATATAAATGTAGGACAATTAAATAAATAATATTCAAACGTAAGAAGTTTTACTTCTTTTCAAGATAGAATGTCACTTGAAAATGAAAAATCTTTATTAAAATAACAATTTTACATAATTATGGAAAATTTTGCAGGGTTTCTCAAATTAGACGTTGCCTGAGTCTTGAGAAACCAGTTAAATATACCTAGTCAGGTCATTAATTCTGTCACATGTTTAATATAAAATAATTGAAACAAGTTTATTCATTATGTAACCATTTATATACCAAAATGAACTTAACAAAGTATACATTTTTATGGTTTAGTGTATGTTTTATGTGTGTGTGTGTGTGTGTGTGAGTGTATTTCTATGAAAATTAATATTTCATATATTTTTTACTAAGTTAGTAATGGTACTGGCGTAATATTTTTGGGGAAACAGCATAGTGGGGTGAAATAAGTGATGGAATATTGCATGGATAATCAAAGTCGCTAAAGTGTTTAACGTCATAGATTTATAAGGCACACTATTGATAAACGGGATATAATAGAGTGGGAGGTACGGGAGAGGACTGGGATAGCTGACAGATTTGATAGGACGAAATCTAAATGCACGGTATGAGACGGGATGTATAATGAAGAGAAAGGATGGGACGTATCGGTACGTATAGCTTTGTAATTATTTACTCTTTTTGTAAATAATCCATAGACTGGACGGAGTGGAGTCAGAACCAAAATTAGTGGCCGCTATTTTGAACTTTTTTATTATTGATCTGATTGGTTCTGAAATCGATATGTGAGGAACCCTTCGTTTAAATAATCTGAATTCACAGTTGAAATCGGGAATTTTTGGCCGCCATTTTGAAGTTTTTCGTTATTGGTCGGATTGTTTTTTTTTATTGCAATGAGTAGGTAGACGAACATGCATAACTTCACTTCACGCCTTTTCCCCGGAGGCGGTAGGCAGAGGTGCGACCAGGACGCATGGTTTGTCATGTATTCGTTTCATATTGTTATAGGTAGCCTATCGTCATATCAATTACAAATTCCTGCCTCAAATATCAGCTTGGCTGATAATGAGTAGGAAAATCCAATATCACTTTGCCCGACCTGGGATTCGAACCAGAGCTCAGTTTTGCAATTATATCGTAGTATAACTGCGCCACCGAGGCAATCGCTTCGCTTTATTTGTTTATATCATATAGTGTTTAGCAAAAATACAATCATTCCGTGCGGAGCCCGGACCGGTAGATATTTAGTATTTTACAATAGTCGCTTCTCGTTGATCCTATAAAGTCTTTTAAAATATGCAACAAATTTTACAGAAATTTTCATCAACAGATACAGTCATTTAAAAGAAAGGTGTATGACGTTAAGTTTATGAGTATTATTTATTGCACCGATTTGCATCATTACCATTTTAACAAAGTTAAGAAATTCAAATTTTGTATTTTACCGAGATATCGGTATAACGCACAAATAGATGTAACCTTAGAAATTTCAGGTGTGGAGTGGAGTGAAAGAATATCTTCACCCCGGCGAAGCTGGGCCGGGCCGCTATTTGGATATAAAGTGAAAGGATGGTACCTATACAGGGTATATCAAGACTGCTACCGAAAACGAAGCCGGGTGGTAGTTTAAACGACTTCAGACACAATGCAACAGAAAAAGTTGCAAAAAAAAAAGCGACAATTTTTTTTTGTTATTTTTTTCCTATGGCCATATTTGGGTGGTAAATACATTTTTCCTAAAATAATAGTGTATACCCTTTTATTTATAAGTACTCTAAGGTATAAAAGAGTTTAAATTATTATTTTAGCAAAAACTATGGATTTACCACCCAAAAATTACGATATTTAAAAAATAATAAAAAATAATTGTCGCGTTTCTATGCGAAATTTTTAATTGCATTGTGTTTGTAGGCACTAAAACTACCAACCGGCTTCGTTTTCGGTAGCAGTCTTGAGATACCCAGTATAGTGTAGTAAATATACTAAACAAATATAATAAATTCAACGTAAATTACGGAATGAAATGAACCCACACAAGAAATGAATTCATTATTACATCAAGAGTTTCATAGCCGAGTTAGCTCAATGGCCAGAGCGCTAGGCCGCGAAGTCTAGAGACCCCGGTTCGATCCCGGGATTCGGCATTCCATTCCTGCACAGTCCAAAAACATTTTTGTATTTTTATTTAATTTTATGAGGTCTGAAAGAGATCCGCATGTGTTTTTGTATGTATTGGGCCTATTGTTGAATAACGGTAGATACCAATGAACTATAAGGATTAAATATCCTTTTAATATTATTGTTAAAATCTTCTTTACCTAGGATTAGAATTAATAATAATAATAATAATAATAAATAACACCCAACAGTCACATACATATTGTTACATTTATTCTGGTAACATTTTGCAAAATCAATAATTTTCTTCTTAATTAATTAATTTATTTTTATTTATTAGATCGATACACCATCGGTACGACACTGCCAAAATTACAATTGACAGCCTCCGTGGCGCAGTCGGTTAGTCGCCACCTGTGAAACAAGAGGCCGCGGGTTCGATCCCCGCACCGAGAGAAATATTTGTGCGACCCACAAATATTTCTATCGGGTCTGGGTGTTTGTGAGACCGAAAAGCTCTCGTAGTTCCTGATACCCACAACACAAGACTCGATCGTACTGTGGGGTTAGGACTATGTATATGACTGTTGGGTGTTATTTATTATTTAACATATTGTTTTATATCTACGTATTGTGCAAGGTGACAAGCCTTTATACCTATAAATAATGTATACACCTGTATACAGCATTACATCTTCTATTCAATATTAGAAAATATGTTTAATATCTTCATATTATGATAATATTTAAATTTGGTATATCTTTGTATATGAATTATTATAACATGTACTTAAATTAAAATGGTATATGCTAATTAAAATCTATCCATATAATAAAATTGGAGTGTCTATTTGTAATATTGAAATAACTGTTTTTTACTACATGTATATGAATATACGGTACATTGACCAAAATAACATTTTTTTCAATTTTTGTCTGTTTATTCCGGCTAATCTCGGAAATGGCTGGACCGATTTTGACGGGAATTTTATTGTCAGGTAGCTGATATAATAAGAAGTTGTTAGGGGTTAACGTCCGTAGGCTTTGACTCTAGTTTCCCTACACGTGGCCCCTGGGTAGTGCCAAATGAGTGACACAGTTCGTGGTGGTAGGATTTTCCGCTCGGGTAGCGTCCACCGTTCATAGGGCGTAAAGACCGCTATAGTATTCCCTGCAAGGGGAACGCGTTCCGGGATCAGCCCGTGATTTTCCGGTTTTTCGAGAGGCTTGAGTTCGGGCATGACGATGTACCACATGTGAGTATTTTTGGTTCGCGGTCGATGGGAGGGATTTGACCCGCCGGCCAGGGAGACCCGTAGAAACGGTTGTCCGCTGGCTGCCCGCGGTACAGTACAGGGGCCCAATCGTGGTTGACCACCACGAGAGGCTGCCTCACCATGCCGCGCATAATCTTGGGTGGGTCTGTCGTGCCGGTTGGTGACCGGATGTGGGGCCCCGGCGGCCCATACCGGGAGGGTACGGGGGCCATTCAATTCCGCTCCTGTCGACTATTTCGTGCCGGTGCTCATTTGGTCTTCTTAGTGCCGGACCTGAAGCTCCTCGTGCCTCTTCACCGAACCCATAACATCTATTACTTCATGACAGTGCGTATAAACAGAACAGGTCCTTCAGCGGTGCATAACCCCACCACCGCGTTCACTATGGAGTTCGCCAACATCCGCGGTCTCCATACGAACCTCAATGCCGTCTACCACCATCTCGAGACGGCCCGGCCTGCTTTGCTCTTCTTGACGGAGACGCAGATTCGTTGTCCGGCCGACAATGCTTACTTGCTGTACCCCGGTTATTCGCTTGAAGAAAACTTCAAGCCTAAAGCCGGGGTATGCTTGTTTGTTCGATCGAACGTCTGCTGACGCCGTATGCGCTGCATGGAGGACCCCTCCTTCTCCGCTCTCTGGGTGCACGTGAATTTTGGTTCCCTGAGACGCATCTACGTGTGCCTTTACAGGTCACACAACGGGGACGAGGAGACGACTCGGCTGTTCAGGTATCTTAGCCAGGCGGCTGACGACGCGCAGGCGCAGTTCCCGTCGGCCGAAATGGTGGTCTTGGGGAATTTCAATGCACATCAAGACTGATCATGCTGCTAGGACTGCCCATGCATTCGCTCTGACTCATGACTTGACACAGCTGGTGAACCAGCCCACCAGGATCCCGGATGTGGCGGGTCATGAGCCTTCTCTGCTGGACCTTTTGCTGGCGAGTCAACCGGCCGGGTATCGTGTGACCGTTAGTGCGCCTCTGGGCACTTCCAATCACTGCCTGGTTGGGTCGTCAGTACCTTTCGCTCCACCTCCACGTCCCATGCAGGTTAAGCGGAAGGTCTGGCATTACTCGTCGGCAGATTGGGATGGTATGCGGGAAAATGTCGCATCCGTCCCTTGGAAGCAACGCTGATTTGAGGGTAAAGATCCTTCAGCGAGTGCCAACGCTATTGCTAGCGAGATTGGGCTAGGAATGGATTACTACATTCCTTCCTCTGAGATCGCCAGTAAGGGCCATGGACGCTCCTGGTTTAATCGTGCTTGCGCGGATGCTGTCGGTGACAAACAAACGGCGTATCGCGCTTGAATCAGGGATCGCGCCAAGAAGGATCCCAATATCGGTTCCCTCAAAGAAGCCTACAACCGGGCCACCAAGGCCTACAAGAACGCTTACGTTAGAGCGGATGCCCAGCGCGTAAGCAGGATTGGGCGTGCGTTGGCCGATCACCCAACTAGCAGTCGTGCTTATTGGAGGTTAGCCAGGGCCGTCCAATCTAACTTCTGCCGTCCAGCGTTGCCGCCGCTGAGGTACCCAGAAGGGTCGCTGGCCCACAAGCCGCAAGAGAAGGCTGCCTTGCTGGCAAATCTCTTTGCGGCTAATTCCCGCCTCGAAGACCGTGGTTCCCAGTCGCTGCCTACACTGCCTGATTGCGGTTTCTCAATGGCAGATATTCGCATCAGGCAGTGTGATGTGCGGCGTGAGTTACGGTCTCTCGATGTGCGGAAAGCCAGTGGTCCGTATGGGATACCAGCGGTGGTTGTGAGGGCTTGTGCAGCCGAGTTGTCTCCTGCTCGCCTCTACCAAGCGTCCAACCGCACAGGTGTTGTACCGGAATCTTGGAGGGAGGCCAATGTGCAACCGATCCCCAAAAAGGGTGATCGGTCAGACCCTACCAATTACCGCCCTATCGCTATTACCTCAGTGATGTGTAAGGTCATGGAGCGGATCATAAACGCTCCATTGGTCCACTGACTGGAGGATCACTCGTTGATCAGTGACAGACAATACGGATTCCGTCAATATCGATCAACGGGTGATCTTCTAGCGTTTGTCCTGCATCGCTGGGGTGAGGCGATTGACAGGCGTGGCGAGGCTCTTGCTGCCCGGCAATCTGTGTTCGTGGATTTCCGGCTTTCTGCATGGGCGTAGAATACGTGTAGTCGTTGACGGACACGCTTCGGCGCTCATGTCGGTAAATTCCGGAGTTCCACAGGGCTCGGTGCTGTCGCCCACCTTGTTTATTCTGCATATCAATGACATGTTGTCGCTTTGCAACATTCATTGCTATGCAGATGACAGCACGGTTCATGGTCGATACCACTGCGGGCCTCCAGGTTGCCGAGTCGAAACTGTGAGGGGACGTGAAGATCTTGTCATTGAACTTTACAGGACCTTGGATCTCTTTTCTACATGGGGTTCCAGGAATATGGTTGAGTTCAATGCCAAGAAAACTCAGATGTGTGCCGTCTCACGTGTTCCCTCTTTCCTACAATCCTGGGTCCTTCCGCCGTAGTGTGAAGAGGCACCATAGCAGGCCGGCATAATTGTTTCCATTGACATGGGACTACCGTCTGATGCCAATGGATACTCTGCCTGGGCGGCATTTGCGCTTACCATCAGGTGCAATGCCGCCACTATGCGGGCCAGAGATTTATAAAAAAAAATGTAACTTAGGCTACATTTATTTTTTAGAAAAATAAAGTAATGTGCAATGCCCAAGTACTGTCCAGTACCGCGCGCGGCTCACGCGCATGCCACCACTGGGCCGTCACGTCGGGCGCCTCCCACCAACGAATCAATATCACAAAGGCTGCCTACAGGTGTAGAGTGGAGTGAAATAATATCTCCATCCAGGCGAAGCTGGGCCGGGCCGCTAGTAAAATAATATAAATCAGTATCTAATCAGTAGGAAACGTAATAATACCTATATAGAATAACCTCAGGGGCTCTTAACTATGTTGGCCAAATTTTAATGCAAAACTCATTATAAACACAATTTTTAACTCAATCAATAGAATAATATCGCTGGATGCAGGACGTATCCAAAAGGGCGATGTGGAGATCCTTAGGGGAGGCCTATGTTCAGCAGTGGACTTCCTGTTGGTGAAATGATGATGATAATGAATAGAAAAAAAAACCATTATGTATAAAATTTAAATTGTAGAGATACGAGTCATCAAAATTTGTAGCATACAAACATAATATGCAGCAAGCACTTTCCGCATGACTTTACGATACTACGTCACACATCGAGCAAAATATGTGTCCAGTTTATGACTAACCAAAGTTCCTTTCTGTATTTAATGTTTTTTTTAAATATTATATTTAGTTATATAAGTTTATGTCTTTCATCGCTATCTGATCTAACGTTTAATTAGTTTTAACTATATATTATAAGACAACGGTTTGATTCAAATTACCTACCTACGATTTGGTAACAAACAGTAGCGCCTGCAATATTATTCTAAAGAAAATATTAAATTAAAGGGTCATTAAAAACATGGTAATATGCCGAATACTTTATGAACCTACTAATTTAAAGCGCATCTTTCCACCTGTACCCAATACGTAATCAGCTGTTAAAGGTTTAATTATACGGAAAAATATAAAAGCAGATAGTGAAAGGTAACAACACAACCATCAAAAACATCCTGTAAAAATATTCTATTTATACACGTTAAGAATTTTTAATATTGATATGATAATAACTTACATAATAACTTTATACAGAAGGTCCCTTAAGCAAGGACTAAATAAATTAATCGACTTGGTATTATATGAATCTCACAACTTTTTGCGGTAGAAAACCCGAGCTGCGAGACTTGAAATATTTTTACAGGATGTTTTTGATGGGATCTCACGTCTTTTTGTAGAGTCCTACCTTTATCCTTTTCGGTAATTTTTACTTCTAGAATATCAATAACGATTTTTCTTAAAGCCTCTGTCTTATGGATTTTTCTTATTTTTCTAGGTATCAATGTATCACAAATATCGTGGATTTGATTATTAATGTTCTTTCTTTCATGGTAATTGATATTTTTGAGCTAATTAGTCTATTTGTTTGCAAGTTTTTCTTCGTCATGTTTTTCTAGAGGAATGTTGTACAGTTTCATGGGCTGAATACACCCTTTCCCTCTCTATACCCCCTCCTGTTATGCCTCATATATATAAATACCTATCTACAACTATTATTCCATTATATACGGGTACAATGTTTCATTAACTGCAAATGCAACTTTGTAATCCTATACATTTATATAAGATTACAAAGTTATTCACGCAGTTGGTGTATCTAGAAAACTAGACACAAATTATGAAATATTTGAATTTTCCCTTACTTAAGATAATAAAAACTAATTATATTCTAAATTTGAAGGTTCTATGTCTGCTAGAAGTGCCTTAGACTTTTGATGATCGGTCAGTCAGTCAGTGAGTGACAAAATTAAGAAAGTTTGACTAGTTACAATTCTGAAACTACTGGTTCAAATTGAATGAAATTTTAAATATACCGTGTTTTATACAATGCCTGCTAAGTAACTGACAATTCAGGCTTCTTGCTTTAACCACAACGAAGTTAATGGGAAGGTTGAAAATGGTCTGAATTGCTCCGAGAAAAGGATGTTACGACTGTGCCGCTTTTTAGCTCGACTTGGAGGGGGCACTGCCGTGCCCCCAGATTCAAAACAATGTTGATTAATGGATGAGGTCAAAGATTCTGACCTCAAAAAGTCACGGAGTCATTAAGTGTAATTGCCAATTGGCGCTCGTAAAGAATGAAGCTTGAGTTCACATTTCGATTTTCTATATCAATGTAATTGTTGTTAATTTTTAACCGACTTCAAAAAAAGGAGGAGGTTCTCAATTCGACTGTATGTTGCTTTTTTTTTTATGTTTGTTACCTCGTTTCTCTGTACTGTGTGAACCGATTTCGACCATTCTTTCTTTGATTGAAAGCTGGTGCTTGTCGTTTGGTCCCATAAAAATATGGTGAAGATCTGATGAATATCTTCGGACCTGGAGAGGGGAACTCCTTAAAATTAAGGAGAATTGCAATAGTTCTTTTTGCATTACGTTCATAAGAAAAGTTAAGATACAGTGAGAGAGAGAAAAAGGTGTGGGGGTGAGGGGGGGTGGGTGATAAAATTAAAATACACGTAAATTCTAATATCTTCGGCAGTTTTAACCGATTTTAGTGATTTCTTTTTCATTGGAAAGAACGTATTAACAGGTTGATCTCAGGAACACAACATTAAGATCTGATTATCATGT
Organism: Hyles vespertilio; assembly: GCA_009982885.2. Taxonomy (NCBI): domain Eukaryota; kingdom Metazoa; phylum Arthropoda; class Insecta; order Lepidoptera; family Sphingidae; genus Hyles; species Hyles vespertilio. The sequence goes on from CM042833.1 coordinate 15,952,584, forward strand.
TCGGACCTGGAGCGTAGAACTCCTCAAAATTTAATAGGATTTCAACGGTTCTTTTTGCATTGAGTTCAGTATAAAAGCTAGGCTACAGTGGTTGAGGAAAAAAGTGGTTGGCGCGAAGGGAGGGGGGGGGGGGAGAAAAAAAAATAAACATATGAATATTCCAATATCTTTGGCAGCTTTTAGCCGATTTTAGCGATTTCATTGTCATCGGAAAGAACATATTCCTTGTGGCGTGGGGACCAAATCTTCTTCATTTAAATACCTATCAACACTAAAAAGATAAAAATAACTAAAATTTTTAATAAAAAAAATAAAAACCGACTTCAAAACAAAAATCCACTAAAAACCTAAAAATAATAAAATAATAACTAACCACTTAAAGCAAAAAAATAATAATATTTATTTCATGGAACTCGTGCATGTTGATTCATTTGCTTAATGACTTGACTAGCCAACAAATCAAAATATATGCGTAACATATTGAAGGCGGGTCGCCCAGTACCAAACATATAGATATTTAAATTAATATAAGGCATAGGTCCTACATGTTTGGTACTTGGCGGCCCGCCTTCAATATGTTACGCATATATTTTGATTTGTTGGCTAGTCAAGTCATTAAGCAAATGAATCAACATGCACGAGTTCCATGAAATAAATATTATTATTTTTTTGCTTTAAGTGGTTAGTTATTATTTTATTATTTTTTGGTTTTTAGTGGATTTTTGTTTTGAAGTCGGTTTTTATTTTTTTTATTAAAAATTTTAATTTAAACCATTATGTTGATACGGTGGATGAAAATTGAAAATTATTTTATTACGTGAACTTCAGTTTTGCTGAAATGAATAAATTGATCTGTGATTATTTTCTATCTTTAAATAATTTCTATTGAACGAATAACTCTAAAATGTTGACCTATTTGTTTATAGAGAACTTGTCGATGTTTTGTTCTGCTGATAAAATATATCTGATTAGATAAAAGTCAGCAATTATTCTTGAAAATTAGATACCACAGAGTACTTTACGAAATGGCCAGGTACTTATAACATTTAAATATACTCAGCTAAAATTATAACAGCCCTTGGGTGAGATTGACTCTTACCATATTAAGAGGAAGAATAATACCGATTTTATTAATACATTAATGTCTAGTGGAAATTATTAATGTCTTCGTGTTATCATGGGCCCTACTATATAAATCCGAAATTCGAATCTTCGTGACGTTTTTCGTTTCGAAACCTACTCTGTAACACGAAATTCGAATCTTCGGATCGAAGAATGAATGATTCAAATATATCGGCAATCCGAACATTTACATTTTTATTTACTATATTCATCCGAAACGAAGTTCGAAACTTCGGACGAACGAAGTTTGTGACGATACGAATGTACCTATTCTGTAAATGTTCGTATTGCCGATATATTGGAATAATTCATTCTTCGATCCGAAGATTCGAATTTCGTGTTACAGAGTAGGTTTCGAAACGAAAAACGTCACGAAGTTTCGAACTTCGTTTTGGATTTATATAGTAGGGCCCCATAAAGTGCCCCATAAGTGGACCAGTGTCAATCATATTCTGATTCAACCTTGTTTCTGAATAACGAAACCGCCATACATTTTTTAAACCGTAGTATACCGTACAGGCCATAATCGACCAATGTGCTTAAGAATACATTAAAATATTATACACATGTGTTTTTACGTTACAATGCATTGGTGCACTGGAAAAGATCGATAAAAAAATTATAAACCAAGGTTACTTTATAACTACGTCACTTTTGTAATAATTAGGTATTGCAAAACAAGACTAGAATACTATAAACTGGTGCTCTTCAAGTTAATAGGGATCTATTAGGTTCACGTTTTCAGACGTACAGTATCGTAAGTGGAAGAACCTTGCATTGTAACTTAAAATTAAGGAGTAGATAGATAGATAGTAGTAGACTAGATCAATAACAATATTTGAAGACCGTCATGCAAAAATTTGATATATGGCATTGTATTGTAGTTTTCTGTTCTATTAAACTGTTTTTTTTTTGTATAATGAGGTATCACTGTATTTGAACTGTTCATACAACCATAATTCTGCGATAACCATAAACCGCTACTATTCATTCGTTAAAAATCGAACATGAAAAAAACGTGCTGTGCAATACTGTGTGGACCCACAATCAATGATGGTTCACACCAAAAGCTGTCATGCGTTCGACCATTCCATGTCCACGTTTTGTTCGGTGTCGTTTGGTGGACCAACGCGGTCAGAAAACATACTTTGCCAACATATAATTAAAAATTTACTGGTATTTTTTATCAATCGATTAACAGATACTATGAAAATTTCAATATAATGACTATATCAAGAGATAAAGATTTATAACGGATTAAACTAATTTTAAAACCTATTTCAGTCTATGAATACGGCCGTAATTCTGCTTTTGGTAGAGTATTTTTTTATTTGGTAGAGTCCTACCCCCGCTGATAATGAAATACCTCCATAGAGGTGACTCGCCTTTCTTGTTATGTCTGTAGATATGGCATGGTGTGTGCAATGTAATATGTCGCGACTTTTACACGACAAGGAAAAATAAAAGCAAACAAAATTGTGGCCAGATAGCGATTTGTATCTCGGAAAAACATGTCCTATTTATCTGAGGACACGAGTACCGCTACATTTAAACTCCCACTTGTAGTGCTAATGGCGCTATTTACGTTTTGTGAGGTTATATCTACCGTATAATGAATAGAAGCTAATAGCAAAGCCAAGCATTACACAGAAATGAAAATAATAGTAATTAAACAACAGGCAACAGTGCTCTTTCAAAATTAAATTCAATAAACGTTAAAAGAAATAACTTTTGAAAAGGAGCCAAAAGTTTTCCAATAAGTTTTTGAAGGGGGAAAATATTTAAATTTCGAGATACAATTGTTTTAATATAGAAAATAAAATCACTTATAAACATATTTTCATATAAGTTAAAATTAACTTTGAGGAATAATATCTCATCCACCTTTCAATGAGTTATTCAAGAGAGGGTAAACATACAATTATCACTGAAAGCCGATTTTTCACACAAAAACACTCCTGTACAGAGTACAGGATTGATCCTATGCCGGTTTATCCTGCCAATACATCAGGTAGATAAATAATAGTCTCGTCATGGCTAGCTACATTACTAGAAAACCATTCTTTCGGCATGTGAGAGTACAAGCAAATATCTCAATGGTTATAGTCAAAACGCCTGTATCCAGCAGTATTACTGGTGGTAGGTCCACCAGTGTAGGTCTCTTATATGTGAGAGGCCGGCTGGGAAGATACCACCGCAATGACTATTTCTCCCGCCAAACAGCAGTGATTATTCACTGTTGTGTTTCGGTTTGATGGATATTGTAGGCAGAGTAACTACTGGACATATCGATTAACTTGTGATGTCTCAGGATGGCGAGCGAAGGGGAATGCCAAGCATTGTTTTGCAATTCATCTTGGATTTGCTACCTGATTGTCTGGTTTTGCTACAGTTCATGAGCAGTCGTATCACTTACCATCAGGTCAACGCCATGTTCGTCTCGCCATTCAGTGTAAAAAATTAATGTTTTAGTGGCTGGTGGCCGGTATCCTCATAAGAGTGACATACTCAACCTTCCTATTGAAATAATCCACACCATTTTTACGGTTTGCGATAACATTAACTCGTGCTCTCTGTAAAGATAATGCAAGGCAAATTCGTTTTGGCAACACACCAAATTACTTACGACCCGATTTCGAACGTAATTTTCAAACTATAATTTGAAGTATCGTCGCTGAGGGAAAATTTATGTCCATTGACCCCGCTGCTTCGGTGAACTTTTCATAAACTTTTTAGGAGACAATTTACTCCTTTGTCATCGTAGTTTTTGCTTTATTCTTTTTCGTATCGTTTATATACACATTAATAGTACGTTTTTCTCTTAACAACCTGTCGTTATTTAGTTCAGGTGACCAAGTAACAACTTAGAAATCAGTGATAACTATTTGTTTTTGTAAATTGCTTTTTGAAATAAGGATGAGTATTGTAATGTAGTTATTATTGCAAGTGCGCGGTGGCCTGTTGGTAAACGGACAATCGCGACTGAAACCATGTTCACGGCGGTCGTGGGTTCAAATACCAGGGTACAACTCTGACTTTTCGGGGTCATGGGTGTATTGATAGTCAATAATCACGCACTTTAACGTTGAAGGAAAACATCGTGAGCAAACCTGCATACCATAGCGATTTGAAATAATTTATATGGTATGTAAAGTCCGACAGCCTGCAATTAGCCAGCGTGTTATACGCCCTAACCACTTTCAGTTGTACTCTCGATTGCAGCAGAAGCCCATGTCCTGCTGTGGGACGTAATTAATGCAGTATTTCAATACTGCATTAATCAGAAATCACTGGCCGTTTTAAAGACGGTATAAATTATTTAAAAGATAATTTGGATAGTTCAGCTATATCGTCGCACGTCCATAAAAACATAGCTAGCGGCAATTTAAACTGTGAATGAGATGAAAATGATAGCCACTCACATTATGCCACTCACATTATAATAGTGATTCAAATCATTCACATTCAATGTTTAAAATGTTGATTTTCATATTTCCCTTTGTTTGCCAATGAATACTGTTGAAACGTTGCAAATGATCGAGATTGAAGTGCTTGTAAATAATAATAAACGAGAAACCTTTGGAAATCAAAGATGCGCTCGCCTGAGTCTCCAAGGAAATTGAATTAAAAGCGTAGCTTGTCGCCGATGAGCGCTATTTGTGAACAAACTGTATTTGTAAGATACATCGGGATATTTATTCGATTTGGGTATATGCAAACTTTGTTATGGCGACATGAATTTTGACCGTTAACTTATTTATTTGCTTATCTGAACTTTAGATATGGTTTCAACTCTATTGAGCTGCAGTAATAATTTTAGTGGAGTGTATGCTCATGATCTGTTTAAATCGAATATTTTTATTCATCTTGTTTTTTTCTATGAATAGCGACACGAGCATGCCGTTTGCCTGATGGCAAGCGACAGGACCGTTCATAAACAGTATAAGATTTAAAGTCTTAATATGTCCAGTAGTTACTCTGGCTACAACATTTTATTTATTTAACACTTTATTGTACACCATTTACATAAAAAAGACTAAAACTAAATGAAATTAAATATATGCACAAGTGGCGGTCTTATTGCTTGAAGCAATCTCTGCCAGACAACCATGGGATGGATAAACGAAAAGAACGATAGTTGGGGCTTTGGGTGTACGAGTATTATAATATTTTTAAGTTTATAAATATACATACATACATATATATGTTGAATAAACATATATATATATATATTTATAGGTATATATATTATATGTGTATTTGTTATATATATAACAAACAAAGTTAAATGTGAACAACTCCAATATCCTCATAGAACCTGTAAGTAGTGTTCTTTAACCATTTTTTTAATGATGGGCAGAGTTTTAGCCCGTCTCACCGTTACTGGCAAAGCATTCCACAACCTGGCAGCTTGTACGGTGAAAGATCTGTCTATGAAGGAAGTGGAATGCGCGGGGATTTTCAGCCTTAAGTTCTCCGATGACCTAAGAGACCTCGAATGTGTATCATGAAGGAATTCAAAGCGATTTTTAAGATATGAGGGAGTGAGGGGATTGAAAAGTATGTTATAGAGAAGATAAAGAATGTGTGTATTCCGGCGAAGCCTTATTGGTAGCCACTTGAGCTTTGTACGAAAATCGGAAACATGATCATATTTGCGTAATCCAAATATAAATCTGATACAAAAGTTTTGAAGACGCTCAAGTTTATTATGTTGCTCCTCAGTGATATTAAGATAACTGACATCCGCATAATCAAGGATGGGGAGAAGAAGGGATTGAGCGAGCGATATTTTCGTTTTTTGTTAGAAAATTGCGTAATCTCCGCAAGGACCCAGCCGAGGCGAACAGCTTCCTACTCAACTCTCGGATATGCGGACCCCAGGTGAAATTTTGATCAATGTAGATGCCAAGGTTTTTGACGCTGTCACTATAGGGAATACTTACACCATTACAGATGACAGGTGAAATAAGCGACCAGTTAACTTTAGAAATCAACCTGAGGCTGCCGACTACAATGACCTGCGGTTTGGATGGATTTATCATAAGTCCATATTCTCTTTCAACATCCTTCAATCCGAAACACAACAGTGCATTTTAACTGTTGTCTGGCGGGAGAAATGGACGTTGCGGTGGTATCCACCCAGGCGGCCTCTCAAATATATAGATAGACCTACCACCAATAATTCTAAAATATTGTTGTACCTCAGAGAAGTTGTATGATAAAAAGACTTCCTGAAGCTAAAGATAACTTTTTTTTAATACAATAATTACAAATCGAAAAAAATATCTAAATATCTTTAGCAACAATAATTAACATTATACACTTTTGTCAAGTTCAGTGACATTAATTTATAAACGTTCATTATGGATGGTAGAGAATTAATTTCCCTGTGTAACGAGGCGTGTATGGGTGATAGTGTGCTACGTTAACCAGCTTTTGTGATAGTCGCGTCAAGCTTGTATGGGGGCAGTATCTTAATCGTAGGGAGATTTTTAACCAAATATTTGTATACATATACAGGGTATATCAAGACTGCTACCGAAAACGAAGCCGGGTGGTAGTTTAAGCGACTTCAGACACAATGCAACAGAAAAAGTTGCAAAAAAAAGCGACAATTTTTTTTTGTAATTTTTTTCCTATTGCCATATTTTGGTGGTAAATACATTTTTTCCTAAAATAATAGTGTATACCCTTTAATTTATAAATACTCTAAGATATAAGAGAGTTTAAATTATTATTTTAGCAAAATCTATGGATTTACCACCCAAAAATGACGATATTTAAAAAATCATAAAAAATAATTGTCGCGTTTCTAAGCGAAATTTTTAATTGCATTGTGTTTGTAGCCACTAAAACTACCACCCGGCTTCGTTTTCGGTAGCAGTCTTGAGATACCCGGTATATATCTAAACTATGATTATTATAGTGTGGAAAGATTTGATTGTTTTTTGTATTGAATAGGCTTAGAAACTACTAGATCTATTTGAAAAATTATTTCACCATTACAATCCTGCATTATCCTTTATGAACATAGGTGATAGAATATTTTCGAAAAGTAAATAAATAAATAATAAATAAATAAAAATCGCAAAGCTTATATGGTTAATGTCAATAAAAAAATCGCTTAAACTGAATTATTATTTCAATACACACTATTATTCCTAAAGTACCCGAACGAAAGATACTAGAAAAATTGCTTACTTAGTAAAAATGAGGCGTTTATATATATATCGGAGAATGTCCCGCCCACTCACCCTTCAGAACTCCTGTCCGCCAGGATCAACAATGACACGCAGAGTATTTGTACCGAGCACTGAAACTCAGCAATTTGCTTAGGGATATTCTCTCACCCCTGACCCACAACCAAATCAATTAGAGATGAAGCAAATAGGGCAAGTGGAATAAATAATTATCAGGTTTCTCTTATAGCACAGCGGGGGACAAAATATTGGACGATAAGGCATTATTTCTCAATTGAAAAACTTATAAATACACGTCATATCATCATATACCAATATACACCGATTTTTCAATAGTCAGACATTGTTTATTAATTAAATGAAATATACCACGACTGTACATGGCTTTAATAAAAAAAAAACAACTGAATTAATACGACATTCATTCGAAACTTACTTGTAATACTATTTATTCGAAAATAAATTACGATTGAAATATCCGCCCATAAAGAAAAATCTCGCACGAACCCGAAAATGTAGCGAAAATATGTGAATTCATAATCAACACAATCACATCAGATTTTTCCGTAAGAGTTGGGTGAGCAGGTGAATAAATGGCATGGCCCACTGGATAATGAATGATAGGGGATGCTCCTTTCGCTAAACAATGGTAATAAATACAGTGGCTGCTACGCTTAACACCGTTAGAGAGTCGGAGTCCCTCCCAACGCACACTATGACGCGTTTGTGTGGGTGTATATGTGCACGGTCCATTTTACGTTCACACCGAAATGGTTTTATTGAATCACATAAATTGTTTTATTTATTTGCACATTAAATTTTACTTTAAATTTATAGCACATAGGTGTATGCTCGTAATATAGACCACCACGGTGCAAAAATTAAATTTAAAAATAAAAAGTTATAGTATATATTATTACAGGAAAAATATGTATATTTATATAAAGATACGCGAATATATACACAAGTAGTGAAAAGTTGAAAGTATGAGTTCACCCAAACTGTATTTGAACTGAAACTTTGTAACACTCACCAAAGCTTTTATCTAGCAACGTAAAGTTCGTTTTGTGACAATATTACATATTTCACATTCATTTATTAATATTCATAATTTTACAATCACGACACACGTTTTCAGCGAATTGGTATCGCTTAATTATTGCCTTATGTTACTAAATAATTTAAGTGTATATGAATTAAGATTTAATTTACCTGAAGTGTGCTCGAAAGCAATAAGGATGTTTCTTCTTTACCTTTTGCTCTTCTCTATATTCCTCTATCCTTTTGCACATAATGGCTCTAAACAAAAATACAAATATTGACTTATTCATCACCTTCAGCCATAAAAAATCCATAATTTTTCCAAGAGTTAGCACAGCAACCTGTTGAGAACCTAGTTACTTTTATTGATAATACAAATATTTAGATGTGCCATTCAATTTAGAATGTGTATGGCACCATTGTATCAAACAAGAACACTATTTAAAATGTGGAACTCTAATTATATTTGCTACTTCTAAAGAACATATTTATTTCATTTGAACAGCTAACAAACTTTAACTTAAATTGAAAAACTTTGTTGGAATCCTTTTGATGTTAAGCTACAATACGGTTACTGAAACTATAAATAAATAGAAAGGACATAAATGTAAGTCATAAAGGAGCCTTTACGGTGTGAAACGAGAACGTTTCCAAGTTACTGTGAACACTTGATTCAGCCAATCAAATATACCCACCCTCCAGCATCGCCCGCGCCTCTTCTCTTTATAAACCGAACAGCCGCCGATGAGGGCACAGTTTGTCTCCGGCTGCATTCGCGCATCCTGACCTCCTACTGGACTTATACTAGTACTCTAATAAATAACACCACACAATATTACTGATTCTATCAGTGCTAAGTCTGAAATCTGAATTTCAGAATTCGATATGAGTGGCTCCGGCAAGGGTCTTCTCGGACTTTGGTTGTACAGAAACGGATCTGATTGGCAGATGAAGAACGACTCGCCCCATCATCCAAAACTCGGGGAACTGGCCACGGCCCGCCATCTATCTCAGACCCACAGTGAAAGCGAAAGAATCTCAGTGATATTCACTCTGAAGAATCAAGTTGGTGGATTGGTCCGGGCGTTGACTGTTTTTCAAGATTTGGGGATTAATGTCCTTCATATCGAGTCGAGGAAATCTATGACGGAACTGTCTTCTGTGAGTATTGAAGACGTAATCTCTAAGGGTTTTGCTATAGTTTTTGCTAAAGTAAAATTTAATCCCATAAGGCAGCTTTAGAACATCTTGTCTTAACGAAATCTTTGGTTTGGGCAGTCTGATATTCTGGTGGACGTGGAATGTGATCCTCAAAGGATGGAACAGCTGAAAAGGATGCTGAAACGTGAGGTTCAGGACTTCGAAGTGGTTCCCCCAAAGGTGGGCGAAGAGTTTCCACCTCCAACACCGCTTTCGGCTGCAGCTAGTTTTGGTAAGTACAACCTTGTGAACTGATTATTTAATTGTAGTCGTTTGGATTTTACACCAGTTAGATTTTAGACCAGCATGATTGTGTCGATCGGTGAGAGAAAATCATATCACACTGATTTAAACTGCGTGGACTGGAATGTATTTACCATTAGGTGGAAGGTAGTGCAAGTACAAAATAATGCTGCAAACGTAACAAATCTCAACTGTGTTGTATTACCTAATTCCATAATCACAGTTAATAGAAGAGATTTACTACTTGGTTCGTCTTTCCTATTATGAAGAATATATAAGCCTGGTTACTAGCACTATTTTATATTTTTCGCAATGTATGAAAACACTTTGATGTCAGATATTCTAATGAGAGGTACTGTGATTTAAGAGACTTAAAACGTATCATCTCTTAATAACAACCGGGGTTCAGTATCATACAATGCTTATTAATAAGAATTCTTATCACGCGTGAAGCATTATATCAGGCGGACCACTTGTTAGAAAAGAATCACGACTCAGTTAATAGTTTGGGATTTCATCTGCTTTTTATAGACATATAGTAGTAATAACAATATCTTAATTAATTAGTAGATAGAAAAAAATAAATATGTATAATTAGCAATAGACTTATTATGTTATTAGTGTGTGGTTTTATATTTTAGTGAAATATAAAAGATTCGACCCACAATTATCCCCAGAGAAATGAGCAAAAAAAAAAACAACATCTTCTGGCTTATCTATGTTACAGAAGAGGGACAACATTAACAACAATTAAGATAAAAATATTTAACAAAGATTTAAGGTAAAATACCGAGGTCCATACGTCGAAATAAAAAGCAAATGAACTAAGCAGTAAGCTGTACTGTACTAAATCAGCCCATATACGAGTACATTATATGGTACGTCCCATTGCGTATCTGTATGTCCGACGTTCTTAATCAAGTGTTATCGTTCTATGGCGTTAATAGTTGCGAATTAATAAAATAAATCTAGGATAATGTTTTTTCTGTATCAGCCCATATACACACTGCAGGGCACAACACTATATGTTTAGGCCATACAGTCCACCATCACAGAAATTGTTACATTTTCGCTAGTTTAGTGTCCAAGTAGTAAGTATCCAAGATTTTCGCACGGTGTTTTTCTTCACCGTTAGAAGGCTCCGAAAAGTTTGAGGTGTGCCCTGGAATTTGAACCTGCGATCATCGTGAGCATATTGGCAGCCTTGTCTGGTCCGTCTACGTTTACATGAACAAAGCATTAAAATATTTCCGAATTCACAAACCAAACAATAAAATTGTAACCAAAAATACTTTTTAAATGACAAAATCCTTTGGAAAGCAATTAAAAATTCACGTCCGAACAGATGTAATTATAAATTTCCATACCACTGTATAACTTCGACACTTTTACCAAAGTTAATGAACTTCTTTTCCATTTTCTTTTATATCCTCTGTGAAATGGAATCTCAGTTGACTTAGTATTTTGTTGACATAAGTAACAAGAAAAGTTAGCGGTAATTCAAAATATTGTTGACATTTCGTTTGGTAGATATTAATTTTATTTTCCAATTATTATTTTTATTCTATTAATACATCGTTTAATTGATGTAGCTAAGTGCTTTTGTTAATAGAATTTGCTTTTCAGTTCATATGTATGAGATATAGCTTTTAACTCCAAATTAATAGTATGTCGCGATAGATTGATGCATTTTATTAGCTTAATAATAATAGGCAGTCTAATGCATTGTTTCTCAAAGCGATGATGCCCTTAAGGTATTGGTATCTGTAACGAGAGTTAGAATGTTAATGTAACTTCATTTACTTGCAGGCGTCAGAAAATAATAATTTAATTGACATCAGGGGAGAAAAGTTTTACACATAAAATAAGCTTTTAAATGGCTTTTATACAGAAATATTTGCTAGACTCTTTAATATTTTTTAAATAGAATATATTACAGTGAAATGTCACTTATTAATAATTCGTGTTATTCTACAACAACGTTGTATTTTCATCATTGGTTTTAAAAATAGACTTGTAAATGACATTGGATAATTCCAAAATAGGGAGGTGTTTATTTGTATAATTACTTTGTAAATCGCAAACTGAGCTACTATCGAAATAACTTTGATAACCGATGGCTTAATTAACAATTAAAAAAACACTACATTTCTTTTGTTGTAATGTAGATAAGTTGCTTCTAGCACTATTTCTGGTGGTAATTGCCATGCCGTCGAAATAATGGACTAGTGATTACCAACTCTTCCCAGTCGATCGATATCAGGACTTTCAGGCTTAGCGATGTATTTGAAACCGTGTAGTTACAAATATTGATCTTAGAACTCGACAAGCAGAAGTTACAAAGTTTAATACATTCCCTAATGTGCATTGCAGGCATAGCTGGTGATAAGATCTCCCCAAAAATAATCCGTGGGTTTCTGATTTCTTTATGTCTATACTATAAATAATTAACTAATAAATACACTCAACAGTCGCATACATAGTCCCGACGCCACACTGAGATCAAAACTTGTGGCATGGGTATCAGAAACTACGAGAGACTTTTCGGTCTCACAACCACCCAGACCCGGAACAAATAACTATGGATTACATGAATATTTGTTTCGGTGCGGGGATCGTATCTACGGCCTTACTATTCACAATCAGAGTGCAACTGTGCCACGGAAGCAATCAGACATGTCAATATGATAATTGCATCAGAAATGATTAAATTCAAAGTTAATGTCTCAAGACAGTATCTATTCAGATCTACTAATTAGATATCATAATCTCTCGTTAGTCTGTGACATTTTGTCATGATCGCTATCCGGGAACTCGCTGTAATGTTCACTAGCAAGTAATGCAAATTTCATGATTCTGCCGACTTCGTATCATAAGCGCCATAAAATGTAAGGCGCTGTGGCTCAACTCCACGGGGTGCCATTATGCATACAAGATTGCAGTTGCAGGATTCATATGACTTGCAAACTTGGTTTTTCGTGGTTTTTAAAATCCGACGTGCATTCTAATATATCATACAGGAACGTTCTTTTTTACACGTCACAAATAAAGATGAATTAAGTATTAATGCCAAAACCTGTATGGAGAAATCATAGTAGTCCATTACAATTTACAGCAAAAGAGAATATTTAACGCCCAAGCACTATGCTGCAAATAAGTCGAAATCGCCAAGTCCGCAAAACCACACTAGGCCAGCGTGGTGGATCATAATATGGCTTAACCACCCTCAGTCATACTCTCGATTGTACAGGAGGCCCATGCCCTGCATTGGGATGTATATGGACTGATACAGAAATATCACTATCCCAGATTTGTTTTATTAATTCGCAAATATTATATTGAAAGAAAAGAACCTGGTTAAAAGCGTCAGTCTCGCGACTTAACAACTTAAATCGTTAACAAAAGAAAATGTTTGGCTAACATCGCTGGCGGTGGAAATACAATTTTCCTTCATTTCATTTCACTAGATTTGCTATTTCCGAATGAAATTGAATTTTGTCTGTAGACTTCGGCGAGATTTCTCCCCAAGATCACGAACTTCGGCCGCGGTCAAAACGTTCTGATGTACGCTATGGTTTGACAGCATTAGTGGCGCAGTAGCTTAGACGCCGGCTCATAAACGTTGTGGCTGTGGGTTCGATCTTCACGCCAAGGTTTTTTTTGGTCTGTGGTTATTTATTTCGGGTCTGGGTGTTGTGAGCTCGTAGTTTCTGGTACCCACGATGCAAGACTCGATGTTAGTGTAGAATCAGGACTGTGTATTAACTGTTGGGTGTATTTATCTACTTTATATCCGAATACAAGATTATTTTTTTCCGTAGACTTCGGAGAAATGCCGTGGTTTCCCCGCAAGATCTCGGACTTGGATCGCGCTCAAAATGTGTTGATGTACGGCTCGGAGCTGGACGCAGATCATCCCGGGTTCAAAGATCCAGTTTATCGCAAGCGGCGGGAGCAATTTGCTGCTATCGCCAACAATTATAAGTAGTGAGTATTATAGTCAGTATATACTTTTGCTTGTTTTGTCCTATTGGTCTAGACTCTCTTTAGAGTCTTTCCTCTGAAAGATGTGGGAGCTGAGAACAGTAAGATCCTAGATTTGAATCTAAGATTGGTTTATACTATATGAGTTACCTGAACATGCAACGAATTTCAGTGTATATGTTAATGTTTAAAATAATTATCACAAATGGAACACCTACGTTTGATACTATGTCATAATTCGAAAATATTTTGGGAACAGAGAAAAAAAGCATCTGTAAACTTTTAATTATGACGAAGCATCAGTAAATTACAATAATATGATTTAATGTTATTTATATAATGTTAAAAAAATTGTTAGAAATGTTTTTGCACCGGCAAAGTTACTTAACCTAACTGTACTGACCGTAGCGAAATCGCATAGCGGGGACATCTAGACATTAATCGGACGTTTTCCGCCGGAAAACGAAAACATAACATCGTTTTTCGTGCTTCCCAATTCATGGAACTTCACTTTTAAATATTCCTAAAAAAAATAATACTGGTATCATCAACAAATTCTTCCTGCCTTATGATTGAAAAAGAAAGTTGTGCAATAGTAACAAAAAAAAAAAGATTGCCAAGACGCAAAAAATACAATTGAGACTTCGGCTTACTATCTGAAGACGATTTCTTGATATTATTCTCCCTGAAGCTGTAAAAAGTGATTTCTTTAATACCAATCTTATTTTTCTGAGCGTTCACCTGTGGTTGTGTGTACTTTCTTGAACTATTAATTAAAATTTTCATACTGTTTTGTACTTTAACATAATTTAATGTTGAATAATCTCGAAACATGACTCGTAAGTCATCGCATCGTTCGTACAAACTACTCGTACGTTGTTTCAGTGGCCAACCAATCCCTAAAGTGCAGTACACCGAAACTGAGATCAAGACATGGTAAGTCCATTACAACATTCTACAACATGCACATGAAACCTGCGAGCGATATAAAAAAGATTGCAATAGCGAAGTATCTGTAAAAATCTATTTTCTCTGAAGAGATTGCTTTGCGGGCAAACATACTCTGCGCAGTTATCAACCTTATATGTGACTGAATGTTTTATAGTGTATTCTGTGATGTATTATTATATTGAGTGGTGAAGGAAAATGTAGCGAAGAAACCTGCATTATACCGGGTATATCAAGAATGCAATCGAAAACGAAGCCGGGTGGTAGTTTAAGTGACTACAAACACAATGTAACTAAAAATTTCGCAAAGCAACGCCACAATTTTTATTTATTATTTTTTAAATATCGTCGAGTTTGGGTGGCAAATCCATAGTTTTTGCTAAAATAATAATTTAAAGACTTGCGTACTATATCGTGTTTCAAAAATTAAAAGGATGTTCACTATTATTTGAGAAAAAAATATGTATTTACCACCCTAATACGACGATAGAAAAAAAATATCGTTGCAATTTTTTGCATAATGTTTAGTTGCATTGTGTCTGAAGTCACTAAAACAACCACCCTACTTCGTTTTCGGTAGCAGTCTTGATATACCCTATAAAGAGATTAACAATATTTGCCATGTTCTGTGATGGCCGCCAATCCACGATAGACCTGTATGGTAAACTATAGCCGAAGTTCCCCCAATGTAACTATCAGTTATCGAAGGTGCCCGTGCGATTATAGACATAGATGCATTATTTAAAACGAGTCTCCTTAGTAAAGCTTTGTTTTTTTATCAAAATGCGAAACTCCTGCGGGATGCTATGATGTGTGGTTTGATCAAGCCTTTCTATAAAAACGATAAGTATCGTATTTTGTTTCATACATTATGCGTCGGTGGTAAGAAGCATTTATGACGCGGCGTTGTAAATCACAAGACCGCAAAATTATTGATGAAAAACCAATCGTATCACCATAATTAATAACACACTCATAGAACAACCCAATTAATTTATGAAAAAGGGAACGAATGAAATTAAAAATGTTTTGCACGTCTAAATAACATTTCATATTTGTTTATCTCACTTGTTGCTTCACTCATCAATCTCTATTAATGAGTATCCCGCTGCGGCCGCCATGTTTAATTCGCCTGACCTACAGGGGGATCGTGTTCCGTGAACTGCACAAACTGTACCAGAAGCACGCTTGCCCTGAGTACTTGGAGAACTGGCCACAACTTGTCAAGTACTGCGGCTACAGAGAGGATAACTTGCCACAGGTGACTGTTTTCAACCATTGTTTGGAGTTGGAGTACAAGTTGCTATTTTACCGACACTTTGTATTGTTATCTTATTTTGAGTACTACTTTAGTATAAGGATTGTGATCATACTTCAGTTTTTTATTACAATGAATGGCGAGACTAGCATGCCTGATGGTAAGCGATACGATCGCTCATGAACAGTAGCAAAACCAAACAACGCCTTGCATTACAAAGCAATGCATGGCATTCCACTAAACGACAAGTATACTAGTAAACACTAGTGTTCGTATTATTGTTTGGAATTTAACAAGTAACATTATTACTGAGGTCTCGGGTTCGAATCCCAGGTCGGGCAAAGTGGTAATGGAATTTATATTCATTATCAGCTGGGACTCAAGAGTTTCTGCCTGATGTGGCCATAGGCTCGCCCCATCATACAGGGTATATCAAGACTGCTACCGAAAACGAAGCCGGGTGGTAGTTTAAGCGACTTCAAACACAATGCAACAGAAAAAGTTGCAAAAAAAAGGGACAATTTTTTTTTGTAATTTTTTTCCTATTGCCATATTTTGGTGGTAAATACATTTTTTCCTAAAATAATAGTGTATACCCTTTAATTTATAAATACTCTAAGATATAAGAGAGTTTAAATTATTATTTTAGCAAAATCTATGGATTTACCACCCAAAAATGACGATATTTAAAAAATCATAAAAAATAATTGTCGCGTTTCTAAGCGAAATTTTTAATTGCATTGTGTTTGTAGCCACTAAAACTACCACCCGGCTTCGTTTTCGGTAGCAGTCTTGAGATACCCGGTATATGAAGGAACTCATAAGACGAATCGGCGGTGCCCTAGTAGTTCGTCTACTTACCCCTCCCGGGAGAAAGGCGTGAAAAATGTAGAAAACGTAGGTTTGCCACAGTAACAAAATTTTATTTTTGAACCATTTGAATATCTTCTTCTATCCATTGATGCATGGATGATATAAATATAAGAACATTTAATATATAAAAAACATTATGTGCATACTACAATAAATGCAGAACATAGTAAAAAATTTCATAGGTAGGTCAAAAACTAGTTTACATTAAAAATAAACACGCATTAAAGTCTCAAAACGTCGATTTATGTATCTCATATTTAACGTAACTATTGCAATTTATACGGGCTCAGCGATCATGCAAACTGAGCCTCTTGGCCCACCGCCAACAGACAGCGAAAAAACACTCGACAATTTATGGAAATGAGATCATTTTCGCTGAAGGAATACTCGTGAGGGAACCTGCATAGCGATACGTAAGAAATTCTATGGTATAAGAGATTTTCCCACTCACACCCACCACTCCAACTCCTGTCAGCCAGGATCAACAGTGGCACATAAATAATTGCCACCGAACTCTGGAGCTCGGCGAGTTTCTCAGTGACACTAGCTTGTCTGTAACCCGAACGAAATATATCCGAAAAAAAAAAACAAATAGGAGGAGTTGGAAATAAATAATTGTCCAATTCCCTCCGCAGCAAAACGGATGACAACATATTCTATGGTATGTAAACTCCACCAACCAGAACAAGGCCAAGGTTGTATTTTTTTGCATAAAATGGCGAGACGAGCGTTTTGTTGGTCTGATGGTAAACGGTACGACCGCTCATGACTTGTAGCAAAACCAAACGACACCATGAATTACAAAGTAATGCTTGGCATGTCACTACTCTCGCTATCCTGAGACATAAGATGTTTTATCTCAATATGTCCAGGGACCCTACTTTATAAATCCGAAACGAAGTTCGAAACTTCGGACGATCGAAGTTTATATATGATACGAATGTACCTACGTATACTTATGGTGGTTGTTGACTTAAGGTCGTAACCATAGATTTATGGTTACGATGTACGTTATACAAATTCGACGTTTTACAGAGTAGGTATATTCGTATTGTATATAAACTTCGGTCGTCCGAAGTTTCGAACTTCGTTTCGGATTTACAAAGTAGTAACCAGTAGTTACTCTGAATATAATGTGCTTCAAACGGGAACTCAACAGTGCATTTACATTGCTGTTTTACGGGTGAAATAGACATTGCAGTGGTATTTGCCCAAGCGGACTCTCACATAAGAGAGACCTACCAGCAGTAAAGTAAACTAACTCGTTTCAATCGTCTCGATTGCACTAAAGCCCATGCCCTGCAGTGGGACGTATATGGGCTGATACAGAATAACACAGCTAATTTTCAGTTGGAGGATGTGAGCGTGTTCCTGAAGCGTAAGACCGGGTTCCAACTGCGGCCGGTGGCGGGGTATTTGTCTCCCAGGGACTTCTTATCCGGCCTGGCGTTTAGAGTGTTCCATTGCACTCAGTATATTCGTCACTCGTCCGATCCGTTCTACACTCCGGAGCCGTACGTACATGCTTTTTAATTTAGCTTTTGTTAATGGTTTCTTAGATTTACACGAATGTTACACATTGAAATAAAACTATTATTTAGGGATTTTATCGCCAAAAACCAAACCAAACCAATCCGCGATAAAATCCGTAAATAATAATTGTATTAAATTAGCTCTTATTATTAAAATACGTTTTAATTTTATGAAGTATAGATTATATTAAATTCAGAATTTGTTATATTATTTTGTACAACTAATAAAATGTAAATAATTAATCTGCTTTGCTAATTTTAGTTTTTTTTTTATGATGTTCAATCTTAGAGTATTTATATATAGAGGGAGCGCTGTCATACATTCGCGTTTTGAAAAACGTAGATATTTTCTTGTTCGTAATGTTGGTAGTGCTCCTATATTAGTAAAAATTATATTAATTATTTAGCAATAAATTTCTAATAGCTAACGAACGAGACACAGGCAAGAACTGACTTTATTTTTAAAAAACAGTATTACATACAATATGGTAGATGGCGCTACTGTAGTGTGTGATATTGTCGATAAAATAGACATAAAATAACACCCCCACTTATCACAATATCCACTAAACAATCTTAAACAAAATTATTCTGTCAGAACTATGCCAAGAAGCAACATAAATTTATAATATTTTGCTCTACATAAACTTTTAGTTAATATGTCAGCCGGCATATCAGCTGTTGGCAGATACAGCACTTTAACAATTTTATCTTTCACTACATCACGACAAAAATGATGTTTTATATCTATATGCTTTGTACGTTTGTGAAAGACTGGGTTTGCACACAACTTCTGTGCGCCCTGGTTATCATTGAATAGACTGATCGTATACATCGTATTCGTTATTTCATATTGTAATGCCTTTAGATATATTGCTTCTCTACATGCCTCAGATAGACCAACATACTCTGATTCAGTGCTAGAGAGAGCTACACATTTCTGTTTTCTACATTCCCATGATATTACTCCATTGGATAACAAAAAACACATTCCAGTATATGACCTCCTATCTACAGAATTAGAGGCCCAATCAGCATCTACATAGCCAGTTATTTCTGAATTACCTTCTTTACAATATTTTATTCCATAACATTTAGTTTTTTTTAGATACTTCAAAACTCTTTTCGCATATTCCCAATGCTCCTTTGTGTGACAATTATTAAATTGACTTAAAAAACTTATAGAGTAACTAATATCTGGCCTAGTTAAAATTGACAGGTACATCAAACTACTAATTAGTTGTTGATAGGGCACATTGTTATTTTCACCCACATGGCCTTTATTTATATTTAATTTGACGTCCATGGGAGTATCAACAGTATTACAATCACTTAAATTAAATCTGTTCAAAAGTTGATCAATATAATGTTCCTGACTTAAAGTTACATATCCTTTATCTTTATTGAAAGTTACATTCATTCCAAGACATAATTTAACTTGTCCTAAGTCCTTAATGCTAAACTGATTAGATAAAATCTGTTTCAAGTTCTCAGTCTCAATCTTATCATTGGAAAATATAAAAAAATCGTCAACATAGACCGTTACAATGGTTTTACATTTGTTAATATCCTTTATGTACATACAAGGCTCTATTTTTGATCTTTTGTAACCATTATTAATCAAACAACTATCAACTTTTTTATTCCAAGCTCTAGCAGCCTGCTTTAGTCCGTAAATGGCCTTTTTAAGTTTCAATACTTTACAAACTGAACTACTACTATTATAACAATCTGGCATTTTCATATAAATAGTTTCATCTAAATCACCGTTCAAGAACGCAGTCTTTACATCTAAATGGTTAACATCTAAGCCTAACTTTACAGACAATGCAAATAAAAGTCTAAGAGTTGTATGTTTCACAACCGGCGAAAATGTTTCTACATAGTCTACACCATATTTTTGGGTGAAGCCCTTTGCGACCAGACGAGCACGATAACGCACATTATTTTCACTATCGTACTTTTTCTGCATAACCCACTTGCACTGCACTATAGTACCATCAGTTGGTACATCAACGAGTTCCCACGCATTATTTTTCTCGAACGACTGTAGCTCATCCTGCACTGCCGCTAGCCACTGTTCTTTCTCAGGACCTTCCAAGGCTTCTTGCGACGATATCGCACCCGGGAATATGTTTTCATCTTCTATATAAGCACTTGCAAATCCATATCTGTCTGGCTGCTGCCTACGTCGAGGACCACTTATTATGTTGTCATTGTTGAGTATAATAGAGTCATCACTGTCTGTTGTACCAGACTCAGAACTATCTTATGTATCATTTTCACAAGGTACATAAAGTTCACCGCTGTCATCTGTGTTCAAACTCTCTGATCGTTCAAGTGAATCCTCCTGGAGTGTCAAATCTTTTTCCTCCACTGGAACCATATTCACCTCATCTGAACTATTTTCCTGTACCTTCAGAACATTCTCTGTCTCTATCTTCTCCAATACTATAACATCTCGACTTGTAGTAATGACATTGGACTTCGGGTTGTAAATCCTATACCCTTTGACATTATTGGAATAGCCGACAAGGATACATTTTTCAGACTTTCTGTCCCATTTTAATCTCTTTTGTTTCGGCACATGTACCATGATTGTACTACCGAAAATACGTAAATGACTTACATCTGGCTTTCTGCCTGTCCATATCTCGAAAGCAGTTTTATAATTTAATGATGTAGTCACAGTCCTGTTCTGTAAGTACACTGCAGTGTGTGCCGCCTCCGCCCAAAACTTTTTTCTCGAGACCTGCATCGAACAGCAGACACTTGGCTTTCTCAACGATAGTCCGGTTGTATCGTTCCGATAGACCATTCTGTTCAGGTGTGTATGGGTTCGTATTGTGATGTACTATCCCATGCGACATCAAATAATTGTAAAAAATAAATATAAGTCATACGACTAAAATCATCTATGAACAGCATAAAATATCTAGAACCACCTATAGATTGATTTTCCATCAGTCCACTGAGATCAGTATGCATAATATGTAGCAACTCAGTACTTCTGCTACCTTCTTTGGGAAAAGGTAAGCGGCTCTGCTTGCCTTCACAACATGTGACACAAGACCACTTTGAGATATCAGTCTTATTATCAAGAGTCAATCCTTGCACAGCATCTTGCATCTTGTTCAAGTACTGGCTGTTGACATGACCTAGACGTCGATGCCAAACTTCACTAGACACCATCACTGCAGCTGATGAACAATATTCAGGCATTTTTAATTTATACACCCCATTCAACAGACTCGCTGTAGCTACCAGTACTCCTGCTCGGTTGAAAATCTCACAACCATCATTGTTGAATAAAACTTTATTTCCTTTCGATATAAGTTGACTCACAGACAACAGATTTGTAGTCAATTTCAGCACGCATAATACACCTTCTACTGTAATATCATATTCACAGGCACGCGTTTTTGTCGTAATCTGCACATCGCCTGAACATAATACAGGTACTTTATCTTTGTTTGCCACGACAATTTCCTTGATCATAGGATCCCGCGACACATTTGACAACCATTCTTCGTTTGCAGTTAGATGAACACTCGCCCCGGAGTCAATATACCAATCTTTTTTGCAAAATTCTCTATTCAGGAACACGGCGCTAAACGCATTACTGCTTGTACGTTCATTTTTGTTTGTATTGGACGAATTTTTGTTCGAAAATGTACACTGGTTGCGGTAATGCCCTGTTTGTTTACATTTGTAGCATGTTATGACTTTTGGTTTTGACTTTGTCATCTGGGCGTTGTCTTTGGTCACAGTGCTACCGACATTCCGGTTCTTCTTGAAACTTACAAACGCACCACTAGAATTGACAGCGCTATTGTCGCCGCCATTTCCGCTTTCTTCCATGTCCAACAACTTGGTTTTAATGGCGTCTGCTGTCAATGGTATGCCGCAATGCTCAATCGCCATTATCATAGGCGAATATTTTTCTGTTAATCCCGCCAACAAAAGCGATGCGACCCAGCTCGTCGTTAATGTTAAAACCAGTACCACTCAATTTTTGGCTTGTTTCAATGATTTGCGTCACGTACGAAATCATTGAGACGCTATTTTCGAGTCGTATGGAAATCATAACTTCTCAGTAAACTGATTCTCCTCGTAAATCCTGAGTCATCAAATAGGTTCTTCAATTTCTTCCACAGCTCATAGGTCGTTTGTACACTTTTTATGTGCACGTATAGCGACGAATCTATGGTCAGAATTAGCTTGGCTCTAGTTTTCGCATCACCTGCTGCTCCTATTTCTGTTGGTACAGTCTCCGACTTGATACAATCAGACATTCCCTCCAGAACTAAGAAATTCTCAGCCGCGAATGCCCACTCACTGTAATTCTGTCGTCCTTTTAGCTTGGGAACATTTACAAGATAGTTCGTTGCCATTCTTCACAAATTTATGTTGCAAATACTGAATAACACTGCTAACTATGTTTCCCTACTTTTACTAACTAAATTATAATAAAAACTGAGAATTATGGGACTGGGCCCATAACCTCTAATAACTAACGAACGAGTCACAGGCAAGAACTGACTTTGTTTTTAAAAAACAGTATTACATACAATATGGTAGATGGCGCTACTGTAGTGTGTGATATTGTCGATAAAATAGACATAAAATAACAAAATTGGTACAAATTCTTTTGATAGCCGAAATTATATTTGGCTATTATCCTTTTAAAACGAGTTTGAGTAGAATTAAATAGACCTAAACTACTTATTTTTAATATTTTTTAAAATAATTTATGTATGTTGCACAACCTGTTCAAATATTAGCCAATAGGAGGGCAGAAAAAGGTGGCCCGGCACCACCATTTTTATCTACGTTTTTGAAGTACCAGCGCTCCCTCTATACAGGGTATATCAAGACTGCTACCGAAAACGAAGCCGGGTGGTAGTTTAAGCTACTTCAGACACAACGCAACAGAAAAAGTTGCAAAAAAAAGCGACAATTTTTTTTTTGTTATTTTTTTCCTATGGCCATATTTGGGTGGTAAATACATTTTTTCCTAAAATAATAGTGTATACCCTTTTATTTATAACTAATCTAAGGTATAAAAGTGTTTAAATTATTACTTTGGCAAAAACTATGGATTACCACCCAAAAATGACGATGTTTAAAAAATCATAAAAAATAATTGTCGCGTTTCTATGCGAAATTTTTAGTTGCATTGTGTTTGTAGTCACTACCACCCAGCTTCGTTTTCGGTAGCAGTCTTGAGATACCCGGTATATATATACTCTAAGTGTGCAATGTTATTATTTATGCGCCAATAGCCAATATATGAATACACACAAATGTTAACACTTGTCAATTCACTTTGAAACTATTCCCCGTTTCCCGTTAAAAGATTAAATTCTACAGTATCTATTCGAAAGTGAGAAAGCAAGAATTTTATGTCATGTAATTAGTCCAAATTTAAAAATACGACTTGAAACCTTACCACATTTTCTTCCGCTCAGGACAATATTTTTTTGTAATTCGAAAACTAAATTGTAATTTACTTCAAAAATGATTGCTTCATTATTATCCCTGATATTTTATCTGTCAAAGTGTTATTAGCTCTTCTATGTACATCTATAAAAATATTTACGATTCACCTGCACCGACGTAATATTATTGATTGAATAAAAATCGAATAAATAAATCGTAAAAGATTTGATGTTCAGTAAATATTACAAGTAAAACCAACATGTAATTTTTATTTCAATCACTATTTTATAGTAAGCTGTATTTGAAAATAGCATCAGTGGAGTTTCTTGCCCTTTCTTCTCCAGATTATTTTTATAGATTCAATAAAATCAATTTTCATTAGATTTTACGCGTAAACATCCATATCAAATGGTTCATTTGTTGTAGTGATTGCTGCCACGAACTTCTCGGTCACATGCCATTACTGGCCAACCCAAGTTTCGCCCAGTTTTCCCAAGAACTCGGCTTAGCGTCACTTGGTGCATCCGATGAGGACGTCGACAAGTTAGCTACGGTACGTACTAATAACTTTGTTACCTTGCTTCTAGATATATGTAGCTGCCACGAGGATAGATTATTAAAGTTTGATACCGTTGTAATAGTATGTGAACTTCCAACGGCATCTTATAGTTGAACAACAATTAATTGTTCTCTGGGTGTTCTGCCTGTACTTTCATTCATAGATGCGTGGGATGAAACTTAGAATTAGTTTCCCATACTTACGAGTGTGGATATGAGTTGTTTTCGGAATATCAATCTCGTTGAGTTGCTTAGTATTCATTACAAATGTGTGATTGAACATTCTAAATATTGACGTCCAGCCATACTGAAAATCTCTGGTAATATTTTGTCGCGACCTGACGCAGAGCTATAAATCTTTCGCGTCTGAAATATCTTACAAAATATTAATTATTTTCTCAATCAACTCGCATAGCTGAATCATCCGATTTTTAGATAATATAATTTTACGACCAGGCTTTGATCTTAAATAATTATTTTTACCACAAGTCCAGTATCTATCGGTATAATGATCGTCACGTCATTGGAAGACATGAAATTAACTTTATGGAGAAATGTATGTAAGTTATCTATTCGGCCGATAGTGGCAAGGTATATTTCATAGAAATATTGCAATTTCATTTTTGAATTTTGAAAGGTAAGAGTTTAAATTCATTTAGATCATCAAAGAAAATATTTCGTCATAAACAGACTAGAAAACTATTTGTTTAATACCTATGAAATAAATTAGACATAAGGGATAAAAACAGTGATTTTAAAAAAGGAAATGTTTTTACACAATGGACAGTTACATTTTTCCGGCCCATATGAAAAACATGCGAATCACAATTATAATATAACTATAATATTCATGTAAACATTTAATATCTAAACACAAGACGAATAATACTAGACTACAGGCCCATTATTATGCCTCATCTGAAATCATCCAACCGTAACTTCTACACAATTCCATCTATTCAAACTATGTACATAATTATATATTACAGTATATTATCTGGTTACATAGACTGACCACAATACAAATGACTACACGATTCCGCAATTATTGTAGACCTTACATTACTTCAATCAAATACACACCAGATTATAACTTACGGCCTAAAAACGACAAGAGAAATAAGAACACAAATAAGTGTGTGTTCTTATTTGATATAAGTATGGTCCAAAAACATAACAAATCTTAATTTAAAGGAATAAGGTTTATTTATACCGGAAGTTGATTATAATTCAAGCCTTTTTGCTACAGCAGCGAGATACATGTCGTAGTTCGGAATTCAAATGTATAAGTATAAGCAACCTCGGCCACTTTTGACGTGTGATTTTGTTCCGGACCCTGTATCTAGTATATGTTTGATCGAAGGTTCATTCCTTTTGCAGCTCTATTTCTTCACCGTCGAGTTTGGACTATGCCGTCAGCCTGATGGAACATTCAGAGTGTATGGAGCTGGTCTCCTGTCGTCTGTAGCTGAGTTGCAACATGCTCTCACAACTCCTGAGAAGATCAAGCTCTTCGACCCTGCAATTACTGTCAATGAGGAATGCATTATTACTTCGTACCAGAACGCTTACTATTATACCGAATCTTTTGAGGAGGCGAAGGAGAAGATGAGGTAGGTTTAGTATTTCGTTGTTTTTCTTATATAAATAATTTGTTAGTCAGATTTATTTTGAGAGGAATTTAAATCTTAGACTACCATACTAACCATAGTAGGATTTGAGAGACATTACATTTTAAGATCAGAAGAGAAGGCATCCCTTTGAAGATCTCTCAACTGCGCAAGTTTGCACACGATGTTTCTCTTTCAAGCCATAAAGAACCCTAATAATAATAATGTATTGTAGAATATCGACGTAACTTCGAGAACTCAGAGGATCGATTTACCTAACCCGTTGTTTGTTTGTTCAGTTCTGCTAACTTTGCTTATCGCTCAAGTTTTTTGATTGCCGATGGTTCAAACATTCGTTCCATGCACTCTAAGAAACTGGCAACTTAAATATATTCCCACAAGATTCGTTGATGTTTATGGGAGGCGATCACTTTCTTATTATAAAATTAGATAAAGATTTTGGTGTGTTGATATTCCATCATTAATGCGTGGTAATGCAGATAGAAATAATGTATCTACAATTTATTAGCATACATTTCATTTAGATTCAATATAGTGAACTTCTCACGAAAAATTTACAGGGCTTTTATACGAGAAAAGGTTTAAAGATTTTAATAAAATTGCGGCCCCAATAGATTCAGGAATCGGACCTACTCGAATCTAATTAAATGTGTATCAACCAGCTGAATTGAATCCTAAGTAGTTGGAGTAATCCGAAGGGAATCCCAAGTAGGCAATACATATTTACGTAATACGTATCTACTTTTATAACGCAGTGTACGTTCACTTTAGCGACTTTCTAATGGTCCACTGTAATATGCCCTATATTAGTAAAGGGCTTTAAATTTCTGCTCCCCTAATATAGCATAGTTTTGCCGTTCATAGTACATGGAATTGGTGCATAATGTAACATAAGCGATTTTTTATTCTATGCTTCTTAATTATTGGCAGTGCGTACTATTTCTCATAAACTGACAGAGTTTCCAACACCAAAAAGTCTGTCGTAGACTCCAGTTGTCATGAAACAAATGTATAATTCTTGTTTCAAAAGATACATCTTAATGCGGAGTCAGGACTATTAGTGACTTTTGGATGTATTTATTGAATGAATGTATTTATTCAATGAAACCCACGTCACTCACAATAATCAAAACAATATTTTTCTTTAGCTACTTGAAATACCGATAATAGTTTGGAAAACGTTGCTAGCGGCTATCGACGATCTCCGTTCCGCTCACTGCTCAGCCCCAGCGACCTGCATTCATCCAAACGTTAAATTATTCCATTTTCCACATTTTTTTGTTGGCTACGATCCGACGTAACAAAATGTCAACCGTTGTTAACTTAACGTTGACATTGAATTAAGTTGTAGTCTGATTTGATAACATACATACTTAAGCTAGATATCTCCGAAAGGGTAGGCAGAAGTATCTCGAGTAGACTTTTTATGTGATAAAGGGCGATTAGAAATATGAAAAATATTCCAAGGTTTGTTTTTATTGCCATGAATGGCAAGACGAGCATGCCGTTCGCCTGATGGTAAGCGATACGGCCGCTCATGAATAGTACCAAAACCAAACAACACCTTGAATTACAAAGCATTGCTTGGCATGCCACTGCGCTCGCCATCCTGAGACATAAGATGTAAAGTCTCAATATGTCCAGTAGTTACTCTGGCTACAATGTCCTTCAATCCGAAACACAACAGTACATTTACACTGCTATTTGGCGCAAGAAATAGACATTGCGGTGGTACCTATCCAGGCAGCCTCTCACATATGAGAGACCTACCACCAGTTAATGTGGTTGTGCTTTATCTGTATACGTGGAATTACAAATGCAGTTTTTTATCTGTTTATTATCATGCAACTAAGAGCAAATAAGAGCAAAAGCTAAGAGCGGATGCCATGAAATATTTTATTTCTGTTTTATAAACAACTAGGTGAGAAACGTCTTAATATGGCGTGCCCAATATGGCGATAAGTTCGCCATCTCGTGGGACACCACACCACATCGTGGGACGGAACATACACGGTGAAATGTGGGTGTCCTGGCACCTCTGCCTACCCCGTCTGAGATAAACGCGTGAGTTTATGTATGTACTTCCATAAATGAGTACTTTGCCATTACAATTATTGTCAAGGTCTAGATTGCACTAATGGGGTATTGTGCATAACGTGCCATTGACGATGATTGCCGTCTCTCATAAGCCACTTTTATGCATTTTGTTATACACAGTCAGGTCATAAGTATTGTCACACAGTAAAAACTTTTCTTTTAGAATGCTTGCCACAAAAAAGTTTATATTCGAATTTCGAATTGTTCAAGAAAAAAATAATTTAATTAAAAATTAAAACACCGACTTCAATGTGCACTACAAAGTAATAAATAATATATATTTAATTGTGCTAGCACACATTGATTAATTTTCTTATTGACTAGACTAGCCAACAAATCTTAAATACGTAATATTTTGAAGGCGGGTCGCCAAGTGCCAATCGAGAACAAATTTAAGTAATGTAACACAGTTGAATATTACCTACTTGTAGATGTATCGTTGGCGCTCAGTTAGGTCCATATGTAAACTAGAAACAAATTAATTTAACATATTGATCCTACGTATACATTTGTTGAAATTTTAATAGAATTAATATGTGTCATATGTGTGGTCTAATTTTAATTTATTGCATATGATCAAAGATATAGTGGTCAAGGGTTTCAACTCCAGGGTACACCATTGACTTATTGGAGTCACTTGCATATTTATATGTGTATACAATTACTTTAATAGTGATAAGAATCATAGTGAGGAATGTATAAGAAAGGGAAGGGTTGTTAAGTTTGTATGTTTCGCTCGATTGTACATAAGTCCGATGCTCAACAATGTTGATTAAGAGCTGATATATTAAGGACGGGCGGTTTTTCTATTATGTAGTTATCAGGACAGGGACTGGAATTTGCACCAGATATGACTATAGACTCTCGCCCCCAATCACACCGAGGGACAAAACACGCAAGGCGTAACGTGGGTGTCCTGGTTGATACCAGGAGAATCTCTGCATACCCCTTCTGGGAAAATGGCGTGAGTTTATATAGATTAAGGTAAAGTAATATTGCGTGTAAAATTGCGTATTTTTCGCTAGGATGTTTTACACAAATTAAATTTAAGTGTAGGACGTCGTGTTCGTCATTTGGCGACCCGCCTTCAAAATATTACGTATTTAAGATTTGTTGGCTAGTCTAGTCAATAAGAAAATTAATCAATGTGTGCTAGCACAATGAAATATATATTATTTATTACTTTGTAGTGCACATTGAAGTCGGTCTTTTAATTTTTAATTAAATTATTTTATTTATTACTTTTTAGTTTTCATAAGCATTGCAATAATGCCAAAGGTAATCATATAATGAAAAACTGGAATCAATGTATACAAAAAATGAACCACTGTGATCCTTTATAATTTCAAAAACGAAAATTAATATTTTATGATTTTTAAGGAAGCTACACTGTCATTTCGTTTTTATGATAAAGAAAATACTAAAATCGGCTCAACCTGCTAGAGATATTGAGTACACTTATGCGTGGTAATCATTCGTTACCCGTTATAAAACACATATACTTAACCTAATGGACGAAAAATCATTGCATTTCTGCAAAGTTTTGTGGAGGTCTGCTCTCCAGATATGTACCTATTCATCAGATCATCACCATATTTTATGTGACCAACATTATGTTAATTATATAATTCGTTTCGATTGTATAATTCGTTCCGAAGAAAAGTTATTTAAAATCATTTATTTATTGTCGCAGATATTTAGTATTTATCTTTGTATATATTCCCCCCCCCCTTCCCACGCCCTTTCCATCCCCTCCCCCCTTGAAGTAGTAATAAACGTATACTGAACCTAATGTAAAAAGAATTATTGCTGTACTGTTCAATTTTGAGGAGTTCTGCCCTTCAGGTCCAAAGATATTCATCAGGTCTTCACAATATCGTTGTGGTTACGCGCCAATTCAAATTTTTGACATACTGAAAAATTTGAATATTACCAAAAGATTCGTTTATCGTACCATCAAACGATACAATGAAGACTCTAGTGTAGATGACAGGTCAAGAAGTGGTCGCCCTCGGTCTGTTAGGACTCCAGCAGTGATAAAAGCTGTGAAGGCGCGAATTCAAAGAAATCCCAAACGTAAGCAGAAACTGTTGGCCCTTCAGATGGGGTTAAGCAGAACCACGGTGAAAAGGGTGTTAAATGAAGACTTAGTGCTTCGGGCATATCGAAGAAAAACAGGACATCGTTTGAATGCTCGTCTAATGGACCTGAGACTGAAGAGATGCCGCGCTTTGTTGAAGCGGTACGCGGGAAAGATATATCAGGAAGTTCTTTTTTCAGATGAAAAAATTTTTACCGTAGAAGAGAGCTACAACAAACAAAATGATAAAGTGTACGCACACAGTAGTGAAGAAGCGAGCAACGGTATTCCGCGTGTCCAACGAGGTCATTTTCCATCCTCGCTCATGGTATGGTTGGGTATTGTGTACCAAAATACAGTCCTGATGAACCTTGTGGAACCTGTTTCTCATACCATGTTCAATAACAGGCACTGGGTATTCCAACAAGATTCGGCGCCAGCTCATAAAGCGAAGAGCACACAAGACCGGCTGGGGGCGCGTGAAATTGACTTCATCCGGCACGAAGACTGGCCCTCCTCCAGTCCAGATTTGAATCCGTTAGATTACAAGATATGGCAACACTTGGAGGAAAAGGCGTACTCAAAGCCTCATCCCAATTTGGAGTCACTCAAGACATCCTTGATTAAGGCAGCCGCCGATATTGACATGGACCTCGTTCGTGCTGCGATAGACAACTGGCCGTGCAGATTGAAGGCCTGTATTCAAAATCACGGAGGTCATTTTGAATAAACTTTAGTGTCATAAGAATCTATGTTTTGTTAAGTTCATTTTGGTAAATAAATGGTTACATAATGAATAAACATGTTTCAATTATTTTATATTAAACATGTGACAGAATTTATGACCTAACTAGGTACTAGAACTTAGAATTATCTACAATACAAATAATAGCAAATACAAAACTGTTTAAAAAAACGTGTAGTCCTTACGTAAGGATTACAGAGAAATACGGACCGTTATTTAAGGGTAGCTGTGGAAAACTTTATGGAGGCCTATCTACAGACTTCCTGCGTCTATAATATTTTTAATAATCGCAGTAGTGAATTTTGCATTATTATTTTAAATGCTGATGATGAATATCAGATGTTAATTCATACGAATACCCTCACAAATTCTACTTGGTAGCGAAAACATACTGATAAATCGCGACGATTTTTATTTTTTATTGCAATGAATGGCGAAACGAGCATGCCGTTCGCCTGATGGTAAGTTCTGACCTCTCATAAACAGTAGCAGAACCAAACAACACCTTGAATTACAAAGCAATGCTAGCATTCCACTGCGCTCGCCATCCTGAGACATAAGATGTTAAGTCTCAATATGTCCAGTTCCCTGGCTACAATGTCCTTCAATCCGAAACACAACAGTGCATTTACACTGCTGTTTGACGAGAGAAATAGACAATGCGGTGGTACTACCTACCCAGGTGGTACCATACCACATATGAAAGACCAACCACCAGTAAATTGATTTGACTCAACACGCGTCTCGTCGCATCGGTTCGCGTCGCGTTACAACAATATGTTTTCGCTAGTATCACATCTTAGGACGGAACATACCAGACGAAACATGGATGTACTGGTTGGTACCTACTGAGGTAGAAGTAATCCTCCACCTACCCCTTTTAGGAAAAAGGGGTTATTATGTATGTTTGTTATGTATGTTATGTCTGAAATTATTATATATTTGATATGTTTATGTATATTCTACATCGTCAAGACAATAAATAACAATGCTTCCACATAGCTGTTTGAAATCGATCGACACAGATAGCGCTTGCAGAGTAAAAGCTTTTCCTACCATTTCCGTGATCATTTGATTGGTGCAATTTCCGACGTCGACAAATCTGACAAGTATCGGAATCGAATTTTTTATAACAACGCCTCAATAAAATGTTACAAATACTATCGGCTTTATTCGTGGTCAGTTTAAAAGTCTATGTACATAAGTTATTGAATCTTTTATTTTCTCCGCTCAAACTGAATTCAAAGGTCGGTTGAACTAGACAAAAAAAACATTTGATAACTAAAATATAACAAAGGCCGATCTTCTATAAGTTAACACTTTCCGCGGAGCAACATTATTTTACGTAATATTTGATAAACGCAAATTCACACAACGTTTAATAACGACAGCAAAAAATATTTATTCTATGAAGAAAGTGTATACCGGGTATATCAAGACTGCTACCGAAAACGAAGCCGGGTGGTAGTTTTAGTGGCTACAAACACAATGCAACTAAAATTTTTGCTGAGAAACGCGACAATTCTTTTTAATGTTTTTTTAAATATCATCATTTTTGGGTGGTAAATCCCAGTGGCGTGCCTAGGGTTGTGGACTAGGGCAAGCACAATATTTTTTTAGTAACAATATGTATTGGGTCAAGAGCAAAATGTTAGGTATTAAGAAAGAAGAACGTGTTCATCATGCGATAGAGGGCGAGCCTATGCGATGTAATTAAATAAAAATAGACCCCAGATTCGAATCCGAGACATCAACTTTGCGCCATCGAGGCAGTCCTAGACCTACCACACGATCTATATAAGATTAGGATAAAATCCAATAAAATAATAACTATCTTTATCACCGTTATGAAAAAATCTATTACAACAAGTTGTTTCGAAAAAATCTAATAGATGGCGCGATTTCCACGGCCATCTATTTAATATTGCCAAAATACTGAAGGGCCCATCATTAGTTTTAAATAGATGAATAAAACAAATGTGTAAGTTAAATTACTTTTGGGCATGCATACGTAACTTTATATTGTAATTATTTTGTAAATTAATAAACGGCACTACAATAGCACAAGTACGGCGTCGTGTTTAACTTCGCGGCCACAAATTATCTTATATATAAAAATGAATCGCAAAATGTGTTGGTAACCGCATAATTCAACAACGCCTGGACCAATTTGGCTGATTTTGGTCTTGAAATATTCGTGGAAGTCCTGGGAAGGTTTTAGGGGTGGGAAAAATAGAAAAATTTCTGAGGAAGATACTAAAAACCTTTTTTTCAAGCGTGATGCGTCCAGCCAATATAGGATGATCTTTGTTTTGACGTAAAAGACGGTCCAGCTTGAACTACCATCCAACGTAAAATGATCTATCTTTCCATTGTCTTTCATTGACGGCTGACGAAATAGAACAAAATCATAACAAAATTCAAAAAATGTGTACAACGTGTATATAATATTATCTAGATACGGCGTCTTGTTTTTGTTAAATTTTGTTAAATGTAAAATAAAACGATGTCCATATCTACCAAAATAGCCCATTGTTTTTTAGATTATTGCAACAGTTTTAAACAAGGTATACTCTATCGAAGCGTTTTGCTGGAGTACACCAAAATATATCTAATTATAATGTTTCGTTTTCATAAACGACATTGTCTTTTGAATTGATACTTTTAGATGCGCTGGGGGACAAATTTAAATTCCGCATTAGTATTGTTTTCAGCCTCAAGTATAAAAAAAATGGTACATTGATGTCGTATCTAGACATTATAATGAAACGATATGCAGTTTTATATTTTTAAATATTTGTTTTATTACTTACGTCACCTGGTAAGGCAGTATGAAGGTTTTATTAATTTGTATATGGTAACGTACTAGACGCGACTGCCAACAAGTTTACGATGGTGACGGGTTCAAATCTCAGGGCACACCTCTGACTTATCGGATTAATTTCTACGTCAAATAAAATCCGCCAACCCGCACTAAGGCAGCGGGGTGGACTATATCTTCTTCTTCTATAATATAAAAATGAATCGCAAAATGTGTTGGTAAGCGCATAACTCAACAACGCCTGGACCAATTTGGCCAAAACTTTTTTTTAAATGTTTATTATTACTTTATTACTAACAAAAAGTAATGGCGTGCAATATTATTTGGAACCACTCTCAATCGTACTCTCGATTGTAAAGGAGGCCCGTGCCCTGCAGTGGGACGTATATGGGCTGATACAGAACAGATTATTTGGAAAAACAGCATTTTGGTGCTGAATTAAGGGAAGGAATATTGGATGAACAATAAAAAAACGCTTTAGTTTTTAATGTCAAAATTTCATAAGGCAATCTTTATATGTACATGTATATGGAGAGACGGGATATAATAGAGTGGAAGGTACGGGAGAGGACTGGGATATCTGACAGATTTGATAGGACCAAATGTAAATGCACGTTATAAGACGGGATGGATAATAAAGAGAAAGGACAATACAAAATTAAAATTAAACTCATTTTTTTGTTATTTTATAGTTATTTCGCAAATTTTATATAAACCAATTAACGTTGTTATTGTATAAAATTCAATTTGTCTTCTTCATTCTGTTTGTCTGTTGATTATGTTTTGAATGCGTTTATTTTCAATTACGTTTTTGTTTTTTGTTATTCACATTTCTCTTTATTTATCTTGAATTTAATTTGATGTTGTACAATTTAATTTAATTTATTTATTACAAATGTTGTGTACACCTTTAATTGATATGTATATCAGTAGATTGTCCTAGATTGTAGTATTAGAAAATGTTTAATATACATGTCGTTGGTGTGCCTATTTCAATAAAATAAAATAAAATAAAAATAAAGGACGGGACGGATCGGGAAGAGATTGAACAGACGGATGAGACGGGATTGAGCCGGACAGTAGGACAGCTACGTCAAGTTTAGGTATACAAGAGTTTATAGGAAAAATAACATGTATTTGGTGTGGAGTGGAATCAAAAAATATATGCACCCAGGCGAAGCTGGGCCGGGCCGCTAGTTGTTAATATATTCATGTTATGTTGTTGTGTATGCATGTGATTTTTTGATTCATCATGAGCTCTGAAAGGAAGCTAAGGAATATCTGAAAAACACTACGATTAGGTACTGTCTACGCGAGCATAATGTTTGGAAATCTCATCACATATTATGTATATGACGCTTATAGAGGTTTCTATACGCTGTTTACCGGAATTATGAAAATATATTAATGCATTCACATGTTTTTGTCAATTACTATAAAAGTTTCAGTTAAATTATTTAAATCACTATAGCCGGAACAATTCCAAAAATGTAAGTACATCGTTGGAAAAAAATATACAACACCGACAGTATAACTTATTAGTATGAGAACAACCAGCAATCTATGTAGTTATGTGCACTGATATAAAATTGTATTCTATAGTTTTCACTACTTTCGAGAAATATACAACAAATTAGGCGTAGGTTTTCGACCAGATACGAGTAGTTGTTTGTCTACGAAATGTAATGAATTTACCTTTTCCTCGCCGATCAACACTTGCACACACTTCAAACCATCACAAGGCACATTTTCACCCATTATTATACATAATAAACGTAAAATACTATAATGAAAAAAAAACTAAACGTATATGTTCAGTTGTTACTGGTTAATCGTCCGCTCGAAAGACATAATAATAAGCGTGAAGCTAGCCACAGGTCCTAAATTATGGACAATTCCAAATTAAGTATTCTAATTCTAATATATTAATAAAAATATTTAAAACATCATAATACGGTTTCAAAAAATATCTATTTATTTTATATATTATCCAATATAACTTGTAGCAAAACATAAATATTTTTCGATAAATTTGGATCTTAATATGACATGTCAAGTGCACAACTTCACACCGCGAAGCCGGGCATTTTGCTTGGTACAAATTGCATAAAAAATAGCTATATGTATAGGTACGTAGTGTCATGGTAATAGCATTTCACCCAGAGGTGCGACTGAGAGGGCAATATACGCCAGAAGCCAGGTAAAAGCACACGAGAGAGAAAAAGATAGATAATACTTTGGTGTGTTTCATCTTTTTAAGATATTGCGTCACGCGTTGATTTTGAATGACTTATTAAATAATTTTATATTAGTTTTAGACCGCGGCGCTCGCTTAGGCGAGTTGCCGGGCGCGGCGCGGGTGCTCCGTCGCAGGCGCGGGGTCTATTATGACGCGGTAAATTTAAAAATGATAGAGTACTGATTTGTCTTTAGGATTTAGTATATGCGTATTAAGTAAGGCAAGCCGGGCTTTTGGGCTTGTATGGAAGTACGGCCACTGGTAAATCCATAGTGTTTGCTTTAATAATAATTTAAACTCTTTTATCTCTTAGAGTGTTTATAAATAAAAGGGTACACACTATTATTTTAGGACAAATGGGATTTACAACCGATATAAATATGACCAAAGAAAAAAAAAATACAAAAAAAAATTTTGCTTTTTTTGCAACATTTTCTATTGCACTGTGTCTGAAGTCGCTTAAACTACCACCCGGCTTCGTTTTCGGTAGCAGTCCTGATATACCCTGTATGTACATACATATAGTGTACATATAAATTGTGTGTGGCTGCGGTTTATAGCAATTCCTTTATGCTACGCCATGTTTGCGTCACTCCACGTTGGTTTTTTTCTACATATGTATGAAAAGCAAAATGTCACTAATCGTAATTAATTTTGTATAAGAAAGTAGTGCGCCGCGCATCAAACATTTGAATACGTAGATTCACGTCATATCAGCTGAAAGTGTTAAATTAGTGCGAGCTCGCAGACTCTACATAATTATCATATATCTTGCAGATCGCTATGGTCTGTACCTACCACAGAAGAGATGAATATGGTTAGAAGGGAAATACCAGTGTTTTACGCGTCGCAAGGTGGTGCATAAAAAGCATCACTGCCGCGGAACGGATGATCTGTCAAATCAGTTGTTGTCGAAATGCCTTCGAGCGTGGTGCTCCTGCGAAATAAAGTAGAAATGCAGATTTGTGCTATTTTATCTTGTAGTTCCAATTCTAAAGCGTCAAATATCAATAGAGGAAGAATTTTATACCACTACTAAACCAGATTTTATTGATTTTCCTCTTTATTTCCAAAAATTGCGGATTATAATTACGACGTTTTGAAGAATTCGATATTATGATAGACGACAAAGCAAAAATATACATTGCTGATTACGCGTACATACAATGCACGCGAATTCCAAGTTCCTACGCAATGCATAACGACTCATTTTTGTTGTCATCTTCAAAATTTGTCATATACCACACAGTGTTGTAGTCATGTTCATAGTAACTATATCGATGTAGTTATAGATTTCGTATACTCGTAAATCAGTTTTCATAGGCATTTAACAAATAAAATTTGTAGGGTTGGTGGCGTTTTGAAGTGAAAATACCCAGTAGTTTTATTAGTGACTTTATTTTACATAATAGTAGGAAATTAACATAACTTTATATTTTACACGTGCTTCATGGTTCACAGGGAATTTGCAAGGGAGGCATGACAGTTATTCGATACGTACATCGGTTATTTATAAATCTCAATAAATGGCGCTATAATTATATCACTTTATTATATAAATTCTAAATTTAACACAGATTACAACAAAATTAAATCAAATCCTTTAGTAATTTTAAATTGTAGTACTCGTAACGTTTCACACAGCTGAAAATCTTGAAAATCCTGTACATATAGATTTGTAAAATAGTATACAAATTACAATTTACTTTCACTATTAGATATTGTAGTCTTATTTATTTTCCGTCGATCAACATAATATAAATAACTTTATCAGGAAAAAACATTAAGCATATCGATAAAATAAATTCCGGTCTTATAACAAAAACATATTTCCGTAATTTTATCGATACTTTAAATCGATTATTTCAAGCTTTCTAAATTGGATTTGTGTAGGTTTTGTGTTTCGAAAACGACGACGCTGGTTTTCATATAATTTGACGGCTAATGCCTTTAACCATATTCAACTTTTCCGTGTTACCTACATACCTTCATAGAGAGGGAACCTTTCTCTCACTATGTTTTCCTTCACCATTATTGTGATTGACTAACGGCCGATGCCAATAATCAATTGAAAAAATTAGATTGAAGTCAATCTGGATTGTTTTCTACTTTTCGATTGGTCTCTTGTCATGTTGCCATAGTTTTTTCACAACTGAGATTGATTATTGGCAATATAGTATCAGAAAAAAGATTGAGCTGTCAATCTAAAACGGCAAATTTTGGATTGGGATTGTTTATTGGCAGCGGCTGTATATCAATACACCACACTCTTAAAAGTCAAAGTTAACAACATATCGAGGCCATTAAAAATCTGACCCGACGACTGCTGAAACGTCAATAACATGAAATGGAAATGGCGCAAGTTAATTGTTTAAAAACCAAAACCTGCAAATACTTTTAAATTGAGCTGTAGTATACGAGTAGTATTTTCCTGCCAGTGTATTATTCGTATATTATCAGTGTATTATCAGTGTAGTAGTATTTTTATTATAATAAAACTCAAGAAATTCTTTAGTCATTTAATAAGGTAAATTTGCCTTAGAGACTGTTTTGTCTTTACATTCAAGTCGTGTCCACTAAACGTTTGACTTGAAAACCAATTTTCTAGTTACAATAATGTCTCAAAGACCAATACAATTACTTCGACCTGCTAGACGGGCTTTTCTTTTGTTACGTGTGTGGCGGTTGCAATACGCCAACTTAGATATAGCTTTTAAAGCGGTTGCAATACGCCAACTTATATTTAGCTTTTAAAATAACTCGCTTATTAGTTGTAATTTGAACATTATTTAAACACGCATTTCATTTTAAAATATGACTGCAAATGTTTAACCATAAAACATCTGCGAGTCGTTTTATTTAAGTAAGAATTTTTGTGTACCTTATTGTATAATATTAGTTAAAAAGATGCTGTTCTAAATTATTGTTTCCTAATTGTAATGACCCGTTCATGCCGGGGCAATAAAACTGTATTATTATAGTTAAGTTCTTTAGTGGCGGTAATCCTTTGCAACAAATTTATGTTTTTTAGACAATAGTACACATGTTTGGGTAAACCTTTCTGTTTGGACAATAGCCCAGATGTTTGGGCCGACCTTAATTTTTAGTTCAAAGGATAGACCCTATTTTATGGCTTAAATATATTTTCTGGAAGATTTATCCCCACCGATCCTCATTCGGGTAGTCCTATAAAAGGGTCAGTTTATTTGGATGAGAAAAGACAGTCTGCCATCTCTCGTCACGAGCACATCTCGCTCCGAGTCGCATAATTATAATATTACTCTGTCTGTGAATGTATTAAGTGTTAATTTACAAAATATACAATAGTTAGTTCCTGGAAGTGAGTGCTTATTCTAATACCTACACTTATAACCACCAAACGTGAAAAAAAGGGTCTTTACCGGGAAAATACCCCACCTGAATGGAGCCGAGGAAAATAAAAAATAAAACACTTTTAGGGTTTGCAAATTATGCACCGATTTTCTTGTTAAGGCACATCACAATATTGGCGATTTGGTTACTATCC
Organism: Hyles vespertilio; assembly: GCA_009982885.2. Classification (NCBI taxonomy): domain Eukaryota; kingdom Metazoa; phylum Arthropoda; class Insecta; order Lepidoptera; family Sphingidae; genus Hyles; species Hyles vespertilio. Next base: position 15,992,127 of record CM042833.1, read on the forward strand.
TATAAAATAATACACATTGAAACATGACAACAATATGATAAATATTGTGTTTCATTTGGTAACATATCATCGCCTCAACAATTCTCTCATCACTTCTCTCACCACTTATTCTCAATAGCTGTTAATATTGTAAACTTATTACCAGGCGTTGTTAAATCATAATTAATCAATCATAACTAATATTACTTCTTGTGGTACAACCGTTTGGTCTTTTTATAGTTCAATGTAATAACATAATATGTCTCGTCGGGTAAATTGAAAAATTAACGAGATTCAACATATTAAATTATTTTCATCTGTATCTGAAATGGCGACGAGCTCACCCCTTATCACATTGGGGGGCAGAACACCCAAAAAAAATGTGGATGTCTTGGTGGCACCTCACTCTACTCTTTCCCTAGTGAGAAAAAGACTGGAGTTTATGTATGTAGATTATACGAGTATTATTTTCAGTGAAATCAATCGGCTCCACTGAACCTCCAAGGAACAATATTCAGGTCATATTTATTTAAATGTGCCATCGTCCCTATCGAATTCGCCAATATGCAATTAACTCTTTGTGAGTCAAATAGTTAATTTAGAATCCCTTATAAGGGGTAGTTTGATATTATAAGAAACAGGTGTGTCAGGTCAAGTCTCTAAAGCAGTACTTTCATCTTATCACTATTTTATTACACTCTAGCCACTACCTAGTTAAAATGAAAATTATTTATTAAATCTATTAAATGTTCAGCATCAATTGGATTCAGTAATTAAAGTGGTGATGATATTATAATTTTTTTTTAAATTATTTTCTCTTTGTAAATTTCATTAGTGATTAACGTGATATATTTATACACATATATAGGCCGGCTTGTGGGTCACACAATTAATAAACTTTATTAGCACAAAAATGCCCATCAGCCATCCATCTAGTAGTCTCGTAGTAATATTCTTAATCTGTTTATTCCTTCAGAGCATTTGCGGAAAGCATTCAGCGTCCATTCGGAGTCCGCTACAACCCATACACTCAAAGCGTCGAAGTCCTCAGCAATGCTCAGAAGATTACTGCTCTGGTCTCCGAACTGCGGGGAGACCTCTGCATAGTGAATTCTGCTCTCAAGAAGATATCAGCCAAAGACTCCACCGTTGACGTGGAGACTATTGCAAACATGCTCCACACCGGCCTTCAGGTAAAATAATAAAATAGAAAACATTCGTGAATATAATTCTATTTTTTTTTTTTCACTCCAGTCAATCTTTCAACGGAACACAAAAGTATCATAAAAGTATACGAGCGGGTATTTTTACACGCTTTAAACATGAGATGTTAAAGTAGAAACATTGCGATGTCCATAGGAATAAGTCTGAAATGCAGTGTTAAACTTTGGGCAGCGAATTGGCACAGTATTCATGTTTCTACCAATATATGGTTTTAGATTATATAATATCAGCTGCGACGTGTTAATACAATGAGCTGGCTAAATTAACTGTTGGAATATTGGCAATATATTAACAGTAAACAGCTATGTAATGTGATCACTCGCCGTACCGCTTACATCAATGTTATTGAAAACACGCCCGTTCATTGCCAGTTCAGTTAAAATTCTTTTTAGTATACCAACGTTCCGATGCGTACGTATAGCCAATGTTTGTGTTATTACAAGCCGTGAACCTTTGATCGTCTGATCAGAGATTCAATTTAATGTATTTTAAATTTAAATTGCATAAGTCGGGCATGGCCCGTATAGCGGATAAAGCGAGCAATTTGATCTCTTAAAAAAAATTTGGCCAGCGCAAATCGCCGAGTGTGACGTATCTACATCGATTAGAGCGCTATATGTATCAACACGTGCTTTCGATTTAATTTGTAAAGCATTAAACTGTGAAAATAGAAACTCTAAATATTTATAAAAGCGTGTTGAAACTCGCGTTATAATGACGCACATATTTGAACGGTCTCCTCTGTTTTTGATGTTCGCCGTATCCAATATGATCCATCACAGAACCTAAAGTAATGGAAATACCGAAGCTAAACTAATACAAATGTGGTCGTTAGCGGGTAACTGCACTAGCGGTTCGCCAAAATCAACAGAACAATGTTAAACATTGTATAATTTTCAAATAATGCGAACTAAGAATAAATCAAATGTAATTTCGTTTCCTGCGGGAAACTGTTTGGTGGTTCGACAGCTCGGTCTCAATATATTTGTAATACTCGTGTAAATTATGGAACTCAAGCGGTTTTTATAGTGCAATACATTTTAAGGGTATGGTCGGCTCGGTCAGCGTTCTTTTTACTGCCGATTTATAGAGCGCCTAAAATTTTACTATCCATTTATATGATAAAATAAGTTATGTTGATATGACAAAACAAGCTACTTCTCGAGGACAGAGATAATAATTATTAACACGGCATTTCCTGATATTTTTCTACGTGAAAGTTATTAGCAATAGAGTACAATCAAAATATTTCATAATCAAAGAAATGTGTTTAAAACTATTTCAACCATGAATCGCAAGTTATATTATTAATCAAATTACATAAAAATACATTGAATCCAAATGTCATTTCCATTTCAAGGTTAGCAGAGGTGTGTGAAATATCAACGTCGGCATTTGGCATGCCAAACACACAGTTACGTGTATGGATATAATTTATATTTTATAAAAAATCATTTAACATTTCTACACGAATTCCTACGATCCGATTTGTATAATCGAATTTGAGATATAAATAATCTTGTTATCCGAATAAGTTTTTCAACCTCTAGCAGATAACGTCGTAGGCTTTTTTTCATTTAATATACAGTGTCTGGGCTCCACACCTCAGCGATTTCTTACGAGCTCTGTAAAAAATATTTACGAAATTCAGGACCAAAGAACATAAATTTCTCTGGAATTGTGTAAAGAGATGTAAAATTCTGTCCGAATACTCTAAACCGAAGCCGATTATCCGTTGGCATGGTGAGTTATTTTCGTCCACATTAACCAACGGGTCAACTATTTTATTAGGTTCACGAGAGAAGCCCGCAAAGCGCATCTGGCGGCAGCACGCCCAATTCGGAGCGCGGCGCCTCGCCCAGACCAGATCCTGCCAGACCGGATAGCGACGCCAAGACCGACCATGCCAACTAAAATTACAATCCATTAAGTCGATCTATATTGTCTTTTTATATTTCAATCATTACGAGAACTATGTATATCCCTCGAAAATTTTATCTATACATTGTTAAATAGGTATTTCTGAAACTAACATTTCGCTATCGACTCGCATTTACATAGATGACTCTAATAGTATTTTTGTATACTCTATAGTTGTAGGATATGATGTATTTGCCGTTTAATGTTTAAAGTTTATGCATGAGTCTGTTATGTGAACGTCAGAAATTTTAGGAAAAGTTACTTGAAATAGTTTAAAATGTAATCACGAATAAAGGTTATGTATCAAGATTTAGATGTTTCTTTGTGTTTCAATATCCTGTCTTGTTTACTCGCCATTTATTATTCATAGACGCGTGCTGGTTTTAATTAAGTTTCATTTTTAAGCGAAGCTCTATAGTGATATTTTATCACGTTATTAAATAATAGCAGGTTTGAGGGATTAATTAAAAGTAGAAAGTTTTTAACCCTTGCTGTGTATTAAAGATGTCAGTTTATTTTTTCAATGGATGATAAAATGAATATTTTATATTAAATATTATAATCACAATCAATTATAGACGACAGCTGCGTGAAATGAATCATCTCATTGGTATAATCTATACGCTTATAGGTCAGGTATGAGCCCGGCAAATCACAAATCAAATTATTGCGAGAATATTATATGCTTACAATAAGTTACGTGGGACCACAATTTACATAGTAAAGTGCAAAGGTGGAATTTTACTTCAGTTGAAAATATATTTAAAAAACACAAAAAAGGTACATGAATACCAATCGTCAAAGGTGCAAATCATATAATGTCAATATGCTAGACTAAAATATATACTCTTGTCCCCCGTAGTGGAAGCTCGTACACAAATATTTCAGTGGAATAAATATTTCTCTCGAGAATATTGATTGACGTCATATTTCATCTTGATTACGGCAATCATTTGTTTTGGTTCTTTTTCGCACAAATCTCTTAGTTCTCATCACTTGCTTGATACCGGTTCGTGCATAGTTTATGTAACAATGAAGTCGATTTCAGCATTTCACTGTAAGTTAATACCGAGTAGAGTGGAGATACTCAGCCTACACTTACAGCAATAGCGTATACATACAATAAAATAAAATGTATTAATGGGGCACGGCAACAACAAACTCGCCATGGAAATCATATTAAAAACAAAATAACAAAGTTTTCTAATTAAAATCTCAACTATTTCAAATTGAACAAAACGATAGGCTGCCTGTATCGCATGGACCTCGTTAACTAAAAATACGGTGAGAGTAATTGTAAATGAAAAGGAAAATAAAATAATTTATCGAAGCCATTAAAATGTTCAACATCATTTAGATTCAGTATTATTTTTTTCTACCACCCGGTTCGGATAGCAGTATTCACTAGTTAAGAACGGGCAAGAAACTCTAGTATGGCCTTTTCAAAACCAGTTTACAATGTAGTGATTATAATAAAAGTTACAAATTGGTTTAAATCTGAGCAGTTTATTGATAATTATACATATATAATTATAATAAGGCTTAGTGATGCGAATTCGCTCAGAATGAAGAATCAATATAATTTACTTCATTTATTATTCTCTGCATTAGTGTTGCTAATGCAGAGAATAATAAATGAAGTAAATTAAGTTAATGAACTAGATACTAACTGCCTTTGACGGTGTACCTAGAAGCTATTTATTTTTAGCACGATAAATGTCGGTACACGGAACACCTCTTGTTAAGTGCAACGCTTTCTAGGTAGAATATTGATCCGGAAAGGAAATTTATTCCTTATCGATCGAGACAAATATATTGGCATACTCGATAAGGTTAGGTGCGTAGCATTATAATTCATCACTTAAATATTAATTAAGATTAGGCGATAATAGTAATTACGTCTGATTATAATAATGTTTCACAATGGGCGCCACTGATAGGCAGGTTTGGTTAAATTAGTATATGTATAAAACGTTATATATATATATAACGTATATGTGGAAAACAGAAAAAAAACGGATCCGATGCAAATATGAATATTAATATACTCAAAATCAGCATTAAGACGCCTTCTTTAAGTATGGATAATTTTAACTATTCGTCTAGAATCCTCGTGAAACTAGTAAGAGCCTTGGTTTAACATTTCCTTGTATGCGTGATAATTGCAAAACACGTAGAATGTATATCCTCAGACTCCGCTTTAAAGGTTGTTAACACACCAACAATTTTGTATTCGTAGATTTTATTGAACGGTGATCACTTTTCACCAAGTGAATTATGTACGTTTCTCGATATGATTGTCTTGAAAAAGTATTACGTGCTGAGCGTCGAAATTATCTTGAATCACATCCTAAGTATCCTATTACTGCGTGAAAGATGTATAAAAGTACATGCATAATCTCACGCTTTTCGCAGAAGGGGTAGGCAGTGCTACTAGGACACCCACGTTATATTAGTAAAAGTACCTGTAATAATTTTATGCACGACACATTGTTATTTGTTACTTAACTGTTGTGTAATTTCTGCCGATTATGCAAGGGGTAAGTACTTTTATATCCGATTTGTGTGGTGTTCACATATATGATTAAGGAGGTTTGATGTCGGGGGAAATCAATAGCTCCAAACTTCACAACAACTGAACATCTTGTAAGAATTCCTGTTGAGACGTACATTATTTACGTCATACAAAGCTTTTATCAGCCATGCAAATAAGTTAAATACCGGGTATCTCAAGACTGCTACCGAAAACGAAGCCGGGTGGTAGTTTTAGTGGCTACAAACACAATGCAACTAAAATTTTCGCATAGAAACACGACAATTATTTTTTATGATTTTTTAAATATCGTCATTTTTGGGTGGTAAATCCATAGTTTTTGCTAAAATAATTATTTAAACTCTCTTATATCTTAGAGTATTTATAAATTAAAGGGTATACACTATTATTTAAGGAAAAAAATTATTTACCACCAAAATATGGCAATATGAAAAAAATTTCAAAAAAAAATTGTAGCTTATTTTTGCAACTTTTTCTGTTGCATTGTGTCTGAAGTCGCTTAAACTACCACCCGGCTTCGTTTTCGGTAGCAGTCTTGATATACCCTGTATAAATAATTACAATGATTAAATATTAATAATGTTTTTTTATTATTCTTTGTTAATAGAGATTATGTACTATTTATTGAAATGCCATAAAAGCTTTATTATTTTGAGTAATTGGTATAACCTTACTAATAATTAATAAATAAAATAAATCCACCACACTATAGGTAGAATAAAATATAATACAATAGAATATGTAGAGAGTTCACCACACTCAGATATGGACACGCCACTCGTGACCAATCTGTATCAGCCCATATACGTCCCACTGCAGGGCTAGGGCCTACTCTACAATCGAGAGTACGATTGAGAGTGGTTAGGCCATATAGTCCACCACGCTGGCCTAGTGCGGGTTGGCGGACTTACATACCATATAAATTCTTATAAATCGCTATGGTATGCAGGTTTCCTCACGATGTTTTCCTTCACCGTTTTAGTGCGTGGTGATTGACTATCAATACACACATGACTCCGAAAAGTCAGAGGTGTGCTCTAGGATTCGAACCCGCGACCACCGTGAACATGTTGGCTGCCGCGTCTAGTCCGTTTTACCAACAGGCCACCACGCACTCGTGACCAATATAATTGCTGTATTATTTATTTATCCGGATAATACCAGGCCGGCATAATTAAGTAGACCAATGTGAGATACATCAAGAGTAAGTCCATACGAAAGTCGCGATTCGTTCGGTGAGTGAGATTGCTGGATATCCAATACCACTTTTCTCTCCCATCCTTTTTCATTCCTCCTCCCCTCCGATAGGGGTCACGTCCATGATCGAAGCGTTGTAGACATTCATAGGCAGTAGTGGTCACTTACCATCGGGTGACTTGCTTGCTCGTTTCCAATTATTTTACAGTTTACGTGTTCCCAGGCGGACTCAGCTGATAAAATCAGTAAAAAACAGTTTTGTTTTATTTCTTATTTTATGTTTTTGACAACAACGTAATGAAAGGTTGATACAAATATAATTTAGCTTTGGTTGGCAGAAATGAAAATAATACAAGAAAATGAGTATATTTATATATTTTATTTAAATCGTTTGTTTCATTACTTTTTGAGCAGACGTTGTGGGCGTAAAGTGGACTGAAAAACGCCTCGGGCTTTGACCCTGTGTTCTTTGCAGACTCGAAAGGCCTGGGTGTTGTGGAAACAAAGGTTTTTCTAGGAGTTTTTTAGTAATGCAACTGTATTTCTTAATTTTACCATTTTATGTTAATATTAATTAATCTTTTGGTGACGTAACATTCGAAATTCATATTTATATTAACAATTGAAAAAAAATTCTTAAGCTTTTCTTAAGCTCGAATAAAATATGGTCGTATATCAGTGAATTCTTCTTTAATTTTGACTCTGGCACGACAAAGTGACTGCGCGGCATCTGAAAGTAAGTGCGATGCCTAGTAGAACTGCCGAGTATTTCCTCTTTCCAGGAATAGGAAGTCTAGTGCGGAACAGACGCTTTCCTAACGATTTTCCTAGCAAATTATTGAAAGCGACATATATCTTGCATGAATATTACTTGTTTGTAAGTACATAAAGAGAGCGATAGAAATAAAATCAAACTACAACACGAATGCTCTGATTCGATTCGATTAAAATAAATCAAATGAATAAAAATAAAACCACCTTTAAAAACAAGGGATAGTCTATGGTACTTAAATGTTAACGCAATATCCTCCGCGTGGTTTAAATAATTAATATGCTCATGTTTTAATCACCTAGTGTACACATATACAATTTACATATGAACGTAGTTTTGTATGTAGAACATGTAGATTTCACGAGCGGAATGTTTTTATGAAAAACTTCCAGTGAATACGAAAGCACCGATAGTGAAGCTGTGCCGATTCTAGCCTTTTGGCGATTGCTTCATTAAAATTCCTCTGTGGGTTGTTCGAGAATACGAACCGCAGATTGACCTCTATTTTAAAGTCCAGTAAAGCTCCCAAAATGTAGAACAATATGTAAGTATGTAAGGCATAAAATACCGCGGATCTGAATATCGCAAGAGGTTATGTTTTGTACCGGAACGTAATATATTATACATGCCTGAGCCTGAACATGAAGGCCTCGACCTCTCTAGGTCGACACAAAAAAGTTTGATGTTGTTAAGGTAGGAATATTCTTATAACTTAAGTCTATGATGATCGGATAATCCTAACGCTGAAATGGATTGGATTATACAAGATGGCGAATCCTGGCACAGGCCAGTATAAGGACAGATTAAACGAACTGGAAGATATATTGGTGACAATATCAGCATCAGGTATACATTTTTATTACTCTTCCAAAAAATGGACGTCACCGAGTTTTTATCTCTAATTGTGATTGGCATAATTTTATTTTATTTTAAAACATGGAAACCTTACGGCTAATAACAGATAGACATAGTATAAATAACATAGAGCTAATAACAAGTTTTCACTTATAGATACACTGATATAAAAATATATATATACTAATATGTGTAAGAAAATAAATACCTCATTGGCTAAAAAAACTGTGGCTCAAGCGCCATCTCGCCATAGACACACTGGATATAATGTAAGATAGAAATTAAAGAAAACTATCAGTAACTATGGCACTATAAATGTTAATACTGTTATATTATTAATTTAAACTCTGAACACATTTCGATAGACGCCATCTCAATCAATATGCACAGCTTATCATCATTAAGGGAACGCAATTGGAAAGCAAGTGTATGAGGTAATCAGAGCTGTGCTGTAGCCAATCTTCTGTTTATATGGGGCTCGCATGAATTGAGCTATACCGATTTCTCATTGAATGCCGACGTGATGTAATAGCCGTGGGGAGTTACTCTATACTTCGATTAGAAATTTTAATGTTCGTACGTCGACGTCTACGAACAAGACAAAAAAATCCACTCCTAAAAATCAATACTCTTCTCTGTGAAACTTATCATTCACTTTGAACTTAGCCTAAGTTACGAGTTCCGACGTACGCCAGAGGATTCGGACATTTTGTAAATTATCTAAATATATTGCCTAACCATATTCGTAGAGCTTTTCGTATGACGCGACGTTCGAAAATTCGTCGTCGAGTCGAAGTATAGAGTAACTCCCCTGATGTTGCATCTCATTCGGTCGGTGAGTAAGCCGGAGGCTCTATAAACGCTAACCAACCGTGAGGATTACAATTTTATTGACGATGACGGCAATCGAATCAAATAGTGATTAAAATAATTTGCTTCCCATGCAAATTGACAAATACGGCACATTGCATTAACTTGTTTATCGTTGGGATCTGTAACCTTAATGAGGTTAATGATGTCATTTAGTTCACATAACGTAACTGGATCATGAAGGTTGGAAATTATTATTACAGTTCGCTACACAAAATCACTGATTATATTACATTTATAAGTAAGTATTTCTGTAAAATTATGTTACTACATCATTGAATTATGAACCATTTTTTAACTATTTGATCAAATTATGTGATATGAGTCTCCACACCAACAATAATAGGTAATTTGAACAAAAGTACGTGATGTCATCAGGGAACATAAGTGTGTCATGCCTCACAATAAGGATAATAAACATCTGGCCAAATGTATCAATGAACATCTCAATGAATCGATAACTAAACGTTAAAGCCAAATTGCATCCTGAATGCGGTAGGAATAGCAAAACGTAAACCAAAAAGCAATAAAACTAGCCTATGGTTTTCACCGTAATCTTCCCTTTACTGCGCTGAAGCTAAAATAGACATCATATTATCTGTCGGCCGAAAACTGTTGTGACCACTTACTGACTGAGACAATTTGTCGTCTTCGACGAAAAGAGAAATATTTCTTAATTTTAGTAATAACTAACTAAAACTCTCGACGTCAGCGTCGTTACAAAATACACCAGCATTTTTGGACCATGTCCAATACAATAGATGGAGATTTTACACAAACTTCAAACTTCGTCTGGCATCTGGACAGAATGTACAGGTTTTTTAATTTAACGTGTAAACTTAATTGTTTCCCAGGTACAATAAGCTTGCGATCCTTGGCAGTGATTCTTGAATTTAATTATAACTACTAGCGTATCTGTCAAAAACGTTTAAAAGTTGGCAAGTGACCGACAAGACTGGCGTTTAATTTTAGATTTTAACATTGAAAATTTGGATGTCACACGTGATTTTGTTGCCGCTTTTATCCCGTTTAAGCCAGACGTTGTATAAATCAATTTTTTTACTTTCGAAATTAGGTCTGCGTTATACTTGGTTTAATGAGAGCACGGACTATATATTTCAGCACGAGATAATCCGACGTTAGGGTGTTAAATTTATTTATTTCATCTGAGCTAACAACTCCATTATACCAAAGGTTGTAACAAAATTATGTCTTCTTTAAAATGTTTTAGTGTTAACATTGATTACGGTTGATGCGTTCTAACTCTTTATTTTATTTTCCCGGAAAAATATCCATGATATTAAAAAGGATTTTTTGAAAAAAGCATTTCAAATAGTTAATTAGATTAAAAGCACGAAATAATACTGCCATTTGAGTAATTCTTAAATGATTGCTCAAGAAAATAGGTCAGTGGAGCATGGCCGGTGCCTGGGATGGGCCACCTTTCCTCCGCAATTCGAGCGTAACCAAATGCGGCGGGCGCGGACATAGTTTCAAAACTTTCGCCACTTTTTGTAACATAATTAACAAATGACAATGGAGCGTACATGACGCGTCGGTTCCAGCGGGAAAGCCCAGCGGCAGTCGCGCTAAGATCCCGCCGCGTCGGCACGCCGCGCTCACCGCCGCTCTCGACTCACCGCAAATCGATATCACCGTATTTACCCTATTCTCCAATATCAACGCTTTATTACAACTAAACATTTAATTGACGGTTAAAAACTTTTATCGCCTCCGGCTTCAATAAATTTCTGTAATTAATCTCATATTTGTTGTCTTTCAAATAGTTTAATGCCTTAAACCCGCACAAGTAGAAAAGTAAACAAACGACGCGAAAATAAACGCACGTAACAGCTGACGGGCCGCGACAACAGCTGATCTCTCTTGAGAAACTTTCTAGCGGTTATTATTGGTCGCAAACACTTCTGAAAGTTTAATTTCGTTAGCCGACAGGTAGGTAAATAGTTTTGAATTTGTCGCCAAGCCAATGAAGTCCAGACCGGCCGTCAGTGGCGAGTGTCGCGACGTTTTAAATATACGACGCGCGACTAAATGACGGGTGCGCATGGTGTTCGCTTCTGTAATAGATTCCGTGATAAATGCCCGCGATTTGAGCGTATAAACGTGCGGTCGGGCGAAGGCCGCGACTTACGCAGAGGCGACGCTGTCGCTGCGGGGAAGTTGGCGAGGTGCGCGGGCGCGGCGCGTCGTCCGCTGTGACGCGTCCTGGCGGCGTGTGATGTGTCCCGCGTCTGCCAGTGCCCGTCACCACTCAGTACAACCTTGCACGCGCTGAGGACATGTCCGTGTTATGGATTACCAATGCATCGTCGTGTACACGGTCATCAACATCGCGCCGCCGCGGCTCACGGCGCAACCCTCCGAGTTTCCCAACGGATGTGTCACGTGGTTCAAAAATAAAATCAAGAGGTACATGTCATATTATAATTTCTAACAAATACTTTATCAAAATATGTTTTTGTTATTCTTAGCACAAAATATATTATTGTTAGAAATCTATCGTATACCAAACAAAAAATCGTTAACGAAAATAAAACATCTATATGCAAAAACAGAAAATAAAAATGTCGTCAAATTATATTTTCATCATTTCGTAATAATACTATGCAGCAATTTTATAAAAAAACAATTAGACCAGCTGAGATTTGATTAAATTAAAGATGATGATGATTTCATTAAAGCTGTTCAAAATTATGTCGGTGTTTCTAAGGCAATCTGCCTTAATTTAGTACCTAGACGCTAATACCTACCTAGACGCTAGTAGGTACCTAGACGATAATATATTAGTTTTAGTTAACTGCTTCAACGTTAGAAGGTAGCCTCTCTCTGTATTCACTTACATTTACTATGAATACATAAATTGGTATACAAATAAATAAATAAGATAAAATCATCCAGACACATATCTCAACTTTTGTTTACGAGCCAACTTTGACTATAGTTTTAAAAAGACTGGCAGCTGTTGACGTTATTTCGAGGCCAATAGAAGAGATTTTCCTACTCACGTTTTCATTGTGTGACAATAATTTAACTTTAGATCGTTCCGAAAATATTCATCTTTTAATGTTGAATTTTATGTTGCGCAGTTAACCATCGATAGAATCAGCTACAGGGTTACAGGTTGACGGTAAATAATCTCATCTCATACTTTTCCAATTTTATGAAGAAAATCACGTCTAAATGTGCAGTAAATATGAAAATTAAATTGCAGTTTCTGGTTCGTCGACTTGGAATTAGCTAGTTTACGCCGCCGGCTATGAACCGGAGCTCACCTCATTTAGGGTGCAACCGGCATTTCATTTGAAATACCCTCGGGCTTGACTAGATTTGAATTACCGTGGCGCTTTTACAGACTATATTCATTAAACTGGAAAGTTTCGACTGTATAGGAATCGTTTTCGCCTCTTGTGAATATACGACTAAACCACACAATATCATCATGGAATCAATATTTTTGGAAGCACGTTCTTTGTTCAGATAAACGCAATATACATAATAGAGTTTAGTAAGAATTTCCGGATTTTTGTATGTTTTTGTTGCATTTATTTGAAAAACATACCATTATAAATTATACACCTCATATAAATAGATTTATAAATTTAGATGAATATTTTGGAAGTAAGTTGTACAATCGGATTATCCGGTAAATGTTGCTATTAGAGGATAAAACCTCTTAGCCCAATATTTTTCTTACGCTTTAATAAAGAGGGAAGTGGACCAGGACAACATTGTTTGGTATATCATAAAGTTACAAATTTTTTTCTTAATAACGTACGTTTACAGCCATTTTTTGTATGCTGAAAAGTATATGTAGATGCTACAAATTATCTTATGCATTACATTTCAATATCCGGAGTAAAAAACGTAATTGGATTTAAAGTAAAATGGATAAAAAGCTTAAAGGTATATTAAAACATGTTTAGGATTATTACGATAAATTGTATTGTAGAGACTGATTTCCAAGTATTTCATAATAGCAATTTAAAATGAAACATCTAAATTTCTGCAGAATTCAGGTTTTAAATATCCTATACGAGTAGCTGGAATTAATTTTATTATTGCTGGAAATACAGTTTGAATTGTAACATTATATTTACGTTTAATAACATTTCAGATTGAGTGTAAATAGTTTAAATGGTTCTGGGAAGACATCGATTTTAAGAGCATGTATTTCAAACAAAAAATATGGCGAAGTTATTTTACTGTGTTCCTATTGTACCATTCATCATTCATCCATTGATATGTAAAAAAAATATTGGTATTAAAATGTGATATTTTTTTCCAAAATAAACAATTGATTGATGAGCCGTATAACGAACTTGATGAAGAAAGCCTTGCATATCATCAAATTGTAGCACGAACCAAATATATGTCATAACTCTACACTACAATTATTTAACAACTAAATAATTCCAGAACTTACATTAAAACAAAAAACCCTTTTACAACACAACAACATTTTACGCATCAAAACAGGACACTCTTGTAGAATAATCGATATCACATTGAAAAACAAATTGGAGTGTAATTAAACTCATGGGCGGCCGTAATTAACCCTGATGTGTTTGTATTTATAAAATACTAGCGGCCCGACCCAGTTTCGCCTGGGGGCATATATTTTTTGATTCCACTCCACACCAAATACATGTTGTTTTTCGTATACACTCTTGTAAACCTAAACTTGACGTAGCTATTCTACTGTCCGGCTCAATCCCGTCTCAACCGCCTTTTCAGTTTCTTCCCAATCTGTCCCGTCCCTTCTCTTTATTATCCATCCCGTTTTATAACGTGCATTTACATATCGTCCTAACAAATCTGACAGCTATCCCAGCCCTCTCCCGTACCTTCTATTCTATTTTACTTTATGTCCCTTCTCTCCATATACATCCATATACATATATATATATATATATATATAAAGATTGCCTTATGAATTTTTGACATTAAAAACTTAAGCGTTTTATATTGTCCATCCAATATTCATTCCCTTATTTCAGCACCAAAATGCTGTTTTTCCAAAAAATATTGCACGCCATTACTTTTTGTTAGTAATAAAGAGTTAAAATAAAAAATTTCATAACCATAACTTCAGTGGTTTCAAATTTTCTTAGACATAACATTTCAACCATTTTTTACCCCATTTATTTATAATATAACCTATCTCAGTCCGATACGATGTAAATTTCTATCAGTGAATTATAGCGAATGAAAGGCTACTGTAAAACTTCGTGATAAAAATGGCATTCGATCTTGAAAATGAGTAATTATAACTTCTAGTATTATCTGTCTACGCTTCTTATGCTGCATTTACACACTTGGCCAACCTCAGCCAGCCTCCACCAACGCCAGCGTGTAAACGGAGTGTTTGGCTCGGCTGGTCTTATGTTTTATTTTATTTTTATTTTATTTTTTAAAATTAAGGACTCCAAGGAAGGATACACGACATACAGGGTATATCAAGACTGCTACCGAAAACGAAGCCAGGTGGTAGTTTAAGCGACTTCAGACACAATGCAAGAGAAAATGTTGGAAAAAAAAGCGACAATTTTTGTTTCTTGTTATTTTTTTATATGGTCGTATTTGGGTGGTAAATATTTTTTTCGTAAAATAATAGTGTATACCCTTTTATTTATAAAGACTCTAAGGTATAAAAGAGTTTAAATTATGATTTTAGCAAAAACTATGGATTTACCACCCGTAATGACGATATTTAAAAATGATAAAAAAAAATTGTCGCGTTTCTTAGCAAAATTTTTAGTTGCATTGTGTTTGTAGTCATTAAAACTACCACCCGGCTTCGTTTTCGGTAGCAGTCTTGAGATACCCGGTATAAAGAAGACAATAGTATAGCATTGTTGTGGTTTACATTTCGACGTGATCTTCAATTATAGGAGACCACAGGATGCAAATTTAAATAATTATACAATGACAAAATATATTAAAAATAATTAAGACAGAATTTGAAATTAAGTGATGAATTTAAATTCAAATTAAGTAATAAATAATAAAGTAATTTTAAAAGTGATCAAATTGAACATAACATAATGGAGAAAGAATATAACATAATGGAGAATGTAATTAATTAAATTTATCATTTATTAGGGGTACATAACAATTGCAAGATGTTTTTCATGTTTTTCATAGTTAATAGCTTGGAGTTGGTAGACATTGGCCCAGCCTCAGCCAACATGTAAATCCACCATTACGTGTGAACATTATTTATTTCATTGTCCTGTATTAATGTATTTATTAGGGGTACATAACAATTGCAAGATGTTTTTCATGTTTTTCATAGTTAATAGCTTGGAGTTGGTAGACATTGGCCCAGCCTCAGCCAACATGTAAATCCACCATTACGTGTGAACATTATTTATTTCATTGTCCTGTATTAATGTAGCTTGATATATTCTCCTTAGTTTATACAAAATAAATTTCTGAACGCATGCATAAACAATTACAAACAATTAAAATGTCAATCCATTTTCACTACTGTCAATATTTTACATCTTTAAAATCTAAAATACGCCATCAATCGAATATTGTGGATATATGTTTTCGATTCGAAACCTTTATTTAAATACGTTCTTTAATTTGAGGGAAGAGTTTAAAATATCGACAGGGTGAAAATTAAATGACAGTTACAAACCCATGAACATTTTGTATGGGAAAATCACGCACACTGCTTTGATAGATATGATTGTATTAGAACTTTGTGTAGCGGTAATAAAGTGCAAATTGACTCTTTGACGTTAGGAACATACCTACATTGTTAAAACAACAGTGATTGCTTGTAATTTAATATGAACTTTATACAATAGCAATAAAGCTCAAATTGACTCTACGTTTTAGTTAGAAAACGTTTGTATGGGAAAAAGAAAAGGGCTGTTTTTAGGGTTTTTCCGGCAATTATTCGAAATTTTCTCGCCGTAAGAACCATCCTTGGACTTCCACAAACATTTTAAAAAAATAATTATCGAAATCGGTTCAGCCGTTCACACGTGATGCCGTGACAACGCGAAACGGGTTTCATTTTTATATATATAGATTAACTAAAAGGCGTGCCTCCAATACTCCATACCTTGTTTGCTGAATCGAATATACATTTTGCACTTTATGCTTGTAACTCAATTTGGGTGAGTAGCACGGGCTCATAATGTAATATTAATTATAAACTTTCATGAGTGGACATTCTCATTTTATGTAATGCTTTGAACAATGGTTGAACGTGTAACTATCGACATCGCCCTTTCTGAAAGCTTAATTGCCTTGTCAGGCTAGTGAGTTAGTTCAAAATTAACTTACCAGTTTAGCTTTAGTCTCGGAGCCTCATTCGAGTCAACAGTTCGTAAACTCCGCCTATGTTTAAAATTTTCATACATTTTTTCCCGTTTGCAAGTTTCTCCCTGATATGTCCATTTACCCTAATAAAGTATTTTTTTAGATATGGTTACCCTTAAAATGTTCATACAATATTTTTCTGTCTAGAAATTGTCTTTCTGATATTTCCATTTACCGTTAAAGCACGTGATAGTTTCTAACAATGGATATCCCCACTAATCAGAAACTTTCTACTGACTGTTTTCTTCCAAAATATACCAAATGAAAATTCAGAGATAATTAGCACCAGTCCACAATTATTGGCGGATATATTATATCTATACCATGCACATAAATTTGTAAGAAATTTTCTATAAGGACAGCCATTTGCAATTTAGTTTTCAAAGCGTTTATAATTGCTGTAATATTTTTGATGTACAAAAACAATGAGAATGCGGATTTATAGAAACAAGATTTAATGCTGAAGACATAACTAGTTACCGGGGCATACTGCGTAGTACCCTTCTAACTGACGTTCTCTATAATCTATCTATTCATTTTATCTTACTTAGCTATCTATAAATATTTGCACTATATTCTTTCTCCGTCTTTGTTAACTGAAACATAAAATGAATCGCAATATGTGATGAAATCTCTTGTTAAAGATAGATAGATTATAGAGAACTGCTCTTAGAGAAGTCAAGACCGTCTTATCTCGGTTAAATAACCTAGCTATATAATCCTGGCAGGCATCGGCGGTACGATCCAACGGTTCATTACTGGAATTTGAAATCACTGTCTTAGGAATTTGCTTTGGTACATTATAACTATTCGCTTCACCATTGCAAGTTTCAACGAACAACTGTTTCTCTTTATATTGGCGCACTAAGTGACTAAAATATATTTTATAAGTGCAACTTAATCCTCATCAACTATCTTAAGAAGTGGTAATTATCCTTAGTCAAAAAATTACATAGACTACTTAAAACGCTCAAAAAATACATCAGAACGGATTTTTTTACTATTAAACACGTAGTTATCCTTTTTATACAACTAATGACGCAAATAAGAATACAGCCTGCCTGATGGTTTGTAGTTACCGTAGCCTATAGATGTTTGCAAAACCAGTGGTGTAAATCGCGCGTTGCCGACCCCGAAATCGGATGGTATATTCGCCTTCACACGAATACGATACATAAAACAAATAATATAACAGCTGTGCAGTTAATAAATAAATATAATCCCCTATAAACTACGATAAAACTCCTTATAACCTATTTAAAAACTAATGCCCCTTAATGTCGTTATAAAATACATACTTAAGTGTCTGTTACAAGCAGCGGGCTTGAGGGCTTTTGTGTTCGCTGAGTTTCTTAGCTCACAGCTTAGATTGTGTTTGTTCGTGACGCGGATAAAGTTTTCCGGTTTATTTACTGAACTATGAAGACGGGATTTGTTAATATAAGGGATTAAGATTTCAAATTAATTTTACATTCATAAATAAACTCACGACTTTTTCCCAGAAGGGGTAGGTACAGAGGCAACTATGACACCCACGTTTCGCTTTGTATTTTCCTCATGATGATGATGATTTTTCCTTTATGTGACAGGGGGCGAGCTTATCGCTATATCGGGCACAAATTCCTAATTCCTATTCCCTAAGGTTGCAGGAAGTCGCTGGATGCAGGCCGCTTCCAAAAAGTCGTTGTGGAGATCCTTGGGGCGGCCTTTGTTCAGCAGTGGACTTCCTTTGGTTGAAGAGAAAGAGGGAGATAGGCGAAAGAGAACCAACCAAGGTCAATAGATACCCTGTCTAGACTACATTGCACTAACAATAAGATGTAAAATAATGAAACGGTTTGCAATGTCTTCCAATCAGAAAATATTCCCTTAAACGGTTGTTTTTTTAAATTTTCTATATTCTGAATATTATTTCAGTTAATGTGTAATTAATTGTCGCTTCCATTTTCCGCCTAAGTAAGCTTCATGTTACCCTCTTGAGACATCACATTGTTAGTTGATGACGTCATGCGCATCCATGATGTCACCGGGATAATGGAGAGAACGCGTCATTTGTGTAATGTATTACTTTCAAACATTTAATATCATGAATGATATAAGCTAATTAATTAAAAATAAATAAATTCGATTTATTAATTACTGTCAGTGGCTTGTGTCTAACAATAACACAATCGGGAATTCGTATCTAGAACTATTTAATATAGAAAAAAAGACATATTTATTTGCCACACAAGCCCACGATCTCACTTGCTTGACATAAATGTACACGTGCATGCTTAGCCAAAAATATAATAATAATGGCCAACTACTCTCAATCGTATTCTAATATCTCGATTGTAGAGGAGGCCACTGCAGGACACGCCTGCACTGGGAAGTATATGGGCTGTTACAGTACAGTACATAATAATAAGGAAACAACGAGAATGCACGTCGCATCGCTGTGAAAAGTAAAAGTTTTGTCATGTTATTTTATTAGTGACTACCATTCATCACATTCACATCACGATTTCTACATGTGAGATATAAATTATATTCTAGATTGCAATGCATTCCAATATATGCGTAGAAGGATAGACAGATGTGTCACTAAGGCTAGTCACTGAATTAATTATATTAAAATTTCCTTCATATTACGAGATTGGGGATACTATCGCCTTTCCAGTCTTGTTAAAAAAGTCTTGTTGTCAAACTAATTCCAGACAATACCCGTTATCCTTTTTAAACTACAATACACGAACTGTGTTTTCCTAGATGAAATTCAAAATCAGAACCTCAAAAACCATACATTTTGCTAATAGACTATTACGCAGATTTTAAATGAGCAGGTGCGTTTGATGAACATTTAATATTAAATTACTTCATCTGTTAATACGACAGATTAATGCAGCTATGTGAACTATTTGGAAAATAATGGAGGTAAAAGTTAATCTAAGCTCAGAATACATTACAATTTTAATACTAACAACTGCATCTGAGTACTGTATGTTGCATCCTTCTAGCGGTTTTCATATTACGTTACTTTCCATCATCCATTCAGAGTCATTTCCAACTCCAAATTATTCTTTATGTATTGCAGTATATCACAAAGGGAAGGATTGACAGCTGTGATAAAACACGTGCCACACCGACGAGACAAGAGCGCCGTGTTGCGAAGTCAGCTGGCTAACACTCGGTATTAAGCAATGCGGTTTAGTTATGTCCAAGGATAAGATACAATAATCGGTTACTTCGCACTTGACCGTCCCAGTACAAACCGTATTATAAAACTTATCGGGTTTTCGTTTAGTCTTGCTTACATTCTAGTTATAACATTTAAAGAAAGGCAATTAAAATAGATAAACACGTACTAGTACTTTGAAAACAAGTTGAGTTTATCAACATAGTAATAAAATCCTCAAACAAGTTATAATTACCATCATGAACATTATTACGTCACCATTATGGCCTACAAAGGCTTAAAAATCAATCACAAGAGCTGGAATATATGTATGTTCGTAGATCCAACGCCTGCACCAAACACAAAGGCTAAACTATGCATTTCAACGGATTAAGCTCATTTCATTTCCGTTTGTCCATTACAGAGCGGTAGCGGTATATCTCCAATCATTGAAATTGACACCGAGCAGCGGCATTATACACGGAAATTTAGCATGTCTGTACTACAAACAGGGCTTTATAGACCTCGCTATAGACACCTACAGGCGGGCCATAGAACTACAACCGGATTTTCCAGACGCCTACTGTAATCTTGCAAATGCTCTCAAAGAAAAAGGTCTGGTATCCGAAGCGGAAGAATGCTATAACAAAGCTTTACGTTTATGCCCTTCACATGTGGATACACTCAACAACCTCGGAAATGTCAAAAGGGAACAAGGAAAAATTGAAGAGGCTACCGAATTATATATGAAAGCTTTGGAAGTGTTCCCTAATTTTGCAGCAACTCACAGCAATTTGGCCTCTCTGCTTCAACAACAAGGTTCGTATTACTTGCGTTACAAAAAATATTTAGTTTATAACTCAGTAGGTATCGGTCTGTTTATTTAATTCATCAAATCGTTTTTTTATTAGTCTTTACAGTTTTTCATGTTAATTTCTGAGGATCAAACAGTGTTAGTTTAGGATTCTTAAATTAATTATATTTTTAAGATGTTCTTAACAATTTAATTGTTTATTATAATACATCATAATAAGGCAATAAAGTCGTAAATTTCGGTTATAACTGAGCTATAACAATTCAAATCATACTATTTTTGTAAATATTAAAAGTAACTACCAAATTATTTAAAATCAGATTGTAAATAACATTCCGGACGTGAGTAAGCGTCCGGGAAATTTAAAAACTAATTTGAGTTTTACAGTCATTATAACATCGGAATTACAGGCAAACTCGGCGAAGCATTGATGCATTACAGACAGGCTATAAATATTCAACCAAAGTTCGCCGACGCTTACAGTAATATGGGAAACACTCTTAGAGAGCTGCAAGATGTAACCGGAGCACTTGTATGTTTTAAGAAAGCAATTGAAATAAATCCATCGTTTGCCGACGCGCACTGTAATTTAGCGAGCATCTATAAAGATATGGGCAACATTACTGATGCAATAGAATCCTATAAAAACGCTTTGCAATTCAAACCGGACTTCCCTGATGCTTATTGCAATTTAGCCCATTGTTTACAAATCGTTTGTAACTGGGACGATTACTATGAACGAATGCATAATATTGTTTCGATAGTAGAGGAACAATTAACTACAGAGAAATTGTCATCAGTGCACCCACACCATTCCATCTTATACCCATTGTCTAATGAAGCCAGAAAAGAAATCGCCACGCGACATGCAACCTTATATACTGAGAAGGTAAACATTATGTTGCATAGAGTTACTTTCAATCATAGCAGAGAATTGAAAGGAAGATTGCGCATCGGTTACGTGAGTAGTGACTTTGGGAATCATCCAACTTCTCATTTAATGCAGTCTATCCCGGGTTTGCACGATCGCACAAAAGTCGAAGTTTTCTGTTATGCTTTGAATGCAGACGATGGAACAACATTCCGTAGTAAAATAGTAAAAGATTCTGAGATTTTTGTTGATTTATCTTGTATTACGTGTAACGTGGCGGCTGCCAAAAGAATTCATAATGACGGCATAAACATTCTTATAAACATGAACGGGTACACAAAGGGCGCTAGGAATGAAATATTTGC
This sequence comes from Hyles vespertilio, assembly GCA_009982885.2. Classification (NCBI taxonomy): domain Eukaryota; kingdom Metazoa; phylum Arthropoda; class Insecta; order Lepidoptera; family Sphingidae; genus Hyles; species Hyles vespertilio. Next base: position 16,014,064 of record CM042833.1, read on the forward strand.
CATGAGACCAGCCCCCATACAAGTTATGTGGTTGGGTTACCCAGGTACGAGCGGCGCCACGTACATGGACTATGTTATTACCGACGAAATATCGTCACCATTGTCAGCGGCTTCGGATTTTAGTGAAAAATTTGCATACATGCCATATACCTATTTTATTGGTGATCATAGACAGATGTTTCCGCATTTGAAAAAACAGTATAAAGTAGAATTTAATACTAAAAATGATTGTGACCAAAACGTGGCTATACTCAACTCATGTGAAAGTGTAAATATTGAAGAACTATTTAAAGTCCAAAATAAAAGTGAGATTATTAAATACGAGGAATTCGAGCCAATTGAAGTAAATGTAAGCAAAGTAAACATTCCGAATTATGTAAATGAAACGACAATAAACCCTAAGCAGACGCAGGTAACAAGCAAATATATTTTTTGTTATTAATTATTTACAAAAAAAAATATACTTCAATATATTTGTTTCAGGTATTGGTTAATGGAGTAGCTATACATAATGGTATATCAATAAATTATTGTAATAGGAGAGTGGCTACTGGCGAAGAAGTATTTGATAGTATTGTGTTTACGTCAAGGAAGCAGTATGGTTTACCTGACGACGCGGTAGTGTTCTGTAATTTCAACCAATTGTACAAGACAGATCCCCGAATCGTTGAGTCTTGGGTGAATATATTAAAACTGGTGCCAAATAGCGTTTTATGGTTATTGAGTTTCCCGGCTGCGGGTGAGCCCAACATTCAGAAGTACGCCCAAAGTTTAGGTAATAATTTATAATCATATGTTTATTTTATTACTGGCGTTTCTTTGATGTTGATAAATTGTTTATATAATGCGATTTTCTTTAGGATTATTACCCGGTCGTATTTTGTTTACTAAAATTGCTTGCAAAGAAGAGCATGTGAGACGCGGGCAGTTGGCGGACATCTGCTTGGATACTCCTTTGTGTAATGGGCACACTACAGCCATGGATGTGTTGTGGGCCGGTACTCCAGTCATAACGTTACCCGGCGAGACTCTCGCTTCAAGGTATTATAATATCCAAGAGCTCTGTAGGTGTTTTCTGCTGAATCTATTCCAGACTTATTAAATCAAATATTGTTATGAATTGTATATAGCATATATCTTAAGATTTATTAATATTTACACATCATTTCATTTCAGAGTTGCTGCTTCACAACTAACTGCTCTTGGTTGCACGGAGCTCGTGGCCAAAAATAGAAAGGATTATGAAGATATAGCGATAAAACTGGGCAACGATAAACAATAGTAAGTATAAACTCATAATGTGAATTTGCGCTTATGACTTTTTTTGAAGGTTTAATTTCAACAAATACGTCAGGAGTAACGTGGGTTCGAAAGAGAACAGATATTTGGCTTAATGGTCAAACATTTTTTTCGAAGAACAACCTGTTTTTACTGTTTCATACACCATTGCGCTGCCTTAATAATTCAAACAGCATGAATAATTCTGACATTCAACTAGACACAAATCATTTTACATATGAATGCATGAATATTCAGGTTAACCCTTGTTGTTGAGTGTTACTTGCAACGTCATTTGCATAAAGTTAGCGCAACTCTCGAGAACATAAAACGTTCTTACAAATGTTGCGTGCGACAAATACGAACGAGAAAGTCATTATAGTAAAACTTTGTTTTTGTCTTTAGCGTTAGGACCAGTTAATAACTAAAGAGAAGTCTACAAGAGTAGTGTTCGTTTTCACTTAACAATTTATCACTTGTTTTTTTTTTACAGTCGTAAATACATCCAAGCGAAGGTGTCAAGAGCTCGTTTAAACAGCACTTTATTTGATTGCTTACATTATGCTCGCGGCTTAGAGCAACTTTACGAGAAAATGTGGAAGAGCTACGAAGCCGGGGAGAAACCAGATCATATTAAAGTTTAATCATTCGTATTTAATAGAAATTTAAGGTATTTTCTATCGCCGGTCTAATTGTCTAATAAGCTATGTGTTCGTTATTTGCACAGACGAAAGGACGAAGAGAAATTTGAAAAAATGTCTTTAAGCTAAAATTCCTTAAACAGATTAATTTTAGCTTAGATTTTAGCAGAGATGTCTGCCATTTCAATTAATTTAAAATAAAATAGGATTGCATAAACTTAACGTAAAAAAAAACAACTCGAGTAGAAAAAAATATTCAAAAAATAGCCTCACTTTAAATTTGGAAATACGAATATCCTCATAAGTACGAGTACCAGAAAGCCTTACAACTTCGACATAGATAAATGGATAGGTTTTGCGGCTCTGGTTACACTAACTTTATGGCATGCTTAAAATTAGAATTTTCTTTGGAACTTACAAATTGTGTATGCTTATTTTCTTTGTCCTTTTCTACGTCAAAGCGATTGTGTATTTCTGGCCAGAAATATAACTAGATGTAGCTATGCGAATTATTTTATTTTAACTTATCGCAGAGCGATTGTCTGTTGTTAGCATGATCAAAGGGTATCGATTGCTAATTCTTATAACATAAAATTCATAAAAAGAAAAAACTGATATACTGGAGTGATGCGATTAGTAATTTTCCCTTAATAGTCTTGTCGACAAGTTGAAAATGGTACAAAATAGAGATACTGCTCTTAAAATTATGTGCGATAGCTCATTGGATCCGGAATGACGTCTAGAAAAATGTGCCAAAAGCGTGTATTAGCACATAAAAAATAGCATATAAACAATTAAAGATGAAAAAAAAATGGCATTTCGTTTTTTGCCAATATTTAATAAACTATTAATATTTAAGAAATTTCAAAAAAATATTCTGAAAGAGTTATTTAAACATTTTTTTTTTCATTTACAATTAAGACGGTAGTTAGAGAAAATTTCGTTAATTAACAATTGTTTAACTTGTTGAAAAATTAACTTTAAGTAAAATTTCCAACGGGAGTAAATTAATTATAGTGTTCAGAACACAACATATTTTTTTTCAAATTTAATCAAAATATATTCAATACCTTAAATAAATTAATTAATGTGCCGTACTCGCTTTTGACGCCACGCGCGCATCCTAAAAATGTCACGCGCAGACCTATTGTCAGCGTTAAATTAAAATTATAAATAATGGAGATAGAGTTCCGAGAGTTAGGAGTTTTTTATTGGAAATTTCCTCCTCTTTCAGAATCTTTTTTTTTAATTTCTTAAATATTAATAGTTTATTAAATATTGGCAAAAAACAAAATGCCATTTTTTTTTCATCTTTAATTGTTTATAGCTTTTGCAATTTTTTATGTGCTAATACACGCTTTTGGCACATTTTTCTAGACGTCATTCCGGATCCAATGAGCTATCGCACATAATTTTAAGAGCAGTATCTCTATTTTGTACCATTTTCAACTTGTCGACTAGACTATAAGAAAGAGGTCAACTCTTTATTGCAGCGGCCATATTTTATGTTCATGGCGCGTTTCATTAATATTGAATGACTTTTTTCGTAAGAAAATTAATCATGTTTTATTGGTATTTGCACTCGTTTTTGCAATAAAAGACGTTAATGTTGTTCATTTTTAATGGTTTCAAATGGCTCACATTAAATTTTAATAGTCATCCAAGTGTGATCGACATGGCGTAAGTGGTAATCAACCGAGATTTATGGTAAGCATAATAATGTTTGTATAACTTCCAGATTTAGAGCAATTACGGATAAATACCGGTCGACAAGACGTACAACAGGAGACTACTATTGGAAGCTACTTCACCGTCCAGTATCCGTATAGAAGAGGCCTAGGTAGTACCAAAGAATGATAGGTAATAGCAGTTACTTTTAACAGTGAAATATACATTCGTTCTATTAATAAAATCATACATATACAAGCAACTCGCATTTTGTTTCAACCCCCAGCGAACAATAAATTAGATTTACACACTTATATATCCCTTATGTATTTATAATAAATCAGTGTACAATAAAGACTAAATAAATAAATAAATAAAATAAATACTTGGACAGGTAAAGAAAACTTAAAATAGTTTATAGTTTAGGCAATTTGATTTAAAACTGTTCCTATTGAATAAAACACAATCATTGTTCCTTATTATTAAAATATTAATAAGGATTGTGTATAAGGAGTTATAATGATAGTAATATTGAAGTAATAAAATAATTCTGCATTTCACGATCCTAGACCAGCGGAACTATCGCAGTATATTGTTTGCAGAATTTTTATGACCCATAAAGATGTTCACTTTATGGTAAGTTGTCAATATCGCCCGCAAACTTCAATACCTACGCAGTAATACATCGAGTCTGTTTGAGCTATCGGTAGAGGTTTCGTAGATTTTAAAAAGGGAAAACAAGAGAGAAACGTAGATGAAGTGTCCGCCAACAATATAGCTAAACATAACCGAATGGCTAAACTAATTAAATAAATATAATAAATAACACCCAACAGTCACATACATAGTCCTGATCCCACATTAAGATCGAGTCTTGTGTCACAGGTATCACGAACTACGAGATACTTTTCGGTCTCACAAACATCCAGACCTGAAAGAAAGGCGGAAATTCGTAGGCGGAATCTAACCGAATGCGCCTCGGAGGCTGTCTACTCTTACATACTCCTTGACCGCTCTCTGAGGGAACTTCACACGCGTACCGACAAACCTACCGTTATCTAATGTGGGAAGTTTTAGCAACTGTATATTACTCGCAACCTAATACTTTTTCACTTGTTTTTATGTTAGAATACAAGTTTTACTTAAAATACTCGTGTCAAACGAAACAAATTTTATTTTATTGCATAGGTAAAAAATGAACAAATTTCTTACCTACGTCAAGCAAATACCGCTGCTTTAAACATTCACAATACTTGTTTGTGCGTTGTCAGCCTCTCAAACTATGAAAGGGTATTGAGTATGTAATTAAATAAATAAATAAATACACCCAACAGTCACACACATAGTCCTGACCCCACATTAAGATCAATTAAGTCTTGTGTCGTGGGTATCGGGAACTACGAGAGACTTTTCGGTCTCACAAACGCCCAGACCCGGAAGAAATATTTGTGGGCCGCACAAACATTTCTCTCGGTGCGGGGATCGAACCCGCAGCCTCTCGTTTCACAGGCGGCGTCTAACCAACTGCACCACAGAGACTGTCATTATAAAGAATCCTTGAATCGAATGAGTACTATTGAATAAAAATACATTTATAAATAAAGCAAAACAAAATTCTGATGGCTATGGTTAGAAACAGACGAAAGTTTTATCCTGTAGATCTGGCAAACAAGCAAACAGGTCACGTGATGGTAAGTAATCACAACCGCGCATGAATATTGCCGGCCCACCAAATCAGAAGGGGAACGGAAAGGAAAAAGGACAGGATGAGGAAATAGGTATTGAGCAACTAATCACACTCACCGAACGAAACGCTACATCTAAGGTGTTGCTTCACGTCGATTTACTGTGAGGCAATAGGATTACCCCGTACCTATCCATTCATGCTGAGTCATGACTCACAACGGCGCGGTTCCACTACATCGTATGAGAAACAACGTCGACTTGTGCCATTAAATAATATCTTTTATACTTCTCCCTAACACAGCACACAAATGTCATTAAAATATTTCAATGAAAAAAATGTAATTTCACTGCACTATTTATTTAATTTGTCATTCTTTTTATTGCTTTTTAGTTGTTTAATGTAGATGGGTCCACCTTTAACTAGGTGAACAATATATAATAATTTGATCTGTAAATCACTGTATACTTAAGTTAATTATTGTATCATCTGTTGATGCATTATGTAAAATTACCAAATAAAATTTAAAAAATGTTACACATACGAAAGTTTGTGTATTTGTTACCTCTTCACGCTCAAACCACTGGACCATTGTTGAAGACATTTGATATGATATGAAGCTAGCTGACACCCTGTATTGACTCATACGCTACGTTTTATCACTAGGCAATGTACCTTTCCCGTGGGATGCGCAGGGAATTGAAATGTATTCGATACTCTGTCAAACTCTAAGGATTGCGATGGAAATTTAAGATTCAGCAGCAACGTTGAGTTTAAATAATATAAACGCGTAATAGTTATTTGTTACTTTCTATGTTTCTAAAGTGGACTGGACTTAAAAAATATCTGTACTAGGGCGAAGCCGGATCGGCCTTCTAGTTCTCATATAACGCTGTTTTTACTTAATCTATTTGTAGCCGAAACGAGCAAAATAAATTTATATTCCTACGCCTAAGCCCTTTGCTAATAATTTAATTCTACGAACCTGAAATTGGATTGCAATTTAAAGCTAACAATAGTTAGTAGTTTTGATTAGAAAACTTTTCACTTTAGCTGATTAACAAGGCGGACTATTATTAAAAAAGTCCTTGGAATATTTAGGATAGGTTTGCACGCGGCTCTGTTTATGTCAGTTTCAATACTAACTGAAAAATGGCTGTCTTCAAGAATTTTAAATATCATGAACATGTACGTTAGTTTATTGCAAGTCACTGCTTAAGATTATTAAGTTACAATTAAACTAGATAGTATATAAAAAAACAGATATATTTTTATACTTAAAAAATAACTTCATTTGATACCTTACTAACGTTCGTTTACTTCGTAAGGAAATTAATATTCGTATCATAAAACATATTTGTCCAAATGATTTACAAACTTAAAGGTTGAAGATTATTAATATAGATATAAAATCTGCACCTTTTTACTTTAGCTAGTCAGGTTTTATTCCTCGAAAATCTATACATAAGATTAAAAAATTGTTTATACTCTACAGATTGACGCATAGCTAACAAAATATATACAATTATATATATTTCATATAACATAACTATCTGCTAAATAAAAACTTTGAGGCTTATTACTTTGTATGAAATTCTTTTTTATTTGAAGTTAGAAACACGAACATTTAATTACAGCGGGCGAGTTTAACATATTTTGGATATTTGAATTCAAGTAGGGAAGGGAATAAGAGAAACGTAATTTTAATGGGGCATATTTTTTAATGTAGCCTATGTAGTTTTTAAAGTTATGGGGTCCTTATTATTTTAATTTACGTGTCAAGAAGGAAGGCGGATGAGTAGAATAGTTTATATGGAGTTATGTTTTATTTAGTTTAACTAACGGTGGTCTCACTGAAGTGGAACTGGGTGGAACATGTGACTCGAATGCATCCAAACCGTTGGGCCAGGCTGGCTACAAGCTGAATTCCTGAGAATGGCCGGAGAAAACGCGGAAGACCGAAGATGCGGTGGAAAGACGAGTGCATTCGAGCCAAAATGGCAAGAGGTCGCCGAGCACAGTGGAGTGGACAAAGGGGAGACCTTTGCCCAGCAGTGGGACACAATGTAGGCTAATAAATATATATAATAAATGGGTAGAAAAAGAGGTAAGTAGAATTATTAACAGCATTAAAAATTTATTTTTTAACAAAAACCATAATTATTTTCTTGAAAAGGTCAATAAAATAACATTTATTGTATAAAAAGTAAATAACGTAGACGAAGTTACGGGTATTAGTTAGTTATTTAAAGAGTTGATAGATGGCGTTACTCATACAGTAAAGTTAGAGTGGTTTTCACCAAGAGGAGCGTGTTAAGGAGTCCTGCTTTATTAGTATGCCAATATTGTTAAAGCACGGAATATCGGAAGGGAAGGATATCTGTTATCTCATGCATACAAAGTGCCCCTTACTAGATAATGTGTTTATATCTATAAAAAAACACCCAGCAGTCACATACATAGTCTTGACCCAAAATTAAGATCAATTATGTCTTATGTCGTGGGTATCAGGAACTACGACAGACTTTTCGGTCTCACAAATACCTAGACCCGAGACAAATACCTCACAAACATTTGTCTCGGTGCGGGTATCGAACCCACGGCCTCTCGTTTCACAGGCGGCGTCTAACCAACAGCGCCCGGAAGGTGTCAAATAAAATTAAATTATATCATAAAATGCTTATAGTTGCACCCTGAAATTTATCTTTATTATGTAAATTACCTGCCAATTGTTTCTACTTTAACTTAAACAGTGAATGATAAAATAAGGTTATATTAAAAGATTCAACATCGACAATATACGTTTATTTATCATCCATTTTAATCAAAAAATATGTAATTGTCTTTCAGTATAATGGAAGATACTAGAAAAATGCTAGATGACTAGAAAAATTAACTCTTAGATCTACAGAGAATTTGATCCTAGAGATTCCCAAGCACAGCACATCATTTCTAAGCAAGTCCTTTACAGTTCATGCTGCTCGCTTGTGGAACGAATTACCATTGTCTGTCAGGCAAGCTAAGACATTACCAAGTTTCAAGAGACTTGTTAAGATACATTATCTCTCACTGCAGTAACGTATTATCCTGTTATATTTTTATTTATTTTTTGCTCCTCTTTACTTAAATCATCATTATAGTTAGCTCAATATATATTAGTATGTATGTTTGTATTTATTTATATTATGTAAATTAATATAATATAGCATGTACATCAATTATTATTATAATTGTTATTCTCTCGCTATTTGCACTACCCTATATTTCAATTTCAAAATAATCCAGTCCATCCAAAGGTTGTCTCGAAGAGATCGCAGCTAGTGATATGGCCGCCTATTGTAACCATGCCTTTAGTTTTAAGTATTTTGTATGCGTCTTTCATTTTGGTGTACAATAAAGCATATATAAATAAATAAAAAAATTTAATGCTTCTTGGTCTTATTTAATTTAATCTAAAAACAGAGGCTAAAGTATATAAAATGTAATAAAACATAATATTATAAAATTTCCTGTGTTGTAGAATAGTGTTTATGTTTGTAGAGTATTTATAAATGTCTAAACGAATGTTGTGTTCGCCTGTTACTATCACGTGTACCCGTATTAGAGCCATTGCTAAATTTACTTACGAATATTATGCTGTTGGTGTACCAAATATACTAAAATAAAAATAAATAAAAGCATAATATTACCACACCATTAAGTTGAAAAACAGTTTGCATGTCAGTCTCAATCGTATTCTCGATTGTAGAGTAGGCCCGTGCCCGCAGTGGGACGTATATGGGCTGATATAGATATATATAGATGTCAGCGTGTTTCGTCCTGCCTGGAATCCTAGTTCCTTTCGATATAGTGTATTTTGGAGTCAAATGGTAAGAGATAGTTTTGTATGGTGTCAATAGATGGCACTGCACTTCTTTTCAGATGCAGGGCTGTCGATTTACATAGCCACGATAAATAAATGTAATAAAAATGTTGAAGTAATACATATAACAATTACCGTATTTTATAATATATCTTTTAAACAATTAACTTGATGTTAAAACAATAATGACAAAAAAATCTTTATTGCATACAAACTTAAACAATAATTTTAAAAAAGTTCATCTCCTGTCTTATCTCTGTACAGCAATGTCTTACAGACAACCATGGATTTAATGAAAAGAAGGAGAGAGATATGAAAAAATAGTTATAAAACTGAATCCTTACTAATATCATAAAGGTGAAAGTTGTACCATGGATGTTTGTTACTCTTTCACGCAAAAATGGCTCAACCAATTTTGATGAAATTTGGAGACAACTGACATTCTGGATTAACACATAGGCGACTCTTTATTACGGGATTGCATGCTTTTCGTCATGGGACGAGAGGAATGAGAGGAATGAGACGCGAAATTGACGAGATATACAGGGACGGGAAATATAGTTGAAGGCGCGTGGGAAATATAGTTATAACGCTATTTAATATGCAATTCATGTGGACTGGACTCAAAAGCTATCTGCACTCGGGCGAAGCCGGGCCAAACCGCTAGTATTAAATAATACTAACATACATAATATACTAAAATACTAATTACTAAGGACTACATTTGGAACAGAACCTGACTGTTGTAAATTTTCAATATAAGTAACAATATTGTATGAAAATCATGGCAATGTCAGCTCGTAGAAAATTACATTTAACGTGTCTGGGACATAAAGTCGCATTAAGGAAAACACCTGCATACCTTTTTAGAAAAATGGAATAGATGACGAATGTTCACAATAGAAACACACGCAGTAGAGAAGCTAACGATTTACGAATACCTCGACATAAGACGACTGGACACCAGGGTTGTTTTAAATATGCAGCTTCTAAATTATGGAATGACCTTCCACCACCTCTACGTACAAACATAAGCCAGCTGACTTTAAAGAAACACATCAAAGTGGAACTTATAAAAATTCAAAAGCAATAAACAACAACAACAATTCGATTCACTAGTCAAAAATGAATTATGTCTTGACGGGATAAATTGTACGAGTTTTTATAACACAATTTGTTTTTTTGTTTAATTATTATTATTGTTCTTTTATATTGTAATTTTTTTATTGTGGTTTTTGGATGTCATCTGTTTCTTTTTTTTCCTTTTCTCTTTTCTTTTTGTTGCTTTATAGTCTTCGACCCCACGTATAGTAGAATTGTTGTAAAATGATGGCTTTGGAGCCAGCTGAAAATCAGTGCTGTTGTAAAACAGCGTATACTGAGCTGGTATCCATTCTCCACGCATATTACAGCAAATACCAGAATGGGCCTGTTAACTGTTATCTTATTCTTAACTTACTTGTATTGTTATTTTGTTGTATTGTGTGTGTGGAAGAAATAAATTGTTTAAATGGTTTACATGGCAATCATTTTTCTGTCTCCCTGTCCTCTCAACTTCCCGTAGCTAAATAACTCCAGCTATTGTTGAAAATAGGCTTTCCCTACGTCATAGCGAGTTCTCACAACATTAACCAGGCGGATGTCTGACACTTCGTTTGCCTGTGCACGGCATCGACTCTTGAGTTTTCTAGTCCCATCAACCGTCAGTTCTCTGCGTTATGTTAAGTGCTTATTGGGATTAGTAATGACTTATTAAATTATAATTAAGGCAGTGCTGTCAAAATTTACTAGATTTTGAAATAGTACATTTAAAGTATCATGCAATTTATTAATTGCAAGTAACTTTAATAAACGTTTAAGTTTTTATACTATTTAAATACTAGTACTTTTTTAAACCAGTCTCATATCAGTAGTCATATATCAGATGGAATCAATACAAAATAAACAGCCAAGAGAACAAAGTACAAGCGAACTGTGAAGTCTTGGATTCGATATGTAGGTCAGCTACTGCAATTTGTATGTGTGTGTTTTCCATTTCGAAGGGCTCCGTCGTTGTGAACATTAAGGGGAATATTCGGAATGGGCAAGTTACTATTGAAAACTAAAGGATAATACAACGCGGCTGGTTTGAATTCAACATAACTATGTAAAATCTGAATTATGGAACTATTTGCATATTAAAGTAGTTTGTCTCATAAAAGCTATTTTCGATAACACCCCGATCCAGATATGGCTAGGGGGGACCAAGATAAACTGTTTATATTCTACAAAGAACTAAAGTGCAAAATTAATTTGATCGTATGACCTCATATTGCATAAGCGTACATTTGTCTGTTGCAATAAATATTTTTATATTTTCCTCAGAATAGCAAGGATGCACCTAACATTTAACATAATATATATAAACTTAACATAATTATGTGTAGAGTATATTGAACTCAGACGCCTTGGTTTCCATCAAACAACGTTGTAACTCTAATAGTAATGCTTTAGATATTTTCTCCCATACTCAAAAATGATCTAACACTTGGGATAGTCGAGCACACCAGGTGCGGCTAAATTTGGCTCGAGTCCAGGGATATGAAACGTTAGTGCAATGTAAGTACGTCATAAAAAGTAACTGATACTTACAGGTGGAATAACAAAACTGGATACTTGAAAAATGATTTTATTTTTCTTTATTTATTTTACATTCATTTATAAGTACACGAATAGATGTTGTAGCTAATAATAAAAATAATATAAACTAATTTCCCCATCACTTAATGAGATCATGTAATAGGCTTTACAATACATATCACAAAGAAACACGTAAAATTATGACAGTCATGACTCAAGAACAATTTATGGAAAACTTTATCGTCTTCAGAAAATATGGTCAAGAAGTACAGGGAAATGAATGTATTATACTTTCATTACAAACATTATTTAATAACAATTGTTTTTTATATGTTCACAGCATCGTTGTATTTTACAATCTAAGTTTGATCTATGTTATTCTACTAATATATGATGTACCTATTGTCCGTAACTATTGGTGTATAAGTTTCTAATATATCTATGAAGTTGGATTTCACCAGCGACTTCGATACATTGGTAATTTTCAGATACTTGCCAAGATACAGATATTATGAAAAATGAAAACAACCTAAATTTCTTATTATTTTAAAACGATTTAGTTCATATGTTTGGGATGTTACAGACATTTATAAACTCTCAATGAGTTACATCAGAATCGTCTAAGATTTACGAAGGCTGCTTTTTAAAGATATACAGAACTAACGCACCTATTAGTTTAGTGTCACAGACATATCATACTATGAATCATTTGGCATTCACATCATGGTAATACAATCTCGGAAAACAATTTAATATTGTATACTCTTTTCTAGAAAGTGAGTCGTTAAACTGTGATAAATCCACAAGCGCCAAAATAGAAATATTCTCAAGTCGCTGCGAAATTCAACCAATTTTTGGTGTATAAAATTACGATGTGAGGTAACCGCTCGGTTTTCAAGACACATTCATTATGTTATTTAACAGCCCAAATTTTCTAAATCAACAGTATCTTGAGCCATTTCAATTCGCCAATATAAAGAAATTTCAATGATAAACATATGCTACAGACCTAATATTATCATCAAGTGCGCGTCGTAGTACCTCCGTGGCTTATTATATTATGTAGTGAGCAATATACATACATTTAGAATTATCCATGAACTTATCCCGAAAAAGGTGACTTACTGCACTCACAAACGTATGTAATACATACCAATTGAGTATAATAATCATGATTATATACTAAAATAAAAACAAATGCTTCAAGCCACCATTTTTTAGATTTAGCCCACGGTGGAGTCATATTTTAATATTAATTTATGTGCAGAAGAATTAGTTACTAGAGGTATTTATTCACTTTGGTGCGAAAATTGTCGGTACATAATCAATAAAATTTTGAAACATAACAAATTATAATTTAAATTATATAAATTATATATTTGTATTATAATTTAAGAAAACGTGTCTAGTTCATTTAAAAGATAAAGTCCACAAATTATAAAAAAATATTGTTCTCCATTAACGTATTTAAAAACTAAATTTATTGAATATTTTTTGATACAAAAAAAGATCAATAAGAAGATACTCCAATTATTTCACGTCACGTATGAGTATATTGATTTCAAATTCCCCTGGTCGTTAATTTCAGTTAAAAATAAAGTTCATAAATGCTATAATAATTGTAATGTGGGTAATAATATACCTAATTTATATATTATAATCATGTTGAAACGTCGGGAAGTTAAAAATGTAAAAAATTAAACTAAATTCGCGATAAAATCCGTAAATAATAGTTTTATTTCAATGTGTAACATTCGCGTAAATCTAAGAAACCATTATAATTATGCTCAATGTAATTGTGGAATTTCATTGACGCGGTACAAAAATATAAGCTTGAGGTACGTAAGGATAACAAACATTAATTAAACATGTTACAGATCATTTAAATACCTAGGAATATTATTTCCAAACGTGTAATCTCATCCAAAGTGTCATTAATGGATGACAAACCATCTCTTATTAATAAAACAATTTCTTATAAAATAAAATATGATTTGCACTTATCATGATACGGCATTGTCAGGTATATCTTAAATTTATCTAGAGTCTAATTGTTAATGTATCGATATAAGTGTTCAGGCATCTGCAAAGTTCTTCATACGTCAAATATATAATGTTTCCCCACAAATTCCCATTCACTTTAGTGAATGCGTGATATCTTTCATTGAGACCTATTTTATACTGGCATGAGTCCAAAAATTTAAGGGTCACGACCCGACCGACCCGAACGTTCAGCCAAAATCTACATTTCACGAGAACTTTTCAAGTATATTCTTGGTTAATTTTCTTGATATAATTTTGATTTACGGTCGAAATAGTATAAAATTATAATCATTAGTTAAATCATTCTGACACGTACCTACATTGAAATGATGTTTTAAACGGTGTGCTTTACCGTTTAGTAGTACGTTGTAGGAATCACATATTATTATTCATACGTGTTAAACAAGTCTCCTGTTTTTTAATTCAATCTTTATGATTATTTAATGCGGCAGCATTATTTGGCTTACGATTTTACAAGCTACTGACATCATGTTTTACTAGAACAAATTATCTTAAATTATATCTTTGGGTTTGACAAGTCGTGTGCAGTGAAAAACTAACGAAAAACCATTTGATTGTTTGGTCGTAATCACCATCCCAGACCATAATATGTGCTATTTACATAGATGATGTAAAACGTATCAATAAATTTATATTGACGACAATATAAATAAAAAATACTTTTATCATAGTAAATGTATGCGTAACAACCAATATTATTTTTATATTATCAATAATTTGACAGCATTTGCGCATATTTAAGTAAAGTAAGCAAAAAAGAAGATTATACAATAATTTTAACCGTACATTGAGACTCGTGTACAACTAAAATATTACAGAGACCAGTAGGGCGATTTACGTAATTTCTTGACGCGCCGATCAAGTTGCGCGTCAACTGTACGTCAGATGTTTGAAATTTTTTTTACATTCACATACGCGCAGCAGTGGAATACACTAAAGCGCTCGCGTGACGCGAACTTGACGCGAGCGTATTGTGGTATTACGAGAATACGAAAAGGGCTGTTTTGATCGAAACGTAACTGCAACTGCGCCGCAACTGAACTTATGTAATTACGTGAATCGCCCTAATCGTATGGTGGTGCTTCACAAATAATATTAGTAAATATCCAATATAAAAAAAATTATAACTCCCCTGGGATCTTATTTAAGTGATTTCAAAACATGTTGTCTTAACACCGAAGCATCGCTAAATGCGCAGTTATTAAGGCGAGTGCTTCGATTTTAACAAATATGTGTATAAATGGAGAAAAACAGCGTTCACACGAACATCATTTTTTTATAAATTCTACTTATCTATATAGAGTAGGTTACTCTGTACCATATTACAAGTATTTTATATTATATCTACTCATTCTTTATGTATATCATCTAGCATTGTTCGATAATAAACATTAAACTCCAATGTAAAAATCATTATTCCCAGTAAATAACACTAAAATATAATTTTATGGTTCCATTAACGATAAGCTATTCTATCTTCCAATGTTTTTATATAACATAAATGTATGGTTCGTGGAATAAGTAATCTACAGGACAAAATATTTTTATTTACTTTTTACTTTTACGCAATTAGGAATCTAAAAGACTACGATTTTTCTAACAGAGACAAAAGTATCGGGTAGGGATTATCTAAGTTCAAATATGACGATGTACATACACAAATATAAATATGTTATACCCTAACATACATACTTAGATCTATTTGCCTCGGACTTAGTAACTAATCACTAGACAAATATTTTAGAATTTCGTTTCGGATTGACGAAGCTCACGCGACGTCGTTGTACCAACATTCAAATGAAATTTACTCTTATCTCAATATAACATCTAAAACCGACGTAAACGTGACAAAATAAATATAGTGCCTTCATATGTGTGCTATATCAAGTCATCATTATGTACATTATCAACTAAAATGTATGTATATAATTAAATTTCTTCTCATTATGCCTAGGTTTAGAATTCTATGTTTTACATTTCTACGCCATTTACGATGCATCGATTAGCATATCAGTAATCAAGGACTTTCTGCTTATAAAAATTAAAGAATCTCCTCACACTTACTATGACTATTTCAATTCCATAATTAAGTTAATGCTGAAAGCTTTATAAGGCCCGTTATTATCATGTTTCTATATTGCTTTGGTTTATGTAAATCTGTAAACATTTATGTACCTACTATATAATATTTTAAATGTATATATTCTTTTATATATAAATAAAATAAAATATATTTTTTCACGTATGTATATTGTATATAAAAATTAAGAGACGTGAAGAAATCAGAAATTGAAATGTCGGTAGTTTACAGTGTTAGAGTGAAGAGTGATAGTTTGTCGTAGCTGATGACAGGAGCCCTGCTTGTCAGATAACTGAGGGTACCTTTGTACACTGTGAAATGGGAATCGGTATCAATGTACACATCAGGGACAATAGCCATCTGATTGTGTCTCCTTAACTTCCCAATTTGACAGCACTCGTCTAATGCTCAATCGTCAGAACGCCTTTCAACTACAGGAGCTTCGGAGATAGTACTAGCGAGCAAAAAAAGCTAATTTATCTAAATCGAACTAATTTAGGTAAGCATTGCGTGGACTACTGTGCGGCTAGTAAAGAAATAGCAAATTCTTAAAGATGAAATCTATTTTTTAAGATATTTTTAAATATAAAATGTGATTTAGCTAGCGAATATTGTCACCATTTTTTTGTTCTTAATTTTTTTTCTGAACTGTTTATAGAATTTCAAGTAGATCATTGAAATATTTTTTTTTTATTGCCTTGTAGGCAGACGAGCTAGCGGCCCGCCTGATGGTAAGCGGCTACCGCTGCTCATGGACCTCCGTAGTGCCAGGGGACTAGCACAACAAAGTCGCTGCCTACCTCGAGGAGAGTACTCTCCTTAAAAGATTAGTGATTGCTCTCCTTTTCAAAAGATTAGTGATTGCTCAAATATTTCAAAGAAAACGCATGGAACTGAATATGCAAAAGTTAGAAAATGGGCATTACAATTTGCTAAGCAAAATACGACATCGTTTGGTTAGTGGCGTGTTGCCAGCTGCACGGCACGATGTCGTAAGTACGAAGAACTCGCGAAAATTTATGACGACTGAAGTAATAGATGTTTAAGACCATAAAATTTACATAGTTTCAGGGACAGAACCGATCGCATGAACGACCTCCGTCGCAGCTATCAGATAATATAATATCTTTTCAATGTATATTACAAAATGTACCTATATATGGTCACTTAATCATATGGGGTTTCGTAAAGCGTGAGTCAAATCATCTTAACGACAATTGCTACACTTCACATCGGGGTCACACGAGGATCTTACTTTATCTTCTTTAAAAGACACGTTTTGGTGAATGTTTGCAGGAACTCTATCGTATATATTATAATTGCAGGTATCTTCATTACTGGGCTTATACAGATCGCCGTCTTGATTACAAGCTAAGTACTATTACTAAACTGACAAAGTACATACAACTCTCTCAGATAATTTAAAATACAATCCTAAGCATTGCGTGTGAAGAAATTATCTGTATATTGATAATGCAACTTTTAATGCTACTTGTCCGAGTTACAAATCAATCGTAATTGATTATCTTTTAGAATTATACGAACAAAAAGTGTTATTAGAATATTAAAAACCTATATTATCTAATACGACAAAAGTAGGTACATACATGCTGGAGGTTCTTAAATTTGTAACAATGTAACTTCGCGCATGCATGCAACTAGTGAAAATTGAACTATTCATTGCCACTATAATGGTGGAAATAGGAATTTTATATTGTGCAAATGTCTATCTGATTCATTATATGTAGTAGATATAAATGTTCCTAATTAGCATACACAAACACTGTTGATTTCTGACGCAATGTTTACAAGCTGTGTGATTCCTATGAAAATGTACGACGTCGTCACAAAATCAACGTGTATTTGTTGATGGAAAGCAAAGTTAATAATTAAAAATATTATTACAGGTTAAAACGTAAAGCTACGATATTTAAACTGAAATAGTTCAATATTGTTGGTACGTATTGCGACTACGGCTTAAAACAAAATACCTAATGATTCTCTCACAACAATGTTAGCAAAGAATAAATAAATTACTAAATTTATTACATAATATAGTTACAAAATTCTACTAAAACTAATTAAAAATCAAGCAAAGAAAGTTGAGCATCAGATTTATTTATAAAACTTGCATTCCACTCATTTTGCCACATAATATTAATTTGAAATTCTTGCGCAGCACTTTTAGATCCACGTTTGCCTTTAATAAAGAAACGTTTTATATTCATTGTACCATGCTTGATGCAGTATATAACGCGTCGGCTTTGAGCGATCAATCTAAAGTCTAATTTACGTCTTTTAACATAATTTTAAAAGCATCAATTTCAAAATTGATTTAACCCTTTAACCTAATTTCAGTCATCTATAATTGAACATTGGTAGGCCGACATTCCTGAGTTTTGTACTCTAACAAATAATACTATCAAAGGACGAAATATTTCAAATTAATATTTATAGTTGTGTGGGAAAACATGTGGAATGTACAAAACGCCCTCTATTTATCCTCTTCCAGTAGAACCAGATCGTCAGCCACGACGTCCGATACGTGCAGGTAAATGATCCAGTACATCAGGTTAAAACACACGAAGCACACAGGGAACACTATACGCGAATATTTGTCGATATCGGATGGCGTCATACCCAGCAGCTTGCTTATGTCCTGAAAATCATAAGAAATAATGTTAGCGATAATTACAATCTCGCTGATTCAAATTTTAGCAGTTGCATCAATTTAGAAGTGCATAAATATATTTTTTGTATTTTTATGACATTTGCAAAATAAATCGGTAAAATATGATTATCATCTATATAAAATTAAAGTTTTTAAAATACTCCATTTCGATACCCCTGATAAATACGAAAGTTGTCCTTCCTCAAAAACTTTACGTGGCGGTGCCACATAGGGGAGAAATATCTTAAATATTGTCGATATACAATTTTATTTGAATGAATACATCATTTTTTTGACAACAATGTAAACTGACTGCAAAGAATTTAGAATTATCGCATACCTAAATGAAAATTGAACGCGCCATGTGGTAAAAACCCCACACTTTTTTTGATACCAATCATAAGGTTCAGACGTAAGGATAATTTTCTCTTCATAATTTATTATTTCACTAAAATATACATTTAGCCTAATCTTCGATATTATTGTGATTCTACAAACTAATTTTATAATTTTCTATGATACATGGACCAAAATAATCCTTATAATCGATCCTTTTGTTTAGTATCTTAAAATGGTCGGTATTTTTTTACCACATGGTAACTTAAATTCTCGCTTCAGAGACATGCAAATCAAAGTTATGCCTTCTTTCAGTAAAATTACCTACAATATTTAAGGTTCATGTGGAATAGACGTAGCATACCGTGTAAAATCTGACAAAGTTGTAAGGGAATAGGCTTTCTCGAATTTTCTTACGGATTTTAAGGCGTAATTATTCCGGCACTTCTAATATTGTCTTCTTAAAAGGGTAATCTAGGACGCTAAGCACTTTGCGAAGGCGGTGTGCCTTCGCCGAAACCGACCTCTAGATTTTAAATTTCATTCTGGTGTGGATTTTAGTTAGTATTGGCTGTAGGCCATAACTCTATTTGTTCCCCCACGCTATTGTAAATGGAGCTTGAGGAGAATTGGACTATATATTGTTTCGTAAAAAGGTTGTTTTTAACAAAACTTACTACGTTTGGCATAGGTAGGATCTGATCTGTGGGGAAATTCAATATTCAAAGCCGACTTCATGAAATGATAGATGAATAAAAGCAACATTTGCGATTTATATAAAACTTCAAGTTAAAACAAATCTGGCCTATTATCATAAATGGAGCAGAAAATTAGGCGCATGTAGGTCCAATAGTTGCACCTCTACCCTCATCGTTGTTCATAATGGTATTTGGCGTGCATGGTTGTCATGGTGTTTTCAAAATGTTAGGCACAGTGTTCCTCTTTTCACATTTACTACTATTCGATTACGAGTATCAATGCTTGTTGTTTATATTAAGAAAACATATCTCAATCAATGCGTTCTTAATAATTTGATAACTTTGTATTTTGATAAAATATGTTCCTAATAAATATTATGATAACAGCATTACAACTATGCCTACAAGACCTTAAATTGTGATCTTAAATTTATGAATGAAATTAATTTGCTCACAAACTGTTTCAATTTTTCCAGTAAATAACACATATGTAATATAAATAGATTTTGCGCTTGCGACATTAAATTCATAACATAGTAACTATCGCAAAGCATTAACGCTAGCAACACGCTCAGCTCAATATTAACAGTTCAATTTACCTTTCCGGGATGCAACAAATGGGGTGGCGGTCCTGGGTTCTCTTCATCAGCTCCACCTCTGCCTCCGTTTATTGTGTTTTCTAGTGTGCCGCCTTTCGAGTGTGCTTTAGGATCGTGGACCTTGAATCGGACCTCCTGTTTAACGTCATTAAATAAATATCTCAAAATAAAAACAGAAGCTACTGATGAATTATAAAATTACTTACAGATGGTCTGCCTGGTGGACATCTGCTGAGAGTGCTCATCTTGGACAATGTATGGGGATCACCAACTGGCGGGCAATCAACAGGAATCTTCTTTTCGGACGCTATCTTCTGTATGGCCACAAATCTTTGTTTACGCATCTGTATCCTTTTAGCCATGTATCCCACGGTGGCGTATTCTGTAAAGATATGAGAACACTGTCTATATCAACAGTTAGTATGATAAGTTGGATGAAACATTTAATAGAAATAATTTCGCTGTGATGCAAGATTACAAAAATAATTCGCTTAAAAAT
Organism: Hyles vespertilio; assembly: GCA_009982885.2. Classification (NCBI taxonomy): domain Eukaryota; kingdom Metazoa; phylum Arthropoda; class Insecta; order Lepidoptera; family Sphingidae; genus Hyles; species Hyles vespertilio. The sequence continues at coordinate 16,034,763 of CM042833.1, forward strand.
TGGCTCAAGTCGCAGAGCAGTAATAATTTGAATAAATTATTTACCTAGTAAACTGGCGAAGACCATCACGAAGCAGGTGCCGAGATAAACATCTATAGACTTCACATACGAGATCTTGGGCAGCGCGGCGTTGGTGGAGGACATGAGCGTAGTCATCGTCAACACAGTGGTCACACCCAAAGCCACACGAGCCGGAGTCGCGTTTCGATTCAGCCAGAATGATACCCATGATATGATTACAATCAGACCGGAGGGAATATATATCTGAATTAGATAGTATCCCATTGAACGCACAAATTGTATCTCACACGCCAATCTTGAGTAGTTTCCTGGAAATTTATTTTTTATTGAATACATTTTATTACCAAAAATTTGATATCATAGTATTGACGAGTACTACGAATCTAAATTATTTTTATCAAAATGTATCGCATCTTTTAGATAAAAACACATTAAAGATTGAAGTATATTATTATTATTAACCACGATTAAACGTTACTATTGTAGTTAGTTTTAAATGAAGTAATTATTTTTTTAAGGTATTAATTACTTTAAAAAGAACAGTCACCAGTTTACATGACTATCACACCACTCAGTGTTTAGTGCAAAAATACAAAAGCAGGATGTGAAAGATTCGTGGCTGTTTTTGTCCAGTGTTCCACATTGTGGTGTTTTATTATCAAAATCACAAGTCGTTGTTACTGTTTCCCCCGCGAACCCAGGTACCTGTTGTAAGGGAGATCTCCATGGCTCGCTGGCGATGGCCCAGCACTTTGAACTGTGGTAGTGACACCTCGCTGGAAACACCCACAGAGTTGGGCCCCTCGTTCCATTTGTATCGGATGTCCCGCATGGTGTAGCCGACTGTGCGCAGCGGACATTATAAATGAAACAACCCCAGGCCCATCGCAATGGGTTTTACAACACGAGTCATTATTCGGTCGGGGTAAGAGCGGGGGATTCGCGAGTTGAGTTACGCGCGTCTCGTCGTGCGGCTGTCGTATCGTGTTAGCGTGTGTGCTAGTGTCTCGGTATCGATCATCTGCACACGGGCTGAGGGAGACGGGGTCGGTGGCAGAGCGATGGACGGATAGTGCTGGGAGAGCGGCTAATGCAATTTGTTACCTGTCGTCAACGTAACAACAGTGGCGCGCTGACGGTGGCCAAGCACGCGGAACTGCGGCAGCTGCACCTCATTGCTCATGCCGACGCTGGCTAGTCCGTCCTTCCAATTGTACCGAATGTCTCTCATAGTGTATCCGACTCCGGAGACATGCCAAACACACAAAACGCTATCACTTACGCTGCGAAGCTTCGCGTACCCTCACGCGGCCGCGCCAATGTCAGGACGTGACTCGCGAGCTTCAATGGCGAGACGTGGCGAGACGACCCGAGCGCTTGCGGACTCGCATCGCATAGCATCGCGCATGGCGATCGGACCGTCTCCAAATGGATGATAGAAAAATATAATTCTACTAAATTCTACCTACTTAAAAGGCAGAAATAAAAATGATCTCTCTACTTAAAGATATTTCGATGCTACTTTCTATAAACAATGTCAGTAATAAAATTGTGTTCCAAATATACTACGTATAGAGCGGTAAAGTCGAAAGACTAGACGTAACAATCATGCTGGTGCTCGGGTCGGTATGCTTGATGCGGAATGCGATGGGAGCGGAAGCGGCGATGGTGCGAGGTGTGTGGGTGTGTGCGGCGGTGTCGAGGCCCTCGTCGGTAGGGCCCGCGAGAGTCACCGTCCCCGCCTCCTTCGGTCCGCTCAGCATGTCGCAGCGTCGATGTCTCATTATCATTTCTTTCGCTTGATGCTCGTGAGAACAAAGGCTTACTATCGTTACGAGTCTGCCTTCTGCGGGTGCTGTATGCGAGAAGGAGACATTCCAACTTATGAAAACACGAGGGGATTCGCAGCACGTGTCGACGGTTTGTTTTAACGCTTGTGCTCACAATTTATTCCTGAGTAGCATCTGTGATACAAAAAGTGGTCACAACACAATATCTGTAAGCCTAGTGATTTGCATTGTGGTAAAGAATCAAATTAATGATTGCTTGGGTGAGCACAAATACACACGTATCTTTTAATTCGTTTATTTTTCTATCATCTTTGTTATATTCCACATAGTTGGTAATGTGTTAGTAAAGTTATAAAATTATATAATAGTATAGACAGGAACACACAGAAAGCGTGCTTAGATTACTTACTTTCGTAATATATATTTAGTATACATGGATAACACAAATACTGATTATTCATAACGTACATATAATAATTATTAGTAATAATAATAATAAGGTTAGTAAAACACACATTTAAACACGTGAATGTATTAAAACATACATCATATTAGATATCGTATTGAAGATACTTACAACTTTCTATCTCAATGTGACAAAGCTGTCGATCCATCGGAAAGTACTGCAGATTCATCGGACATGACGCTGTTATTGTTAATCTGAAAAAAATGTTAATTATAGTCAAGTTCCGCTAATATTAACGTTTTTATTTTATGCAGTTCGAGTACACGCACAACATAAACGAAATCTTATGTACGTGTTATTATATTCTCTCCATCAAAGTTTTAAGGAGTTAATTATAACATTATTCACCGAAAGTGATGGAGCAACATGAGGAGTTAATATTTAAAATATACTATGTTAAGAAATAAGACCTGACGTTTAGTAAAAACAACACTACATAAGTATACGAGCTTCATAACGATGACCGAAGATCTAGAGCGAACACAATGCTGAATTGGAGTTGACAGGATGAAAGACGAAAGCCAATGGTAACAAGAGTGTAGAGAAAGACGTGCTTCTATAAACTTTTGAAAATAATTGTTTACCTGATACTTCTAGTAATAGATCCGGAGTAGTGAATGCGTATAAATTCATTACTTGTAGTCGCTATGTGGAAGTAAGACTGTTTTTCATTTACGAAGAATGTGTCAGGCACCCATATATTTTTAATAAATTCTGACCCAACAGAAAGTGTTTCCACGCCCGTCCTCTTTTTGTATGCTAGCCGAGGGTCCGTCCAAAATTGTCTAAAGTAAAAATCCAGCGTGAAGTCCTGAGAAGAATAAAAATAAAGCGTTGAAGCACTGGACAAGGATCCAAGAAAAAAATAATTAAATCATTTACACATTCAGATCGAAAATTAATTCTTTAAAATTAAACGTTAATTTGGACATAACTTCTACAATTTTAAAATTTAAATCATCATAATACAAAAAGGCTTTACGTCTTGTAGGAGCTATGTTCGTTGTTTGCTCTTGTGAAATAACGATTTCATTGAACTACAATTTAAGAAGATTTTAAAGAACTTAGCTATATTTACGTAAACATCTAACATCTGGCATGCGTATTTGGAAAAGGTTTCGTTCACACAAAATTTTAAACAACATCGACTGCGACACTTAATCAAACATTTTTACAGGAGACTGCGAATGTCCGAAGGTTGCTTTCGTAGATAGACGCAAAGGTACGTAGGTCCATATAGCCACTTTACGACATCCAAGAGACAAATCGAGCGGTAAGCTTAAATAAAAAACAAAAACAAAATGTGCATAAAGTTTAGACGTGATATGAAGCCTTCAAAACACAGGTGAGATCTAATAATGAACAGGAAGGTAGGGGCTCTGTGGTAGGAGAGGGCAGTGGGGGTGGGCAGCGGCTCAGGCAGTCACCCACGGCTCGATAAAGGCAATCCTGTCTTGAAGCTAGCAAGCCCGCACGTATCAGTTGCCATCAATTAAATTTTGGAAAAGGTTGTGGAATAAATTAACGTTCATTAATGATATCGATTCGTGAGTATGCGATCTGATAATTAGGCGACACCCTTCCCCCGGGCCATGGGTCACGTCTCAGTGTGACATTTCCAACTTTGATTTGGTTTCCACTTCGGGGTCCTTCACCCAAACAAACGCGTAGCAAGCTCACTCGTTTCTTTACAAACCGAGTGGCCTTTCCTCCCGACCAGCAAAAAAGCATGGTAGTAAACAGTAAAGTACAAGATATAAAGTCAGGAAGCATGGTTAGAAACAACTGATTGGGTAAAGTCAGCTTTTATCGATATTCCAAGTCACTGGAGAATACACAGAATTACAGTTTAGTTGGCACTATTCCAGTAAATACATATAATAAGTACATACACCACAAACTACAAAATGAGTTACGATAAGAGTTGTACAGTCGTCGCAAATCCACAGTATTCATAAAATTCAGTATCGTTTATTGTTCACCGCGAATGATGTTTTTGAATGCTAACGTATTTTTTTTAAATAAATAGGCAAGTTTTGTTTACCATAGTTAATAAATTAGTTATAAGTGATGATGACCTGTTAAAAAGTTATTTAGACGTGTGTTTATTTTATTTTAATTATATACATTTTCCGAATTCCCGTCTTAAAGCGTTTAACAGGTTCGTTTATTATTAAAATAGTTTAATGCACGAATGATAATAATAAATTAATGAACAGACGTCATCACTTCCAAACTACATGACAGCAACTTTGGAATTACGAGTACTGCAAGAACACACAACTGGATAATTTCAAGGTATTAATGGTTGCTTTTCTTATTATGATCTCAATGATGAATTTTGAAATAAATATTAACATCACATGATACATAATAAGAAAGCAAGTGGGCTGATAAAGGGCAATCTGCTCCACCAAACGCGGACATGCTCGCAGCCTCGTGTCTGGGGCTGCTCGGTCGCAGCGGCGCGGCTCGCAGCCGTCGCGACCGAGACAAGCGTGAACTGACAGTGGCGAGTACCATGAGCACTTCGGAGACGGAGCTGATAGAGAGCACATACATGGTGACGCCCACCTCCACTGGCGGACCTGCAATCAAGCCCAAGTGTGAGTTGCGCGCGCGCCTCGCGCCGTGAAAACCAAACCAGAGCACGGTGACGTACCCCATCGCCGGGCGGGCGGGCGAGGGGGGCGAGCGTAGTGGGGGACGCGAGAGGCGCGGTGTGCGTGCGATGGCGAGCGTACGAGCGCGGCCGGTACTCGGACTGCGGGCGACGCGGGGCGCCACGCGATGCGACCTAACGTGTGTCACGCCTATGGTACAATGCGATCGAACCGTGGACACGGGTGCTACGATGAACGGTTTAATGCTGGTGATGTACTAAGGGACAAAATCTTGCTATGTATGCGCAGTGTCTTTAATATTGCTTTGAAAATAAGATACCATTTTCACTTCAGACAGAGAGCTGATGGAGAGCACGTACATGGTAACCCCCACTTCCACGGGTGGTCCTGAAAACGACACAACATACAACACATGACAAGTGCACCTTGTCCATCTTTATCTCGTCCAACTCCATCTGTCTGTTTAGCATATACTATCGTTGTATAAAGTTATACATGGCCCAATACATAAGTGTTATGTATGGACGGCATTAAAAGTTTTTAACAAGAGTGATGTCAGGCAATTTCTAAATACATTGCATGGTACTGTTTTATTTCCATTATCGTTTTATTTGTACAATTTAAAATAGTATTTTAATTTGTGGACATGTATAGTCCCCTGTATGCATAATTTATTTGTCAATAAAAGAGCTCGCGAGTAGTCATGATCAAAACAAAGGCGAGTCCCATGCCCACAAACACACAAGCTATAAATATGTTACGTTTTCAAATAACGGTAACAAATACAATATTAAAAGACATTTTGTTAAGTCACAATAAAGAGCAACTGGGCTCCTATTTCAGCCATAATATAATAAAATTAGTTGGGTTATTTTCTTTCAGCTCATAATAGATAAAAACAGTATAATATACTTGATATCTAAAACAAATAAAATAACGAAGAGATCTACTCTCTTTGTATCTCTATGACACCATGTTAGGCTTAACTTAAGTCAGATGGCTATCTGACTTCTTCATTACCACTTGATTGTTGCAACTTGGTTATAATCCTTACTGTATTGTACTGTATCAGCCTATAAACATTCCACTGCAGGGTTCGGGCCTCCTCTGCAATCGAAATACGATTGAGAGTGGTTAGGGCTATTCCACCACGCTGGCCCAGTGTGGGCTGGTGGACTTAACATACCATAGAATTTCTTACAAACCGCTATATTACAACCCTTGGCGAGTACATTTTGTTACGAGACCACTCGCAAATCTCAAAGCAGTCTGCCAAAATCCAAACCTTCAGGCAGTAAAGCGTGAATCCTGTATTCACGCTTTACTGCCTGAAGGTTTGGACTCGGGACTTCAAAAAGAATATGTACCTACTCGTATATACTTCTCCAATAAAAGTTGGGTTTTTGTGTAATCTCCTACAATATTCCTATTGACCAGCGCGACATTAAAAGTTCAAGCCTCATATTAATTGACCTCCCTACATACCCTATTGTTTAGCACGTCGAGTGTAGTACTCGAGGATATAATCTCTCAAGTATTAAAAAAACAACGTGAACAAATAAATACAAATCATTTTTATTTGAGAATTTATTCTAAGAAATATTTCATTTTTTGTCGAATCTATTTTGTTTACAACTTTGAAGGTATCTTGAGTATTTTCTGAAGACGAGTTATTTAGTTATTCTTGGAATAAATCTTTGATAAAAATATCTTATGATTGTTGTTCCTAATTAGATGGAATTAAATTTTAATCGTCTTATTGTAGACATCATGTTTTTTTTTAATATTAAAGATTCCTATTTTTCGTTTATAAATATATCGACAATATTAAATTTACTAAAATTAAGATTTATGTTATTGGATAGCATTTGATTGCTTAAATAAATCATAATAATTACACAATTAAACTTATAATTAAATTAAATACGGAAATCTTAATTACTTACCTCCATAGTTCGGTCTTACTCTTTTGTCGTAACTAATACTAAAAGAATCCAAAATGGCCGATATATTTACGTCACCGAACATGCCACCCCCTCCCGCAGCCCTGAAACAATAAACATTCAAATAAGTTATTATCAAATTTTATCATATTAACATTCCAAGCTTTCTTATCGTAATAATTATCATGCGAAAGCTAAGTTAAAAGTATATTAAATATTCGTTTTTTTTTTGCAAAATTTGCAAAATCATTTGTTCTCACTAGACCAAACGCACTAGACTAAAGTGTGCAGTGTAGGAATCACGTAGATCCATTTAAAAAGGAACTTAGGGCTTAGGGGTTGTACGGTTAGCCCCAACCTGTCAGAGCTTCTAAGTGTTCTTAGATCGAATTGTTAAACAAACGAAACAAGTGGAGGGGCAACCTAGTTATCTGTGTTATAACTTATCCATAGGAGAATGTGATGGTAATATCTAAACAGATAAGTAAGCTAATAATATGACCAAGAGTAAAGCACAAAGCGGGAAAAACTAAATGCCAAAAAATCCTCAAATGTAAACCCTCAATAGCTAAAGACAAAACACCTTTCAGGTAGATAGATGAACAAATCTTCGTAAATTCTTCTGGAATGTCTATCAATAATTCAGCAAGTGACACATCGAGATTGATGGCGTTGCTTGACAGTTCTCAACGATTTCAGACTCGAATACCAGGAATACGAATCAAAAGATTAAAATATAGTTTAGTATCATGTGAAAGAGCAAAACAATAGCAAAACCAAACTCAGTATTATGCATCTTTATTGCCCACACTAACTATGAAACTATAACGGTGAAGTTTCTATTCCTGCGAATAGTAAATATTAGTTTAACCTACATCAGCGCACTGGAGCCTTAGTCTGTTTGTTTAGTTCCTTTTCTAACTGCATAGCGCCGGCGAAATGAAGCGGGCACTCGTTTAATATCTTCCTGTGCTGGCGAAGTGAACTGTGGATCACGCAATGTCCACAACCAATATATCGCGCTTGATTAGCTTTTATTCTATTTGCGGATGTGGTTTTAAACGGAAATTTGCAGTTTAAAATACCATTTATTTGTAAGTTGTTTGTGCTATTAATTATACTATTTATTTAATACGTCTCCATATTTTAGCTTTAAATATTATATTCTCTTTTTTAAGGCAGACAAAAGGGTATTTTCTTCTTTAAATTTGTTTTCAAAGGATTGTGACGCAACTTGGAATGGCTAAAATTGTAAATGTTTTATTTTTTTATGTAATGGCATGACAGCATGAATGGTGAGACATGATACAGTGATATGGTCTCTAAGACGCCTTTACACTATACGCATACAAATAGTGTGAGTAGTTAATTTGCAATGACAAGTTACTCCAGGCTAACTCCCTAAGAATCAAAAAGATATACGAATTACTTCAGTACTACTAAGAAATCCTATCTTCAGCCAATGGCCGATGTCATCGCGTTTTATGTCCCCACAACAAAATTATGTTGCCTACAGCTCGCGTGTGATGCCGTCGTTTTGGCAATAGAACAATGCCATAAAACTTACATTTTAATCTATCAACGTTTTCGTGCAGAAATTGAATTCATAAACTTTTATTTAGTCCCAAAAATGTAATTTTTTTTAGAATATGATTGTTCTTGTATAAATATTTTGTATTATGAGTAGAAGGTTCGAGGAACTTTTCCAGACGCAAAGTCCTGGCAATAATTATTTGTATAGGTCTACCAGAATCTCATGGCATAAAATTAAAAAAAACATAATGATTTTTATGTAGCAATATCATCGGTCAACAGCTGATTCAAAACTTGAGTTATGTCATTCGATGTGAATATTTTAAGATTTATATCCTTTCTTAGCGAAAATGTACAAATTAGTTCTACAATCACAAGTGCGACACATTGTTTACAAGGTTTATCGCCAGATCCGTGAATAATTTGCTCAAATTTAAACAAAATCGTCGATTTTAAAATCGACGTCGTTTTAACAAGTAAGTTGGAGTGAATAGTTTTGATACTTCATTTTTTCTTTGGTTAGTTTTAGATATGTGCATGTGTTTTATCGTATATACTTTGATATCATTTTTTGAAACTAAATAGTAATGCATTAAATACCTATTTACAGGAGCTTCCCGAGATTTTAGATAAGAAACGGTTTATTATTATTCCTTTATCTTCATCGTCTTCATCAGAAGATGTACAGGAAGAGTATTTAGAAGTAAGCTCTGACTAAAGTGTTAATGAAATAAAGAAGACTGAAAATAAAATGATACGTTTTTATTTTACAATGTTGCATCTTTCGTATAACATTTTTCGAATCTAATAATTGTTTAAATAAAACTGACTCATAATCAAACTACTTACAATTTGAAAATTGAAAGTTGTTTGATTAAGTGAGAATTAATAAGAAGAGAGAATTAAAACGAAACTTGTGGCTCGGTATCACCATTTATATCTACGTTTTGAAAGTACCAGCGCTCCGTCTATATTATAAATACTCGTAAGGCACGTATGTATATTATAATTTAAAACTAAAAACAATCTTATTTCCCTATTTTAATTTGCTATTAATCTAAAAGTACAATTTTGAAGTAATTTTAATGTTTAAATAACCTATATATTTTTACTCAAAACATTATGTACGTTATTTACAAAGATGTACTAAAAAAATAATGTCAATTTGAAATAATAATTAATAACAATTATTGAAAGTATCAAAATATGTTCATCCAATTACCCCAGTGTTGCAATGCGTAAATTCAAATTTCCCAAAATGTCATCAGATTCTGGTAGACCTATATCAGCGCTGTTAGAGCCGCTGCCTATATGTGGTATGTCCGGACTGCGATCATTCGCATTTTCATAAATGAAGCCAGGTAATTTTTACCTGAAGTCGTATTTGGGTGTTAAATGCATAGTTTTCCCTAAAATACTAATGTACATCATTTTATTTTGAAACCCATACTGGAACACAAGGTCTTATATTACTGTACTTAGCACGCAAACACGTTTATATTATAAAAAATCGTCTGCTTTTTCATTTGCGACATTTTAGTCGCATTGTGCCTGAAGTCACTAAACATAGATACCACCTAGCTTCGTTTTCAGTAGTAGTTCAGATTAACGCAGTATAAAGTTAGCAATTTGACTATTATAGAGATTGTCATTTACGTTAATATAGGTTCTGCATCGACCCTTAATGTCAAGTCTAAAAACATTTATGCCATTCTCTTGCTCTCACCTTTGCCTGCAAAAGATGTTCCCTGTTCCCTTCTACAAAAAGTTGAAGTTTATAAATAAATTTTATAAAATGTTCCATTAGTGCGGAGCGTTCCAAAACCGGAAAAGACACAACCAGCAGCCAGGCGGGCGGAGAATAAATAGTTTACATTATGAATATTTATTTGCTTTGCTATAAAGACGGTGTTGTAGGAATATATATTTTTTCATATGGCATAAGGCCGGCAAACAGGCAAACAGATCGCCTGACGGCCAGTGATTCTAACCATGTATACCTAAATTATGTAGATAGTTGGTTCGATGACGATTTTTCAAAATGTCCCTCCCATTTAGAGAAGCCGGTAACGGGAAGTAAATGGATGTAAGAAAGTAATTTAATAGTATTGAACTTCTGGCAATCATCCTCAACGAAGAAAGCTGTTCAGAGAATCCATCTCGGTCTTTGTAAACATCAGCAAGATTTTCCTGTTTACGGTTGAGTACTACATTATCACAACAATTATAAAACATATTTGACGAGATTGAGAACCCAGCAGTTTTTAAATTCGTGCCAAGAATCAATAATCAAAAACTAGACTGGCACACCAATCTTTCCGCATTAAGATTTCTGTTAATAAATGTGGTGGACTGTAATTCCAAAGCATGGACCAAGCCCAAATGTAAGAATCGATACTTCTTTAATAAAAGGACACAATAGTAATCCTTATAAGATTCGGTTAGAGTTACTGATTAAAAACCATGTGAACTTCTACTAGTTGGATCCGGAAGCGCAGGTTAGGCTATGCAAGCACCTAACAAGTGTTCGTATCGGGCGACCGAACAAACCTGTTGAGATCACTAGTGCGTTCCGTCGCACAAGACGCTTGTCGTCACTCGAAATTGGAAAAGGTAACTGTGGAACAATACTCGTATAGGACGTATCTAACTAACTCCTGTGCTAAATGTCTTTCTCGGAATGCTAGTAAAAGTTTCTTCATAGAAGACATAGCCCGGTATCAAGATTCGAGCGGATGCAGTTAACGCGCGCCTCTTTAGATGGTCGCTATCTCCGAAGCACACAACCTGCTATGCTATGCTATGCTTACGCCGACTTTACAATATATATATACAACGTTGATGCGACCGATGGGCATTAAATTATTCTATAAGTCCTTGCTATTAATTCGACACGGCACAAAAATTAATAATACCAAAAATGAGATTTTGTTTATTTCAAACATACTAAATAGCTAGAAAATAAAAGTAAAAGGCAACCATCCTGTGTAAAATAATTTCACTGACCTGTAGATACGAATAGATAACAAATTAGCAACGTCGCGCGCGGCGTGTGTTATTGACGCGCCGCGCCGCCGCGTAGCGTGGCTGTGCGCACCGCGCGTAGTTAGGTACTTTTGAAGTACGCGCACAACATACATTACTAAAATTACACTACATTTTTAAATTTTCGATATGTCCTCCATTTACATGAACGCACAAGTTTATTATTGTTTAAATTCTAATTAAGTCAGTGTCCGAGGGTAGGCACTTTATTTTTTCAAATGCTTAATCAACCCTATTTTTAGTTCTTTAATTATGTTTACTTCTGAGGCATACATTTCCCCCTTAATGTAGCCCCGAAAAAAGAAGTTCAAGGGGGTTAGGCCTGGAGATCGTGGTGGCCACCGTACAGGTCCGATTCGACCGATTCATTGTCGTCCAACAGTCAATAACACAAAAACACTACCACTAAATAATTATTATCCGAAGTTGCGTATCCTGCCACAATGTCAAAAAGAAATAATGTCTTAAAGTTATTTAGTGTCAATAAGAAGACAAATCATAATTGTCGGCGCGAGATCGGCAAGATTAAAGCGGCGTGGCGCGGCGCGGCGGCGCAGGAGCTTCTGTGTTACATCCGTTCTGAAAGGATAGCCGCGGCACACTAAAAACTATTTTTTAGAGGTCAATCACGTACGGGTCACACACACACACTGACCTATTTCTATTTCTTTTACGCGCGGGATGTTTTGCTATTGTCTCTCTCGTAATGAAAGTGTAGGTGTGTGTATTTATTGCTTTCTTATTTCCATCGAGAACTTTGTAAGTAATTTAGTTGTACTTATTATTATGTGACTTGTGTAAGAGCGGCAACAACGCGCAGATTAAAGTACTATCTATCGTTTTAAGGTGAATGACCATGCGTTAGACGTAATCAGCTGTTAGAAAAGCTACATCAAATGGAGCAAAAACTTAAAAATTCATTTATGACTAAACTACTGCTCGTATTTAATTATTTTTTAGTACAGAGCTTCAAAATGGTACCTAGTATATGCAGTTTAAAGAAACGCCCATCGGTCGTATCAACCTTGTATACCGGGTATATCAAGACTGCTACCGAAAACGAAGCCGGGTGGTAGTTTTAGTGACAACAAACACAATGCAACTAAAAAATCGCAAAGAAACGCGACATTAATTTTTAATGATTTTTTGAATATCGTCATTTCTAGATGCTAAATTACGAAAATAATAATTTAAACTATTTTATACCTTAGAGTATTTATAAATAAAAGGGTATACACTATTATTTTGGGGAAAAAAAGTATTTACCACCCAAATATAGCCATCGGTAAAAATAACAAAAAAAATTGACGCTTTTTTTTTGCAACATTTTCTATTGCATTGTGTCTGAAGTCGCTTAAACTACCACCCGGCTTCGTTTTCGGTAGCAGTCTTGATATACCCTGTATATACATACATACAGGGTATATGACATTGTGATGATTTTTTTTTTGATATTTTTTTTTCCATCGTCTTAATAGCCACCCTATTAAAATAAAAGGGTGTACACTATTATTTAAGAAAAATCTATGTATTTAGATTTTTCTAAAATAATAGTGTACACCCTTTTATTTTTAAAGACTCTATGGTACGCATGGCTTTAAGTTATTATTTTAGCTAAAACTATGGATTTACCACCAAAACTCGACGATACTTAAAAAATAATAAAAAAAATTGTCGCGTTTCTTTGCGAAATTTTTTGTTACATTGTGTTTGTAGTCACTAGAACTACCACTCGACTTCGTTTTCGGTAGCAGTCTTGATATACCCGGTATAATACACATATTAGATAGACACATACATAAAATCATATAATTTGTAGGTCTTTTTTCATATTTATTAAGAGTTTACTTTTAATACTTACACTATATTTGTAATACATAAGCAGAAATGGAAATTGAACTAAAATTAACACGCTGAAATGAAATATTTCATATCGTCATTTTGCTCACTACAAAAGGACGGTACTGGAATATTCCACACTGAAACTAATCTATCGAAACATGAGATTACGATAGGGGCAATCCTATTAGAGCAAAGAGTATTAAACAGGGACACAATGAAACAGCCAATACGTGTCATGTTGACGGAACTAATCAGGGTATACACAATGAAATCGACGCATTTCAAGAGAAAAAAGATCGAATTAGACAGTGCAGGACAATCTATTGTTCAATATTTTAAAACTTATGTTGTATTTAAAATATAAAGAATCAGACAGAACATATATGTTATTAAATAAATACATGCAGTCAACAGTTACATCTATAGTCCTGACCCTACCGCGAAACCGCGGCCACTCATTTCACAGCCTGCGTCTAACCGAATGCGCCACGGAGACTGTCAAAATTAATGTAATATCTCCAAAAATCTCAGACGATAATGTTAAATAAAAGACAGGTATTTGCAAGATACGCAATGTTATTTATCTAGCTATTCAGTGAATTAACTGAATAAGATCCGCATTATATCACTGCTACGATTTTATGCTAAGGATGACATAATTGCGAATCTAAATTCCACTTAACGAGATGAAACTAACACACCTACTCGCGGAGTCAAAGCATTGCCGCGCAGTGTGAAGTTTAAGTGTGTATAAATCGCATTCACTGAGTCTTGAAGGGTTTCATGCGGGAGTGCTAAGTGTTTCTTAACTTAAGTATAGACACAAATAAATATTTTTATTCGAAATATGTTTTTACCGACGTTCATAATAATATCATATGTATTGTCGATGCATTCTAATCAATATTTAAAGGTATCCTCTTGATTTTAGGAAATATAACATTTTAATTAAAATATTATGAGGTTAAGAGCGTTTATACCTTCCGCGTGCTTTTTGGCTTAAAAACAGGACTTTTCAAACGAGTTAATAGCCACTAATAAACAATTTAAAGGTAAAATAATTAATACTAATTTTAGAAAAGGTTGTCATCTAGGGATTTTGGTAGAGAACATTATAGATTGATAGATAATTTGTGAATACTGGATTACTGAACACAGGTTTCGTTATTTAGGCTTCGAATGGCAATTTAGAAGCTTAAGATATCCGAAATTACGAAATATAAGATAAAAATAAAATATTATCAGAGTAATAAGATCCTTATGGAGGGATTTCGCTGAGAAAAATAATCTTTTTGTGTTTAGTTACTGAAAATCAAAAACTTAAACAACGCAATATTATTCAAAAACTCTCGTCAAGAACATATATTTATACATATTTTTTTTTTCACCAACTTATCGTACATAATTTTAAATAGTAATTGCATATTATAATAGAAGAACACCTTATCAATAAACTACCATTTTTATATTTCAACAAAATTTGTTTTTATGTTTTCTACAAATATTTTAAAAACCACTATAAAACACGCTGTCCGACCTGCCTCAAATCAGACTGCCGCAAGGCTTTCTAGAGGGTGGATATATCGCTCGTCGCTCCGGCCTGGCTACAGTCGATTTTTGCCGTGCGTAGTAAAAATAGCCACGCGTGTACTGCGATTACCACATCTTAGTACTTTGGTAGTAAAATATTTTATTTTATTTTTATTACCTACAATGATTTTGTAGTGAATACAATAATAATAATACATTGCGACAAATGTAATTCCGAGGCTAGATTATGTAATATAAAATTAAATATGTTTCGTAATTGTAAGGGGTTGTATGGTCCCTAACTTTGTTAATGTGTTCGAACAAGTTCTTGTTTGTTCGAACACTAAATGATTAATAAAATGTCCGTAGTGTCTACTGATTGAACACTGATTGGAATGCAACTTAACAACTGAAAATATGATTAGTACCTAAATTTGTATTGTTAATTACTTGTACAGGTATATTTGTCTACTTATAATGCAAATAAAATATTTTTATTATATTATATTACAGTTACATTTCAATTGAATATTTGAAGCGCACGGATCAAAGTTTGTTGATCTGACTTTACAGGGAGCCGACGCGGCAGCTCTACGCACACAGATTTGGTCGCTTATGTGTGCGTGAAATTATCGAAGAAATACCTATAGTCGACTTTGCGCGCAAGGTTTAAACGCTCTTAAATTTAAAAGGTAATTAGTCAAAATTATTAGTAAAGTAACGAATATATTATGAATGGCAGTTCAAAATATTACAAAGTATTGTGATTTAGATAGATACATATATCAATTTGGTGACGTGACAAATAAAAAAACCGCGACCGTTTCTAAGAACATATAGATTTTATCCAGACTGCGACTGAAAACGAAGCCAGGCGACAGTTATAATGACTTCAGAAACAATCCTACAAGAAATTTTGTAAAACCGCATTTTTTTCCTATCGTCGTATTTGGATGGTATATACTTAGTTGTTCCTAAAATAACAATGCAATCCTTGTATTAAGACAGTATGGTGTGCAAGGGCTGAAATTATTTCTCTAGCAAAAACTATGGACTTACAACCCGACAAGATGATATTTTTAACATCACAAAAAATATTGACGCGTTTTTTTTTTGCGAAATTTTTAGCTGCATATTGTTTGTAGTCACTAAAACTACCATTGGCCTTCATTTTCAGTCGCAGTCTTGATATACCCGGTGTAATATTACATTCCAATGCGTGAAAATTCTAAATCAAATGGAAGAAAAATTAAAGAGCTCAGTAATGCATGTAGAAAATTGTTATTAGGTAGGATCATTTAGAAATCGATAAAGCTTGCTTACTCAGCAATACTGAGTCATGACTTAGCATAGTGTAAACCTTTATTGATTTACTTCATATCTTAGAAGGCAGCACTGATGCAAAAGGGTTCGAGGTTCTACTGCCTCCCTGGCGCAGTTGGTTAGACGCCGGCAGTGAAACGAGATTCCCCGGGTTCAATCTTAGCACGGAAACAAATATATGCATGATACACATGCATTTATTTCGGGTGTTTGTAAGATCGAAAAGTATATCGTAGTTCCTGATACCCACGATACAAGACTCGACCTCAATGTGGAGGTCTACGTATGTTGCTGTTGGGTGTATTTATTTATCTTCACACCGAGACATGATTTTGTGGGTCTGTATCAATCATTTATTGCCTACTTCTGAGTACATGACTCATCTACACTAGTGTTGGAATAAATAGCAATAGCAATTAACATATAGCAATTGAAGACGATAAAAACATTTCACAAGTTATACTCGTATACCTAAATAACCTCAATTTTGCGATTTGCGATTGTCATTCACAAAGCCGATTGGCTAATATTTTTATACCATCTAGCGTAATCTATGAAGGAGTGAGTTATTTTTACAAACCCATTTAAAGAAGAAACTGAACAGTTGTACATTTTGTGAGTTTTTTGTCAACATATCCTCAGGGGCAATTAGCAATAGCAGAAATATAGAGCAATCTAAAGCTTCAAAAAAAAAACAAGATGGTGATGTTAATAAAAAATAGCAATAGTTGCCATTACTAATCTAGTCTGAGAATTAGGTTCCGTGCCCCAAGCAGGAACATTTGGCTCTATAGTATAGTAATCGTAATAGTAAAATTTTGTATGGGAATTTGAACAGCGCCATTGTGAGCGTATTTGGTACTAAATTATGGCAGCGGGAAACGTTTACGACACTATAGTATGGTAATTGTATAGTCTAGCGATAGTTTTACTATACAAATGTATGAAAAGTGGTAGCACGAATAATTTTTGACGTATAGTATCGTTGTAGTAATAGTATAGTAATCGTTGTCACGATACTATTACTATAAGATACTTCAAAATGTTCCTGCTTGGGGTACAGAGCGCTTAGGCCATAGCCTAGAACGCTGACTTTATTTCTGTTGATCTTTTTTGTTCAAATATTTGTTTTGTGAGATGTGTTGAGACTTAAATCCTCTTGCGGTTTCTGATACCCACAAAACTCAGGTTTTTACTGTGACGTGAGTCTGGGTGTGTGTCTGTACGTGTGTGTGTATTATATTGATTGATTGATTTACTGACTTGTTTTATTGACTGTGCTTGAACACAACGTTAATAATAAAACAACATCACCCCTTCTACCGGAGTACTAAAGGTACCAGCTGAACCATTTGAGTAAACCATACAAATATTGATAGTCTTTTTAAAATAGAACCATACCTGAAGTAAGCATGTAGTATTAAATAAAAATGAATAATTACATCCAACAATAACATTCATAGTCCTAACTACACAATGCCATGTCGTGGTTACTTCGAATTTAGAAAATCAGCTTAAAAATATTGTGTAATTTTGACAATCATGGGTTGCTGCATTTATGATTTTGTCTGTATTTGTGATTTTGGATCTCTTGCTGTAAAAAATATTTCATTGTGCGAGGTGCACTTCTACTGTACGAGGTGGATTTTTTATTTCATAGTTCGGGCAAACGAGCAGACAGACCATTTGATGGTAAGTGATCAATGCCATCCATGAACATCCAGGATATTTGGATCATGGATGTGCCGCCAGCCCATCAAATCTGGAGGGGAGCGGAATCGGTAAAGGGTGGGAAGAGGAAAGAACTATTGGGCATCCGATAATCCCATTCACTGAACGGAACACGACAGTATTGCTGTTGCATCACGTTGATTTCTTGCGAGACGGTAGTACCGCCCCGAACGAGCCAGCCCATTCATGCTGTTGTCCATCGTGCGTCCGTGGCTCTGCCACTTCCAGAAAGTTCACTCACACTTGTTTAAAGTAGAAGAGTTCAAGGTAGAAGAAACACACCAGAGAAACAATCGTCAATCTTAAAAAATACTGTTCTTTAACCGACAATTATTTATAGTAGTTAATAATACATATTATATTTTCTGGATAAAGGTATCCTTTGTATTATGTATTTAAAATAAATAAACAATCAACAGTCATATACATAGACTTGACCCCATAATAAGATCTAGTCTTGTGTCGTGGGTAACATAATTTACGATGGACTTTTCGGTATCACCAACACCCAGATCAGAAACAAATAGCTGTGTATCACTTCACGTCGGTTTGCTGTAAGACAGCGCCAACTGAGAACAATTCTGATAATGAGCAAGCAAAATTTCATGAAAATCCGTTGAGCAGGTAAAGCAAGAAAAAGTAACAACCTCACATTCTCATAATATTAGTAAGAACCATTGAATAAAATCACTGATCCGTCCAATACCTAATGAGTTTGTACAAACGGAGTCAACAAACTCAGACGAGACATGCCGTGGCGTCTCTATTTACATTGATAGTAAACAACGAGATACTATTACATTGCCAAACATAACGGTGTATATAACCTGTCTATCGTCGACAAGAAGTAAATACATTTTTGTGTTTCAATAAACGAGGGTAGATAGATATATGCATCGTCATTATCCACTTCTGAGCACGAGTTTTCTCTACAACCAAAAGTTCGATTCGTAGGCTCCCGTCCAGCACGCTGTTCAAATACCTACGGGTTGAACGACTTCGTTGTTTATTAAGACATAAAAAATACATACTAATGTTATCTTTACTTCTTGTAAAATATTAGCAGTCTTTAATATATCTACTTGTCAAATATAGGCAGTATTTGTCGGAGAACCGACAACCGTTAGGGTAGACGTATTCTCGAGTGGAAACCACGCTTAGGCATAGTGTAGGACGCTCTCCAAGCAGGTGGAGTGACTATATTCGAAAGATAGCTATTGGATTCGATGGCCTGAAGATTGAGCCCATTGGCGTGCTATAGGATAGACCTACATATGTCCAGCAGTGGAAGCGGGTGGGCTGATGACGAAATATAGGCCTGTGTTAGAGACCTTAAGAGTACAACGGAGCAATTAAGTGACAAACAAATGTCAATGTCAAAAAAGTTTGTCAATGTAAATATCGCATGAAACATCAGTCAATGAGAAAATTGCTGTAAGAAATCGAGCTCACAATTTTACTTAACGCTGTTTTCACTTCAATCAATGCGGCGAAGTTATACTTGGAAGTCGTGACAATCTGATGTAAAAGTTTTATAGAAAGGCAAAAGATCGGAATGAGTACCTCCTTTACCGACATGAAAATGCTTGTTATTGTAAACTTAGTTACTTGGCATTTTATTCTAGTAACATAATATTTATAGTAAACAAGGTAGAAGCTAATAAATCTGATAAGGAACAATAAACAAGTGGCTTGGGAAGGTTTAAAATGAAAATAAATGAAATAGAAATAACGGCTGCGGTCTGAAAGGCATTTTAAGTCGCGGTGTTTTTTAAGTTTTCTACGTCTTGTGCTGTGGAGTGTATTTCATTTTTGACTGCATTTATATTAATTTCAAACGATGTCAGAAATAAATTATCGTTGTCTTTTTTATCTGAGAAGGTTAAACGCACGCATAAATATATTATATTTAAAGCAAATTATACTAATTACTTCTTAAACACCTCATTTATAAGACATAATTATAATTTTGATTATTATAGGAATAAATGCGCTTTTTAAATAATTTATGAATAAGTCAGATCAATAACATTCAGATTGATCGTAAGATGGCTCACTCCAAAGTTTTATTGTTGAACCTCATGAAATTGTAAATTTAAATGCTTAGCACGGTATGTATTTAGTAAACACAATATTGGATTGGCAGAGATAACATTAGACTAAGATAATGACGCTTACTAGTGATTTTCTTCGAAACATACCTGATAATTGCACGATTCTTGTACATTCTCGCTTAAGATAGATTTGAATAAAAAAATTTACTCATCAATAGAATATACAAATATGTAGATATGTTGAAAGATGTAATTGTCAATAATAATAACTTAAAAATGTGCATCGCTAGTATAAAATCATAATATAAAATAACAGTCAGATTCAATAAAGGGAAAATTGCGATTCCGTTACGTACGCGTACATTGTAATGGTTGCCATTTATTGTTAAATCCGCTTATGAAACTTGAATGCGTTCATTGGAAAATCGTATCCTGAAGTATTTTATTTTCCACACAATGCCGCCAATCCGTATTAAGAGATAAATTCATTACCAGTAATGGAAAATAATTGTATATAATTTTAGAATGAAAATTAACTGTTGATTTGAGTATTAATTTATTCCCGAACCTGTTGATGCCCTGTTTGATTGGCGGCTTCAAAAATTAATTGAAAAGTAGTTGAGCACACTCGCCGTCACAAGTGTCATCGCAAAACAACTGGAGCATCGTCAAAACTTTCGCGCCTCTCTGACGAAATTAATCGCTGCAAATATTACACTGAATAGTTATCCCCGAGTGTCCTATCATGATTAAATTGAATATTTTAGTGGCGTTATGAATTTTGAATATCACCATTTCCACATGGTAATTTTATTTTAGGCAAAATTTGTTAAGAAGCAATTTTACAATAACCTCATTAAAAATCATAAGCGTTAATTTGCGTATTTATATTATAAATTAAGTAACTTAAATAAAGCAATAAAATTTTCGTACATCAAAGCCAGTCGTCAGTCAATTAAGATAATGTGCGCAACCACACAGAAATTGAATATCACCGTCTAAGAGTCAATGTGTACACAACTCCCACGAAATTAACCCGAGCATTCGCGACTAGGTCAAGGTGAGGCATGCCAATTATTACATACCAATAAACAATTTCCATGCCTCTCTAGTTCATCTCAGCATAAGCATTAATGTCAATAAATTAGCCGATCAAGTAAATTGATCTATCATTACTTATAAATTGGATTCGTTTATGCGGCGACTCATTATTCGATTATGAGCAATTGCGAACTAGTTTTTAAAGCTAATTGGAATGCGGGCAAAGGGTAATTATTCAAATTATGCCACCATTGAAATATAATTATATACGTAATACTTTGTTGCTGATATAACGATCGCTTTTTTGCGTCCTTCACTAAAATTCTGCTTAGATGTTATGACCTGTTTAATTTACCAATATTGTTATTACATCAACATTTTCCATTATTTTCCTTGTAGTTTTTGCATGATCAGTTTAGTATATTTTGATCCTATTTTGGAAATATGCTAAACAAAAACAACGTAAAAGCATAATGTAATCTCAAAGGACATTTTGCTTTTCACGTGTATTCTAAAAATAAAATGTTTTATTTACTAAAAAAGCCTCCATTTTTAAAGGACATCTTTTACAGAGTTCTAAATATAGTTCGGGACGGAGGCTCGATAGGGGTACGGCCAGGGCACGAAATCTAAACGCCCTTATAGAGGGCAATAGGGTCGGTTTTGGTCTGGCTGTTTAAGTATTCTCTGTAGCTTCTCTCAGGTATGTGATGGAAAATGCATATTTAACTTAGCAATTTGAGAAACAAGTACGTTGCAGCGTGTCGAATATCTAACGCGTATTTGTAGCTAGAAATTCCATTTTATGGTTATCAATCCGGTTTTTTTTTTCGAGAAAGGAAAACATCGCGAGGAAACTTGCAGAATATAGTTATTTAGCAGTATATCTGCCGTATTTAAAGTCCGCTAACCTGCTAGTGCTGGTCTAGTGGCAAGCGCGATGGACTTTATGGCTTAGCTACTGTCAATCCATCAATCGTACTCTTGCTTGTAAAGAAGGCCTGAGCCCAGCAGTGGGAACTATATGGACTAAGATAGAAACTGGTTTTGAAATTCAATGCTTTTATCCCATTATTACATTGCATATTAATAATTTGCATAGGTTCAGAGAAGTTATTTTTTTGTATTGTTGTAAAATTTTATCAGCACTTTTGAGAATTTCACCAGTCTGTTCCATGCTGACCTAATATTCAATTCAATTCAATTCAATTTATTTCATGTTTCAATTAGTAGTTACAATAATTTCCTTAAGATTAATTATAATTGTCAGGCATTAATACAACATGTAACATTCAATTGGTTCTGTCAGTGGTACCCAAACTAAGCATGCTTGTATCTTGGGTACCTCGTTACGAGTAAACAGACGACTTTGCATTCTACAATTTCTAATCTTAGTACAATTTATTACATTCATTATTACTTGATTACTGTTAAATGTACACGGAACAATTTGATAAGCTTTTTAGTATGTGAGTGTATGTGTGTATGTGAGAGTGAGTATGTATGTATGTATGTATGTATGTGTGTGTGTGTGTGTGTGTGTATGTGAGAGAGAGAGAGAGAGAGAGAGAGAGAGAGAGAGAGAGAGAGAGAGAGAGAGAGAGTACCATTAGCCAAATACAATTTTGTCAGATTCTTCATAATTTAAAGAGACTAGCCACTTCTTTAAAACCAACTTGCCGGCATAGTTGGAAAGAGTGGTGATATTGCAAAATTTTATGACTTTATTGTAAATATGTGGAAGTAAATAAAGTGGACAGCGCCTAGCCATAACGGACTTGAGTGGGGGTTCAGGGATGCTAAAGACGCGCTGCGAGGCAAGTGACATATAATCTGACCTAAGCAATAGAGTTCGATGAACACTAAGGGCTGCCTCTAAAATAAATAGTTGCCTCACGCGAAGCACTGAAGATTCTTTATATAGAAGATCTGTTGGGTAACGGAATGGCTTCCTCAGCATCACGTTAACAACCGCCCTTTGAGCTCTTTCCAAAACAATTAGTGTACTTTTGCCGGCAAAGCAGAATTCCATATTGTATGATTGATTGACAAAGAGCATGAAAGACCACGGTGAGTATATTAGGAGGAGTACAATCTCGTAACTTCCTCATTATGTAAATAAATTTTCTTACACGATCGGAAAGAACTTGGATATGAGGTTTAAAGGAAAGATTTTCGTCGAGAGTAATTCCTAAATATTTGATGGAATGTGTACGATGTATGAAAGGGCATCCGCAGTTTTTGGGTGGTGCTGAGTTGGACTTACATGAGTGAAGCCTCAAAGACATGTGTTGGGGGGGGCTGGAAGCTCTGGTTTTGAAGAAAGTGAGAGCCTGTTTTAGCTACATTGAGAGTAAGTAGATTTTGATTTAAAGCATAGACGACCTCTTGCAAGCTTGCTTCCGCCAACTGGAACACTTTTTCCCAGGATTTTGCATGGACTAAAAGAGAAGTATCATCAGAATAAGAAATTATTTGTGTATTAGGTAAACGAAGGTTAAGAATATCGTTCATATAGATAATGAAAAGAGTTGGGCCAAGTATACTGCCTTGCGGCACTCCATAGGTATATGAGTAAGTGGCCTTCATATTTTACTTTAAAAATTCTTGTGGATAATTCTAAAGTTGATAAGTTTTTTCACAATACAGGTTATTGTTCTAGGAAGTGAAAGGTAAGCACTTCGAAAATTCAACTAAATTTTCACATATATGTAGGATCGAACCGGTTCCCTACTTAGCTTAGACTCACCTTTGCCAGATTATGTAAAGGCCATAATAACCAAGGGATTTGCTAAACATCACTCCATAGTTTCCATAAGGCTTTGACTACTAAGGAAAATAAAATTACAGTATCTGTAGAAAGTCTCCATTTAAAAATCATGAATGAACATAAAAGTGCATCCCATACAAAAATGTTTACTGAGTTTCATTCAACCGCTCACCTCATAAAAGTTGAGAATAATTAAAAATAAATGTTAGGTAATGCACCTCATTATGATATTAGTGCTGAAAAGCAGCAGTTCAGTTCACTTTACAATAATTATTAACAACTTTACTTCAAACCATTTTGAATTGATGAGAACACTTTGCAAAATATTTTCTGTAGTATACTATATCACCCCATTTACGTCCCACTGCAAGGAACGGGCCTCTTCTACAATCGGGAGTACAATTGAGAGTGGTTAGGCCATATAGTCCACCACCCTGGCCTAGCGCGGTTTGGCGGACTTTACATACCATAGAAATTCTTAAAAATCGATATTATATAATATTAAAAACTTATTTAAATAAGAAAGACTTTCGCAAAATGTTCAACTCTTAATTACTGTGGAAAATTAGTTATTATAGTTGTAGCCGCCATAGTTATTGCCGCGGGCCAAGGGCAGGCGTTAAAAGAGAACGTTTGACTCCTTAAACAATGAACTAATTCTCTTTGATGCCAACAAAACCTTTGCATATTGAAAACAATGAAAGGTCAAAGAGCCATTGGCTGGACAATCGTATGCTTCGGTCGCTATCCAGGTATATAAGAAAAATCTACCAACAGTATCTTCTATTGCAACTGGAACAAAGAAGAAAGTTCTACGGCACAAACCTAAATTTCTTTATCAAACATCAATAGTATTTCACTCTAGGTCACTCTAGGTGACCACTGAAAATCAGCGTTGCGCTGTGGCTCACGCCGCAGGGCGACATTAAGCTGAGTGTCACAGCAATGCGACGCGCAGGCTTACATTACCTACGTGTTACTAATGTACTTATTGTTTTCATTTTTCTGTGTTAATATATGTAGTGTGAGTGTGTGTTTTGTATTGTGGTGGCAAATAAATCTGTTTTCTTTCTTCTTTCTATTTAAAGTATTCAATTCGTATAATTTTTCACTACGCCTTGTGTCTCCAAAGTGTGAACGCGCCAATTGTACTTCGATTTGTGTGTACAAACAACCGTTTGCGTTGCATTCCTATTGTTTACATGAACTCGCTGATAACTAGTGATAACTAGGGATAAAGCAAGTACGGTAGGAGCTGTAGCTCCACGCCTATAGTCTACTCTCGTTAAAGTGATACGACATTATCACGTTATTGACGTTTGAAGTTGATGCCGGGGAAGATAATTAATACACTTTCTATTACTACCGATGTTCTTCAATCACGTTTTATTTAAGGCAATATATTAAATTATGCGTTCACCTCATAGTCAGAGCAGTAGTACAGATATTGATTTTCTAATGAGTTTATTGTTTCCCACGGTCGGCAATTATGAAAATACCTCTTTTACAGACGGCGTTGGCTGTGTATGGCGAGTTTTTACCGGCTCAAACCTCAAGGCCACATGTTAATCTCCATGCGCTCTCTGCAATTTCGAGATTTCATAACCGATGACGCGGCGAAAAATGTTGCCGGCCTGCTCGAAACCCGGATAAACATAGGCAGAATACATAATGCGTCACTATGATAAGATTACCAGTCTTGTACACTGTAGTCACTGTCCGAGTGAATGTGAATATGCTACAGAAATTGATATATCACAAAACCTACAATTGCACACTAATATACCGGGTATCTCAAGACTGCTACCGAAAACGAAGCCGGGTGGTAGTTTTAGTGGCTACAAACACAATGCAACAAAAATTTTCGCATAGAAACGCGACAATTATTTTTTATGATTTTTTAAATATCGTAATTTTTGGGTGGTAAATCCATAGTTTTTGCTAAAATAATAATTTAAACTCTCTTATATCTTAGAGTATTTATAAATTAAAGGGTATACACTATTATTTTAGGAAAAAAATTATTTACCACCAAAATATGGCAATAGGAAAAAAATTTCAAAAAAAATATTGTCGCTTATTTTTGCAACTTTTTCTGTTGCATTGTGTCTGAAGTCGCTTAAACTACCACCCGGCTTCGTTTTCGGTAGCAGTCTTGATATACCCTGTATTATCTAAGTCGACAAATACTGCAGGCAACAATTCTAATTTCGATGTAAATGAAAATTCTTATTAACATTGTTTACTCATTCTTGTCTACGAAGACAGCTGAAACTGATTCTGTTAAAATGTCTTGAGATAAAAGTCTGAGGAAAGAAATAAGATATTTTTTATCCGAGATAACCAAACATTTATCCGTAGATAAATGTCATTGCGAGAGAAGCCGCTGTGCTACTATTTCACGAATGCAAGGTAAAAACCCGGAACAGAATGGGTATAAATAATTAAAAGTATCATCTACATCGGCAGTAAAGCGCGATAACTTTTCCGAAACTGTACACATGCGTCCAATGTTTTCAGTGTGGTGTAAAAATTTATTACTCAATATGCGCAAACCGCGAGTTGGATGTGCGCCCAGAATTTTACTTTACCCGGTCAGCTTTTATTCATACGCGAATATATGTGTAAACATAAATATAATTGTTATTTATGGTTTCAGTGCGAATCGATGAGTACACTTCTTATAATTACGTCTGGGGCCTGTGTGCAGTCAATTGAATAATATATACTACTCACAAAAATTAAAGGATATTTTTTGATCGAATTTTTTGGGTGTTTTTTGAGAGTCTGTATCTTAGAGAAAATTGATCGTTAAGAAATTCCAAAACCAGGAATTGGAAGGCTGGAATGTCTATTTTTCAGATGTTTACTCTATTTTTTTTATCACATGCCTGGTTGATAAAAAAAAAAGCAATCGTAAGAAAACCAGTGAGGAAAAAAAGTTGCAAACTTTTACTCATTTTTGATACCGTTAATTTACTTGGGTGGTGTTACTTTTATGACACCATTGTAACACTCCCGTAGACAATTTAATTGTGTTTAATTTGATATACTTGAGACTTCCGCGGCATGATTTGGAGCTGAGCCATGATAATTCAAAATAAAAATGGCCTATCCTACTTTGACACTAGATTCCTCCATAAATATTATAAATAAAATTAATAACTTAAACTTTGCATATCATTGGATAAAATAGGCAAATGAAGGATATCGTCGGTAACTTTTCAACCTTAGAGTATCCTAAAGAAACCCTGAAAGTTTCAAACGGCTCCGATGTGATTATCTTAGCGTTCGAAAGGTTTAAAGTTACTGTATTCACCAAAAATCGTCGTAATGTCATAAATTTTCGCAAGTTATTGATTTCTGTAACTTCAGAATGCTTTTTTTAGTGATACTCTCCGCAATTGTGAAAAAAAAAACAATACTGACCCTATAACCAGTTAGTTTGTCAATATTAAAAATTTAAAATTCGATGTTCCAATGTACGAATTGCTGCCTTTCATAACACAAATCGTAAATTAATCTGTTCATGAAATTTTCAAATGATCACGTGAGAATTCTTAAGAATAAAGCAGTCTTATCGAAGCCAGCCATTAGACATGCCACGAAGGCACTTATCTGCTACAAATGTGCCTGGTATTGTCAGCCTCATCCAAGCGGGTCAAAAGCAACGTCAAGTTGCCGCTACAATAGGTGTAAGTCAGTCTGTTGTTAGCCGTGTTTATTCACGAATTACACTGGTCAACAAAATTCAAACTTTTTCGTGCCACACGGACTTTTTTGATATTTTTTACTTTAGTTGGTGATTGTAAGAAAAAATAAACAGTTAAAAAAATTTGCTAGCCAAGGATTTTATTCTATTGAGTAATTAAAAATATTAAGAAAAAATACAGATCTCGTAAATCAAACTTTTTTTTTATATAAATTACTTAATAATTTAAGATTTTCTTGAATGTTTAGCTTCTGGTTGGTCCCTTTTAATTGTCCAGCAGTAATCCGCTAACATATTTGGGCTCCATTTTCCCTGGTACCGCTTTTCCATACTAGAAATGTCCTGGTGGAACCTCTCGCCGTGCTCGTCACTGACAGCCCCTAAATTGTCAGGAAAAAAATCCAGGTGCGAGTCTAAAAAATGGATCTTGAGTGACATGTTGCAACCCAATGCTTGATATGACAATAAGAGCTCGCTAACCAACTCTCTGTAGCTGTCACTCTTGTGGTTGCCCAAAAAATTTGCAACAACATTTTTAAATGCGTTCCATGCACATTTTTCTAAACCGCTTAATTTTTCTTCAAATGTTGAATCTTTTATTAACTCCCTGATTTGAGGGCCAACAAAAATACCCTCTTTTATTTTTGCATCACTTATTTTAGGGAATTTTTCTTTTAGGTACAAAAATCCACTCCCACTGCGATCCATTCCCTTCACAAAATTTTTTATTAATCCTAATTTGATATGCAATGGTGGTAAAAGCACATTATTTGGCTCTACAAGGGGTAAATACTTTACATTTTTTTGGCCAGGAACTAACGATGCACGCATAGGCCATGTTTTTTTTATATAGTGATTAGTTCTGTCTCGGCTATCCCATTCACATAAAAAGCAGCAAAATTTTGTATAACCCAGCTGAAGTCCAAGTAATAATGCAACAACTTTAAGATCACCGCAGATTTTGAAGGAATATGTACTGTAATTTATTTTTTCAAGTAAAACTTTCATATTTTCATAGGTTTCTTTCATATTTGAAGCATGGGCCACAGGAACAGACGGAAGCATATTTCCATTATGCAATAAAACTGCTTTTAGACTTGCCTTCGAAGAATCAATAAATAAACGCCACTGAGAGATTTCAAAATCTATGTCCAACATTTTCATGATCTCATTTATGTTATTGCAAAACACCAAATCTCCATCCTGAGAAAAATACGTTCTGAAGTGTTCATCACGGTTTCGAAAATAGCTAACTTTTGTATTATGATGTAGCAAATTCCATTCTTTTAGACGAGATCCTAATAGTTCCGACTGCTTTTTTGACAAATTTAAATCCCTAACCAAATCATTTAGGTCTCCTTGAGTTATCAAATGTGGCTCCTTTTCAATTCCTTCAAACTCAAAGTCATCATCCTCGTCAACACACCGACTTGAAGTAGACGGTTGTGAATGGTCGTTATCAACAGACGTTGTTGCAACTGGTATTAGTTCTGGCATTTTTTTACAATGAGAGACTGGTCTTATAGCAGAAGATACGTTAGGGTAGATAACTGTGTTTTTTTTCTTGTAATTTATACCTCTTAAGTCAGTGAGACAAAAATAGCAATCCGAAACGTGATCTCGCTGTTCAGTCCATATCATGGGTACAGCAAAAGGCATAGCTCGTGCACCTTTCTTCCAGTCGGTTAAATTTTTCACACACGTTATGCAACAGACATGAGGGGCCCAGAATTTGTCTTGCTGGGCGACAGAAAAACCAAAACATTGGTGATAACACTCCAGCACAAGATTCGTAAAATTTCGTCGTTGTTTTTTGAATGTAAGTTCTCCGCAGATATAACAAAAAGAGTTAGGGTTATTTTTACACTTCCTCGACATGTTCACAGGATTAATAAATCACAAAAAATATTCAAATTCAACTACAAATACTTTTATGACGATTTACTTGTGAGCGTTTCTGTTAATTTACCGCCGTAGTACTAGTTATGAGTATTACCGTATCACAACAAATATGAGGCTAACAGACAAATGAAAACTGTGATTTAATGATGAGGGTAGATTGATAAAACAAAATTAGCTATCAAAGTTGTGGCAAAATCAGTGTTGACCAGTGTTATCGAAACACAAAATTTTGAAAGGCGTGTTGGCCAAGGTGGACAACGGGTCACTACCGAACGCGATGACCGGGCTATCATTCGACAGGCTCCAATGGCTTATTTACGGACGGATCTTGATTTTGTCTTTATGGCAACAACAGACGATCTCTTGTTTGGCGTCGTAGTGGGGATCGCAACCGCGATCATTTTGCGCGATCAGTAACGGCATTTAACGGTGGGTCAGTAATGATGTGAGCAGGAGTATCTTACGACCCCAAAACAACATTAGTTATCGTTCGCGGAAGTTGCGACAAATTACGACATTACGACGATTTTTGGCGAATACAGTAACTTCAAACCTTTCGAACACTAAGATAATCACATCGGAGCCGTTTAAAATTTTCAGGGTTTCTTTAGGATACTCTAAGGTTGAAAAGTTGCCGACGATATCCTTCGTTTGCCTATTTTATCCAACGATATGCAAAGTTTTCCGAATATCCTTAAATAACCGTTTTTATACCTTGTGTTCAGTTAACAATTTCACTCAGAAATACTGATGTTTATCATAAGCCTTTAATACCATCTTATAGAGTATGTTTTAAGTTAACAAACTCCTAATTTTGTTTTCCGCACGATCGATATTTATGGAGGAATCTAGTGTCAAAGTGGAATAGGCCATTTTTACTTTGATTTACCGTGGCTCAGCTCCAAATCATGCCGCGGAAGTCTCTAGTATATCAAATTAAACACAATTAAATTGTCTACGGGAGTGTTACAATGGTGTCATAAAAGTAACACCACCCAAGTAAATTAACGGTATCAAAAATGAGTAAAAGTTTGCAACTTTTTTTCCTCATTGGTTTTCTTATGATTGCTTATCAACCAGCTTCTTCCTTTCGACCGCATTCAGCGTTGGGCTGCTCGAATCATTGACGATCAGGTTCTCTCCGACCGGCTTGATCCTTTGGCTTTGCGTAGAGATGTAGCTTCGCTCTGCATTCTCTATCGCATTTACCACGGGGAGTGTTCTCAAGAATTGTTCGGACTTATCCCTGCTGCTGAGTTCCGCCACCGTACAACACGACAAACCTCCAAATACCACCCACATCACCTTAGAGGTTGGAAATCTACTACAGTACGTTTTTCCCGGCACTTTCTCCCATGCACTACAAATCTGTGGAACCAGTTGCCAGCGGCATCATTCCCGGACAGATACGTCCTGGTGACCTTCAAAAAACGAGCGTATTCCCACCTCAAAGGCCGGCAACGCATCTCCATGCCCTATGGTGTTGCAGATGTCCATGGGCAGCGGTGTTCACTTACCATCAGGTGAACCGCATGCTCGTTTGCACCCTATAATATATAAAAAAAAAACAGGCATGTGATAAAAAAATAGAGTAAACATCTGAAAAATAGACATTCCAGGCTTCCAATTCCTGGTTTTGAAATTTCTTAACGATCAATTTTCTCTAAGATTCAATCAAAAAAAATATCCTTTAATTTTTGTGAGTAGTGTATTATAATATATGGGAGAGAATTGCACTGATTTTAATTATGTTTTATTCTCAATATTCTGTTGGAGTTTATGGATGTATTTTAGTTGATTATGAAGAATAATTTAAATTACACCACCACGGTCAAACCGAAATCCGGTTTCGTGGGAGCTATGCATAAATTTGTAATTACGTAATTTGTGATTTTAATAAGTAAATAATAAATAATAATAATTGTTATGTTAATTATTATAATTTTAAGTGCCCTCAATACTTACCATGCTTTATAATATAATATTCGATGCTTTTGTTTCGATATTGGTTTCGACAACAGAAAAAATATCCCTTTGAAGTCCCAAGAAAACTAAAATATTATGTATAAATATAGTGTGAAGGGCTCAAAATTTAAAAATATACTTGTTACACGCTATGTTTGAGATATTTTTCCAAATATAAATAACAAGAATTTATAATTGTAATGTTATGGTATTAAGACGAATAATAAAATAATGTGTTCAGGTAGAAAAACTATTCCCAATATTTTGACAACAACGTAGACAATCTATACTATATGCCGAATCTATGAAAAATCAGACGAACCTACAAAGATGAAGCCTCGCGAACTGAAATTTAACTTCGCAGCGTTTTAGCGCAAATGTAATTGAATTTATTGATTTTTTGGGCACAAATAAAGTTAACACGCAAGCAAATGCCCGCGGCGGGGTTGAGAACCAATTTACATTTAAATAAAATGTAATTGTCGTAGCTTAGCAACAAGGGTTCGCGGGTACACCGTACAACCTACGGTCTGCGTTGTCAAATCAACCGTTTACAAACTCAACACGTAGCCTAATTAAAGGGGAGTTGCTTTTGGGCCCACTTCTTACCATTTACGCATATTAACTATAAAAACTATATTATATATAACACCTTAAGAAAAAAAGTTGACAATCATGGTAGCAAATAAATGTTTTTTATAAAGCAAATTTTGTTTTCTTTTGTTTTGTTTAACGTAGGTATCAAAATGTGGTTCGTCATTTAATAATTTAACGAGGCTCTAATAAAACCTGGATACCTTTTTAACTGTGAAAATGATCATAAATTAAGCAAAGTTATAGCTGATAACCTCCTTTTCTTGCTACATTACCCCGGCCGATACCAAATCTTCGCTATTTCGCCCGGTCTTGAGCGTGCTTGGATGTAAAGCCATTGACGCCCAATGCTTTCTAGAAGGCATCACACCAGTGCCTTTATATAATATCTTGAAGATGACACTGATTTCGTTCTTGTAACATGTTATAATCGGGCCGAACTTTCTAAGGGTATTGGGCATTCACGTTTGGAATCAAGATATTGCGTAGGCGTTTCATAGGTATGTAAAAACGATTTCTATGAACCCAACTGAAAGTTGTGACTAGGCCGCTCGGCTGAGGAAATACCTACCTATAGTGTTATCACTTTACTACAGACTCATCGGCGGTGTGGGCGAGAAGTCTGTTGTAAACAATAGACTTCGGATTTAATCCCTGCACTATGATACATGTACTCATTTATGGTTTATAGTTGTGTTGTACAGATGTAGACGTTAAGACAAATCTTCCGTGGTAATGGTGCATTCACGCCGCTGTTACCTTTTGTGGAGTCACATTATGCTCAAAAACTATACAGACTTTTAAAAATCAGGAACGAAGACCTAGAGTCCTAGAGTATTTATAATATAGAGGGAGCGATGTCATACATTTGCGTCTTCAAAAACGTACATATTTTATTGTTCGTAATGTTGGTAGCACTCCTATATTAGTATAAAACATAGAGACAAATTACATAAAAAAGCAAAGTCCAATCCAAACAATGACATTACACAACAAATATACAGCAGGTATCGTAATTTTTGTAACAACTTGTTAAAAAAAATAAAAATAGAATATGACTCAAATGAATTTCAAAAAAATAAATATAACCCGAAAGCTTTGAAATAAAACTATTATTTACGGATTTTATCGCGAATTTAGTTTAATTTTGCTATTGAAATTAAAAAAGATCCAAATTTCAATAGAGAAGATGGCTTGAAGCTTGCACAAGCATGGGATCCAATACTACATTTAATTAAATCGGAACCCAAAAGACCAACTGCCAGACCTCAAGACACTGTGAGCTCCTTCTGCGTAGATCGGATCACAAACACAGACTAGATATTTAAAATTAATTTTTAAATTAATAATTGTAAAATAAGGGTAGTTGAATTGTAACAGTCACAGAGTGGACGTCTAATACCTCAGTCCGCCAAGTGAGGCTGACACGAAAGCTGTAAAGTAATCGAAACGTCGGGAAGTCAAAAATTTAAAAAATTAAACTAAATTCGCGATAAAATCCGTAAATAATAGTTTTATTTCAATGTGTAACATTCGCGTAAATCTAAGAAACCATTAAACCCGAAAGCTATGTGGAAAACATTTAACAAAATATTGCATACCCAAAGTACACAGTCGTATCCTCTTGAGCTTCTCCAGTCATGCGGTAATGAATTGGACTCACTTAACCATGTTAATAATTTTTTCGCCAGTATTGGTAGGGAACTGGCCTCAAGCATTACACTCAACGACAAAGATCATAATTATATAGACGATAACCTAATCTATCCTATGACCTCTATGGCCCTATTACCAACTGATGATAGAAATTAAATCCTACATTTTTGTTGATGGCATTTCAGCAGCTGTCCTTAAATCAGCCAGCCATGTCTTAGTGTCCCTCATAACTGCCCTATGTAATTTTTGCCTAAGCACCGGTGTCTTCCCAGATATCTTCAAAATAGCTGTTGTTACTCCCATATACAAAACTGGGGACAAACTTAATCCTAATAACATCGGATATTGATCCATACTGACAACCCTGTCAAAAATCCTTGAAAGACTCCTTAATAGAAGACTTATTGATTATTTCGAAAAAAAAACAATCTCCTATCTGCTAACCAGTATGGATTTAGGAAAAAAAATCAACTGCGGATGAACCTAAATAGGAAGAAAAAAGTAGTAGGCATATTTTTAGATCTTCGGAAGGCCTTTGATACCGTGTCGATTCCTTTACTTCTTTCTAAAATGGAATTGCATGGAATAAGAGGTATTGCTCTGAATATTTTTCACTCTTACTTGGTAAACCGTAACCAATCTGCAAAAATAGGCCACAATATGAGTGATTTCGCTACCCCAGTTTTCGGCGTTTCCCAGGGTAGTGTGCTTGGTCCAACCCTATTTCTATTATATGTCAACAACTTATGCACAAAAAAATACCTCGGTGTAAAATAATAGCCTATGCTGACGATACTGTTTTAATTGCTCATGTTAAAACATGGAGCCTGGCCCAGGACCATGCTGAAAATGCTCTACATGAGGTTATGATCTGGCTTAGATATAATTTATTAACTTTAAACATTGACAAAACAAAATATATTACCTTTATCCACAGACTTTACACTCAACCTAATTCCTTAGTAATTAGGGCTCATAATTGTTACTCACAGAAGGGTAGTGTGAATTGCACTAAATGTCCAGCACTTTTACGCGTTAAACATATTAATTATATTGGGTGTGACAATTGATAGCTCTTTTACATGGCACTACCATATAAACAAGATTAAGTTCTATGTGTATTGACTTGTCATAAGAGTTATTTAATTGCCTACGTGATCAATAAATACATTTCATTTCATTTCAATTCATTTCACAATATGGTGGTAAGAATAAGGAGACTATTACCAATATTTAGGAATTTAAACCGTTGTGCGGACTTTAAAATATTAATCACTGTATATTATGTTTTAGCCCAGTCTCTACTACAGTACTGCATTACTGCATGGGGAGGTGCTGATATGTCATCCATGATTCGCATAGAACGTGCCCAAAGGATACTTTTGAAAGTAATGACCCAAAAGTCTAGAAGATATCCCACAAATGCATTGTATACAGACTAATGTGCTGTCTGTGAGACAGATCTACATACTTCAAAGTGTACTAAAAACTCACTCCTCTTTACGCTACACTACGGCAACAGGCAGACGACATACCGTGTGCAAAACTATACCTCACCGAACTATGTTGGCCCGACGTCAGTATTTCGTAAACTCCCCGCTTATTTATAACAAAATTAACAAAGATTTATCCATATACCCATTATCCACAGACAAATGTAAGAAGGTTATCCATACTTGGTTGCAATGTCTCTCATATGAGGAAACTGAGGACTTACTTAAATGAATTGTTTAACTACAATCTTAGAATACACATACTTCACACTCGCACCATTTCTTCACCCACATTCTCACATCCACACACTTACACTCGCTCAAATTTACTTCCCATTGTCGTGTTCAGTTTATTTTAATAAATTTTCTTATTCCCAGATCCTTTCTTTCCAGTTTACTAGATTTTTTTTCTTTTCCTTTTGTTGCTGCTTTTGTAACTTTTTAGATTTAAGTGCAATTATTATCTAAATTTGTATAATTACTTAAGCTGTAAGTTTAATTCCGAGGAGTAGACACTGACTCCTGTAATACAGTTTTAAACTAGCACAGGAGGCAGCGTTTCATTCAAAATTATGATTGTAACTTTTTGCTGCAAATAAATTATATTATTATTATTACTTAACATTTATTTACACGACAAACTGTACTAACAATAAATAACGTTATGTTATCAGATGTAGATGAGGAACATTTGGCTCCATAAAAAATATTTGGTGAGGCACCTTTATACTTATTACGTATGATGTGAATCTCGCTGTATCGGTAATTTATATTGCAGAAATAATTTGGTGTAATCTATGACATTACTAATTATGCTATCGTTTTATTATTTGGGTAAGAACAATATTCTCTGAAAGAAAGGAGAGAAAAGAAAATAAAATATGAAAACATCGTGTTTCAGAGGGAATTTGCGCCATTTCTTCCTCACTGCTGAAAACGTTGGTAGTTTTACTTAACAACTCAAAAGATTTTTGGTAAAAAAACCTTCTTTAAAATAAAGTTGCATCTTTATCGTAGACATAAATTAAGAAGAAAAGTAGTCCACGTTAAAATTTAACTTAATCACGGATGTTTGGCGACGTCGCAATCAAGGGAGCTCGGTGGGACGCTGCCTCGGTACAAAATTGTCGATAAAGCTTTCCATTAAGGAAAATATATTAATATCAATTTTAAATTATAAGGATGTAAATATTTTATCGTTCTTCTAAATAGACAATATAATATGTTTCATTGTCTCTCTTTGAAGTAACTGACAGAGACACGTTTTCGTTAAGAATATATCATTGTGTGATATTACAATATTATAGATATTAAGTATTCTGTATCAGCCCATATACGTCCCACTGCAGGGCACGGGCCTCCTCTACAATCGACAGTACGATTGCGAGTGGTTAGGTCATATAGTCCACCACGCTGGCCTAGTGCGGGTTGGCGGACTTACATACCATAGTTTTTTTTTTTTTAGATCGCTGTGTTATGCTGGTTTCCTCACGATGTTTTCCTTCACCGTTTTAGTGCGTGGTGATTGACTATCAATACACACATGAATCCGAAAAGTCAGAGGTGTGCCCTGGGATTCGAACCCGCGACCACCGTGAACATGTTGGCAGTGGCGTCTAGTCCGTTTACCAACAGGCCACCACGCACTTCATCAGATATTAAGTGCCTGTTATTAAATATAATATTCATTTTATAATTAATATAAAAGTTGCCTTATTTATAGTGCTCATTAGCACTTCACCCAGGAAAATGTTTATTTGAAATGGAAAATTATTATGAAAAGAACTGAAAATAACATTGGAGTTTCACAAAAACTCTTTAAAAGAATTAAGTGAAACAAAAAGGAACATTATTTTGCATGCTGCTCTATTATTGGTTTCTCTTTATACAAAAGAAGATAAATACATATTTATAAGTGCCTGCGTGGCGCATTCGGTTAGACGCTGCCTGTGAAACGAGAGACCGCGGGTTCGATCCCCGCACCGCGAGAAATGTTTGTGCGGCCCACAAATATTTCTTTCGGGTCTGGGTGTTAGTGAGACCGAAAAGTCTGTCGTAATTTTAATACCCACCATACAAATTCGATCGTACTGTCTGATCAGGACTATGTATGTGACTATTGGGTGTTACTTATGTGTTTATTAATTTATTTGTTTTTAGTAAAGAGTTTTGATGCTATCTTATGTTAGTTATTGAATCTTTATTTTATTAGATGAATGAGAAACACGGTTGATATATCTGACGGTAGGTGAGTAAAGTTGCAGGAAGCCTCTCAAACCAGTTTTTTAGCAGGTCGCTATGAAGTTCTTTTATTCTGAATTCTGTTCGTATGAAGCTCGCTCTTTTTGGGTGCCTAGTTGTAGCGGTAGATTTCCTGTGACTGAAGAGTGAGAGAAATTGAAATTCGCCGTCCCTGATTACCCACATAAGGTCAAAAGTGCGTTATCCACTTTAAAATTAAGGTTCAACTTTAGGTTGAACCGCATTGTCAGGTGTACCAGTGATATTCAGATCTAATTAGATAAATTAATACAAATAAATAAATGCATCCAATTAGATAGCTACCATCGTACACAAAGAAGGATAATCTTTCACAATTGTTCAGGTAAGTGAGCGGTGTTCCGGGATCAACCAATGCATATTGAACATATAGAAGGCTACGTTTATTGTATCTGTCGGCGGGATATGATACAAGGATACTCTTTTTGCATTGCATACAATACAATACAATACACACACTCAGGTATACTGTAATCTCTTTGTACAAGTAAGAAAATCTTTGCGTGTATGGAAGATAAAGGCAGGAATAGGAAAGGCCCCACATTCCATCAATGTAATGTAATGTATTGCTTACTGTACATAATATGTAGGTAACATATTATGTACAGTAAGCAATACGTCACGTACAGTATTACCTAGAATCTCAATGTCACTATATTAATTAGAATTCAAATCAAATGTCACAAGTTACGACCAAACAAATTCATTTAATAATTATAAAATGTATTTATCTGTAACTTTCGTTTAAAACTCCTGACAGATTTACTCCAAGTTGATTCTAATCCGTTACTTTATTTTTAATTTAAATTGCGGGTTAGATAGCGGCTTAATGTTTCATATTTCGGGATGTTAATTAAAATGAATGGCAGCGAAGGTATTACAAAGCTATTTAGTTTTCCATTTCTTATAATAAAGCAGTCACTACGTTTATCATTATCATTGATTATTTTTACTTAAATAATCATGTTTAATAAAATAAAATTCGATATACCTTTATTTCTCGAATAATATTTTTGCCTTTTATTTATTTCATTCACTACTTAATACATGATCTTGCAAAAAATATCCTTATTTTATTATTTATAAATTGTGACATTTCTTACTTATTGCTCAGTGTGTGTGATCATTGATTATAATCAATGAAAAGACAATAAATAATAAAATAAGGATAATTAGATATTGTTATTATGCTAAAAATAATAAGCGAAACATTTGTAAGTATCAAAAACATTATTCCTCCAAAGTATCCTTATCCCTGGTTGTTGTATGGCATTTGAAAATAGCCAAAAATACTTACACTAAGAGTTAACACTACAGTGTGTACACGAGTGTAGGTCGGCTTTACTTAAGCTCTGCTCTGCTCGTTAAGGCTGACAAAAAACTGTTTTTCAAAGCACATGCATGATACATAATTTTACATTAACTACTGTTTCTATTCATCCCTCAATACCAAATGAGATGAATTGTGATGCAATATACAAATTACAAATGAGAGTATTGGAGGAGCACCTATTCAGTGTATTAATTGAATTAATCCATGCATGAAAAACAGATAACCGACGATCGCATATCTTTAATACACGCTCCAAAGCATATTAGGGCTCGTTAACTCTGAACAAAAACTACAGCACACGTATCAATTTGCATTTGTAATGCAAAAACAATACATTGACGTGGCGCGTAGCAACGCGTTTTAATTACTCTCGGGAATCTCAGGATCTTTCTTTTGAACCGAATTCGGCTCAGTATGCTCGAAAAATTGCTTCGGCACTTAATGTCGGCTTAAATAGGACTTCGCGTGTCCTACTCGCGTGAGTTGATTACCTAAATCGTATGCAAATGTCTACTGCGTTGTAAAGAGGCCGAAAAGGGGCTTGAAGGCAAAAAATAAAAACTAGTGTTCAACATTAATTGTAAAATTTAAAATTTGTAAACTAGGCTAAAATAAAAAGCTTTGTTGTTTTATATTGTTGGGGTTTTGATGAGTTACCAATGTGAATGTTATAAAGTATACATTTTAGTTTTTACTATGACATTCGGAAGGTTTTACTTTGCGTGGTTGGCAGATCCGTATCGTAAGCCGATAGAAATCTATTTCATAATTTCAATTACCTTTAAAATGGAAACAACATAGAAATCTTCGTTACAGTTATAGCATTGTTTCTATTTTAGTTGCTACTTTAATAAAAATACGTTAGTTTCTGTTAATAGACAGAATATAACAAGCATGGAAGACACGCGGTTACCAAAAATATGTAAAAATAGAGATATTGAACAGATGAATCGTTACTACTAGGGACTTAACGAAATTTGAATCTGCATAAATAATTAGGTAGATAAAAAACATTCTTCAATGATTGAATTGTTTTTGTACCTGTCTATATTTAGAATTGTTGAATTACCTAATTGATGTAGGCGAAATTAACCACGTTAGACATGTTGGTAACTAAAATTTAAAATTGGGCGTTTATATCGTAAAAGTAAAGATAAAATAAATATGATAAATTAATGAGATGTGTGAAATTAGTATGAATAGAAAGCATTAAGCAGGGGGAAAAAATAAAAATCGAATTATTTTTTACTATATCTTAAAACGATGGATAGATAGGTAATATTATTGAACACAAATAATATTTATATCACATTATTATTGTGTATATTGTTTGTTATAGTTATATGTTAATGTATGTTGTTGGATAAAATTATGATTAATAATTACTATTTCCAGTAAATATTAAAGGCACTTGTTAACAACAGTATTGATTAAATCGTATGTTAAATGTGTATTAATTATTTTATTTTAAAATTAATAAGAACATCAATGTAGCGATATCGTAAATAAAATGGATAACAGGTGTACGAAATCCTGTTACTGCTTAAATAACATTTGAATTAATACTATATTTATTATTGTTTTCATAATTGAACAATAAGTATCCGGAAGAATTCAAAATTAGGTAACAATGTAATATGTACATTGATGATTATTATTATCAGAAATTTTAAACCTTTATTTTATATTTGCATGTATTGTGTTAGAAAAGGAAAATTTAAATGGCTGTAGTTTATTTTTACGTTATTAAATAAAAAGTTGGAGTAATAAATATTAATCGACGTATGAATACTTGATACAATTACGTAATATAAATAGTATTATTATTTGCTATTACGGCCTAATATAATTTAAATGTGCTACGCGTAGTAATGCTACACCGTTGCAGAAGAATTGTACGTGGTTGACAAAATGAAATGTTTTGGCAAAGCTTAGTAAGCACTGTCCTAAATAACTGCGACACATGCAACGTCACTATTCATATATTATGAAGAGTTCTTTTCAGTTTCAGTCCTGAAAATGTTCATCTCATTATAAATTCATGCCGTCTCGAAATTTTATTTACACTATTGTCAGCCTTATTTATTTTATTTGAACACATTGTTTGAACATACCACATGTTAAAACGACCACATTATCAACTGCTGATGAAATCCCATTTTAAATACAAACTTTTAACCTTTCATAAACGGCATCAAACGACAGCTGAAATTTAAATTGTTTCAGCTTTGGAAAATACAGGCAACGTTATTTCATCTTATAGGAAAAATAATAAGGTTGTCATTCATCGTAAATCTAATGCATTTCGTTTTACCGCCCCGTCAAGATTTACGATCGTCTCAGCTTATCGAGGAACTGTACTAAACTTTTACGTCAGAGACGCGTGTTGTTAAAATGTGTACTCACGCAACATGGTTCACTTGGGGCAGGAAGGCGGCTGCCAGCGCCAGCAGAAGCGGCGCGCTGCGGGGCTTGGCGCCGCTCATGTTGCGAGCGGTCAGCGCATGGGAGCGAGCGTGCCGCGTGCTTGACGACGTTTGCCGCTGCCGCTCGCCGCTTGACGCTCGCCGTCGCCGCTCGCCGCTACCGCCGGTGTCGCGCGGCGGACTAGCTGGTGTCTCACACTGTGCCTGGCTGCCGCACTCGACTAGTGGCAAAGCGCGTAATGCTGGTTCGCTGCGAGTGTTCCCGCCGCGCTGCTATCGATCGCAGCAGGCGTGACCCGGGCCGGCACCGCCTGTCGCTCCAGCTATCGACCGTCGCGCCGCCGCACGCCGCACGCCGCAACCGATGCGACGCGTACTCACCTCCTAATTACTACACTACTGGACTTCTTGGCATTAAAACTTCAAAACTGCGCGCGACACCGCGGAAAATAAATCTCAATTGATTTAACCGCCCAACTAACAGAAGAGAATGACCAGATTTTCCTTATTATTGAAGTCCAACATGTATGAAATGTTACATATTATACGAGTAAAACACGAAAATTGTACGCTTTTAGGAAATAATTTTCAGTAAGTGGATTATAAAAATTATCAACAATTTTGAGAAATTATGTGTAATTGTGTGTGTAATAGTGACTTAACATCGACCTGATACATTAAAACGCAAGGGTAAACTATTACAGATCTTAAAGGTTGCTTTATGTAAACTATAGAAACATATAGATATAAAATTTGAGGAAAAACCTTAAATAATAACTTATACACATAATTAAAAAAGTGTGGTGTTAGGTCCTCTAATAAAGAGTTAATAGCTTGCACTTAAACCCATTGCATGTCGATTTAGCCTTAAATTCAACTGCTAAAGTATGCAAAGCAATAAAAATAATGAGCTTGATAATTTTATTAATATTATTTTTTTTATTTAAATTCATAGGTGGCAACTTCAAGTGATACACATATTTTTTCATAAGCACTTTAGATCAATTAGAAATAGTTATTATATTCAATTCACACAAAAATTGACAATTAACAATTTTCGTTCTAAAATGCATGATTTTTTAAACTCCTTTTTTTGTTATGTATAATAAAATTACTGATTCAAAATGGGCATAACTCTTTAGTTGCAATGACTATCATAATAATATAATAATAAATTAATAATTATTATTACAATGTACTTCTTTAATTTATATCCAAACAGCGATTAATATGGCTAGTCGAAAGTCGACATAGTCGTTACTTCAATTGCAATT
Source organism: Hyles vespertilio (assembly GCA_009982885.2). NCBI lineage: Eukaryota > Metazoa > Arthropoda > Insecta > Lepidoptera > Sphingidae > Hyles > Hyles vespertilio. The sequence goes on from CM042833.1 coordinate 16,077,111, forward strand.
TTAAAAGTATCTAATTAAACATTACGTTTGTTAATTCTGGTGTACTAGTCTCCCATATGCATAATAACGTGAGCAAGCCAGAAGATCTCCCATCCTGCTATTAACCCGGGGAGCTACACCGCTATCGAGTATTCGGCGGCATTGCGCATCATGTTGCTGAACCCACTTCATAATTCATACCACAATTAGCCGCCACTGGATTGCTATGCTCGCTCCCCAATCCCTCTCTCTCATGAACATTTAAACTGATCAATCAAATCCGCTGGAACAATATTCAATAATTTCTGAATTTTTTACTAGTTCAGCTTTATAAAAGCTTAATAAATGAAAAGAGTCGCATAAATCTACCGTAAAACACAATTGTTTTGATTAAAGAGAATCTTTTCCTTGTTTTGCAAAAACCTCGCGGGCAAAGCTAAATTTGTTACCGACATCTTTTTGCGATGGTTATTCGTTTGCAATGCAAAATATTTAAATGTTGCTCGTGTTTTTTCATTCCCATTCATAATAGTTTTGCTTGTTTTCATTATAGTATAAGAATAAGGTAATGAAAATTATACCATTGTTAATTACAAAGAAATGCTCCTTCAGATATTCCATTTTGCATACCTCTTATTTATTCTTCGAAACGTTGGTCATTATTCCCTTCAGTAATTGCTTTAGTAATAGGTTTTTGCGAATTAAATTGAATATCACAAATATCTAAATTGTTTTGCTCACGTATATTCTAATTTGCACATTTTTATTATACCATGGTGTAAACCCGTCACACTGACCCACGCAAGTATGACGCATTTTGGATTAATCATGTTTATACCTAGCTACTTAGAGATGTCCATCACTCGCCATTTGACGTATTGTAGTTACTTTTTCATGCGAACATAATAGATAAATTATCAGAAAATTCGAATACAGCCTTTATAAATCTGCCCTAAAGTGGAAGTTTAGTCTACCTGTCCTATACTTTCAGGTACGCATTGGAGATGAAAATATTTCATTGATACGAGTATATGCGCGATTTAAACTTTCTTCTTATATACTTATGTCATTCCCAAGATTCACATTATGGAAACAAGTGTAGTTTATTTTGGTAATGAACCAAACGCTACGCCGCGGGTTCAGGTCGTTGTAACTCTCTGGAGTCATTTATATATTGGTAGTCAATTATATCGCAGGTTAACGATGATGAAAATCGATATTGTTAGAACATCTGCAACCCTAAATAAATAAATACACCCAACAGTCACATACATAGTTCTAACCCCACATTAAGATCAATTAAGTCTTCCATCGTGGGTAATAGAAACTACGAGAGACTTTGCGGTCTCACAAACACCCAGACCCAACACAAATATTTATATCGGTACGGAGATCGAACCCGCGACCTTTTGTTGCACAGTCGGCGTCTAACCAAGTGCGCCACGAATGCAGTCAAATGGTCTAGGATATATGATATAGGAACATCAGCGGTGTATGAAGTCCACCAACTCACAATAATCGTCTTTAAGACTGCGGCCATAACCTTTTCAGTCATACCCATAATTTGAATTTCGGTGCTCAGATAATTTTCGGATCCGTTTTTAAAATACTCCATCAATAAGCACGATTAATTTAGACGTTAATGCAGAGCAACCGAGAGCCACCCTGAAACTATTTCATCGACATCTATTTTGCAACCCTAAATTTGTTTGTTGCTGCTGATGCTTTCTAGCTGACACAGCATATTATGAGACCAACAATTGTTCTATCACGAAGAGGAGGAGATTCAAAAGCATTAGTTCGTTAAATCCGTATAACAATGAGAAAACCCGTTTAGAACTATCCTCTATTAGATACATATTTGCAGTACAAATAAAAACCAACGTAGAGAAGATAAACCCCTTTTGTAAGGAATAAATAGAAAGAAAAATACAAAAGCCTACAACCATAATCTCTATGTTTGTATTATCCCATTCTGTGCTAATAAACTCGTTAGTTGTAAATATAGTATATGTATAGGTAGGCAAAATAGTAATACAAACTTCAAACGTCGTAGGTAAGTATGTACGTAAATCGGTTGACGTACCCCGATCTCATTATACGTCGGTCATTGACTTTCCAATAAAAATATTTATTTTATGTTACTTTCAAGGTAAGGGGATTAATTATGGCACTAATTATTTTGAGTGAAATAGCTTTTGCATCTTGTTTTAAGATACGCAAAGACCAAGTTCATAACCAACAGCAAAATGAGTAAATAACGGTGGATGGTGAAAACCTCGCATACATCCAAGAATATTGGAAAAATATATTTAGGCCAAATTGTCTCCTTCTATTCTAGAATTCATCCCTAGGTAAGATAAGGTAATTGCCCTTCTAACTGAGAACGCCTAGAGGTGCTATTGGTCCATGTGGGAGATAATAAAAGACAGACTTCGGTTATCCTTCAAACGAAAACTAATGGACGTATGCATTCGCCCCGTTCTGATATATGGCTAGCAAACTTGGTCGTTGACGAACATTCAAAAATCTAAGCTCAAGGTTTGTCATCGTGCTATGGAGCACTATACCGGGAGCGCAAATAAATGGCGCACTTGCTAAGTTGGATACAAGGGTGGAATGGAAAGGAATGTTAATATCATAATAAAAAAATAATATTTGGAAATACTTATCCGTTTTGGAGTTATGACCGTTTAAAGTTTTAAGTATAATCACCACTTTTTCGCATAAAACCAGTTGGAATGGATGAAGAACAAGATTTTAACACATACGTATTTTTTCGTTTCGTCGTTAATTGAACGGTTAACGAAATATGCCACGAAAACCATTTTTAACAGCATCAAAACTTTCATAGACTTCGCCTTAACCGTTGTTTACAAATGGGCTAGGTCATGAACTCTCAGCTGTATAATTTATCCTTCTCTAACTTCAAAACAGGATATTTTTTGTTTCATTTCTAATAAATTATTCAGTTAAACAGATACGTACTTGGATTTTTAGCGTCAATAAATTAACAACATAATAACTTTAGGTGCAGTTGCATCGTGTATGGATTTATTGTTTTGTTATTTTATTTATTAGGGACAAAAAACAGTTGTATCTTACAGTAACATTTTAGTTTTAAACATAAATTAATATATATAAACATACAACCCAAACCATTGTCCACAGAATAACAAAAATAAATATTATATAAACCAATGAAGGAAGCAAACAATACATAGCCCTATGGCATAGCCATTGAACCTACGCTAATAATAACTTAATTGCAGAATTTTTGAAATTTTGGCTTGATAATGAAAATATATCTAAATCTAGAAAATGTGCGTTGTATGTTTGTACAAGACGCAGCGACGTATAGGTGCTCGTTCACCGGCGTTAGTACGGCACTTGACAGTGTGAAACAACCGGGGCACGCGCACCGCTCGTCGGTACACTGTCCGTAACATAACTTGATTTGTAATATCGGTACAATCAAATTTATTATGGCACAGGCTGTGAAGCATCATAACACTAAGAAGTAATCGCCTAGATTCAAGACTCAGAAGGTTATAATGCTTCAATAACTCGTCGTAATGTAATTTAGGATTTTTACATTTATAATTAAGAGTTCGTAAAAATTTATTTTGTACTAACTCTAATCTTTCGTCATACTTAGTATAATAAGGATTCCAAATTGGGACGGCATATTCTAACTGAGGTCTAATCAAAGATTTATAAAGTAGCAGAAGTGTAGAAGGTCGCACAAAGTCGCGGGTGGATCTCATGACGAATCCATACATTGCATATTATAGTCAAAAATGGATTTGGCAGGTTTACACTCTAAGCCGACGATATGCTTTATTTATTATGTTGTCTATGTGTATGTCAAAGTGTAAACTCGAATCCATGGTGACACCCAGATCCCGAACATAATCTACTCTGTTTAATTGTATCATAATTGTATGTTATTAATGGAGTAATTGTAACAAATTTTATTTTTATTTTTAGTAAACGTGATGGTGTGACATTTAGGTAAACTTAGAAAGAGTTTGTTTTTAATACAACAGGCGTGTCTATCTTGTAATGTTTTACAAGGTTTGTAAATCTTTATGTCGTCAGCAGACATTAAAAAAAAATTCATGAAGCAACGTTTAATATCGTTTATAAATATGATAAATAGAAGGGGACCAAGAATGGATCCTTGTGGAACGCCGGAATTTATAAATATCAAATCGGATTCAAATCCGTTTATGACTACTTTTTGGGTTCTATTATGAATAAACGAAACAAACCAGCGAAATAAGTTACCGCATACCCCATTGAATGCAAGCTTTTCTAAAAGCAGTGTGTAATCTACCTTGTCGAACGCCTTCTGAAAGTCAGTGTACACGGCATCCACTTGAATTCTCTTATCCATATGTTCAAAAAGAGTGTTGGAAAATATCATGAGATTAGTAGTGGTAGAGCGTCGTTTAACGAATCCATGTTGTTCGGATACAATAAGGTGATGAACGTGGGAGTATAAAGCACCGTGTACAAGCCTTTCAAAAAGTTTCGACAAGGAAGAGAGAATGGAGATAGGGCGGTAATTTTCCACATTACTTTTGTCACCACTTTTATAAACTGGTATAATAAACGCTTGCTTCCAAACAGCAGGAAAATATCCTTCTCTTAAACACTTATTGTAAACAATGTATAGGGCCTTATATATACTCTTATAAGTATTTAGGAAAAAGCTTGGAGGAATGCCGTCAGGTCCAGCTCCTTTCGATGGATTTAGCATCTTTAATTGCTTCTTAATTACATCATCGGTAAGATAAATATTAGATATACAAGTTGATGCGTCTAGGAAGTTGTTGCCAGGTTGCCAATTCTTAGGATCAAGTTAGAAGTTTCATACACGGAACTAAAATAGGTTGAAAATAAATTACATATTTCGGGAGGGTTGGAAGTGTTATTATTTTTGAAAAACATTTTGGATGGAAAATTGGAATGACTCTTTTTATTAGTAATGTAAGACCAGAATTTTTTTATGTTAATAGGAATGCTATCTTCAACCAAGTTAATATAGGACTTAAAGCACTCTAAGCAGCTGACTTACCGTGAAAGAGATTTCGGTATCTAGAAAACTATTTTCCATTCTAAGCAAAAGTGTTCCTTCTTTTTAAAAATATGTATTAGGGAAGAGCTAAACCACACTGGATATTGAGAGCCTTTGGTTCTCATCAACGGAACATTTAACCTAATCACTTCATATAATTTATCATAAAAGACATTGACAGCTGTATCAGCGGGAAGTGGAGACAATAAATTTTCCCAATTAATATTACTGAATTCATTATTAATATTAACTTAATTAGCTTTATTTGAATTATATTTACGAACCCAGTGGTTTTTCATAGGTGTGAATTGGAAAATTAATTCAGTCAAAGTAGAAAAAGGAGGGTAGTGACCATCGGGCTCAATAAGCGCATTGCAAGACATAATCTGGCAATCAGCAATCAATTTACTGGTGGTAGGTCTCTCATATGTGAGAGGCTGCCTGGGTGGGTACCACCGCAATGTCTATTTCTCCCGTCAAACAGCAGTTTAAATGCACTGTTGTGTTTCGGATTGAAGGATATTGTAGCCAGAGTAACTACTGGACATATTAATTTTATTAATTGTAATCTCGATTTTCTTTTTCTTTTTTTTTGTGATGTTTTTTTTTTTTCCAATTTTCTTTATTATTAATGTACATACCTATGTAAATTACCGTGTAATGTTGGAACTAGGGCATTTTCTGTATATATTTTATATGTATATTTAACTGTGGAATCATATAATTGGTGCTTTGTTTTTGTTTTGGAGTATATTTCTTAACACTGTTTGTTCCCAAATAAAATAAAATAAAATAAAATAAATAAATATTGAGACTTAACATCTTATGTCTCAGGATAGCGAGCGCAGTGGAATGCCAAGCATTGCTTTGTAAATCAAGGTGATGTTTGGTTTTGCTTCTGTTCATGAGCGGTCGCATCGCTTACCATCAGGCGAACGGCATGTTCGTCTCACCATTGACTGCAATAAAAAAAATCTACATTAGAAATAAAAAGATCTAAAGTTCTACCTAAATTATTTTTAAAAGTATTAAATTGTTTACCGTTAATCTCAGCCATAAAGTTCAATAAAAGCCAGCATATCGGATTTGAAGCTAATGCAATAGTGTGATTACCATGAACATGCCAGTCAATATTAGATATATGTTAAAACCTCCCAGAACAAAGAATGAATCGCTACTCGGATCATTTAAGAAACATTGTAACATATCAAAATAAAGGGCGTAGATATCACGCGCGTCGCGAGTACGTAGTGGAATATAACAAGCACTTATGATATGTTTTTATTTGATCGGAATGCAGGAAACTGAACTAATATATGATCAATTTCGGCATGATGAAAATACGTCAACATCCTAGAAGGTCGCAGCTCACGACGAACAGCCACCATAACACCCCTACCCTCTTATTTTCCAGTCGCTAGACGGTCTCGATCACATCTCAATACGATATAACGGTCGTCCATAAACTTGTCATTATTTTCCTTATTGTCACAAATCCAAACGGTACATGAAACGGTAAGGTACCAAGAAATCACACTGGTCATTGGTTAAATCATGTAAGATTGCGAATTTAATTATAATTAGAAAAGTTTTGGTAATACCTACATTTATAATATTATTATATTTAAATATGTCATCAACCAATCCAGTCAGTTACTTTGCTTATTATTTCATTTAATTACTTAAATTAATTTTTATTTATGTTACTTTAAAGTTCTTCTAAATTCCTATACCCAGAGAAATGTCGTCTAGCATTATAGCCGTATAAATAGTTTTATACTTAAGAATTTACATATGAGACTTCTGTGAGATAAAATCAGTGAAATCAATAAACACTAATTACTAATTTACTACACTGGAGACCTGTGCCCTGCAGTGGCACGTATATGGGCTGATACAGTACTAATACTAATTGTTCAGATGAATTATTATGAACTCAAATAGTAAGTCAAGAAAGCTTTGTATCTAATGTGAACCGGCCCTTATATATCATTTTTCAAAATAACAATTTACTTTTTTATTAGTTGAATTCGGATTGTGATCGCGTGTGCATGTATTAGACGTGTGCATATTATTGTCAATTCGTTTTTAGTTATTTTGAATCAATTTTATTAATTTCACTATGCTTTGAACATTACCCAATTTAATCACTCTTGATATCACTTGTGTCATGTGAAATGTATAAGAAAAAGTGATTTGTGCTACCAAATTTTCGGGCGGGTTTTGGCAGATCCTACGCTTGCCTACCAAGGTCATTACAGCTTTAATTACAAGGTTAGTTAATTATTTTTGTGATCATTAATGACAACTAACCAGTCCGTATGAGTCACCGACGGCCTCCGTGGCACAGTTGGTAAGAACTATACTCCATCGGTTTAGGTACTTAACTAAATGTAAATAAACCAGAACACGTGACGCATGGTTGTTCAACATTTTATTGCAATGTCCAATTCACGAATATTTTCTTAGTCAACCAAGTAGCAAGTATTAACAACAATTAACAGCAGCATACAACAAATAATAACTAAAACAGAGTAAAAACAACAATGAACAATTTCAAACACTTCACCACTTCACGAAAACAGTAAGTACATTAACGCAATGAATAATAATTGACTGCCATAGATAACATATGATGATGCTTAGTTATCCGACCTAACGCATTTTCTTTCATTTAAATGGTCGCATTACAGTAAAGTCGTACTTCTAGATTTTGTAGCATAATATTTCTTGCAACTTTTAAGAAAATGTTTTGGATGCCTGACTGTTTGGGTCTTTTTTTGTGACAGATTGCATTATGTAAAATTGGATACTTTAATTTAGGTAATTTAATTATGATCTTACATAATTTAATTGTTTCCAAGCTCACACATTCATAATTATAATCGTTATAATAAATTTGATCTCGGACGAAAAAAAGGCGAGATCCCGCGAGTTTAACGAGATTGCACTCGAGTATAAAAACACTTGTTTTGTTTACTAATAGTTGTTGCTAGCTAACGTGATTGAGTTTCATTGCATTCGAGTATTTTTTGGGTTATTGTTTGTTATAAAAGAACTGTTTTTTTTACTAAAAGATTTTTGTTTGATATTACACGGGAATACTGTTTATTTTTTAATTTGCTATTTGATAGATACGTATGTCAGTTTACTACTTAGAAGTTTATTAAAAATTAGCTGTACCCGCGACTTCATCCGCGTGGAATTTAACAAAAAAGTTAATTAGTTTATTTTTTTAAATAATAGGTTTTTTTTCTAAAATAAATATTGCCTAAGTTACTCCTTATTATATCAGCTACCTGACAATAAAAGTCACGTCTAAATCGGTCCAGGCATTTCAGAGATTAGCCGGAACAAACAGACAGACAGACAGACAAAAAAAATTCTAAGGTCATTTTCGTTATAGGTATCGTATATTTAACGATATGTAGTTGGACATTTTTTTTTTATTTTCACTTTTAAAACAGACACTTCAATTTTATTTATATGTATAGATTATAGACAGCTACGTCAAACAATGTTTGATGCAAAGACTATTCAAAAAATTCGTGAAAATAAATGTTTATCTTATATTTATTATTTTCTTCCCAATTTATTCAAATAGTGTGATTATACACAAAAACAACACACTAAACTACTAATCTCGCGAGATCTCGAAATTGACGAGATTTGCATTCTCTAGTAAGAACCGCCTGTGAAATGAGACCGCGGGTTCGGTTCCTGCCCCGAGGCAAATATTTGCGTGAACCATAATTATTTTTCTAATACTCGCACCACAAGATTTGTGTCTCAATGTGGAGTTAGTACCCATGCATGTGACTGTTGACTGTATTAATTTAATATCTTTTATATGTACATAAAGTTTGATAAAAACAATCGCGCGATTTATAAGTAAATAATGAGCTCTGCTTATTTATTGTTAAGTGTCTACCGTTCAGTTGTAAGGTTCAATCACTTTAGCCTAATATGTTAAGGGGTAGCATATGTAACGTCAGTTTTTTTTTATCGGCGTATTTCTTAATATTCGCTAGCGCCATGCAAATCCGTCTTAATTAAGATGCCTTCACAATATACTATAATGTATATTGGCAGGTGCGCCGTTTCCTTGTATACCCTGTATACTGGGGCGCAAGATCTGGAAGAAAAAGGACGATGGACGGCCTTTGCCATTGTATGTAGGACACTAATGAAAAAAAGCTTATTAAGTAATATGTTATTATCTTTTCGCGTTGTTAGTATAATGATCTAAAACTGTTACGTTGTGTTCCAGTACATCAAGAAGGACAAAAGCTTATGTCGACTGTCGGTATTATTTTTTCTTTCTCGTGGCAGGATTGCACTGCCACACTATTACTAAAATTTGTATTGCCGCGCCGGTACTTGAGGTTAGACCTCTCGGTTATGATAACGGAATAAGCCAGGACATAAAGCAACCTATTTTTTTTCCAATGATTCTTATTTATGTATTTGTAAGACTGTAACAAATATTCATTATGAAACTATAAGTACCGTTTGAGTGTTCGAAATCTGTCTGTGCCTTGCCAGTGGCTTTCTTTCGTATTGAGTATAGAGTATCTCTAGATTTGGACATATCTGGAAGCTTTTACACCTAATATTGCCCAATAGCCACTTTCATTTGAACTTCTTAAAGAACATCATTCTAATACATCTCCACCACCATGCTACTACGATATAAATGACATACATTATTATTTATGTAAGACAATATTTCCTGCTGACTTTTACTTCCAACTTCGTTAACAGCAATCTGTGGTGGCGTAGGATACAGGTTACGTGGGTTAATTGTTAGTATAATATCATGTTACTTGGAAAAAGGTAAATTTTAATAAAAATAACCGAGCTGTGACAGGTTAAAGGCAAAATGACTGTGAGATTGATACACTGTGCTTGAGACATGTTAGGATATCTATTTAGTTCCTTTGCCACATTTCTCAAGCCATATGGATGATAATATTACTTTTTGCCTAATTAGTGACACAACACTGATTTTATTAAAATGCATGGTTCCGAAAGATTTTTTATTGGAAACTCGGCAAAGTTCTTAATTAATAAAGCCAGCTGTGTAACCAGAGCAGGTTCGATTTTTGATCTGGATTAACATTTCAGTAGACCCTATATCTTTATCTTTCGGTGATCGGCATGATGAAGTGTCTAGAAAAGTCTGATAATGACGAGATTTCTTTATGGAATCATGGTAATTTATTTATGTTGAGTGTGTTTTTATTTATAATTTGATACTCTCAAGAGTTGCACCTTACAAGACGACTCCGAACACGATCAGTCTTCACACTATACGTAAGCCTATTCTTCAGACACGAACACACAGTTCGCAGTTCCGCAGTTGTGGTCGTTTTTTACACTGTAAAAAACGACCACAACTGCAGTTAATCTCTATTTATTAACTTTCCGAGATATACTTATTGCTAGTCACGTCCACTGCAGATTCTTTAGTACAAAGGCTCTTAAACTCGAGGAACGCACTACGTTTTCTACCTTCTCAAGACAAACGCCACAAGTAATACCTTTCAGTAACGTTACAATATGAATAATTGCACTAATTGTCGTCATTACCAACGATTCCCCGAGGCAGTATGTCCGGCTGAAGATAGGCTTCCTCTTAAGATTTCCGTAACGACCTGTTAGATGAGGCCTGCATAGCTATAGCTTTCAGCAACTATCTTTAACCCTCCCGCCCACTTGTGGATGAAAGACGCTGTGTTTGCCGATATATATAGAGTCCATTCGGAAACTATTCGACTATTTTCAGTATACATATAAAAATAATAACCCAGCTCACATACGTCTCACTGCAGGGTATGGACCTAAATCCGTGAAAACACAGTAATTACAAATAAGTATGACGGCAAATATGATAACAAACTAATCCACAATTTTGAGATTCACTCTATTACGCCCCGCCGCAGAAACCTCTAACAGTGCCTATAACTGTTTCTGTACATCACTGAAATTAAAGTTACCGCTCCGGCTTTACGAAGGCAGACAGTGACTTGACAGTTTTGACCGGAATTTGAGGTAAGTTAATTAAGTCCAGTATAATAAAGCGCTTAGTAACTATATTTTGTTTTGAAATTAGCACTTTTTGAGTGTAGAAATTTGGTTGGATAAGTTGCTGTCATCATTTAGGACAGTATTTGAATCCGGTTATGACTCTGTATCTGTTGATACAGATACCACCTGACGCTGCAGCTTGCTACTTTTATATTTAAGTAATTATATTTTAGTTTTCACCAAAACATATTGGGGCCAATCGTATCGTGCTAGGTAAGTGAGATATAGGGCCGTAACAATAGGGTGGCAGTGTGCGCAAAATGCCATGGGTCCCCGGTCTAAGGGGCCCCCAGCCCGGTAGAGTCATGGTCTGACAGGGCCTGGCTTGACAAAGTCTCGAGCTGACGCTTAAAAGGGTTACGCCCTTTTGAGCGTCAGCCTCATCTAACATTAATTACGAAAGAAACAATAAACAATTTGAAAATTGAAACAAAATTATTATTTACGGATTTTATCGCGGATTTGTTTAAATTTTACATTTTTAATTTGCATTTGCAAGATGTAATCAAAACAATTGCATTATAAATATTATTATTTCGAATTCATAATGCGGTTAAACACTGAAGAATTCACCAGGACCCTGACAATGCTTGAAGACGGGCACAGTAAGCACACGAAATACACGAAATTCATCAAGGAGGTACTACAGCGTTTCCACGAAACTGTATTTAATCTTCGGAAACCAGGAACAGGCCGAAATGTTGCACGTGGTTTCGTGGGAGGATCGCTGTATGGTGTCAAAATATTTGAGAAGTCGCTTTTTACGGCTGTTGAAGTAAAAATTCATTATTTACGAGCTGGAGGAAATAATCTGAGTTCGAATGCAATAAGGCGCCCCTGGCTGAAGCAAGTTTATAGCCATTGAAACCTGGGCAAAAATTAGAAAGATAACTTTACCTCGTGTATTCGTGTAGGTATAACTTCGAAAAGAAAGCCGATATTAGGACCTCACCTGGACATAGGTCCAGCAATGGACTTCGACGGGCAGATAGATACGTTGATGAGCTTGCATAGGACGAAGTGAAACAAAAATGATAAGGTACTTTTGCAGATATTGAAGATTTTATAACCAACCCTTTTTCTTTATGGTCAGCTGTATCTTACTCGCTTTCTAAGGATATGCTCAGTTTTCAATCCACTTTAAAATACGAAGTAGAACAATTAACATCTATAAGAGAAGTTATTCATCATCAGCCAGTTACAGTCCACTGCTGGAAACAGGCCTTTCCCAAGGTACGGCAATGAGCCCCGTCTACTGCTTTGTGCATCCAGTTACTGCATCCCAATTGTGAAACTTTAAACTTGTGGATTAGCCCTGAAAATTCTTGAACTTGCTGCACGGCCTTAAACTAGAATAAACTAGATGCCTATAAACTAATAGCTGTTTTCCGTATGAACCTAGACAAGACGATAGTCATGTCTAATGAACTCGTCAATCCGGACCTAGCTATTATCGGCATGCCTCTCGAAGGATAGATACAACGTTTTAAAGGAAGCCGACGGAAGGATTCAGTTGGGCTGGGCAACGTTTAAGAAGTTGTACCACATATTTTCGTCGGATATATGACAGAGCCTGAAAGCAAGAATGATGAACCAGTTAGGCCTCCCTGTAATATCGTACGAAGTTGAGACTAGGCCAATAACTGTGGGGCTAATCCATAACACAAGAATTTTGGAATAGTATCGTAATGTACTGTGCGCGGACTCCTTCTTAAGCATAACATTCGGAAAGAGGTGACCCATATAGCTCTCGAAGTTGTTAGGCCGATTTTTTGTCTCTAGCTTTGTAGAGTTGCTTACTGCATTTATGTTATTTCTAACAATTACTGTGACTTCGTCTAATACGGAGTGAACATTTTCGAAAGTGAAGTTGATAGTTAAACTTATTTTAGAATTTGTATGGCAAAAGAAAGGCTACGCAACTTGGTAATTATATCCATACAAAATTCTTTAGCTCGTAATTTAAACTTTGATGACATCACTGACACTGCTGAAAAAGCTCGAAAAAAAGATATTTTATACTTTCACATATTTATTTCTCTATGCCTCAAGATACGACAAAAAATAATATAGTAATCAGAGGCGGCTCGTGAAATTTTTTGATGGGCGTTCACAAAAAAATTAATTGAAAAACTAGAGCTTACTATTTATTATATTTGTATACAAAATCCATTCGCCACTCTTTTTGGCGTGCGAAGATCTCTATTACTTTCTTGTGAAAATCAGAAATGGAATTGATTAAGCGTACAAACTATTTTTTAATATTTATTTTTAAAAAGCCTGCGAATTAACTGACGAAGTCGACGAGCTTGCTTGACGTTGTTTGTATACATAAGGACGACAACTGCGCATGAGTAGGATATCCCGCCGGCGCGGCGCGCGCACGGCACGACTGGCTGTACGACAACTGAGTGACGCGTGAGCGGCGCTCCACATTACGCTAATTCCTCATACGATATCTTTTGTTTCACGCGTCAGCGCGAGTCGTAGCTCTCTTTCGCACTCATTGAATACAGTACTAAGAGTCGTACTAAACTTCGTTTCATAGGAGCACAATCGCTGGCGCTCCACTCGTTACAAATTGACGCTACATGTACCTATATAGGTAATATAATAAGACTTATTATAGGCGTAGTAAAATATAAAGAATGTACCTAATGTAAGGATTTATGTATTATAAATATATATAAATTATTAAATTAGCTAAGTATGTAATTTTCGTGGGAGTGCACTGCACCAGCGCTCTTTCGGATGAGCCGCCTCTGATAGTAATTACAATAGTGTTTATACGTATACTTATATAACGGTACTTTACTTGGTTATATATAAAAACGTTATTAAAAGTCAAGTATTTTTACATTTACGAAGGGCCCCATTTGATGAATTTTGCCACGGGCTCCCGGTGGCATAGTTACGTCACTGGTTAGGTACACCAAAGACGTAAACTTTTTAAGTTGTAGAAGATGCCCGCACCGTGATAAGAACACCTGGACAAGAGGTTCGAATATAAGGTTCCAACGACTAACATGGCTCAACCACTTTGAAAAAAATACCTTTTGCTGTGTGTGAAATCTCGCGCATATAATACGGAATTCCCTCTATAAGCAAAAGTGCAATGAAACGCACTCACGAGCGAACGATCACAATCGATGTGGCGGCACATTGATAGTGATCGTCACTTTACCTGCGGTTCTGCGAATTCCAGTCGATTTATAGCTTTAACTTTTTTTTTTTTAATTGTAAGCAAACACTTTGTAATCTTATTAGTGATTCGTCTATAATATATATCAGGACTTTTAACTCAAGACAAGTTTAGTAATTTCATTCCCTAATAACTACTTTGTTTATTATTTTGAAAACATCAACAGGGGCTCCTATGAAGGCCTACTATTTGGTATCCAATTAAGGTCCGACCATATGTGAGGAAAAAATTACACTTTTTACGTGTATGAGAATTTGTACGCGTATAGTTCGTAACGTGGAAAAAATGTTTTAAAGTTTGAAAGTCATCCATAACTTATCAAAATGTATAGTATACTCTGTCAGTTTGTCAAAATTGTTTGATTTAACGCTAAAGTTCAATAAAAAAATATTGTATATTTGGCGACAGGAAATCGAAAATGGACCACCAGTGAAATGCTGAGCTTTGAAAAATTTCAATACAAAAGTACATCGTGTGAAATATATTTAGGAAAAAAAAAACAAGAATTGCAGGAAAAGGTGAAGATAAAGAGAAAAATAAATATCATGAAATCACTTCTTAATGTTGTAAGACTTCATAGTTGGATATTGAAAATATTTTCCAGAGCAAATATTTTTCAATAAGGTAGTCCAAACAGTACCAAAACAAAAAAAAGTATATAGTGATGAAGGCGTTATCATAAAGGCCGTTACACTTTTGTTTGCCTAAAGAACATAATTTAAAAAATAATTTTGCCCCATGAAAGTCCCTTATGGCGATCATTGGCTCATTTTAAGGGCTCCGTTGGATTTTTGACAAAAGTATTTAAATATTTAAATAATTAATTTGAATACGGAAACTTAGTTGGCGTAAAATGGTAAAATTTACGACCATAGAGTCAACAAATTTTGTCTGTATGGCTCCGAAGCAAGACATTGCATATGATGGTAAATTAGGTAAAGTCTTTGGCTAGGTTGACTTTACAAATCCGTGTTAGTAGCCCTGAACAACTGACATCAAAAGCTTTAGGCTTCCAATACGCAATATTTTAAATCTCCTATAGGTTTTCTTTTTTTACTCACAATTCTCTAAGGGGGAAGTACATGGACAATTTATTTATACGGGAATCACGGTTAGGTGTTTGACTTGTGATGACACTAGAGTCAATATTAATGCATACGAACCTCTTGGATGTTCGCTTGTAGAAAACGATTATAGTAATTATTTTACTCATTAAAATGCAATAGGTAAAGTTGATTGTATATTAGATCCCACTCTAATGCTAAATCTTGCCCCGAAACGCTAGAGCAGACATAGAGATAGACACAAGTCTGGTGATAGTAGCATTTCAATCGAATTTATTAAAAAAAAACTTCAGAAATCCAAGAAGAAGAAGGTCTAAAATTTACAAATGGAATAACTAGGGTACATATTAAATTTAAAAAATAATAAGGTGAATGTACGTTTGTGCAGCCCAGGTATTAAGTCCTTCAGAATCCGATGCTGCTGAATTTTGGAAAGCTAGTGGCAATTC
This sequence comes from Hyles vespertilio, assembly GCA_009982885.2. Lineage (NCBI taxonomy): Eukaryota > Metazoa > Arthropoda > Insecta > Lepidoptera > Sphingidae > Hyles > Hyles vespertilio. The sequence goes on from CM042833.1 coordinate 16,092,978, forward strand.
TTAATTTGCAGATTTCAATACACCAGTAAATCTGAAGACATCGCGTGGAAGATCTTTAGGAAAAAAAAGAAGTATTGCAGCAAAAGGTGAAGAGAAAGGAGAAAAAAATAAATGAAATCGCTTCTTAGTGTTGTAAGAGACTACACTTCACAGTCGGAAATTGAAAATATTTTACAGGGCAATTTCGCAAACTTTTGTAGAAAATTTCAAAAAGTTAGTCCAGACGGTACCAAAACAAAAAAGTATATAGTAATGAAGGTGTTATCATAAAGGCATTTGCCTTGATACTTTTGTTCGCATAAAGAACATAATTTTAAAAAACGTTGCCTCATGAGTGCCCATTATGGGGGTCATTGGCTCATTTTAAGGGCTACGCTGGATTTTTGACAGAAGTGTTTGAAAATTAAAAAAATAAATTTGAATACAGAAACTTATTTGCGTAACGTGGCATAAATTTTGGACCATAAAGTCAAATTTTTGTCTGTATGGCTCTGAAGCAAGACATTGCATATGATTGTAAATTAGGCAAAGTCTTTGGCTAGTTTTACTTTGTAAATCCGTGTTAGCGACCCTGAATAACTGGCATCAGAAGCTTTACTCTTCCAAATTGTTTCATAGACGAATTATTTAATTTTTTTTTTCTCACAGGTCTCTACGGGGCGATATACATGGTCAATTTATGTATACAGCAAATGCAATGCTAAATAATGCAGGAGTAACGGTTAGATGTGTGGCATGTGGAGGCACTAGAAGAAATATTAAAGCATACGCATCTCTAGGATGTTCGCTAGTAAAAAAACGAATCTCGGCCTTATTTCACTTATGTAAATAGAATAACTAAAGTAACATTTTATAAAAAACTTTATAAAAGCCAAGAAGAAAAAGATATTACAATTTCTAATAAAATAATAGGGGTACATGTTAATTTTAAATATAAAATATGAATGTACGTTTGGAAGCTCAGGTATAAAGTTTTTCGGTAGCTGAAGCTAACGTTTTTTTTAAAGCTGGTAGTATTCCTCAATTTGCAGGCTGCGAAGGAACAGTTGAATTTATTAAGGTAATAGACAGATTATTCGACTAAATGAACAGTAGATCTCCCTTTTGAGACTCATTCCAAGTCTCCATTATCCTGGCAAAAACAAAGCACGCGGCTTTCCTTTGTTTATTCAAACTGAAAAATACTTAAAAAATCTTAAAACTGGGAACAACATTTATGACATCACTTTCGTAAAACTTTTGTACTAGGATTTTTATTGAATATTACCTCTTTTAAATCTGCCAGAATTTAAACATCTTCTCACTTTATAGTGTTCCCAGGATAATATTGATATCTTATCTCTTGAATAAAAGCTAGAAGACACACAGGACAACCTTAGTACCCTTGAGTTTAAAAATATTTTAAGAAATTACTTTTTCATTACTCTGCACAGCCTAGCCACATTTAAGTCTTACCACATCATTGAATTTCGGAAGAAAAATAGGTGTATTTCCGATAATCCCCGTTGAGATGACGAGATTGAGGATTATTAATTTTTTTTTAAGGAATATAGAATGTTGTCAGTCCTGTCTGTACGAAGAAAATATTTTGTACTATATTACAGAATATGTAGCGAAAAAAATATTTGATAAAGAAAACCTTTGCAAGTACTGTCATGTGTTACTTACAACCAACACTCATAAAAGTGATCACAATTATTGTACAGAAATAAAGAAGAATTGTAGAAAATAAATTTATTTATTGATATCGACTTCTTCAACAGTTAGCAGTAACCTTTGGCACAGGAGACTTGGACATTTGAATATCAATGCCTTAAATAAGATGAAAGATGGAGCAGTCACAGGAATCATACACTGATAAGTATCATCAAAAGTACATGTTCTGTATATTGTAAAGGAAAGTAGTTGCATTTACAAATTGGTCAGTCAATAACATGGAGCAGTAAGCTTAGCGTAAGTAAGGAAGTTGTCCATGCTGATATCTGCGGTCCCATGGAAATTAGATCAATTGGCGGAGCAAGGTAACATGGGCCTTATCTGTTGATGACTTCACTCGTATGGTGTTTGTTGATTTTCAAAGAGAAAAGTGATTTTTTTAAGTACTCCAGAGAACTGATAATGGGTTAGAGTTTTGTAGCAATGTATTTGGAAAAGGATGGTGGCATCTTGCCTCAAAAGATTAATGCGTAAACTCCTAAACAAAATGGTTTAAGTGAACGTATTAATCGAACATTTGTTGAGAGAGCTCGATGCTTATTATTTGATGCGAATTAAGGTAAAAAGGTTTGGGCAGAAGCAACAAATACTGTTGTCTATCTGAAGAATAGATCTGTCGCATCGGGATTAAATAATAAAACTCCGTATGAACTCTGGACATATGAGAAACCAGATTTAAGTCATGTCCAAATATTTGAAAGTTCAGTGATGGTTCACATACCTAATGAGAATAGAAAAATAAATGGGATAGGAAATCGATAAAACATATTCTAGTTGGTTTTTCCGAAAATGTGAAGGGATACAGATTTTATGATCCGATCAAAAGATTTGCCATAATAAGTAGAGATATCATCATACATGAGAATGTAAAAGGAAACTGCACATCGCATTCACATTTAACAGTTTCAGTTGGGGATATCATTTAATCAGAGATTTCAAGCAGATGTTTTAGCAAAGATTGTCACGATGAGTCTGTAACAAGTCTTAATATTTCATCAGTATCACAGTATGCTAACGCTTTGACTGATTTAAATTCACCTCAATAATCTGAAACAGAGAAGAGAACAGTTTTCCCAGAACCAATTTCTAAGTGAGTGAGGAAGCCGCCAGAACTGTGTACCCACACAGTTCTGGCGGTTGGTATACCCATACCAACCTACGTAGAACGTCTAATTTTGATCTTTACAGTGATCCTGTTTTAGCAGCAATAAAGCGTGCAGATTGAGACAAGTGGATTGAGGCGATAAAGGATGAGCTGCAGGAATTTGAAGAAAATGATGTCTGGGTTCCTGTTGAAAAGTTATCTCCTAAGAAGATTTTAGTACAGATTGCAAAAACAGCCCAAATAGCTTATGCGGAGGCGTTCGCAAACGCTGGTCAGTGCTTCTGCCCTGGCATCAGGACTTAGTCAAATAGATCAAAGTATTTGCTTTTGATTTATTTATCTACACTATGGAATATTGTTTACCGTAGTGTTTTGTTTAAAATTATTAAACAATAGTTTGTCAAGAGTTTTCACAGAAATAAGTCGTTTTATTTATCTTGCTAAATATATTCTCGTTCTATTAATATTCAATCAAAAATAGTAATTGCCACATTGCAAAAGTTTCAACCAAAAGTACAAGACATTTTTACCCTTATCATGGAATACTATATGGTACCCTATCATGGAATTAATCATTTTCTTTGATTAACACGAGACGAAGCTCATTAAATCGAAAAGAAGTTTTTACAAGTCAGAATTCAATCATATTTAAAAATTTATTTACAAAAAAATTTAGGAGATATACGAACAAAAACCAGTTACATAAATACGTATTATTTTCTCATGTATGTTTTTATGTTGATATAATTCGTTTTATTTTACTTAAATTATATGTCCAATTTGAATCTTACAAGTAATTACTGCAGTTTTCATTTTTGAATTTCGCAGTTTTTTGACATCATATGTACCTATTTTTTTTGACTGTATATTATCTGTCGACAACGCGCTCGCACTTTTTTCCACATAGTATGTAAGGTCTCGTCCGTCGTCACGTCACAGGCTGAGGTATATGTGGGCGGATTGGGTGCACTTTTAGAGAATTTTGGTATATTCTTAAAGATAACTTCGCACCCACCTCTCACATATTCATGACACATATGCCATTTTAAAGGACGAGACAAGACCTACCGAGTCATGTATATAATCCATATGTAAATAGCGAATCAAAGTAAATAAAGGGGTTAATTACCACGCTTCGTAGTGAAAATGGGCCCAAAAATAGGGCACGTTAAAAGGGGTTCTCCTTATGGTAACGCCACGGAGTAGTTAAGCTTGCAAGTAATATTATGAATTTAGTATTTACGAAACAACTGGATGCAGAAGAGCTCCGAGAAGAAAAGATAACAAGAAGCTCGTGAATTGAAAACTACATTCAATCTAATAAATTAACATAATATTTATTCTAGCGTGATTTTTACGTTTTTCATTTTTAAAACTCCAAATGGGCATAATCAATTTTCAACTGTGTGAACTGTGAGGCATTAACATTTTTATTATTGCAAAGGCACATAATTATATGCAATCATTATAACCGAAAGATGATATTTTTACGTCAATAGCTCAGGTTAGGTTTTGATTTCTCATACAATATTTCGCGTAAAAACGTTGCACTTATTATTTTTTGTGTGTATATTAATTATGATCCAGATTTTTATCGTCTTATTCTATAGGCACCCAGGTGCCTCTACCTGTTGCCTTTATCGACTCGCTCTTGGAAACATAAACGAATGAGTAAGTATATTATAAAGTACATTCAGACACTAATATCTGTTGTTCTCAAGTGGACATTAGAACATAAGGATAGGTCGTCAATATTATCAAACGTTACTACAATTTAAAATTGCTTTCTTGTTAGTTTTCTTTGTATCATGCCTAGGAAAACTGATTTACGAGTATACGATATCTATAACTACATCGATATAGTTACTATGCACATGACTACAACACTACATGACATGTGACAACTTTCGCTGATAACATAACAAAAAACAGTCGAATCCTTCAAAATGTTGGAATTAACATAACAATTAATATAACGAAACATAGCTAGCTGAAAGCCCACACTTGGACTAAGAGCCGACAAAATATAAATGATACACCTGGTGACATATGGTGATAAAGATTGTTTCAATTTCCATTTTCATGACGCAGTAAACACCACCCAAAAGTGTTTTTACATACAATTGTGTAAGTAAATGTAATATATTTTGTTTGATTAACCCTTACACAAACATGCGGGCGGACATAACGTTTTCTAAAGTAGGATTTACTACCGACAGAGATCGTGGCACGTTCACGTTTGCCAATTTCGGCAATAATATGCACCGTATTGCGACTTTTATACGGTGGTGAGTAACATATTTTATTTATCGTAAAATAAATCCGAGAATACTAAGCAGTTTCGCACGGAACGTTCGTAGCGTCAATTTAGTGACGCCTTTGATTTGCAAACTCTTCATTAAAATAGGAATGAGGTAAAATTACGACCAGAAACAAACGTTTAATTGCGGCAAAAAAATATATTCATGGAGCTTGTTAAGTGACTGACAATTAACGGCCGGGTGCAATACTCTGTCTGTCTTTTTCTACCCGTTAAAATCGCTAACTCTAGTATAAGTTCTGTCATTTTTCGGTTTCAATAATCGTAGACAGATGATTAAACATATCTATGATTTGTATCTATCAATGGGAGGGCTCTCGCTAACCATAGTTAGAAAATTCCATACAAATTAAAATATACGCGTTTCGATAACGATTCGAACTACTGTAGTTATTTGTGTTTAACTAGCTGTCAACGTTTTCTAATATCGCTGCAATATGGTGGATAACCATCGCTTAACCAAGATATGTAGTATTTTTATGGAAAAAATCAGCAAAATAAACTGACATTAATATATTCAGTGATGAAAGTGATAACGAAATGTTTAAAGCTGGTGTATTTGACGCCGATTATAATTTATGAGAACCAAAAAAACTATGCGAATATTCTAGTTCAGAATTTATTTACAGATTTACTTTTTAGATGAAATAATACATCAGCTATTATGTTTATTTCTACATTTAAACCCAGCCTGCAAGGAACCTTCCTCCTGGTAAGCATACATATCAAATATTTCATTAAGTTTTATAAGTGTATTGAATTATTCCAAAATCATATATTCTATAATAAATGTAACAGCTCGGGAACAATAATGTGTCACTGTTCCATTAATTGCTGCTATCATTGTGGTTTTATGTACTGGGGAGAATGCATGTTCAGTAGGTAACTATTTTGGGTATCAAAAGCTACAGTCAGCCGAATCATTACTGATGTGCCTCGGGTTATAACTGAGCTATATCAGCAATATGTAAAAATATAAGACAACACACAGCATGAGTTTCATAAAATTGCAGTTTTCCCAAGAATCTTTGGTGCAATTCATTGCACATATTATATTCCCATAGAGCCACCTGGTTAGTAATGACTACCTTTAGATATATTAGGATTAATTAATAATTATGTATTAATATTGTCTATAATTTTAACATAAATCTTGGTATTATGTATCAGTTATCTGATCACAATGTATTAATCTTAATATTTTTATTTTTAGATTCAAATATAGGAGAAGAATTTAGGAAAATAAAGGCATTATTGTTCAAGAAATGTGTATTGCACAGTTACTTTTCATGAATGTATTGGAACGCTAGCCTGGGCCTCATGAAACTACTATATTTAACAACTCTGCTAAAAGGTATTTATCTCATACTTTATATTTTGAAAGAATTCAAATTCAAAATACTTTATTGTGGTACATAGGTGAAAGTGGTGTTATATTCAATTGTTTTGTGCAGCTATGACCCGCCATATTGGCAAATAATAATTTAAGATGCAACAAATATGACAATTAAGTTGGAAGAATGGTTAAGAGAATATATTAAGATTAATACATATTTTTGTGAGTAGTTTCCTAATAGTTCCCTAGTTTCAAAAGGGTACAGCCTGATGGAAATCATCAAAACATATTTTCACTTTATATCTTTTATTTTTTGTAAATAACATATTTATTTTCAGTACAATGTGAAGAAGTTATATAATAAAATAGTAATAGATATCTAATTGGAGATAGTGCATATCCACATACTACTTTATTAACAACACTGCTCAATGTCTGCCATAGAGTATTGCAACAATGCGGCTCATATAAAAACAGAAATACTACTCAAAGTTACTATAATTAATATTTTGCTCTTCCATCTTTTACATCTTTCTTTCATTTTTATTTCAGGACTTATGATGTTTGGAAAAGAAGATTTCCACACCGTTCACTAAAAATAAGTCTTTTGCGATTGCACACAACTTTAAACATTATGAGTGCCACAGCGGTGTCAGATAATATTTGAAGAATGAAAAGCATTGCTGATGTGGAACATGAAATTGACATACCAAACACTGCTAGGCTAGACATAAATATTAATTACTTATTTTAAATTAAAAATAAAGTTTTAGAACTTTGTCAATAATAAAGATTAAAGATTTTTCACAAATTATCTTTGATATTTTATTTACCCATAATACAATCTGCGGAAAAGGGGGTTCTTACATTTTATTTGTAAATACATTTTTATGTGATACATAAAATGTCTAACAGTTGTTTTCACTATAACTAGTCATTACAATTTCGAAAACTTCTAGCATAGTAAGATCACCTGAATCAATTATTATTCTTAATTTGATTTATATTGTTTTAATTATAATAATATTCCTCAGTATTTCTTTGTAGATTAGCACTGAAATTATTTCAGGTCTTTAAAGTCAGATTGATTACAAAACTAAAGTAATGCAACTATGCAATGTTTTATTTTCACACTTTTCTTCGTATTTATAAATATTATGGTCTCTAATTCAATTTAAATTTGTAACTCTATCGCAGAAATAGGGCCGTAAAATTCATTTTTGAATTCATTCTTGTTGGTAAACATTGATATTTGTAAACTTCTTTTTTACATTTGACATATCATAAATCAGTCATACGATGCGTTTTGTTGTTCTATGTAAGCTTTGTATGAATTTTTAATTTGCCATTATTTGTCACAATACTTACATTATTAATATATTTTAACGTTTTATTCTTCTAATTATACATTAATGATGATTTATGATAATTCCAAAATAAAGTTAATAATTAACCTAATAAATATTGACCTCAATTAAAAGCGCAAAAATTAAACGTTTGGGAGGAACGGTTCTTACCAGAGATATATGCAATATCTACGTTCAGCATTGTTAACCTAGTTTAGTTTTTGTTATCGAAACATCGGTTAAACCACAGTTAAACAAAGATAGAAGACACGTATTATCGGGGATAATTTTTACCGCTTAACTGTCAATATATTATTGAAACCGGCCGTAAGTCACCTAGAATTCATAAAATAAATATACCTAAATAACATTTATAGATACTTTGATCATTTAGCAGATTTTATTCTCAATAATCTTTTGTACCTGATCTTATTCCATATATAGGCGAGAAGATGGTTTTTATCTATATTCTCAGTTAATCTTTTAGGCCATGCTGTGAAATACTTGTGTACTATCTTATGGGAAGCTGATAAGTTCGTTTTCTAGCAACTCCTTATTAGCAACTGGTGTTACTGATTTAATTCTCTAATTAAAACCTACTTCGGCTTATCAGTTAAATCTCTGTGAAAATCACACGCTTTAGAGCCTAAGCCCGTTTTAGCATACAAGGCTAGTGCCCTGAGTGGAATGTATGTGACCCGATAATGTTTTTAATAATGGCACAGAAAGCCGTGCAGTGGGATGATTGCAAATAATATTATTACTTAATCTCATCTGATCTTAGAATTGGATTCAGAGCAAAAAATTGATGTTGTCAACGTCAAAGTCATTCTTGCTCCGCGTTGAAAAATCTCTAAAAATAAGTATTTTATACGATAAATACGTTTATGATACATCGTAATGTGCGCGCTGTGACCAGGAATTGGAATCTAAAAGATATTTACGATCAGTAAAGTTGACACGGAGTAATTCCGACAAATATTATTGACATTTGCAACAAAGTTTTCTTCACTCCTTTACCACTGGGCCTTCCTTTGTCTCAGGACTGGGAGGATCTCGCCCCTGCCCCTCCCCAAAAAGAGGTAAGGATGCCACAATGACAATGTCTGCAATGTCCCTGCGTTCATTTAAAGGTAAAATATGATGTCTGCGGCACCTTATGTCATAGGTGGGGTCGTAGCACTTGCCTTTAAATTGTAGAAACCGTAAAACCTTTTTCTGAATGGACTTGAGTCGGTTACTATGAATGTTGTGATTATGGGGATTCCAAACTTCCTATGACGAAGAATATTATTTATTCGTTACTCCACAAAAAAGGATACGTAATGAATACGATACTAAATATAAGCTTCTAAAATCCTCTATAATTTCCATGTGTGTTGTGTATTTTATTATTATATTATGATTTAAAATAAATTAGCAGTTGCATTTCAACCCACTTTAACCGTCTCATAGATAAGATTCTAAATATACCTAACACTTAACCACTTCCTTTTATCATAATTGACTCAGTAGAAGCCGCTTTTATCACAAGGCTATTTTTACATGTAAAAAAGGGAAGATTATGTAGCAGGCAGGCGATAATTGAAATCTATTTTTTCCATATCAGATCGGTAGATTACGCTTTACTTTTCGTTGTTTTAATATTAGCTTACGTGTAATTTTTGGCAACGTCAAGTATTTTAGTTACCTTCAAATATTTCTTACAGAATAATTGGACCAAATTATTCGATTGCTTTGGAAATTATCTATGAAAATCCTTAACAGTGAAGAGTGCTACAAAAATAATAATCCGAAAAGCTTTCAACTGAATATTCATATATTTGTTTACTCGTTAAATGTTGTTATAGCTTAGTACATTATGTGATTATTAGACAAGTGGTATACATGGTATTAATTAATGTGTAATGGCTGCGGCAATCAAATCAAGAGATGGAGGGTGTGTCCACATAGCGTTATATGTAGCGTCTGTTTACATAGAGCATGTACGTTATAGTATATTAATAGGTATATTATTGCATACTAGTGGAATAATTCATAGCATAGAAATCTATTATTCATATTGGTATGGTATTTCTTATAAACGACAAAGTTTTCTAGACAAGGCTATATCGAGCTTCGACGCTAAGATTTTTATAAAGGAAATCGGTGTGACTATTTTTTATATTCATAGTTGGTTAGAAGCCGCCTGTAAAACGAGAGATCGTGGGTTCGATCCCTGTATCACGAAAAATATTTGTGTGTGTCACAAATATAATCTTTCGGGTCTGGGTGTTTGTAAGACCGAAAAGTCTGTCGTAGTTACTGACACGCACGACATAAGACACCATTTGTGTGAGTACGTGGCTGTTGGGTTTTATGTATTTATTTATTTGGGTGTATGTGCTTGCAGAAGACGAACGAAATATAGCAAAAAATACATCATTATTGTAGTGTTGTTAAAAATCGGTGTAATTAATGTGAAAAATAATGCGAACTCATAACAAAAATGTATTTCTTCATAATCCAGCCTCGCCTACTAACTGTTGCATCTATAAAAAGTTAATGAACTTTCATGTATACGTATATTTATATAACAACAATTACGAGTAGCGCTTAACCCAATAGCCATAGCGTGCGTGGAAAAACTGGCACACATAATGGGCCCGATTGTACATGCAATGTGACCCAGAAACATAATAATTTGCAGAAAATACAAAAGCATTTGAGTTTTTATAATAAGAGTAAATACCACACTTGTTTTGTTTATTATATATTTATGTTAAAAATATAATTTTCTAATATGTTTGTTGTATTAATTTATTTACTATAGAAAAACCTTTAAAATAAAACCTTTTAAAGTAACTCGCATGCCATAGCCTCGAACCCGAAACAGCATATTACTAGTCCACAACCAACTAGATTACCGCCTCTAAGGTTCAAATATTATGACCAACTACAAAAACAATTTATAAAAAAATTAAAGTAAAATATATTTTATTTTGCTTTCATGATAATATTAAAAGATTAAGGCACTGATTATCTCTATTTAATCACGATGAAAATACATTTTGACAACGTCGGCAAGCCGCACAGTCGTCAAAAGTGTAATGAGCTAGAAATATTTTGTCGAAAAAAATGTTTTCTTGTAATTTTTTTTGATGATTTATTATAGAGACAAGCTTTATATAGGAGTAGGTGTCTTAAAAATATACGTAACGATTTGTAACTTTTTGATATTTTTGTGTGGTTTAATATGAATCACTATATTATGTATCTGTATCAGCCCATAAACGTCCTAATGCAAGGCACGAGTCTCCTTTACAATCTAGAGTACGATTGAAGGTCAGCTCATATAGTCCACCACTCTGGCCGACTTTACATACCATAGAAAATCTTACAAATTGCTGGGGTATGCAGATTTTCTCACAATGGTTTCCTCCACTTTCATAAAATCCACTATCTACAATGTTTAAATACTCGAATAATACTCTTCTATTCTGTATCTGTATCAGCCCATATACGTCCCACTGCAAGGCACGGGCCTCCTCTACAACCGATAGTACGATTGAGAGTGGTTAGGCCATATAGCCCACCACGATGGCCTAGTGCGGGTTGGCGGACTTACATACCATAGTTTTTTTTTATAATTCTTATGGTATGCAGTTTTTCTCACGATGTTTTCCTTCACCATTTTAGTGCGTGGTGATTGACTCTTCTATTATTGTACATTAACCCCTGAGAACAAGATGGCAGCAATTATAATAAAAGGTCAAAGGTTTGAGTCGACAGTACAAATCTCGGAACTTTCAACTTAGTAAATGAAATTAATGAGGGACAACTAAAACGACGATGGAAAATATCATAACAACAAAGACAAATCTTATCTTAAAATATCTTCGCCTACAACCAGGGGCCTAAAAAAAATAATCATGTCGACAAGGGCCCTCATGTGTTCCCCGCATGATGGCGGCGCAAGCACTCAGCTCAGTTTAGGACGAACCAACAACATTATAAAAAAATATTCATGTGGAGCCTTCAACTTGCCTGATAAAGTTTTCCGACTTGCCATTATAGGTTTAAGTTGCCATTATAGGTCGATGGGTCGGTAGCTTTGGTGTGTATTGCGCTTAATATGTCCAAACCAACTATCCAATTAGATCAGGGTTCCTTAAACTTTATACAATCACGGACCACTAACAAATTTCAAAATAGTTCACGGACCCTGTTAAAAAATATTTTAGGAAGAAAAACAAACCTTGTATTGAATACTCATTTTTATTGAACATGGACTTATATCATTCAGTCGAATTTTATCATTATATTTTTTACTTTATAGTGGTTTTAATTAAATTTATATTTAATATTGATTTGTTTCTTTTTCATATTGATAGGCAAAGGCCTAAAGGTAAATGATAATTTTCTTATAAATATATTAAAAGTTTACTAAGCTGCTGTGGACCCCTGGCACACATGCTACGGACCTCTAAGGTGTCCTTGGATCCCACTTTAAGAAATCCTGAATTAGATGGAGGCAAGTACAATACAACCGGCCAAGTGCGAGTCGAACTCGCGCACGATGGGTCCCGTTCCATAATCTATGAAAGAAACCCTAAAAATTACGTTTGTTCCTGTTTATTAAAATCGAGATAACAATGTTTAAAAATTACTTTTGCTGCATGGCTCTTCAATATTAACTTAATTTTTAAATAGACTATCCAGCTCTTATAGATTTTGACTTGTTCGGATTAGTAGTCCCTGATATTATCGGGTTCAAAGAAAGTAACCAACAAACTCAGCCCTATTATTATAGATTTTATTCATTGACATTTCAGACATTGTCAGCAGATTTTGAAAGAAAATTTTATAACACTCGTACCATTACGATCATTACGACTTAAACAACCAAATCAGCCCAAACAAATTCGATAATTATGCGTTCCAACTCTGTTATTCTCTCTGTGTTATTTATATTTATAAAAATTCTACTAATATTATATATGCGAAAACTTGTGTGTTTGTTACCTCTTCACGTTCAAACCGCTGGACCAATTTTGATGAAATTTGGCACCGAGCTAGCTGCACACCCTGAATTAACACATAGGCTACTTTTTATATCGACAAAAATTTAGCGTTCTCGTAAGATGTGCAAGGAATACAAATATATTCAATACTCTTAATTCCTATGTTTCTAAAGTGGACTCAAAAAATCTGCACCCGGGCGATGCCGGGCCGGACCGCTAGTATATAATAAAATATTTTCACTACAACGTAACTTATTGTCACTGCAAACATAATAAGTTGTTTTTTCATTCTTAAGTCCATTACATATTATATTGGTTGTTTTTTTTTGTTCGGGAAGCAGAGCCTTAAATTTATTTTTCTATTTCAAGGTTATTTTAATGTCTGTTTATACCGAAACATAAAACTTGACGTGATGCGCGATAAGAAGGTAGATCAGTTTCACCTTTCGCTGCTGGACCCAAATTATCACCAATGTGTTCACGAACTGATATTTAAGGAATGATTTTTTTCGTCATGCGTTAGAAATAAATCAAACTATTTCAAGGATAGACTAATACAACAATGGAAAGGGGTAATAACGTGAACTCCGATATTTTATATGAGTTCACATTTTACTTCTAGCGTACTACTATTGCGGTTACCTCGACTTAAGATATAAATGAAGATAGGTATAGTTCATGCATTTTAATGCTAGAATTTTGCATTAAAACACATACTCATGATAACGTCACAGCAAACCATGATAGTAGCACAAGCAAAATATTCATGATGTAAATGTAAAAAAAAACTACTTCACCATATATTCCTATTTCTATTATATATTACGTCTTGCGAACGCTAAAAGTAGTAATTAGTGTTCTAGTTAAGAATCTTCCGCCGTGTGGTTACGACACAGAAGTTGGCACTAGGTTTTTATTAGTTAAAGTTACAAATTATTTAGCTATTTTATACTGTTACGACGTAAGTTTTTCTATCATGTAATTAAAATATAAATAATTATCGCAATAAATTGAATTAATCGTCTATACTTTTTAATAATAGCCGTAAATAAAACAAATTTAATATAAGAATAATAATAAAATATATTTGACTTTGACTTCTACCATAAAAGTTACAAAATCGTCAATTTTTCATCAACTTACAAAATAAAAACAAACATTACAAACTCTTAATTATAAAAAACACTTAATTATAACACATTAATTTAAGGCACATAAAATTATTAATTTGAGCAATTAAATATCACAATACAGTCCTTCTAAAACTAATACAGAAACTTGTAATAAAATCTTAAATTAACATTTTTAAAACTTGTAAGAAAACAAAAATCTTTTCAAAACTTTCTTAATGAACAGGCAACATAATAATTGTCTGTCACATAAAATATAAGAAAATAGGTAACAAAATCAATCCTTCTTCAAACTTACAGAATTGCTTATTTTAAATAAACTTACAAAATCTTTTAGAAAAACTCTGTATAACTTGGAACGTCATTATTTAAAAAAGCACAATTATAAATTTAGTATGATACGGAAAATTATTCAAAAATCTTAAGGTATTTTAGTATTTTCTTTGCTTTTAATATCACAATCTTAACGTAATTAAAAATGAGTTAACTAAGAGATCAATAATACTTAAAATCTACTTTAAAATGCTATCATAGTAGGAACTGTAGTAATTAGGAATTAAGCCAGCTTCTATAAGACTCCTAATGTCGTTTATTTTCCTATCGGATACTTTTAATTGGTTGCATACAAAGGTTTAAGTGCTTGAAATCCATGTTGTACTGGTAGGTTGCTTCTTTCTTGCTCGTTTGACCACATTAATCTCTTCAAAGTCACGAAAATACGACGTTTTTTTGTAGAATATTTTGATTTCATTGCTAGTATTTTTGACAATTTTTATAACTTTAATGTCTGTAGTGCGATTCATGTAACTTTTTGACTCGCCGATCAAGTTGCGGTGCGGTTACAATTAAGTTTACACTTTGGTACAAAATGGTATTCTTGTAAGTGTTTAGCTGCGCGTGAACTGCGCGTGAGTTGCGCGTCAACTGTACGTCAGACGTATGAAATTTGTTTGACATTGACATATACGCGCAGCAGTAGAATAAGCTATAGAGCCACAAAGTTATCTGGCCCGGTGGCCAAAAGTGGAAACAAAGACGTCATTTGAAATTGACAATTTACCTGCCACTCACTGACATACGCCATTGGTTGTTTACTCAATGTATTTATGTTTCCTGCATTATTAAAAATTAGTGAAAAATGCCGAAAACTTTAAAAAGTGACGCTAGGAACGTTAGACTCCAGGTATTCCATTTTACGAAGGAAGATAAGCGTCTTCAGACACCAATAATACCCTTCGAAAAAAATTATCAACGCATAGCTGCCACCACAGCCTTGTGTTGTCAGCTTTTCAAAATAAATTCCACGTAAACAGAATTTTGTACGTACTAGTAAAATAGGTGTAAGCACATATCATAAACTAAAATGTATCTTTACGTGCGTGGTGGCCTGTTGGTAAATGGACACTATATGGTTTCTATACAGGTCTTCCACTTGAACGTAGTTTTATGCACTTTGATTTTTGTTTAAGCTATGTTTCGTTTCAATTTTGACTGAATTATCCTTTCATAATAGTATGTGCATTTTCCTACGATTTAACTTATTATATTTCTAATCGTTATAAAATAGGGACAAATGAGCTTCTGTTGAATATAATGACGCTAAAAATACGTAGTGAAATTAGTTCTGAGTATATAAAATAAAAAATAAAATAAAAATATCCGATGGCCGTTGGGGCCGAAAGGTTCTCGAGTGGAGGCCACGTACAGGTAAGCGAAGTGTCGGACGCCCGCCTACAAGGTGGACGGACGATCTGACTAAGGTCGCAGGAAGTCGCTGGATGCAGGCCGCTTCCAACAAGTCATTGTGGAGATCATTGGGGGAGGCCTATGTTCAGCAGTGGACTTCCTGTGGCTGATATGATGATGATGATGATGATATAGTGAATGTGTTTGCCACCTTTTATCTGTTCTTAGACGCATTAACAAATAGATATCCATAACTTTCATTTGGGTATTTTCCTCAAGCATGTTTTTAATTGCTTAGACTAATTATTATAATGATATTAGGATTTTAATCTTCATCAGCCCATATACGTCCCACTGCAATACTCGGGCCTCCTCTACAATCGAGTACAATTGAGTGGTTAGGTCATATAGTCCGCCACGCTCTCCTAGTGCGGGTTGATGGGCTCACATACCATAGAAATTCATATAAATCGCTATGAAATGCAGATGCGCTATGAAATGGTGATTGACAATCGATACACACAAAACTCCGAATAGTCAGAGGTGGCTCTGGGATTCGAACCCGCGACCGCCGTGAACATGTTGGCAGTCGCGTCTGGTCTGTTTACCAAAAAGCCACCACCACGCACTTAATTTTTAACGTATTTTATTTTTATAAAATCAATTTAATCACAGGCGAGTGTTAATAAGTTAGCCTATTTAGTAAGGCTTTTTTGGGTCCCAAAATAAAATAAACTCTACGTATGTCATACCGTGGTATGCGCGTGGTAACGCGGCCGTATGAAAATATTCCCTTGCGTACTAAATATGAAATAAACCACATAGATATGTGAGATTAAAGTGTAATGTACTCCTTTGTTCTGTATACAGAGGACTTAATCTCTGCTCCATCTTTGTACGCGATTCGGAGTCGAATCTTAAGCGCTCCCGTGGTAAGTTCCACATGATTTTTAACTTTTATGTGCTAAGTCTTGCTTTAATAAGCAGTGTGTTATGCTTTTGTAATAAACAGGGTTTTATAAATCGCGGTATATTTTGGTTGCTTTGAGCGTTTTAAGATGCGCTTGTTCTGTATATCAATTCCTATCGACGTAACTAATATGTGATAATTGCTAGTTGTAAAATGTTATTTTGTAATTAAAAATGGCTCCTCTTTGCATAGTTAATTATGATACATCTCCAAACCACATAATTATTCTATGGTTAATAATTTACAATTACAGTTGTAGGTACTAGGTTACGGTTACAAAGCTGAGGTCTCGGGTTCAAATCCCGGGTTATGCACAGTGATAGTGGATTTTTCTATTAATTATCAGCCCAAAGTCAGGAATTTGTGCCCAATATGGCGATTGGTTCACTCGTCACCAATCACATCGTGGGACGGAACCATACAAGGCCAAATGTGGGTATCCTGGCACCTCTGCCTACCCCTTCTGTGGAAAAGGCGTGAGTTTATGTACGTATATAGTATAATTTATGATTAATACATTTGGGTATACATATTTTAGGGGTGGTAGACCTCTCATATGTGAGGGGTCGCCTGGGTGGGTACCACTGCAATGTCTATTTCTCCCCAAGCAACAGTGTAAATGTACTATTTTGTTTCGGTATGAAAATCATTGTAACCAGAGTACCTACTAGCCATATTGAGACCTAAAATCTTATCTCTCATGATGGCGAGCGCGGTGGAATGCCAAGCATTGCTTTGTAATTACAGGTGTTGATTGGCTTTACTAATGTTCATGAGCAATAGAATCGATTACCACCAGAGGGATTAATCTATTAAAAAGATACGAACTTCGAATGTTCCAATGTTCGACGTCCTTAGTAAGATTTTGGCCGCTTGTCCACCGACGCCGTTACCGGACCGTGACCGAGAACGAGATTATTTCGGACCGTATTTAAGATGACGTGACGGCTATCGTGTGTCCACCGCGCCGATATATATATACATATCGTTTTATTTATTTCTTATACAAATTTTATGATAAACAAAAAAAACATACCGGCCCGTCATTAAACCTTGCCGAGTTCCAGCGGTAACGCCGAAGTACTCGAAACATCGGCGGCCGGGATGACGGTTCTCGGGTGACGGGCGTGCGGTGGATACATGGCCATAATAAAAACCTTGTCAGCTCATAAATTCTGTCACATGTTTAATATAAAATTATTGAAACAAGTTTATTCATTATGTAACCATTTATATACCAAAATGAACTTAACAAAACATAGATTCTTATGACACTAAAGTTTATTCAAAATGACCTCCGTGATTTTGAATACAGGCCTTCAATCTGCGCGGCCAGTTGTCTATCGCAGCACGAACGAGGTCCATGTCAATATCGGCGGCTGCCTTAATCAAGGATGTCTTGAGTAACTCCAAATTGGGATGAGGCTTTGAGCACGCCTTTTCCTCCAAGTGTTGTCATATCTTGTAATCTAACGGATTCAAATCTGGACTGGAGGAGGGCCAGTCTTCGTGCCGGATGAAGTCGATTTCACGCGCGGCCAGCCAGTCTTGTGTGCTCTTCGCTCTATGAGCTGGCGCCGAATCTTGTTGGAATACCCAGTGCCTGTTATTGAACATGATATGAGAAACAGGCTCCACAAGGTTCGTCAGGACTGTATTTTGATACACAACTGCATTCGTTTTTACACCTTTCTCACAAAAATGTACCTCTGTTAAGCCCCAATAAGAAACTCCCAACCATACCATGAGCGAGGATGGAAAATGACCTCGGACACGCGGAATACGGTTGCTCGCTTCTTCACTACTGTGTGCGTACACCTTATCATTTTGTTTGTTGTAGCTGTCTTCTACGGTAAATTTTTTTTTATCTGAAAAAAGAATTTCCCGATATTTTTTTCTCGCGTACCGCTTCAACAAAGCGCGGCATGTCTTCTGTCTCAGCTCCATTAGACGAGCATTCAAACGATGTCCTGTTTTTCTTCGATATGCCCGAAGCACTAAGTATTCATTTAACACCCTTTTTACCGTGGTTCTGCTTAACCCCATCTGAAGGGCCAAAAGTTTCTGCTTACGTTTGGGGTTTCTTTGAATTCGCGCCTTCACAGCGTTTATCACTGCTGGAGTCCTAACAGACCGAGGGCGATCACTTCTTGACCTGTCATCTACACTAGAGTCTTCATTGTATCGTTTGATGGTACGATAAACGAATCTTTTGGTTATATTCAAATTTTTCAGTATGTCAAAAATTTGAATTGGCGCGTAACCGCAACACGGTCTTCTTTAAGCGTCCACTCCATATTTAAAAATGAGTAATATTCTAAAAAGTATACATTTTTATTTTCATGAACATTTCGAAATTCGAATTCAATAAACTTTTTTGTGGCCAGCATTCTAAAAGAAACGTTTTTTTACTGTGTGACAATACTTATGACCTGGGGCCCTACTATATTGTACCTACCGGGTATCTCAAGACTGCTACCGAAAACAAAGCCGGGTGGTAGTTTTAGTGGCTACAAACACAATGCAATTAAAAATTTCGCCTAGAAACGCGACAATTTTTTTTTATGATTTTTTAAATATCGTCATTTTTGGGTGGTAAATCCATAGTTTTTGCTAAAATAATAATTTAAACTCTTTTATACCTTAGAGTATTTATAAATAAAAGGGTATATACTATTATTTTAGGAAAAAATGTATTTACCACCCAAATATGGCCATAGGAAAAAAAAAAACAAAAAAAAAATTGTCGCTTTTTTTTGCAACTTTTTCTGTTGCATTGTGTCTGAAGTCGCTTAAACTACCACCCGGCTTCGTTTTCGGTAGCAGTCTTGATATACCCTGTATAATGTACCTATATATACTTATGGTCGTTATTGACTTATGGTCGTAACCATAGACTTATGGTTACGATGTACGTTATACAAATCCGAACATTTACAGAGTAGGTACATTCGTATCGTCACAAACTTCGTTCGTCCGAAGTTTCGAACTTCGTTTCGGATGAATATAGTAGGGCCCCTGACTGTGTATATGTATCGCTAAATCGGCGTCTCGTTCTCGGTGAATGACGGTCCGGTGACGGCGGCGGTGGACAAAAGGCCTTCCACTTTTAAAAATCAATGCTATTCTAGTGTACTTATAATTTTCTCCGAACTTAGTCTATGTTTGCGACATACGATAAAGTAATCAAACATTTTGTGGAGTATCTAGGCACATTTGTGAAGTTTTACGTACGGCGTCCGAACATTCGAAGTTCGTATATGGAGTAACCCCCCAGACGAACGTGACGCTCGTATTGCAATTGATAGCAATAAAAATTAATGACATAAAACGTGCATCCATTATGTAGTATTATAATAAAAGCATCATATTTTATTACATGACGTAGCACTTTACAGCATATAATTGCATATAACAACCGCGCTATCAGGCACATAGTGCCCCCACATTTTACCTACATTTATGTTATTAATGGAGCCCACATGTGTCATCACACCCAATGCAAATAATATGTACACCATACTTAAAAGCACAACATTAATCCCGCCATATCAATTTGATTCAAAGACTTGTGGAAATAAGCGACTGCGTAAAATACTTAATTCAATATATTTTTACATACCGGGTATATCCAGATTGCGACCGTGACTACAGGCATTCAGCAACGAAATAGTTTACTTCGCAAAATTTGAGTATCGTGTTTGGGTTGTAAATAACCTAATTTTGCCAAAATAATAATTTAAACCTTTGCGTACAGTTGCATCCTTAAAATTAGTCGGTGTGAATCTTTATTTTACAAATAAAAACATATTTGCCGCCCAGACACGACGATAGTTAAAAAAATTAGTTTTTTTTGCATTGTGCCTGAAGTTTCTAAAACTACCATCTGGCTTTGTTTTCTGTTGTATTGTAGTTGATAAAAAATATGATTCCAACTCGACAATCTCGACAAAGTTGAATACCTACTGCTTTACTGTAACCAGGATAAAATGTGAGCTTTGTTGGATTTTTGGTAACATCGTTATAAAGAAAAAATTGTGTTAGTGGATATGCCGCAGAGCGCAACGTTTGGCGCAGCTAGACTTTTGTGTCTCCACACAGAGCACCCTCAAATTTGTCTTTTTTTTAACCGACCGTATCACTAATCAACATCCTTGTTACTTTGTGTAACATATGCGCAGTAAAACAAAACATGGCAACAATTTGACTGTAAATAATGATAATTCAAAATATTAAGTATATGGTATTATAATACATAATAACTGCATCTACAAACAATGTTTTGATGTAAAAAATAACATTTTTACTTTAGCTTATGTTTTGCAGTAAAAAAACCTGTACACTACATTGTCTCACTAATGCAATTCAACTAACAAAATTAATCACCAATTTGAATATCGCTTAGTCCAAATGACCGAAAAGTATTCACTCACATACGCATTGCAGGTATTACACCCGTTTAGTGTATCTACAAATCTGTAAAGCCCCGTCTTGTACGCTTAATCCAATACGATTTCACAGAATCAGAACACGTTCCTTTTGTAAAAACTGATCTATTGTAGCAAAGATTGTACCTTCAACGAAGCCGTTTGTTCGTGCCCACATACTATAAGCGAATTTATCCATATAGACGTGGGTTGAGTTGAAAACAACCGATAAGATGAAAATCTTTTTCAAATAAACGATAAACTGCGAGCTTGCCGAGTGCCAGATCGTAACGTGTAGGAAAGACAATAGGTAAGGAATGATCGTGATCGTTCAGTTTGGTTCATTATTGAGATCCTTTCATAGATTGGTTAAGTAATAAGTACGCCTCGGTGGCGAAGTTGTACTACGGTATGATTGCAAAGCTCAGATTAGAATTCCGAGTCGGGTAAAATGATATTGGATTTTTTTTATTCATTATCATCCCGGCAATCGGCCTATATACATAGAGATAAGCCTTCCCACTATCACCTCGTGGGATGGAACACACAAGGCGCATGTGGTAGCACTTCTGCCTACCCTTTAGGGACAAACGTGAGTGCTTTTTTAAATTTCTGCAATAAATGGCGAGACGAGCATGCCGTTCGCCTGATGGTAAGCGATACGACCGCTCATGATCATTTGGCTACAATGTCTTTCAATCCGAAACACAACAGTGCATTTACACTGTTCTTTGGTGGGAGACAGACATTGCGGTGGTACCACATGTATGTATTTTTTTTTCTCAATTTAACACTTGATTAGTCAACCATAATATAAAATATAAAAATAATAATTTAAAAGTCTTTATCTACATAATTCACAAAAACCTATCCAAAAAACGTAGCCCTCATTCTAAGATTTTCAAAGTTTTGCATCAACCAACTTCTTGCAAACTTACATTAAATAAATACAATCTTATAATATCTTATAATGCTCAACCAGATTTATTAGACATTTATGGTTTCTTTTGTAGAGCAGTTATTTTACGTGAACAATGTGCTTAATGAATTACTCGTTTAAAAAGTTGCTTTTGGCTTCTGAAAGAGAATACGGAAAGTATTATAACGGATCTTTAATTATTTATAGCAAGATAAAGTTGAAGAACAGTACAGTTAATTGTTATTATAAGATAAAGGATATATGAACTCGGGTCATTTAAAAGGAGGTAACGACTACGAAATCTTGTCCACTCGGAAATCACTGACCCTGAATTTCAAGATTTCATGGTAAAAGTAATTCACATTGTGTGGGTTTGAATCCAAATAGACGTTACATCATGACTGGTAACACATCATTATAATTGTATGCATGACATACGATTTATATATTTTATATGTATAAAACAAATATTTCCGCCTACAGAGTGTCGTCGTAAACAATAGACTTTAACTTTAAGTTTGTTTTCTACTAATTATGTGCTGAATGTAAAATCTCCAATTCAAAATTTTTATTTACTGTGAGTTTTTTTTTTCACAAAATTTGTAATAATTACTCCCTAGTTTCCCAGGCTTACTATTGCCTCCCATTGACTCCCCGTGTAGAATCAAATCTTAATGAAGGTGCATATAACTCCTTTGCCTATAAGGAAGCGCATCTCCGCATCTTCACAGTCAAAGTAGATTAACGTTGAGTGCTAATAATTATTCTAATGGTATTCTGCGTCATTTACTACATTTGCGTTACCTATAAAGTCAACGTGTATATAATTTATAAAACAATTAAAATATTTTGATTAATATTATCTCAGCTTCCAATTTATGAAAATCGCAGCTCTATTTTGGCTGAAATTGTTCAAAGCCAGCCGTGTATTATTGCCGTGTTTTGTTGGGCGCTCGCTAAAGCTGTGGAGGGCAATTTTTGCCTTTTCGACAAGCCGTATTGGCGAATAGTCGATGATCAAAATCTCATGGACAAACTGGAGCCGTTAGGACAGCGGAGAGGCTTCGCGTCTTTCCGTGTGTTCTATCGCCTGCTCCATGGAAAGTACTCCGAGCAATCGTTTTATCGCCTTTTTACCATCGCTCTATCTGGAAGCGTACCGTTCCTGGATGTACGTTTCCAGATTTCTTTATTACCACACACGTGCAAGCTCTGAAATGAACTCCCTGATTCTGTGTTTCCTGAGCGCTATAACATTTTCTTCTTAAAACTAGGGTTAAAGAGGATCTCCTCACGATAGACACCCGCCAGTGGCTTGTCTTTGCCACTGGAATTGTAGAGTGCATGAGCAGCGGAAGCCGCTTATCATCAAATGTGCCGCTAGCTTTACTGCCTATAAAGTCAATTAAAAAACTACGTTTGCTGATGTGCAACCTTCTTACCCACAGGACATTACTCAAGGTTCCTATAGTAACAGTTAATTCAAAATGCCAAATAATAAATATTTTGAAGTGCGTTAAAAAATGGATATACATATTATACATCTATATACATATATCCGTTGTGTGCAGGACGAAGACTAATTAATAGTAAATAGTTAAGCTTGTTTGTGTTTTGATCTTATTTAAGTTATATAAATGTTCTTATAATGCTCTTATGTAAAATATCGTTAAATAAATAAAGCAAACATTCCCTTAGTTATAAACTTATGTATAAGTCGTTGTTGTTGTAATGTATAAAGTCTCATAATTTTCTATGTAAATTGTTATGTGCAATATTGTTACTTATTATATACTAGAGTGTTTATCTATTGGAGATTATATAAAGTTTTGTGTAGTTAGAACAATATTGTCAGACCCTAGTTTATATACTGATTTAAGCATGATGTCGGGTGCGAGGTCCGCCGAACTTAGGTGCCTCCCACAAATTCGGTGCGGAGTTACACCTCGCGGCCCCGTACTCCCCGCATGACCGAGCTACCGCCCCGCAAGTCGCTACAGCGACACCCCGCAGCGCGCGCTCCCATTGGCCGAGCGCGCCTGTGACGATCGCGGACCCGACCCTAGGGATTAGCCCAAAATTGGGAATATAGATCGGCACCCTGGGTCGGGCAAATCAGTTCGGTTCCGGCCTACAGTGAAGAAAACAGCAAGAAGTCAGCAAGTCAGCAAGTAGTCAGCAAGTCAGCAAGTAGTCAGCAAGTCAGCAAGTAGTGAAGAATAAGCAGAATCGCTGCCGGGAGATACCAGAACGAAGCTCTGCAGCTACATCACGACGGTGCCGCAGTTACGTGTCGTAATTACGCCGCAATTACGTCACTTTGTAAAACGTACTTCTCAGTGCGAATAAAGTTTCTACTTTCTAATCACTGGTATTATTTACCACGCAGCCAGCACCCCCGAACATATTCTACAATTGAACGAGGCTGTTCGAAGGCGGTCTCGTGCATTCTGGTCCTTCAGTTCGCCGGATTTGCGTGGAAATATGCCAGTGACTAGATCGGTGGGAAGGCACACCGCATCGGCCTCGGCCTCGGCGTCTGCCACGGTGACATCCGCCACTGCCACGACAGACGAGACGGGTGCGTCATGCACTACGACGACTGTCACCGGCACCGGCACGGATGCTACCACCACGATAAACTCGGAACAGTCAAAACAACCCGCGGCGAACGAACCTATGGTAGCGGAACCTACCATCGCCGCCGGTATTGAAGAAAAACCGAGAAGCAAAGCGCCGTCAAGATCAAGAAGCAAGAAAACGTCGAAATCTCGCCGCCTTGCCGAAGCCCGAGCCGAACTCGCTCGACTAAAAGTCGAGCTCGCCGCCGCCCGAGTCCAACAAATTGAAGCGGACTCGAGCACCGACGATGACGACAACACGACGGTCGCGGAGATTGAGCAAGAACTCCGCGTCCACACATGGCTACAAAATAGCCAACTGCTCGCCATCGATAGCGAGCCGCATCAAGCGCCGCACACCGAAGCCGCCGCGCACGCACCGGCGGGAGTCACCGCCGCACACCCGCCGTGCACACAGTCGTCACTTCACCCGCAACCGACGTCAACAGTAGAGCGCGCACCCGCGCCTCTACACGCCGACCTGCACGCGCCTCCGCCAGCGACCACTGCCGCGTCCTGGGGACCGAACTTCGGCGCTGCACACCTACCGCCGACGTCTACAGTAGAGTGCGCACCCGCGCCTCTACTCGCCGATCTGCACGCGCTTCCACCAGCGACCACCGCCGCGTCCTGGGGACCGAACTTCAGCGCTGCACATCAACCGCCGCCCGCCGTCGCCGCCTGGCTAGCCGAACAGGCAGCACGCGCCCCTCCGCCAGCGACCACTGCCGCGTCCTGGCGACCGAACTTCGGGGTCGCGCAGCTGCCACCGCCGCCTATGCAAGCCACGCCGTGGGACTCCGCCGCCGCCATCACCGCGACCGGCCTCGAAGCCGCCGCGAACGCCAATGCGTCGTGGCATCAAAGCCGCACCGCGCCGCCGCCGCAACCGCGGCCGCCGCCGCCGCCGCCGAACACTGCGCCGGGATTGGAGCCCGGCGCCACCGCTCCGTTCGCACCAGCTATGTCGGACGGAGCACTTGCCGTCCCGCCGAAGAGGACGGAGATGCAGCAACTAGCTGCAGCGATCACCAACGCAGTACAAGCTGCGCAAGTAAAGCAAACAAGGTATGTGGAATTACCATTTTTTAACGGTGATCATCAAGAGTGGCTAACGTTCCGTGCTTCGTATGAAGAATCAGTGAATAATTTCTCGAAGTTAGAAAACATGTCCCGCCTGCGCCGGAGCCTGCGCGGGACCGCCAGAGAGGCAGTGCAAGGCCTCTTAATAACGAACGCGGACCCGGACAGCGTCATGCGCACGCTCGAGATACGTTTCGGCCGACCAGAGTCCATAGCGACAGCCGAGATGGAACGTCTCAGAACATTACCACGCCTAAGTGAAGCGCCGCGTGACACCTGTACGTTTGCCACAAAGATTAGTAATGCAGTGAACACACTTCGGGCCTTACGATGCATGTACTACATGTACAATCCGGAGATAGCACGGGCCGTTGTGGAAAAATTAACACCCACGCTGAAACATAAGTGGTACGAGTTCGCTGCACTGCAACCGAGGGAGGAACCAGACCTCCTCAAATTAGAACGCTTCATTCACCGGGAAGCTGAAATCTGCAGCCCATACGCGACTGCAGAGATGGTCACCGAACGACCGCGAACAAGTCAAACAAGACAAAAAGTGTTCAACACAGCCGCCACCCCGAGAACTAACGCCACGTGTATTATGTGCGACAAAGAGGGACACGCGATCACAGAGTGCTACAAATTCAAGAACTTAACCAT
This sequence comes from Hyles vespertilio, assembly GCA_009982885.2. Lineage (NCBI taxonomy): Eukaryota > Metazoa > Arthropoda > Insecta > Lepidoptera > Sphingidae > Hyles > Hyles vespertilio. The sequence continues at coordinate 16,119,300 of CM042833.1, forward strand.
TGACCAAAGATGGGACGCAGCCAAAAAGCACCGCGCCTGTTTCCGATGCCTGCGACGCCGCACTCAACAGCACACATGCAAGACGAAGAAGTGCGGCATAGATGGCTGCGAACATCCCCATCACCAGTTGCTGCACTCAAAAAGAAGCACGCCGCCGAAATTAAATGAAGACGCCGAGGAAGAAAAGGTGAACTCGACGTGGGCATCAAGCGTGTCATACTTGAAGATTGCCCCAGTACAAGTCTCGGGACCGGCGGGAGCCCGCGACACCTACGCGTTACTCGACGACGGGTCCACAGTAACGCTGATCGACCAAGGCCTCGCGGACGACATAGGCGCAGTGGGACCGGACGACCCACTACGCATCTGCACATACGACGGGAACACTAAAGAAGACCACTCCTCACGTCGTGTGAAGATACTGCTCCGAGGCAAGAACCGACATAACCAACACATACAAGCCCGGACAGTACCTGACCTGCGCCTAGCCGCACAGAAAATATCGCCAGAAGCGATAAGTAACTGTCCGCATCTAAAGGGAATCACGAACACGATAATCACCGACCAAGTGATCCCGAAAATATTAATAGGTCAAGACAACTGGCACCTATTAATAGCTACCCGAACAAGATCGGGTCGAAGAAACCAACCAGTGGCCTCACTCACGCCACTGGGCTGGGTGGTACACGGCAGCAGAAACCGAACACTCGGGCATCAAGTGAACTTCGTCGGTCACACATCCGAAGAAAACATTGAAAAAATGGTGGCAGAATACATAACGACCGACAACACGTACTTGAACCCGAAACGTCCGGAAAACGACCCCGAGCAAAAAGCGCTCCGAATACTCGAGGCGAACACAACACAGCTGCCGAGAGGCGGGTATCAGACTGCCCTCCTCTGGAAGTCGGAGGAAGCTACGCTCCCCGACAACTACGACAACACCCTGCGAAGGCTCCACGGCATCGAGAAGAAAATTGATAGAGACCCGCTGCTGAAAAGGAAGTACAACGAACAAATGAACATGCTACTTCAAAAGGGTTACGCGGAACCAGCGCCCGCCAAGAAGATGCCAGGAAGGACGTGGTACTTACCGCATTTCGCCGTAGTCAACGCCCTGAAACCTGACAAACTGAGGGTGGTCCACGACGCAGCCGCCAAGACCAGGGGCGTGTCACTGAACGACATGCTCCTGACCGGTCCCGACCTCCTGCAACCACTCCCAGGGGTGCTAATGCGCTTCCGGGAACACAAAGTGGCGATCACCGCGGACATAACGGAAATGTTTATGCGTATCCAATTACGCGAAGAAGACAGGGACGCCCTGAGGTACCTGTGGCGAGGGGAACGTCGGGACGACGCTCCGCCTGAAGAATATCGGATGAAATCACTAATATTCGGGGCGTCGTGCTCACCCGCCACAGCCATATTCGTGATGAACAAGAACGCAGAGTGTCACGCGGAACAATATCCGGAGGCGGCAGCGGCCATAAAGAGAAAACACTACATGGACGACTACCTAGATAGCTTCGTGGACATCAACCAAGCGGAAACGGTCGTCAAACAAATACAAGAAATTCACCAAAAGGCTAACTTCCAACTGCGCAAATGGGCCTCGAACTCGCCCGAACTTTTAGAAAAAATCGGAGAGCACGTTGGAAGCAACGCAACGGTGAACATTGAAGGCGGACAAACTGAAAGGGTACTCGGCCTCACCTGGGAACCACAGGCGGACACTTTTCAGTTCGACTTGGATGCAACCCGCATCCCACCGAGCCTTCTAGAAGGACCCCCCACAAAGAGGGGGGCACTGAAGATAGTGATGTCGATATTCGAGCCACTTGGTCTCATCACTCCTATAACAATACAAGCGAAACAGCTACTACAAGAAGTGTGGCGAAAAGGAGTCGACTGGGACGATCACCTAGAGGGTGACTTAGCCTCAGAATGGGGAAAATGGATAAGCTGTCTGAAAAATATAAACAATATAATAATTCCCCGTTTGTATCTCAATTACAGCGCGGCTCAACGACTGGAGCTGCACGTATTCTGCGACGCCAGCGAGAAGGCGTACGCATCCGCGCTATACTGGCGCGCAGTGGACCACAGTGGAGCTGTGTCCACTACTCTCGTCGCCGCGAAAGCCAAGGTAGCCCCTCTGAAATTGTTATCGATCCCGCGCCTGGAACTCCAAGCGGCCTTATTGGGAGCCAGGATGGCAGCCGCAGTCAGAGAGGAGCACACCAGGAAGCCCGACGCGACGACGTTCTGGACGGACAGCCGGACCGCGCTCACGTGGATCCGGACTGGGGCCAGGAGTTATAAGCCCTACGTGGCCCATCGCATAGCGGCCATAGAAGAAATCACAAAAACGTCGGAGTGGCGATGGGTACCGACACGCTGGAACGTGGCGGACGACGCCACACGAAATGTCCCTGAAGAACTGAACTCAAACCACAGATGGTTTCAGGGACCGGAATTTCTGCAGCATGATCCGAACACATGGCCGATGGAGACACCGAGCTCGCCGCCACCTTCAGGTGAAGAACGCGTCAACGTCATCTGCACCAGTGACCAGTCGAGCGTGATACCTGACGTCACACGCTTCTCGTCGTGGACGAGATATCTCAGGGCGACAGCAAGAGTGCTACAAGCAGTCGCTATGTTCCGGCGCAAGATTGAACAAGTCAATTACAAGCGAACAAAAAGGGGTCCACGTCGCGACCCTGATTGGCGAGCCGCGAACACCAGAACCAACCCGACAGTCAGGACACGCCAATCCGCAGCTACGGACAAGTTTATCACGTTGACAGCGGAGTATCAACGAGAGGCAGAAAAACTCATAATAAAGAACGCCCAAGAAGTCACGTTCAAAGAAGAACTCAAGGCGCTACGAGCTGGCAAGGAGGTCGGGAGACACAGCCGACTACACCAGCTCAGCTTAAAACTCGAGGACGACATCATCGTCCTGAAGAGCCGAATTAACGCCGCCACTGGAGTACCGGAAGAAGTAAAAACCCCTCCAGTCATAGACGGAAACCACCGGGCCACACAATTATGGATCCTGCATGTGCATAGGACTCTACATCACGCAGGAGTGGAGGCTACGGTAAACCAAGTAAAGCAGCACAAATGGGTCGTGCGACTACGACCGACAGTGAAGATGGTGCTGTCAAAATGTCAAATGTGTCGCGCAAGAGCCGCGACACCTCCGAGACCAGCAACAGGAGACCTGCCGACATGCCGGTTGGCGCACCACCAACGACCATTCACCTACACGGGTCTCGATTATTTCGGCCCGCTCACCGTGACCGTCGGGAGAAGCACACAGAAGAGGTACGTCGCGCTGTTCACATGCCTCACCGTGCGCGCAGTGCACCTCGAAGTGGTGTCCTCGCTGAGCACTGAATCAGCCATCATGGCGTTGCGACGAATGATCGCGCGACGCGGTTGTCCGACCGAGATCTGGTCGGACAATGCGACGAACTTCCACGGGGCGGATGCGGAAATCCGCCAAACTCTTCTCTCCGGTGCAAAACAAGAAGCGTCAAAAAGGGCTATAACATGGAAGTTCATCCCTCCAGGAGCTCCATTCATGGGAGGCGCGTGGGAGAGGTTGGTGCGGTCCGTGAAGACCGCGCTGACCACGGTGCTCCACCAGAAGAGCCCCAATGAAGAAACTCTCCACACCCTGCTCACCGAGGTCGAACTTACACTAAACAGTCGACCACTAACACATGTGTCGGTAGATCCTGCCGACCCTGAGTCCCTGACGCCTAGCCACTTCCTGCTGGGCGGTCAGGGACACTTCGCCACTGCGGGCCTGCCAGCGGACCACACCGCCAGCCCGTACGCCAGCCTGCGTGCGACACAGGCACTCGCCGACGCCTTCTGGGCGCGTTGGCTCAAAGAATACCTGCCCGAGCTCCGAAACCGGCGGGAGCCCCATGGACGGGGCACTGAACTTCGTGTCGGCGACCTTGTACGGGTCGTCGACAACAACCTGCCGCGCAACACCTGGGTGCGCGGGCGCATCTGCGCCACGTATCCGGGACCGGATGGCGTCATCAGAACCATCGACGTCGCCACGAGGGGCGGCGTGCTACGACGCCCATCCAAGAAAATCGTCGTAATCCAGAGCGTCGAGAACGACGAGTCGCCCTGCACCACATGAAGATGCACCGTCGCGCCACGTCGCTACGATACACGGCGGGAGAATGTGCAGGACGAAGACTAATTAATAGTAAATAGTTAAGCTTGTTTGTGTTTTGATCTTATTTAAGTTATATAAATGTTCTTATAATGCTCTTATGTAAAATATCGTTAAATAAATAAAGCAAACATTCCCTTAGTTATAAACTTATGTATAAGTCGTTGTTGTTGTAATGTATAAAGTCTCATAATTTTCTATGTAAATTGTTATGTGCAATATTGTTACTTATTATATACTAGAGTGTTTATCTATTGGAGATTATATAAAGTTTTGTGTAGTTAGAACAATATTGTCAGACCCTAGTTTATATACTGATTTAAGCATGATGTCGGGTGCGAGGTCCGCCGAACTTAGGTGCCTCCCACAAATTCGGTGCGGAGTTACACCTCGCGGCCCCGCACTCCCCGCATGACCGAGCTACCGCCCCGCAAGTCGCTACAGCGACACCCCGCAGCGCGCGCTCCCATTGGCCGAGCGCGCCTGTGACGATCGCGGACCCGACCCTAGGGATTAGCCCAAAATTGGGAATATAGATCGGCACCCTGGGTCGGGCAAATCAGTTCGGTTCCGGCCTACAGTGAAGAAAACAGCAAGAAGTCAGCAAGTCAGCAAGTAGTCAGCAAGTCAGCAAGTAGTCAGCAAGTCAGCAAGTAGTGAAGAATAAGCAGAATCGCTGCCGGGAGATACCAGAACGAAGCTCTGCAGCTACATCACGACGGTGCCGCAGTTACGTGTCGTAATTACGCCGCAATTACGCCACTTTGTAAAACGTACTTCTCAGTGCGAATAAAGTTTCTACTTTCTAATCACTGGTATTATTTACCACGCAGCCAGCACCCCCGAACATATTCTACAATTGAACGAGGCTGTTCGAAGGCGGTCTCGTTCACGTTGTGTAAAATCGATGACTTTGTTACATTTTGACATTATTCATCTATGTCAACTTCATCCTTACGTAAGACACTTGCTCTTGCTACCGTGCTATGATCTTACTAACTGCAAATAAATAAACTGAAATTTGAAAAGAACCCCACCTTATTACCGGTGCTATTCTCTGGACACTTATCGAAAGTACGACAGATATAATCGAGGACCAATAAAACCACCGTAAAAATAGGTGCAATGGGATCGAACATTAAAGAAGGTCAGTTTTATGGAATAATTCAACCGATATAATGTGCGGTCACCTACTTGATCTTTATCGTCTGCGAGGCAATATATAACATGTTGCTGTTGTTTTCGTGGTATAGAGCCGGCATTTATTTGCGACTACTACTTTTTTACATAATATTCTTTTTCCTTAACAGATTCTATTCAATTCTTTCAATTTTTGACCGTACCTCATACAGGAGGTTATCAATTCGAATGATTTTTTACGTATGTTACGCGATTGCGCCGAATCGAACCTATTTTGAAAATTACTTTTTGTCGGTAACGCTTAGTATATTACGTAGGTTATTATAAAACATCATGTTAAGTAAAGTAGTATCTCAGCAACATCATTGATATAATATATCAGCAGCTCAGACCGATATTACCAGAATTCTCTAGATCACAAAGAAAATTGGCAGAATGTACTATGACAACAAAGGATTTCGACTTATGAATAGTGCTTACAAAACTGAATAAAAATATCCGAAATCAAATATCTTTGTAACATCCCGAACGTTTAGCCGTTCAGTAAGTCTATAAGCGATTGTCGCATTATGCAAGCTTGTGATTCCATCGGAACCTCGGGATTCAATTGTGATGACAGAGCATCCGTATTCCAACTTCGCAGTTCGTTTCAAAGCTATTTAAATCCAGCTTGCCTACTCTTTTCATTCCCCAGCTGCCTCGACACACCCAGCTGAATAAGCTAATTTGTGGCATAATATTTGTTGCACAACATTCAACAGACATTTAAGCGGACAGTAATTTTGTAGCATGCCTAAACAATAGGCACGGCCGAATTATTTTAGAAACTTGTCACATGCACGGTTTGGCAAATAAGTAAGTTACTTTATTTAAAGTATTTACTGTATACTGTATCAGGCCACATACGTTCCACTGCAGGGCACGGGTTTATTCTACAATCGAGATTACGATTAAGAGTTGTATTGATAGTTTTAATGCAATTAATTTTACGCTGACAGTATTCAAAAGGCACGGCGTAGGGACAAAAGTCAGTATTTTACACATATGTGTACAATATAGTATTTCCGTCCACTCTATTTGAACCTACATATGTCTAGTTTAATTTAGTAATTATTAGGCCATGCAAGTACAATAAATAGACGCGGGCTACAGTCACATAATATAATAGAGTCTGAGGTTTAATCTTCCACTCCGTACGGATGCTAGTGTGGTCGAGTGGATTTCATTAGAATAGTGGCGAAACAAGTAGGAAAATTACGAAACCGCTCATGCAATTTCTGACACGGCTTAGAAATTGCTACTATTGCCAAACCGAAACCGACGACGCGGCGGTTAGTATCCCCTCTGATTACTAAGGTCTGAAGAGGTTTTCTATTTTGTGACATCGACTATCATCACGTAACGTTCTGGAATCAATATTCGTCATTGTAAAGTATTAAGTCACGATGAACTCTTTTGGGCACATAACTCTCGGAAATAAATTAGGCCGCTGTAAAATAAACCATGCTTTATAAAAAAGACGACGATATAAAATCTTGCCAATCTACAATGCGATCACCAAACATAAAGTACATTAGCCAATGTCTGATACATTGGCTAATGTATATGTTTTGAATATGTCTACAAAATTATAGTTCACAGATGGATATAATATAATCTCTTTACCGAGCCTACATATATTATGGGAGTTATCAGGCTAGTTTTCCTCTTTTATAAAACTAAAAAGCGAAACATGCCTGCGGAATTTAATGCAAGTTGAATCATTTAAAGAAATCTACTCATCCAACTGAATACCGTCAGATATAAGATTTTACGTGTATATTAAAATCAAACATCTCAGACTACTTTTGATTTTAAATACACTCGTTCCCTGCAGTGGGACGTATATGGCCTGATACTATTTTTTACCATTTAGTAAACTAAAAAAAGTATACAAATAAATAAATTCATTTGGTTCAGATGCTGGCCATTTTAAGCACTTTAAAACTGGACATAAAGTGAGCGCAGTTGGAATTTTTAGTAACAAAATTCGAGCGATGCGACGGATTTTTCAACTAAAGGCTTGAATGAAAAAACTTCCGCTGTCAGTTTATTGGCTTTAAATATTGAAAACCCCTGAACTGGGCAAAGAGCATTTGTTGTATTTTGTAATATTTTATTAATCTTTTTAAGGAAATGTTTTTGATATGCAAGTTTTCATATTGAGTATAACCTTGAAAAGTAAAATTAATTATTGCCATAATTTGATTTTATATCATATTTTGTCGTACATAGTTTCATGAAATAGCTGCCGAGATATTTGAATTTGGATTTCAATGTTAAACTTGTAGCAGATTAATCCTCAAATGTATAAAACGACTATAAAAACCTCAACAAACGACAGCATACCAATACAGGATAAAGCAGTCAAATTGTATAGGTTCATTATCACCTAAATATTTTAATTGTACTCCACGGTCGGAAGCTGGTATGCTTCTATTTCACACGTGATTTGGTTTCAATACACAAGTTTCTGATGGTCAAGGTGCTATTTCAATTGATTACAGTCGATTAAGTGCGAAGGGAAACCTATTAGTGACTAATGTGGTAGAATTTCAGAAATTATCTATGGCTTAGTTTTGGTCTCTCTGGTTTTATCTCCACCAAAATACTTGTTACAATGTATGTTACATTGTTTTAAACAGAAGTTACATTAAGAAGTAAGGTTTTAAGACAGCCTCCGTGGCGCAGTCGGTTAGACGCCGCCTGTGAAACGAGAGGCCGTGGGTTCGATCCCCGCACCGAGATATGTTTGTGCGGCCCACAATATTGCTTTCGGTTCTGGGTGTTTGTGAGACCGAAAAGTCTCTCGTAGTTCCTGATACCCATGACACAAGACTCGATCTTAGTGTGGGGTCAGGACTATTAGTCCGTCAGGTCAGGTGTTATTATTTATTATTATTTATCTCAAACAATATCATTGACGGGAATGTATGCCAGACATAGTGTTAGGCTCGCCACTTTTCTCCTGATTTGCTCGATGAATACCGTAAGTGGTTTTCTGCGAAACATCACTATGCTGTAATAAAAAGATCTGAGTCTAGACGTCTAGTTTGCTATTGCAGGTGATATTACAAATTAAAACATTTAACTAAAATAAAATCTTTTAAAATACTATCTAATAAGCGGTAATTCATGAGCACAAATTTCTAAGAGTCTCATCGCAATTCTTCCACAATAGTGGGCAGATATAAGATACACTTAAAAATAAAAATCATCTGTATCGGAGAACGGAGAGTCGCACGTTTTATTGTACTAATGTCACGTATTCCCTGCGCATCCGAGCGTATTCGACACAGATTCTAAAAATAACTCAGATATTCTTTAGGATTCCGCGATAAAATTCCATCGGAAATTATTGCGTCTCGTATATCAGGTAATATACGATTTCCGACGGTGCATACAATTCTTTAGAACGTCCTTTTCCATGGTAACGAAAAATGAAAATTATGAACGGAAACGCAATAATTTCAGGTCGACTTTTGAAAAGCAATTTGACACGAGGAATAAATATTTGTTAAAACTAGAATATGAACTCTACTACAATACGCGGAATGTTATCTGTACAAACATTATGTATGTATAAGTAATAGATTGTTTTGGTAAAAACCCATCATTCATGAATAAAGTTGATCCTTCAAGAGCCTGAAGATGTTTGACTCAAGTTGCGAAGTGTGTACATTTGCTTAAGGCGTTGAAGCGCTTGCACGAGACATTGTGTCGAACAAACAACAGCAGTACAGGTTTTATGTACGCCAAGTGTAGGAACACTTTTTATTAAGAATGTTATACATTTTGTATTTATAAATAAAAAAATACATTTTAATTGTATTTGCTTAAGCCGATAAAACGCTTTTCCTTGTTTATTCACCGAATTGAATAAATTTGGCTACTACATATTATGGCGTTATTATTTATAGTATATGTTTGTTTTGTCAATCAAGAGGATATAATCACGAGTTAATGATCATAATATTCAATATTAGCATTACAACCATACTCATACAGCCATACACAAATTACTACTGAGCATACACCTTCTCCAAACTCCAAAATTTCACTGCCCTGCTGGAATTCATCTGCATCTAGCTTTCTACCTTTGGCCAACTTGAGTTTAAGACGATTCCGAGGCTACTTATGTTGATATGTGGATTTCAATTAAGGAACTTTCAACTATAGACATACATAACTACAATAAAAACATAAAACCCTCGCTAAGCAGTCGGAAAAATATTCATCACACCTTTTGTACGCTCACAGAGCAACACTTCACATGCATTCAGTCGACGTCTCGTTGAAGATTACACGGAGAATGTAAAACAAAAAACACTAAACATGAAAACAGCTAAGAATAAAGGTACAGCTAGTGTTTAAGTAACAATAACAAAACGAAACCTTGACAAATGAGCCTTTTTGTGTAACTTCTGCGTGTGGGGGAGACGTGGGCCGCTTGCCAAAATGTGCGATAAAGCCAGTTGTAGTAAAACGAATGTGCCAACTGGATTCTGCCTTCAAGTGATATTTGGCACAACGTTACGGAAACTGTGCCGATGTTAGAAAACAACATGTGCCATGATGCGATTATAACAATCATTTATCTTTACAATAAGCAAGATTGCGTTCCTACGAGTAACCACGTACATCAACGTACATCTGTATGTGAATTAAACGTGCGTCTTCGTGGGATAAAAATGTTACAAGATTCAATCGAATGAAATAAGGTCAAATAAAATTGTTTCATAGATATGAAATACAAACCAATCATTATATATCTACATGAATTAAAGAGACAGCTTCAAAAGCATTTCGTGCTCTTTTACTCGATCTATTAACAACCTTATTTCTACACAATCTTTAACTATGTGGTCTATTTTAATTGTGTATCGGTCATTATTCGTTTCGACACGAGCATTTGTTGAGCATTAGTTGCAATTTATTTCCAGCACTGCTCGCTATTGTGCGATTTTCTTCGCCTGCTAAAAAACTTGATTTTATTTTATTTTCCGTTGAAAATTGCAACTTAAATTATTTCTAGTTTTATCTTACCTCCCGTTAAGTTCAGCTTAGAGGTTAAAGTAATTGAAAGAAAAAAAACAGCTGTTTGTCAAGGAACCAGTATTTAATTCTAAAACCGGCACGAAAAGCTTGCGATTCCTCATACATTATGTCATGTACCTACTTTTTATAGTTTGAACAGTTTGCTCAATTGCCGTAGATATATTAACAAGAACCGTTATTACCACAGTGAATTGTTTCATACTAGCTGCTTTTACAGCACTTCCATCTTCAGCTATCTGAAAGATTGCCGTGTGAATATTTCTTCAGTAGTGACTAAAGATAGGCACACGATACCTATGTGATGCACGGAATTTACTACTGAATTTATATCATTTACCATAGAGTTGAATGTATTAGTTAAAAGTGTAATCATATCTGTCATTAGTTCTTCTTGGTCCGTTATATAGATTGTCCTAAAGATGATTCATGATCATTTTATATTTATTTTGCTAGCCTTTCAATAAGTATTTGTACCGTATTGTAAAACAGTGCTATTCTTCATTATGGAACGGTATTTACATCCTACAGATGCAGCAAACTCTGATCATAAGCATCTGTATAAAACTAAGGCCATGCTTTTGACATGATGACTTAGTGATGAAAAATAAATGTGGGAATAATTCCGCCTCGGGTCAAATTAAACTAGGATCGTCTTGGTAATATTCAATATATTTACTGTTAAATAAATTCGTCTTCACTTCACGTTTTCTACGTCTTCTACGTCTTTCACGTCTTCCGTCGTCTTCCAGACTATTCTCTTCTATTCCGTCTTTGCATACTTCAACATCTATATCATTCATCCTCTTACTCTTTCCATCTTAAATACTTTTATTAGTCATCTCTTTCACACAAACCACGTTCCATATCAGTTATTCGTGTAACGTTTCATTCTACTCATCTTTCTTCTTAACATTCAAATCCTACATAAATACTAACAAAGGAGAAGGGGCAAACATGTAAGGACTCCAGCCTATCGACCAATAACGACAAGCGATATGTCAATGGGAAGGTCTTTTCAGATGCTACAACTTTTTCTATGGCAACAAAACCGAAATCGCTGTATTTTAGAAAATATAACTACTTAAAGACTGCAGGAAAACCACGCGAAAGGGCCTTTCCATAGTGAGCAATAACAACAAGCGATTCGTCATTAGAAAGGTCTTCTGAAATACTATAACTTCTTCTACGGCGGCCAGTATCAAATCTCTGCGTGGAAAAAAATATCGGTGCGTAAAGGTAACGCATGGATGAAAATATGTATATGGACTCATAGCCTGTTGACCAATAACGGCGTGCAATATATCATTCGAAAGCTCTCTTTATTTTCAATAACTTCTTCTTTGCCAAGAAATCCCGATTCGCTGTATGAAAAGAAGTATATCGACATAAAGATATCGCGACGCTCATATGTATGGACTCCAGCCTATCGACCAATAACGACGAACGATATGTCAATGGAAAGGTCTTTTGGGTGCTACAACTTCTTCTATGGCAACAAAATCGAAATCGCTATATTTTAGAAAATAAAGTTACTTAAATACTGCAGGAAAATCACGCGAAAGGGCCTCGCCATTGTGAGCAATAACAACAAGCGATGCGTCATAAGAAAGGTCTTCTGAAATACTATAACTTCTTCTACGGCGGCCAGTATCAAATCTCTGCGTGGAAAAAAATATCGCTGCGTAAAGGTAACGGAAGGATGAAAATATGTATATGGACTCATAGCCAGTTGACCAATAACAACGAGCGATATATCATTCGAAAGCTCTAAGCTCTAAGCTAACAAACGATGCGTACTACATAACGTTACTGTACACTGTTATGTGCGCGAAATGAGTCCAGTTTAAGTTTTGTGATAAGATGAAATACGATAAATTCAATTCAGTTATTGGTTAGAAGTTGTCCAAGGAGGATTTTGCACGACATTTATGTTTATAATTAAGATATTTTTGTACTGATATGTGTTCCATGCCAGTGACGTCAATTATTGTCAACTATTGTACCGTTCTTAATAATCTTTACGCAATAATTCTGGGACATTCTGAAACGACGCGTGGGATCAGTACAACCGTATCCGCAGACCATCAGAGAGCTGAAGAATGTGATTACCGCGGAGTGGGAACGTATTCCGCAAGCAAGTATCCGGGATATCCTCGCTAGCATATCCAGACGAATTCAAGCTGTGATTTCAGCTAGAGGGGGTCACACTCGATACTAAACATTTATCTGCTTTTACTTTATTAAAGAAAAAACAAACAAAAATCTTTGTTAACTTTTACTTCACGAGCATATGCACTACTAGCGAGCATACACTACTAGTGAACTTTAGCATTAAAACCCATAAAATTTACGAAAACGATTACTTGATTATTAATTTACAAAATTGTGAAAGTAAAACTACCTACAATTATCAAACAAACCAATAGTAACATTTGAAATGGTTCATTACTTAGGTGCCCGTTTTTTTGCAAATGAGTTTATAATGAGCTTATAAAAATAGATAGTTTTAATTAAATGTTATGAATAGTGCTCTGAAGAGTTGTTTGGACTCATCTCTGCTGCTGCGTTCCGTCACTGTGCGTTACGGAATCCTCCAAATAGTAATACCACCCGTAACGCCTATGTAGTTGGGAATCCCCCATGCTACGTTTCTCTTCAACAGCAAATTATCATGAAATAGTAACGAATACTTTAAATAAAATATTAATCAGATATTAAATAAGTAAATAATAATTCATAATGTTTTCTTAGATTTACGCGAATGTTACCCATTGAATAAGAAATTCATATAAACTTAGCATTGAAATATTTATACTTAGTATAGAAATATTTTGTGTATAGAGATTAAGTGCTATGTGTATTGTGACTTGTCATAAGAGCTTTTTAATTGCCTACGTGATCAACAAATACATTTCATTTAATTTCTACAAATCTCTAGAACCAATTGCTAATAGAAGTTGAAGACATTAAAATCCAGATAGATGAGCTAAAATCGTCTAGTGCGTTTGACATTTCCCTCTATAATGAGTTGAAAGCCGAGTTTATCAAATTATCTAAGGATAATAATGAACTGCGCAAGCAAAATATTAGTATGCAGGAAAAAATTGATGTGCTAAATCACCAATTGAACCATCTCGATCAAAATATGCGTGAAGCGAACCTGGAAATCCATGGCTTGCCCGAGAATAATCAGGAACTTACCTAACCTAGTACTTCAATTGGCTAAAGTGGTATCGTGCGATATAAATGACAATGATATTATGAAGTGCACAAGAGTAGCTAGTATAAATAAAGATAAGGCAAGACCCCGTACAGTAGTTGCGAAGATGCGTACTCCTAGATGCAGGGATGGATTATACTCTGCCGTAACCAGATACAATAAGGCGCACCAAAGCAATAAATTATGCACCTCATTACTGGGCATAGGTGGCAAGAACACACCGATTTATATTGCTGAACATTTATCACCTCAAAATAAGCACCTACATGCCGCTGCAAGACTTAGAGCCAAGGAAAAATCATACAAATTTGTCTGGGTTCGCTATGGAAAAATATACGTTCGTAAGGACGAGTCGTCTGTTAGTCTCTTAATCAAAGACCTAAGTTGTTTGGATAAAATTGTATAAGTTCTTGGTAATTTTGTATAAGTTTATATAAGGCACCTTTTATTCATTCTATATTCTAAATGGAATTATCAATTTATTATCAGAACGTAAGAGGTATGAGGACAAAGTCGTCTGAGTTTCGCTTCTCTGTTCTAAATAGTGACATAATATGCTTAACCGAGACCTGGCTGGACGATTCGTTTTTGTCCTCTGAATATTTTGATCAGAGATATTCTGTTGTACGTAGGGATCGTAGCTGTAACTATAAGGATACGTATTGTAAAGCACATGGTGGTGGGACTCTTATAGCTATTAAGGCGAAATATCACTTTGAAATTCAAACTGATTGGCAAACTTCTATTGAAGATTTATGGGTACGCATTAAGATTGGAAATACTTATGTTAACATTTGTGTTGTCTACTTACCATCGTATATTCCTTGTGATATTTTCATTGAATTTCTTGATAAATGTGAGGACATCTGTTTAAATTATAATGAAAGTACTAATCTAATTGTGGGTGATTTTAATCTTCCACAAATTAATTGGCATAACACGAGCAACCCTTTTTCTCTAGCCAGTGATCGCAAATCAATGGCAATTAAAGATTTTATGGCGGTAACTGGATACATCCAAATTAATAACATGTGTAATATCAATAACAACTTTCTCGATCTGGTATTCGCTGATAGTAATTCTAGTATTATCGTTAATGATATCACCCCCTTGAGTAAGATTGACCCATATCATCAACCCGTTGAGTTATTGTTACAGAGAAATAATTATTCCCATAATCTAACCTTTAATAAAACAAGTATTAAGTTTTGCTTTTACAAATGTTACTATGATTCATGGATCTCAGACTTATTAGCGATTAACTGGGATGTGTTTTGCAATATGAATTGTAATGAATTTGTTCTCAACTTCTACAATATCTTGTGGGAACACATTGAAAAACAAAAAATACAGTTATCCCATCTGGTTTACGAATTCTTTGATAAAACTCTTAAATGATAAAAACAAATATAGACTACGTTTATAAAAAATAAAAATCCCCGTGATTTCGATACCTTTGACATGTTACGTAGAAGATCAAAAAAACAATTAAAGATTTGTTTCAAAACCTATATAACAAAAATTGAGGAAGATATATTAACAAATGTAAAATCTTTTGGAGATACACTAAAATGCATAAATCTTGTAATGGATTACCTAATCAAGTATTTTATGGTAACAGTTTTGCTGAAGGGGGTTATCAAGTTACAAATACTTTTGCCCAATATTTCAATTCCATATACGGATGCAAAAGTGCAACTGAAGATTTTATACCAGCTGGGCCAGTTGTAGTTTCTGTTTGACCACTATTTATTTTTCTGAGAAAGAAATAGAGGATAGTATTAAAAGTTTGTGCCTCAGTAAAGGTGCTGGACCGGATGGATCGCCTCCTATTTTCATCCGCTTATGCTTAAAAGCACTTGTAAGACCGCTGTTTATAATTTACAATAAATCAATGGTGGAGGGAGTGTTTCCAGACCTATGGAAAATTTCTAAGATTTTTCCCATACATAAATCGGGCAGTAAGGAAGATGTGACCAATTACCGTCCAATTTCTGTTATCTCCTGTTTTGCCAAGATATTCGAAGGCTTGGTCTATAGGGTGGTTTTTGTACATTTTCGGCATGTGCTGAGCATCCATCAACATGGGTTTGTGTCAAACCGTTCTACTACATCGAATCTGTTAATTTACTCGAACTTCATTCATACTACTCTTGATAAAAGAGGCCAAGTGGATTCAATATACACTGATTTTGAGAAAGCTTTTGATCGTGTCAACCATTCAATTTTAACTAAAAAACTATACCATGTAGGTATTAATAGTAATCTTTTGCGATGGTTTGAGAGCTATTTACTCAATCGTTCTCAAATAGTTGCGTTAGCTGGATTTGAATCTATTCCAATTACTCCTACATCTGGCGTCCCACAAGGATCTAGATTGGGACCGTTATTGTTCATAATCTTTATCAATGACCTCTTGGAGAGTTTACAGTGCGAATGCTTGGCATATGCCGATGATATCAAAATATATAACAAAATATGTGTGCTGGATGACTGTTTGAAACTACAAGGTGATCTTATTAGAATTAATGAATGGTGTTCGACTAACAAAATGTCCTTAAATGTAAGTAAGTGTAAAATTATTACATTTACAAATAAAATTAACTTTGTTAATTACAATTATGGTTTGGATGATGTTAATTTAGAAAGAGTGTTTACTATTCGTGACCTTGGTGTAATATTTGATACCACATTATCCTTTCGCAGTCATGTTGATCACGTAGTATGTAAGGCAAATAAAATGCTTGGTTTCATATTACGTTTGGCAAAGCCGTTTCGAAAAACAACAACTGTCTTATTGCTATATTAATGCCTTAATTAGGAGCTCACTGGAGTATTGTTCCAGCATATGGTCTCCTTTTTATAATATTCATATTAACAGAATTGAAGCGGTCCAAGCACGATTTGTAAGATGCATCTCGATTAAAACTGGTGTTCGCAAAAGTATTAAGGACTATGCTGAGAGATTGCGGCATTTTAATATGATGAGTTTAAAAGAAAGACGTACATTAACCGATCTCCTACTACTTTACAAAATAATAAACGGTTCTTTGGATTCACAATTAATTAACTATTTTTGTTTTAAAATGAATAATCGTGTTATGCGTCAACATCGGCCATTTGATATTCCCTTTGTGGTTTTAAACACATCGTACAATAACCCTATAATACGTATGTCTAGGCTTTATAACGAAATATCAATCGCCATTAATGAAATTGATGTCTTCTCAATGAAATTTGGTGCATTTAAACGACTTTTATATCAGCATTTGTTTTCTATTAGTAATTTATAATGTGTTGAATATTTTTTTATTAGGTATTTATTAATTTGTTGAATAATTTTTTATTAGGTATTTATTAATTTTAAGTTGTAGTCTCTGGTTACTATGTATGTTTTGTGTCTTTTCTACTGTTCTATTCGTCTAATCAATACTTTATAATGTTATGCATGCCTATAAAATACGTTATGCTGTGTAATGTGTCATGTATTTTTTAATTACTCTTAGTCTAAGTTACTGTATGCGTAATGTAGTTGGTATGCTTATTAAATAAAATAAAAATAAAATAAAAAAATAGAAGCACGTCCATATAAATACGACCTGGTGACCTATTTTTTATTGCTATGAATGGCAAGACGAGCATGCCGTTCGCCTGCTGGTAAGCGATACGACCGCTCATGAACTGTAGCAAAACCAAACAACACCTTGAATTACAAAGCAATACTTGGCATTACACTGCGCTCACTATCCTGAGACATAAGCTGTAGTCTCAATATGTCTAGTACTTACTCTGGCTACAATGTCCTTCATTCCGAAACACAACAGTACATTTAAACTACTTTTTGATGGGAGAAATAGACGTTGCGGTGGTATCCACCCAGGCGGCCTCTCCCATATGAGAGACCTACCACCAGTAAACCTTCTAACAAAGTGCGTATTTTTCTTACCTTAAAAGCTGGCAATGCATCTTTATGCTCTATAGTCTATGGTTATGCAGATGTCCATGGGCAACAATGATCACTTGCTATCACGTGAACTGTATGCTCGTTTTACTCTATATTATATTAAAAAATACGAATAATATGACAAAAGAGAGTGGATTATAGTATCAATTTCTGTTTGAGTCAAACTATTCTTGACACTAACAGTATAGCGAAAATAAACTCATTTGCAAAAAAAAACGGGCACCTAAGCAATGAACCATTTCAAATGTTACTATTGGTTTGTTTGATAATTATAGGTAGTTTTACTTTCACAATTTTGTAAATTAATAAGCAAATAATCTTTTCGTCAGTATTATCATAAAATTTTGATAAAATTTATGGGTTTTAATGCTAAAGTTCACTAGTAGTGTATGCTCGCTACTAGTGCATATGCTCGTGAAGAAAAAGTTAATTGAATTCGTCTGGGTATGTTAGCGAGTATATCCCGGATACTTGCTTGCGGAATACGTTCCCACTCCGCGGTAATCACATTCTTCAGCTCTCTGATGGTCTGCGGAGCCGGTTGTACTGATCTCACGCGTCGTTTCAGAACGTCCCAGAGATGCTCCATAGGATTGAGGTCGAGACTTCGAGCTGGCCAATCCAAACGACGACCTCTTGCACATACGCTTCCACATCGCCAGACCGGTGGGCGCGAGCGTTGTCGTCCATAAAAATTGAGTCTTCGCCTAAAGCGGCCAATGCAGGTTGTGCATGAGGAATTAGAACTTCCGTTATGTATCGATGTCCAGTCAGTGAGCCGTTTTCAATGAAGACTAAGTCTGTACGATCTATTGAATTTATTCCTGCCCAAAACATAACAGAGCCCCCACCATAAGGTGTGATTTCTTCAAAACAAGCCTCTGCAAAGCGTTCTCCTCGTCTTCGTAGCACTCGTCGACGTCGATCTTCACCGAACAGAGATATCCTGGCTTCATCGGAGAACAATACCCTATTCCAGTCTTCTCTCTCACACACAATTTCGAGCAAACCTAAGCCTGGCAACTCTGTGCTCACGGAGTAACCTAGGGCCGCGGGCCGGGCGATGACTGCGTATATTGGTCGCGAGAAGCCTCCTCCTGACCGTCCATAGACTAATGCACATTTCTTACTTCTTCGAGGTTGTTCTTAAGGTCCACATACGAAGACTTGCGATTTCTCAATGCGCGACTCACAAGAAAACGATCATCCCGTGGTTGGGTACATGGTTTTCTTCCAAAACCAGGCTCAATCCTATAGAGCATGTCTGGGACGTTCTGAAACGATGCGTGAGATCAGTACAACCGGCTCCGCAGACCATCAGAGAGCTGAAGAATGTAATTACCGCGGAGTGGGAACGTATTCCGCAAGCAAGTATCCGGGATATCCTCGCTAGCATATCCAGACGAATTCAAGCTGTGATTTCAGCTAGAGGGGGTCACACTCGATACCAAACATTTATCTGCTTTTACTTTATTAAAGAAAAAACAAACAAAAATCTTTGTTAACTTTTACTTCACGAGCATATGCACTACTAGCGAGCATACACTACTAGTGAACTTTAGCATCAAAACCCATAAATTTTATCAAAACTCTATGATAATACTGACGAAAACGATTATTTGCTTATTAATTTACAAAATTGTGAAAGTAAAACTACCTATAATTATCAAACAAACCAATAGTAACATTTGAAATGGTTCCTTGCTTAGGTGCCCGTTTTTTTTGCAAATGAGTTTATATTATTCCACTGATACGAGGTTTAATCCTTTTATCTTAATAATAGAGGTCAGTTTAGCCAAATATCTGATCCTAGTACCAATAATAAAACCTACAAACAGCATGAAGAGATTTTTGAAAATGGATAAAATGACATGAAATAGTATTGAATAAAGTGAAAATTCATATAAATAGTCCTACTTCCAAGTAGAATATAGGCGCGATAGTTATGAATTATCTTTCCATTATTTATACACTATGAAACAATCTTCAATATAGTTGTATTGAATGAATAAATAAGTACTAATAAAATAAAATAACAACGTGACATCGCGAAATTACGAGTTGATACAACCAACTCCAACGGAGGCACGTTTAGTCAATACTTGTGTTTGTTTTCTCTATACCATGATCTTCTTACACAGTGTCGCAGAAATGTATAAATAATATTTTTAACCTTGGAAACAGTTCTGTTATCATTTCAAGTGTGAGAATATTAACTACTGAACTACTGTACTAAAAACTGAACATTTTGAAAGGGTAAATACCTCCGGAATTAATGTAGGAAAGTGTGTTAAATTATAAACACACACGTGATTTGTATTTGAAGTGTATTTCGAACAGCAAAAATACGATATGAACCGTATCATTGCCATAGGAAAACTCCCAAACATAGATTTCCCTCAGGAATTTCATTATCACGATGCATCCAACCACTACCTGCGAAGTTTAAATTATGATTTTATGTGCAATAATTCAGAAGTTGTATTTTTTATACTCAATGGTGTAACAATATACTGTCGAAACTCACCTGCTTCCAGCTACTTTCTACCATCTTGACCTGCCTTTGTTTTCAACGTTCCCAAGGTTACGTATACGTAGATACGTGGATTTCGATCAAGTAATTTTAATTATGGAAATGGTGTTTTTTATATTTGAAAAAATCCTAGGTCTCTGGTTCAGATAATGTCACATACGTTTGAGACTATTGTATTGTCATCGGCCCTTGATAATCTTAAGGCCGTTTGTCCAGCGCCGCCGTCACCGGACCGTCACCGAGAACGAGATTATTTCTTGCCGAGTTTAAGATGACGTGACGGCGATTGCGTGTCCACCGCGCCGATAAATCGGTGGCTCAGTTCCACTCAGTTCTAGAGCTTTATCATATGCCGTAGTCGCGTTTTCCTTTTTGATAGAAATAAAACCAACTAGGAGGATGGCTAGTTTTAACCGGCGACAATTGCTTCTTCTGCTTTTGTACGATTGAAGGCGTAGGCGATTAAAATAATTTTGGACTCTGCTACTCCAATTAATGCATAAATATCGTATTTGAATTTCATTAGTCCTTTTTACAAATTTTATGATATACATAACAAAAACCGGGCGAACGGCCCGGTGCGACGGTACTGTGTGGACAAGAACAAAGGTGTTTTGTATTGCCGGCATAGGCCGTTTGTCCACCACCGCCGTCACCGGACCGTCACCGAGAACGAGATGACGGCGCCGATTTAAGCGATTCATACATTTACTATGGCCATGTGTCTACCGCACGCCCGTCACCCAAGAACCGTCATCCCGGCCGCCGAGTTTCGAGTACTTCGGCGTGACCGCTAGAACTCGGCACGGTTAATGACGGGCCCATATGCCGGCAATACAAAACACGTTTGTTCTTGTCCACACAGTACCGTCGCACCGGGCCGTTCGCCCGGTTTTGTTATGTATATCATAAAATTTATAAACAAAAGGGCTAATGAAATTCAAATACGATATTTATACATTAATTGGAGTAGCAGAGTCCAAAATTTAATTTATTTTAATCGCCTCCGCCTTCAATCGTACAAAAGCAGAAGAAGCAATTGTCGTCGGTTAAAACTAGCCATCCTCCTAGTTGGTTTTATTTCTATTTTATGTGCATGTTAATCAGTTACGTCACTAGATTTGTTTTTCACCCAGTTCGAGATTTAAACGTTTCTAACTTGTTTAATCCTGAATGGATTTATTTTATACTAGCGGCCCGGCCCAGCTTCGCCCGGGTGCATGGATATTTCATTTTTTTTTTATTTCAATGAATGGCGAGACGTGCAAGCCGTTCGCCTGATGGTAAGCGATACGACCGCTCATAAACAGTAGCAAAATTCCACTGCGCTCGCCATCCTGAGACATAAGATGTTAAGTCTCAATATGTCCAGTAGTTACTCTGGCTACAATGTCCTTCAATCCGAAACACAACAGTGCATTTACACTGCTGTTTCACGGGAGAAATAGACATTGCGGTGGTACCCACCCAGATGACCTATCACATATGAGAGACCTACCACCAGTAAAATTTCTCTACAATAATATGCACGTATTATACAAATAGACCTTTCACCTTCCTCTTGAATCACTCTATCTATTAAAAAAAATCCGCATCAAAATCGTCCACTGCGTAAGGAGCTATAGGAAATAGGTTACGGGTGAAAAATAAAAAGAATATACTTTGAAATTACTCACATGTATTGAATGCTTCACGAGGAAGTTCTGCGTCTGTTTCCTAGCACAGCACACGACGGAATAAAAAAAACTATCTGATTGCAAGCCTTTTTATATACTTGTTTATAGATAAATGTTGGGGGTACAGAAAATATAAATGAATAATTTTTGTAACATTAAAGGATTTTCCAACACGCCCCCTCAAAAATTAATCTATTTTATACTATTCATTTTACATAATGTTCAATCACTATTTTATCTTTAACAGACCACATTCCTTCCAAGTGCTTCTGGGAAAGTTATATTAATAATGGTCCAACATTTGTTGCAGAGGATTAGGAAAAACCCAGAAAAACCTAATCAGACCATAAAAAATACACACAAATAATTATGATTAAATAAGATCACACAAACCAATTACAAAATAAAATTAATCATTCCAAATTCATATCACTTCGAAATTTCTGAAAGCTGGTAGCGGCTTGGTCAGCATATCCGCTATTTGTTCACCTGTGGGTATATAATGCAATTTTATCACATTTTTCTCAATCTGTTCTCTGGAGAAATGATATTTTATGTCAATGTGTTTAGACCTTTTATGACTACTTGTGCATGGTGGCCTGTTGGTAAACGGACTAGACGCGGCTGCCAACATGTTCACGGTGGTCGCGGGTTTGAATCCCAGGGCACACCTCTGACTTTTCGGAGTCATGTGTGTATTGATAGTCAATCACCACGCACTAAAACGGTGAAGGAAAACATCGTGAGGAAACCTGCATACCATAGCGATTTATAAGAATTTCTATGGTATGTAAGTCCGCCAACCCGCACTAGGCCAGCGTGGTGGACTATATGGCCTAACCACTCTTAATCGTATTCTCGATTGTAGAGTAGGCCCGTGCCCTGCAGTGGGACGTATATGGGCTGATACAGAATGACTACTTGGGTTGTTTGCAATACTAATACAACCATTATTGTCTTTAAATATTATTATTGGTTTATTAATACCAATTTTAATACTTATTGCTAGAGATCTAAGCCACAAAACTTCCTTTACGGCTTCAAACAACGCTATATACTCAGCCTCAGTTGAAGAGACTGCGACCGACGTCTGCCGCCTAGTACACCACGATATTGTACAGCAATCAAACATTCTAAATAAATACCCAGTTGTACTTTTTCGATCATTGACATCACTACCGCCCCAGTCAGAATCTACATACCCACATAAAATATTTTCATATTCACACCTTTTGTAAATGAGTTTTAAATTTATTGTGCCTTTCAAATATCTTAATATTCTTTTTAGGCACTTCCATAATTCTTTGCTATTTTTATTTGTGTATCTACTCATTATATTGACACAGGTGCTTAAATCTGGACGAGTGCACAACATGACATATATTAAACACCCAATAAGATTGCGACACGGAACATCACACTCACTTGGCATGTTTAACAATTCATAATCGAGTTTATTTTCTATAGGAGTGCTTATAGATTGCAATTGGACATATTAAACTTCTCCAATATCCTTTTTATATATTCACTTTGATCTAAAGTTATATTATTATCATTTCTAATTATTCTAATACCAATAAATAATTTTATTTCATTCAAATCACTCATTTTAAATTTACTCATTAGATAATTTTTAAACGAATTCATTATTTGTATATTAGCACATACTAAAACCAAATCATCAACGTATAAAAGAACGTAAATATTTTTACGAATATCACCATTATCTAAAATATACATACATCTATCTACTGATGAACTTTGAAAACCTTTTTCAATGAGAGTCTGCTCAAATACTTGAAACCAACATCTAGCTGCCTGTTTTAATCCATATAAGGCTTTATTTAATTTACATACATAATTATTACTATTATCAGTACCTTCGGGAACTTTCATGTAAATTTCTTCTTTTAGACTTCCGTTTAAAAAGGCAGTTTTAACATCCATATGATGAACTAATAAATTAAATTGATTTGCAAAACATATAAATCTGAAACTAGTTATACGAGCCACAGGTGCAAAAGTTTCATTGTAATCAGTAAGATATTCTTGACTAAAACCACGAGCAACTAGTCGCGCTTTGTATCTTACAGGTTTACCAAATTCATCATTTTTAATACTGAAAATCCATTTGAAATCTACAATATTTTTATCTTTAGGTTTTGGCACTAACGTCCAGGTATTATTTTGTATAAGAGAGTTCAATTCATCCTTAATCGCACTTTCCCATTGAATTTTATCATCGCGGCCTTTTATATCACAAAATGAAGTGGGTACTTTACACGTAATAGATTGAGCACATAATAGTAAATCATGATAAATAAATAAAAAAAATGATCAATTTCAGTATCGATTTCATTATAGGAAACCGGAGGTCGACCTTTAAGCCTATCACTCCTTCTTAAAGTAGAAATATTTGTGTTTTGACTACCGCACGTCTTTAATATGTCTTTTGTATCTTTACCACATAATTTACGGATTTTACTAGGGCTGTTCACTTCATCGGATTTATTATTATCCGATTTAGAATTATTCAAGTGATGAGATTTTAATGTCACTGATTTCGATTGTAAGTCACTTTCATCAGTTTTGTCCGGAGAATTTATACATTCATTCTCTTCAGATTTTTCATTAGGTCTGTTTTTCCAGAAATCAGTCTCGTCTATATCATGACGAGGCTTTAATGACACTGATTCCGACCTTACGTCACTGCTATCAGTTTTGACATGAGAATGTACAACACCATTCTGTTCAAACCGTACCACCGGTCTAGATACCAAAAAATATTTCTCATCCACAATTACATCCCTAACACTTACATATTTTCCCGCATTCTGGATTCCATACTTTCTAGCCATTTGGTACATAGCCTAATAATATTCTTTTCCACGACTTTTCATCAAATTTTGTTTTACGGATTTTATCATGAACGTATACGGTAGACCCAAAAACCTTTAAATATTTTAACTGTGGTTTTTTATCATGCCACATTTCATATGGAGTTTTAGATATAGATAAAGCTCGAGTTGGCACTATATTTATTAAATAAACTGCAGCAAGAACTGCATCACCCCAGAAAACTTTTGGTAATTTAGCACCGTGTACCAAAGTGCGGGCTTTCTCGGTAACCGTCCTGACCATTCGCTCTGATACACCATTTTGCTGTGGGGTTCTAGGTACCGTAAAGTGATAAGAAATGCCTTTTGAGACACAGTAATTTTTCATTTCAGTTGATAAATATTCTCTACCATTATCACAGTATAAGTTTACTAACTTCAAATTAAATCTAGCTTCACTCTTTGCAACGTAGTCTTTAAATACCGAAAACACATCCGATTTATAGCCCAATAAATAAACAACACAGTAATGAGTGTATTAATCGACAAATAACACAAAATAATTCTTATTATCCACAGTAGAAGGAGTGATTGGACCACACACATCTGTATGTACAACATACAGCGGTCGTTTAATATAATTCTTATTTTTAGCACTGTTAAAGGATAATCGTGTCTGTTTTGCATAAATGCAAGATTCACACAAATTATCACTAGGAGAAACTGTTTCAACCAACTTAAAATCATCAAATAGCATGTTCCTTTTTTTCTCGAGAAATTTTTGTTTGCTTAAATGACCTAAACGTTGATGCCATAACTCGTATAAATCATTAGTGCATACTTGGGAAACCGACCGATTCACTTTAACTACAAAATCAACCGTCATTAAATTATTAATTGACTTACCTCGCATAAGAAGTTTTCCGTTTTTTGTTACACTGGTAGAATGCTCATCAAAGGTGATGGTTATCCCGGCGTGCTGCATCTTTGATACGGATAGCAAGTTATGTGGTACCTCTGGACAAAACAGCACGTCCTCCAATACGCCTTGGATACCAGTGTTGCTAATTACATGCAGGGTCCCCTTTTTAATTGCTGAAATAAATTGGCCGTTCTTGGCCACAGATATTTTTAATGGCACGGGTAATTCACAATAACTATCATAAAAGTCGTCTCTATTAATAATGTGATCCGATGCTCCAGAGTCTAATAAAAATGTGATGGAATGGTTTTGCAGACTACCGTCGATATAGTTGCCAGTCATAAATGCAAATCCTGTAGTATCACCAGATGTTGTATTCGGAGTAAATTCAACATTTTGTACAGTTCTGGGTCTATATGAATTATTCAGATTTTTCTGCTTATTTGACTTCTTAAAATAATAACAGTCATTCTTTACATGACCTTTGCGTCCACAGTGGTAACATTTTATAAAAGACTTTTTATTCGACTTGAAACTATTATTTCGGCTTTGATGATTGTGTTTCAATGTTGAGTTTTCAAAGTTCCTGGATTGAGTATGTAGTACTTTGCTACTCATATCATTGCTTTCATTTCGTAGTTTTACTTCATGATCAAGTAATCTGGTTTTTACAAAAGCTAATGTTATGTTATCTTCGGATAAGGTTTCAATAGCCGTTATAACACCGTCGTATGCAGCCGGCAATGTGAGCAATAAATGCGATACCTTGTCAGTTTCTTCCAATTTCGCACCTGCAGCCAGCAGTTCGGAAATCAATTCATCGAACATAGTAAAATGTCTTACCAGAGGAAGGTCCCCTTGAAGTTTCAGACTAAGCAATCTTTTCCGCAACGCCAGTTGAGTTGCAAGGCTTCTTCGTTCGTATAATGCATCTAGGTCTTTTAGAATGTCTCTTGCCGAGGAATCCTCTTTTGCAAAACCAAGGAATGAATCTGCTAAGTACTCGACAATAATACCCTTAGCAATTTGATTATTTTTCTTCCATATGGAACAGGGTATTAATGGTTCGTCATCTATGACCTTAAGCACACCCAATTCGCTCAGCAGAGCCCTTATTCTGAATTTCCAGATACTATATTTTTCGCCGTCGAATGGCTTGATATTTCTCTTTACTTTAGAATTATCCATAGCGGAAAAACTTTATGTAACGAAAAAGGGTGTAATATATCTTATACAATTTAATGAATTTACTTTTTAAATACACGTTAATATTAAATATCTAGCAAACTGGGCCCATAACCTATAGGAAATAGGTTACGGGTGAAAAATAATAAGAATATACTTTGAAATAACTCACATGTATTGAATGCTTCACGAGGAAGTTCTGCGTCTGTTTCCTAGCACAGCACACGACGGAATAAAAAAAAGTATCTGATTGCAAGCCTTTTTATATACTTGTTTATAGATAAATGTTGGGGGTACAGAAAATATAAATGATTAATTTTTGTAACATTAAAGGATTTTCCAACAGGAGCCGACCGCGCGAATGAGCCGCGCGGCTACCTAGTTCATAATGGTGTACCCCCTTCTCCCGCACTGCCTCTCTCTCGTCGAGTTAGTTACTCGATGCGCTGCGTGGCGGCCGCCGCCGGCATGTATTTTAATTTTAATTTCATGATATCTTTTGAATGGAATGTCCGATTTCAATAATTCAAAAAATAATCATCAGGTATTGAGACAGTATTGAATATTAAATTATTTATTAGGATAAAAATGTATAAATGGTATGGATAACACGGTCTGATTTTGATAGGCATTTCTATCAATTTGTTAAATGTAAAAAGTAGTTATAGTGACGTAACTACAATAGTTAGACATATGGTCTCGCGAAGTTTTTTGTAGATATTGATATATTCTATAATATTGTCGACCATTTTTTTGTCCTATCATTTATACTCTTCGCAGCGTATGCGATGAAAGAGATTTTATAGCAAATTTTTATACCTTCGGTTGGTTTTAATAGGAATTTCTAAAGATTTCTATAGTAATCTAGTACTAAATATAGCCTATGTTACTCAGTGATAATGTAGTTTTCTAATTAAAAAATGAAATATTAATATCGGTCCAGTACTTTTTGAGTTTATTCGTTACATACAAAAATACAAATCTTTCCTCTTTATAATATTAGTGTAGATTTTTGATCGTTTTTTTTTTGGTATACTGATACCTCTTGGTACGACTTGGCTTGCAGCATTATGTATAAATTGTGTTTTCATTTAAAACGTAAAGAATTTTTAATATTGATATGATAATAACTTACGTAATAACTTAAGACATAAGGTCCCTTAAGCAGGGACTAAATAAATTAAACCACTTGGTATTACATGGATCTCAACTTTTTCCGGTAGAAAAACTGAACTGCAGGACTTGGTTTTTTTACAGGATGTTTTTGATGGGATTATTTATCAGGTACGGACATATATCTCTATCATATCTCAAGCTAATTTTATTGACTTAGTCAATCACTCTTGTCAATACTGTGAATTGTCCTCTTATCTGCAGTTATCCAGGATATGTATTATGCATATATACTCGAGTTTACTTCGAATATACAGGGTGGACAAGAAAACGGCGCACCTGCCAATATACATTATAGTATATGGTGAAGGAATCTTAATTAAGACAGATTTGTATGGCGCTAGCGAATATTAAGAAAGATGCCGAGAAAAAAAAAACTAACGTTACACATGCTACCCCTTAACATGTTAAGCTAAAGTGATTGAACCTTACAACTGAACGGTAGACATTCAACAATAAATAAGCAGAGCTCATTATTTACTTATAAGTCGATTGTGTACATCACGCTCAGGGTACATAAAAAAGATATTAAATTAATACTGCCAACAGTCACATACATGGGTACTAACCCCACACTAAGATACAAATCTTGTGTCGCGGGTATTAGAAAAATAATTATGGTTCACGGAAATTATTTGTCTCGGGGCGGGAACCGAACCCGCGGTCTCTCATTTCACAGGCGGTTCTTACCAACTGCGCCACGGAGGCCGTCGGTGACTCATATGGGCTGGTTAGTTGTCATTAATGACCACTAAAATAGTTAACTGACCTTGTAATGTAAACCGTAATGACCTTGATAGGCAAAGCTGGAAGCGCAGGATCCGCCAAAACCCGCACGAAAACACTGTCACAGTTTGGTAGCACAAATAACTTTTTCTTTTACATTTCACATAACACAAGTTACATCAAAAGCTATCAAATTGGGTAATGTTCAAAGCATAGTGAAATTAATAAAATTTACTCAAAATAACTGAAAACGAATTTACAATAATATGCACACGACTAATACATGCACACGCGATCGCAATCCGAATTCAACTAATAAAAAATAAATTATTATTTTGATTCTTGAAAGATAAAGGCCTGTTCACATTAGATACAAAGCTTTCCTATTTGAGTTCATAATAATTCATCTGAACAATTAGTATTACTACTGTATCAGACCATATACGTGCCACTGCAGGGCACGGGGTCTCCAGTGCAGTAAATTAGTAGTTAGTGTTTATTGATTTTACTAATTTTATCTCAAATAAGTCTCATATGCAAATTCTATGATATAATGGTAGACGACATTTCTCTAGGTATAAGAATTTAGAAGAAATTTTATCACTTTAAAGTAACATTATTTTCAAAATACATTAAAATAATGTTAAATACAATAATAAGCAAAGTAAATAGGCAATTTGTAATTGACTGGATCGGCTGATGACATATTTAAATAACATTATAAGCTCTTGAGCAAGTATCAGTATCAGTCCAATAAGATCTTTTTTTTAACGTAACTTTTATATCGGAGTACTTAATCCAATTAAGTTATATCAAGTGTGTAGTGTGAACACACCTCAAGATGTCGGTCTTCTTTTGCAAAATGCTAAAAGTTACCGACAAAGAAATTGCCGCCTTTCGGCACGCACTCACAAACGGCGGCGGCGACCTCAAAGGAAGAATAATCGAGCCGCGTTGGATCCGACAAAGTACACTATGACCGGCGGCTTCCTTTGACTAATAGAGCCGAATTGGGCCATCATTTTAAAAATATTATTTTTTATTAATCAGTGTCATCAGATTATTTTTTCAATTAATCTAAATTATTTAGAAAATTTAAATGTTATGTAGGTATTACCAAAACTTTTCTAATTATAATTAAATTCGCAATCTTACATGATTTAAGCGATGTCCAGTGTGATTTCTTGGTATCTTTCAGTTTGGATTTGTGACACTAAGGAAAATAATGACAAACAAAATAGTCAATCCATTCACGATGCAACTGCACCTAAAGTTATTATGTTGTTAATTTATTGACGCTTAAATCTAAGTACGTCCCTGTTTAACTGATTGATTTATTTGAAATGAAACAAAAAATATCCTTTTTTGAAGTTAGAGAAGGATAAATTATACATCTAAGAGTTCATGACCTTACTCATGTGTAAACAGCTGTTAAAGCGAAGTATAAGAAAGTTTTCATGCTGTTAAAAATGGTTTTCGTGGTATATTTCGTTAACCGTTCAATTAACGACGAAACGAAAAAATACGTATGTGTTTAAATCTTGTTCTTCATCCATTCCAACTGATTTTATGCGAAAAAGTGGTGATTAAACTTAAAACTTTAAACGGTCATAACTTCAAAACTGATAGGTATTTTCCAAATATTATTTTTTTATTACGATATTAACATTATGCCCTTGTACCCAACTGAGCAAGTGCGCCATTTATTTGCGCTCCCTGTATACAGGCTGTTATATTTTTTTACCTAATTTTATACATACTGTACTGATAGTATAAAATGAAAAGTAAATAAACTGAACAGCCAAAAAGTATAAAAATATTGAATAAATCCTATTACAGATGCTAAAGTTGCTTTTCCGTTAACGCCACATTAACACACATTTCACATCTGTAAAAAAAACAAAGATAACTTAATAAGTTCGTTATTTTCCTCTGTCTGACCTCGGTGCAATTGAATCAACGGCGTACGGATGCGTTTAAAGGAAATATTATTTCTCTTGAATAATAATAACGTTTACGAATTTGATTACGACTCTATAATGTTGACTGGTTATTGGCCAACATGCGTAAGGATACCGCGTCGACGCGACTTTCCTTGTTGTTAGAGGCGATCTAAGGAATAATAGAACCAAAAAATTACGTAGTCCTTTTACCTAAGACATAATTGAAATATGTCTTAATGCAGACATGTTATACATTTTATTGTGTTACTTTACGCTCCGGATTATGTCTAGTAGAATATTTAGCCTAGTTTTATCAAATTAACAGTAAAAATACTCCTCAGTTTTGTTTAATTCGGTAGAAGCCAACCATAATACCTTATTATTCCCTCATACATTTAATGCTGTGTAAGTAGAAACATATACACACTTTGCAATATTAGGTACAACAAGAGAACGAAACAAAATCCCTTGGTTGGTGAGCGACCTGCTAAGCCTGTCCTTTATCACATCGACTGTTCCATCCACGCAGGCAATTTGCATACATCTTCATTTCGTATTCGATCTGCCGGGATTACCGCCCGCTGTTCACAAGGAATAACATTACCATAAAATTAATCTTATTGACATTCCTTCTCTGACATATGATGCGTGTACAAGATTGTACAGAACTGTACAAATGTCTACAAGTGATTCCATAGAAGTTAAATCTCCAAGCCACTACATTGGGTGCACTGGCTTGTTTTTATAAGAAAAATTGTCAACACGTTATTGATTTGTAAAATAATTGATACGTGTATTTAATAAAGTATTGGTAAAAAGATACATACTCTTTTAATCGACTCAGCGATAAAGCGTGATTCGCGCCTGTCATAATTAAAGTAAAATAAACGTGATGTTTTCTAAGTTATCATGTTATCATTTCAAGAATATTAGACGTCAGTTCTCTGCAAATAATATGTTGTACATCCTGGCAAATTAGTAGCTAATTATTTATCTTTTATCAACAGATAAGAGGTGTTCTCGAATGGAGATCCACATTCCACACAGATAGTATGAGTTCTACTTTATAAAAGCGAAAATCTTCAGAGTAAATCTGTCTGAGAATAGATTAAGAGAAAAAAAACAGCTAACTTAAACTCAATATGTAGTGTATGTATTTATAATATATTTTAATGGTGATTAAAATAACCTGAAAACATTATTTACTATTTTAGAAATCACCAAGTAAATCAGCTGAAAGTGGTAGAGCCACGCTAATCATGGCTCAGCATGATCGGGCAGGCTCGACCAGGACCATGCCTGATATCGATTCGAAGAGGCAGCATTGCTATAGCGTTTCGTTCAGTAAGTAAGGTAGCTGGATGCCTAATATAATTTTCTCTTCTCATGCTTTAACTTTCCACTTCCCTCCCGATTTGATGGAATGGTAACGCATCTATAATTTAAGGTCTATGGATAACAGTGATCGCTTATCATTAGGGGACCTGATTTCACGTTGGCCGGGCCTATTTTACAAAAAATCTAATCAGTTTATTGATAAATGTATATCTTTTAGTTATTACGCCATTTCAAAGGTACAGGTTACAAAAGAAATAGCCTAGCCTCTTTCAATGTTTAAAACGAATGATACATTTTTCCCCTGGCAAAATGAAGCAAATACCTCTGTCTGGCTTGTCCTCTTACTCCTATGCAAATAACGTTGACTCATTTCCCTGTTGCGACGCAAAAGAAGAATAAATAAACAACTAATGCACTTTTGCATTTATAATCAATCCTCGCTGGGCATTGAAAATAAAAAATCTTTACTTTAATTATACAATGTCTAGATGAAGCATCTGAAGATTAAAACAATAAGTAGGCGCGGTAGGAGGGGAAGAAACTTTTTGTTCTCATCAATCAGTACAAAAGAAATGTGAAACGGCCCAATTTGGCGGATGCCAGCAGTAGATAACTATGTGCTAATGATGAATCAAAACAATTTTTCGAACATTGACCACCGCAATGTCTATTTCTCACCAAACAGTAGTGTAAATGCATTGTACTCAAAGTAACTACTGAACATCAACAAACCAGTTGAGCGAATCGTTGAACTAGGCTATCGACGATTTATGTCACCTTTGTTTTCTATCACAAAGTATATTGTTTGTATCGGTCAAGGGAAAGAAGAGATACTAGGACGATTCTCTTTCTCAGAATGACGAGACAAAAACGCTCAGTTTATCTCTCATAGAGAGCCTATGCTCTCTATGCCTCAACCAACGATTTCCATAGCGGGCTGATATTAGAAGCAGCCTGCATCCAGCAACTTCCTGCCTTAACTGGGTCATCTGTACATAATGTAAGTGATATTTCTCAAACCTGGCTATAAAGAACAGTCAGAACTTATAACTACTAAGCACTGCACGTGCTCGTCGGCTGAGGCATTAATGTAAACTTTTATTATGATCTGCAATATATCTACCCACGGCGTTCTCATTTTCTTCATACGAGTGACCTATAAATTTTTAATATCATATAGATCGGAATAGTTTTCCACACCAGGTCACACTTTCAGTTGATATTTCTAAATACAGTCCAAAATATAAGTCTAACTTTATAGATCAGACTGTAAAGGCCAGTTTGTTTATAGCTGATTGAATTTAGTATGTTAATAAATAATTCCAACAGGTCAGCAGTAAATTTTGTGTGACGCTTACTTTCCGCGGTGGATCAATAATATTAATGAGAAGAATGCTAATCAAATAACTGCCGTTTTTCAACTATTTATCCTCATCCTATACAGTATCCCATAAAGTAAATTTGTCAAAATTCTCATAAAGCAACTAAACCTGCCTACCTGATAGCACGTCACGTCACGTTTTTTGTCGAGATTTTCACGACGTTCAGCTTCAAAGGCTACCTGTACCTGAACCAGACGTCTCCATTCAAGGCGCTGTTCTGCTTTGGCCTCCCATTCAGATGGATCAATACTGCATCTCTTCATATGTCTTTTAAGAACCACCACATTTACGCTTCATCATCATCATCATATCAGCCACAGGAAGTCCACTGCTGAACATAGGCCTCCCCCAATGATCTCCACAATGACCTGTTGGAAGCGGCCTGCATCCAGCGACTTCCTGCGACCTTAGTCAGATCGTCCGTCCACCTTGTAGGCGGGCGTCCAACACTTCGCTTGCCTGTACGTGGCCTCCACTCGAGAACCTTTCGGCCCCAACGGCCATCGGTTCTACGAGCTATGTGCCCGGCCCACTGCCACTTCAACTTGCCAATCCTATGGGCTATGTCGGTAACCTTGGTTCTCCTACGGATCTCCTCATTTCTGATTCGATCTCGTAGGAAAACACCGAGCATAGCCCGCTCCATGGCTCGTTGAGTGACTTTGAGCCTTTTAATGAGGCCCACAGTGAGAGGCCACGTCTCGGTGCCGTATGTCATCACTGGTAACACACAACTATCGAAGACTTTCGATTTTAGGCACTGAGGTATTTTTCAACATCAACATCAACGGCGAGTATATTACTCACCTTCGATTTGCCGACGATATTGTAGTCTTGGCAGAATCGCTGGAAGACCTTAGCACTATGCTCGAAGACCTTAATCGAGTTTCCCAACAGGTGGGTCTTAAAATGAACATGGATAAAACGAAGATCATGTCGAATATCCATGTTGTGCCCACCCCCATTGGAGTTGGGGGCTCGACTCTCGAAGTTGTAGACGAATATGTCTATTTAGGACAAGTGGTCCGGTTAGGCAGGTCCAACTTCGAGAGAGAGGTCAATCGGCGAATCCAACTCGGTTGGGCAGCGTTCGGGAAACTTCGCGACGTCTTCTCGTCCAAAATACCTCATTTACGCTTACCGTACTGGAATTCTGAGTAAAATATGCGTTTCACCAAGCTACTTTCCGACATGCGACACACACGGCCGCACCAGCACAGCTGTTACCTCTTCAGATACACCTCAATGCCGCCAATGTTTGCGCGCCTCACTTCATCAGACAATCAGTCATCAGGTCAGACCATCAGATATTCATAATGTCTCGGAGACATTTATGGTGAAATCTGTCGAATGTGTTTGCGATACGATGCTACCCATGTCTCTGAAGAGTACAGAAGGTTGGGCAGCACCACTGACCTATAGACACTGGCTTTGGTAGAGACTTTTAAATCTTGCGAGTGAAAATCTTTACCCCGTAATTTGCCATAAGCGGCAGCAGCTGCACCTATTCTGGAGTTTATTTAAATGCCAAGCATTGCTTTGTAATTCAAGGTGTTGTTTGGTTTGGCCACTGTTCATAACCGGTCGCATCGCTTATCATCAGGCGAACAGCAAGCTTGTCTCGCCATACACTACAATAAAAAAAAATGTAGGCTAATTTACTTATAATGTTACGACTCGCCACCTGGTTTCACCACATTGGCATAATTAAGAATCAGTGACTTAATATCGACAGACGTTCTGTTAAGCCACGAATTGCATCATTGTTAAAGCGAGTGGTAATTCATATTGAAAATACACGCAACTTTCAGTCAGAGGTATGTTCCATATATTAAAAATATAGGTACTATTAGTAGGGCTCTCTTATTATGAGAAGCTGCCTGGGTAGGAACCAACGCAATGTCTAATCTCCACAGCAGTGTAAATGCACTGTTGTATTCCGGTTTGAGAGACATAGTGGCCTGAGAAACTATTGGACATATTGAAACTGACTCAAAACTTATGTAAGATCAGGATGGCGAGCGCATTGGAATGCCAAGCATTGCTTTGTAATTCATGGTGTGGTTTTATTTTGCTTCAGTCCATTAGCGTTCTTCTCACTTACCTTACCATCAGGCGAATGGCCTTTTCTTCACGCCATTGCAATAAAAAATCACTTTACTCCAAAGTTAATGGGGCTTATTACCCACTTTAACTACTTACTCATTACAGTATTTATCATTAAGATCGGTTCAATATTAAGAAGAATCAAAAACATATTACACTGTTATTCCAGTGGCGCGAACTAAAAACCATTTTAAAACAGCGACTTCATTCTGTATGAAAATGTTTTCGCTCGTGACAAAATAATGGAGCTATTGTGTTCGTTGTTAATTGGTTCTCGCTTTCAACCGTATCTGGACCCACAAACAATAGAGCTCAACGAAACTGTTAATTTTTTGGTTACGCATTCCTCACATAATTAACGCGTACCCAATTAATCATCATTGAGCGTTGTAGGCTATTAACGTGTACTTCGATTGTGACAGTTCGGAGCCTCGCCTCTGGGTACTCGACTGCCACATATGTTTATTTTTTAAAGCTTAAGTATTCACGGCCTACAAGTAAGTATAATAATAATGGTTTCTTCTAGTTATGCGAATTTTACCCATTGAAAAAAAACTACTTTTTGAGGATTTTATCGCGAACCAGTCCAGTCCCGTTGCTATAAAAGCTGTAAAGTAATCAATAGGTCACGTCGGGAAGTTAAAAATTGTATAAATAATTCAATGTGTAATAATAATAATCGACTGATTCGGTGGCGCAGTTGTATTACAGTAAGATTGCAAAGCTGTAGTCTCAGGTACGAATTGCAGGAAAGTAATATTTTCTCACTTCATTCTGTCATTTATTTGGTCCGTACTGGTGTATGGTTCTCTCCAATGCTTTTTGAGTATTATCTATTTAATCGTTTGGTACCATCAATTTTGAAAACTATACAGAAAACACAGGATATTACAGTTGTACAGTCAGCAACATAAGTCGTTACACATTCACGAGATTTGGAATTGTCTTATCATCCAAAATAATAATTATTTTCAATATTGTATGGCACTTTTTGGCATAGATGACTTTACTTGGTTATATTTTACGACTACAGAGTAGTGTGTACAAATTTTAATTCATAAAAAGGTTATCAAAAAATGTGAAGTGTTCAGTGACTTATGTTGCTGACTGTACATCACATCACAGTCTTTCATATGTAGGCTATACTGGGTATCTCAAGACTGCTACCGAAAACGAAGCTGGGTGGGTAGGTTTAGTAACTACAAACACAATGCAACTAAAAATTTCGCAAAGAAACGCGACAATTATTTTTTATGATTTTTTAAATATCGTCATTTTTGGGTGGTAAATCCATAATTTTTGCTAAAATAATAATTTTAACTCTTTTATACCTTAGAGTATTTATAAATAAAAGGGTATACACTATTATTTTAGGAAAAAAATATTTACTACCCAAATATGGACAACATCGTGAGGAAACCTGCATACCATAGCGATTTATAAGGATTTCTATGGTATGTAAGTCCGCCAACCCGCACTAGGCTAGGCACTATATGGCCTAACCACTCTCAATCGTATTTTCGATTGTAGAGTAGGCCCGTGCCCTGCAGTATATGGGCTGATAGAGAAATATGGACATAGGAAAAAAATACCAAAAAAAATAGTCGCTTTTCTTGCAACTTTTTCTGTTGCATTGTGTCTGAAGTCGCTTAAACTACCACCCGGCTTCGTTTTCGGTAGCAGTCTTGATATACCCTGTATACGCCTTTTAATATGAATTCTTTTAGCAAACAACATTTTTTCCATGTTAAAATTATGCTTCTCGTGCCTTCTTCTAGGTTACTGTTTCCATTAAATAAAATAGCCATTGTATACTCAAACAAAATGTAGAGGTGTGAGTTGTCAATACAATTTATTCCGTATCTATTTACTTATAAAGTCTTTTGTTATTGTTGGTCAGTATTTTTGTCTTATTTGTGTTCATATCGTGTTCGCCTTTGTTATATTCCTAATCGTGTGTTGTTTTCTCTGTCTTTGGGTCTTTATTTATCAGAATATATTATGCAAATTCCAGGTGCTTGAGATGCTTACTATTTATAAGTATTCCTTTTGTGTTCATTTTATTTTGTTTAATATATCTTGAAGAACCGCTGTAAACAGTTTTGATGACAACTGGTGGCCTGTTTTACGCCTTTAATTCTCGTTTAATTTTTAAGGTTTCTCCACTGGCCTCAACATTTACTTTGTTAGTACTGTTTTCGTATGCTTTATACGTTATTGATATATTTATGATAATTTTAAGGAAATCCAGTGCCTTACAAATGGGTCTGTCACTGATGCTGTTGAAGGCTTTGCTGTTATCTACAAACGCTTAACAAAAGGATCTTTTGAATTAACTATTTTCAGTACAGCAGATCGTCTAACCTCATGGAGCGCCCGAACGCGTTCTTATCAAAATTATAATTATACTTTTTCTCTCTTCAGTTTTATTAAATAATGGTTGTTGTTTTTATTATAAACAATGTGTCAATAGATATACATTTTTTTTAGTTCTTTATTTCAACACGCGCTAGTTGCATTGTTTGTCAAAGTTTTATTAAAGCACAGAGTTAAATAATGCTTGTTAGTGCTCTGTTATGCATTTAGTTTTCTATGTGCTCTGGACTGTCCTTTTTAAAAAGAAATACATAATATCAGACTTTCTTTCAGGCAGCACCATTTTTTTTTTACTTTATTAACTATTTAACTCTGTGTAATTAAATTTAGGATTATCCCTACTAATATAAATGTGAATGTAAATTTGTTTGTAACGCTTTCACAAGAAAACTAATTAAACAATCATCAGGAAACTTTATACACATTCTTGAAGGTATTAAAAATAATATAGGATAAATTTTATGCTTTTTTTACCATTTTACACTAAGCATTTCTTTTGGCTATATTATATATTATATATACTGGGTGGAATCGCTTATCGTCCGGAAAATTTAATAGTGTATTGTGTATGTGAAATTAACGTTATATACGAGATTTATCATTAAAAACTACAGACTACCCCATAAACAACATCAGTACAAGATATCCCCAAAACGCATATTATCTAAATCACCCTACACTTAAAAGTGCAACGACATGTCAATACTCAGGCGCGCGAGTGTATGAGTCACGCCACACAACAGCTGACTGTCGCGCATCGACCTTGAACTTACTTTGCGCCTATTTATCGGTATTATTACTCTAAATATTACCATATAACATTTTGATTTATTTAGAATTTTAGTGTGTTAGGATCATTTAAGTAAATTTAGTTGTTGGTAAGTTGTTAAGATTTACATTATTATTTTAATAACGTACCTACTATCTTAGAAAAAGCTGCATATGTTTTTATTTAAACGTTTTAAGAAAGTCGAGAATAGACGACTTCGCTGTCGTAGGTCACGGATTCTTGCATGATTAGGAAGTCTGAACTTACCATGATCGAGTAGCCTCGGATAAGTCGTTAAAATAGTTCTTGTGCTGGGAACTCGTGGATTCATCATTCATGATACCATTCCTACACAAAGACTGCAGATGTTCTGGATCTGCATACATCCTTCTTGCATGACCCAAGTTTTCATTGGATCGAAAATAGCATATCATTATTGTCACATACTCACTGTTCGTGTAATCACTCATTTTGACCGCAAGAAACTAACCAATAACCAAAATAATTTCGTACAACGTCACTCGGTACCGAATTTCGCACGACTGAAGAAGTGGCAAGATCCCTGGAAGGTGTCGGCGGCGCGGGAGCGGGCGGCGCGGCGCGGCGGCACGCTTTGTACTTGCGCTTGCGGCGGCGCGGCGCGGCGGTGAGGGCGGCGCGATCAAAGGATTTTATTACTTAGATTTGGAAGTTTCTACTCGAATTCATATTGTATAAAGTAGGGTAACAATAATGTGTATTTATGAAGATTTTTTTCATTTATGTCATCTTTCTCTAAACAACGTTGTTTTATGAATAACTTATTCTAAATTAGTAACTAGTAGTGGTAAATTAATTTTACACTACATAAACAAAAACATAAAAAAATTAAAATAAGTATGCCAAAGTGTTCTAAATCATGTACTTGCCATGCACAATTTTTTTCGTGACGATAAGCGATTCCACCCAGTATACAGGGTGGACAAGAAAACGGCGCACCCGCCAATATACATTATAGTATATGGTGAAGGAATCTTAATTAAGACGGATTTGTATGGCGCTAGCGAATATTAAGAAAGATGCCGAGAAAAAAAAAAACTAACGTTACACATGCTACCCTTTAACATGTTTAGCTAAAGTGATTGAACCTTACAACTGAACGGTAGACATTCAACAATAAATAAGCAGAGCTCATTATTTACTTATAAGTCGTGCGATTGTGTACATGACGCTCAGGGTACATAAAAAAGATATTAAATTAATACTGCCAACAGTCACATACATGGGTACTAACCCCACACTAAGATACAAATCTTGTGTCGCGGGTATTAGAAAAATAATTATGGTTCACGAAAATTATTTGTCTTGGGGCGGGAACCGAACCCGCGGTCTCTCATTTCACAGGCGGTTCTTACCAACTGCGCCACGGAGGCCGTCGGTGACTCATATGGGCTGGTTAGTTGTCATTAATGACCACCAAAATAGTTAACTGACCTTGTAATGTAAACCGTAATGACCTTGATAGGCAAAGCTGGAAGCGCAGGATCCGCCAAACCCCGCACGAAAACACTATCACAGTTTGGTAGCACAAATAACTTTTTCTTTTACATTTCACATAACACAAGTTACATCAAAAGCTATAAAATTGGGTAATGTTCAAAGCATAGTTAAATTAATAAAATTTACTCAAAATAACTGAAAACGAATTCACAATAATATGCACACGACTAATACATGCACACGCGATCGCAATCCGAATTCAACTAATAAAAAATAAATTATTATTTTGATTCTTGAAAGATAAAGGCCTGTTCACATTAGATACAAAGCTTTCCTATTTGAGTTCATAATAATTCATCTGAACAATTAGTATTACTACTGTATCAGACCATATACGTGCCACTGCAGGGCACGGGGTCTCCAGTGCAGTAAATTAGTAGTTAGTGTTTATTGATTTTACTAATTTTATCTCAAATAAGTCTCATATGCAAATTCTATGATATAATGGTAGACGACATTTCTCTAGGTATAAGAATTTAGAAGAAATTTTATCACTTTAAAGTAACATTATTTTCAAAATACATTAAAATAATGTTAAATACAATAATAAGCAAAGTAAATAGGCAATTTGTAATTGACTGGATCGGCTGATGACATATTTAAATAACATTATAAGCTCTTGAGCAAGTATCAGTATCAGTCCAATAAGACCTTTTTTTTAACGTAACTTTTATATCGGAGTACTTAATCCAATTAAGTTATATCAAGTGTGTAGTGTGAACACACCTCAAGATGTCGGTCTTCTTTTGCAAAATGCTAAAAGTTACCGACAAAGAAATTGCCGCCTTTCGGCACGCACTCACAAACGGCGGCGGCGACCTCAAAGGAAGAATAATCGAGCCGCGTTGGATCCGACAAAGTACACTATGACCGGCGGCTTCCTTTGACTAATAGAGCCGAATTGGGCCATCATTTTAAAAATATTATTTTTTATTAATCAGTGTCATCAGATTATTTTTTCAATGAATCTAAATTATTTAGAAAATTTAAATGTTATGTAGGTATTACCAAAACTTTTCTAATTATAATTAAATTCGCAATCTTACATGATTTAAGCGATGACCAGTGTGATTTCTTGGTATCTTTCAGTTTGGATTTGTGACACTAAGGAAAATAATGACAAACAAAATAGTCAATCCATTCACGATGCAACTGCACCTAAAGTTATTATGTTGTTAATTTATTGACGCTTAAATCTAAGTACGTCCCTGTTTAACTGATTGATTTATTTGAAATGAAACAAAAAATATCCTTTTTTGAAGTTAGAGAAGGATAAATTATACAGCTAAGAGTTCATGACCTTACCCATGTGTAAACAGCGGTTAAAGCGAAGTTTAAGAAAGTTTTGATGCTGTTAAAAATGGTTTTCGTGGTATATTTCGTTAATCGTTCAATAAACGACGAAACGAAAAAATACGTATGTATTTAAATCTTGTTCTTCATCCATTCCAACTGATTTTATGCGAAAAAGTGGTGATTAAACTTAAAACTTTAAACGGTCATAACTTCAAAACGGATAGGTATTTTCCAAATATTATTTTTTTATTACGATATTAATATTATGTCCTTGTACCCAACTGAGCAAGTGCGCCATTTATTTGCACTCCATGTATATATACTGGGTGGAATCGCTCATCGTCACGAAAAAAATTGTGCATGGCAAGTACATGATTTAGAACACTTTGGCATACTTATTTTAATTTTTTTATGTTTTTGTTTATGTAGTGTAAAATTAATTTACCACTACTAGTTACTAATTTAGAATAAGTTATTCATAAAACAACGTTGTTTAGAGAAAGATGACATAAATGAAAAAAATCTTTATAAATACACATTATTGTTACCCTACTTTATACAATATGACTTCGAGTAGAAACAAATCTAAGTAATAAAATCCTTTGATCGCGCCGCCCTCACCGCCGCGCCGCGCCGCCGCAAGCGCAAGTACAAAGCGTGCCGCCGCGCCGCGCCGCCCGCTCCCGCGCCGCCGACACCTTCTACTTTCTAGGGATCTTGCCACTTCCTCAGTCGTGCGAAATTCGGTACCGAGTGACGTTGTACGAAATTATTTTGGTTATTGGTTAGTTTCTTGCGGTCAAAATGAGTGATTACACGAACAGTGAGTATGTGACAATAATGACATGCTATGTTCGATCCAATGAAAACTTGGGTCATGCAAGAAGGATGTATGCAGATCCAGAACATCTGCAGTCTTTGCGTAGGAATGGTATCATGAATGATGAATCCACGAGTTCCCAGCACAAGAACTATTTTAACGACTTATCCGAGGCTACTCGATCATGGTAAGTTCAGACTTCCTAATCATGCAAGAATCCGTGACCTTCGACAGCGAAGTCGTCTATTCTCGACATTATTAAAACGTTTAAATAAAAACATATGTAGCTTTTTCTAAGATAGTAGGTACGTTATGAAAATAATAATGTAAATCTTAACAACTTACCAACAACTACATTTACTTAAATGATCCTAACACACTAAAATTCTAAATAAATCAAAATGTCATATGGTAATATTTAGAGTAATAATACCGATAAATAGGCGCAAAGTAAGTTCAAGGTCGCTGCGCGACAGTCAGCTGTTGTGTGGCGTGACTCATACAAGCGCGCGCCTGAGTATTGACATGTCGTTGCACTTTTAAGTGTAGGGTGATTTAGATAATATGAGTTTTGGAGATATCTTGTACTGATGTTGTTTATGGGGTAGTTTTAAATGATAACATACACAATACACTATTAAATTTTCCGGACGATAAGCGATTCCACCCAGTATA
The DNA here is from genome assembly GCA_009982885.2 of Hyles vespertilio. Classification (NCBI taxonomy): domain Eukaryota; kingdom Metazoa; phylum Arthropoda; class Insecta; order Lepidoptera; family Sphingidae; genus Hyles; species Hyles vespertilio. The sequence continues at coordinate 16,162,227 of CM042833.1, forward strand.
CCGGGTATATCAAGAGTGCTACCGAAAACGAAGCCGGGTGGTAGTTTAAGTGACTACAAACACAATGTAACTAAAAATTTCGCAAAGAAACGCGACAATTTTTTTTTATTTAAATATCGTCGAGTTTGGGTGGTAAATTCATAGTTTTTGCATAAATAATGATTTAAAGCTTTGTGTATCATAGCGTCTTTAAAAATAAAAGGTTGTACACTATTATTTAAGAAAAAAATATGTATTTACCACCCAAATAGGACGATAGAAAAAAAATAACAAAAAAAATCGTCACTATTTTTTGCACAAAATTTAGTTGCATTGTGTCTGAAGTCACTAAAACTACCGCCCAGTTTCGTTTTCGGTAGCACTCTTGATATACCCTGTATATATATATATATATCAGACTTCAGACACAATGCAACAGAAAAAGTTTCAAAAAAAGCGACAATTTTTTTTTTGTTATTTTTTTTCCTATGGCTATATTTGGGTGGTAAATACATTTTTTCCTAAAATAATAGTGTATACCCTTTTATTTATAAATAATCTAAGGTATAAAAGAGTTTAAATTATTATTTTAGCTAAAACTATGGATTTACCACCCCAAAATGACGATATTTAAAAAATCATAAAAAATAATTGTCGCGTTTCTATGCGAAATTTTTAATTGCATTGTGTTAGTAGCCACTAAAACTACCACCCGGCTTCGTTTTCGGTAGCAGTCTTGAGATACCCTGTATATAAATTTATATATAAATTCAATACAAACATCCGTAACCATGTCGTAATAATTGTTTTAAATACTAAGGATAGGTCTTTCAGTACGTTTGGAGTTACAAAAATATGACCGTAAAAATCACACTAAAGTAAATTAAATTAATATAAAACATTTTCGGAAACTTTGCGAGTGATGGTTAATTTCAGGAACACTCCACCAGCGATGTACTGGAACGCTTGCACCACTTACGTTGGAGCACTTTACCCGCTTTCCGCCCTGTCTATACATTATGTCAATGGCCATAATGCTTAAAATAACATGCAATGCATCGTTATAACTTTTACTTTTACTTAATAAAAAGGAGACTGGCGAAAATGGGCCTGACCTTACACTTATGAAAGATTCACAAAATGAAAATATAATTTTTGTTTGTTTCTTATCGATACATAATGTGATGTTTTACCATGGGTAAATGAAATTAATAATTTATTTAGTAATATAGATTTTCATAGCGGTCTATCATTACGCCACCTTCTAATAGGGAATATGCATGCCATTTTTTTATATTTTTAATCAATTCTGTATGTTATTACATTATCAGAAAAAAATATAAGCCTTTGAAAATATCAATAAAAAAGTACAAAAAAATATTCAAAATTGCTATCAGTTTCGAAGCATTTAAACGCCATGTTGGCGCGAACTCGCTGTGACGTCAGAGGGCACGATATGAACAACGTAGTATTTGGATTAAGTTTCATTCATGAATTGCTACAGAACTTTATTTCGTGACAAAATAATCCATTTTATTTAATAGTATAAAGAAAGCACAAAGTAACTCATAAACAAACGTAAAACAACAAGCTAAAACTTCATAAGAACGTGCCCTCTGACGTCACTTTCCTTTTCAAGCAATAGATCGCGTTTCGGAAAAAATGCCCGGCAAATTTGAAATGTCATTTTTTAAGTATTTATTTTACCGATTTACAGTTAATAAATTTAAAAAATATCTTTAAGGTATATTTCTATATTAATAAAGATTACAAAAAAAAATATTCTGACTCATTTTGAAGTCTGATGCATATTCCCTATTGCCAACATAAATGACAAATGTCTCGAATTCAAAATACTTTAAAATGGTTGCATATAATAAAATGTCCGTTCCGGTAGTTTCATTATGTAATAAATACAGATTATCACTTTACTCCGATTTGGCGCACAGATTGTGTTTCCTAATTTCGATGTACATGTCATATACCTATAAAATAATGCATAACTGATTCTGTAAGGCTAATCCCAAGGTTGTATGCAGTTTCGCCCGTGTCCTTTGAATAAAAAAGGCATTAGCCTTTAATGCTAGCGGATGTAAGTGGTTCCAACCAGCCACTTTCAGGGTAATGACGAGTAGTAGTATATTATGTGGCAGTTATCCGCTAAGGAATTTACGTCCTTGCTTCCTACCGGTCACGACATGACAAGTATTGGCAAAGTACCTCCAAAATTGAACTTACGACGGTATTTTTTATGGTGAAACAAAATTCAAGCGTATACGAATAATACCAAATCCCCCAATTCTAGACTACACTGAGACGTAAGCGGGCTGCCTCTGAGAATATTTGATTTGAATACGTGCGGCAAACATAAAACATATTTGTAGTTCCTGACGTAAGATCTCTTCGGATATACCAAAAATAAACTTTTCCAGCGTAAGAGAATTATGACATTGATTGATAAAACGAGTTTCTGTGGGTAATGGGGTCATTAGTATTCCTATCAGCCCACTATGTGTTGGGGTTATCAATGATATCGATACGACACGCAAAGAAATGTTACGCGAATATTCGTGGTATTTTCACAATCGACTATTAGAAATGTATCAACATCACAAACATCTGTGTTATACAAATACATTTAATTCGAGATAAATAAAATAATGTATCTTGAAATGATATATCCAAGCTTTAGATAACATTTTGTCAAATTGCACTGAAAGCGATGCTATTAAATAATATAAGTTAAACATTGATGATATCGTATAAAAGTTGAATTTCATATAATATGTTATTAAGCACATAAAAATAATTATATTATCAACAAATATTAACTTGGCATTCAGATGCTTTCGATGGTTCTTTCATCTTGCCAGCCACATTGGAGCTGATAACTTACCAAGCAATCACGACCGGAACTTCATTAACCCCGCCGCACATGCTCACACTCGCATTGGCCGTCACGAGCCGCGTGCGAGTGGCAATATTTAAAATCTATGGCGCAGTACCAAACTCCGCATTTGCTACGCATTTACGTGTCGACGCAGGACGTGAAAGCTAGTATAAAATAAATTGGGTGAATATTATAGGTGCACCCCGTACGTACTAGAACGCCATAATTGTAAAGTGATATAATCTTCGTAGCTTATATCACTTAACTGACCACGACAACCATTCATTCGTTGAAGAATTCTTGGGCTGTGTTAAAAAAGCTGATACAATACTGAAAAATATCTGACAGTGATATTTGTTCTTTATTTTCGTTAACTTAAACACCGGCCCATTAGCTCAGTTGGTTAGAGCGTCGTGCTAATAACGCGAAGGTCGCGGGTTCGATCCCCTCATGGGCCACTTACTGATGACGTGAATCCACAATTTTTGTTCTTTTTGCATTTATTTGCAATTATTTTAAACGCTTGGCAAACAAAACTCCAGTCATTTATTCACACACTTTCATAAAAGAGATAAATCCAATGGTGTCAAACACACAAGCAGTTTTCCAAACAATCTTTAGTTGTACAATTTTTTCAGATGCCCCTCAGAACGGGAATACGCGGAATCTATACAATATGATGATAATTTTATTAAGAACATGGCAATTCCTGATTTCTATTCTACAAATTTTATAGTAATACTTTTTCATATAGTCATTGTAAATAGTTTATGACTGATAGTAACACTAACGAAATCGTAATAAGTATTGATGTACATATTTACATGTAGATTAGACAAATCGCCGGTATAATGAATGAACTTAATAACTCCGAATTTGGCCAAATTACCTTTTACCATTTTCGTAAACCCCAAAATGTGCCGCAACTTTTGGTCTTACAAACATTCTTCCCACAACTTAACCCAATCCAAAGTTTCCAAACAAAAGCTATTTTTGTGTTTCAATTTTAAAAATGGATATGTTCAAATGAACGCTAAATGTTATCATAAAAAGTAACTAACTTTATAAATAAATGAACAACGTTACTCCGGATCACTTGAGTATGGAATGAATTAGCTAAATTGAGTTATTTAGTGCTTCCACAAACGAAAATATTCTAATTAAACTAGTAAAATTGAAGGAAAACTAAAATAACTTGAGTTATATAGGAGCGCTGTTTCGTTTTTAAAATATATTTTATTTATAAGAGATTCCAATCAAGAACTCATAACTTACGTGTTTAAATATGACTTTAGTTTCAAAACTCAATAAGTGTACTTAGTTGACCCAAATTCGTGTATTTACATCCATCTAATATATGTAAAAAACTGAATAACTATTATGAAGAATTAACTAACTACGGTATGTTTGTAATATCTCGGTGTGGCAAAATTAGATAACTTGGTTTTTAATTTTAATAATATTTTTGGTTCAAGAAAGAAATAAGATTGATTTAGCATAGAATTTACAGCAAACACGCTTAAAACAATGCAACAGGAAAAGTTGCAAAAAAGCGTCAATTTTTTTTTGTTTAACATCATAAAAAATAATTGTCGCGTTTCTTTGCGAAATTTTTAGTTGCATTGTGTTTGTAGTCACTAAAACTACCACCCGGCTTCGTTTTCGGTAGCAATCTTGAGATACCCGGTATATGCTCCTCCTAAAATTAATTAAAATTCTCAGTCAGAACTAGAGTGCCTTTAGTACCTTCTTCAAATGAATCCCTTTATTATTATTGACATTCGACAGCCGGTAATACAGGCTTTGATTTCAAGATAGAATTCTTAAAACTAATAATATAAACAAACAGAGAAATATGAGCGCGTAGCTAAACTATCGAAGGTTGGAATTGAAACTCCCAAGCAGTTGTCAGGGTGATAGCATCCCAGCTAAATTCCAAGTTTTAACGTGGGTCCATTTAATAGTTAAGCTCTCAGTGTAAAGCTCTAAATCAATTCGAAATCCTTTGTCCGGTAGTTTCGGTGTAATGTTTCAATGAACGGTAATACTCGGAATAATTTAGGTTTCCGAGTATATCCGTGTATGATTTATATCGTACATATCTTCTAGAAGTAGTTTGTAAAGTCTGTGTGAAATCAAATATCCTGGGCTAGATCTGTTTGCTGGCAAAATATTCATGTGATGAGTAAATATGTGCTTTGGTTTCAGTGGCCCAAATTACTATACTATCTCCCAGTGGCGTAACAACCCTATTGGGGGCCCGTGGCAAAATTCACCAAACCTGGGGCCCTTCGTAAATGTTAAAAAAAATATTTTTTAAGGTGCGTGGTAGCCTGTTTGTAAACGGACCAGACGTGGCCGTTCATGTTCATGATCGCGGGTTTGAACCCCAGGGCACACCTCTGTCTTTTCGGTGTCATATGTGTATTAATAATCACCACCCACTAAAACGATGGGAGAAAAAATCGTGAGGAAACCAGCATACCATTACGATTTGAAAGAGTTTCTATGGTATGTAAAGTCCACCAACCCGCACTAGGCCAGAATGGTGGACTATATGGTTTAACCACTCTCAATCGTAGTTAAGATCGTAGGGGTGGCCCGTGCACTGCAATGGGACTTATATGGGCTGATACAGTACCGCACAGATTTTTTTAATGACATGGCTTCATTTTTCACATCGGATTTTGAACATAAACCACTTAATGAAATCTAAAAAGTATTCTCTAATAAGTGCTTTTGTAATTCCATTTTCGTTTCTTTCTATCACACAGTACTGATAAACTTCACAATTATATGATATGTTTTAGAAAAATCTTGAGTTGTATCAAATATAATGGAGTTTTAGGCCCAAAACAGCAATTAGCTCGTTGGTATTCTCGGACTTCAGTATTTTATCTGGCCCTTGGACTTATTTCATCATTCCTCTAAATCAGTATTACATTTTGCTAGTAACTGCTTTATTACGGCCAATGTCCAATGTGACCGCCATTGTTCAACAACGTGTGGCCAACGCATTGCACTACAGTCTATAACTTTGGCTCTCTGTCCGATAAGCTCATTAGGGGTCTTATCATATCGTATATCATAGAGACATCGAGCACAGCATATCCATATCTCGCTGAGCGACCATAAGCTAGTGTACTGTGAGTGTTCAAGTCTCAGCACCGTAGGTCGCACTAGTTGAAAACTATCATTTTCAAGTTTTTGGCAAATGTGTTAGGTGACGAGAAGACTCGTAGCCTCTTTCTCAAAGTTGTTTTTAATGGGTCTGACCCAGGCTACATAAAGCGACAGGTTTTGAATCAAGGCGGTGGTGGATCATTACTTTGGTTTTGTCGAAGTTAATTTTAAGACCTATTCGCTGTGAGGCTGAATCCAGACCGTTAACGTTTATTATTTATTGGCACTGTCTCTTAAGAAGAGACCATTGGGTTTACAGTGGTTGACTACCTCCGTGGCGCTGTCGGTGGGAAGCCGCCTATAAAATGAAAAGCCGCAGATTCGATACCCGCACCGAGAGGAATGTTTGTCTAGCCCACAAATATTTCTTTCGGGTCTGGGTGTTTGTGAGATCGAAAAATCTCTTGTTGTTCCTGACACCGTGTGGCATACAAGACTAGAACTTAGTGTGGGGTCATGACTATGTATGTGACTGTTGGCTGTCATTATCATTATCATTTTTTCAATAACAAATCGTTTCACTCCGTCATATTTGTTTTATTACACTTATCTGCATTATCTTATTATACTTATCTACAGGTGGTAGGTCTCTCGTATGTGACAGGCTGCCTGGGTGGGTACCACCGCAATGTCTATTTCTCCCGTCAAACAGCAGTTTAAATGCACTGTTGTGTTTCGGATTGAAGGACATTGTAGCCAGCGTAACTACTGGACATATTGAGACTTAACATCTTATGTCTAAGGATGGCGAACGCAGTGTAATGCCAAGCATTACTTTGTAATTCAAGGTGTTGTTTGGTTTTGCTACTGTTCATGAGCGGTCGCATCGCTTACCATCAGGCGAAGGGCATGCTCGTCTCGCCATTCACTGCAATAAAAAAAATAAAAAAAGACATAAAAAGTCCTTGGCTAATAAACGTAGGCCTGCCCCTAGAGTAACCCATCGACCTGTTGAAAGCGGCCTGGATCCAGCGACTACTTGCAACACCTAGTAGAAGCTGGGCTATTCGCCTTGGGGATGGCATCCAAGGTTGCTGCCGGCACGTGGACTTTAAACTTGAGACCTTCACGTCTTCAGAATCGCCCAGCATTTGTTTTCAGCTAGAAATAAATATCTAGACATAAAATTCTAACAGAAAACGCGATCTTCATATTCATCGGATTTAATGCATATCTCTCTCTAAAACTATATAATGAAACAAGGCCATCTTCCAAATATACAAGAAACTACTAATCTCTCTCAATGTTGTTCAGTCCTATTCTTTTTACTGCCCTCTAGCCATTTAGGCACGTACTTCTATACTACTTCACTAGATTGTGTAAACGGCCTCTATTGGAAGTTCATCGTCGAGTGTAAATTAAAAGCATGTATATTATTACACTATATTTTTATAATATACCGTCAAACAGGGCGAGTTGGACCAATTTTCAGCGTCATGCTCCAATTTCATATAGAGATTTTGCATATTTTAAGCTGATTGTGTTATCAAATCTTTTGTCATGTTAGGTTCTAAATATTTAAAAGAAATAACTCCGTTTTGCATATTTCGCTATAATGTGGGCCAGTCCAAATTAAACAGAGAAAAGGCGCAGAAAATAGGGAAAATCTGCTAAAGTTGTCGCCATTTATATTTATAACATGAGGTAGGCAATTGTGAAAAGTCCTTAAGTACGTATGACTTTCTTGTAAAAAAAACCGTAACGCTGCTTTATGAAAATCCTTTCTTATCAATTATTGTTATTTTAAGTAATATAATGACTTTAAAATAAAAGTAAAGAACATTTAAAAACGGATTTAAAAATATTTGTCAATCTGTTTTTCCGCATCTTAAGTTGTTACTTCACTCATTAAGTGAAGTGATTGTTGTGGTTGAGATCTGAAATGGTTGGATTATTTCTGATGGAACCTTCACTGAAAAGTAGCTAATTTTCAATAGTTTAAAATTGGTTACTCTTATTTCAGAATAATAAAAGAATATAAAAATATTATATTCTTTAAAAGGCAGTCCTTCTGCAGGTATGAGGTGGACTCTTAGGCTCATAATTCATAATTTATTTCTTTATGAATGGAGATCGTGAAAACAGGGTCCATAAAGATTGAGACCGAAAGCGCGGGTGATAGTTTGAATGACTACAAATACAATGCAACTAAAATTTTGGCCTCAAACAAGATATTATGTTTTTGTATTGTAAACATTATCGTGTCTGAGTGGTAAATTCATAGTTTTTGGTAAAAATAAACCATCGAGTACCATCCATCCATCCATCCATCAGCCAAAGGAAGTCCACTGCTGAACATAGGCCTCCCCCAATGATTTCCACAGAGACCTGTTGGAGGCAGCCTGCATCCAGCGACGTCCCGCGACCTTTACCAGGTCGTCGGACCATCTTGTGGGTGGACGTCCTACGCTGCGCTTTCCGATACGCGGCCTCCATTCGTGCACTTTCCGACCACATCGGTCATCAGATCTCCGCGCTATGTGCCCTGCCCATTGCCACTTCAACTTGCTAATCCGGTGGGCTATGTCGGTTATTTTAGTTCTCCTACGGATCTCCTCATTTCTGATTCGATCTCGTAGGGAAACCCCGAGCATAGCCCTCTCCATAGCTCGTTGAGTGACTTTGAGCTTCCTAATGAGGCCCATAGTGAGAGGCCACGTCTCGGTGCCGTAAGTCATCACTGGCAACACACAACTATCGAAGACTTTCGATTTAAGGCACTGAGGTATTTTGGACGAGAAGACGTCGCGTAGTTTCCCGAACGCTGCCCAACCGAGTTGGATTCGACGATTGACCTCTCTCTCGAAGTTGGACCTGCCTAACCGGACCACTTGTCCTAAATAGACATATTCGTCAACAACTTCAAGAGTCGAGCCCCCAACACCGATGGGGGTGGGCATAACATGGACATTCGACATGATCTTCGTTTTGTCCATGTTCATTTTAAAACCCACCTGTTGGGAGACTCGATTGAGGTCTTCGAGCATAGTGCTAAGGTCTTCCAGCGATTCTGCCAAGACTACAATTTCGTCGGCAAACCGAAGGTGAGTGATATACTCGCCGTTGATGTTGATGCCGAATCCTTTCCACTGCAAGAGCTTGAAGGCATTTTCCAGCGCGGCAGTGAACAGTTTCGGAGATATGACATCTCCCTGTCTCACGCCTCTCTGTAGTGGAATAGCCTTCGTACTCTGATCTTGTACTCGGACCGACATGGTGGCGTTGTTGTATATACACTTCAACACTTCGATGTACCGATAGTCGATATAGCACCGCTGGAGAGACTGTAGCACAGCCCAAGTCTCGATCGAATCAAAGGCTTTCTCATAGTCCACAAACGCTAAACAAAGCGGCAAGTTATATTCCTCGGTTTTTGTATAACTTGCTGAAGCGTATGGACGTGGTCTATGGTACTAAAATCTTTTCGGAAACCGGCTTGTTCGGGAGGCTGGAAGTCATCAAATCTGCGTTCGAGACGATTTGTGATGACCCTCGAAAACAACTTATAGACATGGCTCAGGAGCGAGATGTGCCTGTAATTCTTCAGCAAAGTGTTATCACCTTTTTTGGAGAACAGTACCACCACGCTCCCGCTCCATGCCTCTGGCGTTGAGCCCTCGAGGAGAACGGAATTGAAGAGCCTCTGAAGGACTTTCAGTATCGGCGTTCCGCCCGCTTTCAGAAGCTCTGAAGTTATTCCGTCCTCGCCCGGCGCCTTGTTGTTTTTAAGTTGCTTCAGGGCCATCTCAATCTCACACAGGCTGATGTCCGGGATATCATCGCTAAAGTGTCGGATCAACTCGGCTCTCGGGTCTTCGGCCGAGCTAACAGCAGGTTTGGCAACCGAGGTGTAAAGCTGTCCGTAGAACCTCTCGATCTCCCTTAATACCTCTGCCCTCGTCGATACCACGCGGCCGTCTTCCGTCTTCAGCCTAGACAACTGGCTTTGCCCAATAGATAAGTCTCTTGCAAACACTTTGGAGCCTCCGTTCCGCTCAATTGTCTCCTTAATGCTCACAGTATTGTGAGCACGGACATCGTGTCGCAAGGACTTCCAGATCCTATTGAGCCGCCGATATGCTTCGGCGTCAACGGAAGACTGCAGCGCTAAAGATCGACGTTCGGCCATGAGGTCAAGAGTGTGGATCGAGAGTTTTTGTGGTCTATCTCTACGGCGAGGTCTAAAATACTTAGATCCCACCGTATGGACAGCTTCTACCAAACCGCTGTTTAGCTCGTCCACTGCAAGGTTTTCTCCTAGACAATCAAAGCGATTTGTCAGCTCGAGTTGAAAGCTCTCGGGGTTTTGGATATGGGCGCGAGTAGGTCGGAGCGTAGATTTCATCATGCGACGCCTTTCCGATTGGACTTTGATATTCAGTGTGCCCCTAACCATTCGGTGATCACTGCCGGTTTTCACCCTGTTGATCACAGAGACATCTCTGAAGTACCATAGCGTCTGTAAAAATAAAAAAGTATACATTATTATATCACATAAAACTATGTTATATATTTATCAGTCAAAAAGGACGCGACGACAGGTAAAAACATACAAAAGAATTAGTCGCAGTTTTTTTGTTGTGTCTTAAGTAACTAAATCTAAGACCTAGCTTGATTTTTGATCGTAGTCTAGGTATACCCTGTATAATGTAAGACAAAAACTTTAGATTGTATATTTATCTATAAAAAATAAAATATAAAAAACAATCAAATACTTTTCTCTACCATACAATAAAAGTTAACAAAAATGTACCTACTATTTTCTAGTAATTCACGAGTAGGATCGACACAAAAACATTTAGTCGAATTGAGAACTTCCTTTTTTAAGTAGGTTAAATATATAATTCGCGCGTATAGCCAACAAAATAAATATTGATTTTAAAATTTCATAAAATTTAGTAATTTTTAACACAATAAAGCGCAATATAAATGGAAAAAGTAAATTAAAAGAAACCCCAATGGAAAGTGATTTAAGAGTATCAGAGAATTACAAAGACTGAAAATAAAAGGAGAAGAATTAGAAGAAAGATTAATGATAGGAAAGAAAGCAAGAATCACCATTCATTATGCCCCGCCTAAGCACGCACTGAGGAACGTTGCAGACGGGATATAATGTGTGAGTCCGTTCCTTGCAAACCAGACATTGGTCTTGCCAGCGACAGGGGCCGGATATTCGGCCGTAAAATGTTGTATTTCGGCCGAATCTCGGGTACGGCTCGAGCCCGCTTTGGGGCATAAAGGGTGAAGAACCTTTATGCCCCAAAGCGAAAAAAGAATCGTCGTTTTTGTAGTATATGCAAGCCACTGACGCACCAAAATTAGGTAGAAATCACGATGACTTCGGTGTGTTAAATTTAAACTTACAGTATGAATTAAACTAACTCGCATTAAGTAATCGGTAAAATATTTTTTGTACCAGACCCTGGTCCAACCCTATACACAAATTATATTCGTGTATGAGGGTAGGTTTGGGCACATCGCGGCACTGAGTGGTAGCAGCCCCGTGGTAAGTACAGATATAAGAGCCACACGGTTCTTATCTCTCCATATCACCACTCGTCCAGCCAGTAATTTGGTTCCCATTTGCGCTTTGGTCAATGTACTCAGTTAGGCGGGAACGGCCGGGAACTTCCGGTTAGTATAGTATATAGTTATAGTAATTATCCATCCACATTGTATAGCCCTTAAATTCCAAGCCCTGTATCAACCTAAAAACGACGGGTAGGTATCGCTCCGGATACAGGGTCGGAATTTTGCGACAATTCGGAACCACAAGTTTCAAACCGCCACAGATAGCCTGTCTGAGCTTCGCAAATCTCAAAAGTTTTTATGTCAACCGCTGCAGATTTGTTGGGTGTAAGCTTGTTAATATCCAACCAACCTTTTTATGACCAATGTGGTTGGTTGCACTATGCTATAATGTAATTGTATTAGTGGTTACCTGTGTATTAGAGTGTTGCTTTCGAAACTCATCTAGGCGGAGAAACGAACCTTATTAGTAATTCAATAAGCAATTGGTATCAGTAGATGATGTAATCGACTAAGATCACCACATATTAGTCATAGTCATAGACATAATCTTTGTTGTTACTGTAATTGCTGCTGGGCTAGATTAGCTCCTGTACGTCGCGTCACCCTAGGTTACATCTGAAAACCAGCGCTGTGTGGTCGCTTCTGTTATCACACAGCAACATGCTGAGATGTCGACCTGTTGTCGCGGGTGAGCCGCGCAACATAAGTACCTTACTGTTTTTTTTCCTTTTTTTTTTCTATTTTTTAATATATATGTTACATTATTTTGTTACATTATTGTATTGTTTGCATTGTTATAATTGTACTGTGTTGTATGCGGCTGATTTCCGCGATAATAAAAGTATTTTTCTTTCTTTCTTTTCTTTCTTTCTATGAATAAATATGCCTAGGCCGCGTTAGTTGCGAAATATTTATGCCCAGGTGACTATTAATTTGCAACCAACGAGTAATCAGAAGAAAACGATTGTAAGACATGAAGAAAAAGCCAGGTGTTCAAAAATATCTATGGTAGTTTCCCAATACTCTTCTATACTGGGTTTTATTATTATACGCAGTGCGATTCTAAAAGCAAAATACCTGTACAGTTAATCACTATCAATCTCTTTCCATTGAGTGACCCTACTCTGTGGGCAAAGCCTGTTATCAGCAAATGATTGGTCATTTGCTGGACAACCCAGTTGGTTTGCCCGCAAATCTGTTCCATTATTTTCCTATCCCATATAGCCATGAATGGATAATATGGGTCGGAATAATGAACTCTGGGTCCAGAGTTACTCTCAAAAGATTCCCTGCGCAAATTCGACGGAATAGGCGTGAAAACGTTTGGCACTAAAAATCATATAAATCGTTGAGCTTATATTTACCACCAGTAAAACTAGTTGTTAGTGGCGGCGAAGGAACAAGCGGTTGTGTTGCAGTTTCTTCGGGCTCATCTTCAACTGCAGCCTGGACGATCCTCCGAATAACCCTCGGTATCGGCAAAAGCAGCGATATTCCGCCATCAAAATCACTTCCTGAAAAAATTCTAAAATGTTCAAGTATAAATGCACGCTGGCTACAATATCCTTCCAACCGGAACACATCAAAGCATTTATACTGCTATTTGGCGGGAAAAATTGGCATTGTGGTGGTACTTAAGCGGCCTCTCACAAACATTTGTCAAAAATTACTTACTCAACTCAACGAACCTAAACAAATATCCAGATTACAAATACAATCAGAATAATCCATTATTTTATTTATTGCCCTGGGCATATCATTTATTGATTTTTGAACCCTTCCCCTCATCACGGACAGTCGGGCGGATTATTCAAACGTAAAGATGTTTATTTATTAAACAAATCTCACATTGGCGGCAGTGATGGGTAGTCAAAGATAAGTCCGAAACTGCTTGCAGTTAATTGTAATTGACTGGTACTTCTGTAACATAACAACTTATTTGAACAACTAATGAAGCCAAATTAGGAATGAGCTTTAAAAAGTACATTATCATGGCCTACGTTCAGCAGTAGACTTCCTCTAGCTAAAGAGAGAGATATAGAGAGACAGAATAAAAAGTACAAACACACTTACAACTCAAGAAGCAGCTCCGAAGGTAGCGCATCAGATCTAAAACATAAAATGAATAATCATGAGTTGAATGCTACAAGACCTTTTCTGTTACATTGACAAAAATGATCAAATACGAATTTACCTTTCAGGGTGTGAAGACACCGCTTCCACAGCTACCGCGGAGCTTGCAGCCAATTGATAATGAATTTGAGACCATCTTCGTTTGACACGCTTATGAAGCGAACGTTTCAGCATGGGAAAGGTTACTCAGCTGCCCCATATAAGGGTCACATCGGGATGAGAATGCTGTTTTGTTTAATTTCGAAATATAATAAAATTATTTATCGATTTTATTTTAATAGTTATTATTACTTCCACCTTTTTGGATGCTACAACATATTAACTATCATAACCGTGCCATTAATTAGATAAATAATATTTCAGTTTTGATTCCCATACATTAACGCCACTCACTTTTCGTCTCTTTTGAAATAAACTCGTATAAAAAACTCGTAGAAATTACATATTTATTAAATTAGATATCAAGTTAATGTTAGAGAATTCGAGAATTAAAACAATGCGTAACATTGTTTTCTGAGGATTTCAATTATATGATATCGATTTTCCATCATTAGTGTCGCGTAAAGTATAACTGTTACAAAACTTCATCTGTACCCCAAGCAGGAACATTTTGAAGTATCGTATAGTAATAGTATCGTGACAACGATTACTATACTATTACTACAACAATACTATACGCCAAAAAATATTCGTGCTACCACTTTTCATACATTTGTATAGTAAAACTATAAACGTTTCCCGCTGCCATAATTTAGTTCCAAATACGCTCACAATGGCGCTGTTCAAATGCCCATACAAAATTTTACTATTACGATTACTATACTATAGAGCCAAATGTTTTTGAAGTATCGTATAGTAATAGTATCGTGACAACGATTACTATACTATTACTACAACGATACTATACGTCAAAAATTATTCGTGCTACCACTTTTCATACATTTGTATAGTAAAACTATCGCTAGACTATACGATTACCATACTATAGTGTCGTAAACGTTTCCCGCTGCCATAATTTAGTTCCAAATACGCTCACAATGGCGCTGTTCAAATTCCCATACAAAATTTTACTATTAGGATTACTATACTATAGAGCCAAATGTTCCTGCTTGGGGCACTGTTCTACTCACGCCCCCCGTCTCACGGCAACTGGTGGGGCCTCTTCAGTTACATATGGATGTTTAAACGTACCGAATGTGCGCTTCGTAATTTTTTGAAGAAATCCAAATCTTAACCATTTTCAGTGCTGTGGCCAAAATTATTCTCATTCGTGTTTCAGTAGCAGTAACAAAAGGTATTGATATTCAATTTTTCACACCGTGCATTGAAATACTTACAACATCTATTTTTCAAATATATTTGATTGGCGTCTAGAACATCCCACGACGAGTAAATTTAAAAAATCGTGTCAAATATCATTTGTGTCGCTATCTTATGAAATATTTTTATGTATAAGTTGCTAATACACTTCTTTACTTGCTGATCCAGGGATAAGGTATACAAAAGTATATATACTGGAGAGTGGAGCTAGTTTACACATAGTATATGTCATAATATTTTTTATTATGTAACTAACTGGATAAAATTACTAAAGATAAATTAATGTTGAATTTGGTTGAGAAATTTATTTACTGCATTGATTTATTATTATAGGAAAACTATGCCGAATATTAAGAAAATTAAGACGAGTGAAGATGTATTAGAGGAAAGAAGAATAGCTAGAAGAGAAAAATATAAACAATTAAAAAAGAACCTGAATAATATGCCATCGAGAAAGCTTAAAAAAGAGAAACCTATATTAAAAAGAAAGAAAATAAAAATGTTAAGAGTATCAACCAAATGTCTCCGAAAGAGCAAAAATTACTAAGACGGAAGTGGAAAGAAAGTTCCAAACGTTATCTTGATTAAAAAATTTTAACTAGGTCGGCATGAAAAATACAGTACAACTTAAAAACACAGTAGGATTACACTAACCTTTCCATGATATTTCATCATTTTCACGAACAATCCACCACGTTTAATTTATTTTGTTTCATAGTCCAAAGTGTCAAATTTCGCGGGCTTTGTCAACGTCAATGACGTTTTATTAATATTTTCACTATGGAACGACTCAAGAACATCGAATCAAACAACCAGCTTGGAGACTGTCCCGCCCTCACACCCACCACTGTAACTCCTATAAGCCAGGATCAACAGTGGCACGCAATGTAATGACACCGAGCATTGAAGCTCGGCGAGTCTCCGGGAATGTCTAACTTGTCTTTAACCCGCAACGAAATTAATCAGAAAGTTAAATGAATAGGAGGAGTTGGAAATAAATTATTGTCCACTTCCCTCCGTGCAAAGCGGGTGACAAAACATTGAACTGAAGAGGTAAATAACCTCGAAAACAGACTTTTACAGCCGGAGAAGCCAGCTGTAAAGCACCACGGATCAAATCATTATTACATTTAAATGGGACCTATTATGTGAACTGTTATGCTTGATTCCAGTAATAGGTATGGCAAAAACGCCGGAAAGCACGGAAGTTCTTTCTAGTCTCTACAAGGTCCATGTAGTATACAACTCCAGATGATATTTGCATACTATCTAGCATGGTTTTACGCTCATTATGCCAAAGACTACACTCCCAAAGTATACGATGCGCGGACTGCTCATACTCGCAATTAGGTGTTGAACATGGACACGCAGGCGACGCAACAAGCTTAAAAGAGTATAGTTTAGACTTAAAGTTACCATGGCCCGTGAGAAATTGTGATACGCAATAATAGACATCTAGCCATGTCTTTGTTAAACGATCACGTACGCAAGGAAAAAATTGGTATAGATGCCGGCCCTTCAAAGATACCTCCCATCTATTTTGCCATTCATCTAATAGTTCGCTATATACCACTGAAACCGGTTTAAATAATCTGTCAACTTTTAAAAGTTCACGTGCGGTAAAAAAACTTTTATCCATATTCTCCCTATTAAAGTAATACATCGCGGCGCGACGTTGCACCTTCAGGTCGACTGGAAGTACACCCGCTAGGACAGGCAAAGCTTCGGTACTAACAGTTCTATATGCCTTGCACAAGAATATCAACGCCAAACGTTGGCTCTGGAGCAGTTTTCTTCGCACAGCACCGATAGTAGCCCTATCAGCCCATACGGGAGATCCATAACAGATACATCCTAAGTAAGTTGCTCCATAGATTATTTTTAGTGTATTGAAAGATAGCCCCCACGTTAATTTTGATATTCTTGTCAAAGCAAAAAAGTTCCTTTTCGACTTTTCCCCGACGTTCTTAATATGTTCAAGAAAGGAGAAATTCCTTTCTAAAATTAAACCAAGATAAAAAACCGATTCCTTTTTTTAACAGTGATATTATTAAATTTAATTCGCGGCTGTGATTTTAAAGTTCCTTTCAGAAGTAATTGGAACGTTTTTTGTGGTGCAAAGGTTAAGCGATTTTGATGGCCCCAATCACATATTAGTTTTAAACACGCGTCCGACATAATTTCTAATCCCGACCTACTATTTGACTATAACCAAGAGGCCGTCGTCCGCATATCCGGTCAAAGAACGACGAGCAAGGGAATTGCAAGAAAATCATCGAACCCTAAATTCCACAAATACCTAAGACCGAACCTTGTGGACAGCCAATCGTAAGTGGTTTCGACACAGCATAGTGTCCAAGTTTAAGTTTTGCTGTTCCGTGCGAGAAATACGACTAAATAAGTGAATATATATTTTTAAAGCAACCTCGTAATTTCAACTTAAGAAGCAGCATCGGCCACCAAGCGTTGTCGAAAGCACCGGAGATGTCCAGAAAAATACCGAGTACATATTTGCGCGTCGATGTACTTACAGCTCTTCTAACCGATATTGCCGCGTCGATAGTTGACTTACCCGTAGTAAATCCGAACTGATTTTCGTGAAACTTTGGTCCACCCGGTAGCAATCGAGGGACGATAAGACGTTTTAAAAGTTTACCTAGCGACGGTAAGAGTGTAATAGGTCTATACGACTTAGGATTATGTGGAGATTTATCGCCACCCTTGGGTATTATACGAATGAAACCGGTACGCCATACTCGCGGAAATACCCCTTCAGCAATACATCTGTTATAAACAGTGAGTAATGCATCGCCGGCCGATTTACACGCTTCTTTGATCATTTTATTTGTTATTTTATCGTCACCGGAAGCCTTGTTTAGGGGCAAAGCTCGTACAATTTCGCTAAATTCATCAAACGACGAGAGATTTGAATCGGAAGAGTTCGGTACCTCCATAGCCCACATCCTAATCTGCTTGTGGTATTCTGTATCATTTTCAATATTATCATCCGGAATTAAGGATTGTAACAGAGCCTCCGTTGTCTCCTCAATACCAGTTGTGAAGTTGTTGTCAATTTTTTAATTCGCAATATAAGCCAAATTGATTGACCTATTCGCTTTAAATTCATGGTATAAAGGAGACCACGGACCCCCATTATCTAACCGGGCCACAATTTTACGTAACAAATTACCTTTCGATTTTTGGACGGCCGCTTTATAATGTGATCTGGCAACTCTCAGTTTATTTAAAGCAGATGTAATTGCTTCCCCTGTGACACAACGTCTCTTAAGCCCGTTGAAACGCCTACGCGCTCTGCGAAAAGTCCGACGTAGTTGGACCAATAAGTCATTCCACCAATCGCACCTACGAGTGTTAGTGATGGAACCTCGACCGATGGTAATGTCTGCGCAATATGTAAAAGTGTCCGACATAATCTCGGCACAGGTTTCAGCAGATAGATCATTGCGAGTGAAGTCCCCAGTATGCCGAGCAAATAGCGAGCTAAATAAATCCCAGTTAGCAGCTCTAGATTTATATCTAAAATTAAAATTATTCTGTACCGGACCCTGTGTCAATCTAGGCAAGAACTCGTACACAATCAGGCGATGGTCACTACACGACGCGTCCGGCAGGACGCGCCACCTATCAATACGGACGTCTCCACTAGAAAGTGTGACATCAATAGAAGATTCGCCCGTAGGGCTACTGTAAGTAGGTGGTGCATCGGGGGTGTTGTGTATTTCGAGATTCATCTCTGCAATGAAATCTTCTACAGCGCAACGTCGCTCGGTATCAGTGGAGCGATATTTGCCACAAACAACCAGCTTGGCTGTTTGCGATCATTTTAACACATAATCGAACGTATTTCGTTAAATATCTGTGTAACTGTCGAGAATATAAACTTTGTATGCACCGGACGCCAGTGTAAGGTACTTTTACATTTCCGGTCGCCCGACAGGTGAGGCTCAGTTATTTCGTATCTGCCCGATATATAATTTTCGACTTAAAAATAAACAAAATATTGTTTTCTTACTACATGTCTTGATTTTATTTTCCTCCGTATTGTTTTTATTTTATTTAAAATGATTTTAACATTATTCCTGTGACAAACTTAAAATTATATCCTACTCGATGTGAACACAGCATGCGTAGTAGGTACTATGTGTAAGTTGCTTTAAAACGTATTATTGTAATTACAATTATTTAAGAAGGTAAGGTTTCGTGAGGGCGAGTGATGGCCGAGATTTGTTTTAAAATTTGGCAGATAGAAGCTTTTGCGGTTAATTAAACGACTTCCAGAGCGTGGAACTGCTAACCCAATACGTTCTAGAATATCGGGTGCGTCGATAAAATTATGTATCAATTTGTATAGGAATGTGACATCTGCGACTTTCCGACGCACCTGTAGTGATTCCATTTTATAAAATGACAAGCGTTGCTCGTATTGTTGTAGCTGTAAGCATCGGTTATTCTTAAAAGTGAGATGATACAAAAACCGCCGCTGGATACGTTAAATCCTGGAGATATGTACCTGGTAACCAGGGCTCCATACTGTACTACAGTATTCCAAGATTCCCCTTACAATTGTGTTAAAAATTAGAATCGTGAGAGTAGGTTGGTCGAAAATTTTCATTTGACGGTTAATAAACCCAAAAAGTCGAGATGTCCTGCTGGTAATGTCATTGATGTGGTGTCTGAAACTCATTTGGCTGTCAAAGGTTACTCCCAAGTCCCTAATCGTAGATACCTCTGTTGAAGCGATATTATTGATAAAGTAAGTTACTTGATGCCGATGTTTTCTCCGCGTGAAATTAATGAAGTGACATTTAGTCTTTGGTGATTATAAGTGTAGGTATTAGAATAAGCACTCACTTCCAGGAACTAACTATTGTATATTTTGTAAATTAACACTTAATACATTCACAGACAGAGTAAAATTATAATTATGCGTCTCGGAGCGAGATGTGCTCGTGACGAGAGATGGCAGACTGTCTTTTCTCATCCAAATAAACCGACCCTTTTATAGGACTACCCGAATGAGGATCGGTGGGGATAAATCTTCCAGAAAATATATTTAAGCCATAAAATAGGATCTATCCTTTCAACTAAAAATTAAGGTCGGCCCAAACATCTGGGCTATTGTCCAAACAGAAAGGTTTACCCAAACATGTGTACTATTGTCTAAAAAACATAAATTTGTTGCAAAGGATTGCCGCCACTAAAGAACTTAACTATAATAATACAGTTTTATTGCCCCGGCATGAACATGTCACAACGGTAGTAGGGTTGGGTCTAATGGACCCGTATAAAAAACGCCATAACATCAATAATTAAAATAAATTTTTGGATAAACAAAAACAACCTTGTACGAGATATAAGTTTTTAATGACATTTTTATAAAAGTATGAAAAAATTGAAATAAGACTATTATTTACGGATTTTATCGCGGATTTAGTTTAATTTTACATTTTTTTTTTGAATTCCCGACGTTTCGATCACTTTACAGCCGTGACCACGAAAGCTGTAAAGTGATCGAAACGTCGGGAATTCAAAAAAAAAAAAAATGTAAAATTAAACTAAATCCGCGATAAAATCCGTAAATAATAGTCTTATTTCAATGTGTAACATTCGCGTAAATCTAAGAAACCAGTATGAAAAAACTTTAATAAAATAGGTAACCTCTGTCTTAAACTAAAAAAAAAATAGAAAACAAACTTTTTTCACAATTTTAACGTGGTTCCTCATCAGGTTCTCCTAAAAATCTCTTACCCTTTTGCGCCGCTTTTGCTACGCTTTGTCGTGGTATTGTTGTTCTTCTTATGTATTATGTATGCGTTTATTCCAGACATTTTGAGCTACTGGTTGAACACCTGGCACTTGTGTTATGATATTTTCCGCCCTAGTTCGGACATTTTGGCGGGTAGGCCTCTGCTGCCACTTGGTCCCGTCTATTCCAAAAAAATAAGATGTTCATATCTGACTTTCAGAGGTGGTGGTAGTCAAATAAGTATCAAAACTGTGCTGGTCAGACGTTGAAGAATGTAGCTGATGGCATAGTTCAATAAGGGGCACATCGTCACTGTCCGTATCAGATACATCTTGATCGGTGTCACTTTCCTGGTTGCGAACACTCAGATGATCTTCCTCTTCATTTTCTGATGTAGAATTTTCATATTCGGAGTCGGATTCTTGCATAATAGCTAAAATTCGCTGCTGTTCGAGTTTTTCGCGATCCATAATTACAAAGGTTCTGAAAACAATAATACATATAATAATACATTTAAAAAAAGACGGCGCGAAATTACGACACCAGGTGTATAGTTGGGTCTTATTTACCTTTCTTGTGTTTATCCGCGTCTATCCACCGCTGTATACACGATACCACTGTAAGGCGATATTTGAAAGGAAGAGAAGACCATTAGCTCCAGCTAATGAGAAGTGTAGCAACGTCGCAAAAATATTTTATAGAAATGCGTGCATTTTCAAAAGGCGTGGGTACTATAGACCCAACTGTGCGATCGCCGGGTTAAAATTGACTGCAAACTGTGTAAAAATAAAGCTGAAAGAAATGTTATTCTTGATGCATAGTTTTATTCATGTATACTTATTTGGACCAACTTACTGATAAAAAATTTACCCCGAAAAGCAGTAGTTCTACTTACCAAAATCTTCAATGCCTGTTTAGTTTTAAATCATTTCCCCAAGCCCTGGAAAACTGCTAAGGTTATTGCCATTCATAAACCGGGCAAAGATGCGTCAGTAGCCTCTTCTTATCGCCCGATAAGCCTACTCCCCTGCTTAGGTAAGCTCATTGAAAAGTGTATTTACATCAGACTTGCCCGCGCAACTGAAAAAATGCTACCGGATGAACAATTCGGCTTCCGCAGCGGCCATTCTACAGTGCAGCAATTGGCCCGAGTCGCCGAGACTGTGTCGCATAACTTAAACCTCAATAGTTCAACAGGCATGTTCCTACTGGACATCGAGAAAGCATTCGACACAGTTTGGCATGAAGCCTTATTGTACAAATTAATCACCTTAAATACTCCTATGTCATTAGTAAAAATGATACGATGTTACCTTTCGGAGCGTTCTTTCAAAGTCCACGTAGGAGACTACTCTTCTTGTTCTAAGCCCGTCCCAGCAGGAGTCCCCCAGGGATCTATTCTTGGTCCGTACTTGTTTTTAATATTTCTCCATGATATCCCGAAGCAAACACGTACAAATTTGGCTTGTTTCGCCGATGACACGGCTTCTTATACATCATCAATGGACATTGATCTAATTATCAGCAGGCTGCAGTTATCTATTGACCTACTTTATTCCTATTTTAATAAATGGAAACTTAAAATTAACGCTTCGAAAACTGAAGCCATCTTATTTACAAGACAACGATCAAATCCCACCCGAAATATCCAAATTAACGGCTTTAGCATACCATGGAGTAAGTCTGTTAAGTATTTGGGTCTTGTAATGGATACTAAATTGAACTGGTCAGAAAATACAACTACATTATGCTTAAAAGGTATGAAGGCCTTAAATGCCCTGAGTCCTATATTAAATAGAAATTCTTGTCTCAGTAGCAATACTAAATTGAGTATTTATCGTACCTTAGTCCGGCCCTGCATTACGTACTCATGTCCAGTATGGAGCAGTACGTGCGCCACGAATATTAATAAACTGCAGTTAATACAAAATAAAGCAATAAAAATATCTTATAATACTCCTTATTACACTAATCTTAAAAAACTGCACGATAAAATTAAGCTACCTAGTATACATTCATTTGTTTACAAATTATCAAAAAAAATTTTACCTATTCACTAACCCTAAAAGTAAAAATAAGCTGATAAATAAAATATGCATAACCCGTCAACGCAACTTAAAATATATCGACAAATATAATCGTTACAAACTCCCGCATCACTACTTCCTTTCTGATGAATAGATAAGGCGTTGTGTCAGCTATTTGCGGTCGATTGCGGCCCGCTGGCCGGTGGCGTGCGCGCAACACTCGCCCGTGTGTCGAGGCATGCGCGGCGTGGTGTTGCGTGCGCGCCGTTGACTCGCGGGCCTTGCTCGCACGCATTAAAACATGATTAACTTTGTACTTACCTTTGTTCCCGCTGCTTGTTGTAAACAACAGTTCGCAAACACAGTGGCCGAGTTTTTTGCAGACTACCTCCTAATGTGGTTGAATGATATAATTGTTTCCATCAAGTTTGTAAATTGTATAGCGTTTGCTAAGCATACAATAAAATATAATGATTGATTGTTGTTAAGATGTAAAGTTATTTAGGATTACTTAAGTTACTCTTCTGTTAAAAGATTTTTATAAGGGTTTCCAAACCCTAAAAATTAAGAAGTTTTCATTGCTTTGGATTAACAGGACTCACAATGTACACTTTTAATTCAAATGTATTATAATTATTAAGGTAAATAAAGATATTTTAAAACAAAACAAAAAAACACTTATTTGGACCGATTGTCACGTGACCGTTTTTTTTTTTTGGTGGCCTATGATTATGATTACAATTAAAGTTTATGTATTGTGCAATTAAAATGCCGTGTATGTATTTCCAATATTCAAGAAACCTTTTAATGTGTATATTGGATTTTGAGAGTGCCTAGTAATTAGTGTATGTATTTGAGTAAATGCTTACTAAAAAATACACCAGTTAATCATTATTACTTACTTATAAAATAACGATCATGTTCTAGGCTACATTAATAATAATTATTGTAGTGTAGAACATATTGAGGGATCTCTATTTCGCCAAGTTTTATGTTTGCGGGGTCAAAGTCCTTTGTCAGCTGAGCGGCAAAACTACTCGTGCATGTACAGAGTGATCGAAAATTACGAAATACAAAATCGTGATTTTTGACAAAACTATCAGGTGGATTTTTATCTAACTTGGTACAATGTTTCCTGGGGTGGTTACGAACATGTGGACGAAGTTATTTACAATATGTCAATATCACGCGGTATAACGCTGGGTCATAAGTTTGACTGTAGCATTGATTCCGGGATGCGAAAGTCGATGGACGGTGTTGAATGCAATTCTCCTAAACGGCGTGGTGATGAATGGTCGAACAGCTTGTGTTGATACGTCACAGGTTATAGGGATGTCCGTGCCTGGAATCAGTATTCGTTTCAATTGCAAAGACGTATTTTCTTTTAGCAATTTTCGAAGTTCTTCGTCGTCCGCCTGCGAGTCAGCGAGTGCCTTGAAGTCTAGAGTTGTTTCGAGCTCTTCTACGCGAGACAATGCATCAGCGACAGGGTTATCTTTTCCAGCAATGTGACGAATATCCGTTGAAAACTGGCTGATGAAATCTAAGTGTCGAAATTGGCGTGGTGAGCATTGGTCTGATTTCTTCCGAAATGCGAAGGTAATGGGCTTATGATCAGTATAAATAGTGAACTTTCTCGCTTCTATCTTGTGTCTGAAGTGTTTGAGAGCAAGATATATAGCTAGGAGTTCGCGGTCATAAGCTGCATATTTCTGCTCGGTGGGACTCAATTTCTTCGAGAAGAAGCCCAGCGGTTGCCAATGATTATCCACAAACTGCTGCAGCGCTGCGCCGGCGGCGTAGTCCGATGCATCACACATTAATGCTAACTGTGCGTCGGGTTGAGGATGAGCAAGCAAGGTAGCCTCCGCGAGACTCTCCTTGCACGCGTCGAAAGCTTTTGTAGTAGCTGGTGTCCAGGGCACAGGAGCATTTCCTTTAAGGTTCCCCGGGAGTAGGTCGTTAAGCGGTGCTTGAGTTGTGGCTGCACCTGGTATGAACCTACGGTAGAAATTAATCATACCGAGAAATCCACGTAGCTTTTTGACTGTGTCTGGTAATTTAAACCGTTGTATATCGACAACTCTGTCTGGAAATGGTTGAGTACCAGTTGCAGTTACCATATATCCCAGGAAACGAACTTCTTTCTGACCAAAGATGCACTTGCTGGGGTTGATGACGACGCCATATTTCTTAAGACGATTAAAAACAATTTTCAAATGCTTGAGGTGCTCTTCATGTAATGATGATACAATTAAAATATCATCAATGTACACGTAACAAAAGTCCAATCCCAGTAGCACTTCGTCCATGAAGCGCTGGAAGGTTTGGGCTGCGTTACGTAATCCAAAACTCATGTACATAAACTCGAAGAGTCCGAATGGAGTAATGATGGCTGTCTTAGGTATGTCTTCCTCTGCGACTGGTATTTGATGGAATGCTCTTACTAAGTCAAGAGTGGAGAAAATGTTCTTCCCGTGCAGTCCTTGTGCAAAGTCCTGGATGTGTCGTACTGGGTATTTATCGGGTTCTGTCCGACTATTGAGTGCCCGATAGTCTCCACATGGTCTCCACTCATCTCCTTTCTTGGGAACCATGTGTAGTGGAGAAGCCCATGGACTTTTTGATGGCCGACCCAATCCTAGTCGCAACATCGCCTCGAATTCCCTTTTAGCGGCGGCCAACTTGTCTGGAGCAAGACGACGGGGTTTGTGCGCAACTGGTGGGCCTGGAGTCGTAATGATGTGGTGTTTTGTGCTGTGGCTTACTGTTTTAGGTGCGCCATCCGGACGAATAATATCTGGGAACTCCTGCAGAAGCTCATGGTATGGTGATGAGCCATTAATGACTTTGATGCTTGGTTCCTGACACTCTGTTATCTCCGCTTTGTAGGTAAGCAGGGTGGAGGAGTCTATCAAACGTCTACGTTGCAGATCTGGTAGGAGTCCATAATATGCCAAAAAATCAGCACCTAAGATTGGCTTGGAGACATCGGCTATTATGAACCTCCAAGTAAAATCTCGTCTTAGGCCAAGGTCCAACGTTAAATTAGCAATTCCATATGTAGCTATCACTGTCCAGTTGGCTGCAGAAAGCTCGTAGTTAGACTTTTTATGCGGGCCTTGGATACGATGACGAGGAAACACGCAGATGTCAGCTCCGGTGTCCACGAGGAATTGGATTTTGCTGGCTCGGTCACAGACGAATAAACGGCGTGATTTCTTAGGGCAGGAGTCGTTAGCCGTCATTAACGACTGCCCGGAGCGTTTCCCGTAGCCTTGCTGCATGGTGGAACACATTTTGTTGCCTTCGTATCAAACCGCCAGTGATACCAACACAAATCACGTGGACGTGGACCGCGGCTTCTGGGACGTGAGCGAGATCGTGATCTGTTTCTATCTCGCACTCGCGCACGTGAAGTAGGATCGTTGATTTCTCGACGTAGCAAAGCGATCTCGTCTTTTAAACAGACGTACATCTTTTTCATGTCTTCCGATACCGACTCCTCTTGTTTGGTGGAAGTAGGATGAATTTCGGCCTCTGCAATAGCTGAACGCATTGGCAAGTATTCTAATGCTGCATCTGCAACTTCCGCAGCTTTCTCCAACGGTTGGTCCTTAACAGTTGCTAGGATGGGCTGTAAGACCGTTGGCAATCGTCCTTGCCAAAGTGTACGGACAGTAGATTCCGACATATTCTCACCAGCTAGGTTTCGTAGACGTCGAAGAAACTGTGACGGCTTATCATCTCCCAGGTCCTCGCGTTCCAGCAGCTGACGTGTTCGCTAACTCTCCGATGTACCACAACGCTTTGTCAAAATCGTCTTGAACGTTGTATACGGAGCGTCTTCGGGCGGGCTTAAAATGACATCACGCATTGTGTCTATGATTTTAGTTGGTATCTTCTGTATTATCATTGCGTATTTTGATTTCTCCGAGTTGATGCGGGCGGCAGCAAACGCAGCTTCTGCTATGGCGAACCAAACTTCTAAGTCATTCGATTTGCACTCTGGTATAAATGGAGAACACGACGCAACCTCCGGAGCAGATTGTTCGCTAACGCTTCCGGTGTTCATTATACTGCTCACTTTTTCTATGTTTTACTCAAAAACAATGTCTCTTCCACGGAAAACTCGCGTACTACTATTAAACTTTAACACACTACACTCAAATCACTCTTTTTGCTTCGGGGTCACCACTTTGGTGGTTATAAGTGTAGGTATTAGAATAAGCACTCACTTCCAGGAACTAACTATTGTATATTTTGTAAATTAACACTTAATACATTTACAGACAGAGTAAAATTATAATTATGCGACTCGGAGCGAGATGTGCTCGTAACGAGAGATGGCAGACTATCTTCTTTCATCCAAATAAACCGACCCTTTTATAGGACTACCCGAATGAGGATCGGTGGGGATAAATCTTCCAGAAAATATAAGCCATAAAATAGGGTCTATCCTTTCAACTAAAAATTAAGGTCGGCCCAAACATCTGGGCTATTGTCCAAACAGAAAGGTTTACCCAAACATGTGTACTATTGTCTAAAAAACATAAATTTGTTGCAAAGGATTGCCGCCACTAAAGAACTTAACTATAATAATACAGTTTTATTGCCCCGGCATGAACGGGTCATTACAATTAGGAAACAATAATTTAGAACAGCATCTTTTAAACTAATATTATACAATAGGGTACACAAAAATTCTTACTTTAATAAAACGACTCGCAGATGTTTTATGGTTAAACATCTGCAGTCATATTTTAAAATGAAATGCGTGTTTAAATAATGTTCAAATTACAACTAATAAGCGTGTTATTTTAAAAGCTAAATCTAAGTTGGCGTATTGCAACCGCCACAAGTCAAATTCAGGGTCATATGATTCTTAATGCACCAACTTTGTACATTATTTAAATCGGCCTGAAGAGCTGATATGTCGGATTGGCCGTTAATTACGCGATAAATTTTCAAATCATCAGGGTATAATTTGAATCTAGACTTGATAACTTGCTTGAATGTCATCGATGTACACTATAAAGAAAAGGGGCCCAAGATGGGATCCTTGGGGAACTCCTGAAGGAACATCACATAGCTGAGATTTGAAACCGCGTATATGAACCAGCTGTGACCGATTGTGTATACAGGGTATATCAAGACTGCTACCGAAAACGAAGCCGGGTGGTAGTTTAAGCTACTTCAGACACAATGCAACAGAAAAAGTTGCAAAAAAAAGCGACGATTTTTTTTTTTGTTATTTTTTTCCTATGGCCGTATTTGGGTGGTAAATACATTTTTTCCTAAAATAATAGTGTATACCCTTTTATTTATAACTAATCTAAGGTATAAAAGTGTTTAAATTATTATTTTAGCAAAAACTAAGAATTTACCACCCAAAAATGACGATGTTTAAAAAATCATAAAAAATAGTTGTCGCGTTTCTACGCGAAATTTTTAGTTGCATTGTGTTTGTAGTCACTAAAACTACCACCCGGCTTCGTTTTCGGTAGCAGTCTTGAGATACCCGGTATAAGATTTACACCAACGAAGTAAGGATCCATGGATACCCGCATTAGCTAGTTTCTGTAGCAAACATGTGTGGTTGACCAAGTCGAATGCCTTTCTGAAATCTGTAGGGGGAGAGGGGGGACATTGATACATGGGGCACATAGATACAGTCGACATACATTGAAAACAAAACGCGACAACAGAGACACTCATGCACAACGAAAGATATCATAAATACAATACACATATTAGCGCGCCATCAACGTTCACTCGGCGGTTGGCCCTTGACACGTACAAACACGTTTTTGACGTTTCGAACTAAAATTTATTTGTATACTTTTAACTGCGATTCTCTTAATATATATAGTGTTACTTGTGACACATGAAGTTATTTGGTAAGTACATAATATCTTTCAAAATATTACGTAGACTTAACTTTTTTTAATTACACGTTGCTTTAATTTTATTAAAAGTTTTTTCGATTATTGTAGGCAGGGGCAGATTGATACAAATGTCTTAGGGGCACATTGATACACTGATATGTATCAATGTACCCCTAAGAC
Organism: Hyles vespertilio; assembly: GCA_009982885.2. NCBI lineage: Eukaryota > Metazoa > Arthropoda > Insecta > Lepidoptera > Sphingidae > Hyles > Hyles vespertilio. Next base: position 16,191,126 of record CM042833.1, read on the forward strand.
ATTGATACATTGATATGTATCAATGTGCCCCTAAGACGTATGTGTAGAATAATAATGAATATCTAGTCAGATATGTGATATAATTAACATTTAAAATTCTTCTTTTTTAAAGGAAAATGGTGAGAACATATAAACGCAAAACGGAAAGGACTTCCATCGATGAAGTGTCTGTAGCTTCTGCGATATCTGACGTTATGGAAGGAAAACTATCAATAAGAAAAGCTGCTGATAAATATAGCTTAAAACCTGCAACTTTACAACACATAATTGAAAATAAGAAGAAAAATGCAGGAGAGCGCGTGAGTTTTTTATCAAAGTACGCCTCCCAACAAGTATTCACAATTGAACAAGAGAAGCAATTAAATGAATATGTTGTAAAATGCAGTAAAATGCATTATGGGCTTACATTAACTCAAGTGCGAAACCTTGCTTACGAATACGCCAATAAATTTAATTGCAGTTATTCACCGTCTTGGGATATCAATAAAATTGCTGGTTTAGATTGGATATATGGTTTTCGTAAGAGAAATAATAATATTAGTTTAAGGAAACCTAAGAACACGAGCATTGCTCGATCATTTTCTTTTAATAAGACTGCCGTGGAAACCTTTTTTAATAATTTAGAAAATGTTCTCGCAAGATATAATTTTACAGCTGATCGAATTGTAAATTTTGATGAAACCGGCATTACAACGGTTTTAAATACTCCAAAGATATTGACAGACAAAACCAAATTGGCCAAATTGTGTCTGCAGAGAGAGGCGAATTGGTGACATTTGGAGGAATAATTGTTGGTACTGGCAATAGTATTCCACCAGTTTATGTACTTCCCAGGGTTCATTATAAAACCCACTTTTTAAATGGCGCCTCGGAAGGATCTTTGGGCTTATCATCAAGGTCTGGTTGGATAAACAGTGAGCTATTTATAGAGGTTCTTAAACATATTCAAAAACATACAAATTGCACAAAAGAAAGGCCGATTCTTCTTATTTGTGATAATCACGAGTCTCATATTTCTGTCGAAGCAATTAATTATTCACGTGATAATGGAATCGTTTACTTGTCGTTTCCTCCACACACTTCCCACAAACTCCAACCTCTTGATGTTGGTGTGTTCGGCCCATTTAAAGCAAAGCTCAAAGTAGCTTTTAATGATTGGCATATTAATCACCCTGGGAAAGCTTTAACGATTTATGATATTCCAAATCTTTCTAAGTTGGCTTTTTTTTGAATCATTCAATGCAAAAAATATTACGAGCGCATTCGCTAAGCCTGGAATCGTGCCATTTAATAAATTGGCATTTTCAGATGAAGATTATTCTCCTTGTGAGATTTATAGCAACCAAGAATCACAAGATGATCCTACTAATGATTCCAATTGTACCAATCCTGTTGATCCCGAATTAACAATAATGAACGAGCAATGTGCCACACCAACACCTGCTCAAGAGCCAAAAAATAGTTCGGATGTTTTTGAAATTCATAATATGCCTTCTACATCAGGTGCTTTTGATAGATCTAACAAAACACCAATGACCAATCAATGCATAACTCCTGAAATTATAAGACCTTACCCAAAAATTAACCAGAAAAATACAACAAGAAAAGGAAAAGGGAAGAGTAAATCACGAATTTACACAGATACTCCAGAAAAGAAAAGAATAGAAGAACTACAAAAGGCTAAGGAGGAAGCAAACCTAAAAAAAGAAAAAAGAAAACGTGCAAAGGAACTGAAAACTGCACAAAATTTGCTAGGCATCATTGTTGATCCTATCAAAAAGTCAGGCAAAAGGACTAGGGCTATAACTATGGAATCAGAGTTTTCAAACTCTTCCACTGAAATTTTATTATAGGAATCATTGGATTCTGAAGAATCCAACATGGAATTATCTGATGATGACATTGTTAATACTACCCCACCTGCGACAAATGATCTTCAGGATGGTGACTTTGTTATAATAAAAGTAATTAACTTAGGAAAGAAGCATCCTTTTAAACATTTTGTTGGAAAAATAATATCAAGACACGAAGAAAGTCAAGGAAACGACTTTTTAGTCTCTTTTTTGAAGCTTAAACCATCTGGAACTTTCGTATTCCCAACTATAATAGACGAAGCTTCGGTTAATATATCTGATATTGTTTTGAAGCTACCGAACCCTATAGTAAAGAAAGGCACTAGCAGAACAGCTTCCCTGTTTAATTTTAAAATAAATTTGTCTCCATATCACATTTCAATGTAAATGAACATTTCAATTAAAATGAAACGTGTTTCTTCATAAACATTAAATTCATCATTTCATTCAATCAAAGACATTTAAAGTCTGATTATGAGAATTATAGACTGATTATTTTATTATTTTATTTCTTTAATTTTATTGTGTAGTTTATTGTTGAACTAAATTCTTTGTGTTGATTTATCTAGAACCTAAGTACAAATATTTTACGAAACACTAAATGGATAAGTACTTTAACAAAATATGTAAAAAAAATAAATAAATCTTGTTTGATTTGTGTACTTATTTAATTATCTTAGCTTTGAATCAAAGTGCCCCGTACATGTATCAATCTACCCCATGGATGGGGAAGTTTGATACAAATCCCAATTCTTAGTTAATAGGCTCTAATATTTTTTAAGAATAAATCTAGCAGTTAATTTGACATAAAAAAGTTAGTTAAATAGGTATTGCATACATATAAATACTTTACATTGATCTTACTATCTAGATATAGTCTTTTTTCGGGTAACGTAAAAAATCGTATCAAGGTGCCCCAACTCCCCCTATATACCGCGTGCACTTCCCCACCCTTATCAATTGTGTCTACAATGTCACACACGTACCCGACTAAGTTGGAGTTAGTGGTTTTGGTGGCAAAAAGCCATGCTGATTTGGGTCGATTGAAGACAGCACGTGACCTATTATTTTTTTATTAACAATGAATTCTAAGACTTTGATTATTGATGACAATATGGAGATTGGGCGATATTGGGCAACATCATCCAATCTGCCACCTTTATGTATGGGTGTTAAAACGCTATCTTCCACTGTGAGGGAAACACGCCAGACCGTAGTGATTTTATTATATACTAGCGGCCCGGCCCGGCTTCGCCTGGGTGCAGATACTTTTTTATTTTACTCCACACCAAATACGTGTTATTTTTCGTATAAGCTCTTGTATACCTAAACATGAATTAGCTATCCTACTGTCCTGCTCAATTCCGTCCCATCCCGTCTGTTCATTCACTTCCCGATACGTCGCGTCCTTTCTCTTAATTAACCATCCCGTCTTATACCGTGCATTTACATTTCGTCCTATTAAATCTGTCAGCTATCCCAGTCTTCTCCCCTACCTCCCACTCTATTATATCCAGTTTCTCTCTACTTTCTAAACACTTTATCGATTTTGATTATCCATGCAATATCCCATCTCTTATTTCACCCCCACTATGCTGTTTTTCCAAAAATATTACGCCATTACTCTTGTTAGTAATAAAGAGATGAAATATTAATTTTCGTAGAAATGCACTCACACACACACAATTAACGTAGAAACAATTATATTTAACTGGTTTTTCAAGACCCAGGCAACGCCTAATTTGAGAATCCCTGCAATATTCTCCATAATTATATAAAATTTTTATTTTATTCAGTTCAGTTCAATTTTTACTTTTATGTGTTATTTTATTAAAGATTTTTCATTTTCAAGTGAAATTCTATCTTGAAAAGAGGTAAAACTTAATACATGTGAATATTATTTATTTAATTGTCCTATATTTATGTAGCATCATAATATACTCTTTAGTTTACAATAAATTCCTGAACGTATGCATAAATATTTGACAATCAATTTAAATGTCAACCACTTTTCATTACTGTCATTAATTTACATCTTTAAAATCTAAAATACGCCATAAATCGAATATTGTGGCTATGTGTTGTCGATTCGAAACCTTTATTTAAATACGTTATTTAATTTTAGGGAAGAGTTTACCGTATCGACGCTATGAACATTAAATCTTTGACAGTTACAAACCCATGAACATTTTGTATGGCAAAATGTTTATCCTTTTTTTTATACTTTCGTCAATTCAATCGAGATAAAAACTATCCCACCTTTAAGTTGGAACAAATAACACATATCTACAAAATTTCATTATAATCAGTTGAGTGGTTTAGGAGTCCATCGCGGACAAACAACGTGACACGTGAATTATATATATTAAGAAGATTATAGATAATGGCTTACAAAGATTAACTGCGCAGTTTTTTAAGAAAGTAGGCGGTATTGATTCAGGTCCGGGTCCTTTATATGGGTCTAGACTTTTTAGTTGTGTGAATACTTCGCTTTCGCTAATTACGCAGTTACTGTATGGTGTGGTATAACAAAGGTTAGACCTAAAGGTGACATTTTGGACGTTATCAGGCGTATTTTCCCTGCAGTAAATGCTTTGAAAGTGTTGAGAGAATAATTCGCATATTTCTGATTCCCCCTCTTGCGATTTTATTTCCCAAGGATATTTCGTTAGGTATAAAATTCGATGTTTTTGTTTTATCCTTAAACACCTTCCAGAAGTATTTAGGCCTTCGTTTTAACTCCTCAGCTGCCTGACTTTTAAAATTGATGTAGCACTCTGATATCATAAAATCACAACGTTTTCTAGTAATTTGATATTGTAACTAATCCATTAAATTCCCATATTTTTTGGATTTTTTATTATATTTGGCCTTCTCTTTTAGTGCTACTAGTAAGGGCCGTGAAAACCAAACCGCATAGTTTAAATTACGGGACTAACGAAGTGGAGTATGACGCTCAATAATCGGGTTGAGCGTACTATACAAATTCTCTAGCATTTGTTCAACCGGTTGAGAGGATTTCAGTATTGTGGGCCAGTTAAGTGACTCCAGATCAGCTTCGTGGCTTCGTAATCAGATTTTTAAAAGTTGAAAGACGGTGTATGTGATGGCTTCATTATACGCTCAGTAATGTTGTTAATTACTATATCTAGTGGAGGGTGGTGTGCATCTGGTGAAGCCAAACATGTTGTAGCAGGTAAAACAGAGATACGCGGAAAGCCACTATATAAAACCAAGTCAAGAATTCGGTTATGTCCATTACGTATAAAATTATATTGTTGTAGATTGCAGTAGGCTATAGTATCCAGGAAATAATGATTTAGGTTTGCGGCGGGTAACTTTGGGGTTAAAAAAGTAAAATCTTTATTTTGCTCCCATATAATGTCACCCATGTTAAAATCGCGTGCTACGAGAAACATAGGCTCTATAGTGCTATTGCTTTTACCGCATCTGCCACTATTAATTAGACGTATCAGATTAGTGTAGAAAGTATCCGCATACTCTTGACTGACGGGAGGAGGAAAATAAACAGAACAGATATTTATAGACACTTTACCTACTTTTAGAGTTAACCAGATGTCCTCGCATGATGTTTCCATTTATTCCGACGTAACACTTCATATGATTTTAATACAGCTATGAGGACACCGCCTCCATCTTTTTTGGTGCCATAAGAGCATGTTGAGAATCTATCGCGCCGAAAAACGTTGTACCGGTGATCAAAAATTTCATGATCGAATACTGTAAAATTTAGCCATGATTCCGTTAAAATTATCACATCATAATGATTGCTAACTACAGCTAAGTATACATCATCCGTCTTAGTTCGCAAGCCTCTTACATTTTGGTAGTATATTGATAAATTGAATTTTATTTTACAAAAGTATTTTGGTGGCATTTTCTTAAATGTTACAAAAAAAAAGGAAAATACATAAAAAATATTTAAAGCTTTGCCAGACTATTCAACATTTTACTATTCTACTCAACATTTTTGATGACTATATGGGCCGTAGATATATCTTTCCGAACAAAGATGCGTCTGTTACGTATCCAGTCAAACTTATAACCTTTTTCTTTCGCTGCGGTTCTGGTTGCTGCATGTAGTTTTTTATTTTCTGGGGACAGGTGTTCGGTCACGTAAATAGGGAATTGTTGACCTGTACAGCCAATGTGAGCGGTACTCAATTTTTTGTTACTGTTATTTTTATTGAACATTTTTACCGAAGCTAATAAGTTATCACGAGTAAGCTGGCTGTTTAGCTTCACTACAATGTTTCGTGGACGTTTAGATTCAGGGTTTAATTTTGCCACTCTATGCAATGCCATAATTTCGTTTTCTTTTAAATCGTTGGCCACTGTTTTGCTGATATCTTTTACCAATTTGAGCAGGTTTTCATTTTTATGCTCCGGGACGCCTTGAATTTCAATGTTGGCATCTCTAGCATGTTGTTCCAATTGAGTCATATTTCCACTTAGTTCTAGTATTCTACTTTGCATATTATTATTTTGGCTTAGAAGCTCAGACGTATTGCGTTGAAGTTCCTCATTCAACTTTAGTTGGTCATCGTGGCAGTCAGAAAGAAATTGAATGGTTTGTAACGCCTCATTTAGTTCTTCCCGCATTTTTGAACATCGAGAACCTAGTGCACTTAGTTCATTCTGCATTGTTGATAGTTCCTCTTAAATAGTATTCTTAAAAGTCTAATATTTTCACGACTTACATCAATTCTATAACCATTATAAAACGGTATATGTTCTAAATAGTACGGTCGCGCCTTTCGGTAAGTTCTCAGAATTATTTGATTTCATTCATTTCCATCCTGGAATGACTATTATATACGTATTCTATTTTTATTGTATCTACGACTGAGGAGGACTTACGCTATGCAACACAGTGTTTTTTTTATTTCACTGGGGTCACAGAATGTAATTGTGTTTTGCCACCTTAAAACTATGTGAAATATCGACATAAAATTGTTCAATCACATCAAGTTGAATAGTGAAACGCATTTATTGATTTTACTTTAAAATGACCTACATAATAAGTTAGATAAACCACTCATCTGTTGGCAATATAGGGTCATTTCAAACCCTTTTGGAAAATTAGTCGAATACACTATCTAAAACATTTTATTACTGCCTCTTAAATATTACGGTTTTGTTAAGGAACGTCCAAATTTTTTCTGCACAAGCGAGAGGGCTGAATTAAACCTCCGCTATTTTTGTGAGGAAGCCAATGATTTGTTTTGCTGTACTTTCTAAACTCAGTAAAAATGTTTCACAATGTAATCGTTTTTTTTTATTTATAGATTATTGTATATAAAGCATAAATAAATAAATATATACCTCCTAGTCATGATCGTCTGAATCCAGGTTCATCGTGATATCATCAGGATTTTCAACGAGTCTGCTATTTCCAGTTGAATTTATTGCAGACATTAAGAATGGTAATTGTTTCTAAAGGTAAACAATTACCTATAGAACCATCTTTCAATTGGGCATTCACTAACAATCTATACTAATATTATAAAGCTGCAGAGTTTGTTTGTTTGTTTGGACGCGCTAATCTCAGGAACCGCAGGTTTGATTTGAAAATTTTTTTCAGTTTTGAATAGTACATTTATCGAGGGATGCTATAGGCTATATATCATCACGCTATGACCTATAGGAGGGAAGCAGTAGTGACATTTCTAGCAAATACGAGGAAATTTATTCGTATTTTGTGGTCCGATTGGTCGGTTCTAAATTGATAGTCGGAATTAAACATTTTGATCGCCGTTTTGAAACTTGTAACCCGGGCGGAGCCGGGCCCGACCGCTAGTCTCTTATAAGCCGCGCGGAACATACGAACTGATGGGTTATTATTAAAACCACATGTTGCTCTGATAGCTCCGAAAAATAGTTCAATGTGACCTTGACTAAATTTGTAAGTACATATGTAATTTAGAGTACTGTTTCCCTATGCAATCAATTTATCGTATAATGAAATGGGTCATACACAAAACGAGGCGAAAATTTGTATAAAAAAAACATGGTCGGGATTTTTACGAAATCAGTCTCATTTAATATGATATTATCAGAATATTAAAATTAAAACATAAAACAAGATCGTTTCCTCGATTAGGCTAAAAAATGAAATTATAATATATTTTTTTCGAGCACAGAAGGGTGTTGTGTTTACACAAAAGAACAAACATATCAAAAATAGTTACAAAGCAAGTGTCTCCATCGCTGAATTTATTTTTTGTTTTTTCGATGGTGCAATTGAGTTATCTGAATCACTAAAGTTAAAGAATGATGAACGGCATTCACATAATTCGCTATCATATGGAACATGGTTTTATTCCGATACTGAGTAATAATTTAATATTATTATAAGCTAAATACATTACTATCGAGCCCACAGCACTCCACGTCTACGTTTACAGGCAAGCAAAATACTGCTTTACTTGTTAAATCATTACTACTTATTTTTTTCTGTAGACATTGTCTTTCGTGTGGACTTATAAATCCACAGAAAAGATGTCCACAGAAAGGAAATTCTTTAAAAAAAAATTAGCAATGCTAATTTAGTTTTGAGGGTAGCCAAGTAGGTAAATTTATTCCACAACTACTCCCCTTAAGCTATTTCGGCAGCATGTGAATTAATAAAACTAATAATTATTTACTCAAGTACACAAGGAACAGAAAAGAAGCACCGATCTTTGACAATAACACTATTAAAGATCTCAATATCTTAATGAAGAACCTACGCTGGGCTCAGTCATTAAATCCAACGTGACCGATGCCACCCGTCAGTGTGTCCAGTTTTTTTTTTTTGTAAAATAGTATTTTATTCAGGCCAATTTATTCGGTTGAATTTAAGGTCCACAGAAAAGTCGCAGTACCGTGTAACCAACAGTTTATGGAAATTTTTGTGGAGTCACTTTAACATATATTAATTTACTCAGTAAAATTTTAATAGTCAGTATATATACTAATGATATTTAATATAACTTAAGTAGATAACGCATATCAAGTATGAGAAATATCTATCAAAATATGCCAAGTGCGTTTACGAACAGTCCACAGAATGGGACATTTGAGGAAATTTTTGTTGTTATATTAATCATTTCTGAAGATAATTCATTATTTGGTATATGTCTTAATAGTAATACTTGTAAGGCATTTACCAAAATTAAGTCAGAGAATCAATCCAGAAATTTGAAGATAATATTCATTCTGAACATGCGTATGTGTATGACCCAAATAATTGATTTCATGCAGACGATAAAACCACGAAACCCAGTCGATCTGTTTGAATTAATAACAAAAGTGCCGTCAGGGAATTTTGAATTTTCGATGTATTTTCCAGCGCTTTCAAAAAAATACCTGCGTTTACTGCATCTTAAATTCATTAAGTCGAATAAATTATTGAAAAAAAAAAATAACCATAACATTCCGAAAATTCAGAAACCCTAATATCTTCACAAGTTTCTAATGCATTTGCTACACTGGAATTTAGAAGTTGCGACGCTAACCGTGCCTTCATTTTCTGTATCACGTATTCAATGTGGTCTTTTTTTATTTTAGTTACCAAATGCAATCCTTCATTGTTTTGAATTTGATGTAATAGTTCAACATAACACCAAAATATGTGATTGCCTTGATGATCTATAAACAATTTTTTTTATCACCAAATGAGCTTCTTATTAACTTTATGTTAAGCCAAAGACATATTTTGTGATAATAGAATGGTTTTAATAATATTATAATTATCTCTTTTCCTTTATTGCCACTTGGGTGGGAGCTTTAACAATTTGTCGCGAGTGGTAGGGTGCGTTATCCATCATAACTATAGACGTTCCTTCTAGCTGATTAACAGGTTCTTTAACTAATCTGGGAACTTTTCAGAATCCATCTCCTCGAGATAATCTGATGTTTTTTTTAGAATGTCATACTAATAAAGCGTCATATATGAAACCAGATGTTTCCTACATGGCACATTAATAGTCGTTCCCCTTTTCCGGCAGGAACTTTCGTAAATGAGGCGGTAGCCTGTCTACATTTTATTTACTGTATGATTAGTATCATTCTATGATTAGTATCATCATATCCCATCAAAAACATCCTATAAAAAATTCCAAGTCTCGCAACTCAGTTTTTCCACCGCAAAAAGTTGTGAGATCCATGTAATACCAAGTCGATTAATTTATTTAGTCTTTGATTAAGGGACGTTCTGTATAAAGTTATAACGTAAGTCTTTACGTTGTAAATAAATAGATCTGTGTATAACTGTCTGATTGATGCTTCATTTGACTTTTAAAAAAGATGTATCTCATCGTGCACACTGCCAAGTAGCTAAGAGTTTTGTGTTTATTTGACATGTGTCTCATCGTACACACTGCCAGCTTCACTGAAAACTTATACAGAATCGTCCTGTATCTGTATGTGCACACTGCCAAGCTAATTAACTGTTCATGTGCTTATGCATGCTTAGCGTTTTTTCTATTGGTTGTAGGTACAAAGGTTTTCAAGAGGTAGCAAAATACTCACATTGATGCCAAAACACAATCAATCATCAAATGATGAAGAAAGTTCGGAATCAAGTAGTGAAGTTGAGAATTATAATTTTCAAAAACGTGACAGTACTAAATCTACACCTGGCCCTTCACTAACTTGACTAACTCTTGAAAATCTTCACATACTTTCTGACGATGAAAACAACTTCACCGTGCCCCATATTACTGTTTTCTGCCCCCCAGTATCAATGAAACCAGCTAAAGAAAATCCATCCTTGGATTCTTCAGCTCAAGACTCTCTTCATTCAGTTATACCTCCTTCACCAACCGCCATAGTGAATATTGTTGAAAATAAAAGGCCTAGATTTAATCGAATAGTGCCTGAAACACAGGGTCGTCCCCAGCAATAGTAGCAACCTCACCATCGCCATCAAATACTTATAAGGAATACACACTCATAACAGCCTCGGCCTATACAAAGAAAGCAATTGAATTTCCATTGCTTAAAAAAGTAATTCGAACATAATGCCAAAATATATGATAAATAGTGACCTATAATAGACAACATCAAAACACCACTAGAGTATTTTGATTATTTCTTTGATTATGACATTCTTGATATGATTACACAACAGAGTAATTTATATTCAACTCAAACAATCGGTCGCTCTCTTAATTTCTCAAAACATGATATCAAAGATATTGATCAAAGATATTGTAACTAATTTGTTCATGGGAATCGAGAATATGCTGGTCTATACTGACTATTGGTCTCAAGAATTTAGATTTGCACAAATAGCTGATGTAATGACACTCAAAAAATTTCAGCTGCGACGACGGTGCATCCATTTCGACGACAATTGGCTAGATGAGGTGATCCGATATTTTAAAGATTCATTGAAAAAGTACGTGCTAATTTTTTAAGAGTTCCCCATGCTACCAGCTTTAGTATAGAAGAAATGATGTTGCCATACAAAGGCAACAAAACCGGTAATCGAAAACAGTACAAAGGGCAAGCCTCGCAAATGGGGGTACAAAATATTTGTTAGAGCGGGATTTTCGGGTTTCATTTATGATTTTGTCATATATGGTGGTGAAGACCTTCAGATTTCACACATTTTCACCAAAAGAGATGAGTTTGGGCTTTGGGGCAAAAGTGTATAGTCCTATATCTGTGTAAAACGATACCAGATCCAGCGTGTTCAGTTGTTTACTTTGATAACTTTTTTTACGAGCTTGGAGCTTATTCATATACTGGGTGGAATCGTTTATCGTCCAGAAAATTTAATAGTGTATTGTGTATATGAAATTAACCTTATATACAAGATTTATGATTAAAAACTACAAAGTATCCAATAAACAATATCAGTACAAGATATCCAGAAAACACATATTATCTAAATCACCCTACACTCAAAAGTGCAACGACATCAATGCACAGACGCGCGGGTGTATGAACGATGAGTCACGCCACGCTATAGCTGACTATCGAGCCGCGACCTTGAACTTACCTTGCGCCTATTTATCGGTATTATTACTCTATAACATTTTGATTTATTTAGAATTATAGTGTGTTAGGATCATTTAAGTAAATGTAGTTGTTGGTAAGTTGTTAAGATTAACATTATTATTTTCATAACGTACCTACTATCTTAGAAAAAGCTGCATATGTTTTTATTTAAACGTTTTAATAAAGACGAGAATAGACGACTTCGCTGTGCTGGAAGGTCACGGATTCTTGCATGATTAGGAAGCCTGAACTTACTATGATCGAGTAGCCTCGGATAAGTCTTTAAATAGTTTTCGTGCTGAGAACTCGTGGATTCATCATTAATGATACCATTCCTACGCAAAGACTACAGATGTTTTGGATCTGCATACATCCTTCTTGCATGATCCAAGTTTTCACGACTGAGAAAGTAACAACGTCCCTGGAAGGGGTCGGCGGCGCGGCGCGGCGCGGCGGCACGCTTTGTACTTGCGCTTGCGCCGGCGCGGCTGTGAGGGCGGCTTCATCAAAGGATTTTATTACCTAGATTTAGAAGTTTCTACTCGAATTCATATTTTATAAAGTAGGGTAACAATGATGTGTATTTATGAAGATTTTTTTCATTTATGTCATCTTTCTCTAAACAACGTTTTTTTATGAATAACTTATTCTAAATTAGTAACTAGTAGTGGTAAATTAATTTTACACTACATAAACAAAAACAAAAAAATAAGTATGCCAAAGTGTTCTAAGTCATGTCCTTGCCATGCACAATTTTTTTCGTGACGATAAGCGATTCCACCCAGTATAGGCACAATAAGATCGAATCGACTACGTTATCAGATGAAGCCCCCAAGAAAAAATGGCAAGACTCTCGGCCTTTTTCGCAAGTGGTATGCAATAAAAACAAAGTGTATATTGTAAGTTGGCATGACAACAATGTGCTCACTGTAGCAAACAGTTATGTCTCGAAAGCACCTGTTGGAGTTATACAGCGGTACGGTGTCCCCTGTCCTAATATAATAAAACACTACAACGCGCTTATGGGCGGGGTCGTCCTTCTATATGTGCTGGTGGCCTTATACAGAATGGAAATGAAAAGCCACCGATGGTACTTACCCATATTTTCCCAAATTTTAGACATGTGTGTAAATAATAGCTGGATTTTATATCGCTGACGTATTGCCGTGAATAATGTAAGACGACTAAGCTTAAAGAAGTTCCGGTATCATATTATACAGGGGCTATTACATTCTGGTAGACGGCAACCATTTCAATACTCAGATGTGTACCACCAGCACCAAAAAAAAATTTACACGCACCCTGTAGCGTAAGGCCGACTGCAGATGTGAAATATGATGGGTACAATCATTTCTCTATATTTAGGTCCAAGGAAGATGCAAGCTATGCATCAAAGGCTAGACTACTGTTGTGTGCATAAAATGTGGCATGAGGCTGTGTTTGTTACCAGATAGGAACTGTTTTTTTTTTTTAATTTCCACAATATACATTTCCAAAATTAATCTGATTTTGTTTTAATTTTTTTTAAATAAATGTTATATTTTTGTAACTTAAATAAATGGTACAGCTTACTGATTATAAGCCAGAGTAACTGCTGGACATATTGAGACTTAACATCTTGTGTCTCAGGATGGCGGGCGCATTGGAATGCCAAGCATTGCTTTGTAAATCAAGGTGTTGTTTGGTTTTGCTACTGTTCATGAGCGGTCGCATCGCTTACTATCAGGCGAACGGCATGCTCGTATCGCCATTCAATGCAATAAAAAAATGCCTTTTTAACCATTTTATTAAATAAAATTAATAATTTGAAATTGTACATCTGTGACATTTCGTATAAGCCATGACATATTATGTCACATGTTTAATATAAAATAATTGAAACAAATTTATTCATTATGTAACCATTTATATACCAAAATGAACTTAACAAAACATAGATTCTTATGACAGTAATGTTTATTCAAAATGACCTCCGTGATTTTAAATACAGGCCTTCAATATGCGCGGCCAGTTGTCTATCGCAGCACGAAAGAAGTCCATTTCAATATCGGCGGCTGCCTTAATCAAGGATGTCTTGAGTGACTTCAAATTGGGATGAGCACGCCTTTTCCTCCAAGTGTTGCCATATCTTGTAATCTAACGGATTCAAATCTGGACTGGAGGAGGGCCAGTCTTCGTGCCGGATGAAGTCGATTTCGCTTCGCCGCCAGCCAGTCTTGTGTGCTCTTCGCTCTATGAGCTGGCGCCGAATCTTGTTGGAATACCCAGTGCCTGTTATTGAACATGGTATGAGAAACAGGTTCCACGAGGTTCGTCAGGACTGTATTTTGATACACAACTGCATTCGTTTTTACACCTTTCTCACAAAAATGTACCTCTGTTAAGTCTCAATAAGAAACTCCCAACCATACCATGAGCGAGGATGGAAAATGACCGCGTTGGACACGCGGAATACGGTTGCTCGCTTCTTCACTACTGGGTGCTTACACCTTATCATTTTTTTTGTTGTAGCTCTCTTCTACGGTAAACATTTTTTCATCTGTAAAAGAATTTCCCGATATTATTTTCCCGCGTACCGCTTCAACAAAGCGCGGCATCTCTTCCGTCGCAGGTCCATTAGACAAGCATTCAAACGATGTCCTGTTTTTATTCAATATGCCCGAAGCCCTAAGTCTTCATTTAACACACTTCTCACTCTCTCTCTCGTGGTTCTGCTTAACCCCATCTGAAGGACCAACAGTTTCTGCTTACGTTTGGGATTTCTTTGAATTCGCGCCTTCACAGCTTTTATCACTGCTGGAGTCCTAACAGACCGAGGACGATCACTTCTTGACCTGTCATCTACACTAGAGTCTTCATTGTATCGTTTGATGGTACGATAAATGAATCTTTTGGTTATATTCATATTTTTCGCTATGTCAAAAATTTGAATTGGCGCGTAACCGCAACGATGCAACGCAATAATTGCAACACGGTCTTCTTTAAGCGTCCACTCCATATTTAAAAATGAGTAAAATTCTAAAAAATATACATTTGTATTTTCATGAACAATTCGAAATTCGAATTCAATAAACTTTTTTTGTGGCCAGCATTCTAAAAGAAAAGTTTTTACTGTGTGACAATACTTATGACCTGACTGTGTAATTACGATTTCTCCTATCATGTATAAATCTTCCATTTTAATGTCATGTATTCGTTTATGGACCCATAAATGAAATTAAATAACAATATTTTTCTATTTGTTACTATAGATATTCTATGTTTATTTTTTTATCGAACTAATTACCTTGTGGCGAATGCAAAATAATCTACCAGTGAAAATATTATTTTGATCGGGCTAGCAAATGACAAGGGACGCTACCTCCAACCTCGGATCGTTTTTCCTCCATGTCTTTTACCATATTAAAATAAACCTTATGCAACATACATATGTCTTATTTCAGGATGACACTATTTTGTTAGTGCGCAGCCTGTTTATACACTCATTTGCAAAAAAAACGGGCACCTAAGCAATGAACCATTTCAAATGTTACTATTGGTTTGTTTGATAATTATAGGTAGTTTTACTTTCACAATTTTGTAAATTAATAAGCAAATAATCGTTTTCGTCAGTATTATCATAAAATTTTGATAAAATTTATGGGTTTTAATGCTAAAGTTCACTAGTAGTGTATGCTCGCTAGTAGTGCATATGCTCGTGAAGTAAAAGTTAACAAAGATTTTTGTTTGTTTTTTCTTTAATAAAGTAAAAGCAGATAAATGTTTAGTATCGAGTGTGACCCCCTCTAGCTGAAATCACAGCTTGAATTCATCTGGGTATGCTAGCGAGGATATCCCGGATACTTGCTTGCGGAATACGTTCCCACTCCGCGGTAATCACATTCTTCAGCTCTCTGATGGTCTGCGGAGCCGGTTGTACTGATGTCACGCATTGTTTCAGAACGTCCCAGACATGCTCTATAGGATTGAGCCTGGTTCTGGAAGAAAACCATGTACCCAACCACGGGATGATCGTTTTCTTGTGAGTCGCGTATTGAGAAATCGCAAGTCTTCGTATGTGGACCTTAAGAACAACCTCGAAGAAGTAAGAAATGTGCATATTAGTCTATGGACGGTCAGGAGGAGGCTTCTCGCGGCCAATATACGCAGTCATCACCCGGCCCGCGGCCCTAAGTTACTCCGTGAGCACAGAGTTGCCAGGCTTAGGTTTGCTCGAAATTGTGAGTTATGGACTCAAGAAGACTATAGGGTATTGTTCTCCGATGAAGCCAGGATATCTCTGTTCGGTGAAGATCGACGTCGGCGAGTGCTACGAAGAACGAGGAGAACGCTTTGCAGAGGCTTGTTTTGAAGAAATCACACCTTATGGTGGGGGTTCTGTTATGTTTTGGGCAGGAATAAATTCAATGGATCCTACAGAGTTAGTCTTCATTGAAAACGGCTCACTGACTGGACATCGATACATAACGGAAGTTCTAATTCCTCATGCACAACCCGCATTGGCCGCTTTAGGCGAAGACTCAATTTTTATGGACGACAACGCTCGCGCCCACCGGTCTGGCGATGTGGAAGCGTATGTGCAAGAGGTCGGCATTCGTCGTTTGGATTGGTCAGCTCGAAGTCCCGACCTCAATCCTATAGAGCATGTCTGGGACATTCTGAAACGACGCGTGAGATCAGTACAACCGGCTCCGCAGACCATCAGAGAGCTGAAGAATGTGATTACCGCAGAGTGGGAACGTATTCCGCAAGCAAGTATCCGGGATATCCTCGCTAGCATACCCAGACGAATTCAAGCTGTGATTTCAGCTAGAGGGGATCACACTCGATACTAAACATTTATCTGCTTTTACTTTATTAAAGAAAAAACAAACAAAAATCTTTGTTAACTTTTACTTCACGAGCATATGCACTACTAGCGAGCATACACTACTAGTGAACTTTAGCATTAAAACCCATAAATTTTATCAAAATTTTATGATAATACTGACGAAAACGATTATTTGCTTATTAATTTACAAAATTGTGAAAGTAAAACTACCTATAATTATCAAACAAACCAATAGTAACATTTGAAATAGTTCATTGCTTAGGTGCCCGTTTTTTTTGCAAATGAGTTTATATTACGTCCATGAGCTTAGGGCATGGCAGCTGTCGTCTAGCCACAAATAACCTAATAGTGCTATTACGTTCACTGTTCACCAAACACCGATCCTCTTTTGTGTATTGTTACTGATACAATGGTTGTATCGCCACAAGTTAAGACTACTTATTTAAATATTGAAATATGTTAACAGTTGAAAAACTTTGATTTATTTTCCATGATTATCACTACATAGTATAAAACAAAGTCGCTTTCTCTGTCCCTATGTCCCTTTGTATGCTGAAATCTTTAAAACTACGCAACGGGTTTTGATGCGGTTTTTTTTAATAGGTAGAGTGGTTCAAGAGGAAGGTTTATACCGGGTATCTCAAGACTGCTACCGAAAACGAAGCCGGGTAGTAGTTTAAGTGACTAAAAACACAATACAACTAAAAATTTCGCAAAGAAACGCGACAGTTATTTTTTATGATTTTTTAAATATCGTCATTTTTGGGTGGTAAATCCATAGTTTTTGCTAAAATAATATTATAAACACTTTTCTACCTTAGATTATTTATAAATAAAATGGTATACACTATTATTTTAGGAAAAAATGTATTTACCACCCAAATATGGTCAAAAGAAAAAAATAACAAAAAAAATTGTCGCTTTTTTTCTGCAACTTTTTCTGTTGCATTGTGTCTGAAGTCGCTTAAACTACCACCCGGCTTCGTTTTCGGTAGCAGTCTTGAGATACCCTGTATGTATGTAGGATTTGAATGTTATGATGAAAGATGAGTAGAATGAAACGTTACACGAATGACTGATATGGAACGTGGTTTGTGTGAGAGAGATGACTAATGAAAGTATTTAAGATGGAAAGAGAAAGAGGATGAATGATATAGATGTTGAAGTATGCAAGGACGGAATAGAAGAGACGTCTGGAAGACGACGGAAGACGTGGAAGACGTAGAGGACGGCTGAAGTGAAGACGAGTTGTAAGACGATAATATATTTAATATTACCAAGACGATCTTTGTTTAATTTGACCCCTTACGGAACTAGTCCCACATGTATAATACGTACATATTATTGTACAGAAATCTATTTGTACCCTGCTGAAGCTGGGCCGGGCCGCTAGTAAAAAATAAATACTTATGCCGAACAGTCACGTACATAATCCTAAACCCCACACTACGATCGAGTCTTCTGTCGTGGTTATCAGGAACTACGATGGGCTTTTCGCTCTAATAAACAAACATCCATACTCGAAAAAATATAAAATACACCAAATACTTGGTCACATACATACATCGTAGCCATAGACTGAGTTTGGATTAAATGATAAGTATAATAAAATGAAAATGAAAATATTTATTGAATCCATAAAATGTCATACACTATTTAGATTCAGTCATTTTTTTTCCACTACCACCCAGTTCACAAGGCTGTTTTCGCCAGAGAAGAACGGGCAAGAAACTCTAGCGTTGCTCTTTTCAAAATAAGTTTACAATACAGTGATCATACAGGAGTTGAAATTCAGAGCAGTTCATAAATTATTCTTTTTTTTTGTTTATTGCAATGAATGACGAGACGAGCAAGCTGTTCGCCTGATGGTAAGCGATACGACCGCTCATAAACAGTAGCAAAATTCCACTGCGCTCGCCATCCTGAGACATAAGATGTTAAGTCTCAATATGTCCGGTAGTTACTCTGGCTACAATGTCCTTCAATCCGAAACACAACAGTGCACTTACCCAGTGTTGTTTCACGGGAGAAATAGACATTGCGGTGGTACCTACCCAGATGGCCTCTCATATATGAGAGACCTACCACCAGTAAAAGTATTCATAATAATAATTATATTGTACGGCTGAGTTAAGTGTGGTCGCCCTGACCGCGGAATCGGTATACACTGTTCAGCAAAAGCAATGAAAGGCAATAAAAAAAAAAAGTAATTAATATTATCATTATAAGCAAATTGAGCAGACCAGTCTACACAAGCAGCACCCGTTCACGAGTATGACCCATGTGCCAGCCATCGGTCTCCTCAACCGTGTTATAGGGAAGTGACCGACCCGGCACACGATGCCGACGCAAGCACAGACCTTTAAGCGAGCATGACGTACTCAAATTGCCTACAACACAAGTGGGATAATTATTTTAATTATATTTAACAGAGTACACACACATCCGGTTCGGGGACTTATATTATGTTTTATTCCCACGCCTTACTATCTTCTAAGTATTCTGAAATTTTATAATATGCTTTATTACACAACTGTCGTTTAATATTAGATTTAAATTTATTTATAGTTAAGGCTTTTATGTGAGTGGGAACTTTATTATAGAAATGTATACAGTAACCCTTAAAAGATTTGCTAATTTTCTGGGGCCTGGTCTTATGTCTGACTAGATTATTTCTATTTCTAGTATTTCTGTCATGAATATCGCTAACCTTTTAAAATTGTTCTATATTCTTATGGACATACATTAAATTAGCGAATATAAATTCAGATGCTACTGTCATTATATTTATTTCTTTAAATTTTTCTCTCAGAGATTTTCTGGAGCCTAACGAATAAATAGATCTTATGGCTCATTTTTGAAGAAGAAAGATGGTATTAATGTCAGCAGCACCACCCCACAACAAAATTCCGTAACTCATTAGGCTATGAAAGTAAGCAAAATAGACCAATCGAGCTGTATCAATGTCAGTCAATTGGCGAATCTTGCCCACTGCAAAAACTGCAGCACTCAGCTTTTTAGCTAACGCTGTTATGTGGGGACCCCATTGAAGTTTAGGATCCAATGTGATTCCCAAAAACTTAGTAGTCTCCACAAGGCTCAACACATCCCCGTTCATAAAAATGTTGGCATTCACTTTTTTTACGTTAGGTGTTATAAACCGAATACATTTAGTTTTTTGGCTGTTTAACAGTAAATTGTTAACACCAAACCAATGTACTATTCTTGAGAGAGTATGGTTTACTTCGTCAAAAATTGATTGATGTCGTTTAATTTTAAATATCAGTGAAGTATCATCATCAAACAACACTACAGATACACACTACAAATAGAGAACAGTATTGATTTTTAGAAGTGGAAAACTTATATCATACTCCACACGTCGAAGCTCCAAATATTGGAAGTTCTTATCGTTTCAGAGAGTAACCCTCAAACAACATTCGAAAAATAAAATAGATTTCCCAACTCTCTGGGTATAAGTAGTTATTTATGACCTGATGAGAGCGGCATCAAATTGTTTTTTTTTTTTATTTAGATTATCTGTTCTTGTTGATTCAGACAGCCGAAACTGAAAATATGAAATAATTACAACTATTGTCTCATTCAGTTGGTCGCTGTGACCATTCTATGATAACAATAATTTCAACAACTACATTGTGGCTGAAATAGCTCAGTTGGCAGAGCATAAGGTCCTTGTGACCTTGCGGTCCCTGGTTCAAGTCCAGGTTTCAGCACCGTGGTTTCAATATCTAAGCCTATAAAACACATTTTTGTTTCATTAAATCCAAATATATTTTTCTGTATAATTTTCGTCTCTATTTTATACTTAGATTGCCTTACAAGAAATTTCTTGATTTTTCTATAACCCATCACCTAAAAATCAATTATGATAAAAAGCACATCTTCGTCTTAGACAATATTGTTAATTAACAAGTTGATATTTGGTAAAAAAAATATATTCATGAATAGAAGAATATCTGGTAGAATAAAATAGTAATAATGCGCTGTCAGGAATCCTGAATTATTATTTCATCAAATATATCTGTAGTTATCTACATGCTTAAGTCTAAGCGTATAAAAATACTGAATTATAAATTACGCACATAGTATATTATACATCAAATCACAAGGGATAAAATAAAAAAAAAGTTTAGAAAGGTGCTACTAGTGCCATCTAGGGGCACCATATTTGTATTATATAACAAAACTAACACTATCCTACATTCGACTCTTCTTTTATATAAGTAACTTGGAAGATTTCGGTTAATAGTCAAATATCATTACATGGTTTCATGATATAAAAGCCCTCCATCATCAAACCGAGCAATATTTCATCAAAGCAACATACCTAGTTCATATTTCTTCAGGCTCATTCTAAAATGAAATACATATCAGATTTATATATTTTTCTTTTATAATTCAGTAGACAATTCATATTTCTTCAGGCTCATTCTAAAATAAAATAAATATCAGATTTATATTTTTTATCATTCAGTAGACAATAGTAAGTATACTTGGGTTTTAAACCCTTCTAATACTTATGAAATAACCATCTAAAATACTAGTTCTTACTTATCCTAGAGATGGCGCATAAATTCGAAAATTAATGTGGACATGCGAAGCCAGCGCCTTTGCGGAAAAGTGGAGCAACTTTTATAATATCAATTTTTCGCACACACACGTGGTCATCACACGCACGGGTCTCCTGTATTTAGGACGCACACGTAGTGAAGACAAGGCCAGAGCTGAACCCGTTACCGCATACGAAGCCATTTATGGCTCCTACAGTTTGTAAATTTTTTAATAGTTTAATTATTAAATTAATGTTAAGTAAGTGTTATCATATGACTTATCTTTCGTAAGACGACGAGTATTTTTTTTTTTTTTGCTTTTTAAGCAATTTTTGTCAAAACTATTTTAGTTTATTTCAAACCGCGACCGGCGAGTGTGATGCACGATTTTAGTGAAACTTTCATCTAACATTTCAACCCCTATTTTAACCCCTATATGGTTAACTTTAAGAAAACAAAGTGTACTTTTATTTTTTTCGAAAATGAGTAAAGTTTGACATCTATAACTGCAAAAGTTTATATTTTTTCATGCTTACCTCCATCCCTTTGTTCGACCCCTTCAAGCGTTGTCTGCATAACAAACGATAACCTTATGCCCTTTGCCAAGGTCTAATCTATCTCTGTAGGCGTGAAAATGTAGCAGACAGTGGACCTGTTAGTGTAATACGTCCGTGCCGAAATCTTACAACACTCAGTAAAAAAAACTATTGCAAGAAATAAACCTTTTTAGTTAGACTTCATTCATGATCAATTGTATTAGAAAAACTTTTATCATGTTTCTTTTTACTTAAAACATAGTAGGATGCCAATTACGTGTATAAATTAAACAATACTTTAATAATTAATTTGTAAATAAAATAGAACTGCTTTTAATATTCAAGCATATTAAAAGTTATTCAATAATTTAGCTGAACTTTTAATTGTCGATCAAAAAAGTTCTAAGGCGGGTTTTATTATGGTCACCGTAACGGATACTTGTAAACAAAAATGGTAAATCTCATGAAACCACTCACCTTTGAATCGATATGTTATGGGCCAAGTGATTAATGCGGGAAGTATTCATAATGCCCGGGAAGTATGAATATTGCCGAGCCATATCGGGCCAAGTGAATCAAATTACAATCTAAAATCACCTATTTATCACATTCCCGGTCATTATGAATATGGCAACATGATGATCGGGCGATGTGATTAATAGGTGATTTTTTACGAGGTGCGCTGCCGCATTGTCGCATCTGCGATAGACCCATAAATTAGGAACTGTGATTAGGAAGGTTGAATTGATCTACTTATGTTTAGTTGTTTTTAACGTCAGAAATATTATCTTCAGAATAAACTTAGTGTACCCACTTTATGGATCAGTTAGGTCGACTGTGCCCCAAAACCGACTCGGAACACCCCGACTTCACGTAGTCTTTTGGCTACCGACCCTAGAGTGTATATAAAAAGCCGGAAGCGTGGAGGGAGAGCAGCCATGCTCACCTCCGCAAGAGGCAACCAGCCTCAGCCGCTGCGGCTCGCACGATTGCCTATCTTTTGTTACGCAAGGGCGAAGGGGCTGAAAATTTTCAAGCCATAACAAACACATTTAAGTTTTTGTATTGAAATGTGATTATTATTTTTAATTGCTTTAATTTGAATCCAAATTATAGTTTATTAAATTTTTGTCATTTTGGGGTTTACAAAGTCTGTGTAGATAGCCAAATGCCACATTATTTTGATTTTTCAATGAGCGAAGGCGTCAACGTTCGCGCCAGCTGCAGCGCTGCAGCGCGTCAATTTTGACAGCTCTGAGCAGCCATTTTGTGTTGAAATTTGATGAGAAATATTATTGATTATATTATTTGAATATTATTTGAATTATTGAGCATATTTCCCACACACAAATTAGCGTTTTTGATGTTTAAGTTATTTTTTACTTTTAAAAAGTAAAAGTTTTTATTTTTATATTATATGTATGGTTATATGTGTATTAAACTTGTATCTCATGCATGTTTTACCGCATAGTTAGCTTGCACGTGTGACTTTTAATGAATTTGTTTTTCTTTGGTTTTAGCGTAAGGTCAAATGATAGTGTCGAGGAAGGGGTGAACACGTATATGGGGTGCAGGGGTATGGACCCGGGGAGGTGTACGTACACGGGGAGGAGGGGTACGGACTTGGGGAGGTGTACCTACGCGGGGAGCTGTACGTACACGGGGTATGCGTAACGTGACCATTTATTTTTTGTGCCAGAGCTTGACATCAGTCAGGAACTCCACAATCGAGAGAGATCTCCGCATTGAATCAGTGTAAGACTTTATCCGTCGTCTCACTAAGTCCATGTTCTCTCGTGCGGACGCCTCGGA
Organism: Hyles vespertilio; assembly: GCA_009982885.2. Taxonomy (NCBI): domain Eukaryota; kingdom Metazoa; phylum Arthropoda; class Insecta; order Lepidoptera; family Sphingidae; genus Hyles; species Hyles vespertilio. The sequence continues at coordinate 16,214,740 of CM042833.1, forward strand.
TGGAGACATCTCCGGAACTTGGCCCCACATCACGCGAGACCATCGGACGGGCGGATGCTCCCGCGCGAACTCCTCACGGAAGTGAATTCCGGAACCGTGGTTGCTGGCACACCCGCACAACGACGCGACTGAGACGTCTTCGATCACCTGGTGAGAACCGGCGCGGGTGCCTAACACCCGCCCGGTAGCGGACGAGGTGCATAGAAGGTGCTGCTGAAAGTTTCTTGTGCCGTTTCTTCTACTCAGCCATAGCACATTCCGAAGCGGTGGTAGGGTTAGGGCAATGTCCGACCTCGCCTGCACCTCACTCAGGCCCGGGCCTCTCTAGTTGCACGTTGCCTCCCCCGTCAGCCGACCCTCCCATGACGGATGGGCGGGCCGTCTGCGGGTCCCGGTAGCCCTATGGAAGGATCTCGCTCCAAACGAGATCCGCACGCGAAACCGCCTAAAGTCTGAACTCGTTTCGGACTTCACCAAGGATCGACACCGTGTTTACGGGTCGCTTGGATAGACCACAATCAAAGGGCTCACGCCCCGGTATTGTTACCACAACGCGGGACCTCCGCTAACGCGGAGGTCCTGCGTTCGTGCAGGTCTTTTGTGGGACATCAGTATAATTAAATAATTATAATAAAGTTAATTATTAAGTAATAATAATAAAGTTCCTGTATCAGCCCATATTCGTCCCACTGCAGGGCACGGGCCTCCTTTACAATCGACAATACGATTGAGAGTAGTTAGGCCATATAGAAATTTTTGTGAATCGCTGTGGTATGCAGGTTTCCTCACGATGTTTTCCTTCACCGTTTTAGTGCGTGGTGATTGACTATCAATACACACATGACTCCGAAAGTCAGAGGTGTGCCCTGGGATTCGAACCCGCGACCACCGTGAAATAACAAAGTTAATAATTAAATAATAATAATAAAGTTAATAATTAAACAATAATAATAATAAAGTTTTGCTACGAAATTTATTTACTTTTTCTACGAAATAAAGTTTTTTTTACTACTATAGAAATGTCACTATTACGCAACTGGTTTATTTTAATAATAATAAATGGGGATCTACACGTTTTTCGCTGCAACCGGTGGGAGAGAGCACTATTCACAACATTTTAAAGAGCATCACGACTAATGCGCAAGGAACTGATGGCATATCTAGAGAAATGATTTGGCTCACGATACCTCAAACATTACGTGCTATTACTACTATTATTAACAAATCAATTTGCTCGCATACGTTTCCTAGTCTCTGGCGTTGCGCAATAGTTAAACCTTTTCCTAAAAACAACAATCCCTTAAATTACAATGACCTGCGCCCAATTAGCATACTGCCGTTTTTGTCTAAAATACTGGAAAGGGTGGTTTATGTTCAGGTAGCTAAGTACCTTGAAGATAATAATATTCTTCCAGATCTGCAGTCTGGGTTTCGGAAGGGCCACGGTACTGCAACCGCTTTATGTGATGTTGTTAGTAACATCCTAGAGGCGCGGGATCGGGGGGAGGGGACTATCCTTACTCTGCTTGACTACTCGCGAGCGTTTGACACTATCAATATTGACTTGCTATTATCAAAACTCCACTATTATGGGTTTGATAATGACACTGTTAACTGGTTCAATAGTTACTTGACCAACCGCTCGCAATTCGTGGAAATTCAGAGAGACGACGGGTCCACCTTGTCCTCTTCCCTCCGAACAGTGACCAGCGGTGTACCACAGGGGTCAATTCTGGGCCCATTACTATATATTCTATATAGTGCGGACATCGTCAATTGTATACAAGATTGCAACTACCATATGTATGCCGATGACACCCAACTGTATATGTCATTTAGGGCTGAAGATACACTTGCTGCTGTAGATAAAATTAATAAGGATTTAGCTAGGTTGATTTCCTGGTCAGAGAGTAATTGCCTGCTCCTTAACCCCACCAAGACGAAGTTCATGATCCTAGGCAGTAGAGCGCAGGTGAGTTCTATCCTTTCTGCTAAGCCGGTTATAAGAATTAATATTGAAAGGGTGGACTCGGCACGTAACCTGGGCCTTATTTTTGATCCTGAACTTCGTTTTGAAGCGCACATGAGCAATGTGGTCAGGAACTGCTTCTACAGGCTTAAACTTTTATATAGGTTTCGAAAATATCTCAGTGTTCCTATAAGAAAGAGGCTAGTGGACAGTCTGGTTCTTTCTAGACTTAACTACTGTGACACTGTCTACGGCCCCTGCTTACTTTCGCGAACGAATCACCTTATTCAGCGGGTACAGAATGCTTGTGCCAGGTTTTCCTTTAATATTCCACGCCGTAGCCACGTCACACCATATCTTAACGATGCCAACATTTTGAAAATGGAAGCCAGAAGGAAATTGCATTTAGCCACACTACTGTTTGGTATATTTCATAACAATAGACCTAAGTACCTAGTAGATAAACTAACATTCAGACAGGATAACCTCAAGTATGGTACACGTTCTATTTCGAATCCACTATCGATACCGCAACACAGGACTGCTGCTTTTAGAGGATCTTTCAAATATGCCGCCACTCACTGCTGGAACAACATTCCACCGCCATGCAGATCTAAAAAGAGTAAACTTAGTTTTAAATATAATTACAAGAACAATTTATTACAAGTACAGAAACAACAAAACATTACGTACATAGTTTAATTATTTGTTTATTTATTTTTTATCTACATATACTATCCATTATTATTTACTATCATACCTGCAAGTTTTCGATCGAACAAGTGAAGTGGGCCGTTTTCCAGTTTCGTTGAAGGTGGCGGCAAAAAAACACACTTCTTCTTTTACAATAATATCACACTCAATATTTGCGAGCAGTTTCTACATAATTAATAATTGTTAACTATCTACTGGTTTATTTTCTTATTTCCACTGACCGGAGCGATATGCGTTTCGACTGCCCGTGTCGAGGAGAATGATGGCGGATACCAGTCCGAGTGCGCGTGCGCCTCCGCCTACCCAAGGCCATTGCGGTGTTGTCGAGATTTTTTGTTGTTGTAATAATTTAATAATTATTACTTTATCGGTTTTAAATTATTGTGTATTTGCAGATACTCGGTCTTAGTCGCCCTCTGTCGGCGCCGGCGAATTTTTGCCGATTACTTAATACCTTTCTGAATTTGTAATCTTCGTTATATTTTTATTTTTTGTTTCTAAATGTTTTATGTTTCCTGTTTATATTGTATAAATTATCAATGTTTTTCTAAAATACATGTACAAGTACCTATATCTGCACACCGACGTAGTGCCCGGATGTCACTAAGGTCCCTCATTGAAAATCAGCGCTGTGGTACTGCTTATGCTGTACTGCAGTAATAAGCTGAATGAGGGTTCCTGTTGTTGGCACAAGTAGTAATGGAGAATATTATTGTCTTTTGTTATCTTTATATAACTAACACTTCTTTGTTTTATTGTAAATACTTTATATCTTTTAGTTTCTAGGGTTGGATTATTTTTATTATTAATATTAATTTCTTTGTATTTGTACCAACAATAAACTTTTCTTTCTTTTCTTTTCTTTTCTTTCTTTTACAAGATTTATCATAGAGGATTGAATAACATAAAATAATAATCAAAATAGTATTTTTGTATTTTTCGGCTGAACAAATTGTTTCAAACCATCGGGTTTAGTTTTTAGATGTGTGAAACTCAGTAGGTACATGATTTATTAATATTTATTTACGTAATCAAAATAAATTATATTACTGCGACACTCACCTGTGTTTTATCACTTGTCCATATTTTGATAATGTGAGAAAAAACTCTTTCGATAGGTGCGTTAGTTTCAGGCAGAATACACAACGTTCTCAATAAATGTTGAAAAGTTTATTAAATAAAAATGTTTTTACGAAAGTTTTGGAATAATACGATCACGGATCACCACGGTTTTAGTTGAGTCCCGAGTAGTCGTTCGGTAAAGAATTTCGAACGAGAAATAAATAATAAATAACACCCAACAGTCACATACATAGTCTTAACCCCACACTAAGATCTTATAATCTGGTCTTGTGTCGTGGGTATCAGGAACTACGAGAAACATTTCAGTCTCACAAACCCCCAGACCTGGAAGAAATATTTGTGGGTGGCACAAACATTTCTCTCGGTAAGGGGATCGAACTGTCTAAAAATACATTTTAAATCATTATTTGGTCTGTTTTCAAAAGCGACACGATGTCGGCCTTACTGGGGACACCGGGACAGACTTCCTGAAAGCGGGACAGTCCCGCCCAAAGCGGGACGTATGGTCACATTAGGTATGCGTTCACAGGGAGGTGTCCCCGCGCAATTGGTGGTGTTGGTACCAGTGTTGATGGCAGTGGTGTAGCGGTGGTGGAGAGAGAAGGTGGACGGAGAGTGGCCTCTGGGCTTGTGGCCGGTGGTCGAGTACCACGCGGTGCCCATATTCGGCCTCCAATAGATGAGTAAGTGTTTTTTTTACAAATGTGTGGCGGTAGCAATATGCCAACTTAGATTTAGCTTTTAAATTTAAACGGTTATTATTTGTAATTTTAACTTTATTTAAGCACGCATTTCATTTTAAGATATGACTGCAGATGTTTAACCATAAAACATCTGCGAGTCGTAAAATTTATTGAAGTAAGAATTTTTATGTACCGTATTGTGTAATATTAGTAAAAAAGATGCTGTGCTAAATTATTGTTTCCTGATTGTTATGACCCATTCATGCCGGGGCAATAAAATTGTATTAGTTAAGTTCTTTAGTGGCGGCAATCTTCACCAACAAATTTATGTTTTTTAGACAAAAGTACACATGTTTGGGTAAATATTCGGTTTGGACAATAGCCCAGATGTTTGGGCAAACCTTATTTTTTAGTTGAAAGGATAGACCCTATTTTATGGTTTAAATATATTTCCTTTAAGATTTATCCCCACCGATCCTCATTCGGGTAGTCCTATAAAAGGGTCGTTTTATTTGGATGGGGAGAATAGTCTGCCATCTCTCGTCATGAGCACATCTCGCTCCGAGTCGCATAGTTATAATTTTACTCTGTATGTATTAAGTGTTAATTTACAAAATATACAATAGTTAGTTCCTGGAAGTTAGTGCTCATTCTAATACCTACACTTAAAACCACCAAAAATGTTTTGTTTTTATTATGCATTTGTAAAAAAAATTAAGTTATGATTAACCTTTAATATTTTAGCGTTTTTGAAGGTCTACTAGACGATATGCCCGTAGTAGAGTCGATCGAGCGGCCTTTACGCTTTAAGAGGCCAAGAACGTCGTCCCCTGCTCCATCTACGTAAGTGCACTATATGGATTTAGTTAACCATAAGTAATTCTTATATGTTCTGTTGCTAAAAATGACTAAAATAATGGTTTAATTTTTAGATCCCAATTGACTGCTGCAATCTTTTCACCGCTTGTCAGCGACGAACCAAAGTATATATTATTTTGATAATTTGGGCAAGTAAAAGAAAGTGTACAAATTCACGGCATTAATTATTACAACTTAAAGTAATATTTTACACATTAAGTATTTAACAAGTTTCAAATCCAAAATTCCTCGCTATAATGTGAACCGGCGTTGTTATCGGATCCCTTAGTTTACAAGGGCAGGGATCTTATATTTCTTGTGCCGATTCTTATGTTTACGAAGTGAGTTCAAACAAAATAAATTGCTTTGTTACAGAAACACCAGTACACCACCACCAATACCCGAACTCGAATTAACAATTCCGTAAGTAGCATTAGTATGATATATAAAAGTTTTTTTTTGTTCATTATTTAATTCTAAAATAAACATTACTTTTACAGCGGTCCCTCTGCACCTCCACCCCTGTTTGAATTGAATTTTGAATGTTTATTTTTTAGGTTTGTCGACTGCCGAACACCTAGACATCCACGGAGGGGCCAGGGAGACGACCACATTCTTCTCGCTCTCGGTTTTGATGAATTATTTTTATATTCAAATATGGCCAAAGTTATCTTATGTGTCCGGTCATTTTTCACCCTTCACTTATTTTTTGTTTTCAGGAAGTGAAGAAGACGAGAGCGGGGAGGAGGAGGAAGATAGCAGGCTCCCTCATCTTCCGCTCGGATGATCGGCGGCGATGGGGATACAAAAGAAGAGGAAGAAGTTATATCCCCTCCATCCATTCACTCATCTCTTAATAGATATGAGAAGATGGATATAGGTTTTGAAAATAAACCCACCGATATATTCGATTTTCGGTATCAAACGTTTCCCAATGCTCCAATTCCTCAGAATGAGAGGAGGGAGACGTTTACAGTCAGAAATCCTGGGCCCGAGATCCATAACGCTAATATATATGACGCCTTTACGGCCATCTGGGATCGGCAATAATGGAACATATTTGTGGGCAAACGAACCTGTACGTCCAGCAAATGGTGATCCATATGCTGACTACAGGGAAGCTTTGCCCGAGTAGTAGGATCACCCAATGGAAGGACATAACTGTTGATGAATTATGCGTGTATTTCGTGCTCTTAATCGCTTCCGGTCTAGTAATGAAATCAGTACCCCAAGCAGGAACATTTTGAAGTATCGTATAGTAATAGTATCGTGACAACGATTACTATACTATTACTACTCCATATCGGTAGCATGAATCGTTTAACCATACTCTCGTGAACTCGATACTATTACGTTACGATAGTGACAGATAACCTAAGGTAATGAACGAATATTATTGAATGATTCGTGCGGAATTGACATTCACTACGTGGGTAAATTAATTAGTTATTATTATAGAATAACAAAAAAATATAAAACATGCATTAATGTCGCGTAGAAAGGTTATGGAAATAAATTAATAAGCAAATACATATTTATTGCTTTTATTCCGCAATATACAAAAATGACTCCAATTAATTTAGCATTTAGATTTCCGAACGTAGCAATTATTTTTGGTTAGTTGTCACATATTAGCGGTTTTCACTTTTAATATAATGCAAATTAATAACTCTCATATTATATAGATTATAGATAAAGATACGTATATATGTTTTATAAAATCCCTCTACATTTTTACGGAGGAGAGCTTCATGAAAGTATCCTCTATATTTTTGCTCGTTAAGTTCCTCGGAAACTATTTTCACATATTCAATGCTCACACTTCTCTGCCCTAAGAGCTTGCTCGACTATACATTGAAATAAGCTTATGACATAAAATGATTAAGTAGGTACGCAAAACTAAAATCAAAGTTCCATGTAAATATTTTATTTATAAGTTTTTTACAGTTTTAGGTTAGGTATGTTTTTAACTACAATAAATTCCACTTTCTATATCCTCATACTTGTTCACAAGATTCCCAAGTTCGTTTCTCCGATTCCAAACAGTCCACAGTCTAAGAAATAATCTTCATATTTGAGTTAGGTATCACAATAATTGTAACTTCATATCGCAGCATTGAATTTCATATTATTAGCGAAATACGGAGTAGATAATTACACACAATAACACTACGGCATCGGGAGACACTAAGCATGACCGTAATTAACATATTTTTCCTTAATTCGATGTGTGGAAATGCAAAAATACACTCCCGATAATGTTCTCACGGTAAAAATGTAGGTGACAAAACAATCGTATTTGTCGATAGTAAATCGGCGATACTATACGTCAAAAATTATTCCTGCTACCACTTTTCATACATTCAACTATCGCTAGACTATACGATTACTATACTATAGTGTCGTAAACGTTTCCCGCTGCCATAATTTAGTTCCAAATACGCTCACAATGGCGCTGTTCAAATTCCCATACAAAATTTTACTATTACGATTATTTATTTATTTATTTACACTTTATTGCACACAAAAGGAAAACAAATACAAACAGAAATCACATATACAAAAAGTACAATTGGCGGTCTTATCGCCGAATGGCAATGTCTTACAGACAACCATGGGATGGATTTAAAAATAGGATAAATAAAGGGCAGTCGTAAAGTGTAAAGGATAGAACTTGCTTAGAAAGGAAAAGTATTGCAAATAAGTACAAATAATTTAATGAAATTACAAGTAATACAAATAATAAATACACATATTATGTTATATAAATATATATATATATACAAATATGCATACATAAATAATATAATAACAATACATATATAGGAAGATACATATACATAATATATTAATATATATATACCGGGTATCTCAAGACTGCTACCGAAAACGAAGCCGGGTGGTAGTTTTAGTGGCTACAAACACAATGCAATTAAAAATTTCGCTTAGAAACGCGACAATTATTTTTTATGATTTTTTAAATATCGTCATTTTTGGGTGGTAAATCCATAGATTTTGCTAAAATAATAATTTAAACTCTCTTATATCTTAGAGTATTTATAAATTAAAGGGTATACACTATTATTTTAGGAAAAAATGTATTTACCACCAAAATAGGGCAATAGGAAAAAAATTACAAAAAAAAATTGTCGCTTTTTTTTGCAACTTTTTCTGTTGCATTGTGTTTGAAGTCGCTTAAACTACCACCCGGCTTCGTTTTCGGTAGCAGTCTTGATATACCCTGTATATGTATATATATATATACCAGTACATACAAATAGGTAAATTATCCACAGAAATGTGTCAGTTCAGTGAGAACTGACACATTTCTGATGATAATTTACCTATTTGTATGTACAGATTTCAGAGATTACTATACTATAGAGCCAAATGTTCCTGCTTGGGGCACAGGTGTAGGAGAGTATTGGGACAAAAAAAATACGTGTGTGTCACCCAGCACTTCGCCGAGTACATGTCGATAAACCGTTTTCAAAGGCCGGTCGGGAATAAAACAATATATACCCAGTAAGGTGGCAGGAGTAGGAATAAAATCGTATGAGATTTGCTAATTTCAAAATTGCTATTTGTGGCGATTTCAAATTCATACTGGGTCTGAAACGTCGCAAGATTCCGGCCCTGTATCTGGGTCAATGCCTTCCCTAGTTTTGAGAATGGTACAGGGTCTTGAATTTAAGGACAATACATTGTAGATGGACAATTTTTTATAATTCTCCAGCCTTGGCGAGATCATTAAAATCCATGCAAATAGATTGCTTGGGGACATTGCGTACCAATCGGCAGTTCGTTCCCGTTCAATTGGCTGCAATAAAAAATGCACCTATGGGCGTGGGGGAGATTAAAGGATGCAAGAGTGGTGGTGTGGACAGATAAGAATCTTGTGGCTCTTACCTCTACATACCACGGGTGCATCACCACTCAAAGCGGTGGCGCAAGGAAGCCAACGGTAGTTTACGACTATAATTATTTATGTATTGGTAAAAAGACCCAAATGCTGTCCATGTACCCAATTGAACAGAAACGAACGCGGATTTGGTACAAAAAGTTATTTAGACGATTTTCGGCATGACCTGAAGGAAGTTTCTTGTACACCATCACATGCCGGGCCCACACCATCGCTGAATCTAGCCCTTTTAATTTCCTCCGTGTAGTAGTGGACCACTGTCCTCCCTTGCTTTCGGCAACACCGTGCTCACTATACTCACTATACTACCGAAAAAATAAACCTAAAACTTGATATTTCGCGTTGATTTATTACTTTTTAGGGGTAAATATGTCACAAAAATAGCTCTAAATTCTAACTTTTTTTTTCAAAGGCTTATTTTATAATGAATTTTATTATATTTTTTTACTTTTTACACGCTATTATATTTATATTATATTAGCTGCACTTGTATGTTTGTTTGTATGTTTGCTTGTATGTTTGTATGTTTGTAACCGACTCCTTAAGACGCGATTTTGACCCACTTTAAACGGACAAATTTCATTCAAATTTTGCACACCTGTCAAAGACCGATGACAATACAAGAAACCAAACTAAAAAGTTGGGGTGTTTTTTAAGATATTATCAAAATGATAATCCTTCTACTTATATCTGTCGATAAAATAATTATATCTATTGAAAACATGCACCCCACGCTTTTTTTACAATAAAAATTATTTTTTTCTTATTAATTTTTTACACTATCCTTAATTCAGTATTATTAAAATTTATTTTCTATTTTTTAGTTGGGTTTTCTATATAAAGCGTGTTTTTTAGTTTTTTTAAACAATTATTTTTTAGGTTTATCCTTTCCGTTAACATCTTATAAAAAGAAAACACTTCAATTTCTTTGTTTCAAATATCGATTTGTCGATATTTGAAACATTTGTCGATATCGAATCTATCGAGATTGAGAGTGATAAATGCAGCAGTTTGGGACCTCGCGTCGTAGCCGACAAAAAATGATCCTGAGCCGCAATTTTGGAAAAATATAAATGAATAAATAAATGTTGTACTGATAAAGGGTTAAATTAAATAAGCTTGTGCTAAATTTTCAAAACAATATATACTCGTCAAAACAAAATAAGGGCCACCAGTATTTTTCGACATTAATTCATTTTGATCAGGATTCAAGGTTAGAAATTGTCTATATATAATAAAACAAACTATTATTTATGTCATAAAATTATTTTAACTTCAATGTAATTAAAAACTAATTGTATTTGTAACATTTTATATTTTATAGAATTTTTTTGAAATTTATGCCTAACATTAATATTAAAATTTTAACTAATAGGTATATAAAAAGCAGTTTTTTTTTACATTCTCATATCGGGTAAGTCTCCCTCTTTTTGAAATGCATTCTTGGAGCCTTGAAAGCAATGTCTCCACAAGATTTTTGACTCTGTTATCAGATATTTCTTTCCAACAACTTTTTAATAAGTTTATTAGCTGCTGGTGACTATGCACATCTTCTTGGGCTGCCTTAACCCATCGTTTGAATTGATCCCAGAGTTCTTCAATCGGATTCAGGTCAGGACTGTTGGTGCGATCGAGCATTGTACTGCATCAGGATGAAACCTCCAGAGGCTGATTGTGAAAATGGAATAATATGAAGTCTGACTACTCGATCGACGTAACTTTGTGTTGTCACAGTACCCTGGTTTAGAAAAACAAGGTCAGGTTTACCTTGTAAGCTAATACCGGCCCAGACCATAACATTGGGTCCACCAAATCTATCACATTCATGAGTAAAAATATCTAAAAAACGATCTCCACTTCTTCTCCATACTCGTCTCTGTCTATCATCCTTAAAAAACTTCACTTTACACTCATCCATGAAGAGCACGTTACGCCATTAGTTTTTACCAAATTTCAAATGTTGACGTGCAAATCTAAACGGCTTACACGGTGGGTTCAGGTCAGTTTAGCCCAGGCTGCTGGCCTTTTCGCAAATTGGTGGTCTTCGTGTAAACGATTTCTTATTGTTTGGTCGCTGACAATGGTACCCGTAGTCCGGTGTAAGCGATTTTGTAGAAGGCGAGCTGTAATATTCCGATTTCGACGTGCTCAAAGTCGCACATAACGGTCTTCTTGGGCGCTGGTAGTACGAACTCTTCCTGAGCCACGACGCCGTGATACACTGCCCTTCTTTTGATACCAATTTCAAAGGTTTTGGACAGCTCTACGTGGATATCCCAGCTTTAAAGCCACGGAACGCTGAGAATTACCAGCTGAGATCATCGTTACGGCTCTAGAAGCAGTATTAGAGTCCATATGGCAACAAAATCGTGGCATTTTACAGAAAAATAAAAGAACTATACGCAAGCCTATCAAAAACAACCGCAGCAGTCAATATAAATAAATAAATAAATAAATTTATTTATTTCAATTCAGTGTGATTTTACATTCCAGGGTAAGAAATCTCCTTTTAAGCAAATATTTGCTTGTGTTAGGAAATTTCGCTCTTCTATGACAAAAACTTAATACAATTACAACAATTAAAGAATACAATTCAAGAGTATTACAAACAGAGAAAAGGGGCTTAATGCGCACAATTGTGTGTGTGTGTGTGTGTGTGTGCGTGTGCGTGTGCGTGTGCGTGTGCGTGTGCGTGTGCGTGTGCGTGTGCGTGTGCGTGTGCGTGTGCGTGTGCGTGTGCGTGTGCGTGTGCGTGTGCGTGTGTGTGTGTGTGTGTGTGTGTATTTTTACTTTGAATGAACAACAGTTTCTATTTCCTCGTATGTTTTATTTTTCAGCCAGTCTATCAAAGCTTTTTTGCAGTGGTAAGGTAATTGGTATATTTGGAGTTCCTTATTTATAATATTATAGATGCGAGATGACTGTTTCTCATACTGTCTTTTTGCAAAAGTAGATTTGACATAGACATGAGGAGCAACATTATATTTTCTCCTATTATTAGTTTTAGCCGGGACAAACGGGAGAGACTTATGCATTTTTAAAACTAGTTGCATTAAGTATAACCTTCTTACACTTTGCAATCCAGACGTAATGTAAAGCCTGTCTGTGGAGAATTTAAAGGGTTTGAAGAACATGACTTTTAGTAGGGATCTCTGAGCTCGCTCGAGTTCTAGAAATTTTGTTTTTGTAGCACCACCCCATATTGGTAAGCAGTAAGTTAAAATAGATTGGGCTAGGGAAGTGTAGATTTGTTTCAGAAGGATTTTAGGTGTTATATGGCGCAGTGTTTTAAATGTGAAAATTAATTTTCGAAGTCTATTCATAACGTGTTCAGTTTGTAGGTGCCAGGATAACCGCTGATCAATTGTTATACCTAGATATTTGGTGTATTGAACTTTTCCAATTACTGTGCAGTTGCAGGTAGTTTGCAACAGACCTGAGGAGCATTTATGTAGTTTTATTTGAAAACTGTTATGAGGCTGAGTGCACTCATACTTTGTGAAGCAGATATAATTTGTTTTAGAGGCATTTTAAGTCAGAAGACTAGCATCTAACCAAGCGGATATTTTCATTAAGGCAATCTCAGCTGTTCTCCTAGCTCCTTCCCATGACTTGTCGGTGATAACGATGGCAGTGTCATCAGCGTATGAATATATTTTTCCACCGATGAGACTCATGTTACAAAGGTTGTTAATGTAAATTAGGAACATTGTGGGACCGAGTATACTACCTTGGGGCACTCCAAAAGCATAAGTTTCTTCGGAGCTGATAAAATCTCCAATTTTTACCTTTTGTGTGCGATTATTTAGATAGTCTCTAAATAGATTTAGAGGCACTCCTCTTATGCCTATATTCTCGAGCCTTTGTATGAGTATAGGGATAGATACCGTGTCAAAAGCTTTCCTTAAATCGAGAAAAATAACTAGACATTTTCTTCCGCTATCAACTTCTTTTATAACATTAGAAGTAAGTGCTAGTACTGCATCTTCTGATGACATCCCATGCCTAAATCTATATTGTGAAGGTGAGAGAAGATTAAATGCGGTCAAGTAATTTATGAGTCTTTTGTTAATAATTTTTTCTATGATTTTTGAAATAGAAGGTAGTATTGAAATTGGTCTGTAATTAGAAATATCAGTTGTATCCCCACTCTTATGCACAGGCGTAACGAGGGCTTGCTTTAACGCTGACGGGAATATTCCATGTTGGAAACAAAGATTCACTAGATGAGACATAATTGGAACTATGGTTTTATGACTAGCTTTCAGAAAGCTAGCTGGTATTTTATCCCATCCTGGCGCACTATCAGTTTTTAAATTCCTTATTACAAGGCGAATCTCTTCAGGGTCAGTTTCCAAAAGGACGAAGGATGAGTCCGGCGTATTGTTAATTTCGATCATACACCCATCGCTCGACACAGCATTTAAACGCACCATGATATCTTCTGCAAGTGATTTTCCCACATTGCAAAAGTATTTATTTATGTTTTTTACTGCAACTTCCGGGGTAGTTGAGCTACCTAATAAGTCAAAGTTTTGTGTTTTAATCGGTTTCCTCTGCGTAATATTATTTATGATGTGCCATAATTTTTTTGGATTTTTTTGTACATTGGTTAATTGTTCTCTGTTATATTTCCGTTTTTGTTCTTTAATTAAACAGTTACAAAAATTGCGATATCTTTTGTATGTAATCTTTAAGATATTATTATGAGGTTCTACTCTAAGCTTTTTTTGCATGCTATTTCTGTTTTGAATACATCGTAGTAAACCAATAGTCATCCAAGGTTTGATTATTCTATTTTTAATGGGAATATGCCAAGTCAAGATATTGGCTGTCAAGCAATTTTGCAGTGTATTAATGAGACAATTTGTAAGTGTGGTAGGATCTGTGAAGTTAAGCAGATTTAATAAACTATTTGTTTTCAGATAGATTAGAGCACCTTCTACATTAAGAGTTGTTTTCGTTTTAGTATAATTAGTTATCTTGGAGTAAGTATGTAATCGCAGAAAAATCATGAAGTGATCGGTTATGGTAGTATGGATTACCGCTATGGATGCTGCTGTGCCCCCAGGCTTTAGCTTCAGAATGAAGTGGTCTAAACAATTTTTGTCTCTCGTAGGAAGGGTGTGTCCAGGCAGTAAGCCCTGCATTGCCAACATATTTAGATAATTTAATCTATTTGTACGTTCATGTGATTGTTCATCTTGTTTGTAAATTAGGTTTATGTTTATGTCACCAGTAATTATAATATTTTTGAACGATCTTATAGAGTTTAAGTGGTTGTTAAGGGAGTTTGTAAAATCGTCACAGTTTTTAAAAGACGGGGATCGATAGATCGCAAAGATTACAAGATCTGGTAATAAAGTTATTCGTAAACAGGACGCTTGTTTTAATATTAATTCTTTGACTTTGACTTTATGTTTATTTTGAATATAAGCAACTACTCCATCTGCCTTATTTAGATGATTAGAAGTTTGGTACGATGTGTAGTTTTCTATTTGGGGTATGTATTTATTTTTATTTAGCCTGCATTCACTAAGGATCATTACATCGATATTAGAATTAAGATTTTTAAGGTTTACTAGTAAATCGTCCATATTAGCGTAGATACTTCTTATATTTTGAGATATAATTGTAAAGTCATTATTGTTACATTTTATTAATCTATTCAAATCCTCAATTTGGCAGTTATACACTTGGGCGATAGCTGTGTTATCTATTTCATGCATAGTTGTGAGAGTACTATCCATGAACCTTAGCAATTTTATAGACATAATAGGGTATCAGAGTAGCTACTTTTTGAGAACCCCATATGGTGACATTCAGTGTGATATGTGATCTATGAGAAAAAAAATAAGATGTGGGCGGAGTAGTGCTTATGTTGTATGAATTGCTTTAAGTGTAATTTGATATGTGGCTTGTCTAGAGCTTATGATATGTATCGTGTTTGAAGTAATTGCATCATATTTTGGATAGCATGTACGCAAAAAGTTACAAATAACATAGAAAACAAATTTAAAATTATATAAAAATACAAGAATAAAATATTCAAATAATTCCAAAGAGATAGAGATACCAAAAAGCGATGGAAATATAACAATAAATAGTCATTTAAGCTGCATTAAATTATTCACTTGTAACTCACTTGTAATTGTTATGATAGTGCTATTCTCATCTTTCCTAAGATATATTCTTCCGTAGGCAGTCCAGCAGAATTTATAGCCTTTAGTTTTCGCAAGATCTCTTGTTAGAAAATATAAACGTGAGGCTTTAGCGGTCAGTTGCTCCGAGACATAAATTGGGGTTCCTGGACTTGTATTAAGCCCTAGATGCTTAGCACATAGTTTATCTTTGTGTTTGATATTAAAGGATTTGCTCAATTTCAAAAAGTCGTTTTTCTTGGTAGTAGTAGTCATCTCCACAATAATAGAACTATTAAGAGAATTACCTCGCTTCTTGTATACTCTGTAAATGTCTTTAATGTCATTTCCATCCATATTACAACCTATAGTTTTTGCGAGACAGGTGGCAATATTATGCAGATCATCTTTCGATTCTTTTTTTAAAGTGGGTACGTTTTTTAATTCAATATTTGCCTTACGACTCTCACGCTGCATGTTTTCTATTTTATCCTCCAACAATGCAATATATTCTTTGTCTTTTTAGACTGTATCTCTAAAGATTCTATTTTCCTTTTAAGCTCGTCGTTTTGGGACATTAAGAAAGCCATGGAGTTTTCACTTATAATACCACAAGAGCTTCAAAATTATCGGGTATTTCCCGATAGGTTCGTTGCAAACAAATGAAGGAGTCAAAACTTGACGACTTTATTTGTTTGCAGGGAACCTTGAGGGAAATGCCAGATAATTTTGAAGCTCGTGTGGTATTCGGGGGATTATTTTTCCGTCCCAAATTTTAATTTCAAACTCATTTTCATGCAAAATCTCCAATTTTCACAATTGAATTCAACCTGTCAGTTTGACGTGTGGTTAATTTGACTGGATCATGTTTTGTTTTTTATATATAGCAACTACCAGAGAAAATTTACAAAAAATTATCAGTATAATACCATGTAGGTTGTACCACGTGACGTCGAATGGTGCAATTCTATTGGTCGATATTTGGGTCGGAAAAATAATCAATACTATTATTTGTTTTTTTAATATCCACCAACGCAGAATTATTTTTTTAATTTCATCGTGTTGGGGTGACATTAAGTTTGAGATTAGATTTGTCATTTCCACTTTAAAGGCATCAAAATCCGAGTGAAAGTCATGTTCTCTTCCCCGTTTGTTTCTCTGGAATATATAATTTGGTGGAGTACTATCTTGCTTTGTTTCCTCTATTTTCTCTTTTCTTTGTTTCTGAACGCGATTTGCCGCTCGCTTCATCCATTTCAACTACTAGGAGATTATAACTGCTGAGGAGCTATTATAGTTCTACGTAGAACGCATACAATAGGAATCCAAAGTCAACCAATCAGTTAAGAGTGGGCAGTCTTATAGACGTCCAATTGCATGTGAGAAAAATCCGGATTGGTGTTTGACACTTGAGACGCACGCCTTGATTGGTTGGAGTAATGACAAGGGTGTACAATACCTCGGAGTACCAGGACGTAAGCAGTGCTGTAGAGGTTTCCTTTTTGCACTTGCGCTGCGAAGTAACGCAGCTACTCCTGCTGATTTATGCGGTCCTAATATCTTGTTCGAATTTATACCGGGTAATTTATATTTTTGATTTTTATTTAATAAAGTTGTACGGAAGTGCACACGTTTACACCTTGCGGCGGTCCGGGGGAAGAGGAATAGACTGAGGCTAAACTGAACTAACGTCAATCTCCAAAGTTTTTTTTTTTTTAAACTAACCACTTAAGAATATATTGTTAAAAAAGCGTTTTAACTGCACACTTGACAACAACATCGGCTATAACTGACCGTCGTCGTTAACTCAAGCACTTAAGACCATAAAAAATCTCATTCGAAAACACGGGGTACCAAAAATCTGTCTCAAACTGCAAAAAATGAAGTGGCCCTTATTTTGTTTTGACGAGTATAATTATTTTATCACCTTTAAAAATCCGTTTAAAAATGACCGATTTTGAGGCTTCTCAAAAAAAATGTTTTCTGTGTTTTATTTTATTTTGTGTTTTATTTTTGTGACCACTGCGTATTATATTCCTATACTAACATATAGGGGGATTTTTCAAGTGTGTGTGGATGGCCAAATACGAAACTATGAAGAATAGCGAAAAATACTCAAAACAGTCTAGTAAATTCTGATAAAATTCTGCGAAATAATGACAGCAAAATACTACATTTTCTCTCATTACCTTAAGGTAACACAGGTATGGTGTACACCATATTCAACGGCTAATTAGTTTTATGACAAGGGAAATTATAGAGCATAGTAATAACTAAGCCATCATTATGATTTAGTTCACTTTTCTTCCTAGGTACCTGATAACCATAAGACCACCCTACATTAGGTATATTTGACAATGACAATGACATTATAATGTGCTATTTTTTATTAGTATAATCGTAACCTAAAAAGTTACAAATATATGAATTATTCTAAAATCTCCGGCTTTGCAGAAATCTTTTTGTAACTGGACATCACTCCTCATGCACTATACAACACAATAAACTATATCCCAGCTGTGTACAATATATTTCTTTGTCAGGTCCCAAAATGTAAGGACGTGACCGATGTTCTTTGCAAAATTTCACAAAATGGCGCTGACAAATTCGCCATATTTGTTGATTACGCGATTTACAAAGGAGGAATTTAGCCTGGTGCACATATTACCCATCTTCCCCTACAAGCACGGGTTGACGTGGCACAGGTAGTTCAGTCAATATGTAAGGAATAATTAATTTCCCTCCGAATAAAGACCTACCCTTATTTAACACAATTAATCGTTAGGGGGGCATGTCAAGAGGTCACAGAAAAATTAAAAAGATCGCGCTGTTTGCTGATTTTGAGAAATTAAAAAAATGAATAAAAAAAAATTGAAATGCTTTTTTCTTGGAAACTATTGGTTTTAGGAGAAAGTTTTTTAAATAAAAAATGTAGAGGGCATTACGAACTACATTTTTTGTCATTGGAGTGACGTCATCATGTTAAAAAAATGAAAATAATGTGTACTTTACGCACGAAATGAAATATTATTATCTTTCACAGTTGAAGTATAATTATTACATCTTCTACAAACACACGAAGGCATTTTTCGGATTTGATTTTGAGTATACAAACAATGTCAGAACCGACTATCCGCTACATTCGCTGAAGCGTCACTGTTACCTTTAACTTTTAGCTATTACCTTGCAATCGTCTTGCCATTATAAAACTCGGATAACGCGTCTGAGCTTTATAAAAAACACGTTATAAAATTGAGGAATCCTACTAGATAGTTTAAAACGTCATTATGACCGTCCTCAAACA
Source organism: Hyles vespertilio (assembly GCA_009982885.2). Classification (NCBI taxonomy): domain Eukaryota; kingdom Metazoa; phylum Arthropoda; class Insecta; order Lepidoptera; family Sphingidae; genus Hyles; species Hyles vespertilio. The sequence goes on from CM042833.1 coordinate 16,233,413, forward strand.
CAGCGTCAGAACATTCTTGAAAGTTAGATAAGTTATTTTTCTTTGTTACCAATATTCAAATAAAAAATTCGTAAATTTTAAACATGTCGGGGTTTCTCAACTTGGTAGTTCAATTGAAAACAAGAATCGTCATTATTGGTAAGTACAGTTTTCAATGCATAACTTTTATAATCATTTTTGTCAAGGAACACACCACAAATATGGTCTACAATTGAATTATATACAATGCATCGCATAGGCAGTTACACAGAGGGTATATCGGAGTACTACCGAAAACGAAGCTGGGAGGTAGTTTTAGTGACTTCAGACACAGTGCAACAAAATTTTGTGCAAAAAATTGTGTCGATATTTTTTTTTTGTTATTTTTTCTGTCGTCTTATTTGGGTGATAATACATAGTTTTTTCTTAAATAATAGTGTGAATCCTTTTATTTTTAAAGATCCTATGGTAAGCAAGACTTTAAATTATTATTTTAGCAAAAGCTATGGATTGACCACCCGAACTCCTCCAAATGTAGTAGGATTCCAATGGTTCTTTTTGCATTTGGTTCAGTATAAAAGCTAAGCTACAGTCTAGGAGGGAAAAAGGGGTAGGGGCGAGGGGAGGAGTTGAAAAACTTAAACATCGTACTTGTACATGTTGATTAATTTGCTTATTGACGTGGTTTCAAAAAATGAGATGAATGTTAATTTGTACACAAAAAAGTAAAAATAATTGAAAATGAGTTTAGAAAATGGAGTGAAATACATTCATTTTATGGTTAAAAAGCATCCTAGCTCGAGGATAAGTAATTGTTATACACACCCCACGCGTCTTTTATTAAAGCATTTATTTAATAGTCTATCGCCTATGTTCATCAAAGATAATGTAGGATTTTATGGTGAAAGAGGTTTTTGAAATTGATAGATTTCAAATCATAAAGGCTCCTTCAGATATTGATCGTCAACCCAATTGGCTTATGAGTAAATAGTTTAAAATAGCAGCCAAAAAGTTCAATTTTGACTATCAATTCAGAATATCGGAGCAAAAGGGTCAAATGTCGAGTTGAGACCAAAAACCAAAATGTTCAAAATAGAGGCCAAAATGTCCAATTCTGACTATCTATTTAAAATATCGAAGCAAAAGGCGATACATGTAGAGTTACTTGCGCATCTATACTAGTCAATACTAATATTGTAATGAGGAAACATTTGTATTTTTGTTTATAATTAATAAGCGCAAAAACAGCTGGGCCGATTTTAAATATTCTTTCCCCATTCGAGTGGTATATTATCCTGGAGTAACATAGGCTATACAGGGTATATCAAGACTGCTACCGAAAACGAAACCGGGTGTAGTTTAAGCGACTTCAGATACAATGCAACAAAAAAGTTGCACATAAAGTAAGAAAAATCCAAATAACGAAATAGTACAATGCACCTACAAAAGATATAAGGTCTTTTGTAACGATCTACTGAAAAGAACATAAATAGCGTACGAAAAAGACATGATAGAAAGAGCAGGAAATAATAATAAACAATTATGGAAAGTTATTAGAAATATTACGTTTACTAACGTTAGAAAAGAAAAATCACTACAATTACTTTCCACCGAAAATCCTGTTAAATCCATAAACCAAGTTAATGCATTCTTTGCTACTATGGGTAAATCGCTATCATTTTTTTTATATTTTTTTTTATTGCAATGAATGACGAGACGAGCGAGCCGTTCGCCTAATGGTAAGCGATACGACCGCTCATAAACAGTAGCAACATTCCACTGCGCTCGCCATCCTGAGACATAAGATGTTAGGTCTCAATATGTCCAGTAGTTACTCTGGCTACAATGTCGTTCAATCCGAAACACAACAGTGCATTTACGTAGTGTGGTTTCACGGGAGAAATAGACATTGCGGTGGTACCTACCCAGATGGCCTGTCACATATGAGAGACCTATCTGAAAAATTGTTATTGTAAAATAGAAACAAAACTATACCTACTTCTGATTCTTCTTTCGATCAAACAGAATCATACCTTAATTCGATTGTGTTCTTACCAACGGATATTACTGAAACAAAAACTTTGATCCTAAACCTTAAAACAGAGTGCGCAGACGGACTGGATAATATTTTCGCCAATTTTCTTAAGCGGTTTGTTGATGTTCTTGTTCTTCCAATAACTTACATATCCCAATTTGTCTCTTTCTTCAGGTATCTTTCCTAATGCATTCAAAAAATCCCAAATTGTACCCATCTTTAAAAGCGGTGACAAACACTGTGTCAACAATTTTAGGCCAATGTCAATTTTACCAACAGTATCAAAAATCCTAGATCACGTTATAAACGCTAGACTAGTCAAATTTTTGGAACAGCATCATCTTTTGTCCTCTATGCAATTTGGATTTTGCGCTGGAAAATCAACAGCTGACGCAGTCCACGAATTAACAGATTTTATGGTCACAAACCTCGACAGTAATAAAAAAAGTACTAGCTATTTATATTGATTTAGCAAAGGCATTTGACACGGTCTCTATTCAAAATCTTTTAAAAAAACTCGATAAGCTGGGTATTAAAGGACTACCTCACCAATGTAACGTTGCACATTATTTAGTTACACATGTCAATTATATGTTTAATTACACTGATTGTTTTTTTTGGAAAGCGACATTTATATATTAGGTGTTGGAATTAATTCGTAGCGTTTGATGTGATATAGCGTGGTTATTACAGTGTTCTGTTTTTACCTTCAGAAACAAATTGATCGTAAACCAGCTGTTATTAAGTGTTATTTTTAAGACGCATCCAAAAAAGTGTTTTGGCGGGGAATTTTATGACATTATTTTAAAATAAATAAAAGTACTGCGGAAAGTAATCGGATTTTGGTGGAAGTTTATGGTGAACATGCTTTAGCTGATCAAACGTGTCGGAAGTGTTTTGCGCGTTTTAAAAGTGGCAAAACGCAATATTCAAGGATCTAAGCTCCTTTTATGTATTTGGTGGGATCAACAAGATGTGGTTTATTATAAATTGTTAAAACCCAATGAAACCATCACTGGGAATCGCTACCGTTTACAATTGATGCGTTTGAGTCGTGCATTGAAGGAAAACGGTCGGAATGGAGCAAAAGGCACGATATAGTTATTTTGCTGCACGACAACGCAGACCTCACGTGGCGAAACCAGTGAAAACATATCTGGAATCATTGAAATGTGAAGTCTTAACCCACCCGCTGCATTCTCCATATATTGCCCCTTCGGATTACCACCTTATTCGATCAATGGCTCATGATTTATCAGGGGAAAATTTAGCATCTTATATGAAGAATGCCAAAATTGGATCGATTCGTGGATTCCCTCCAAGGATAAAGAGTTTTTTCAACGAGGTATTCGACTACTACCTAAAAGATTAGAATTAGTAGTGGCAAGCGATGGGCAGTATTTACAATCATGTAATTTTTTATTTTCATTTCAATTATTTGCGTTATGTTTTAATAAAAAAACGTTACGAATTTGCTAACACCTAATATATTTTTCAACCAGTAGCTTTAGCTTTAGCTTAGCTTCATAATAATAATTTAGAAACGTAGCATTGTTGCATATTATGCACTAGAGTATATAGGAAATAAATAAGAAACATAATTATAAAGATATACACGAAAAAAAAAATTGCGTTATAGGAAAAGTACAAGACCACTAGGTCTTGTGCTCTTCCTGTAACTGTTTTTTTAAATCTTGTAATCTCCGATCTGATAGTGAACATATACATTCACATCACCAATTGCTTACGGGTACCATCCGAGAAGAGTTGGATTCGACACCATACAAGCATATGATAAAGTTCCTGTGAACATATATTACAGGGTGCAACGTTACGGTTTAATATTTTTTTAAATTGTAACGGTTGCGGACCGCGTCACCGCTAGCGGACGTCAGGTCTGTCCCTGTTGGCTTCGCGCTGGGATTTGGTGCAGTGGAGCAGTGCTTCTTCTCTCGCCCACATGCTGGACATCTAAAGAGCTCCGGGCTTGGATCATCTCCTTAACAGGACGGTACCAGCGACGCGGAACCAGACGGGCAGCATATCCTACCCCTATTATATTTTCAATATATTTGTTTTTGTGGACGTTGGTTTTATTTTATTTTTTATATTAACGTCAGCCGAAAGCCACACCAACTAATCACAAACTAATTTACCGACAGGACTCAAGTTGTTAAAATTTATAAATGGATTAGTGCTGAGCTTACTAATATAGTGTGCCACAGGGTTAGTATTCTGGGTCCACCACTGTTTCTTGCCTATATAAATGATTTATGTAAAACCAAACTGTCCTGTGGTAAAATTATCACATTTGCAGACGACCCGGTCTTATTATTCAGTGGTGAAACTTGGAAGGATGTATACGACACCACACAAAAAGGAGGTGAAATGATGTTAGAGGTTTTCGAGATTCAGTAAGTTAATTAAGAGAATGTAACTATGAAGTTTTTATTTAGACTCACTTCTAGAAGGCTAACACCAATTAACACAGAGCAAGCGAATATCAATCGATGTGTACTATGTATGTAGGTGAGTTGTGGAATTAGTAAATGGGTATTTCAAAAGGGATTTGGAATTTTCAGGCCTGACTATTTTAACAACACTGATGCCCCACATGATGCAAAACTTCCAGATAGCTGCAAGTCTCATAAACAGGTTTGGTGACCGCCTAAGTAAAAGGCCGGATGCGGGAGAAATGTTAACCATTATCAGAGAAAGGTTACATCTACCTAATAATCTCTCCTCAGTCGTAGATAGATTAAACTTGAATAGACGGTCATCTAATTTTATTAAAATTTCTGCGGATAGAGACAATTTGATAAAGTTTCCCAGGATGGAAATGAATGAACTATTTTTTTCCCTGGGAACTTATCAAATAAGACAGGCGCGATCGTTCTATGGGGAACATATACAACTTAATGGTGGTTACAGAATTGAGATAAGTCGTGATAATACGAGCATAGATGTTTTGGAATACAATTTAAGAGGAAGTGGCAAAAATACTCAGATAAGAGGGAAAATAAAATGAAGGCATATAACAAGAAAACAAAAATTTGTTTATATTTTAATTGAAAATAATAAATCGGACAGAGACTGAATAATAAAGTATTTTTGCAACTGCTTAATAGGACGTCGCACAGTAGGGTGCTGTGCCCACGTCATAACTTTTGTGTGGTACCTTGCACGGGCACGATATCAAAGAAATGTTGCTGCCCCTGCAGAGTTCTTAGATTCAGTAGTTTTTATTTTAGTGACAACTACTTGGTAAGTATATTCCTATTCAAGTATACGAGTATAGGCCGAATTTTCCCAAGTTCGTGTGGAATGCCAAATTCAATACTATGAAGAATAGCGAAAAATATTCAAAGGAGTCTAGGGCCCGATTTTGATGAAAATTAAAATGGGATAACAGCATTTCTGAAAATCAGTATTCCTAGCGAGGAATCGAACCTGATGTGTAAAAATCACATTCTGTTTTATTATTACACCATTCGCTTATGCTGCTAATAAGGCTCAAATTCTGATAAACAATAACATTCTTCAAACTAATAGAAAGAGGTAATTTTAGCAAAATACTACATTTTGTCTTATTATCTTAAGGTAACACAGGTATTAATTCGATTTATGACAAGGGATATTATAGGAGTTTAGTAATTTGCTAAGCTATCATTATTATATCATGCACTTTTCTTCCTGGGTGCCTACTAACCGTAATACCACCATACATTCATAAATAAATATTAAATAACACCCAACAGTCACCTACATAATCATGACCCTAAACTAAGATCGAGTCTTGTGTTGTGGGTATCAGGAACTACAAGATACTTTTCGGTTTCACAAACACCCAGAACCGAAACAAATACTTGTGATGTGGTTCACACAAATTTTTATTTCGGTGCGAGGATCGAACCCGCCGCATTTCGTTTCATAGGCGGCGTCTAACCGACTGCGCAACGGAGGCTGTCTTGCTTTATTAGGTATATTGACAATGACATTATAATTAGTATAATCCTAACCTAAAAGTTAAAAATATATGAAAATATCTAAAATCTCCGGCTTTACAAAAATGTTTCAAAAATTATGCCAGCTGTGTACAACATATTTCTTTATCAGGTCCCAACATGTATAGAGGTGACCGAGGTTCTTTATAACAAATGACAATGATTGAATTAAAAATACTTTAATTAATGATACAAATGCAATGAAACGGAAATAAATAATAAAAACCGACTTCAAAACAAACAACCACTAAAAACCAAAAAATAACAAAATAATAAGTACCACTGCAAAGCAAAAAAATAATATTTACTTCATAGACCTTGTGCTTGTTGATTAATTTGCTTAATGATTTGACTAGCCAACAAAGTTTTGACCAGTTTTTTCGTTTGTTTATAGTCGTTGACCGTTTTATTTCAGACTGGTTCAAAAAATAAGGGCGCAACTGACTTTTTAAAATGCCGCGACCATCAAAAAAGAAATCAGTAGTTTGGCAACATTTCACAATGGATCCCGATAAAAATAATGTTACTTCTAATAATTGTCACAAAAAATACAAATTCTTTGGTAACGCGACGAATCTTAAGGAGCATTTAAAAAGGATTCATACACTTATCGAACTTCGGGATGACTTAGTGGAACCATTGCATAATTCTGAAATTAGCTTAATTAGACAGCCAATAACTACTCAGGCCAATGCGACAGTACCATCTAGTCAAGATACTCCTGTAACTTCAACTACATCGATCAACATGGGTCCTGTCAATATTTCGTCATCAAGTCATAAACCACCACAAAAGCGAAGCAGACAACTCCGGCTGACCGCACAAGAGGTCCACTTGACTGATAGTGAAATAAATACGTGACATAGACAAATCACTGGTAGAAATGATAGTTATAGATTATCACCCATTGTCCATAGTTGAGGATAAAGGATTTGCTGGTCTGTGCAAAAAATTAAACCTCAAATTTATTTTACCCTCTAGGAAGACTTTAACGATGAAACTCATTCCTCAACATTTGTTGCATTGGCAACACTAAATTAAGTTGTAATTCTAAATTATGATGGCAACACTGTCTCTTCCGCCGCACGCTCGATTAAGTGAATACACGTTTTTACTAGTTTCCATCCATCAGCCAAAGGAAGTCCACTGCTGAACATAGGCCTCCCCCAATGATTTCCACAGAGACCTGTTGGAGGCAGCCTGTGTCCAGCGACGTCCCGCGACCTTTACCAGGTCGTCGGACCATCTTGTGGGTGGACGTCCTACGCTGCGCTTTCCGCTACGCGGCCTCCATTCGAGCACTTTCCGACCCCATCGGTCATCAGATCTCCGCGCTATGTGCCCTGCCCATTGCCACTTCAACTTGCTAATCCGGTGGGCTATGTCGGTTACTTTAGTTCTCCTACGGATCTCCTCATTTCTGATTCGATCTCGTAGGGAAACCCCGAGCATAGCCCTCTCCATAGCTCGTTGAGTGACTTTGAGCTTCCTAATAAGGCCCATAGTGAGAGGCCACGTCTCGGTGCCGTAAGTCATCACTGGCAACACACAACTATCGAAGACTTTCGATTTAAGGCACTGAGGTATTTTGGACGAGAAGACGTCGCGTAGTTTCCCGAACGCTGCCCAACCGAGTTGGATTCGACGATTGACCTCTCTCTCGAAGTTGGACCTGCCTAACCGGACCACTTGTCCTAAATAGACATATTCGTCAACAACTTCGAGAGTCGAGCCCCCAACACCGATGGGAGTGGGCACAACATGGACATTCGACATGATCTTCGTTTTGTCCATGTTCATTTTAAGACCCACTTGTTGGGAGACTCGATTGAGGTCTTCGAGCATAGTGCTAAGGTCTTCCAGCGATTCTGCCAAGACTACAATATCGTCGGCAAACCGAAGGTGAGTGATATACTCGCCGTTGATGTTGATGCCGAATCCTTTCCATTGCAAGAGCTTGAAGGCGTTTTCCAGCGCGGCAGTGAACAGTTTCGGAGATATGACATCTCCCTGTCTCACGCCTCTCTGTAGTGGAATAGCCTTCGTACTCTGATCCTGTACTCGGACCGACATGGTGGCGTTGTTGTATATACACTTCAACGCTTCGATGTACCGATAGTCGATATGGCACCGCTGGAGAGACTGTAGCACAGCCCAAGTCTCGATCGAATCAAAGGCTTTCTCATAGTCCACAAACGCTAAACAAAGCGGCAAGTTATATTCCTCGGTTTTTTGTATAACTTGCCGAAGCGTATGGATGTGGTCTATGGTACTAAAGCCTTTTCGAAAACCGGCTTGTTCGGGAGGCTGGAAGTCATCAAACCTGCGTTCGAGACGATTTGTGATGACCCTCGAAAACAACTTATAGACATGGCTCAGGAGCGAGATGGGCCTGTAATTCTTCAGCAAAGTGTTATCACCTTTTTTGAAGAACAGTACCACCACGCTCCTGCTCCATGCCTCTGGCGTTGAGCCCTCGAGGAGAACGGAATTGAAGAGCTTCTGAAGGACTTTCAGTATCGGTGTTCCGCCCGCTTTCAGAAGCTCTGAAGTTATTCCGTCCTCGCCCGGCGCCTTGTTGTTTTTAAGTTGCTTCAGGGCCATCTCAATCTCACACAGGCTGATGTCCGGGATATCATCGCTAAAGTGTCGGATCAACTCGGCTCTCGGGTCTTCGGCCGAGCTAACAGCAGGTTTGGCAACCGAGGTGTAAAGCTGTCCGTAGAACCTCTCGATCTCCCTTAATACCTCTGCCCTCGTCGATACTACGCGGCCGTCCTCCGTCTTCAGCCTAGACAACTGGCTTTGCCCAATAGACAAGTCTCTTGCAAACACTTTGGAGCCTCCGTTCCGCTCGATTGTCGCCTTAATGCTCACAGTATTGTGAGCACGGACATCGTGTCGCAAGGACTTCCAGATCTGTCTATTGAGCCGCCGATATGCTTCGGCGTCAACGGAAGACTGCAGCGTCAAAGATCGACGTTCGGCCATGAGGTCAAGAGTGTGGATCGAGAGTTTTTGTGGTCTATCTCTACGGCGAGGTCTAAAATACTTAGATCCCACCGTATGGACAGCTTCTACCAAACCGCTGTTTAGCTCGTCCACTGCAAGGTTTTCTCCTAGACAATCAAAGCGATTTGTCAGCTCGAGTTGAAAGCTCTCGGGGTTTTGGATATGGGCGCGAGTAGGTCGGAGCGTAGATTTCATCAAGCGACGCCTTTCCGATTGGACATTGATATTCAGGGTGCCCCTAACCATTCGGTGATCACTGCCGGTTTTCACCCTGTTGATCACAGAGACATCTCTGAATATCCGTCTATTCGTCGTCAAGATGAAATCTATCTCGTTTCTCGTAGAACCGTCAGGACTCAACCAGGTCCATTTCCTGTGAGGCGGCTTCTGGAAGAAAGAGTTCATCGCAAAGAGTCCCTCTTTCTCCAGAAAGTCGGCCAGCCTCTGAACCCTGGGGTTCCGTTGCCCATGTCCAAATTGCCCCACTTTCAACTCTGCATCGCTTCCCTTGCCCAACTTTGCGTTGAAGTCTCCCATAACAACATTGAAGTAGGTTTTGGAAGTATGTATGGCCCGACTTATGTCCTCATACATTTCCTCTACTTCTTCATCTGGGTGTGTCGAGGTCGGCGCGTATACCTGTATGACCTTCAACGAATATCTTTTAGATATTCTGAGTATAAGGTATACTACCCTGCTCGACACACTTTCGATGGATACGATGTTGTTGATGAGAGACTTGTGGACGAGAAATCCGACACCTCCTCGGGACTGTTGGTCGTCCCCCCGGTAGAAGAGCAGGTTACCAGACTTCAGGGTTATCGTATCCTCCCCGATTCTTCGGACTTCCGATAACCCCAGAATGTCCCAGTGTAACCTGCTCAATTCTTCTTCCAGTTCGACAATCTTCTCGTCTGTCCTCAATGTGCGTACGTTGTGTGTTACCAGGGCCAGTCGTCGTCGGGGGGGGTGGTAGCCGGGGCCAACCCGGGGATTCTTAGCACCCCCTGCCCCACCGTAACCATGACCGCTACCATAGCCAGGAATAGTGGGGCTGCCGGGGACTGGGGGCCTGGTCTCTATTTGTGTCGCCATTGTGGGGGTATTTGCCGTTACTCGCCACGCTTGGCAGGCGGGTTGGCGAGCGCAGTAGGGGACTGACGTTAATGACGCTGCTGCCCGCCATTAACCGGGGAAAGGAAATAGGATTTGTGCGTAGAGGATGTTATAGGAAAGGAGAGTATGGCCTGAGGGAGTGGATACTGCAGTCACGGACGGGAAGTTAAGGTCACTGCAGTAGCTCGGGGGCCGAGGTCGCGTACTCGTAGCACCTATACTAGGACAGGCCATGACCACTAGATAGGAGCATCCCTGACCAACTTTACTAGTTTATGCTGTTTTTATTTAGTGTTTGGTGACAATCCAGCCCTATAAAACAAAGTAACATTCTAACTCGCTACATGGTCCTTCGCCGTCAATTTGGAAGTTTTCACCGCGATACTACAGTATACAGCATTCAAGTAAGACGCATAATATTATTTCACTCGTGTGGCGGCGAGCCGCCCTCCATATTGAATACTGCATCAATCTGTAAGCGCTTCAGGCGCTGCATCCCGACGCCCGCTTGAAACAGTATTGAATACAAGAGTGCCACATCATCTCCATCAAGCGCTACAGCAGCTGCACGCGCAATAACTACGACGCCGTGTCCCGTGTGCAGGCGCAAGTCGCAAATAACGTGACGCCATTTTTGATAAAATATTGTTAATTCAGTGGCAAGTGCATAAAGAACACCAAGTAACAATAAATTGCAGATAATGGAGATGAAACTCAAGAAGAATATCGCCTCGCGAGGATACGTGAAAGCCACATTGGCGCGACTTTCAAAATATTCTGAAACGGTGAATAAACAAATCCCTCTTGAAACATTACACGAAAATCGACGACGCGTTACAATGGCCTTTGCAGAGTACGAGAATTTGTGTAAAGAAATATTGTTCTTGGATCCCAATGACGTGGAAGACATCGAGGCAGTTGAAGAAACCTATTTCAACACGTTGGCTGCATTCGACCGATCTCTAAGTGCTCGCTCAGTGTCCGCTACAGCACCACCACCCTCGGCAAAAATCTCGCTGCCTTCGATAGAGATTCCCATATTCGAAGGTAAGCTTACAGACTTCGTCCCATTCATTAACCTCTTCAACTCCATGATTCACAACAATCACAATTTGGATTCTGTACAAAAATAGTATTATTTAAGAACACATGTAAAAAATGAGCCATTAGACTTAATAAAAAACTTACCATTATCTAGTGAAAGTTATACAGAAGCCATGCAATTGCTATCCAATAGATATTCGAATAAATATAAAATTATTAGTGAACACATAGCTAACTTATTAGATCTTAGGTGCCTAGGCAGGTCTACAGCCAGTAATTTAAGAGAATTTGTATCCAATGTAAGGCAACAATTAGCTGCTTTAAAGGCTCATAATGTTAAGCACTGGGATGCAATTTTAATTTGTATTTTGTCTCGAAAACTAGATAATTACACAGCAAGGGAATATCAATTGGAACGGGATCATGAACAGGAGCCTGAGTTGGAGGGGTTCTTAAATTATTTAGAACATCGAGCGCTAGCCATGGAGAATGCTGAGCAGGGTCACCTCAGCGACAGTAAAACGTTAGTCCTGCACAATCTAAAGACATCAGCTCCATCATGTAGCTATTGTAGTTTGTCTCACAAATTATTTCAATGCAAATCATTTACTTCCTGTTTCAAAACGGGCAACTTTTGTGAAAAATAATAAGTTATGTCATATATGCTTGGGTGCCCACACAGGCAAATGCAGATACCATTTTAGGAGTGCTCAGTGCAAATTATCTCACAACACACTGCTACATGCCACCAGCAATCCAGGTTCTGCCCCTGTACCTCCTGTCACATTGACAGGAAACAACAGCAATAATGTCCTCCTTCCCACTGCTAGAGTCAAACTGGTGGGGAAAGATGGGACCCAGTATCACATCAAGGCTTTATTGGATAGTGACTCTCAAGTCTCCTTTGTTACAGCCAGAGTAGTCCAACTATTAGGTATGAGCCCTAAACAAAGCAACACCAAAGTCATAGGCATTTCAAATGACACTAAAAACATTAAATATTGTATTCCATTGGAGGTTTATTCTCTAAATACACCTTTTAAGACAACTATAACATGTCACGTTGTGGAACAGATAACATGTAAATTGCCTCAGCATAAAGTAGATATACACAACATTATAATACCACCACATATAACACTAGCAGATGAGCACTTTTATGAACCCAGTGACATTCATATGCTAATAGGTGCGGATGTGTTTTTCCAGACGCTGTTAACTGACCAAAACTCTGCATGTTGTACTGCAGAGCCCACTCAATTGTTCAATTTGACACTGGGTGAGACCAGTGAATCTGCACAAGCCAATAAGCTGACACAGTCACATGGTACCTCAATATATATTATTAATACTCACTTTGGTGGAATAGTAGCAGGCAATTTAGATAATTATTCATTACCATCAACGTGCAATAAAGTAGTTTTAAAATGTGAACTAGGTTTGTCTGATACACTTGCCCAGTTTTGGGCTACTGAAAAGGTGCCTGAACTTTATAATGAAAAATCTTCAGAGCAAGAACACTGTGAAGAAATATTCAGAAATTCTGTTAAGTTAAATAATAATAAATTTGAAGTTGCATTACCTTTAAAGTTACCTTTATGTGAAATTAATAATGTTCTTGGTGAATCTTTTCATTTTGCACTCAAAAGGTTTTTGAATTAAGAAAAGAAGTTGCATACTAACCCTCTATTGTTTACACAATATCAAAATTTTATTCATGAATATATAGAACTTAAACATGCTCACTACATTGATATTGAGTCTATTGCTGTAGATAACCAGCCAGTTTATTTTCTACCACATCATGCAGTTTTTAATGAGAATAGCAAAACTAGTAAACTCAGAACAGTTTTTGATGGATCTATGAAAACTAATAAGAAGTTATCATTGAATGATTTGCAATTGAATGGGCCTATAGTACAAAGAGACCTATTTGACATAATATTATTATTTCGCTTAGGTAGGTACACATTCACAGCTGATATAAAACGTATGTTTCGCAATATTAATATTGACCCTAATTACACTTCACTTCAAAATATATTATGGAGAGACAATCCTTCAGAAGCTATTAGGTGTATAAGGCTAGATACCGTTACATATGGATTAAAAAGTTCTACTTACATTGCAACTCGTTGTCTAGATGAGCTAGCTAATAGAAATGAAAAACAATTTCCTCTAGCTGCATCTATCATAAAAAATAATATATACTGTGATGACATTTTATTTTCCAGTAATAATATTGATTTAACCCTCACCTCTAGAGACCAATTATGCAATCTTTTACTACTGGGTAGCTTCAAAACTCATAAGTGGTCTTCTAATAATGAGCTTATTTTGTCACAAATACCATTGAGTGACCAACATTTTGAAAGTCTAGATTTACAAAAAGATAATTACAATATGAAAGCTTTAGGTTTAATGATAAATGTCAAACATGATCACTTTATTATTTCCTCTCCAGAACCATTTAATTTAGATAGGATCACAAAAAGAAGCATTTTAAGTTACATAGGTAGGTTCTATGACCCCATGGGCTTTGTCAGCCCTATTATTGTTAAGGCAAAGGCTATTATGCAAAAGCTTTGGTTACAAGGTAGTAATTGGGATGACAGTCCCTCTCCTGAGGTCCAACAGGAGTGGCTGCAATTTGCAGCTGATTTAGCGAAAATGGAACCTATTATTTTAAATAGAAATATAGACATTTCAGATGTAGATTCTGCAGAGTTGATCGGCTATGCAGATGCGTCGAGTACAACAGGCTATGGATGCTGCGTGTATCTTCGATGCTGCAACTCATCAGGTATTACAAATGTACATTTACTCTGTTCGAAATCTAGAATCAATCCTGTGCAAAAAAAAGGCTTAACAATACCCAGGCTTGGGTTGCTTGCTGCACTCTTGCTAGCTAAATTAATTACTAAGGTGCATGACGTCTTAACGCTAAAAATTTGCATAAAAAATGTGTTTTTATTCAGCGATTCACAAATCGTTCTCGCATGGCTTAGTGCTGAACTAACACAACTTAAATCTTACGTGGCGAACAGAGTGAATGTCATTCGCGAGCACACAGCTAAGTGGCGTTGGTTGTACGTCAACAGCGGCGAAAACCCAGCTTCTGAGCCGTGGCGTCAGCCCAGCCAATCTAGGTAACTGCGAGCTATGGTGGCACGGTCCACAGTACCTACAAAAAAGTGAGTACGAATTTGCTTGCTGCAACAGGGACTTGCCTGGCGATGTACCTGAGGTGAAGTCCTGCTCAGCTTTTTCCACAAACCTAGTGTGCAATAATTTTAATCCGCTGGAGTTTGTGTTCAAGCGTTTGCATGATTACTCAAACATAAACAAAATTGTCAGGCTTTTAGCTTATATAATGAGATTCTTAAACAATTTAAATAAGAACACGACATTAAATACTTGCTATTTAACAACTTCTGAGCTTAATAATTCATTGAAGTTGTTAGTCAAATTTGAACAAAGTATATATTTTGAGATTGAACTTAATTCTCTACGCAGTAATAAAAATCTAAAGGGTAATTTATCTAATTTACACCCCTTTATTGACGATCAAGGGCTTTTACGCGTCGGTGGCAGGCTTCATCATGCTGAAATAGCTTATGATAAGAAACACCCTATTTTACTTCCTAGGGGCTCTTATATTACTGGCTTGCTTATAAAAAATGAACATGAGAGGTTACTGCATGCAGGGCCTAGGCTCTTGCTCTCAAACTTAAACCAAAAATATTGGATAATAAATGGCTTATTAGAAGTTAAGAAAATAACTCATAAATGTATAACATGTTTCAGACAGAAGGCCGCTGTGGTCAAACAGCTGATGGGTTCCTTGCCGACTGGTAGTGTCAATACCACCAGCCGTCCCTTTACAGTAGTAGGAGTGGATTTCGCTGGGCCCATTAATGTGAAGCTCTCTCGTGTGAGGCGCTCAATAATTGGAAAAGGTTACATATGCGTATTTGTTTGTTTTGTTACAAAAGCCATCCATTTAGAGTTGGCCTCAGACCTAACCACAGAAACTTTCCTCGCGTGTTTGAAAAGATTAATATCAAGAAGAGGGTTGCCCAGGGAAATTTACTGCGATAATGCCAGTACATTTAAGTGTGCGAGAACCCACCTAGCTGATCTCTATAAACTGCAGTCTTCCCGAGATCACCAAGCCAATGTTTACAACTTTGCCACCCAAAAAGGCATATCCTTTCACTTTATACCGAGCTATTCACCCACATTTGGTGGCCTTTGGGAGGCTGCAGTGAAGAGCGTCAAATACCATTTGAAGCGAGTCTTACAAAATACATTATTAACATATGAACAGGTCAATACTATTTTGACAGAAATAGAGGCTGTTCTTAACTCGCGTCCTCTCTTGCCATTGTCATCAGATCCAGATGATTATTGTTACCTGACTCCAGGTCATTTTATAATTGGTGATTCTATCACTGCATACCCAGAACAAGATTTAGGTAATGTAACACAAAATAGGCTTAAGTTTTGGCAAATGTGTAACAAATTAAAACAATCATTTTGGAAAACTTGGCATAAATATTATTTAAATGTTTTGCAAAACAGACCCAAGTGGAAGACTGATGTTTGTAATGTTAAGAAAGATAGTTTAGTTATTTTAAAGGAGGATAATATTCCACCAATGTGTTGGCCAATGGCCAGAATTGTTAATGTGTTTCCCGGACATGATGGAAAAATTAGAACTGTAGAAGTAAAGAGATCTAACGGTAAAACTCATGTTCGAGGAATACATAAAATTTGTTTGTTACCCATTGAGGATAATTCTTGTTGTAATGATTAATTATAAAATTATAATTATATTTGATTTAGGCCACAGTTTTTTAATATTTTGATGTTTAATAATATGTCTAATTGTTGTGTCTTGGAATTATTTTATTTTCATGTATTAATAACTTGTAGTTTTTATTGTGTAGGCCGCAGTATGTTGCATTGGCAACACTAAATTAAGTTGTAATTCTAAATTATGATGGCAACACTGTCTCTTCCGCCGCACGCTCGATTAAGTGAATACACGTTTTTACTAGTTTATGCTGTTTTTATTTAGTGTTTGGTGAAAATCCAGCCCTATAAAACAAAGTAACATTCTAACTCGCTACAAAATTACAGCGAAATACGAAACTAAACTAAAACTAATTGATGACCTTCAACATATTGATTACATATCTGCTACTACAGATTATTGGCAATCACAAAATCAGAAATCGTATATCAGTTTCACGATTAATTATATTCGGCATTACAAATTAATATCAAGAGTATTGGAAGCTCGGGAAGTGATCGTGTCACACACGAGTGAAAACACCGGTGATGTATTAAAAAATACACATATATTCAAAGAATATAATATATTTGACAAAATACGGTGGTGACTGACAACGCAGCAAACATGAAAAAAGCTGTAAACAATGTGCTGAACAAACACCATCATGCGTGTGTGGCACACACGCTAAATTTATCTGTGAACGATGTCATCACGCAATCTCCCGAGCTTTCCAATATTCTTGCGAAGTGCCGAAGTATTGTGGGTCATTTCAAACATAGTGTACCGGCGTCTAATAAACTACGCCAAAAGCAGGAAGAAATGGGTCTACCAGCTTTAAAACCCAAACAGGACATAAATACAAGATGGAATTCGGCTTTCATCATGCTGGAAAGGCTGTTGGATATAAAACATCCATTATATGTGGCACTCACCGAATTATCATCTAACTCCACACCTGATAACTTGTCTGGAGCGGAATGGAGTATTGTATCGGACTGCACAATAGTCAGTAGTGCGCATTACAGAGGAGCTATCGGCGGAACAATATGTGACCATGTCTAAAATAGTGCCGCTCATCAGAGAATTACAGCATAAGTTACGCATTCTTCCAACTATAACCCCAATTGGTACAGAGCTGAAAGCACATCTTTTGGATGTAATTACGCGAAGACTATCTGGATTGGAATTACAAAGTTAGTTGCTAAAGCCACATTCTTGGATCCGCGTTTTAAGAAACCTAGGTTTGACAACGGAGAAAATGCTGACCGTGCACAGCAGTGGGTAACTGAATAACTGGCAGCATTAATAAGTAAAAACCAAAAAAACTTAAACCCTAATACGTCTAATACTATGTCTTCTCAAGTATTAGAAGCGACTGACGAAGATGATCCCTGGCTGCATTTCGACCAAAAAGCTATGGATCTAGTATCTTTTGCACGGCCTTCTTCTAGGAATGTGCAAAACGTTCAATTTTTAAGATCCGGATCAATACTGATCGATCTATAAAATGAACCGGTTCAAATGACCCGTAAAACCGAACGATTGGTACCGATCAACTCATTTTTTTTTTTATTGAAGTGAATGGCGAGACTCGCATGCCGCTCGCCTGATGGTAAGCGTTGCGACCGCTCATGAACAGAAGCAAAACCAAACAACACCTTGATTTACAAAGCAATGCTTGGCATTCCACTGCGCTCGCCATCCTGAGACATAAGATGTTAAGTCTCAATATGTCCAGTAGTTACTCTGGCTACAATGTCCTTCAATCCGAAACACAACAGTGCATTTAAACTGCTGTTTGACGGGAGAAATAGACATTGCGGTGGTACCCACCCAGGCAGCCTCTCACATATGAGAGACCTACCACCAGTAAAATATCATAATTCGCAATTTGCCTGGAATAGGACCCTTATACTGAAAACACATTATAGGTTTTCGTCTTACGACCAACCAAAATAATAATCTTTATTTTTATTATATATTGTTTGTTATTAGATTTTATTACTATAGTTTATATTTTCAGCATTAACTATTTACTTAAATTATGTTAAGTTATTCAGTGTTTTATTAGTTCTGGGTCATGACTCAGATATGTATGTGCATTGTAGTTCCACTCAAAGTTAAAATATCGTTATTTGGACCACTATCATTTTAGCAATTATATTTTTAAAGAGTGATCAATGTTTCCCAATATCTTAGGAAAAAACATGTCAATCCGGCCAAACTATTACAATATATCTCTATCTCATACTAGGTACTCAAACGTACCTACCGACCCTCAATTTTGACATTTAGACTGTCAATGTCAACATGACAGCTTAATGTAATTAAAATAGGTATAAAAATTGAAATTTGACATTGACAGGTGAACGTGCAAGTAGCTCAAGAAAGTAGCTAGGTTACGCTGTGGCTACCGCTGTGAATGAACCTGACAGCAGAAATATGATATTATTAAGACCTCTGCCACACAATAAAACTTGAAAAAAAAAACTAATTTACGAAAGAAAACCACAAATTGTGTAATGTAATATATTATGTAATTTTAAGTAAAAGTACCTAAATTATAAAAACAAATAAAATCACATAATGATCAACATTCGAAAAAATAAAATTATCGTTTGCATTTACTCCATCTATTTCCACAGTCCACACTCGTAAATGAGAGAATCAATTCTTAAAAATATTTGCCAGCGAAGATGTATTTTAATAATCATATTTTAAGAAAGAAAGAATCAATTTTATTCTTGGTAACGAGCTTACAGTGATATCGGTTTACACTCAATGAGCAGGCAAACAGAAAATATAATAATCAATAAGCACGAAATAAAAACAAAAATACGAATAACAATAATTTAACAAATACTTACAATAAAGAAATTAAAAAGAAAATAAAATAATAATAACAAAAAACAAAAAGAAAAAAAAACATTCCTTAAATAAAAATAAGTGTAAAACTGACAAAAAAATAATAATATAACAGTAAATTAATAACTCGCTTCTAAAAATGGATCACACTCAGCATGTACTGGTAACACTAGCGCTGGTCTTCCATGCTAGTGGTCTTAGGTCTATTCTTTGCTTCCGTGTGTCCGTTAGGTGAGGTCACGAGTGTCAGAAACAAGTCAATAATATAAGCTGTTGCCAAAGTTATATTAATTTAAAGGAGTTTAAGTAACTTTAGTTACTACTTAAGGACATAAATCAAGTATATCGTTAAATATGTACTGTCGTCATGGTTAAAAAACAATCAAACATTTAAATTTAGACATATATACACTATTCTAGATAAAATACATTAGAGCGTGAGAACATA
Source organism: Hyles vespertilio (assembly GCA_009982885.2). Classification (NCBI taxonomy): domain Eukaryota; kingdom Metazoa; phylum Arthropoda; class Insecta; order Lepidoptera; family Sphingidae; genus Hyles; species Hyles vespertilio. Next base: position 16,252,717 of record CM042833.1, read on the forward strand.
ACAATTATAATACTTATGAACGGCTATCAACCATAACAACCTATTCTAACATATTATGTTATGGCCGTGGTTCCTAACCTTTTTGGGTCCGTTACCCCTATGATCTAACTAGGGTAACTGATTTTACCCCTCCTGCCATGTATAAGTTTGGTAATATTAGATTTTGTTTCACTTAAGACAAAAACAAGCTCATTGTTACCCCCACAAAATACAACTTTTACCTCCGCGAGGGTAATTACCCCCAGGTTAGGAACCACGGAGTTATGGGGTAGGTAAAATATTTAATAGCTGCACCTGAGCTGTACTTCCAGAGTGCATTATGTACTTACATGGGCCGGCGTACCCACTAGTGCATCAGACACTGTTCATGCACTATGCGTGAACAATGTAGCAATACTGGTGTTGTGTTGAGGAGATATGTGGACATCCGAGCAGATGGAATAAAACCCGCAGGTAAGTGGAGATAATTAAGATAATTCTAAATGTTTAAAAAAGAAAACATAACGTAATATTTATATCTACTTGGGGCAATAAATAAGGGTCAATAATAATAACGATTAGGAATGAAAATCAAAAGCAACTACCCACTAATTAGAGTGAACAATATGTGACAGTTTGTGACTATGAGTTTGCGCTATTGTCATGTCTTAAGGTCTCCTCCGCTATTTGATGACTAAGTATAAATTGTTTTAACTTCAACCGAAAACTGTGGATACTTTTCAGGTTCTTCACTGGTGGATGGATGTTGTCCCAGCATTTTGTGGAGACATAGCTAAAGCTACCCCTGAAGGCAGCTGAGCTGTGGCATCGAGTAGCGATTTGTTTAACCCACTGCCGGGGCCTACTGGATGTACGAGACGATGCCCAAGACAGCTTACTATAGAGATAGTAGTTAGCCTTATACCTCAAGACCCCAAAAAAGAGACAAGCCAAATGCATATTATCACGTGAGCCGTCATTAGCTCCTTTGTCGGAAATATAATAAAAAAGTAAAAATTTGAAAAAATAAATAACTATTTTAAATTACTATTCAAAAAAATAAGTTGCGCTGCTCTTTCCGGTTTGAGTCTACTACGATGTTCATTTATTATATTTCCCGCTTTTGAGAATACACGTTCGCAGGGAACTGAAGTCGCCGTAATACATAGCCTTCTTTCCATCAAGGTAAAAAGACGAGGATAGAGAATCTTCCTGTCATGCCACCACTTTAATGGATTTTCATTCCTCATTAACAATGGTTCATTTAAATATTTGTCTGTCTCTATAATAGCAGCAGCAGATGAACTCCGGACTTCTAAATGCTTCTTGACTCTCTCGTCAAAGGTACCCCATATTATGGAGCTACTCCCTGGTTGCGGTTCGGGTACCGCAGACGTTATTTCCGAAGCATTTATTTCTGTACCCTGATAGCAGGCTATTTTGTGGCGAATGTTTTTAAGTGTTTCTTGAAATTCGAAATCGTTGCAAAATCCATATTTTTTAAATCTTGGATCTAAAAAGGTAGCTTGTCTCGCCAAATCATTATAATTTACGTCTCTTAATCGACTGTCGATACCATATTTTAAACATATTAAAAAATCTTGTATTTGAGGTATTGTATTCCCTTCAGTATTCTGTTGGTTATTAATGTGGTCAGACATTGCTTTTACAAAAAGTATGATTTTACTCTAAGTGTAAGGCATAGACCCTATCATATTGTAAACTACCAATAAACGTCCATGTTCAATAAAATTGAGTATTCAATACAAGGATTGTTTTTCTTTCTAAAATATTTTTTGACAGGGTCCGTGAACTATTTTAAATTTAGTTAGGGGTCAGTGACTGCGAAAAGTTTAAGAAACCCTGATATATTTTTTACCTGATATGTTTTTACGCAAGTTATAAAATTTAAGTGTTTATGTTCTTTTTTACCTCGTATATATTTTAGGTCCAGCTGAAAACCAGCGCCGTAGCTCAGGCTGCAGCAATAAGTTGAGCTGGTTCCTTTTTGGTTTAGGGAGCATATTTCAATACTTATTTCTTTTGTTTTTTAGTTACGCTATGAGCACAATATTATTCAATTTTTTTCTGATACGTTGATAAAATAATGTTCAGAGTAGGGCCCCAGGTTCAACTACTCGCTAGTAATAATCATTAAAAAAATACAAGTATCCAGTTTTATTTCATTAAAATCGGGCCCAAGGCTGCTTTGAGTATTCATATAGTTCATAGTTTCGAATTTGGCCTTCCACACACACTTTAAAAATTCACCCTTTATGCTAAAATAGGAATATACTAAGCAGTGATCACTAAAATAAAACAATAAAATATTTTTTAAACACAATGCTGAATTATTTGAACACAATGCAAAAAAATGTTGAAGAGCAGACTGACGCTCCGGGTTCATGTTGGAAATATGAGAATACTTCGCACTTTTAACGAAATCACAAAGCGTTATCATTATCTCATGGTCAATCGTACAAGGTCTTCAGAAATGCAAGGGTCTATCGGAGACCGTTATCAAAGCCAAGTCATAAATATAAACAGAGAAATAACAGTAGGCGCAAATTGGAAATCACAAGAAAGCAAATGACAGCACTCAGAAGTCGTAATATGTGTCATAGAAAATACCTACACTTTATTTTTAATTCAGCACTGACTACCTTCAACGCTGTAGTTAAAACCTTATTTTGAAACAAAGTATGAGTGATGGAACGCGCTCATACGCGTTCAATATTATTAAAACACTTTAAGATTTTCTTTTTTATCCGGCTATTTAAAAATATATGGAAATATGCATTTTTATTCTAATAAATCGTACTATTTTTTGATGTACCATTCATAACTGGTCCCTTCACGGTCCATTATGGCCGATGTTCTTTACTGGCACTACGTAACAAAAAAGCATTGCGTCTATAATTGGTAGTTGCAAATGGTACGGACAATAATGACCGTAGTCTCAGTGTAGCTAAATGAGCACGGATAAATATCATTACCAATGTTCACCAAATAACATATGTCATTAATGTCGCGTCGCAAGTATAATGGTAAGAAATGATACTTTTTACAGCGATGAATATAATCATTACAGACCTGTCTAGCCCTGAAGTCCAAATAGTGTAAAAAATTCTTTTGTATGGCCTCGATACGGGATTTATAAATCTCATACCGAGGGTTCCACACCTGCGATGCATACTTTAAGTGGCTGCGTACGAAAGAACAATACAGTATTTTAATACATTTAAGTGAACTGAATTCTGATGAAACTCTAATTAAAAATCCTAATGCTTTTGATGCTTTATTAACAATTCTATCTATATGTTTGTCAAATATGAGTTTACCATAGATGTAGTATAGAACATAGATCGGCAATGTGTCATTTTGAGCGCGACCAAAACTGATTTACGAGTGTGTGCGTGAAGTTTACATGTGTGCTTGACATATAGTGGTGTACCATGCACTTTCGATACTATCATATCGATATCGATTTAGCTGTCGGCCTGTAGTTGTGAATTAAATGTTATGGATATATGCGACATTTTATTATATATTAACAGAAACTTATTGATGTGTTTGTTTCAATACAGATTGATAAACACACAAATAAATAAAGATAAATTGTCATATTATTTGAAAACATTTTGTTTGAGATGTTTTGTATGGGTCTTTATGTTCACCTGAACAAAATTATTATTTTCATTGTGATGTATACATAGTACATATACTAATTAAATTGAGAACAAAAAAAAAACCTTTTATTAAAATAAAACTATAATTTACAAAGTTTTAGCGTTTTCGGTTTATTTTTTTCATTTTTAATTTCCCGTCGCGAAGTTTCGATTACTTTACAGTTTTTGTAGTCACAGGGTGGACTCAGTCTGCAACAAAATCCGTGATTATTAGTTTTTTTCAATGAGTAACATTCGCGTAAGTCTAAGAAACACATTTTTACTATATGTATACTAGAGTTAAAAAAAATATGTTTATTTAAGTCAATTAATTGACTTGTAACACATTGGGAAGTGTTGGACGCCTGCTAGGCCGCGTTGGAGGTGTACGGAGGAGCTTGTAGGAAGTCGTTGGATGCAGGTAGCTTACAACAAACTGATGTAGACATTCTTGTGGAAGACCTATGTTCATTAGTCGCATTCCTGTGGCTGAAGAAAGAGACAGTTTAATAAACTATGAAGCTTTTCTCGATCACGTCACCTAAACTAATGTTTTTCCTAAGAGAATTATAAATTTTAAACCTATACCTGATGTTATGATACATGAATAATGTTGCTTCAAGGTTTGGACGATCATGCTGTGCATAGAAGTATTGCATATTTTATAATAATATCGAATATGTTCTTGTTTTACTATTATAAATTGACAGCCTCTTGACAGAGACTGAAACAGGTTCTTAATTCATTAATCACACACATGAAGTGTTATATTAACTATTCCACAAATATAAAAAAATGAGAAAAAGTAAAGTAATAACTAATATTGTAGAATGAATGCGATAATAATGGCCGGGGAAATATGGCCGGGATAACGCCAGGTAGAAGAAGAAGAAGAATGCACACTATCACAACATACTATAGCTCCATAAAAATGTAGGGAAACATGTGTTGTCATCGACTATTTTATCGACAACCTTTTATTGATCGAACCTGTCAGTCAATCCCTAGCAACTTTTGGTTGAAATTATTGTAAATTCACGTATTTGATATTATTTTTTATACGTAATGGATACTTTCAGCGTATTTATATAATAAAATACTATATTCTTTTCTACCGATATGTATACACAGATTTCCATTTTATTCTATAATATCGTCACAAAATAGTATTGTGCAAAAGTGGCCGGTACCTGTGAAAACTTTAATTATTTCGGATTTTTACGCCTGCATGAACCACACCTTGGCACTGCACAATGCACTATAATAAACTACGTTTAATAAATATAACCAAGTACTGTAATATTAAATAAATTATGAAAATAAACGAATTTTGTTGCTCGCTTAGTTCGACATATTTCGACTCTGGGTCACTGCAGGCTACTTCTGTGTAAACGTATGGTCGCATCATGCATCTCGCTTTAACATATGAGTTAAATTATTCTATCTCTTTCACATTGCCGATCTATGTTTTATACTAAATCTATGGAGTTTACGGTCGTGAATAATGCCCAAATCAAATATTTCATTAACTCGATTAATTTCGATGTTATCAATTGTGTAAGAAAAATTACGAAAAAAATTATTTTTTCTGGAAATGCTTATTTGGTAATATTTAGATATATTTAAATTCATACTTTTAAATTAAGTTACCAGTATTAGCTGTTAAACAACATCACTGCTCCTTCAAATAGGTACTTATGCCTAATTTTATGAACAATCTCAAATTCTCAAATACTGATCCAACTGTAAATGCCAGGACTTCCATTTCTCGTTAACTTGTATTGGCATTCACAACCATTTATGTAACTAATTACTTTCTTTACTAACCACCCAGCAGCATAGGCCCGCAAGTGAGTTTTCGTGCCTTCTCAATGAGCCTGCTTTAGTATATTCCCAATATCACATATCTTCTTTTGATGTTTTGACTGTCCATAAATTCCATTTTCGAATAATTTATTTAAAATTATAGCTATATTTGTCTAATCATCATACCAATTGAATCTATTATTATGAAATTTGATTAATCATGTAACTAATAATGATTTGGGGGTTCAACTGGAGGTGTGGCAGTTAGCATCATTGTATCTATAATTATACTAATTTGTCTGATTTTCTTTTCATTAGGGTCTGAATTAAAATCTCATCATATTAATTTGATATGATTTTAAATACTTCCACAGCCTCATAAACCATTTTAAACAGGTTTAGGTACTTAACTAAATGTAACAAAGCATAAAAAAGGTTATTTAACATTGCCATTTTTCATTTCTAAATTAATTGAAGACAAAAAAAATGTTTATGTAAATGTAAAACTACATTGCATGTCCAAATTTATTATAACGATTATAATTATGAATGTGTGAGCTTGGAAACAATTAAATTATGTAAGATCATAACTAAATTATCTAGTTTCACATCAGGCATCCAAAAATTTTCATAAAAGTTACAAGATATGCTACAAATTCTAGAAGTACGACTTTACCGTAATGCGACCATTTAAATGAAAGATAATGCGTTAGGTCGCATAACTAAGCATCATCATATGTTATCAATGGCAGCTAATTATTATTCATTGCGTTAATGTACTTACTGTTTTCGTGAAGTGGTGAAGTGTTTGGAAATGTTCATCGTTGTTCTTCATTCTGTTTGAGTTATTATTTGTTATAAGCTGCTATTAATTGTTGTTAATACTTGTTACTTGGTTGGCTAAGAAAATATTCGTAAATTGGATTTTGCAATAAAATGTTGAACAACCATGCGTCACATGTTCTGGTTTGTCTACATTTAGTTAAGTACCTAAACCGATGGAGTATAGTAATAGTTATATTTTATAGAGGGTACTGACTTTTCTCTTGTTTTTACTGCTTCTGGCCAAAATGTGTGATGCTCCGGATTTTCTATTACTGCATTGATAGAACTTTTTATATAAACAAAGGCCACTATTGCAGTAGTATTATTTGTCGTCGAGCTGACTGAGTTTTCATTGGTATATATTGCTGGAATAAAAAATATCAATAATTACAAAAAAATATAGTTTGAGTTTGACTTACTAATGGGGTAGTTGATTCTATTTCATTCTATTAAAAAGTTACAAAATGCACAATCATAAACATAAGAAATCAAAAAAATGTTTCAATTCCTAAAATTTTTATATCTGCTTTATATGACACGATACAAAAGCTTAAATCTTCATCAATTTCATGAACACAAACAAAGTCTTTTACCCTGCATTAAATTAGCATTAACTATCAAATAAAACGGACTGATTGTATGATTTTTCAATACTTACAATAATTTGTTGAGCAGCAGATATAGCTCTGCTAAAAACTTTGACACAGCTTTTGAACTGAAATTAAATTAGAGAAATTAATTGACAATGCTGACTTGACAGGTACAATTAGAACTAAAACACACACTTTAAAATGTTCTTTTTTTCATTTTAAAATGATAACTATTTACTGTAATATCTTACAAAATAATTTTCAGACAACTGATGATTAAAAGGACATTAATTAGTTAATTGACATTTTTTTTTTATACTGGCCTGGCATCGTGGCGTCATTGCACCTGATGGAAAGTGCCAATGCCGCCCAGGCAGAGTATCCATTGGCATCGGACGGCAGTCCCATGCCAATGGAAACAATTATGCCGGCCTGCTAAGGTGGCTCTTCACACCGCGGCGGAAGGACCCAGGATTGTAGGAAGGAGGGAACACGTGCGCTGGCAAACAATTCCACAGCCTGACGGTGCGGCACAAAAACGAATTTGAGAACCGTTTGGTTCGCGCCGGGATGGTGTGGACCGTCAAGCTATGGCTTCGCAAGCCAGCACGCGTGGTTCTGGTTGGGAATGGAGAGGAGTGGATCAAGTTGAACAATTCTTCAGAGCACTCACCGTGATACAGGCGGTAGAACATGCTTAGAGAGGCGACATCTCTCCGGAGTTGTAGCGACTCCAAGTTGTTCGTAACGTCTGCATCATTCACAATGCGGATGGCCCGCCGCTGCAATCCATCCAAGGCATCGAGCAGGTACTGGGCGGATCCAACCCAGAGGTGCGAGCAGTACTCCAAACCCGGCCGGACCTGCGCTTTATATAAGCGACAAAGCTGACCGGGCGTGAAAAACCGACGCACCCTGTTCAGGACTCCAGCCCTGCGTGATGTGGCAGATATTACGCCCTCGATGTGATTCCTTGGATTGAGATCACAGCGGATATCCACACCGAGGATACTCAGGTCATTCCGCACTGGGAAGGGAAGGGGAGTACCCCTGAGACTGAGAGGGGAGTGAAGAATGGGGAGGGGAGAGAACGGGGATTTTTTGCACGTGAACGCACCACACACCTGGGTTTTCTTGGCATTGAACTCAACCATGTTCCTGGAACCCCATGTAGAAATGAGATCCAAGGTCCGGTTGAGCTCAATGACAAGATCTTCGCGTCCGTTCACAGTTTCGACACGGCAACCTGGAGGCCCGCAGTGGTATCGCCCATGAACCGTGCTGTCATCTGCATAGCAATGAATGTTGCCAAGCGACAACATGTCATTGATATGCAGAATAAACAAGGTGGGCGACAGCACCGAGCCCTGAGGAACTCCGGCATTTACCGACATGAGCGCCGAAGCGTGTCCGTCAACGACTACACGTATTCTACGCCCATGCAGAAAGCCGGAAATCCACGAACACAGGTTGCCGGGTAGACCGTATGCCGGAAGCTTGGACAGGAGACCACGGTGCCAGACTCTATCAAACGCCTTGGCAATGTCGAGGCTCACAGCAAGAGCCTCGCCACGCCGGTCAATCGCCTCACCCCAGCGATGCAGGACAAACGCTAGAAGATCACCCGTCGATCGATTATGACGGAAACCGTATTGCCGGTCACTGATCAACGAGTGATCCTCCAGGTAGCGGATCAATTGAGCGTTTATGATCCGCTCCATGACCTTACACATCACTGAGGTGATAGCGATAGGGCGGTAATTGGTAGGGTCCGACCGATCACCCTTTTTGGGGATCGGTTGCACATTGGCCTCCCTCCAAGATTCCGGCACAACACCTGTGCGGTAGGACGCTCGGTAGAGGCGAGTCAGTGCTGGAGACAACTCGGCTGCACAAGCCCTCAAAACCACCGCTGGTATCCCATCCGAACCACTGGCTTTCCGCACATCGAGAGACCGTAACTCACGTCGCACATCACACTGCCTGATGCGAATATCTGCCATTGAGAAACCGCAATCAGGCAGCGTAGGCAGTGACTGGGAACCACGGTCCTCGAGGCGGGAATTAGCCGCAAAGAGATTTGCCAGCAAGGCAGCCTTCTCCTGCGGCTTGTGGGCCAGCGACCCTTCTGGGTACCTCAGCGGTGGCAACGCTGGACGGCAGAAGTTGGATTGAACGGCCCTGGCCAACCTCCAATAAGCACGACTGTTAGTTGGGTGATCGGCCAACGCACGCCCAATCCTGCTAACGCGCTGGGCATCCGCCCTAACGTAGGCCTTCTTGCAGGCCTTGGAGGCACGGTTGGAGGCTTCTTTGAGGGAACTGATATTCGGATCCTTCATGGCGCGACCCCTGATCCAAGCGCGATACGCCGCCTGTTTGTCACCGACAGCATCGGCGCATGCACGATTGAACCAGGAGCGTCCACGGCCCTTACTGGCGATCTCAGAGGAATGTAATATTCCATTCCAAGTCTGATCTCGTCAGCAATATCGTTGGCACTCGCTGAGGGATCTTTACCCTCAAAGCAGCGCTGCCTCCAAGAGATGGATGCGAAATATTCCCGCATACCATCCCAATCTGCCGACGAGTAATACCAGACCCTTCGCCTCACCTGCACGGGACGTACCTCCTCCTGTGATTCCATTTTTATTTTAAAGAACATAAATTATGACAATAAGTTAAGGTAAGAAGAGTGGTTAGGCAGTCTCAATCGTACTGTCGATTGTAAAGTAGGCCCGTGCCCTGCAGTGGGACGTATATGGGCTGATACATACACATACAAATTATGACTGATGAATATTCAATGATCAAATACCTTAATCTTCTTTATTGATTCCAAGTATGACATATTGGTAATTTAATTTATGTAAATCAGGTTGGTATGCAGGCAATCGGTTTCATAGACATCAATTATATCTTGCTAATGAGATATGTGTCTATCCAAGACTATATTTTTGGCGATATATTTAAATTCGCCCACCTATTTTATTGGTTCCATCTGCAAAAAAAGAAACAGTACACTTAGTTACCATTATCATCAAAATATGAAAACATAAGCTTATAGAGTACTTTGTTTGAATTACTAACCTGGATTTTGATTTAGCAAATGCATGATTTGTTGTCTCTAATTCCAATTTTTTAAAAGCTTATCGCAAGTATTTGCCTTAGTCGTATATTAATGCCGTAAGGCTGTCTTAATATAGCTTTTATTTCTGGTACAGATGTAGCCCCTTGAGAAAAGTAAAATCATATTTTCTGCTACCACTTTAGGAATCCTCTCAACATGAATATTCACATTTTTTCCAGCACCTTCACAAATCCTTGAATACAATCTTTGTATTTAACAAACTATACGCAGTAATTGAAACCCCGGTAACACAATAAACAACAAAGGTAAACAACTTGACAACTTGTAATGGCGGCCATATTAAAAATGTATGATGGCGGCGCAGACGCTGGTTACAAGAGAGAAAGGCAACCGAGGGGAATGCAGGTCTTACGGGAGGGGTGCAAGCTGAATGCAACTGTCAACTTTGTTTTGCAATCAAATTGCGCCACAGATTATACCATGGAAAAATGTTCAATACGGAGTTGTACAGGCATGGCTGTGAGTAATAAGTGTGAGTGAATCGACTTGCGACTGACTGACTACTAACTGTTATAATCTAGATATCTCGATACATTATCATAATCGAATGATTTCGTTAGGATCTCTCATAATCGCCCATCGTTAAACAGCACCATAGGCTGCTATATTTCGAACCTAAACCGCGCGTGTTGATAGAGACACCGTGGTGCAAGTGTGCGAATCATCTGCAGCTCATAACGCGACAGTGCCGACTACTGAGACTTACGTATATAAATAAAAACTGTTCGAGGGTGTTTTTAAAGTGTATGTCTATAAACATTTACGGACCTAACGGTGTCACCAGCGTAATCGCTTTGTTAGACGCCGGTTCGACGGTGTCGTTAATGAGTTCTGAACTTGCCTCCCGGGTAGGTTTATGGGGGCGTAACTATACTAAAAAAATAATATATACATATCAAATAAATAATATATATTACCCATGACGCCGACCGTTCAGCGCCGAAAAGATTCGACGCTGAGCCCTACGTACCGCAACATTATATGGATACAACATTGCATATAAACAGCATAACATTAAAATCATTCATGAGGGACAAATGTGATAAAAAGAAACAAATATTATTTAATATCAGATATGACTCCAATATAAGCAGTTTTAAATTAATATTTCTGCAAGATTTTTTTGGTAAGTGGGCAAAGGGAATGTGACGTTGTGGGGATGTCACCTCTAAAAGTTGCGGTCTATGGCTCAATCGTCGGTATAAATCGTATGATTGGTTGATTCAATTTCTGACATCTGCCAAACGTGACGTGCGAACTGTCATCGGCGCATGCATAAATACGCGTGTAACGTCGCTCGCGTCCTTTTTTCCTTCTTCTTAACCTGAAAGCCGCGTGCTACCACGTGCATTTCAGAACCTGCTGGGCTGAGTGGTCTATTTGCTAATCGCTTTTCACTGCTTGTTTCTCAATGTATTCTGTCTGCCGGGCTTATGAGCTATCACGAGTCGCTGGCACGGAATGCAAGCCTAGTTTGCATTCCGATCTCTTGGATACTGATTCCAGGTTCTTCTTTACCCGCACGGCACGGAGAGCTGACTCCGTGCGCTTGCCTTGTTGCCCGCTTTTGCTCCGCACCGCTTCCCGCCCCGTGCTGCAACCGAGCCTGCACCGCGCCGCTGAACTGCGCACCGTTCCGGCCACGTGGCAGCAAAACTTGCCGGCGAGCTGTCGCCGGATTCCGCCTCGTGCCGAAGACCCGGATCAGTGTCCAACGAAGGCCAGTGACTCACGTTGCATACCACCAGAACAGTGCCGAGTGTAAATAGTGATGCGAATTATTAAAGCCCGAACCACGACGTAAATACCCTGAGTACTTATTTACCTACCTACCCCTATCTGAGGGCGGCCTAACCCGCCGCAGTAAAAGTTTTCGAATGTCTAGCACACAACAAGATGCGATTATAACTTTTAAGGAAAGAAATAATAATAACGTTTTCGTGGTAAATTCATTTTAATATAGTAATAAATTTATTGGGTGTATGGGGACCCCGTATCACATCTCTTAGGGACCCAAGCCAACCTCACCTGCACGTGGTGCACCCTGCTGGCAAACAGACGAGGCTCTGGCGACCCACCAACCCGCACTGGACCATCGTGGTGGGTTACGGTCCGAACCCCTCAATAATGGACAGTAATAAAAGAATGCCCCTAGTGCCCGGCAGCCCCAGTAGCCGCATTGGTGTTGATGGGCATCAGCACGGCGCTGGGGTCGGGGGCCAGGTAAATCCCCGGGCGAGTTGCTACCATCGAACGACTACGGCAAACGTTATAAAGGATACTGCTACGCTAAACATTCTGACATACAATATCCGCACACTATTAAAAGACGAAAGATTAACAGAATTAGAAAACGCATTTAAAAAAGTCAAGTGGGATATAATAGGTTTAGCAGAGGTTAGAAGGTTAGGAGAACACACGGAAGAACGGTGTGGCGGACAACAAACACTGGCAACCAACCAACCTGAACTTCATGCCAGCGGTTTACTCTATGGTGTTCGAGAGTGTTCGGCGTTCTCTGTCAATTGAAACATATATAAGGATTGTCATGCAAGAAAAACGCCATTCTATTCTATTCTATTCTTTCGACTCAATTCTGTATTTTCGGCCACATAATTATTATAAACAACTTATTGTACATAATATATTTTTACTAATTTGCTAAAATTATTTCTTGTAATACAAAAAGTACCTTCCTGCCTATACCCACAATTGGTGACCCCGACGTGCTCAAAAAGCCGGCGTGATCAAAAACCCGACGTGATCAAAAACCCGACGTGATCGTCCAGCCGACGTGATGAACGAGCCGATGTGATGAACAAGCCGACATGATGAACAAGTCAACGTGATCATCGAGCCGCCGCCGCCACCTCCACCACCAGCTCATCAACAAGATCAACGCTGCACCTACATCAAGGATTTCACTATGGCCAAGTCATTAGACCTTCACAACAGGCCGTCGATGGGCATCAGGTACGCGAATGTGGAGCTTCAACACTCGGACTCGGCGATGTTGCACGCGCAGATGCCGTTGCACTACCGGCCCGTACTGTATACGCTGCTAAACAGCGCCTTCAGCAAGTTGCTCAGATACAGCGCAACTGGCAATACATAATTTCTTTGGCCAGGGATTCGCAGAGACCGTAGAGAGTGGGCTAGACTACGCTTGGAATGCCAAAAAACGTTTGTCGTCATTCCATTTCTTCGGTGACTTTGTTCCCTTCCGCTTTCTTCAAGGTTCGCTCATAACCTTGACATCTTTGGACCGTTACATATATCTGCTGATTACAGATACTGCTTCATTGCCTGGTTTGGTGTGCGCCACTTGTGTACTACCGCTTCTCACCCGGCAGCTAACGGTCTCGTCACCGCCGACTCAAGGCGGCTATCTTGTGCCATGCTCCTGCCTCTCAGTGGACACAAACGCTTCCACTGATTCTTCCTCGCATGTGCCACGCTCGGAAGGAAGATAATCAGTCTAGTCCTGCTAAACTAGTGTACGGCGAACTTCTTCGTCTGACTGGTCAGTTGCTGTGCCCGAAGGATGACTACTCAAATGCTGACGTCACTCAGTACGCGACGCGATTTTGCGTGTACCTGGCGAAGTATATATGGTCAAAGCTCAAGTCGCAGTTCAGACAACCTCGGAAGACATCAAGCAGACTTCCAGCCGCAGAAGAGTCCTTCTGCCAGATTTCTATCGACCGTAGCCACGGTCTGGCCAGGGGGGAACATGTGGCGGACAACAAACACTGGCAACCAACCAACTTGAACTTCATGCCAGCGGTTTACTCTATGGTGTTCGAGAGTGTTCGGCGTTCTCTGTCAATTGAAACATATACCGGGTATCTCAAGACTGCTACCGAAAACGAAGCCTGGTGGTAGTTTTAGTGACTACAAACACAATGCAACAAAAAATTTCGCAAAGGAACGCGACAATGATTTTTTATGATTTTTTAAATATCGTCTTTTTTGGGTGGTAAATCCATAGTTTTTGATAGAATAATAATTTAAACACGTTTATACCTTAGATTATTTATAAATAAAAGGGTATTCACTATTATTTTAGGAATAAATGTATTTACCACCCAAATATGGCCATAGGAAAAAAATAACAAAAAAAAATTGTCGCTTATTTTTGCAACTTTTTCTGTTGCATTGTGTCTGAAGTCGCTTTAACTACCACCCGGCTTCGTTTTCGGTAGCAGTCTTGAGATACCCTGTATAAGGATTGTCATGCAAGAAAAACGCCATTCTATTCTATTCTATTCTTTCGACTCAATTCTGTATTTTCGGCCACATAATTATTATAAAGAACTTATTGTACATAATATAATATTTTTACTCATTTGCTCAAATTATTTCTTTAAATACAAAAAGTACCTTCCTGCCTATACCCACAACGGGAAGACGCTGTATTTTTCAATTATGGTGAGACAAGTGGTAGGAATGGCGTAGGTTTTCTTGTTTCAAAGAAATGGAAAAGTCATATTATAGAATTTAAACCATATTCGGATCAAATTGCTATACTAAAATTTCAGGTAACATCCAATAAAACTCTGACACTGATACAAACATATGCACCTACATCAACCTACTCCGATGAAGACGTTGAAGAGTATTATCATCTAATGAATAAGGCATGTGATGAAAATGATGATTGTGTGAGGTGTATTTTACCGGATTTTACTGGTGGTAGGTCTCTCATATGTGAGAGGCCATCTGGGTAGGTACCACCGCAATGTCTATTTCTCCCGTGAAACAACACTGCTTAAATGCACTGTTGTGTTTCGGATTGAAGGACATTGTAGCCAGAGCAACAACTGGACATATTGAGACTTAACATCTTATGTCTCAGGATGGCGAGCGCAGTGGAATGTTGCTACTGTTCATGAGCGGTCGTATCGCTTACCATCAGGCGAACGGCTTGCTCGTCTCGCCATTCAATGCAATAAAAAAAAAAAAAAAACATTGACGCTCATACTTGGCGATTTTAACGCCAAAGTTGGCCCCAGACAGGAATCTGATAGTCCACATATTCTAGGTCCTTATGGAGAAGGAAATAGAAACGAACGGGGTATTAAATTGCTACAGTTTTCGTTCGGGCAAAACCTGCACGTTGCTAATTCATTGGACGTGGGTGTCGCCGGACAATAACACAAAAAATGAGATCGATTACATTTTAACATCGGACATAAGCATCATAAAAGACGTAGGTATAATCAATAAATTCTACTGCAGTTCAGATCACAGACCTCTTAGGGCTAAAATCAAATTTAATTTTAAAATTCGTAGGGCGAAACATTTCACAAAACACTGTAAAGTGTCAAAGCAAGCACTCCTCCAAAATTCCGAACAATATAATTTACAATTATCAAATTACTTTGATAGTTTGACATTGGATAAGACTGATGTGGAACAACAATATAAAGAAATAGTTACCGGCATAAATAATAGCAGCAAGAAATTTGTAACTAGGAAAAAATGTAAACTACTTACATCAACCACCGTAAACTTAATTAAAACACGTACTATGATGCTAATAAATACAGAAGAATATCGAAAAATGGATAGACAAGTTAAACGCAATATTAGAAAGGATATAAGAGACCATAACTGCAACCTAGCGAAAATAGCTATAAAGAAAAATTCACCACTTACGATTTGCCAAACAGGTGTTACTAAGGGTAAGGCGTAGATTAACAGCTTACAGGACCAAACAGGAAGGAAACACCATAGTCGGGATATGATCATGGACATATGTACAAGATTTTATAAATCACTAGCTGTGCCCGCGACTTCGTCCGCGTGGAATTTAACAAAAAAGTTAATTAGTTTTATCCTTTAAAATAAATTTAGCCTAAGTCACTCTTTATTATATCAGCTGCCTGACTATATAAGTCCCGTCAAAATCGGTCCACTGTCCAGCCATTTCAGATATCGGCCATTAGCTTCAGCCGGACTTTGCTTTAATTTCATTAATACACTGGACCTTATATAAGAACCTTTGTAACGAAACCATGCCGCGATCTAATTCTACGGTGGCGCCATCTCTTAGCGGGCGGCGGTAAACTCCCGTTACACATTTATTTTCAGTTTTTTGTATTAGCTTTATTGAAAAATTTATTTATATACAATATTTTGTAAATGTGATATTGATTCGTTGGTGGGAGAAGTGGTGGGAGGCGCCCGACGTGACGGCCAGTGGTGGCATGCGCGTGAGCTGCGCGCGGGCATTGCAACAATACTTTATTTTTCTAAAATAAATGTACCCTAAGTTACTCCTTGTTATATCAGCTACCTGACAAAAAAAGTCCCGTCAAAATCGGTCCAGCCATTTCAGAGATTAGCCGGAACAAACAGACAAAAAGAAATTAAATATCATTTTCGGCACAGGTATCGTGTATATAATGATATGTAGTAGGACATTTTTTTTTATTTTCACTCTTAAAACAGACACTTCAATTTTATTTATATGTATAGATTATACTTTGACAAAAATCACACACCCTAGCTCTGTTTCGGATTACTCCCGGTCAGCATCTGTTCCACATATCACTGGCTTCGAGGTCTATAAAGCAGTCAAATCCATGGCCTTTGATCGCAGCCCCGGAGGAGATGGAGTAACGGAAGCTCTCAAAATTGGTTCTCCTACCGTATTACCTCATATCACTAATCTTTTTAACTCTATTTTAGAGACAGGTCATATCCCGAAAGGCATGTGTCACTCCAATATCATTTTACTACATAAAAAGGAAATAAATCTGATATCAACAACTACAGACCTATAAGCTTATTATCCCATTTATATAAATTATATTTATTAAAATTATTCTCAACCGCATTGATGGAGATCTAGATGTTCATCAACCTCCAGAACAAGCTGGATTCCGACGTAGTTTTTTAAACATTGACCATCTTCATACTCTCAACAAGATAATCGAAAAATGCACGGAATTTCAAAAGCCGTTATACCTAGCTTTTGTTGATTATACAAAAGCATTTGATAATGTCAAACACAATGCAGTTTTTTCCGCTTTAAATAATCAAAATATTAATAAAACCTACATTGATTTATTAAAAATGATTTATAATAATAGCACGGCGGATATCAGACTCCACTCCACCGGCCCAATATTTCGAATTTGTAAAGGCGTCAAGCAGGGTGACCCGTTATCACCAAAACTATTCACAAGTGATTTGCAGGAGATTTTCAAATCCTTAACAGATCTCTGGGTGGAACGTGGCATTAACATCGAAGGCGAAAGGCTCTCTAACCTCCGATTTGCGGATGATATTGCCTTTTCGCCTCCTCGGCCGACGAGTTGCAACAGATGCTCAACGACCTGAGCAGGGCAAGCCAAGCAACCCCAAGGTTGGATTGATGATGAATCGGTCAAAGACTCAGGTTATAACAAATAGCTCCACACCGAGAATTGTTGTGGACGGAGATGAGATATTATATGTCGACGAGTATAATTATTTAGGTCAAATAGTCTCCTTCGACAACAGACAAGACCGAAAGATCCAGCGTCGAATAGACAATGCGTGGAAGGGCTACTGGTCGTTGAAGACATTTCTTAAGGGAAACCTTCCCAATTCCCTTAAACGTAGACTCGTCGACATGTGTATCTTACCAATTCTCACATACGGAGATCAAACCTGGTCTTTGACCGAACTTCAGAGGTCCAGGCTCGGGGTTTGTCAAAGAGCTATGGAGCGCAGCATGATAGGTGTAACACGCATGGACAGCGTGCCCAATAACACCTTGCGCTCCGTAACCAAAATCAAGGATGTTGCACTAAAATCGGCCTAAATAAATTAGGATTGGGCAGGTCACGTCACGCGGATGCACCCAAAGAGGTGGGCAAAGATTGCTACTCAATGGGTGCCAAAGGGTGGCAAGAGGCCACGCGGCAGGCCTCGGAAAAGGTGGCGCGACGACCTCGACTAATTTAACAGCACTTGGGTGGCATCAGCAACTCATAGGGATAAGTGGAAGGAGTTGAGGGAGACCTTAGCCCAGCAGTGGGACAGAATAGGTTAAAAAAAATTTAAAAAATGCTAATTTTAAGTCGTCAATTTATTCAAATTAATTCTACTTACGAGTGGAAAGTGATTTCCATGTTCCATGTAACGTTTTTACTTTCAGTACGGCTATCACAGCCCACAATACAACATCCTCCGATAGTAAATCACAAATACAACACAAAATTCTTATCAAATTAAGTCTTTATCTAAATTTTATTAAAAATAACGATTTTGGAGAAATATAGTAAACACCAAATGACACTTGACATAATAATGACGTCGCTTTGTTTGGCGAAATTCTTGTTTCGCCAAACAACAGAAAGCGGCACGTCAAATGAAATAGGACATGATTTTGCATCTCATTTTGATATAAAGACATTCGTATCGGTGTGTCTCATTTTTGCGATGTACAGTACATTTGGACTCTCCCCATAGGTTTAGTATCCATAGGTTTTACTCTAAGATTTTATATTACCATTACTAAGACGTTGGCGGTGCCGTTTGTATTTTTATGTATAGTAGTAGTAAAGTCAAACATTTTAGTTTAAAAAAACTAAAAAATCACGCTTTCATAAATGATCCAACTAAATAGTAAAAATAATGAGTTTAATACAAAAATTGTTATGAAAGGCGAGACGAGCATGCCGTTCGCTTGATGGTAAGCAATACGACTGCTCATGGACGGTGGCAAACCCAAACAACAACATGAATTACAAAGCAATACTTGGCATTCATCAACGCTCGCCATCCTGGAACATAACATCTTATGTCTCAATATGCCCAATAGTTATGCCGGTTATAATGTCCTTCAAATCGGAACAGAACAGTCCATTTACACTGCTGTTTTGCGGTAGAAATAGAATTGCGATGGTACCTACTCAAACGATCTCTCACATATGAGAGAAAATAAAAATAAATTAATAAAACCACAGTAAAATTTGAAAATAGAGTGAAAAACATACAATTAAGGATTATTTATTTATTTATTATATATTTACATTATGAATTATTTTTAATTTTTAGTTGGATCTTATATAAAAGCGTGTTTTTTAAATCGTAATTTCATTGATTATACTAAGTAATAACATCTATTTAAGAATGTCTTATCAACACAGCTGCGCGCAAATTAACCTCTTTATTTGTCTTTTTCCAATGAAAATAGTTTCTGATGGTTTTGGAGAGAATAATGTCATATACTTTTTAAATTATTGTATTTTATAAGTATGCAAAATAAGTCACTCCAATGTTTCGAATTGCTCGAAAATAGACTTCAAAGACCCCGTTACATACATAAATACAAACATATGTACAGACGAAGCTAATTAAATAGTATTAAAAATTTAAAGCAATGTGGTTTCAGGTATTTAATGACAATTCGCAAGAAAATGAAACATTGAAATATTTTTTATTTGTTACAGAATGCAAATGCAATAATCCCAAGGACTCCAGTAATAAAAAGATGACCTCTAAAGCTAATTGCCGACATCTCTTCAGTTTATGATACACCGAAAAAAGAAACGCATGTGTAGGAGAATTATCGAGATAAATAATACAATCAAATATAAAAAAAAACATTAAAAAAATCAAGAGATAGTAACAGATGGATGAAAAAATAATGTTTAAAATGTTTATTAGCCGAGTTGGAGAGAAAAAAAATTGATTTCAGCGGAAAATATATTCTTATCGAGACCTTCCCTAAAACCGGGACCTAGCACGGCCCTATAAATAGGAACGCTTACCGAGACTCGTTTTTTTACTCTGTGCGTGGCGTTCGGACGTGGCGGTTGTTGCTGTAACTTTAATTATAATTCAATTATTTAAAATTAATTATACGTTTGTAGCATGATGTTATTTTAAAAAAATATCATTTTCCCTTCTGATCGATAAGATCAGAAGTGGGATAGACCACGTGTCTTTAGAGTTTTGGCTGACTTCTAAATTTTAGTGTATTCTTTTTCTGCTCAATAATTACGTAGTAAGATTAATTTTTATTCGATTATATAATTCGAAATTATTGGGGGTATTTTGTAGAAATATTTTTAGTTGTTTTCGTGTAATTTTTATTGCTCACATGTCAGATCGTCAGTCGAGAAACAAAAGACGTGATAGTTCTCGCCAACGCCGTCGTGACCGATCAAATTCCCGAGATAAACATCGTTTAAATACATCGCCACGTGATAGGCGTCCTACTCGTGACCGTTCCGTTGATTTAGAGGTTAGGACACCCAGGCGACGTGAAAGCCAGCAACTTGATTCCCATAACCGTAGTACGTTAGATCTTATTCTTGCGAGGTCAACGGCAATTGAGGGCACCTTGCCATCTACGTCTGGTAGTATCACACCGTCACATCCGAGCACCGAACGCCACGTGCAGTTATCTGGGCATACATCTGCACCCATCGCCATCGACACTGGTAAAGTAAGTGTACCTGAGACCGTCGGAGCTGCACCATGCAATCCGTTGGCCGAGGGAAGCGCCGCCGCTCGACAGGAGGACGCAACGGACAGGATTGTTGGAGCTTTGACGGCGTTATCGAGAGTAAGGTCTCAAAATTATTATATTTCACCTTTTGACCCGAATGTGCAAGATTTTGACGTATGGAGTGCTGAAGTTGATCGTGCTAAAGAGCTAAATAGGTGGGATGATCGGGAGTGCATCGGGCGTATAGGTGGTAGTTTGCGCGGTGACGCTAAATCGTGGTTAAATGATTGGGTAACAGATGACAGCTCTTGGAGCAATTTCAAAGCCAAATTTAAATCTTTATGCCCGCGTAACATTGACGTAGCTACAATATTATTTGATGTAATGAATACCGACTCGAGTAAATTCACAACATACGCGGAATACGCTCGTAAGTCACTTTTACGTCTAAATATTGTCACGGGCTTGTCAGAAGAGATATAGGTTGCTATTGTCACACGCGGCATTACCGATATCCATGTTAAGGCTGCAACAACAAATGCTAAACCCTCGTCTAGACAGTTAGTTGAATTTTTATCTGCTTTCACTAAAGCCAACGCGCGCAAAGGAGTTTGAGGGATCAAACTCCAACAATTTTGCTCGTTCCGTTAAAGTAAGCGCGCACCAGTTGCAGAAACGCGAGTTTAATAACAAAGACAATATTAGATGCCGTAACTGTGGTAAATTGGACATCTGAAACACCAATGTTATCGTAAAACTTATAACAGATCGACACCGTACCAATCGAGTTCTACTACATCTAAACCGATACCTTCCGTCGCGATTGATAATAAAGTTAAAACAGTGCTCTTTTTGTAAACGTACCGGGCATATCGCGGAATCTTGTTTTCAAAAGCAGCGGTCGGTAGCTCACGGTAGGACCGGAGTAAGTGAAGTAAATTTTTGCTCCGAGCCGATCCCGAACGAACCAACGTGATTCCGGCGGTAGTTCAAAAAGTACCAGTTGACGTGTTGATTGATAGTGGCTCTGATATCTCCTTGATTTCTGAAACGGTTCTCAAAGACTTTGAATTAAATAGAAAACCATGTTATCGAGTAATACGAGGTATAGGAAGTCAAGAGATCCGATCTACTTCTTTCGTGGCGACTATTATTCAACTGCCAGAGATTTCAGTGGCTGCAGAGTTATATGTAGTTCCGGCCGAATGTATCAGCGCTCCTATCTTGATTGGGACAGATATTTTAAATCGCAAAGGATTGACTTATATTAGAACCAATGTTGGACAACGTCTAATTAGGTCAGATGTTCCACTAGTCGAACACGTCTCCTCAGATTGGGATGTTAGAACACCTCTGCTAGGCGAAAAGAAACAACAATTACTCGAGTTGATCAGGGAATTTTCAGATTAATTTGTTAGTGGAACAGCAACTACCACAGTGAACACGGGTAGCATGGAGATTAAATTAAATTCCAATGCACCTATAAATCAAAAACCATATAGACTTTCCGTTGACGAAAAAAATAGGGTTCGCGATATTGTTAACGATTTGCTTTCTAAGGGTATAATTCGAGAATCACAATCGGAATACGCAAGCCCTATTATTCTGGTTAAGAAAAAGGATGGTAGTGATAGGATGTGTGTGGATTACCGCGCGCTCAATTCTGTTACCGTAAAAGAGAGATTCCCTTTGCCGCGAATCGACGACCATATAGATAAACTCGGTAAGTACACATTCTTCACGAGCCTTGACATGGCTACTGGCTTTCACCAAGTGCCTTTAAAAGATGACGCTTCCATCAGCAAAACGGCTTTTGTCACCCCCGATGGGCATTTTGAATACCTGAAAATGCCCTATGGACTTGCCAATGCTCCTATTGTATATCAGCGGATTATATCCAAAACGCTGAAGCCCTTCATAGATGCGAGTTTGACATATATTGATGACGTTCTGATTCCGTCCAATACAGTTGCTGAAGGTCTCGATACCTTGCGTGAGGTTTTACAGGTACTGACTTCTGCGGGATTTTCAGTCAATCTAAAGAAATGCACCTTTTTAGCCACTGAAGTCGAGTACTTGGGTAGACTGATTGGACATGGTCAGGTTCGGCCGAGCCCCGGCAAGGTTGAAGCACTTATTAAATCACCGAAGCCAACAAGTGTCAAAGAGGTTCGTCAGTTTCTTGGCCTTGCGGGATATTTTAGACGATACATTGCGGGATATTCCTCCAAAACTGCATGTATTGCTAAACTACTGCGAACAGGTATTCCGTTTAAGTGGGGCGCCGAACAGGGCACTTCTCGCGACTATATCATACACTGTTTGACGAATGAACCAGTTTTAGCGATTTTTGACACACACCGAGGCCAGTGCTGTGGGACTTGGTGCAATTTTGCTGCAGGAGCATGCCGGTAAGAGAAAGAGAGTTGTTGGTTACTTCAGTAAATCTACTCAGGGTGCCGAGTCGAGGTATCACAGTTACGAATTAGGAACTTTGGCGGTGGTTCGAGCGTTACAGCATTTTCGTCATTATTTAATAGGCATTAACTTCAAAATTGTTACCGACTGTAATTCGCTCAAACTCACCCAAAGAAAAAAGGATTTGGTGCCTCGGGTCGCGCGCTGGTGAATTTACTTACAGGATTTTCAATTTACACTTGAGTACAGAAAGGGTGTCCTTATGCAACATGTAGACTACTTGAGCCGGCATCCTCCTGTTGCTGTGTCTCATATTCGCAACCCTAATAACTGGGTAAAGATCGCTCAAACTGCTGATGAGGAGACACAGGATTTGATGAGTAAGTTAAGGGACGGGTTACTTGATGCCTCTAGGTACGAGATAAAAAATGACTTGTTATATTATAAACATAACGCCACTGGTTCTGACACGCGTCTTTTATGTTTCGTGCCCAAAGGGCATAGGCTTAGCTTTCTAAGATTATTTCATGACGAGCATAGTCACATAGGCGTGGGTAGGACTACTGATTTGATATTACGAAACTTTTGGTTTCCAGGTTTACGCCAATTTGTTAGAAAATATATTGATCATTGCCTTGTGTGCTTATCACACAAGAAGGTACCTTCAGGTCCTTCACTGCCAATAGAATCTTGGACTAAGCCCGAGATTCCGTTCTTAGTTATACATACTGATATACTGGGGCCTCTCCCTGAATCTAATGGATACAAATACAATCAAATCGTTATAGATGCGTTTTCAAAATATTGTTTACTATATCCAATGTATAGGCAGAATTCTCACGAATTAATACGAGTGTTTTGTAACGTTTTATCATTGTTTGGTACTCCAACTACTATTGTTTGTGATCGCGCGAGAATGTTCGAAAGCGCTATGTTTAGAACTTGGGTTAGAGAGTTAGGCTCATCGATACATTTTATAACACCGGGAATGCATCGCGAGAATGGACAAGCGGAAAGTTACTGCAGAACTGTTCTCAATTTACTCCGCGTCGGGGTCGGCAGCAAGGGCCCTCAGTGGTCTGACGTGCTGTGGAAAGTGCAACTCACCCTAAATATCACCAGGCAAGCGACCACGCAGACCTCACCGATTCAGTTGCTCGTTGGTATAGAGGCAGCCACCCCAGTAATCAGATCTTTGGTGCGCGACGTTGCGCTTAACGATTCTTATACTAATCGTGAAACTCAACTAGTCCTTAGTCGACGGAGAGCATCTGAGTTACTTGCGTCCAATCAACGACGTCAAGACAGACGTGTTAACGAACGTCGACAGCAGCCCAATTTGCCGTTGGCGACTTCGTGTTTATCAACAAGTCGGCGCAGTCGACGGGCAAACTCGACTCCGGGATGCGTGGGCCTTACAAGGTCTTGCGTGTGCTCCCACATCACCGCTACGAACTGGAACTTCTCGCTGGGTCTTATGGCAAAAAGACTCAGGCGGCTGCTCTATACATGGTGCTGTGGCGCGGCGAGTGGACCCCGGACACATGCAGCGCCTTCTTTGATACTGGTAAATGTGGTTGAGATGGACACTTTGGTGTTAAATTTTCCACACTTATTGTATGGTTGAGGTGGACACTTGGTGTTCCCATTATTTTAACAGTATGGTTGAGGTGGACTCTGCAGGGTTTTTATCTTCTCATACTGTGTAGATGTTGTGTTGAAAATATTCATAACCTGTATCGATGAATATTGACAACAAACATGCTACCTTGCTAGCCCGTAAAGGGCTAGTCATTTAAAAGATATCATACTACATCTATTACATTTGGTGGTGGTCTATTAGTTATCTCACTTGGTAAAAAGTCAATGTCTGTTGTTGCGGCGCATAACGCCTATATTTTATTCTAGTAGCAATTTTATCATAAATCAGTGTTGCTATTCTTTATCTGTAAAACATTTTGTAATGTAACTGTAGCTGTCATATTCACAACCTTCTATACTAGCGTACTGTTAACATCTTCAGTTGAATTAAATTTGTATTACCTTTTTTGGGTGTTTAATTTTGCCCCAGTGTATACCAAAGTATACATATTGGTGGCCCATGAGGGGAACTAAAGTATCGAACCAGAAAATATAGAAGATATTGACTTACATCGGCGATTGAAAATTCTGTCGAACTACCGACGCCGAGCTATTTGAAGATCAAAGGACGGAAGAAGATCGGCCTTGCATCATCCAAATCTTGCAGTTGACATCTCTCTGAGCAGTGTGCAGCTAAAGCATCACCTCGAGCAACAAAATCTACACAAGATAAGTGCCTTCCTTGACTTCCAAATTTCCTACTCTCCAACTATCCTATTAATCATCATCCAATTTTTACATACGTAATTGCATACCAGTTGTGTGAACAGTCTTTGTTTGAAAAATTTAAATAAGATATACTTAGAATTCAAACGATTTTCGAGAACTTTCTTTTTATTCATTGTTCGTTGGTCCTACCCACATGTAAAAATAAAAATATATATCCGTCGAGTTTTAGCCCATATTTATAACTATCAAACCAAACATTCCAGGTTACATTACCATTTCACGGCGCATATAATCACGGCGCAGTGGCATTGCATATTCTTCAACTGATTGCTGAGGGCAAACCGGTTTCTTATCAGCGCGCCCGGACTCCGGCGACGAAACGAGGAGCGTGAGCGATAATTCTTTTTACACATTTATTAATTTACTCTGTTTGTTACGTTAATTTGTAATTTAATATTTTTTTATTGCCATGCCTTTCGACGTTGAGAATAAAGCTCGTTTAAGAGAATTAATCACTAAGCGGTCGTCTGCTAAGGGACAGATCACGAAATTTCGGAATTATTTAGCTATTATTGGCGATACAGATGAACTTACAAATATTCAAATAACTGAGTTGAACCTTAAACTTGTGAAATTCGAAACGTTGGCAGGCCGCGTTGATGACTTGCAAGATGAAATAGATGTTTTGAATTCGGAAAATATTGATAAAGAGATCGAAGAGCGTGATAATATCGAGCGTGACATTATAGTCAACATTGCCACAGCTAAAACTATTATAGAAAAATGCAATAGGAAATTAGAAATCGAAAATAGACGATACTCAGTTCATGACGTGTCCTGTTGCTCAGATTCTATGAAAAATAATTTAAAACTTCCTCAAATACAAATCGCAAAGTTTGATGGTTCGTATTTTCGTTGGATTGAGTTCAAGGATACATTTGAAAATTTAATTCATAATAGTACGCTTCTCTCGCCCATTCATAAATTTCATTATTTGATATCTTACCTAGAAGGAGACGCAGCCAGAATAATTTCAAATGTTGAAGTTACGTCAAATAATTATTTAGAAGCTTGGAAATTATTATGTGGTCGTTACGATAACAAAAGAATATTGATTAATTATCATTTAACTTCATTATTTAATATTAAGCCAATTTCACGCGAATCAGAAAAGTCCTTGAGGTTCATGGTTGATCACGTTACAAAAAACTTGCGAGCATTAACTAGCTTAGGCCAACCAACAGATAAGTGGGACGTTTTAATTATTTTTATGTTGTCTTCCAAATTAGATAGCAATACTTTAACAAAATGGGAAGAGTATCGTAGCAATTTAGATAGTGACACTGCTAGTTTAGATCAATTCTATAAATTTATGACTGACCGCGCAGATGTATAAGGCTGCGGGCACGAAACTAGCGATGGCGGAGCGGTAGCGATCGCGGCGCGGGGCGGGGCGGGGCGATGAGTAGTAGCGTTTTGCGTGGGCACGAAACATGATGGTCGATCAGTCGCGCTAGAGTAGTGTTGTGAGTGACATGTCACGTCATCGCACAAAAAATTTACTTCGAAGAGAACTATCGGAGCCAAGTCTACTAATGAGGACGGAAGTATTATTACCCAGAGATGGTGTACATCTAATAAATGAAAGAAGGAGTAATTGGGGCGAATTTTCTACCCTTTATTACGAGCTAAGGTGCCATCCAACAAAATTTTACAACTATGCAAGAATGAGTTTACACACATTTGATTATGTTTTAGAGAAAATAAGAAGCAATCTGAAACCTGTTATTTTTGGAATTCGTATAATTACGCCTGAAGAAAAACTGTTTTTAACGCTAAGGTAAGTAAAAGAAAACTCTATAAAATGTAAAACTTGCTTTATTATTTAATATGTATTAATCAATCAAGGTTAATCCGCTATTCAGGTGTTCGTGTAGAATTTTGAATTTCTTCTATCATTATTTGGTTGATTCTATTTCTTACATGATATTTTTGTAATTGAGTAAATGACTCCATTTGTGGTAATAGACTCATCAAGTAATAATAGTCTTCAGATCTATTTTCAATTGATTGTGGTGCGTTAGAATTCTGTTGTAATTCTTTCTCTAATAACAATAAACGTTTTTTTTCTAATTCTATCATTTCAGTTCTAATATCATTTGCCGTCTTTCGTTTTTGTGGCCTAGAACTAGACGTGGAAGCATTAATTGGTAATTGTGAATTTGTAGATGTCTCAGTAGTTATAGGACGTATTTCATCGTCACTAGTCAACGGTGGTGGGATATTTCCAGTATTTGTAGGTGAACGAACATCTGTTTCTGTAATGACATAGTACTGTGAATTTATTTCTCTATGTGGTGAAGACAGTGTATTTAATAATGGTCCAACATCGTGGTTTGCTCTTAAATTTGTGTCCGGATTATCAGGAATAATTTCAGATCGCAAAAAATTCATTTGAGTGAAATACTGCCAAGTAGACTTAACGTTATCGCCTGGATAACCTGATCGGGGTGCCGGGAGTTTTTTGAGTTCTTTACGGTATTGATCCTTTAAATTCTTCCATCGCTTCTTCAACATAGAAACTGAAAAGAATATAAATTATTATATTGTTTTATATAACAACATAATACATAGCTCTGATCACTGATAAGTTACCTAGAAAGAGAAAACATAACCGAATACAAAGTAAATTGATTTAATGTTTTTTGTTTTTTCATTTACAGATTTTTATCGACAGGGATATCTTTTAGAAGTTTAGCGTTGTCTTTTCGTCTTGGGAAAACGACTGCAAGAAAAATAGTGTATACAACTTGCACTGCAATTTGGTCAAATCTTCAACAGGTACACCTGCCAGAACCTACTGTAGAGATATTAAGTAAAGTTGCTGATGAATATTTCAATAAATGGCAATTTCCTAATTGTGTAGGAGCCATTGACGGTAAGCATTGTAGAATTAAAAATCCCCAACATTCTGGTTCATCCTACTATAATTATAAGCATTTTTTTTCAATGCATCTGCAAGCTTTGGCTGACGCCGACAAAAGATTTTTAGTTATAGAGGTCGGAGGACGTGGAAGACAGAGTGATGGAGGCACGTTCTATTATTCAAATCTTAACAGAGCATTGGAAAATGATGACTGAATATGCCGGTACCAAGAACTTTGCCAGGATCAGACGTTACCTTACCTATGGTCATAATAGGCGATGAGGCATATCCTCTCAAATGTTACTTAATGCGGCCATATCCGCAAAGTGTTTTGAATCCTGCTAACGAAATATTCAATAAACGGTTATCAAGAGCGAGAAAATGCGTCGAGTGTGCATTTGGTATACTTTGTGCCAAGTGGAGGATATTAAACAAATCAATAGAAACAAATTGCAAACATGCTCGGTTAATAATTAAAACAACGTGTTTACTGCATAACATAATTATAGACAGAGATGGTTCTACCGATTGTCACTATATAAACACAATCTCAAATAACCATAATGAAACTCGGCGACATCGCAGGAATAATTATGCAGGGAATCTCGCATTAAACATAAGGGAAAAATTTAAGGAGTACTTCGTAAATAATAATGTTTAAATAGTTAAGTAGGTATGTTTGAATAAACTTACTTTCTACATTCCCAAGTTGACATTTTATTTCTTCCCAACACTTATTTACTATCTTTTTGTTTTTATGTTGGATATTTTTGCTATCCCATATAGCCGGTTTTGACGATATGCAAGAAATAAATGCTTCATTATTAATATCCATGATGTAGGTGCTAAATTGATTGAGGTATTATATGGAGCGGAGGCGTCGAAGAAATCTTGTTCTCGCTTAATTATGACTGGGAAATATAGATCAAGCCGGCATTGCTACAGATACCACACATCATATATTTGTTACATTTTTACCTATTGTTTCAGGATAATATAAAATAAAATAAAATAAAACACATGATCATGTATTTTTAATTACTTATAAGGCAACATTATTATATAAATTTGAAAACAAAAGTAAATATAATTGATGTATCCTACTAGAATATCTGCAATAGCCTATATACGTCCTACTGCAGGGACGGGCCTCCTCTACAATCGACAGTACGATTGAGAGTGGTTAGGCCATATAATCCACCATGCTACTAGATTATACTTTTGTTTAAAAAATAGGTATTATTTAAAAATATATTTATATTATCCAATATATCTGATGATAAAAGATATGAAATAAAGTAAATAAACCGTAGAAATAAACGAAAATTTCAATTATTACCTATCTGTCCGTAACATTAATCTTTTTTAAATTTTGTTAATATATGACATTTGTCAAAACGGCATTGATACCTAATATAATTTATTAATATTTTGCCTGTACACTCAAATTATAGATAATTTACGCATGTAATGAAATCCTAATTTTTTTTCAAGTGAACTGGAATGGTTTTTTCATGTCTTCAGTTCGAAATACAGTATTTTTAAAGCAATTAGAATTAATTACATAAATGACAACTGTCAGGGCCGACTGTCAGCGTACATGCGCCGTTGCAAATGTTCCAAATTATTTGATCTAGATGTCCCCCCAGCCAAGAGTAGCTCCAGCCATCAAAAAAGGTTGTGGGCATGGCAACCCGAAAGTTAACGAAGTGGGAGTCTGCGTATGATCTTGCTCATGATCGTTATACGTAATTTAGATTTAACCCTGCGATTTTATTATATTGATGGTATTATGGCATTTATTATATTATTATCAGTCAATCGATCTCAATATATGTAGAGTGGAAGTGTGACGTCATAAGTCCGTTAGGGTTGTGGGCATGACCATCGTGCCCAATACGGTGGATCCGCACTTGCCTCCAGCTGTCGCGAATGTTCCAAAATATTTGAGCTAGATGTCCCCTCCAGTTGTATACCTCAATGAGGTACTATAATATTTTTTATCACAACAACACTGAAATCACAAACGACGAAATCAACCTAGTTATGTATGACAGGGAAATATAGATCAAGTCGGCATTGCTGCAGATACTACACATTATATATTTGTTACATTTCTACCTACTGTTTCAGAATAATGTAAAATAAAACATAAAAACAAAATATGATAATGTATGTTTAACTACTTTTAATTTTTAATTACTTCTAAGGCTACAATATTAGATAGATTTTAAAAACAACAGTACCTATAATTGATGTATTCTACTAGAATATCTGCATCAGTCCATATACGTCCCACTGCAGGGTACGGACGGGTATAAGTATATTCCACCACGCTATTAGATTATACTTTTGTTTAAAAAATATGGTTAATTTAAACATATATTTACAATTCCCAATGTATGTAAATAAACAAAAACTTCGATTTTTACCTATTTGTCCGTAACATTAATCTTATTCGTCGCACCCGCGCCGCTGTCGCCCTCCTGCCGCCTGTGCAACGCTCGATCGCCCCGCCCCGCTGTCGCGCGTTTCGTGCGCATCACCTATACTTTCCATACTTTTGAATGCATCGCCGCCGCTCCGCCGCCGCATCGCCCCGCCACCGCTCCGCCATCGCTAGTTTCGTGCCCGCAGCCTTAGAGTCATTAAATCGTGCGAATAAAGTATATGACAATAGTACTCCTAAAGGTAATGTGCGTAGCTTTCCTGGATCAAATAGTATAAAAAAGGATCCATCCTCTTCAATAAAATTTTCTAGTGTAAATGCCAAGTCATATTCGAAAGTTGATACATTCAAGAAATTCATATGCGTAATTTGCGGAAGCAATCACAAAATCTATGACTGCCCCACGTTTAAGGCAAAGGGGGTTGATGAAAGAAAGAAAGATGTTTCAAAAATTAAGTTATGTGCAAACTGCCTTAGACAAGGACATCCTGTTAGCGAATGTCAAATGGGTCCATGCCGTGAATGCAAGAAACGTCACAACAGTTTGCTTCATGAGGTGACTTCTTCCGTCAATAATCATGTAAACGTGGAAGAATCTCAGTTTGATCATGGCGAATATAATGAATCAGTAACTTCTTTCAAGTCAGCAAACCAGTCAAATATTGTTGTCTACTGCCATTGTTGAAATTTCGAATCCATTGACCCAACAAAAGGGCAAGTTTCGTGCACTATTAGACTCTGGTAGCCAATCGTCTTTTATCTCCAAAGCGCTAAAGGACAAAATTTCATTGAAATCAAAACCATTTGATCCTCTAAAGATCATTGGCATTGGCAATACATCTTCTCATAGTGTTGATGAGAGTTGCAATATACACATGAGATCACTAAATAGCAATTTTAAGGTAAGGTTCTCTTGTTTAGTTCTTGACAAATTAACTGGACAATTGCCAAAGTGTCCGATTGGTATTAAGCTTGTATGTATTCCTAAAAATATAATATTAGCCGATCCCAAGTTTTATGAGCCAGCTTCTATAGATTTAATAATAGGAGCCGACATATTCTGGGACATCCTAGGGAATGAAAAGTATTCTCTGGGTCCACAAAATCCAAAATTGCGGAGCTCCCCAGTTAGGCTGGTTAATAGCTGGTCCTACATATACAAAATGTAAAAAAACGCACACACGTTGCAATCATGCAAGCGTTTCTAGTACTGTAGATAGTAACTTTGAAAAATCACTTAAAAATGTTGGGACTTAGAAGAAGTAGCTGCAAAAAAAATTATGAGCAAAAACGACAATGTTTGTGAAAGTCATTTTGTCAAATATATGCGTAAAAATGATTCTGGTAGGTTTATTGTTAGGTTACCTTTGGTAGACACACCAGATTGTATTGGTGATACATTTAAAGTATCCAAAAGACGTTTTCATTATTTGGTAAAACGATTTAAAAGAAATCAGTCTCTAAAAGTTGATTATACAAATTTTATTCATGAGTATGCCCAATTAGGACACCTCTCCCCAATAGCTGATGAGCACAATGTACTATATTACTTATGCCATCACACCGTTCTAAAGCAAGATAGTGAATCCACCAAGCTCCGCGTTGTATTTGATGATTCAACACCTTCGTCATCTGGTTATTCATTGAATGACATTTTGATGGTAGGCCCAACACTACAAGATTCGCTTTTTGCCATTTTAATACGCGCACGGCAGTACAAATTCCTACTAACGGGCGATATAGAAAAAATGTATCGCCAAGTATTGGTAGACGAAAGAGACCGTAATTTGCAATGCATTCTATGGCGGGATGATGAGTCACAGCCTATCAAAATATTCACGTTAAATACTCTTACCTATGGTACTGCGAGTGCCAGTTATCTGAGTACTCGTTGTCTGTGGCATGTAGGAGAAGAGCAAAGCGATCAGAGTATCAAGGAAATCATTCAAAAGGATTTCTACGTTAATGACCTCATCACAGGCGCGGATAACGAGCTAGACCTGCGTTATATCCAGCGCTCTGTGTGTAAGGCACTCCAAGATAGTTGTTTTAACTTAAGAAAATACAAAAGTAATAATCCGGAAATATTTGAAAATATCGATATGAACATCCAAGACAATTTAACTATAAGCGAATCATCAAGCACACTTGGTCTTGGATGGACGCCCTCCAGTGACACGTTGCACTTTCCAGTCAAAGGTTTGTCATGTAATAATGATGCAGCTGTAACAAAGCGATTTATCATGTCTAACGCATTTAAAATCTTTGATCCGTTAGGGCTATTAAGTCCGGTTGTAATTCAACCAAAGATTATATTACAAAAAATCTGGCAACTAAAGTTAGATTGGGATGAACCCGTCCCAGCAGACATAAAGGCCGAGTGGCTACAATTCACGAGTAATTTGTCTCGGTTGTTTGATCTAAAAATTCCTAGGTGGGTTCTGTGTGACTCGTCAAAAGGCGTCGAATTACATACTTTTAGTGACGCATCGCAGAGTGCTTACGGAACATGTATTTATTTAAAATCCGTTGACAACAACAATATATGTTCTATTAAACTATTATGCGCTAAGTCTAAAATTTCACCTCTAAAACCAATGACCATTCCACGCCTTGAGCTGTGCGCCGCGTTACTCTCGGCTAAGCTTTGTAAGACTGTACTGAAAGCATTAAGATACAAGCCAGACAAAATTGTACATTGGTGTGATTCTAGTGTAGTATTGAGCTGGATCAACACTGACCCAGCAAGGTTAAAAACATTCGTAGCTAACCGCATCTGCGAAATACTGGAATTAACAGAACAATCATCCTGGCGGTACGTACCCACAGATTTGAATCCTGCTGATATTATTTCTAGGGGTGTTAACGCAAACGTTTTGGCCTCTAAGAGCTTATGGTGGAATAGCCCTAACTTCTTAATTAAATGTGAAACAGAATGGCCCACTTTACATGCCAATAATATACATACTGGTATACCGGAACTAAAAGCGCTTATAGCTGTCACTCATGAGCCTATAATTACATTTGATAAATATTCATCACTAATTAAACTACAAAGGGTACTTGCTTACGTGAAAAGATTGATTTTTAATTTAAAAAATCCTAATAATAAATGCACAGGCATATTATCAGTGGAGGAGTTACGCGATTCTTTTCATTCGCT
Source organism: Hyles vespertilio (assembly GCA_009982885.2). Lineage (NCBI taxonomy): Eukaryota > Metazoa > Arthropoda > Insecta > Lepidoptera > Sphingidae > Hyles > Hyles vespertilio. The sequence goes on from CM042833.1 coordinate 16,286,455, forward strand.
TTGCATTATGGCTCAACGACAGTCATTTGTAGCCAACAGTCCATACAAGCCACACACACACACACACATACACACACACACACACACAAGCATACCATATAAACACCATGCACCTGTCATTCAGACTCGTTACACTCACTCAAGTAATCTACACAGTTATTTGAATGATAAGAAACAGCTGTGATGTACCGCTGGTTCGAATCTATCCGTCGGCCGGCTAACGGGACTTAGGCCCCGCCTACCGACGGCGCTCGCGCCGGCCACCGCACCAGTCGCAATTCGTACTCGACGCAGACCGCTTGTTGCTTTTCGCCGTGCTTTGGCTTGTGACACTTACGCTTGTATAGACTGTACTTTGTAAATATAAATAATTATAACCATTGTGCTGTTTCCTTGAAGAAGCTACCCAGTTCATCCCTAAACTGGTGACCCCGAGTCGAACACTTATACCATGCTGAGTGAAGACAGTGACGACCCGCGTGGTGACGTGCGCAGAGGTCAAAAGGACGAACTTGGACGTGGCAATTTCGGCGCACCGACATCCGAAATTTATAAGGTCGGAATTCGTATCCCACCGTTTTATCCCGATGATCCGGATATTTGGTTCGCTCAACTGGAAGCCCAGTTCGCTTTGGCGAACGTTACAAGCGATACCACCAAATTTTATTACGTAATCGGGCATATAGAAAATCAGTACGCAAAGGATATCAGGGATATAATTACCAAGCCGCCGGCGAAACAGAAGTACGAGACATTAAAGTCTGAGCTCATCAACAGACTTACAGCATCCAAGGCGTCAAAAATAAAGCAACTGTTGCACCACGAAGAACTTGGAGATCGGAAACCCTCGCAATTTTATCGGCACTTGCGAAACCTTGCCGGCCCAGATTTTCCTGACGAATATCTTCAGTCCATTTGGCTGAGCCGTCTGCCTTTGAACATCCAGACAGTTCTAGCCGCTCACGCGTCTACACCGTTGGAGATCCAGGCGGATGTTGCTGATAGGATCACCGAAATCGTTCTACCCTCACCACAAATTCACGCAGCAACCTCGACACCGGTACGCGACGAGACATTGGTGGCTGAATTGGCGGAATTGCGGAAGGAGATTTCGGAGCTAAAACTGGAGTTGGGTAACAGGAGGAGCCGTTCCCGAAATCGACAACCTACAAGAAACAGATCCAGAACCCGTTCCCAAGCTAGTTATAGGAAGTTTCCGGTATGTTTCTACCATTCCAAGTACGGGAACAAGGCCCACAAATGTGTTCGCCCCTGCGATTTTCGGGCGGAAAACCCCAAGGGCGGTCGGTAATGGCGACTGACGATTGCCCCAACAGCACTGGTCGCCTGTTCGTGACGGATCGGAGAACCAAGACGCAGTGTTTAATCGACACAGGCAGCGATTTGTGTGTCTTCCCCCGGTCCCTGCTGCGTGGAGCCCGCCATCCTGTGAACTACCAACTTCGTGCCGCTAACGGTTCGCCTATAGAGACGTACGGTTACGTGAGTTTAAATTTAGATCTTGGCTTACGCCGTGATTTCATATGGCGTTTTGTAGTGGCAGATGTAGTTAAACCAATTATTGGCGTAGATTTTTTATCTCATTTTAATTTAATTGTAGATTGTCGTAGAAAACGCTTATTAGATAGTACTACGAATATTGTATCTTCTGCTCCAATTTTTTGCATAGATGTGAGTATTTCGTCTGTAAAAATTACAACTGGTGACTCGTGTTATCATAAAATTCTGGAAGAGTATCCGGAAATCACGAAACCAGCTGGTACATTACGCACTACACTACACAACACCACGCACCACATAAGAACGACACCAGGCCCCCCGGTATCATGCCAACCTAGACGCTTGGCACCGGATAAACTTAAAATAGCCCAGCAGGAATTCCAGGCCATGTTGGCCAATGGCACCGCTAGGCCATCTGAAAGTCCTTGGTCCTCAGCCCTCCATTTAGCGCCTAATAAAAATAATGGTTGGCGTCCCTGCGGGGATTATCGCCGACTTAATGCCCGGACCATACCCGACAGGTATCCGATTAAACACATACACGATTTCGCGCATAGCATCGCCGGTTGCAAAATTTTCAGCACAATCGATCTCGTGAAGGCATATAATCAGATACCGGTCAATCCCGAGGACATACCAAAAACCGCCATCACCACACCCTTCGGGCTATACGAATTCCCTTTTATGACCTTTGGCCTGCGCAACGCCGGGCAAACCTTTCAGCGTTTTGTTGATGAGGTAACTAGGGGACTCGATTTTTGCTATTGCTATTTAGATGATTTTTTAATCTTCAGTAGTAACGAAGCAGAGCACAAGGAACATCTTCGCAAATTATTTTCCAGGCTTAAAGAATATGGGATGTTAATTAATACATCCAAATGTATTTTTGGGGCCTCACAGGTTCCATTTTTAGGCCACAACATATCTGAGCACGGCACAAAACCGCTCGAGGCTAAAGTGCAAGCGATTAGAGATTTCCCAGTCCCAAAGGATATTCGCCAATTGCGAAGATTTTTGGGGATGGTTAATTTTTATCGCCGCTTTTTACCGAAAGCTGCTCATACTCAAGCCCCATTACATGCTCTATTAACAGGCACGTCGAAGGGATCGCAAACTATCACTTTAGCGGACGATTCCTTAAAAGCTTTCCTCGATTGCAAAGAAAGCCTGGCAAAGGCCGTATTATTGGCACATCCAGACTTTCAAGCCAAACTCTCACTGGTAACCGACGCATCGGAAGCGGCCATTGGAGCAGTCCTACAACAGCATACCAGTGAGGGATGGCAACCCTTAGGTTTTTTCTCCAGGAAGCTCACACCAACTCAACAGAAATACTCGGCTTACGACCGAGAATTATTGTCGATTTATGAAGCCATCAAATATTTCAGGCATATGTTAGATGCTAGACATTTTTGTATCTATACTGACCATAAACCAATAACATTTGCGTTCAATGAACACAAAAAAAATTGTTCACCAAGGCAGTATAGATACTTAGATTTTATATCACAATTCACCACCGATATAAGGCATATTTTGGGCAAAGATAATATAGTTGCCGATGCCTTATCTAGGGTGGAAGAATTGCAAGCGCCAGTTAATCTGGATGTATTAGCTGAGCTTCAATCGACAGACTCAGAGTTGTCTGAACTACTCTCTGAGAAAAATACTTCTCTGAGACTTGAAAAATTACAAGTACCTGGGAATCACAATTACATGTACTGCGACACAAATACACTGACTCCCAGGCCATTTGTACCTAAGTCGCTAAGAAGACAAGTTTTTGATTCCTTGCATTCGCTGAGTCATCCCGGTGTTAACGCAACAGCTAAACTTATAGCTCAACGCTTTGTCTGGCCCGGAATTAAAAAAGATTGCCGTACCTGGGCACAAGCTTGTACGTCGTGTCAGCGTGCAAAAGTAAGTCGTCATGTGTCCTCACCTATAGGCACTTACAACTTACCACGAACACGCTTTAGGCACATCCACATTGATATTGTGGGACCACTACCAATATCAGAAGGCTACCGTTATTGTTTAACGGCAATAGACCGCTTTACGCGTTGGACTGAGGTCATCCCGATAGTTGACATTACCGCAGAAACAACGGCAAAGGCATTAATATCCGGATGGATATCCCGTTTTGGTTGCCCGCAATCCATTACAACAGACAGAGGCCGTCAGTTCGAGTCCGCTCTGTTCAGCTATCTCTCAAAGATAGCTGGATTCGAGCACAAAAAAAACGACAGCCTACCATCCGTCGTGCAATGGATTGATAGAACGCTTTCACCGCCAATTAAAAGCGTCAATTGTATGTCACGCTAATCCGAGGTGGACTGAGTCCTTGCCCTGGGTGCTTCTGGGAATAAGAAGCGCATTTAGGGAGGACTTACAAGCGTCTCCGGCCGAACTCGTTTACGGGGAACCTCTGCGTCTTCCCGGGGAGTTATTTCACCCCAGTGAAGGCGGCACGACAGACATCGCGGACTTCACAGCACGACTTCGTTCATTCGCACGAAATTTACAGCCAGTTCCAACTTCTTGGCATAGCAAAGGCAAAATATTTGTTTTTAAAGAACTCAAAACAACCACTCACGTTTTCCTACGCGATGACACCTTACGCGGTTCATTACAGCCTGCCTACACTGGCCCGCACAAAGTCATATCTCGAAACGACAAAGTTTTTAAAATTCTAATTAGAGGCAAAGAAGTGAACGTTTCAATAGATCGTTTAAAACCCGCTTATCTATTAACAGATTGCAACGATAAACATCCTAACGCCCCCACTACTTACGATCCTAACGTTCAATGCAAAGATAAAATAAAATATCACACTCGTTCCGGTCGACACGTCAAGATTCCTGACTTCTATTGCCCTTGACCGTCTCTGGAGGGGGGTGATGTAGCCAACAGTCCATACAAGCCACACACACACACACACATACACACACACACACACACAAGCATACCATATAAACACCATGCACCTGTCATTCAGACTCGTTACACTCACTCAAGTAATCTACACAGTTATTTGAATGATAAGAAACAGCTGTGATGTACCGCTGGTTCGAATCTATCCGTCGGCCGGCTAACGGGACTTAGGCCCCGCCTACCGACGGCGCTCGCGCCGGCCACCGCACCAGTCGCAATTCGTACTCGACGCAGACCGCTTGTTGCTTTTCGCCGTGCTTTGGCTTGTGACACTTACGCTTGTATAGACTGTACTTTGTAAATATAAATAATTATAACCATTGTGCTGTTTCCTTGAAGAAGCTACCCAGTTCATCCCTAAACATTTAATTTAGAATATAATTTGCTTTTAAAAAATAAACCTCTGCCTAGTAAAAGTAAGATTTTACCTCTCTCCCCGTTTCTGGACAAGGAATGTTTAATCCGCGTCGGTGGACGCATAGACAATTCGATTTACCCTTATGAAAAGAAACATCCTATTTTACTACACGCCAGTCATAGGTTAACCAAGCTTTATTTTGAAAGAGAGCATATTAACCTGATGCACGCAGGGCCGCAGCTACTTCTAGCATCAGTAAGAGAAGTGGCCAGTCAATGCTAGGCATCTAGCGAGACGTGTAGTCAATAATTGCGTACGATGTAGACGTTTAAGAGGTGCAACGTTGTATCCTAAAATGGGTGACCTACCATCTCAGCGCGTTAATCCTGACTTCCCTTTCTTATCTGTTGGTTTGGACTTTGCTGGCCCCTTTTTTATTTTAAATCGCAATCGGTCGTGGAAGTCGCTTAATTAAATGTTATTTGTGTATATTTGTATACTTGCGATATAAATGCGTGCATCTCGAAGCCGTTAGTGACTTGACCAAAGAGGCGTTTATAATGACACTTAGGCGATTCATCGCGCGTAGAGGTTAACCCATAGAAATACACTGCGACAATGGTCGTAATTTTGTAGCAGCAGCTAAAGATATACGGAAATTTATTGAGCAAAATGAAGAACCACTGTTTGATTTTGCATGTCAACAGGGTATCGTGTTTAAATTTATTCCATCTTACGCTCCTCATTTCGGCGGCATATGGGAAGCCGGCGTAAAATCCGCCAAGCATCACTTACGTCGAGTGATGGGAAATAGCCATTTAAGCTTCGAGGAAATAACAACATTGTTTGCACAAGTGGAGGCTATTCTTAATAGTCGCCCCTTGTGTCCCTTAAGTTCCTGTCCTGATGACCTCCTCTCCCTCTCTCCAGGGCACTTCATCATCGGCAGACCACTAACGGCGTTGCCCCCACCTGCACTAACTGGCAGCCAAAACACACAAAGAAAACGCTACGAACACCTGGAAAACATTAGACTGCATTTTTGGAAAAGGTGGCAAAGGGAATACGTCTCTGAGCTACAACAAAGGACCAAATGGAGACAAAACTCAAGACAGCTCAACATTGGCGACATGGTACTACTGCATGAAGACAACGCACCGCCATTGAGTTGGCGCCTCGGACGAGTTCTGCGTCTGTTTCCAGGACCAGACGGCATATCAAGAGTCACCGATGTCCACACTGTGAGGGGCTCCGTTCGACGACCTTAAAAAAATTTCTGGGGAATATCATAGCTGGAGGTAAGGCCTGGCCAATCGCATTTATAATACAGCAAGTTGTAACCAATATTCCGCGCTCCCCACTTGTTACTTTACAGACACTGCGTCCTTTAGCTGCCAGCACTTTATGTGGACGTTGCACTGTCGTTGTCGACGTTTCGTCGAAATTATATATTCGGCTGCCATTAGCAAATGATGGATTGCGACTTAAAACTTCTTTAAGGTTGTCGAAAAAATTTTGCACATTTATTTTATTAAATGCTGTAGCCCTTGCTATACTACAAGGCTCGGGTTTTTTCACAGACAATTCAGGATGTCTTGCCCTAAACCCCCTCATCCAATCTCGGCCTGCCATTTCATGAACTTTCCACGATGGCGGCATTTCGATTTTGTTAATCACTGCCATTTGGTATGCAATTCTGCGGCAATCTTTAGAAGTTAGGCCATAGAATTTATTTGCACAATCCAATAAATATTCCTTTATGCTGTCTTCTTGTTGGTCAGTAAAAATTTTACTTGCATCGTAATGGGGCTCTAGTCTACACGACGCGACAATTGTTCTTGTATTTTAAAATGTATCTTCGTAGTGTTGGATAGGGAAGGTTGCAGTCTTTGGCTGCTTTTCGAATGCTTAGTCCAGACAAGTGTTTTTCTATACCTTTTTGTATAGCTTCTCCGGTGAGAAACCCTTTTTTTACGAGCTTCCCTCCCTACCGTGTTTCGTCCCATGCTGAAATAGACAAATAGTGATTAATTAATTATACCTACTCATTAACACTTAGAGGTTGACTAGAATAATATCCCCATCAGTTTATATAGCATAATACAAAGCACTTAGATGTGGTACACAAGGAACCATGGTTCATTGCTTACCCAGGTTAAATGGCTCACAGCGTACCCACCTCCTCTTAGGAAATGTTAGGTTATGTTTTATACAAAAACCGTTGAGAATTAATTCCAAAAAATAGTCTAAAGACCTACAATACACATACAATTCACACAAAGTTAAGTACGACTTATATTATTAAAGTAATTACAAAAAATAACTCACGTTTTTTTCGTCCTTTTTGCTTTCGTAAACACGAGGACGTGGCTCACGCGTACGTATGTAGCGACAAGCGCGCGGCGACTGGACCAAACGGCAAACTTCACGATGTGGCAAGCGAGTCTCGACATGATTTTTGCGCGAGCTGGCAACGTTGCGTATAGCCGGTAGGTACAATGGTTCATAGTGTACACGCGGTTCATTGGCTACCACCCTACCCTAATCTCGGGTTCAAATTTCGGGTCGGGCAAAGTTATATTTGATTTCACTATTCATTATCAGCCCAGAGTCAGGATTGTGTGCCCGATATGGTGATAAGCTCGCCCCTTATCACATCATGGGACGCAAAATACACGGTGAAACGTGTTTATGTATGTATGCATGATTGTTACCATCAGCTGTTTCTAAAACAATTTCTAACAAACATTCAAACTATTTAACTTAAATACACTTCACCTGAATAACATAGTTGACTCCGTTTACTGTACTAGTGTGTAGCTCAGCCCATATACGCCCCACTGCAGGGCACGGGCCTCCTGTACAATCGAGAGTACGATTGAGAGTGGTTAGGCCATATAGTTCACCACTCTGGCCAAATGCGAGTTTGTAGACTATACATCTATACATATAAATAAAATTGAAGTGTCTGTTTTAAGAGTGAAAATAAAAAAAATGTCCTACTACATATCCTTATATACACAATACCTGTGCCGAAAATGATATTTAAAAAAATTTTGTCTGTCCGTCTGTCTGTTTGTTCCGGCTAATCTCTGAAATGGCTGGACCGATTTTGACGGGACTTTTTTTGTCAGGTATAACAAGGTCTGATATAACAAGGAGTAACTTAAGGTACATTTATTTTAGAAAAATAAAGTAATGTTGCAATGCCCGCGCGCAGCTCACGCGCATGCCACCACTGGCCGTCACGTCGGGCGCCTCCCACCACTTCTCCCACCAACGAATCAATATCACATTTACAAAATATTGTATTAAAGAAATTTTTCAATAAAGCTAATACAAAAATCTGGAAATAAATGTGTAACGGGAGTTTACCGCCGCTCGCTAAGAGATGGCGCCACCGTAGAATTAGATCGCGGTATGGTTTCGTTACAAAGGTTGATAATTAAAATACTAAATAAACTAAATAATTTTTTTGTTAAATTCCACGCAGACGAAGTCGCGGGCACAGCTAGTACTATATAAAATCTTATAAATGGCTTATATACACAGGTTTTCTCAAGATGTTTTCCTTCGCCGTTTTATTAAACTTCGTTCATTAACACTATATTTTTGTTTTGTTTCTCTTACGCTGCGCCGTCGGCCTACTTGTCCAGACTCATGTTAACGTATCTTATAAATAAACTTATTTCTAGCTGGTATTATCAGTTTTCATGGTGAATTTAAACCGAATTATGTATATAGATAAATATTCATATGATTCGATTCCATATTAAATAAAAAAATAGTACGGGTACAGTCCTGGTTTAAAAAAAAGCATTGTCACTATAAAGAAAAAGATAGCAGAAAACAGCGACATCATTCAAGGTCAAATTTTTGTGCTTCACTTATTTAGACGGAATGCAATCTCCATTTGGATATAAGCTTCTTGGACTAGGCTGAATATTCGGTAGGATTGTTCAAAACACTATTATAAAGGAAAGGTCAAAAGTCCTCATCGATCCGGGACGTGCAAAAAAAATTTACTCGGGTTCAAAGTTCACAAAAACGGGTTTCTCGCGATTTTAAACAAAACGGTCAGTTATATCTTAAAATAAGCTCAGACAAAAATTGTAGATCGGATAATTATGTATAAAAAATGTCTTAATACTTTTTTTCCTAAGAGCCACCGTTTTTCAGATATAACGATTCAAAGAGTTGTAATCGTCATAACATGTATAAGTACACCACGTATATCGTCGCTTATATTACAACACCGCGAATGTGCATTTTTTCCGTTATTGACTTATTGATGTCATTGCATAGAAAAAAAAATCCCGCGTTTTTTGCACCAATCGCGTTCAAAGATCACGAGAAAATCACGAGCTAGAATTCAAAATTTGTATCACCGCGAATACCGGTGATTGGCCCGTTTGGCAACAACACCGCGAATGTGCATCAATCGCCATACATTCTTTGCAGCGGACATTTGGGTAAGCATATTTTTTTGTGTTTTTATTAAACTTTTCGAAGTAGTTAACAGTAAACTTATATTATGTGGTCCTTAATAAATTTATTAGTAGTAATTGAGGGTAAAATGTATCAAAAAGTGTTGTATTAGTAAGAATCCCGAAGATGCCGTCACACTACTGCCGACAAACATCTAGCCGACTGTACTTGGAGCCCACATTCAGAAATATTTCTGAACTTTATGATGCATATCGACACACTCGTAGAACAAGGTAACATGCATCGATATCAATGTTACACTAGATAAGACGTTCTTTGTAACAAATGTGTCCCACCCAAGTGCGGTGCATGCACCGCACACGAATCAGTCTGCCGCGTGGCGGCCGCGCAATAATACGCCTCTTTGTTTATATTTATAAGTAATTTATTTTGAATTTTCCCCGTCAAACCGACAGCGAAATTTTCTGAAGTTACAATATAATTAAAGAATACAACGTAGGTGATATAATATTGAAGAATGATGCCGACAATACAGATCTTTTATTTATTAATGGATTAAATATATTTTAGAGCTCGTTAAAATACAAGGTGAGCTCCTTAATCGTATATCTCATTTCCGCGCATAAAAATTGCCCGTCGAGTGAGAGAGACGAACTATATAAGATATAGATTATTCAAGGGACATTCATATCAGAGGACCAAATAGGCATAAACTATTCGAATACATTACAAATATAAATATGCTGGAAGAATGTAGTTGCAAATTGATTTTAGTATTTTATTTTAATCATATGTTGTTAATTAATAACTCAAAATATGTGTGTTGTATGTATGTTTTGAAACAGTGGATAGTATTTAGACCCCATTTCTTAATATGAATTACTTAATGGACTATTCGAACCCATTGTTATTGAAGACTAATATCATTTAAAATTGTTTTATATTCTTCCGCGTCGGTTACGAAAAAAGGAGATCTCTATAATATTTGTCTAGAATTATTGGAATGGATATAAGTGGCTACCATGAGAACATACCTATATTTATTCAATTCATTTTCGATACGAAGATTTCAGATATTCCAAATGCGGTAGTCATTTTTGTAAACTTCTGGTGTACCTTTCCTTTTGTCTATTAGTCTCGAAAAAAGTTTATCAGCTTGTTAAAAATTCAAAAATGTTATTATTATAAATGTCAGACTGATTGTACACTGATTGACGGCTTGACAGACTTGTACACTTGTAAGAGTATTTAATTTCATTTACATCATTTCCATGAATTATTCACGTAAATAAAAAAAACATTACAAATATATTATTGCTATGGCGGTATTTATACTTACGCAGTATCTTAGGCAAAGCTATTATTGACATTAACTGTCTTGTCTGTCTAATAATCTTTGATCATAATTTGTAATATTCAAGTAAACGTACTAGATGTCGCTACTGAGCTTTTGACAAATACGGGACAAATAGTTTCTATGACGCGCCTCGTCTATCGGTAGAATATAAGTCAATGGTAACATGTGATAAAAACACGAAACCTCTTTTTTGTATATTATTATCTAGAAAAACATTCTTTATCGACACAGCTGAAAAAAAAAATATTATTATGAATACTTTCGGAGATCTTCGATTGGACAATGTAGTATTTGAATATTATTTCTAGCGACAACGCCATTATTGCATGTACGTACTTGTCACCGACACGCCGCGAGCATGTCCGCGTTGGCAAATCCCTGCGCAACGTTAGTTCCTTAATTGTTCAATGGATGACGTACGCGCTGAGTTAAAATTCGACGCGTTCGCGTATTTAACATAAATAATATTTATTAAATGTTTGTTTAGTGACATACTAATTAATAATATAATTAATTATGTCAAGATCGAAACAAATACTAAAACTAGTGTTAAATAATGAAGATAAATGCAACAAGCCAACGGACGACTCTGGTGTTTTTGAAAATTTACATCAATATACGAATAAGAACTGTGAGTATTTATTTTATACTATATCTCTGTTGTTATTTTAGTTATAAAAATGTTTACAATATTATGTTTAGTCGTCAATGTTAGATTTATTTACGTATATATGTAATTACACGACGTATGATTAGATACGGCATTGTATTATGGAATTTTAAATAATATTTGAATCTTAGTATTGAGTAATAAATTCTACCCTGATGATAACATTTTATGTATTTAGACATTTTAAATGACTTAATAAACGTTGTAAAAATTACCGTCGTATTTGTATTTTGCCACGTTTTTGCTTGAAGTTTCTGTAAATTACTTATGTCGTTGGTTTACATACATCGTTGTACTCCGAGAATTCGATGGTTTTTTTCAGTCGTATTATAACTTACTTCATTGTAGTATGTAAAAAAATAATATGATACTTTGTTCAGGATTTTGAAGTGCTGTTTCTATTATTTATATGACAGTTATGTTATACAAACTAGTGCAGTTTAGTAGTTCAAGTAATTAACTTTAACTTTACATCAATGAATATTTTCTTATGCTGCAGATTCTGATGTTGGTGGAGGTACATCACCTCTACCGCCGGGAGCTGAAACCATCTCTATTCAACTGGCAGATGTCTGGAATGAAGTAATAGCCGATCATAATTTTGAAAACTATGATGTGAACAAGGAAAATGAGTATACTCATCAGTCACCTGTACCTACTCCTTTTAACATAGAACATGAGAATTCTAGCTTTGAAAATACTCCGCTCGTTTTTATCCCAGAATTTGAAAACAGTAGAAATATGTTTACACCCAAAGAATCACCATTAACTATTCCAACGCCAATGCCTTCCCCAATAAATAGACACGGTCAGTGCAATGATTTATTTTGTGCAATGCACGATAGTTGGTTTAAATCGGTACCATCTCCCAGTACAAGTATTATTTCTAGTAGTTTATCTGAATCAGATTCCAGTCCTTTAGCATCTCCAACTCGGAAAAAACGCAAAAAATGTAAAGATTCATGGTCAGATGTGAGAAGGAAATGTTTGACTAATCTCGGCAAAAAATATATCTCAGAGAGGAAAGGTAGTAGATGAAAAAATTATGGGCGAACCGTGTACGTGCCGTTATAAATGTAGAGACAAAGTTAATCAAAACCAAAGATTAGATTTTTTTCATCGATATTGGAGCCTTGGTAGCAAAGAAAAGCAATGGGCATTTATTATAAAATATACACGTAAGCAAAAAAAATTTCGATGTCTAAATCAGGATCATCCAAATAGGCGCCAATTTACTTACAAATATTGTTTACCCATTCTTTCTGATTCAAACTCTGATACAACTACAGTTGATGTTTGCAAAAACATGTTCCTCAAAACGCTAGCTATTGGTGAAAGGGTAATACAAACAGCTCACAACAAATATGATGGTGTCTCTGATGTGGAGATAGATAAAAGGGGTCGACATTCCAATCATAAAGTTATTATCAATGCCGAGATGGAAAAAAGTGTCTGTGATCATGTCCATTCATTTGTCCCAATAGAATCACATTATATACGACAAAGATCAAGTAAGCTCTATTTAGATGGTAATCTTAGCATTTCACGTATGTTTAAGTTATATAAAGAATGAGTTGATGTCTCAAAATACAATAATATCGCGAAAACTGAGCGTCAATACAGGGACATAGTTTGCAAGAACTTTAATTTAGGCTTTTTTATTCCGAAGAAAGATCAATGCGACGAATGTCACGTGTACCGAAATAAGAATAATCCCACGGAAGAAGAAAGCACATCATATAGAAAACAAATTTTGAATAAAAAAACTGCTCGTAAATTAAAGAATGAGGATAAAAATGCAGCAGTTAATTCCACTGGCAAAATAATTACAGCTGTATTTGATTTTGAAAAAGTGCTTTCTTGTCCTCAGGGTCAAATCAGTGTGTTTTACTTGTGGTTTTACTATAAGCGAAAATTGTCAGTATTTAACTTTACTGTTTATGATATGTGCAATAAACAGGCTACTTGCTATTTATGGGACGACTGTGTCAAAGCGGGGTTCGAATGAAGTAAGCAGTTGTTTATTAGATTTTATTAAACAAAAAGCCGAACAAGGCGTCGAAGAATTTAGATTTTGGTCTGATAATTGCGGAGGCCAAAATCGAAACAGAATTGTTTATAATTTTTACTTGTATGCCGCTGCAAAGTTTAATGTTTCAATTTTTCATAAATTCCTTTAAAAAGGGCATACACAGAATGAGGGCGACAGTGTCCATGCCCTTATTGAGCGTGTAGCTAAAACTAAGATTATATATACCCCAGACGAGTGGCGCAGCCTTGTAAGATGGGCCAAAACAGATTCGAATCCTTACTTGGTAAAAAATATGCAACAACAAGACTTTTATGATTTTAAGTCTAAGATTAATAATAAGATTTGGTCGAAAAATACCAGTAATGAAAAAATTTCTTGGAACAAAATAAAAGAAGTGCATGTTGATAAAAATGATCCTAATAAATTGTTTTATAAATATGACTTAACTGAAACTAACTATTATTGCCTGATTATTCGTAACTCCACTAGAAGTTCACATTCTTTGCCAACTTTAAATAACATTCATAGTTCATTATTAAAAATTTCAAAGAGCAAATACGACGACCTTATGCATTTGTGTAATGCAGGCGTTATTGTTTCTGAGCACGTACATTTTTATAAATCATTACCATTTGAAAACACTTTGTGCCCTGTTAATGAAAATATTGATTCAGAAATTAATGATTGAAATTATTTTTTTTATATTAAAGATTTGTTGGACGTAATTTCGGTTCCACTAAAATATTATGTTCCTAATATTATAAGTAATCATTTTTTTTTATTTCTGCAATTTGTTAAACTTTTATAGATTTTCTATAAATCTGTGATTCATAATATTGTGATCTCTTTTTGTGATTTTTGTGATAATTAATAATTAGTTAGAAGTTAAAGGGGTGATACCCTTAAAACTACATTATAATTATAATAGATATAACAAAGTAAAAAATATTTATGTCTACTGTGCTATTTAAGTCTAAGTAGAAGTCTCAGTACCAATAATTAATGTAACTGAAGCACTTAAAATGACAATTTATAACTGATTAATTAGTAATAATATATTTAAAACTGTAACTTTCTTTTGATATTATGTAACTACTTAATTTGGAAATTAAAGACTGTTGATTATTAAGTGTGGTTATTTATTACTTATTTTTCCTAAAATAAAAATAAACATACAACATGATTTTTATTTTGGTATTCCGGAGAATAAATTGGTTTGTTCACATAGGTAAGCATTATTTTCATAGAACAATGTTGTAAGATCACAAGCAGCGTTCATATGTGCGGAGAACAACATGGAATGTTCCCATAAAATGCCTATTTTTTTAAATAATCCTTAAGTTTTCTTTATATTTATTTATAATAATGCTTGGAAATGTAGTATAAACCTTTAGTAAGTTATATTTAACTGGTACTTATAGGAAAAAAATAAATCGACAAAAAGTGTTTCTAAAACTTTAAACAGCTCTCCTGTAAAGTAGACATTTTGCAGATACAACTTTGTTCTATGACAGTGTCGATATAAAAGTTATTGCCAGGAACGACATGAAGAGTTTTTTGTACTTTCAATAATGAGTTCCTGAGAAGTAACTTAAGTTTGTACGTGCCAAAGAAGGATCAGTGCGATTTTTGTTGCTCGTTTAAAGTTGGTAACGTAACACAACAGGCTTGGATGGAGCACACTGATCTCAAAAACCGCGCTAGGGCTGAAAAATCCGCAGACAAAAGTTTGGCTATTGAAGGTGTATATCATGTTTTAACTCAAGACGTTCAGGCTGTAAAAATGTTTCCAAGTCTGCAGGCAAGCGCTTTGTATTTTAAGACCAAATTATGTGTCCACAATTTTACCACATATAACCTAGCTAACCATGATGTGAGATGTTATTGGTTTGACGAGAGTAACGGAGGTCTTGAAGCTTCAGTGTTTGCCTCTTGTATTGTGGATAGCGTCTTACACCTGTTGACTCAGAAGAAACTTCCTGTTATATTGTACTCGGATCGATGCTGCGCTCAAAATAGAAATAGCTACCTCAGCAATGCTTTGCTAAGAGTGGCAATAGAACAAAACATAGAGGTCACTCAAAAGTTTTTAGTAAAAGGACACACACAAATGGAGTGTGACTCAGTCCATAGCTCCATAGAGACTAAGCTTAAGGGACAAGAAATTTATCTGCCGAGCCAATACTCTGCGCTAACTAAGGCTGCCAGAGTTCATCCAAAACCGTACGAAGCTATTTCATTGGATTATGGATTTTTCACGGATTTTTCAAAGCCCGAAGATCAAATTTACAAGTCTATAAGGCCAGGGAGAAGATCTGGAGATCCAACGGTGACTGACATCAGTGTCCTTATTTACAAACCCGATGGAACCATTTGGTACAAGTTGAATTACGATGAAGCTCCAAAGATATTACCGCAGCGTTCGAAAGTACCAAAAAACTCCATCAATAGCTTGCCGAAATTGTATGATAGGCGTTTACCGATCTCAGAACGAAAGTGGTAGCATCTACAAGAGCTTAAATTGCCATGGTTATTATGACTCTTTACCTCATTAGCTTCCTTACGTTTTTATATTTTCGATTGGATAATATTAACCCTATTTGTTAATGTTGATTGTTTTTTATTCGTAAAGTATTATTTTGTGTTTGTGAAGATATTTTTTGTTTTAAATTTTAGATTCATTTTGTTACAAAATTTGTTCTTTGTACTATAGTTTTATCTAAGTTCCTATAATTAACACCGCCTATGTGCTAGAAAATGCCATATTTAAGAAGGCAACAGCGCCAAACTGCAATAATTAATCAATTTATAAGACTATTACTATTTTATGCATTTAATTATTTGTAGAATATCTAATAAATGGTCCTTGAGAATTAATCTGCTTTTTATTTATTTTCGATTATTAATAATTAAGTTTTTTGCTTCTCCTGTAAAGTTAAGAAAATGCATATTCGCGCTGTTGTAATATAAGCGACGATATACATTAACAAGATTTTCAGGAGAGGTAAAACAACTATTTTTAAAATGTTTGAATAACAAGATTTAGTTCAGTGGGCTGAAGTTCAGCTAATTTTATGATAAAACTTACAGTTTTGCTGAAAATCACGAAAGACCCGTTTTTGTGAACTTTGCCGCGTGCCGGATCAATGAGGACTTTTCACATTTCCTTTAAAATAGTGTTTTGAACAATCCTACCAATATTCAGCCTAGTCGGAATTTTTGTAACCGTGAATGTCTAAATTATCCGGACTATTTATTTTTAATAACAACACTGAAGAAATGTCAGATGAAAATTATAAAAGATTTTTACGAAGTTATGATCAGCTTAACTACTCCGAGGCGTTACCATAGGGAGACCCCCGTAAAATGGTTCCGTTTTCACTTCGGAGCGTGGTCTTTTTCCCCTTTATTTAAACAAATACCTAACGTTAATGGATAGGTCTCGTCGCGCCCTTACAATAACATAAGTCACATAAATGTGTGAGCGGTGGGTGCGAAATAATCTTAAAAAAATTGCAAAATATTCGTCGAAATGCACCCAATCAGAGATATACTATTTGATGGAGAAGAAGGAAATCTTCGCAGGCAATCCGTTATAATGAATCCAAATGGTCAATATTCCATTCCCTCAACTGCCTCTGCCTTCTCTTATATTCAAACTCCTTTAACTCACACTCAGTCACCTGCTCCACAAACTCCCTCTCCCGATCCATACCTACAATCTCTTTTCTCGGACACATCTCCTCCAAATACTAAGTTTTTCGTTCCACAAGCACACTTCTCTACTTTTCATACTCATGCTCCCGTTCCTCAAGTAGCACCATCTATTAAAACAGGATTATCATATCTGTCGAATACGGACGAGACTATAATATTTCGTATTTCAGACTCACCCAACCGACGTATTTCAGACTCACCAACCGAACAAACGAAAATAGTTCAACTGAAGCTGATATAGCAGAAAAATTATTACAAAACTTTTATGCATTTTAATTACAGGTAATTACCAAAGCATCTAAATGAAATAGTTACCTGTAAAACGTGCGCTAGTGTTAAATTGAATTTGAAATCCTTTGCAATCATAAAAAATCCACTAAAATCTGTTTAATAGTTTTAGAGCCTAAATGTAACATTGGGACATGCAAACGAACGTAACCGAACCGATTAACATTTTACAGTTTTGCTTACTTAATAACGTGGGCTGCCGTGATTCTAGTAAGCGATACAAGCTCTTACGTGTCGACGCAGGACGCAGGACGTTAGAGCAAATGCGGAGTTTGGTACTGCGCCATAGGTTTTAATTACTGCTGCCACTCGCACACGGCTCGTGACGGCCAATGCGAGTGTGAGCATGTGCGGCGGGGCTTCAAACCTATGGCGCAGTACCAAACTCCGTATTTGCTCTCACGTGTAGACGCAGGACGCAGGATGTGAAAGCAAATGCGGAGTTCGGTAGTGCGCCATAGATTTTAAATACTGCCACTCGCACACGGCTCGTGACGGCCCATGCGAGTGTGAGCATGTGCGGCGAGGTTTACATCAGTCGCAGTGGAGGATATGAGGTTTCCAACTTAAAAAGAAAATAAAAATCGACAGATTCACAATTTTATTTTCTTACCAAATAAAATATTGTATGCAATATGCAAATAGAGAGAATCGGAATACAAATATGCATTAAAATATTAAATAAATGAGACTCATTTGTAAAATGACAATTTCCTCTCATGGAATCATAATATATTATGCGATTTCCATAAACAGTCTTTCCACGAATGTTCGTAAATGTATTTGTTTCTCATAATATTTCAAATTTATATTAATAATAGTTCATAAAGATGTAAGGTCTAATTAATAATTTAAATTACTGTATTATCATTCCAATAACAATTCACCATACATAACATATACATATAATTAAGACAAACAGTTCAGATTCATTTATTATTTAATCCCAGAATAAAAATCGAACGTTATTTGGAAACAGGACGAAAGAAATACATTTTCACAAGCAAGTCATTTACTTACATTTATCACAAAGACATAATACGAAAGAGTCTCTATAAATCTAAATAAACTTTATAATCGTAATAATACTAGAATCAGGGAATGCATTAGTATGTAGAATAATACGTGCGAACACATCAGCTTAAAGCATTCTGTGCAAAATACTAAGGGCGCTTAATCTACTTCGTCCGATCTGAATCTGATGAACTATAATAATATGTTGTTTTTCTAATACAAAGACTTACACGCACAAAATAGTAAAAACAGTGCAATACAAATGCTAAAATTAAAATGCAAACAAATGTCCTTTGTACCATTTTGTATTACGGTCGCTCTCTCATTGAATTGAATGTAATGCAATCAAAAAGATTTAATCTATTTTATCCAAATTCCATTTACTCAGATGCGAATCGGAGAAGTGCGTAAGCGCTTAATTGAATAAAAACTCTATTTTCGGCGACGCGTGAAAACCTTTCACAAACTATATTTTATACCAAATATGAACAGGAACCTACGTCTTTTAAAATAAACCTAGTTCGGTTATACTCGTAAGTTCTGTCAAAATCGAATAATTGCAGGTATAATATAATTCCTCTACTATTAAAATTGTTTGCGATAGCCAAAAATAAAAAAAATATAGTCGTGGGTATCGCCCTGCAGTGATGTGGATCAGGGATGTTGCGAATATTCGCATCCGCATCCGCAAATGCGGAGCTTCCGCATAGATTTGGACATCTGCATCCGCATCCGCATCCGCAATAATTCATGCGGATATTTATGCGGATGCGGATGTAATACAAAATGAGACAAGACAGAAATTTGGCGGTGCCGGCGAATGACGCGTGCCGTTCGGACGTGACACTGACCAATGGGAGCAAAATAAATAGTGACATGATCCGACACGTTTGTTGTTGCTATGATGATTAGATTCTTCTATTGAAAATGAGAGTCGAGAAATACCAGAAAATGGTAGCACTGAAGCTATACTCCAAAAAATAATTTCCTTCTTACCCCAATAAAAAAAGAGTCTATGTGGATGAAAATCCTCTTAAGTGGTGTTTATCGAGACGAATTAAAGATATTATTGCCGATAGCTCAAAGAATTTTCAGTCCACTAAGTAGTAATCCTAGCGAACAATTATTTGCAGCGCGGGTTTAATTTACCAACCTCTTCCTAAACGTCTTGTTATCAGAAAAGGCGGCGCGGCGTTATACTTAATAAATGAAACGGTGTTCTTTTTCGAGCTCTTGGGGCTACTCAAAACGAAGGTAATGCATTTAATTATCAATAGAGAAGATGGCTAGACCCTTGCACAAGCATGGTATCGAATTCTACACTTAATTATATCGGAACCCAAAAGACCAACTGCCCGACATCAAGACACAGTGAGCTTCTTCTGCATAGACTGAAATGCAAAAACAGATTAACGTTTTTAATTAACTTTTTAATTTAATAATTGTAAATTACGGGTAATTAAAATCCGCCCCGTGACCATGAATCCTTTAAAGTAATCGAAATATCGGGAAGTTAAAAAATATAAAAAAATAACATAGATAAATCGATAAATATTGGTAAGCGATGAAATCCGTAAATAATAGTTTAATTTAAATATTCATTCATATACTATATTTATATAACATCTTAAACATCCGCATCCGCGGATGTGAGTCTTTGAAAATCCGCATCCGCAACATCCCTAATGTGGATGTGGACACACGTCAACGGGGGATTTCAATATTCTGCAAAAATTTTGAATAAAACTACGGTTTGTTTATCGCAATATCAAAGTATACATTGAAGAATTGAAACACGATTACCGTGAAATTTTGTTTACGAATGATTTTTTTACCATTTAAGTTATAACAAATGGATTGAATGACTCACAGCATTAAAGAAACGAGCGCGCGTATTTTAAGGGTCCAGCAAAGTCACATTTTCAAAACCCGTTTTGTGGTCTACCAAAATGCAATCCTAATAAACATAGGGAAACCTCTTCCTCAAACAATGGTCAAAACAGACACTTACTACAGGACTCTGCACTAGCTCATGAGGCATTAAACACGCGTAACTGGTCCGACACCCACGGATTTGACTTCATTGGCCATGTACATTGGTCATCATCTAGTCCAAATTTAAATCCACTGATCTACAAAATATATAATCCCCCTAATATTTATATGTACGTAGCGTTTAATAACCAAATTGTTAAGCAGCTTCCAAATAAAGAAGATTAGAACCACCGCTGTAAGCGAGGGAGTCAGCTGACTGGCTTAAGGGAATTTTAGATAGAATACAAGTTCCCAAGACAGTTACATACTATGTATTTCTGGACATTTAATAAGTTTTCACACGTGCACGTTGATAAAATACAATATAACTTCCAGTGTCTCAAGCACAAACTAACCTATGAAACTGAATAAATCGAACTTCGAGTCAAGTATGAGATCCATACAACATCTAATAAGACATTACGCGTATTCTACTACTAATTTACTACAGTACCTTCTGCTAGAGACACTGGTTATAAAACATACAATAGATCCAAGTAGAAACATTATTGTTATATTAAATATATTTAATATTACCGAGAAAACTTGAAAAAACTATTTCGATAATCGAAAATATTAAAGTCTGAAAAGGCATTCGTCAATATTTATTGTATAGCACGAGAAGAATATTTTAGTTTCATTGAAAATCTGTAAGAAAAATGTCAAATATAAGACTAAATTTCTTTTAAGATTAAGGATTTCAAGTCCATTCTAAAGATGATTACACAATAACATAAAAAAAATATAGACGAGCATAATTGCTATTATTTCACTATTAAACTTAAGCGATAAAATATTATTTGAGATTGTGCGGAAATACTCAATGAACTTAGTTCTATATATTGTGCTCTAAATATAAATATGAAATAAATATAACTTACACTAAATACACGAAAGAAAAAACAATTGATGCTTATCCATATCTAACAACAATATATTATCATGTATTTTTTTTTATTATTACGATTACATTGGATTTTTTATTTGTACGTTTTCTTGTAACATTAAGCGCACATAATTTGGTGTATTATTTTTAAAATTCTTAATTCAAAACAACTTTATAACTATAAATTGATAAGACTGAATTTATTGAAACAGCAATATCTGAATGCAGTCAATAAATTGCAAAATTCTACACCGTACATTTTATAATATAATATATGTATATCAATAAATTTCAAACATAACAAATATGTAAAACTACTTATATATGGAATACTAATATCTAAACGTGGGAATGCTATTTGAACATTTGTAACCAACGTCGGAATATCATTTAACATTACGGAATCAGTCTTGACGCTTAGGGAATGGAATTAACATGAGGTAAAGGTTATTTAAAGTTTTCACTCGGTCTTAAGGCAATGCATAAAAAGTACGCATTCACAATTTTCGTCCAAAACAATTGGTCCAATGAACCTTCTACGGATGAAATAAAATAATAAAATAAATTCGAATTTCTTTCGCAAATTGTTCATGGTTTTAGTCGTCTTAAAATATTGCTTTGTTTGTAGCCACAACACACATAGAAAGCATATTAATAGATGAGATCTTTGTCAGATCTATATTGAATAGACATTCAGCTTTCGCATTAATAATAATAAAGCATTAGCTTTGTACATCAGAGGCGAGCCTTTGTTGGAAATTGTTTGTTACTGTCAGTTCTAGAAACTTCTTAGGGTTTCCTCACGAGCAGGCAGCAGGTGCTGAGACCAGCTTGTAGTTTGGCAAGTTCCGAGAAGCAGATGGACCTCCTGGCAAAGTCGATTTTTTCGCAGAATACCTGAAAAGGTTAAATCAGTTACACATGAGATAAAAGAAGAGACAAGACCACGCGCCGACGATATGTTCAGCGATTTTTAAAGACACCGATAAATACATGACAATCCACTTGTAATTTTAAGCACCGACACCAATATGGAGGCGTTATTGAATTCGGATATATAAAATAATTAATTTTCATAAGATTCAACCGCGACCAAAACAAAGTTTATTAAACTGTATAAAATAAAAAATCTAATGGTATAACTACCCAGTATCATCAAATATATGGTGAGTACGGTATATGACGAATTACGATGTTTTAAAGGGATGCCTCGATTTCAGGGGTCATCGAAAAGGAGCTCCTGACGGAGTAGAGCTATTTTGAAGACAGCAGGTTGTATTGTCGTGTAAGGTCAACCAGTTAAATCATTTCATCAATTTTAGGATTATCGATTATATGACTGTGTTATGAAAATGATATATTCAAAGCTATAGTCATAAATGTTGAAAAAAATGCTTTTGTTGTTTACACACCACCACCCAGATCAATTTCTTTCCTCAAATCGTTTAATAAAACCTGACAGTCATAATCACTAATATTGTTTGTATTCGGAAAGGGCATTGTCCATTTTTGCCCTCACTTGAACAACATTATTCGAAAAAAAAATATTATACCGAAAAATAACCTGCTACAAAAAATTTGAGCTGTGAACTGTGGTTGTATTCAAATCGTTAATAAACAACATTTCCTGTGACGGTGACATTTTGAATGCACCAAGTCGTCATGATAAAAATGTCTATTACAATTACGTTAGTAGGGGATCGGGGGTCTAGTTGTAGAAAAATATTCGTTTGATTCTCAACCTAATCTAATACATAATACCCATTCTGCCATATCAGCGCAATCAGTACTCCGCCGGACGGCGCAGCAATTAAGCCAGGTAATAGACTTTTTCTTTATAATTAAAATCGATTTTCGCAGATTTCAAATTGTTTAGCAGTTGTTGATTTATACGAATACACTCGGTGTTTGTTTACTTTGTTATATTGAATGTAAGTTCACACCAAGTAACTTTTTTTTAATAGAGATTATTTCAAAAAACCTCGCAGTGGGGCATGTTGTAACTGTTTTAGGGGGAAGTTGTAACTCGTTACTTATAAGTTCCTTCTAAGTAAATTCCTTCTTATCATTATTTGAATATACCTACGTTATTGTTAAACTTGATTGATTGTAACAATTTCAGAATGAGACACTACAAAAGAAAAACTGAACGTGCTTTCCAAATACAAGATGTTTACGAATTAGCCTCAGCCAAAGTCTTGGAAAAGAAAACCAGTGAACGAAAAGCTGCAAAACATTTAATTTATGCCATTCATCGCTATAATACGTGAAAAAGGAGAAGAATGACAAATCTTTATCAGTCGGCCATGTCAAACCCAAATTCGTTTTTTGAGCGGCAGAAGAAGCTCAAATATGCGAGTACTTGCTAAATTGCTCCAACATTTACTTTGGATTGCTTCCTTTGGAAGTCAGAAAGTTAGCATACCAGTGTGCTGTTGTGATTGAAGCGAAAAACATACATCCGTCATGGCGTGAAAATGAATCAGCTGGACCAGATTGCTTTAAAAAATTTATAGTAATTAGCAAGGAATCCAAGACTATCTCTGAGGACTCCTGAAGCTACATCTCTAAGCCGCGCAACATCTTTTAATAAAACCAACGATCGCGACTTTTTTACGAAGCTTAGAGATCTTAGGGGTAGGTATCAATTTACACCACCACAAATATACAGGGTATATCAAGACTGCTACCGAAAACGAAGCCGGGTGGTAGTTAAAGCGACTTCAGACACAATGCAACAGAAAAAGTTGCAAAAAAAAAGCGATAATTTTTTTTTTTGTTATTTTTTTCCTATGACCATATTTGAGTGGTAAATTAATTTTATCCTAAAATAATAGTGTATACCCTTTTATTTATAAATAATCTAAGGTATAAAAGTGTTTAAATTATTATTTTAGCAAAAACTATGGATTTACCACCCAAAAATGACGATATTTAAAAAATCATAAAAATCATTGTCGCGTTTCTTTGCGAAATTTTTAGTTGCATTATGTTTGTAGTCACTAAAACTACCACCCGGCTTCGTTTTCGGTAGCAGTCTTGAGATACCCGGTATATCATCAATGAAACTGGAGTGACAGTCCACAAAACAAAGAAAATTGTCGCTCCATGAGGACAAAAACAAGTGCGTGGTGGCCTGTTGGTAAACGGACTAGACGCGACTGCCAACATATTCACGGTGGTCGAGGGTTCGAATCCCAGGGCACACCTCTGACTTTTCGGAGTCATGTGTGTATTGATAGTCAATCACCACGCACTAAAACGGTGAAGGAAAACATCGTGAGGAAACCTGCATACCATAGCGATTTATAAAAAATTCTATGGTATGTAAGTCCGCCAACCCGCACTAGGCCAGCGTGGTGGACTATATGGTCTAACCACTTTCAATCGTACCGTCGATTGTAGAGTAGGCCCGTGCCCTGCAGTGGGACCTATATGGGCTGATACAGATGCCAGCCTACTGAGATCCCTCTTCACACTACGGCGGAAGGATCAGGGATCATAGAAAGGAGGGAACACGGGTGACGGAAAACAATTCCACAGCTTGATGGAGCGGCACATAAAATAATTTTTGTAAGATGTGGACCACCAGGTTGTATTGGAGCTGGAAATTCAACGTTGTTTTTAGACTTTAAAATTAATACATTTTGCAATTGCAGCCAGGATGGCAGATGCCCGTAATTACGGAAGAACTCCGCCGA
Source organism: Hyles vespertilio (assembly GCA_009982885.2). NCBI lineage: Eukaryota > Metazoa > Arthropoda > Insecta > Lepidoptera > Sphingidae > Hyles > Hyles vespertilio. The sequence goes on from CM042833.1 coordinate 16,311,416, forward strand.
TTCAGCGTGGACAGCCCACTAGTGGTGAGAGGCGCGACAACCGTGGCCAGCGGCGCGCATATGAACACCAGCAGAAGAACGCCTTCAATGTAAATTGGAATGACGTTCGTGAATTTGAAGATAAGCCTGTAAAACCACGAGGCCGCACCGCTCGAAGTACAGCCTGGAAAAGGGTGGATGACGGAAGAAGAATTTATTTTACTTCTGGATCATTTCATCAAGTTTGTCAAATCATCGGAGCAAAAACCTGTCCTCCTATTACTCGACAGTCTTCATTTAAACCTAAACATCTGTGGTGAGAAAAGCAAAAGAAAGACACATTATCATGCTATCAGACAGCAGACTCCTGGATCTTCTAGTATAATAAAAGCAAAATAATTTGTCTCCATCTAAAATAAGACCTTACCCAAAATCTCCACCACGAAAGTTGACTAACCGCCCTCAACGTAAAAGAAAATGCATTGTCCTCACATAGACGCCAGAGAAGGACGAATTACAAAAATAACATGAAGAATAGTTAAATAAGACAAAGAAAATATGAGAGACTAAGAAAGGAAAAGGAAAGGGCAAAAGAACGATGAAAATTATAATTTTTTTTTCACGGTGCGTTTCTATTATTTGTCATAATTGAAGATTATTTCATTTGATCTAATGGAACGCTGAACGTCCTTTCGTAATTATACATTCCTCTTGTGATTTGAAATTGTGTTGATTGGATCACCAATAAACTTACTTTGAATTTATTTGGCTGGTTTTAGAGTGACGCTGACCGCGCGCTGACCGTCAGCGCTGAAAGTTGAAATGTATGAACTTCTAAGGAGCGTTTTAGAACCAAGCGTAGTTGTCAGCGCTGATACCCGACCGTAAGTTACGCGCTGAGCTGTCAGCGCTGACGGTCAGCGCGCAGTCAGCGTGACTCTAAAACCAGCCTTTGACTATCAAGTGATCAAATAAATTCTGTGAATTGTGAATTGGGTGTCATTTGCCGCAACACTCGCTTACAACCCATAAAAAGGGACAAACGCAATCGTAAGCTCGGAATCCGACATCAGGAGTGGTAATAGAACCAGAGGCGGAAAACCATGGCAAAGAACAGGCATGTCCAATACTACGTACTAATCAAGATCGCACGAATTGGAGCAATCTTTTGGAACTGCAACACCGCAACATGATGGAAATCGAAACTAGTAGTACTATCGAAAATAGTACTACTAGTGGATACCGTTAATTATATCCACATACAGGAGGCTCAGTCGGCAAAGATGTATGGTTTAATCCTATAAAAGCCTTTGATGATTCAGATGAGACCATGAAAGTAGGTTTAAGGTAAGGGAATTAATGACCACCGATCTAGAAGGATGTGGCAATGTGGAAACCCAAACAACACAAACAGAAACCTTCCCAAGCTGGGTTATATATGATTTTTAACCGATGATAAGTGGTGATATAGGACTATGATAATGGCGATGAAAAGCTCTGGTGTAACTATATGTACTGATCATGTTAAGACATAAATTCTGCAGGGTGTCAAAAAGTAAGTAGCTCTGCAGCGTTTTATTTAAATCATCACAAATGCAGTTGCATGGGACAGGATTATGCTGAATCTTGATCCAGTTCAGAAAAAGTTAAAACTGTAAGAGGACAAGGCATTGAAGCGTGGTGACATATGTAGTTTACGTATGACGATGTGTTATAAAATTGTTTTTCGTGTAAACTTTACATCCAAGATACTTTTATATTGAGTCTGGAGTATACACGAAAAACTATTATACTATACTAACCAAAAATTCCTTCTAAATTAGAAATAATTTTCATCATTCTGAAAGGGCTTTGAAAGAAACTTCATTTGGTGGTGCCAGATATTACGTACCTTTCGTTGATGATTATCCAAGAAAGGTATTATTTGTTTACTTTTTACATTTAAAGTCACAAGTGGTTCATCACTTGCACATACAGCAAATACAGCACCAATTTAAAGATGGCGGACTGCTACACCAAAATCTTGCCCAAGTAATAATTTGAAGAATTTCTGGAGATATGGGCTTGCTTTCAGGAGAGGATAATGGAATTTGAACGCAGCCACATTATTATTTACATAATGTGTTTATTATCTGTGTTAATTTCATTACTTCACAGTATTTTTTAAAAAAACTCACTTAAAGTCAGTCCAACAGTCAACACCCCATTCAGCGCTAAAATTACCACTGAATATTCAAAGTAAGGAAACTCAGACTTGCAACATTTCGAAGAACTTTGCAATGGCAAAGATTTTGCAGCAATGTACGTACGATGGCACAAAAACTCTTTGGAGGCATTAGACAGAACTACCAAAAATCTGCGAAACAATCAAAACCGATTTGGTGGTGCGATGATTTAGTAGCAGAAGATTTTCATCAAACATTAACAGTGAGTCCAAGGGCAACACCAGCGGATAAACGCAATGCCTATTTGAAAGCCTCCATTTTGTGGAAAAACAAAAAAAACACATTAAACAAAAAAGATAATAAAAATAATGAATATACCTGTTAATTTTTTTAAATGATCGATCTGGATAAACATTATCAAAACTCATTGACATATGTAATGGTAGAATCGTCGTAGACATTTTGATAAACTGTATTACATATTCTGACAATTTTGTCAGGTTACTGAATCAAAAACGGAACTAATACAAAAGGTATCCCCAAACGTCGCTCAAAATTACACAAATCATTGATGGTTGAGTGAAATAGCTACGAGGAGAGGTCCAAAAGTCCGCGGAATGGTAATGAAAGAATGGGGGTAGAATGTTCTTGAAGTCATTATTCCTTAAAATTGACATTTAAAGTCATATCATACCATCATTTTTATTCCAGTTATCGCCTTACTCAAATTTAATCAGGAAGTTAATTGCAAGTATGGAGCATATTGAATTCCGTGCTGTGATAAAGTTCCTGGCCAAATAATGGAAAATTGTTCAAACTATTTTAAACGAAATGAAAAATTTAAACCTAACCTATCTACATAGGTACTTCCTGTCTAAAATATTTTTCTGTAGAACAAATCTACTTGTTAAATAATGTCGAAATACTGGAACGCCATTCAAATAATAAGTCGCTCTTAACAGCGTACGGCCCACTTAGCCAGTACATTTAAGCGGAATTAACGTACTTAAGCGCAACTTATTGAAGTTGCGTTCCAGTATTTGGGCGATAGTATATTTAATTATTTGTTACAGATTGTGCCCATAGACTGCGCCCGTGCATTCAACCAGTAAACATCTGTTGAGAATGCTTCGTGGACGGGCGAAACACGTCTCGCCGTGTTCAAAAATTTGATTTACGTATTGCTATACATGGATAATAGCTTCTGCACGTGCTTTGGTTTTGGTGGTAGTGTGCTTGTGATTCGCATGTTTTTTGTCGACTAGCGATACAAAAATATATTTTAACTGTTCTTTGGTAAAAGGATGAGCTGCATTTTCAATCTCAGCTTGATAAATTCTTATTTTTGTTAAATTCAGCAATGTAATCTTAATACAAAATGGAATTAAACATCATACTACAGTTCCTTATTCTCCGCAGCAAAATGGTGTTGCCGAACGGGCGAAGAAGTAGCACATTGAAGCAAGCAATGACGGATGAGTATCAATCTTTTATTACGAATAAATGTTTCGAATTGGTAGTAAGGCCCGCAAGACAGAAAATTATTAAATGCAAATGGATTTTTGAAACAGAAACCAGTGGCGATGGAAAAACGTTAAACTATAAAGCTCAACTAGTTGCTAAAGGTTATGCCCAATAATTTGGTGTAGATTACCATGATACGTTTTCCCCGGTAGTGAGGCATTCTACTATAAGAACACTCTTTCCTATAGCTTTAGAATATGACTTGGACATAAATCGGTAATAGGTGTTGGTTGTTGCAGGCGATGCTCGTTGATGTGGTCGGGTGTCGGAGTGGGCGCTCAGTTGGAGGTGCCGGTGTGGAGTACAGGGAGACCCGGTGGGAACGGTCACCGCCGGCCGCCTGCCGGTTAGTAGGGGACCTGAACCCGGGGATACACAACTGTCAAACTCCCTCCCCGGGAAGCTGTCCCGCCAACCGGCGAAAATCCCGTCGTGCAGTCGTCGTGCCAGAGTGGGAGACTGGAGTGGATCCCGGCGACTGCACGCGGGGGGGCATCGGGGGCCCTTCCGTGCTCCACGCTGGTTCCTTCAATGCCGTGTGTCCGCTTCGCACTATATCCTCCCATCTCGGGTATCGTCTTGGTTCAACCACGCTTGTCCTTACCCTATCCCACTCTCTTAAAAACCAATGAGAAGGATAAAGAATAGCAGGCTCTCCACGGCGGGAAATTCATCCACATTTTCTGTGGACTTCTGTAACGTCAGGGGTCTACATAGCAACCTCGACGCCGTCCACCACCATCTTGAGACGGCGCGGCCTGCCCTGCTCTTTTTAACGGAGACGCAAATATCCACCCCTGACGATGTATCGTACTTAAATTACCCCGGTTACGTATTGGAACATCGATTCCTACGTAAAGCTGGGGTGTGCGTCTTCGTCAGGGGTGATATCTGTTGTCACCGCCTTCGGGGCCTCGAGCGTCGGGACCTGTCCTTATTGTGGCTACGGGTAGAACACAGGGGTAGGACCCGAGTCTACGCATGCCTGTACAGGTCCCACGCCAGTGATACGGGATCTACTCAATTATTTGAGAGCGTCCAAGTGGGGACTGACCAGATTCTCGAGCAGTTCCCTTCCGCGGAGGTGGTGGTCCTCGGTGATTTCAACGCTCATCACAAAGAGTGGTTGGGATCCAGGACCACTGATCTCCCCGGTCGGGCTGTCTATGAGATGGCCTTGGCTTATGGTCTCTCGCAGCTGGTAACACAGCCCACCCGTGTTCCAGACGTTGAGAGCCATGAGCCCTCTTTGTTGGATCTTCTGCTGACGACCCACCCGGACGGATACAGGATAGTGGTTGATGCTCCTCTTGGATCTTCTGACCACTGCCTGGTCCGTTCATGGGCTCCTGGAGCGAGTTCTAGCCGCTCTTCAACGACTGGAACTCGCACAGTTTGGCGGTACATGTCAGCAGATTGGGATGGACTGCGAGAATTCTTTGCGTCCTACCCTTGGGGGCGGCTTTGTTTCTCCTCCGATGATCCTGACACCTGTGCGGACTGCGTTGCGTATACGATCAGCTTGGGTATGGAGACTTTCATACCCAGCTCAAAAATACCTGCAGGGCGTCGCAGCCGGCCTTGGTACAATCGTGCCTGTGCTGTTGCTGCGCGCCTTAAGCAGTCCGCATACGCGGCGTGGCAAGACGCAAGAAGGCGTCGGGATCCAAACTCAAAGGAGGAGAAACGGAGATTCAACGCCGCCTCTAGATCCAACAAGAGAGCCTTAGCTAAGGCCAAGGCGGAGCACATCCGCAGAATTGGCGAGCGACTCCAGAGCTATCCCTCTGGGAGTCGTGCTTTTTGGTCGCTCGCTAAGGCTGTGGAGGGTAATTTCTGCCTGTCCAGTCTCCCACCACTGCGCAAGCCCGATAACAGTTTGGCCCACAGTGCAAAGGAGAAGGCCGATCTCTTGGCCCAATTCTTTGCCTCGAACTCGACTTTGGATGACGGGGGCGCCACACCGCCGAACATCCCGCGTTGTGAGAGCCTCCTATCTGACGTAAAAATCACCCAGCGTGCTGTCAGACGGGAGCTCAGGCTTCTAGACGTCCATAAGTCGAGTGGGCCAGACGGTATCCCCGCAGTGGTTCTTAAAACGTGCGCCCCTGAGTTGACACCCGTGCTCACGCGCCTTTACCGTCTTTCCTATAAAACCAACCGGGTACCGGCTTCGTGGAAGGTCGCCAATGTACACCCTGTCCCCAAAAAGGGTGACCGTTCGGACCCTTCGAGTTACAGGCCGATTGCTGTCACATCCCTACTCTCTAAAGTCTTGGAGCGAGTTATAAACACTCAGCTCCTGAGGTATCTTGAGGATCGCCAGTTGATTAGTGACCGCCAGTACGGTTTCCGTCACGGTCGCTCGGCTGGTGATCTTCTTGTGTACCTCACGCACCGTTGGGCGGAGGCTTTGGAGAGTGGGGGTGAGGCAATTGCGGTCGGCCTTGACATTGCGAAGGCGTTCGACCGAGTGTGGCATCGCGCCCTTCTGGCGAAGCTACCTGCGTATGGAATTCCTGAGGGGCTCTGCAAATGGATCGCCAGCTTTTTGGATGGTCGGAGCATAAGAGTCGTAGTGGACGGCTGTTGCTCCGAGACCAAGACCATTAATGCTGGTGTTCCACAAGGATCGGTGCTATCGCCGACACTCTTTATCCTGCATATCAATGACATGTTGTCCATTGATAGCATGCATTGTTATGCAGATGATAGTACGAGTGACGCGCGGTACATCGGCCAACGGAGCCACTCTCGGGATTCCATTATGGAAAGACGGAGTCAACTTGTGTCTGAAGTCGAGAGCTCTCTGGGGCGGGCCTCCGAATGGGGTGAATTGAACCTAGTTCAATTTAACCCTTCGAAGACACAAGTTTGCGTGTTCACTGCGAAGAAGGACCCCTTTGTCATGGCGCCGCAATTCCAAGGAGTTACTCTCCAAGGATCCGAGAGTATTGGAATCCTTGGCGTCGAAATATCAAGCAAGGTCGAGTTTAGGAGTCATTTGGAGGACAAAGCCAAACTGGCGAGCAAGAAGTTGGGAATCCTGAACAGAGCCAAGCGGTACTTTACGTCGGGTCATAGATTGACGCTTTACAAAGCGCAAATCCGGCCCCACGTGGAGTACTGCTCCCACCTCTGGGCAGGTGCCCCAAAATACCAGCTTGACCCACTTGACTCCTTGCAGCGACGAGCTTGTCGAATTGTCAATGATCCCGATCTCACGGACAAATTGGAACCGTTAGGACTGCGGAGAGACTTCGGATCTCTCTGTGTGTTCTATCGTTTGTTCCATGGGGAGTGCTCCGAGGAGTTGTTTGAGTTGGTACCACCGTCGCCTATGTACCATCGCACCACACGTTTCCGCAGTAGAGTTCATTCCTACCACCTGGAGGCGTACCGTTCCCGGACGGTACGTTTCCAGCGTTCTTTTCTACCACGTACGTGCAAGCTCTGGAATGAACTCCCTGCATCGGTGTTTCCTCAGCGCTATGACCTGTCCTTCTTCAAACGAGGTTTAAGGAGAGTACTTTCCTCGAGGTAGGCAGCGACTTTGTTGTGCTGGTCCCCTGGCACTACGGAGGTCCATGAGCAGCGGTAGCCGCTTACCATCAGGCGGGCCGCTAGCTCGTCTGCCTACAAGGCAATAAAAAAAAAAAAAAAAAAAAAAAAATAAATCATCTGGATGTCAAAACAGCCTTTTTAAATGGGGGTTTAAATGAGACTGTTTACATGGAACAACCCGAAGGTTTTATTCAAAAGGGTAAAGAATCTATGGTATGTAAATTAAACAAAGCAATATATGGTTTAAAAGAGGCATCTAAAATGTGGTATATCAAAATTAATGATGTTCTTTTAAAGATGAAATTTAATAAGACTTCATCTGAACCTTGTGTGTTTTACAAAAGGACACAAGATGAAATCATTATACTTGCTCTATATGTTGATGATATAATGCCATTTTTTTCCAGCTGTAAGTGTCTTTAGCCAATTCAATGAATCACATGGTGAGATTCATTGAAAGGCAGCTAAGCGTGTATTGCGCTATCTTAAAGGTACAATTAACTATTGTTTAAGTTTCTGCAAAGGAGACCTTAATGTAACTGCATATGTAGATCCTGACTGGGCAGCAAATAAGGTTGATGGAAGGTCATACACAGGATTTATATTTAAACTTGGTCAGTCTTTGATTTCCTGGGAAAGAAACAGAAAACTGTTGCATTTTCAAGTACTTAGGCTGAATATATGGTATTGTCTGATGCTTGTAAAGAAGCTTTATTTCTGAGAAACTTCCTTAAAGAGCTACTTGGCAGACATTTCAATATATTAATGTTAAATGATAATCAATCAGCTCAGAAACTTAGCTAAAATGTCATGTTTCATAGTCGAACAAAACACATAGACATTCATCATTATTTTATTAGGGAATGTTTAAAGAATAATAACATATAATTAGAATACTTGCAAACTGAATTAATGATGTACTGACAAAATCACTAACAAAAGTTGTTCATGATGAATTTGTAAAAGGTTTATGCTTAGTAATGGTTGACTTACAGTTATGTGTTATGTAAATGATCAATGACTATTCTGTGAAACAATATACACAGTCAGGTCATAAGTATTGTCACACAGTAAAAACTTTTCTTTTAGAATGCTGGCCACAAAAAAGTTTATTGAATTCGAATTTCGAATTGTTCATGAAAATAAAAATGTTTACTTTTTTGAATTTTACTCATTTTTAAATATGGAGTGGACGCTTAAAGAAGACCGTGTTGCAGTTATTGCGTTGCATCGTTGCGGTTACGCGCAATTCAATTTTTTTACATACTGAAACATTCGAATATAATCAAAAGATTCGTTTATCGTACCATCAAACGATACAATGAAGACTCTAGTGTAGATGACAGGTCAAGAAGTGGTCGCCCTCGGTCTGTTAGGACTCCAGCAGCAGTGATAAATGCTGTGAAGGCGCGAATTCAAAGAAATCCCAAACGTAAGCAGAAACTGTTGGCCCTTCAGATGGGGTTAAGCAGAACCACGGTGAAAAGGGTGTTAAATGAAGACTTAGGGCTTCGGGTATATCGAAGAAAAACAGGACATCGTTTGAATGCTTGTCTAATGGACCTGAGTCAGAAGAGATGCCGCGCTTTGTTGAAGCGGTACGCGGGAAAAAAATATCGGGAAATTCTTTTTTCAGATGAAATTTTTTTTACCGTAGAAGAGAGCTACAACAAACAAAATGATAAGGTGTACGCACACAGTAGTGAAGAAGCGAGCAACCGTATTCCGCGTGTCCAACGAGGTCATTTTCCATCCTCGCTCATTGGAGTTTCTTATTGGGGCTTAACAGAGGTACATTTTTGTGAGAAAGGTGTAAAAACGAATGCAGTTGTGTATCAAAATACAGTCCTGACGTACCTTGTGGAACCTGTTTCTCATACCATGTTCAATAACAGGCACTGGGTATTCCAACAAGATTCGGCGCCAGCTCATAGAGCGAAGAGCACACAAGACTGGCTGGCGGCGCGTGAAATCGACTTCATCCGGCACGAAGACTGGCCCTCCTCCAGTCCAGATTTGAATCCGTTAGATTACAAGATATGACAGCACTTGGAGGAAAAGGCGTGCTCAAAGCCTCATCCCAATTTGGAGTCACTCAAGACATCCTTAATTAAGGCAGCCGCCGATACTGACATGGACCTCGTTCGTGCTGCGATAGACAACTGGCCGCGCAGATTGAAGGCCTGTTTTCAAAATCACGGAGGTCATTTGAATAAACTTTAGTGTCATAAGAATCTATGTTTTGTTAAGTTCATTTTGGTATATAAATATTTACATAATGAATAAACTTGTTTCAATTATCTTATACTAGCTGTGCCCGCGACTTCGTCTGCGTGGAATTTAACAAAAAAGTTAATTAGTTTACTTAGTTTTTTTTTGTTTTTGCATTTTTATTTTAATTATCAACCTTCGTAACGAAACCATACCGCGATCTAATTCTACGGTAGCGCCATCTCTTAGCGAGCGGCGGTAAACTCCCGTTAAGCATTTATTTTCAGTTTTTTGTATTAACTTTATTGAAAAATTCTTTATATACAATATTTTGTAAAGTGATATTGATTCGTTGGTGGGAGAAGTGATGGGAGGCACCCGACGTGACGGCCCAGTGGTGGCATGCGCGTGAACTGCGCGCGGGCATTGCAACATTACTTTATTTTTCTAAAATAAAAGATTTGTTCTAAAATAAATGTAGCCTAAGTTACTCCTTGTTATATCAGCTACCTGATAAAAAAAGTCCCGTCAAAGTCGGTCCAGCCATTTCAGAGATTAGCCGGAACAAACAGACCACAGGCAAAAAAATTTAAAATATCATTTTCGGCACAGGTATCGTGTATAAAACGATATGTGGTTGGACATTTTTTTTATTTTCACTTTTAAAACAGACACTTCAATTTTATTTATATGTATAGATTAAACATGTGACAGAATTTATGACCTGACTCGGTATTGTACTTATATTTGTTTTATGTGTAAAGTACGGATTGGTTTAAGAGCCAGTGTTGAAATATCTAAACGCAATGCTTACTTCATGTCAATGTCAACGTCAAGACATTGACATTATTGTTTTTGCTACTTCCTCTTCCCTCTTGTGTGTGTTGCAATGCAATAATTAAAATAATCAAAAGTATCAAATCAAAATGCCGGTGTGTGTTTTTATATTAAATTAAGACCCTTACCTATCATTATTTAAAAAAAAACTATGTATTTATCACCCTAATACGACGATAGAAACAAAAGAACAAAAAAAATCGTCACAATTTTTTGGACAAAATTTAGTTAGCAAACAATGCGTGTCTGAAGTCACTAAAACTACCACCCAGCTTCGTTTTCAGTAGCAGTCTTGATAAGCCTGTATAAGTTATTTAACAGATGAGGGAAACGATTTATAGGAATAACTGATAAGTACTTCGTTTATGAATCAAAAAAGACATTACCAACAATTTTAAAGTCATCACCCGAAATATTTAATAAAGTTATCACAAACTTTTCACTTTTAGGATCTAAAATTATTGATTTTAGCAAAGATAAGCTACTTCCTATACTTCAATACTTCCTAAGATATATTTAAAAAATGAGGTTAAATTTGAACATTTTGAAATGGTAATTACAAAGTTTAAGTTACAAGACTTTGAATATTAAGATGGACGATTTATATTCCGAGTAATTTTTTAAAGATCAAACAGGGAAAAAAGTTGTTATTGGTGACAATTCGTCATCCCATATATGTATAGAAACTATAAAAATTGTGAGCAACACTGTATATCATTTCTATTTCTACCGACAAATTCAACGCATTTAACTCAACATTGGGACATCTCTTTTTTTAGGCCAATGAAAATTGCTTGGAGGAATATTCTACTTCAGTGGAAAAAATAAACAGATGGCAAAAAACAATCATCTATACCGAAGGGATGCTTTCCAAAATTATTAAGAAATCTTATGGAATGATGCCATTGATTTTGGCAGTGTTTAGATCGCAAAATATCGCACTTGCACTTGCTTCATCAGCTACGTTACTGGAAGGCGGAAGAAGAGCTCTTTCCGCACTCCTTTGTAAACTTCAACTTGCAACCTTTCGAGAAATTCTGCCATGGCCAGTATTGCAGCAGTGCAGGTAATTTATAGTTTGAGGTGAGTGCACAGAAAAAATATTTCCAATAATATGGCGAACAATAATATACCGAATGGCAGAACGATCAATTTAGAGAAGTTTTTTCCAAATAATTGCTCGAGAAATAACAAAATATCTGTTGACTCATAGTCTGGATATAATAAACCTTTTTGTCTTGTGTAATTATTTTACGAAAATCCTGACTTCTCAAAAGTACGTGGACGAAGCCGCAACTAAACATTTGTAAAAATCATTTTTAAAATTGTATAATTTCGAAATCTCTCCTAAAATTGGGTAATCGTTTTAGTCTTGAAATACAAAGAGTTGAGTTAATTTTTATATGCCATTTTTTTATCTCACTTAATCGTTGATTGATAGCTATCACTGCACACCGCTCCCCCTTCATGTTCCGGCTCTGTGGATAGTTGCAGAACTATAGGATTAAACATCTATGTCAGTAATGTTGGCTGTAGAGTGATTTTACCATGTCCATTCAAATGATAATAATAGGTACATAGGAATTCTTTACACAGGAAAATAGTAGCACGCAAATTACCCTTTCAAAATGTTTAAAAGCATTTTATTTTTCATTGTCTGTCATAATTGTTGTAATGTAATTAAAGCATGTAAATAATTGCCTATGTAGGTCTTTACTGCAGGCAAATATGGCCTCTAATTGTGGATGTCTTTGTAAACAGAACCAGGAAGCGAAACTAGAATTTCTAGTTTTCATATCCGTCACTTAATGGACACCGTGTGATAGGATGTTTTAGTTAATGCTGCGCTTCTCAGACATTAATAATAAAACGATAATTAAAAACAGATTATGGATGAAAAAATAAATAGAGTGAAGGAATACTTTAGGAGCTAATAATATATTACGGATGGAACTACAATTGGAACATATACATTCAATAATAAATTTCGGGCTACAATGACACATTTTTAGAATTACGAACGATTGCCATCTCAATTGAAAAATGATTCGCAATCAAAAAGGACATTTAAATTTAAAAGTTAGAAAGGGTGAATTTAATTTAAAATTTAACGTCACAGCGATTGAGAATGAATTGTTTTAAATTTCTTGCACGCTGGTCGGTGCCACTGTACTTAATAACCGGAAGAAAACCTGACTTGAAGCCCAAGACTAGAAGAGGTTTTTGGTTAAACTTACCGGTACTAAAAATTAGAATTGAATTTATATGCCAGTTATAGGAAAATATCCTGTCCTTGGCTTTGATAATGAAAAGAGACTAAGAGAGTCGAGAGGAGACGCAGGATTTCCTGCTGAATTAAATACAACCCGCCAATCAGCATTCTATTTTACGAGAAGATGGTGTTGAAGCACAATTTCAACGATGAAACTAAAATGGCAGGACCACATTGGTTGAAAAGAAAGAGGTCCCGAAAACATTTTGAGACATGCTGAGACTTCATAAATTGAAAGAACAAGTTGTTTCAACAGAGCAGAAATTGTTTTTATTATCTGGTCTCATAACTGTGTTAACTGAGAATGATATGGGGTGTCCAACTCAATAATAAACATGGAAAAGTACTTCAGTTGCAACGTAATGTACTATTTTCTCCCATCATTCTACTAGTCGTTACATTACCAAACATACAACTACAATGCATTTTTTTTTTATTAAAACCTCTTATCAATTTGGGCGATTTAAACGCGGCCATTTTGGCGCGCTTATTCGTGACGTCACGATTACACAACTTCGATGTCAACAGCAGTGTTGGGTTCAAAAAAATACCCAAAAATAAAGAAAGTGAGTGAATATCGACTTAATTACGAATACAAATAAAAATATTGTGTCGTTCCTGTGTGCCCAAATAACATAATCCCTGCACCTGATAAAGTATATTTCCTTATGCTGAAAGTTGAAAATCTAAGGATAAAGTGATGCAAGGCGATGAGAAGAGACAGTGTATCGTGTTTGAGCTGTTTATATTGTTGTGAAGACCATTTCTATGTAAGTAAGGATATTAAAATAATATGTAAAATGCATATACAAATCATTCTTACGTTTACCTACCTACTTGTTTTGTTCAAAAACCTCTACGAAAACATAACCTAGTTTGCGAAAAGTTTAAATATATAAATAAGAATTCATATTCGATATTCTACATTTATCCTTATGTATATATGTTATGGAACAAGTGATTAATGCTGGCAGTATTCATAATGCATATTATGAATACTGCCACACATCACATTAGATACAAAGCTTTCCTATTTGAGTTTATATTAATTCATCTGAACAATTAGTATTAGTACTGTATCAGCCCATATACGTGCCACTGCAGGGCACGGGTGTAGTAAATTAGTAGTTAGTGTTTATTGATTTCACTGATTTTATCTCACAGACGTCTCATATACAAATTCTATGCTATAATGGTAGACGACATTTCTTTAGGTATAAGAATTTAGAAGAACTTTTACCACTTTAAAGTAACATTATTTTCAAAATACATTAAAGTAATGTTAAATACAATAATAAGCAAAGTAAATAGACAATTTGTAACTGACTGGATATGTTGATAACATATTTACATAATATTATAATCTCTTGAGCAAATAAGGACCATTCTATCAGTCCAATAAGATCTTTTTTGTTGTAACGTAACTTTTATGTCGGAGTACTTAATCATATTTAGTTATATCAAGTGTGTAGTGTGAGCACACCTCAAGATGTCGGGCTTCTTTTGCAAAATGCTAAAAGTTACCGACAAAGAAATTGCCGCCTTTCGGCTCGCACTCACAATCGGCGGCGGCAACCTCAAAGGAAGAATAATCGAGCCGCGTTGGATCCGACGAACTACACTATGACCGGCGGCTTCCTTTGACTAATAGGGCCGAATTGGGCCATCATTTTAAAAATCTTATTTTTAAGTAATCAGTGTCATCAGATTATTTTTTCAAAGAATATTAATTATTTAGATAATTTAAATGTTATGTAGGTATTACCAAAACTTTTCTAATTATAATTAAATTCGCAATCTTACATGATATAAACAATATTTAAGCGATGACCAGTGTGATTTCTTGGTATCTTTCAGTTTCGATTTGTGACACTAACGCCCGAATACTGGAACGCCATTCAAATGATAAGTTGCTCTTAACAGCGCACGGCGCACTTAGCCAATACATTTAATCGGGATTAACGTAGTTAAGCACCATTTATATTTAAGTTGCGTTCCAGTATTTGGGCGTAAGGAAAATAATGACAAACAAAATAGTCAATCCATACACGATGCAACTGCACCTAAAGTTATTATGTTGTTAATTTATTGACGCTTAAATCTAAGTACGTCCCTGTTTAACTGATTTATTTAAAATGAAACAAAAAATATCCTTTTTTGGAGTTAGAGAAGGATAAATTATACCGCTGAGAGTTCACGACCTTGCCCATATGTAAACAACGGTTAAAGCGAAGTTTAAGAAAGTTTTGATGCTGTTAAAAATGGTTATCGTGGTATATTTCGTTAACCGTTCAATTAACGACGAAACGAAAAAATACGTATGTGTTTAAATCTTGTTCTTCATCCATTCCAACTGGTTTAATGCGAAAAAGTGGTGATTAAACTTAAAACTTTAAACGGTCATAACTTCAAAACGGATAGGTATTTTCCAAATATTATTATTTTATTATGATATTAATATTATGCCCTTGTATCCCACTGAGCAATTGCGCCATTTATTTGCGCTCCCTGTATATTAAAACAAAAAGGTGACTTATTGATTTGGGATAGGCCAATTATGGAGCACATAGCCTTTGAAACCAACAAATATGCGCAGGAATACGCCACAAAACCCATTAACCGAGGTGAAATCAAGCCATCTTGTGAGATTACTCTGTTGAGGGCGACTAACATAAACGAAATTAACATTTATTTCACGTTATTGCTGGCAATGGGCAATATTGTAAAATCAAAACTTTAAGAATTGATTTTACAATAAGAAAAAAAAATACAGCCACCCATTACCCATTATTTACGTTAAACTAAAATTTTCTTGTGTAAACAGCTTACGGCGAAACATTGCCTTAGATGAATCTTTCATCCATTGGAAAGGGTGGCTCAACATAAAACAATTTATTCTGACAAGGCCGCAAGCAGTAGGGATCAAAACTTACAAAGTCTGCTTTATATATTTATATTTAGATATTTATGGCGGTTTGAATGTCACGTAAGCAGTCTACTCGATATCCAACCGGCAACCAGCAGTCATGTCAGGGACTATTCCAATTTGGTGGTACGCTTGTTGCGAGGTCTAGAAAACTATAGATATGCCATATGTATGAACCTACATTATGTATGAACAACTACTACAATTCTCCAGCCATTGCCCGCGTCCTTAAGTTAAGGAAGATTTTATGTAATTTTTTTTTTGTTATTATTGTTGTAGTCATTGTTTTTTCTTTTTATAAATTTATGCGCTAATAATACCTACAATTTTTTTTTAAGTAATATTAATATGTCGGCTAGCGTTCGCATGTCACTCAAGGTGACCACTGAAAACCAGCGTTGTGCTGTGGCTCGCGCCGCAGTACAACATTAAGCTGAGTGGTCACCTACGTGTCACTTTTTTGCGACGAACAAACTTTTTATTTTATTTTATTTTTTTAATTTCTCTATGGTTTATGTAAATTTGTGTTATATGAGTGTGTGCGTTGTAATAAGTGACAAATAAATGTGTTTTCTTTCTTTCTTTCTTTCTTCTTTCTTAAGGTCTTAGGGTTCGATTGCGTGGTGACCCTCTCTAACAATCGGCAATTAGTATCGTATGAGATTAACAAGTTAAAAAAGTCCGACATGAAG
Source organism: Hyles vespertilio (assembly GCA_009982885.2). NCBI lineage: Eukaryota > Metazoa > Arthropoda > Insecta > Lepidoptera > Sphingidae > Hyles > Hyles vespertilio. The sequence continues at coordinate 16,327,586 of CM042833.1, forward strand.
GTAGGTCAAGTTGATTGGTGCATATCCAAGAAAATAACGTTGATCTCATGGTATGGCAAAAGCTACAACGTGTGGCATTGATCTCAACGTTACATGGGAACAGCGTGACTGACAAGAAACCCATTGTCATTAAAGACTACAATATCTGCATGCATGTCGTGAACAAGGTCCAGATATTGTAATACCCTATGGAGACAAAAGGGTTTTAAGTCTGGTACAAAAAAAATCCTACATGATTTACAAAAACAGTAACAACATTGAAACTTGTGACGGAGATTTTGGAGCAACACCAGCCATCTCGAAACATTGAACTCGGGAGAGTTCGTGGCCCTGCAAAATTTATGGCTGACGTCATCAGTCATCTAACTGTGGAACTCCCGATCCTTCCAGGAGGTGACAAAGTGTGCAACATTCGACGACAGTGCGTTTGTTTGTAAAAGTAAGCGTATATTCCGTGTACTGCGCATGTAATGTGGCACTGCGTCAACTTTTACGACCTCTTCGTGGTACTTGAAATACAACACATAAAACCATGGTACAACACCATATAACATATCTATACATTATTAAGCTTCGTTATTCTTGCTTTACAATTTTGTGGTTTTGAATTGTTTACAACTATTTTAAATTTAAGATTTGTTGTTTCGACCACCAGTCACATACAAAAGTAGTACTGCCTCATATATTTGGCTAAACCGAGCACCTATAAGTCGCGGTCGGAATTGTAAGGTTGTGCCAGGTGTGCTACCACCCAACACTGCATTGTGGTATACCGTTGGAACCCTTAGAACTAACCAAATGGTGGACTGAAAAGGTACAAAAATCAAAGAGTTTAATCAACAGCTTTTGAACATCTTGATTATGACTCATATTGCATCAATCAAATTTCAAATTATAGCAATCAGATATTGATAGTAACAGGGAATATATAAAAGAGGCCATACAAACATTATGTAAAAACTTGCTATGTAAGTATATTTCATTTTTTAAACACATTTATGAATAACTAGCTGTGCACGCGACTTCGTCCGCGTGGAGTTTAACAAAAAAGTTAATTAGTTTTTTTAAGTTATTTTTTTAAATAAATGAAATTTTCTAAAACAAATGTAGCCTAAGTTACTTCTTATTATATCAGCTACCTGACAATAAAAGTCCCGTCAAAATCGGTCCAGCCATTTCAGAGATTAGTCGGAACAAACAGACAGAAAATAACTTTTCTAAAATAAATGTAGCCTAAGTTACTCCTTGTTATATCAGCTAACTGACAAAAAAATTCCCGTCAAAATCGGTCCAGCCATTTCAGAGATTAGCGGGAACAAACAGACAGACAGACAGACAAAATTTTTAAAATATCATTTTCGGCACAGGTATCGTGTATATAACGATATGTAGTAGGACTTTTTTTTTTATTTTCACTCTTAAAACAGACACTTCAATTTTATTTATATGTAAAGATGTATAGATGATGCTATACGAATAATATTAAATATGATTATTATTATCATACCTTTAATGTTTCTTGAGAACCGATATCTGTATCAGCCCTTATACGTCCCACTGCAGGGCACGGGCCTCCTCTACAATCGAGAGTACGATTGAGAGTGGTTAGGCCATATAGTCCACCACGTTGAGAACCGATAACTACAGAAAAATATCTACCTACATTGTAACTACATACAGGGTATATCAAGACTGCTACCGAAAACGAAGCCGGGTGGTAGTATAAGCGACTTCAGACACAATGCAACAAAAAAAGTTGCAAAAAAAAGCGACCAATTTTTTTTTGTTATTTTTTTCCTATGACCATATTTGGGTGGTAAATACATTTTTTCCTAAAATAATAGTGTATACCCTTTTATTTATAAATAATCTAAGGTATAAGAGTGTTTAAATCATTATTTTAGCAAAAACTATGGATTTACCACCCAAAAATGACGATATTTAAAAAATCATAAAAAATAATTGTCGCGTTTCTATGCGACATTTTTAGTTGCATAGTGTTTGTAGTCACTAAAACTACCACCCGGCTTCGTTTTCGGTAGCGGTCTTAAGATACCCGGTATGTACTATAAGCTACATTCCACCCGAGCGAAACTGGGTTTTCATTTAGTATACAAATAATCCAACACAGATTGAGTGCCTCTACCTGCGGTTGTTGTTTGTTGATGTCGTCAGCCCATTGTCATTTCAAGTTATATGCAAAGCCAATGGACAACAGTATCTAACAACTAGTTTATACAAAATAAACTATACTAATTACTACATGGCACTAAAAAAAATTATCGATACTAACGCCCGAATACTGGAACGCAACCTAAATATAAGTTGCGCTTAACTACGTTAATCCCGGTTATATGTACTGGCTAAGTGGGCCGTGCGCTGTTAAGAGCAACTTTTTATTTGAATGGCGTTCCAGTATTCGGGCGTAAGTGTACTGGACGGAAAAATTAAACCTATAGGAAAATTATATCGATCAATTCCAGAAAACCTGCCCGCCCGTTTTTCGCATAATAATAACCAAGTGCAGTTTCCTAAAAGAATTATCTATTTTGACACAATAAGAATTTAGGACACTGCTAGACCCGGGCACATCTTTTTAGAATGAAAGTAAATAATTACAGAACATCGATGCCAATTTAGTGACATGCAACCTGCAGACATTTTTTTCTGTCTTGCCCTAAATTCCTCATAGAGAAAATAATTTTAGAAACATAATTACTAGAAGTAACACCACAATGTGCCTATATCATACCAATAGACCGGATAAACCCAAAAAATTATAAATGACCTTAACATATACCGCTTATTATTGGAAAAAATGGGATATAGATATGTTTTAAGCTTTTTCGATGTGTTGGTGACAACAAAAAAGTCTTGAAATTAATTAAAATATATATGCTCTAATAGGTTTAGGAGACCTTTATCCATGCCTTAATTTTCAATTAAAAATATAATGTCGTGGGCGACAGTTACAATTTACATTACCGTTTTCAATGATCTTCAATTATTACAATTTGAACCTAGAATCGAACGTTATCTACACCACACGGGGATTAAGCAAGTACTAACATATTTTGCAGAGCCAGATTAAATAAATTATTTATAATTAAAAACCCACAAACAACAGACAAAGACCACAAAGAATTATACATAGGAAAGATCGCAAAGACAAAGAAAACAACACAGTAAACGGACATATTAGAATAACAATGACCAAAAGAAAAAACCATCCGACTAATTGAGATCCTCCTCCTTTTTTTAAGTAGGTTAAAAAATTCAAAAGGAGCTGACTGACTTGATTCATTCTTAATGATAAAGAAATGTAAACAACAAGTCTTAAGATCATAATGAACACTTTTTTTATTTAATATTTAGCCAACCATAAATGTATTTTGAATGTCAGTCGTACTGACTTTGGGCCTAATTGCAACAAATAACTTTGATATAGTCAAACAGTCAGTTGTTAGTTGATGCAACTAAGCCTTAGGGAATTTAACGCAATCAAAAAACATGTTTAATAAATAAAATTACGACCGAATGTTCATATGGTCTGATTCAGGTCTTAGTAGGAAAAAACCTAAAACAATTCTTGAGAACATTTAAATATTTATGCCTTACTGTAATTGTATTACCAAAATACATCTCAAGGTGAGTCATACTAACTTGCAAAATAATTAGAATTAGAATCGCTGATTATGGAGCCTCTAGCTTAGTAATTTTAGCATGATCGAAAATACTCAATAAAGACAACTGCCATACAAACATACTCTGAGACATTTAATGTCAATTAGATTATTACTTGTATAGGTTTTAAGATGATAATCTATAGTAAGGAACAATTTTATTGTCATAAAATGTCTCTGAGTGAAGCCGTTGCTCTATATTAAGAGCGTATACACCTTGCGCGCAGTCAACTATAGGTATTTCTTCGTTAATTTCACGCACACATAAGCGACCAAAGCTGTGTGCGTAGAGCTGCCGCGTCGGCTCGCTATACAATCGGCTCAAACAACTTTGATCCGTGCGCTTCAAATATTCAATTGAAATGTAACTGTAATATAATATCATAAAAATATTTTATTTGCATTATAAGTAGACAAATATTACTGTGCAAGCAAAGAATAATACAAATTTTGGATACTAGTCATATTTTCGTTATTATTACATTGTTAAGTTGCATTCAAATCACTGTTCAATCAGTAGACACTACGGACGTTTTATTAATCATTTCGTGTTCGAACACATAAATAGTGTTAGGGGCCTTACAACCCCTTACAATTACGAAATATATTTAATTTTATATTACAATACATAACATAATTTAGCCTCGGAATTACATCCCATTATATTACCTGAAACATAATTTATACTCACTACAAAATCATTGTAGGTAATAAAAATAATTAAATATTTTACTACCAAAGTACTAAGATGTGGTAATCGCAGTCCGCGCGTGGCTATTTTTACTACGTACGGCAAAAATCGACTGCAGCCAGGCCGGAGCGACGAGCGATACGTCCTCCCTCTAGAAGGCCTTGCGGCGCGTGATTTGATCCACGTCGGACAGCGTGTTTTATAGTGGATTTAAAATATTTGTAGAAAACATGAAAACTAATTTTGTTGCAATATAAAAATGGTAATTTATTGATAAGATGTTCTTCTATTATAATATGCAATTGCTATAAAACATTATGTACGATAAGTTGGTGAAAAAAAAATATGTTCTTGACGAGAGTTTCTGAATAATTTCGCATTGTTTAAATTTTTATTTTTCAGGAACTAAACACAAAAAGATTATTTTTCTCAGCAAAATCCCTCCATAAGGGTCTTATTAGTCTGATAATATTTTTATTTTCATCTTATATTTAGTGGTTTCGGATATCTTAAGCTTCTAAATTGCCATTTAAAGCCTAAATAACGAAACTTGTGTTCAGTAATCCTTCTAGTACTCACAAATTATCCATCAATCTATAATGTTTTCTACCAAAATCCCTAGATGACAACCTTTTCTAAAATGAGTACTAATTATTTTTCCTTTAAATTGTTTATTGGTGGCTATTAACTCATTTGAAAAGTCCTGTTTTTAAGCCAAAAAGCGCGTGCAGGGTATAAACGCTCTTAAATAGGTTTTATTGTTTGACTACGACTTTTGAATGACTTTTCGAAGACAAGTTTACCGTAATTTAAAACAATATAAATCTGATATTTCAGGCAAATACGGAAACAATATGATGATAAAGAGATATCTTCCGGAGTATCTACCTCCAAGTGGGGGAGCCGCATTTAATCTATCCTGAATCAGGAATCGGGAATGGCAAGAAATTGCCGCTGAACATAAATGAAAGAAGAAATAAAGAAATCTATCAATCCTTTAAAGAACAAAAGTCGAAAAAAATATGAATATAACGAATTACTAGAGTGTAAGTTCATTATCATGCTGGGGATATGCTCGTCATTATGCTTCACAGCTAGTTATAGTTTAGTATTTTGGGCGTTTGCGGGATGTGTCAGATCAAATTGTAAGGAAATCATAATCTTACTCACGGAACGGGAGACAGTCTCCACGCTCTTTCAGAACTATTTTCAAATGATAATATTTACTCTCTTCATCGCAACAAACCGTATTGCTTGCTCGCAGACCGTTGAGATGCCCCTGACTTTTCTTTAACGAAGCCCCTGACATCTTCAGTCAATATCTAGCGTAGATTCTGTGGAACGCCTATAGATGGCTTTAGCAAACCATTTTTAAAATCAACTTGTTGACGACGAGATTTAAAATGTTTGAAACCTTTACAATAAAAGTTAACTTCGAAAAATATACCTTAAATGCCTCGGGTATTTCCTCAATCGCGCGATGTATGAGGGTGCCGTTTAAATACAGGCAGTTAGAGGCTTCGTCCTCCGGCAAAGTCAAAGTTTGATAGGCGAAGTTTGCTTCCCTCTCCATCCTCTTGAGGAGTTCTTTGGCCTCTTTGCTGGCACCAACACAGAGAATGTCAGGACCCCCAACAGTTATGTATTTCTTGAGATGACCGGCTCCTTTCGTGACCTAGAAATAAATCATTGATGGGGCCATAAGTTCAAATGACGTATTTAATTAGTCCATTTTATCTTTTGAAATAGAGGAGTCTATTCTAGATTCTACATAGTTGGTATGTATTTGCAGTTTTTTTTTTCGTATTCACCCCGTTAGGGGTAGGAATAGGAATCTCTGAGCAAAATTTTACATTCCTAGTTCCAGTAGTGTCAGCTGTGCGTTGATACGTTGCGTCAGTCGCGGTTCCTCTTGTATATACTCCTGTATAAGACTAATATGAATAATATACCTTAATAGGAGTGCAAGGAAACTCGGGAAATGCCTCAGCGACAGCACTCGCCCCTGCTTCATTAGTTGTCTCGGAAATGCCTACAAAAAATTCTCGACCTAAAATGTAAAACAATAACAGTATAATCCATTACGTTCATTTCACAAATTCTCATTTCAACGGCCGCTATTACTTTCGTTATTGTTTTTATAATGTATGTCGAGGGAGCATAATTCACTAATTAAATTATGGTTTATTGGTCCTTACTAATGGCCTGCAACGTAAACTAATTAAGTATTACTATATACCAGTAAATAGGACGTCAGCTCCGCAAATGTTGGCTTCGGGATCAACATGTTCAATGACTGTCTGTCCCAGATCTTTCATCAGCACTTCTCTAAGCAATTTCAACTGAAATAGAATACAAAAGAATATAATAGTAAGTAAATTCCTAGTGCTAAAAATACATTTTGTTCGCCTAGCTAAGAGATACTTAGCGTTGGGCTAAACGCTTTTATTAGATGCCATTATAATGCACATTCGCAACGACTAAAAGAAACACTTAAAACAATGCACCATCTTATAGGCATAATAAAAAGGCGCTTCACATCGCCGCAGTGGCAAAAACTAATCGCGAGTCGCGTGTCACGTGGTTAAAATAGGGGCCCACAAATGGAGATTGGCTTGAAAGGTCAAGAAGTCAATTTGCATTGTGCAGAGGTCAATCTTATTCATAACCCTTCGCCCATACAGATCAATTTCGCTTAAAACGCTATTCAATTATACAAGTTACATTACACAAATTACATCACATTGAACAATTTAATTCGACATAAACACTTCAACACTTTAAAATTATTATATTCAAACAAGCAAATTAAAGCATAGTAGTTTCTTAGATTAACGCAATGTTACACAATGAATCAAAACTATTATTCACTCAATACTCAAGTCCACCCCGTGAAGAAAGCGCTAAATAGCTGTAAAACAATTATCAGACATCAGGAAGAAGTAGGAACAAATGCAAAACTAAAACCAAATCTGTGATAGAATTCATAAATAAAAGTTTTATTTCAAGCATAGTGTTTATCATAGTACAGTAGAATCGCCAGCATTCTATATGAAGAATGGAAAAGTAACTAAAAACCAAAGCTTATCTCACAGTTAAAATAAAAAAAGGATATTTAGTTTATTTTATGAATATAAGGTACAATAAGTAATGTAATATAATTTATGCTACAAATTCTTTTAGGTTTTTGCCAGCCAAAACAGTTCCCCACTATAATGGGGAATATGCATGTTTTTTTTTTTTTTTTATACGATTCTACTAGTTATTACATTACCAAACATACAAATCTGGATCAGCCCATATACGTCCCACTGCAGGGCACGGGCCTACTCTACAATCGAGAGTACGATTGAGAGTGGTTAGGCCATATAGTCCACCACGCTGGCCTAGTGCGGGTTGGTGGACTTACATACCATATAAATTCTTATGAATCGCTATGGTATGCAGGTTTCCTCACGATGTTTTCCTTCACCGTTTTAGTGCGTGGTGATTGACTGTCAAACATACAAATATCACGTCCAAAATATAAAGTATTATGCAAAAAATTAAATATTAAAATCGCTATCAATTTTGGGCGATATAAACGCGGCCATATTGGCGCGCTTGTTCGTGACGTCACGATTACACAAGTTCGATGTTAACAGCAGTGTTTGGTTCAATATATTATTACCAGAAAATAAAGAAAGTGAGTGAATATCGACTTAATTACCATGGAAAAGCACAAAAAAATATTACAAATATTGTGTCGTTCCTATATGCCCAAAAAAACATAAACACTGCACCTGACAAAGTATATTTCCTTATGCCGAAAGGTGAAAATCTAAGAATAAAGTGGTGCACGGCTATGAGAAGAGACAATGTATCGCGTTTGAGCTGTTTATATTGTTGTGAAGACCATTTCGATGTAAGTTAGGATATTCAAATTAAGTAAAATACATATAAATATCATTCTTACGTTTACCTACTTGTTTTGTTTACAAATCTCTACAAAAACATAAACTAGGTTACGAAAAGTCGTAAATATATTATTAAGTATTCTTATATCCTTATGTATGTATGAGTATAAGTCTGTATCAGTCCATATACGTCCCACTGCAGGGCACGGGCCTCCTCTACAATCGACAGTACGATTGAGAGTGGTTAGGCCATATAGTCCACCACGCTGGCCTATTGCGGGTTGGCGGCAGGGACCGAAAACAGTTCCGGAAATACCGGAATTTTTTGGTATCAACCGAAAAAAAAAATACCGGTATTTTTAAATGTAACCCCTATACGCCGATTTTATTAGATTCCTAGAATTGAACCGGTATCATACCGGTAACCGAAATAAGGATTACCTCTATGTTTCAAGCGTCGTCGGCCAAAGTCAAAGCGTCGATGCGCCGTGTGTCGACCAAACACGACCTCAAGGCCGTCGCCCCGGTTGGTGCATATTATAACTTGCATTAATTTGACGCAAACGCGTTCTTTATGATTTTCGAATTTTGAGACTGTTAATTGATATTTCATTCAGTACGCACGTCGCGTCGCCCGAGAGTGTTGAATTATTTGTTTGGTTTGGAATCGGATTACCTATATACTTTGAAAAAATAAGATAAGCCACGTCCCGAGCAAATGACCTTGTGCATTGGAAGCTTGTAATTGGTATTTCTTTTATTTATGGTTGATATCCTATATTTTGTTAATTTATCTGTAAGCTTTCCTTAAAAATAAATAAATAAAATAAATAAATAAATAAAATAAATAAATAAATAAAATAAATAAAATAAATAAAATAAATAAATAAATAAATAAAATAAATAAAATAAATAAAATAAATAAAATAAAATAAAATTAATGTCTTTCTAATGCCTACTATACACGACGTCGTATTCGGTTGCGTCCGCCGACATATAAAGGAGGTGATTTGTGCGTCTGTTATAGGTATTTAACGTCCACAGATGCGTCCGCCTCGAATCCGACTGTTGTCGGTTTTTGTGGCACGGATCAAAGGGTTTTGTTGCGAATGTCCGACTTCTGTCCACAAGTCTTCGCTTTTTTTTACCATCGCACCACCCTTTACCGCAGTAGAGTTCATTCGAGGGGGTTAAGAGCGTTTACACCTTGCACGCAAAGTCAACTATAGGTATTTCTTCGTTAATTTCACTCACACATAAGCGACCAAAGCTGTGTGCGTAGAGCTGCCGCGTCACCTCGCTATACAGTCAGCGCAACCAACTTTGATCCGTGCGCTTCAAAATTCTAATATTCAATTGAAATGTAACTTATGATTTATATATTGGTAATATTATATCATAAAAATATTTTATTTGCATTATAAGTAGACAAATATTACCGTGCAAGCATTGAACAATACAAATTTAGATACTAATCATATTTTCGTTATTATTACATTGTTAAGTTGCATTTAAATCACAGCGGCGTGCACAGGATTATGACACTGGGTATGCGGCGGAGTACTCGGTCACAAAAACTTTTTCTTTTATAGTTTTTTAGCATAGCCACAGCCACGCGACGGATCTCTAAGTCGGAAACCATGCCAACATAACAAGTCTTAGATGTACTACTATTCATGTCCATCTTCTACGGCAACGCAGACAAAACAGCGATCGATCGTCGCGGCGGAAGAAATTCTAATAAGTAAAATAAAAAAAACTCACCTAGTCAGCTTTCAATTTTCACATATTCAAGGTTCCGGTTAGTTGAGATTACTATACCTATCCCGATGTAAATAAACGCAAGGTTTCGGCCACCTCATTCATTCATTTGATAAACAATAAACATACATTTTTAACACAAACCTCGCAATCAAATAACATTTAATAAAATAAACAAACACACTAGTAAAAGCAAATGACTACAATTAATATCGATACTTAGTAATAAACTGTTAAATGTACACACTTTCAAATCTTAAAATGAAAAATCCGTTAAGAAATCTATTTTTTTTTTACAAAAATACTAGTGTAAAATAGTAAACAATGCAAAAACTCATAAAAAAAGCAAAATGGCCCCCGCGAAATACAAAACATTTCTATTTAAACAAATAAAACCTTACTAACCAAAAATGCATAATGTGCATAGGTGATTTATTAGATTCCAGCCTATTAATTTTACTCGGATTATAGGCAACGAACATTTACGATTACTTCCGACAACTGCCGAACTCCCGAGGCCTGCCGCAGGAGTCGCGGCTTTCAATATTCATGGGTGTGTGCGTTTGCGACTGTGCACGGACACCAAAATTACTACACACATGCAAACAAATGTAATGCGGGACGCGGCGGCATGACTTGGTTGATTAGGTACATTAATTTGCTTTGCAGCGCCTCTTGCTTTTCGCGTGGCAACCATAATGTTTGCGTGATTGCAAATAGGTGCTATTTATAAAATATTAGGCGTTTTTAAGTTATTATATTTTGTTTATTCATTTATTTACTATAAATTAAAGTCATCTAAAACGAACGAACGTTATAATAAAATATCTGTGAATGGCAAGTAAAGCACTGCATTTCTGCCTACAAGGAGTGCACGCCCCTGTTAAATCAGTGTTCAATCAGTAGACACTACGGACGTTTATTAATCATTTCGTGTTCGAACACATGAGAAGAGTTAGGGGCCTTACAACCCCTTACAATTACGAAATATATTTAATTTTATATTACAATATATAACATAATTTAGCCTCGGAATTACATCCCATTATATTATCTGAAACATAATTTATACTCACTACAAAATCATTGTAGGTAATAAAAAGAAAAAATATGTTTTACTACCAAAGTACTAAGATGTGGTAATCGCAGTCCGCGCGTGGCTATTTTTACTACGTACGGCAAAAATCGACTGCAGCTAGGCCGGAGCGACGAGCGATATGTCCTCCCTCTAAAAGGCCTTGCGGCGGTCTGATTTGATCCACGTCGGACAGCGTGTTTTATAGTGGTTTTTAAAATATTTTTGGAAAACATGAAAACTAATTTTGTTGAAATATAAAAATGGCAATTTATTGATAAGATGTTCTTCTATTATAATATGAAATTGCTATAAAAATTTATGTACGATAAGTTGGTGAAAAAAAATATCTTCTTGACGAGAGTTTCTGAATAATTTCGCATTGTTTAAATTTTTATTTTTCAGGAACTAAACATAAAAATATTATTTTTCTCAGCAAAATCCCTCCATAAGGGTCTTATTAGTCGGATAATATTTTTATTTTCATTTTATATTTAGTGATTTCGGACATCTTAAGCTTCTAAATTGCCACTTAAAGCCTAAATAACGAAACTTGTGTTCAGTAATCCTTATAGTGCTCACAAATTATCCATCAATCTATAATGTTTTCTACCAAAATCCTTAGATGAGAACCTTTTCTAAAATGAGTACTAATTATTTTTCCTTTAAATTGTTTATTGGTGGCTATTAACTCGTTTGAAAAGTCCTGTTTTTTAGCCAAAAAGCGCGCAAAGGGTATAAACGCTCTTAACGTCACTCGCGTCCGTAGGCTTTGACCCTAGATTCCCTACACTTGACCCCTGGGTAGTGCCAAATGAGTGATATAGTTCGTGGTAGTAGGACGTAAGTGTACGCCCGGGTGGCGACCACCGTCCACGAGGCGTAAAGGCCGTCATAGTGATCTCCATAAGGGGATCGCGTTCCGGGATCAGCTCATGGTTTTCCGGTTTTTTCGAGGGGTCTTCTTGCAAGCCATGGTTGTAGGCTTCTTTGAGGGAACTGATATTGGGATCCTTCATGGCGCGACTCCTGATCCAAGCGCGGTATACCCGGCGGACACTTAAGTCCTACCACCACAAGTCAAGTCAAGTGTAGGGAATCTAGGGTCAAAGCCTACGGACGCGAGTGACGTTAACCCCCTCGAATGAACTCTACTGCGGTAAAGTGTGGTGCGATGGTAAAAAAAGCGAAGACTTGTGGACAGAAGTCGGACGTTCGCAACAAAACCCTTTGATCCGTGCCACAAAAACCGACAACAATCGGATTCGAGGCGGACGTATCTGTGGACGTTAAATACCTATAACAGACGCACAAATCACCTCCTTTATACGTCGGCGGACGCAACCGAATACGACGTCGTGTATAGTAGGCATTAGAAAGACATAAATGCTCAAGGTCATTTGCTCGGTGCGTGGCTTATCTTATTTTAATGTTTTATAATTTAAAAATATAGGGTTTTTGTACTAAATAATATTATTTATGTGAATTTAGGTATCTATCTATTTATTTATTGAATTAAGTATACTGAGATATAAAAATGTCTTTACTATACAGTACATTACACCAAATCCTTGCCTTTACTCATTTCCTTTTATTTTCAACACTATTACATCCAAGTAAAATGAACCGATTCCAGGAATTTTGGGTAAACAACACGCCAAGTATATGTTTCACTTGGTATACAATATGGAAATGAGCAACTATTCTCCAATGCGCTCTCTTTTGCCGTCAAGGTCTTTTTTAGGTTATCGGTATTAAATCGGTTCCCGTATATAAGGGTAACCTTTATAATTTGCATTGGTTACCGTCATAACGGGTCCCCAAATCTTAAAGGTAACCGAAATTGGTCGATACCGGTACCGTTATTTGCAACCGGTTTCGATCCCTGGTTGGCGGACTTAAATACCACAGATTTTTTATAAATCGCTATGGTATGCAGGTTTCCTCACGATGTTTTTCTTCACCGTTGTAGTGCGTGGTGATTGACTATCAATACAAACATGACTCCGAAAAGTCAGAGGTGTGCGCTGGGATTCGAACCCGCGACCACCGTGAACATGTTGGCAGTCGCGTCTAGTCCGTTTACCAACAAGCCACCACACACTTTAATATATGAGCAAAAGAATTACTGATGAATAAAAACATCTATTTATTTTTATTGCATTGAACTTCTAGACGAGCAAGCCGTTCGCCTAATGGTAAGCGATAGGACTGCTCATAAACAGTAGTAAAACCAAACAACACCTTGAATTACAAAGCAATGCTTGGCATTCCACTACACTCGCCATCCTGAGTATGTCCCATGTTAAGTCTCAATATGTCCAGTAGTTACTCTGGCTACAATGTCTTTCAATCCAAAACACAAAAGTGCATTTACACTGCTGTTTTACGGGAGAAATAGACATTGCGATGGTATCTACCCAGATGGTATCTCACATATGAGAGACCTACCACCAGTAAAGAAGAATTAATAAGTATTAGAGTAAGAGGCAAGTTCGAGACTAGTTTTATTAATCTATCTTTATTTCGGGGTTTCACATCAAAGAGGATACAGAAAATTATATTAAATATAAAATAATGGCATTAATTCTCTTAACAATGAATTAATACTATGAACACATAAAACTATTCATTTAATATAAAAAAAAACAGAGACACAATACAAAAACAATTATTCCTCAGAAAAGAAACCATACAAATAGCTTGTTGATAGCAGACCTCTCGTGTAAATGTGACGTCACGTTTCATCCACCAATAGTGTTGCGTTTCGGAAATATGCGTGGAATGCCACTTTTTGATGATTAAATTTCACTATTAAATTAAAATAAATTTTAAAAATTATTGCATAGTGTGTTTTCAGTAGCAATAAAGATTACAAAAAATTATATTTTGTCCATATTTAAGTTACGTGCATATTCCCCATTGAGAGGAGTTGGGCCATTTTACAGTTCAACAGTAAGTCACAAGGGACAGAAAAGATATAGGTTGTGATAATTGACTATCAATACAAACAACTGTAAAATCTCAGAGGCATCCTCAGGGATTCTAATCTGCAATCACTGCCTCAGTGGTGGCATCTGATTTATTGCCATTATTCAAACATTTACATTTACAAAAAGAAAATTATTTGCAGGTGTAATTAATTTTGACAACAGAAGTGCACTATAGAGACATTTGAATAAATATGCATACAATCAACAAAGGCTGTTCAGCCCATAATAGTAAAATATTTAACAGGTACAAAATACTATATGCTGGCTCCATCAAAACAAATTCAAGGCTAAAGTCACCATAAAAATAAATAATGATGCTATTAGTCAATTAAACATTAACATACTATACCTGTTTTAAAATGAATGATAATTTATAACATTTTAATTGAATAGCAATTGTATGCCCAGGGGAGTTTTTTAAATTATTGGTTACTTATGGCACCACGGTCCGACTGGGTGCAGATATACTTTTTGAAAATATTTTATTGTGTATGTTCATCAACAACAATGTAACATTCTAATGGTGAAAGAAAAGAGAATGTATGTCATATACATAGTCTTGACCCCACATAAAGATTGAGTCTTGTGTTGTGGGTATAAGAAACTTTGAGAGACTTATCCGTCTCTCAAATACACAGATCCAAAGAAATATTATTTAATACAGTTATTATCATCCCATTTTATATTTTGTACACAGATCCAAATTTAAAAAGATATATTTTTATTGTACTTCTAGTTAATTTCTACAAGAACTCCAAGCCTGCGTCACAATTGTGTTTATATGTAAAAAAAATATTCCTACACAAAAAGTAGGTTTCGTTAAGGAAAAAAAACTTAGCACTGATTCTAAATCAGATTCTTCATAGTAAAATTCGTAGCAAAATGGTCAAGTAGTTTCAAAGCTTATTCAATTCCTACAAACACCCAAACCTTTCCTCATTATTTCACTTTCAATAAAATATTAATATTTCCGTGTAATACAATGAATGATAGGATTTTTGTTAAAAACTGACCATCAAAATTTACAAAAGATTGCAAATTTTATGTGTGTAGATTTGTTAAAATTACTAACTACTATGCGTTTCAAATAATAGGAACGTCAATGACCTTTAGTTGCCAAATATTACACGAAAAGTATAGTTAGCAACAAAAAATATTTACGCATCAATTATATTTTTATTTACATAGTCATATTCTTGAACATAAATTAACTAAATAAATTGAAACAATTACAAAATGTTATATAGACACATAAACAAGAATCTTTAGTCGTAAATAGCTTAAAAAAATATATTTTTTTTATTTTTTATTTACTTCATATGCAATTATTCGCCAGAAAGTAAATATAACAGGACATTATTCATTCATTAATTTTTTTACGACTTATTAATTATTAAAAATATTATTTTTATTCAAGAAAAATATTATTTTAAGAAATCTTGTTTTGCTCACCCTACCTAAATTGTGCGATTTGACAGCTAGTACGAACCAATATGGAGCAGGGTCAGTCCTATTCTTAGTTGAATCGCATAGTATGCCAATTTAACCCGACCTTTGAATATAGGAAAATGTGTTGATAATTTTATCAAAATATGAATCCACTTATCTTGATATTGTTCTGGGTAATTTAACTATGCAAATGATCCTATAGTTTAGTCTAAATTTGTAATTTCAATGTTCATAATAAATCTATAATGATTTATGCATACAATGCAAAGCAATTTGGCTTTGAAAAGTAGAGCTTTGTCAAGGAATAGAACAAACTAAAATTCTTATCAGACAGTACAATACTAACATTAAGGAGGTAAATAAAGGAATGTAGTTAACACAATAGATGTGTAGTATTGAGTAAGAGGACAATGTAGTAGTACAACCATGATAACTAAAGATTAATAAAATAGATACAGGAGTGCAAAGATACAAACTCACATTATGTGCACCAGCATCAGACTTGGGCTTTGGTAACAAGGCGATGCCATGGCATATCACAGCCGCATCTTCCAAGAAGAGATTTTCGTGAATGGAGCCTTTTAGATCCAGCTCGATCACTTCCACATTCAACTCTCTGAGCAGCCGAACGTAACAGTCATGTTGGCGGCGGGCGTCGTCGTAGTCTACTTTAACCTCAATTCCCTGACGAGACCCCGGACTCACTTTACCTACTAAAGCATGAGTGTATTCATGCATTTTGAAATCCATTTTTTTATATATTATAACTTTGAGGAATAGTTGTGCCGATGCACCTACAGACTATTAATATGATTATGAAGATAGGATAGTGCCACTACAAGGTGAAATAATTAAAATGCCGACATTAATCTCCAACTGATAGGAATGAGGAAGTACCTAACAAATTATAATATTTATTAAAACCCACAGACCAAGTAGTACTACAGACCACACTACAGACGGCCGACTCTCCTATATAGTATATAATCACAGACTATTAAACAAGACAGACCGCTAATTTCATACAAATAATTTTACACGTTAAGAAAACTCACACAACCAAAGCACTCACATGTAATTTATATCTATATCGTGTTTATATTTCATTCATGTCTTAATCGGTCGTTTCTTTTTATCCTGTGCACATTTTCTTAACGCATGGATTTGTCTCTTTCGCATACAGATTATATCTATATAAATACATGGATACTAGTGCTGGAAATCGATACTTTTCCGCAGTACCGATCTTTAAATAATTAGGGATGTCCCAAAGGTCTGGTTTACATCGCTCCTTAAAATTTACCGGTTTTTGATACCGGTTTATATGGTTGCACTCATGCATCAAATTTAATAAGGTATTTTAAAAGTTAAATCATTATCAGGAAAAGTAAATTTTATTTTATAATTTATTATTACATAATTTTAAAAAATATACATTACACATTTCGTCCTTCTCACATTTAGTTTTAACCATGCATGGATCTCATATATTTTTATTGTTTCCATGATTATTTACAATTTAGTGTAATTGTGTACAATGCTTACACATATATCTACTATTTTTATAAATAGAAAACAAATAATTATATAATTCAATACATCATTGATGACTTTAGTTGTGATGTAAACAGTTAAGACATGTTCTATTTGGTTCAATTTAGATACAATGAAACAGTACTCATGAATAGAATACACATTTTTTACATATTGCGACATGTGAGGCATTCCATGCATAATAATATATGTATTTGGTTATATCATATAAATACACACTTCAAAGTTAAATATAATAATATCAGATGCATGCTAAAGACAAATAGACAATAAATAAATGGCCATAACAGGATACTGCAAATCAATAATTTTAAAATAACTGTCATACAATTTAAAGCAAAAATGTTCTTTACTTGACAAACATCAAGTACGTAAATTTCAGGGTGTAGGAGAATGTTTATCAACATAGGTTTACTTTGATTTTCACCCTGAAAGGAGACTTGAGTGGCCACATTCAAATTTCATCTCAACAATTTTAATTTTAAGACAATGTTTCAATTTCAAGTATCAAAAATTATGCTATTAAATTAATGATAGTAACTATTATACAATACAATAAAGCTAGTAGTGTCAATATTTCTCTTTAATAAATATATTATATCGAATAAGACAAATAGATATACAGGGTGGACAAGAAAACGGCGCACCTGCCAATATACATTATAGTATATGGTGAAGGAATCTTAATTAAGACAGATTTGTATGGCGCTAGCGAATATTAAGAAAGATGCCGAGAAAAAAAAACTAACGTTACACATGCTACCCCTTAACATGTTAAGCTAAAGTGATTGAACCTTACAACTGAACGGTAGACATTCAACAATAAATAAGCAGAGCTCATTATTTACTTATAAGTCGATTGTGTACATCACGCTCAGGGTACATAAAAAAGATATTAAATTAATACTGCCAACAGTCACATACATGGGTACTAACCCCACACTAACATACAAATCTTGTGTCGCGGGTATTAGAAAAATAATTATGGTTCACGGAAATTATTTGTCTCGGGGCGGGAACCGAACCCACGGTCTCTCATTTCACAGGCGGTTCTTACCAACTGCGCCACGGAGGCCGTCGGTGACTCATATGGGCTGGTTAGTTGTCATTAATGACCACCAAAATAGTTAACTGACCTTGTAATGTAAACCGTAATGACCTTGATAGGCAAAGCTGGAAGCGCAGGATCCGCCAAAACCCGCACGAAAACACTGTCACAGTTTGGTAGCACAAATCACTTTTTCTTTTACATTTCACATAACACAAGTTACATCAAAAGCTATCAAATTGGGTAATGTTCAAAGCATAGTGAAATTAATAAAATTTACTCAAAATAACTGAAAACGAATTTACAATAATATGCACACGACTAATACATGCACACGCGATCGCAATCCGAATTCAACTAATAAAAAATAAATTATTATTTTGATTCTTGAAAGATAAAGGCCTGTTCACATTAGATACAAAGCTTTCCTATTTGAGTTCATAATAATTCATCTGAACAATTAGTATTACTACTGTATTAGACCATATACGTGCCACTGCAGGGCACGGGGTCTCCAGTGCAGTAAATTAGTAGTTAGTGTTTATTGATTTTACTAATTTTATCTCAAATAAGTCTCATATGCAAATTCTATGCTATAATGGTAGACGACATTTCTCTAGGTATAAGAATTTAGAAGAAATTTTATCACTTTAAAGTAACATTATTTTCAAAATACATTAAAATAATGTTAAATACAATAATAAGCAAAGTAAATAGGCAATTTGTAATTGACTGGATCAGCTGATGACATATTTAAATAACATTATAAGCTCTTCAGCAAGTATCAGTATCAGTCCAATAAGATCTTTTTTTTAACGTAACTTTTATATCGGAGTACTTAATCCAATTAAGTTATATCAAGTGTGTAGTGTGAACACACCTCAAGATGTCGGTCTTCTTTTGCAAAATGCTAAAAGTTACCGACAAAGAAATTGCCGCCTTTCGGCACGCACTCACAAACGGCGGCGGCGACTTCAAAGGAAGAATAATCGAGCCGCGTTGGATCCGACAAAGTACACTATGACCGGCGGCTTCCTTTGACTAACAGGGCCGAATTGGGCCATAATTTTAAAAATATTATTTTTTATTAATCAGTGTCATCAGATTATTTTTTCAATGAATCTAAATTATTTAGAAAATTTAAATGTTATGTAGGTATTACCAAAACTTTTCTAATTATAATTAAATTCGCAATCTTACATGATTTAAGCGATGACCAGTGTGATTTCTTGGTATCTTTCAGTTTGGATCTGTGACACTAAGGAAAATAATGACAAACAAAATAGTCAATCCATTCACGATGCAACTGCACCTAAAGTTATTATGTTGTTAATTTATTGACGCTTAAATCTAAGTACGTCCCTGTTTAACTGATTGATTTATTTGAAATGAAACAAAAAATATCCTTTTTTGAAGTTAGAGAAGGATAAATTATACAGCTAAGAGTTCATGACCTTACTCATGTGTAAACAGCTGTTAAAGCGAAGTTTAAGAAAGTTTTGATGCTGTTAAAAATGGTTTTCGTGGTATATTTCGTTAACCGTTCAATTAACGACGAAACGAAAAAATACGTATGTGTTTAAATCTTGTTCTTCATCCATTCCAACTGATTTTATGCGAAAAAGTGGTGATTAAACTTAAAACTTTAAACGGTCATAACTTCAAAACGGATAGGTGTTTTCCAAATATTATTTTTTTATTACGATATTAATATTATGCCCTTGTACCCAACTGAGCAAGTGCGCCATTTATTTGCGCTCCCTGTATATTTACTAACATACATTTTCATGAGGGATGTAGATTTCTGTAAACTCACTTTCTTCAGAATAAAGATGTTCAGGGAAGGAACCAAATTTTTGTTGTTAAATTAAATTATTAAAATTGTATAATATACCTAATATTTTGTCATCATCATTGGAACAATTCCTATATAATAATTTAAAAACTTTACACCATTTTTAAGCGCAAGTCTGACACATATATGTTATTGAATTCATATTAGGCACAAAATTCTTCAACAACAGAGGTTTTGCTTTCCTTTGATTGGGAGAGTCAAGTCAGATTGATAATATTTATTACACATACATTCCAGAATTAAATATGTTCAGAATCAAAAGACATAGCATGTGTCAATTTATTACCGAGCCGGCCAAAACCAATTAAACTATCAAGCAAATCATTTATAAACAAAAATATTTCTGCTGTGAAAAAACTATTATCAAAATTCACATTTTAATCCTTGAATAATCATGGTCTTGGAGTTGTAGAATATCAGCCGTCCTTATAAACTTGTATAGTGATATAGCCACTTGCCGGCTAAAAACTTGGGCTGCAAGTATGACCTGGAATGTACATACATTCTAATTATTATTATGTAACAATAAAAAATATCAAATTTATAGATATGGACATATGGTATCTGATTCAACCCCTATATTTCTCATCCCTCTAGTTGATATTCAAGAATTGAAAACAAAAACAAAGATTATTTTATATTAAAAATAGTTTTCACCACTTAGCTGAACTTTGGTTCAATTGGCAAACTTATCTGAGCGGTAGAGTCTCATACATGTAGGGGTTGTTCAAATTATTTTTCAAATTTGGCAAAATGTAACCCTGGTGTGGTTAGGAACACATGGTATAAATTAAATAGCATATTAAGTAAATATCACTCCGTTTCGACATGTTGAACAATTATTGATAACTTTAAAACAGACTTTCCTTAGAAATAATATACATTATGACATTACCTTCATTTTGTAATAAAATGGATTTATGTGTTTCTCAAGAAGTTTAGTGCTTCAAGCTCCAACAACGCCATCCTTTTTGTATATGTTTTCAATACATTCCCACTTTGCCCTTCAATAGCCAGCAAGAAAAATATTTTTCTGAAAAATTATTACCATATCATTTTAATAAATGAGGTACATTATTAATTTGATACATGTATTTGCTTGAACACAATTTTGAAAGAGATATCATTAGTGCAATATTTAATATGTTCAGTTAGGAATTGGATATTAATGACTGAACAGCAATTAGCAACATTAGCAGAGCTTTTATCACTAATTGTAGCTCTAACTATGAAACAAGATCAAAAAACTTCCAAAATTATATTTTTAATAATATTCTTTAAAACATGAGTTTTAACTCTAGTTTAGTCTATAGTTGGTTGATCTACTCTATCACACAAGGCAACTGCTTTAAAAATATAAGATTCTGTGAAGCTATTACTGCGCATTTATTTAAACTTTTCTTAAAAATCGTATATAAGTTTATGAACAGAATTGCACAAAGGTTAATTCTAAGTTTTTCGTATTTATATCTTTCGAAAAAAATCATTTATGACAAAAACGAATATCGTTGCGTTTAATAAACGCAATCTTTTGTAAATAAGTAATTAAACTCCTTACCAGTGTCCACATTTCCTACCTTGCTTAGTTTCTGAAGGTAACAGAAAAATATGTATGTTTCAGTCCTGTATGAATGCTGCACCCAAGTACAATACACATATTAACCATTAGTATCACACTATTATCACAAAAATATAAAGTATTTTAACACAAATTAGTTAAACTCTTACTCGTTCGAGCCGATTAGCACTAAGGTTTCCAAAGGTTATTTTATCTTTTACGTAAACAGTAGCAAACGAAATTAACAAATAAAGGAAAAATCTGCCTTCAAAACAAACTGTTGCACCAAAATCTACGGTGGGAATAATAATGATTATAATAATATTTTAATCGCCGTATTATGGTTTAATCACGGAACAATACAAAATGGCAGCTATACGCTATGACGCAACAACAGTTTGACAACTAGCAATTTCAAATTTACTACGACACACACACTAATTTAAGTAAACGGAGAAACTACCATGCCATCCATTTAAAAAAGTGGGATAGCATATCATCCTTAACGTGTAACTTTTTTTGTACTGAGTTGAACGGGCCATTGGCCGGGTTGGTATGTTGGTATATGTTAGGAATATCGATGCGGAATGTACATTTATGTATCTGTCTCATTTACACAAAGCTGACTTGTCCCTTAATGAAAGAGACACATAATAATTCCTTTGTTTCGAATATGGCAATATTTTGTTCACTATCACACTTGAATCGCCCTTAGACCAAAATGACGCCATTTTAGTTTCCATTCCGAAACCACAGACTATTAATCCAAAAACTGCATGAAATGTCCAATGATTAAAGAATATAAAGGATCACGCACAAAAGTAGCTATATATGTCATGTGATGTCAAGTTATAGTTATGTTAAGAATATCGACGCGGAATGTACATTTATGTATCTGTCTTATTTACACAAAGCTGACTTGTCCCTTAATGAAAGGGACAAATAATAATTCCTTTGTTTCGAATATGACAATATTTTGTTCACTAACCACACTGGGACCGCCCATAGACCAAAATGACGCCATTTTAGTTATTATTTCGAAACCACAGACTATTAAACCAAAAACTGCATGAAATGTCAAACTGTGGCGTTATCAGTCAATCGGAGTAAACAAATCTGCACAATCAAAGAATTTCGAATTATTCATTGTTTAATCTCGTTTGTTAAGTTTGTTTAGTTTGCTTATTAGTTTAGTCATTGAAGGCATGTGACGAAAATCGAAGTGATTGGCAAAGTATCAGAAGCACATTAGTGAACATTTTTTCAGATCATAGGGATGAGTCATCATTATATACTGATCTTTCAATGTTAAAACAAGGTAATGATACCCCAAGTGTTTTCTATGAGCGAGTCCAAAATTTACTTTGCGTTATTTCAACGTACATCCAGCTGCATGAGACTTTAGCTACCTCAATAGAAGCCAAAAGGCAACTTTATAAGAAATTAGCGTTACAAACTTACTTGAAAGGATTACGAGAGCCTTTAGGTTCACGCATCCGATGCATGCGACTTAACACCATAGAGATTGCCCTAGAGTACGCTCAGGAAGAACTCAATATTTTGTACATGCAAAATAAGCAGGTAAGTACACACACTAGCAACACGAGTAGGAAACCCTACATACCCGTTAACCCTTACTCATACCCCCTGAACTCACCACCCTTAAACGTTAACCCTAGAACGTGTGATTTCGCCAAAAGAAGATGGCTTATTACGGTTATTGCTATGCGAAAAAGAGAGGGCTGATTCTCCATCCGAACTCGACTGTTTGACATTGATACATTCTGTATCAGCCCATATACGTCCCACTGCAGGGCACGGGCCTACTCTACAATCGAGAGTACGATTGAGAGTGGTTAGGCCATATAGTCCACCACGCTGGCCTAGTGCGGGTTGGCATTGATACATTATATTGATACATTAACCAGTATAAATTGAGCTCGCTCGGGACCAAATTAATTTAAAGAATATTAGTTATCGATGAAAACTTATTGCGTTTTTTTAGATACTTTATTTTTTTGAGTTTTTTGCACACCATTTTATTGAACAAATCATTATTAACTGTAATATTATGTTCCCAAAATGTAATTTTCGCTAACGTGCGACGACATGTGCGGGTCCACTACTTGGACGATACTGATGACGCGACATTTGGCATCGGTTTATATCTATCTAATAGCATATATGTGTTGGGCGCAACCGCTGCCTTGCATTAGGTATCTATTGGGAGTGATCTGTGCTACAAGTGCATTACCGTCCGCGCGCAGACGCCCGCGCCGCGGACGAGCGACGCGGAGTGATTTCGATCCGCGCGCGGACAGCTCTCCGCGGCGCGGGCGCTCCGCGTCGCTCTGAACGCGTTGTATAGGATTGATACATTTTACCGTCCGTCGCGGACATCCGCGTAGGTCGTCCGCGTCGCACTGAAGAGGCCCGGATAGCTCTCCGAGGCGCACGGTGGGCTGAAAATCGCGTTTCATAGACATTCATTTTTTTTCCAATTTGACGGGTTTTTTAATTGGAATCTATTAAAACATGCTCGTTCATGATACCTTTTAAGTATGAAGACATAAATCACAGGAAAAGGTACACTTTCGATTTTTTTTCAAAAATGTTGTATGCAGAAAACCATAAAATAAGCTATATCTCGGCTGGCACAGGAATGGCCGTTATTTCCTCTCGCATGATTTTTGCTCTATTTTTTTGCAATTTTTTGTTGTATCACACCACAGGGGGCAAAGCGCGGCTTTTGAGAAAAAAAATCATATGAAAAAAAAATATTATTTCCGTTGCCTTCAATCTTGGTTGGCAAATTTGAACCACATGTTTCTAAAAATAATAAATAGCGGCCACAAAACAACTTTATTGCTGGTTAACCCTCCCAATTTCACAATAATAAATAATACGCGGCTTATATCAAAGAATTTTTTTTTTACCTGACTTGTTTATGACTCACAAATCGGTCTTGGATACTCGAACTTTTCCAAACAATGGATAAAGGACAATGGCAGATTTCCATACATGATTTTAGTTGATGTAAATTTAGAGCGTTTATTGGTCAAAAAAATATAAATGAATTCCGCTGCCGTTCCTAAACAATAATGTGTTGAGAAATACTGGTGAAAAAGTCTACATTACTTACTAAACGTTTTTAATTTATAGATTTTGAGGTTATGTTCTATTTGTCATTTTCAATTGAAATATTATTGTTTTCTGAAAAATGTTATTTGGTGAACTAGGGCTATGATATAAATATTTACCGCACTTGTTTTACCAAATAAAGCTATTTTTTATAACAGATTTTGCGAGATTCAATGAAAAATATTTTTTGTCGGCTTAAAAGACCTTACGCCATTGCTGAAACAAAACTGACTCCCATACAAAATAGTCAATAAAGCTTTTTATTTTATTGTGAATCTTAAACATCGTTACACAACTATAATTAGTATGCTGAAAAGTCACGAAAAATAATAATATTATTATTAGCAAGTATGACATTTCTAAACGCGTTGTTCATGCAAATACGATTTCGCCATTGTCCTTTTCACCTACATATCGCTAGACGCGAACCAGACAACTTGGAAAAACTGCTCATTGTTGGAAAATTGGAGGGAAAAAGAAGACAAGGACGAACTCCCAAACGATGGGTGGACCAGGTTGCCAATGCACTAAAGGTTGGGGACCTTAATGCCGCATTACATCAAGCAGAGGACCGGTGCCGGTGGAGAGAGTTAATCAAGACAATTAAGAGTCACGATCCTCAATAATGAGGGACCGACTGAAGAGAGTAGCATGTTTACAGTGCAGCGGAAATAGTAGTTCCAATACTTCACCTATTATACAGATAGATGAAGTAGAAGAAAATATTTGGTGTAGACAACAATGTAATATATATAAATAAACAGATGTTGTACTAATATTTTTTTTCTTTTCATTAGTCGTAATTAATTGCCTTATTTTTTTTAATGTGCACATTAGATTACGTTTCATTTATAATTAAACTGGCCGAGAAATTCCATTGTACATAACAGCTGTCGCCCCGCACTCCCCTCCACGTTCTTCTGTACGAGATCCCTATTGCAATGTTTATACACAGGTATCTTCGAAAAATGTTCCTATATGTCTACTCAGGTAAGATTTAACACATAAATAAAAAAAACTGTTTAAAGTGAAAATATATGGCCAAACATTAATTTTTCATAATAATTTATTTAAATAATAAAAAATGGAGTGCACAATTTTTTTTTGGGTAAACATTGCAATTTATAGTTTAAAAACAATATCCCACATCGATCATATTAATCCATTCACTATAACTCTAATTCGAGGTGAAAACCCCCAGGCGCTCCACTATTAGTTTTTAATTAAGATTAAATATATTTTTGCAAAAATAAAAGTACAAAACCTAAGGATCCGCCATATTAGATGAAACGCCAATCAGAAGCGAGTGACGTGTCACTTTCTTAAATATTACTTAGTCATAACGCGAACTTGTTGGTTTTGGTCATTTCTATGTTATTCAGTATATTTATCTAATATTTAGTAATGCAATCAGTTTTGTGCTACCTACGAAAAAGGAACATTACTCATGGAATAAGGATTCATCGCAAATAGCTCAAAATTTGGAACTATGCGATATTCCATATCACTGTTTAATTGGAACATTAATAACGTTTTTCAGTACTCATATCCACAGTGATTGGTATGATAATAATACCGAAAGGAAATAAATGAATCATAGCTCCGATATTTATCACTGTTGTTATCTATAATATAAAAATGAATCGCAAAATGTGTTGGTAACCGCATAATTCAACAACGCCTGGACCAATTTGGCTGATTTTGGTCTTGAAATATTCGTGGAAGTCCTGGGAAGGTTTTAGGGGTGAGAAAAATAGGAAAATTTCTGAGGAAGATACTAAAAACCTTTTTTTGGGTATCGTTCAAGCGTGAAGCATCCAGCCAGTATAGGATGATCTTTGTTTATTTGACGGGAGACGTAAAAGACGGTCCAGCTTCAACTACCACCCAACGTAAAATGATCTATCTTTCCATTGTCTTTCATTGACGGCTGACGAAATAGAACAAAATTCAAAAAATGTGTACATCGTGTATATAATATTATCTAGATACGGCGTCTTGCGCATAATTTTGTTAAATGTAAATTAAAACGATGTCCACATCTACCAAAATCACCCATTGTTTTTTGAGATTATTGCAACAGTTTTAAACAAAGTATACTCTATCGAAGCGTTTTGCCGGAGTATACCAAAATATATCTAATTATAATTTTTCGTTTTCATAAACGACATTGTTTTTTGAATTTATACTTTTAGATGCGCTGGGGGACATATTTAAATTTCGCATTAGTATTGTTTTCAGACTCAAGAATAAAAAAAATATTGGTACGTTGATGCCGTATCTAGACATTATAATGAAACGATATGCAGTTTTATATTTTTAAATATTTGTTCTATTACTTACGTCACCTGGTAAGGCAGTATGAAGGTTTTATTAATTTGTATATGGTAACGTAATAGACGCGACTGCCAACAAGTTAACGATGGTCACGGGTTCAAATCCCAGGGCACACCTCTGACTTTTCGGATTAATTTCTACGTGAAATAAAATCCGCCAACTCGCACTAAGCAAGCAGGGTGGACTATAATATCTTCTTCTATAATATAAAAATGAATCACAAAAAGTGTTGGTAAGCGCATAACTCAACAACGCCTGGACCAATTTGGCCAATTCTTTTATTAAATGGTTATTATTACTTTATTACTAACAAAAAGTAATGGCGTGCAATATTATTAGGAAAAACATCATTTTGGTGCTGAAATAAGGGACGTAATATTGGATGGACAATAAAAAACGCTAAAGTTTTTAATGTCAAAATTTCATAAGGCAATCTTTATATGTACATGTATATGGAGAGACGGGATATAATAGAGTGGAAGGTACGGGAGAGGGCTGGGATAGCTGACAGATTTGATAGGACGAAATGTAAATGCACGTTATAAGACGGGATGGATAATAAAAGAGAAAGGACGGGACGGATCGGGAAGAGACTGAACAGACGGATAAACGGGATTGAGCCAGACAGTAGGATAGCTATGTCAAGTTTAGGTATACAAGAGATTAATACGAAAAATAACATGTATTTGGTATGGAGTGGAATCAAAAAATATATGCACCCAGGCGAAGCTGGGTCGGGCCGCTAGTCTATATATATAAAAATGAAACCCATTTCGCGTTGTCACGGCATCACGTGTGAACGGCGGAACCGATTGCGATAATTCTTTTTTTTAAATGTTTGTGGAAGTCCAAGGATGGTTTTTACGGCGAGAAAATTTCGAATAATTGCCGGAAAAGCCCTAAAAACAACCCTTTTCTTTACCCCAAACAAACGTTTTCTAACTAAAACGTTGAGTCAATTTGAGCTTTATTGCTATTGTATAAAGTTCATATTAAATTACAAGCACTCACTGTTGTTTAAACAATGTAGGTATGTTCCTAACGTCAAAGAGTCAATTTGCACTTTATTGCCGCTATACAAAATTCAAATTCTATCATATCTATCAAAACAATGTGCGTGATTTTCCCATACAATATGTTCATGGGTTTGTAACTGTCAAACATTTAATTTTCACCCTGTCGATATGGTAAACTCTGCCCTCAAATTAAAGAACGTATTTAAATAAAGGTTTCGAATCGAAAACATATATCCACAATATTCGATTAATGGCGTATTTTAGATTTTAAAGAAGTAAAATATTGACAGTAGTGAAAATGGATTGACATTTTAATTGATTTTAATTGTTTATGCGTTCAGAAATTTATTTTGTATAAACTAAGGAGAATATATTACATTAATATAGGACAATGAAATAAATTATGTTCACGCGTAATGGTGGATTTACATGCTGGCTGAGGCTGGGTCAACGTCTACCAACTCCAAGCTATTAACTATGAAAAACATAAGGCCAGCCGAGCCAAACACTCCGTTTACACGCTTGCGTTGGTGGAGGCTGGCTGAGGTTGGCCAAGCGAGTAAATGCAGCATAAGAAGTTATACTTACTCCTTTTCAAGATCGAATGCCATTTTTATCACGAATTTTTACAGTGGCCTTTCCTTCGCTATAATTCACTGATAGAAATGTACATCGTATCGGACTGAGATAGGTTATATTATACCTAAAGGGGGTAATAAAGGGTTGAAATGTTATATCTAAGAAAATCGAAACCACTGAAGTTATGTCTATAAAAAAAATATTTTAACTCTTTATTACTAACAAAAAGTAATGGCGTGCAATATTTTTTGGAAAAACAGCATTTTGATGCTGAAATATGGGAAGGAATATTGGATGGACAATAAAAAACGCAAAGTTTTTAATGTCAAAAATTCATAAGGCAATCTTTATATGTATATATACAGGGTATATCAAGACTGCTACCGAAAACGAAGCCGGGTGGTAGTCTAAGCGACTTCAGACACAATGCAACAGAAAAAGTTGCAAAAAAAAGCGACAATTTTTTTTAGTTATTTTTTTCCTATGGCCATATTTGGGTGGTAAATACATTTTTTCCTAAAATAATAGTGTATACCCTTTTATTTATAAATACTCTAAGATATAAAAGAGTTTAAATTATTATTTTAGCAAAAACTATGGATTTACCACCCAAAAATGACGATATTTAAAAAATCATAAAAAATAATTGTCGCGTTTCTATGCGAAATTTTTAATTGCATTGTGTTTGTAGCCACTAAAACTACCACCCGGCTTCGTTTTCGGTAGCAGTCTTGAGATACCCGGTATATGGATGTATATGGAGAGAAGGGACATAAAATAAAATAGAATGGAAGGTACGGGAGAGGGCTGGGATAGCTGACAGATTTGTTAGGACGAATGTAAATGCACGTTATAAAACGGGATGGATAATAAAGAGAAGGGACGGGACGGATTGGGAAGAGACTGAACAGGCAGATGAGACGGGATTGAGCCGGACAGTAGGATAGCTACGTCAAGTTTAGATTATACAAGAATTTATACGAAAAACAACATGTTTCTGGTGTGGAGTGGAATCAAAAAATATATGCACCCAGGCGAAGCTGGGTCGGGCCGCTAGTTTATAATAATTTTAAATTTTGATATGTTGTTTTCTGGACACGTCTATTATGAACATTGTAAATAAAGTTATTATTTCCGTCAAAATAGTGTTCACGGAATTAATTATCGAATTTAAAGATAAAGATCCTGGATCTTGCCTTTCCATTTATAGCCATATATTTCTAACTTTTTTATCCATTGAAACATTAATAAACAAATTGCTCGGAACTTGTCTCGATGTATTATTACATTGCGGAACTACACATCATCGATCCACATTAAAACTCGGCATTACTATTAAAAATAATAAAATGTATATATCCCAATATACACGTAAACATTGCACGAGCAAGCATTTAAAAAAGCATGACGTCACACACGGACGCCATTACTATTACGGCGTTTTTGAGCAAAGGTTAAAATGTGAAATTTAAAACGTAATTTTTCGAGCAAATCTTTACTTTTTTTCAAAAATTTAATTCATTTTAAGTATTGTTAATGTACACGAACATTCTGAAGTAGTTTTTCAAAATCAGTCATCATGCCTATTACTTATGGAGAGAGCCGAAATGTACTGTACATGGCAAAAATGAGACACACCGATACGAATTTCTTTATATCAGAATGAGATGCAAAATAATGTCCTATTTCATGTGACGTGCCGCTTTTTGTTGTTTGGCGAAAAAAGAATTTCGCCAAACAAAGCGACGTCATTATCATGTCCTCAAGCAATAAAGCAACCTAATATCATTAAAATAGGAAATATGGCGCTTATGATAGTCGAGGAGTTATTTTAGCATTTTGTTGTGTTGCTAGACATTCCAAAAGGTTGCCCTTTGCCCGCTTACCAAAAAGATATTAATTTAAAACTGCTTATATTGGAGTCATATTTGATATTAAATAATATTTGTTTTTTTGATCACATTTGTCCCTTATAGCTGGATTTAATGTTATGCTGTCCATGTGCAATGTTGTGTTTATATTATGTTGCGGTGCGTAGGACTCAGAGTCGAATCTTTTCAGCGCTGAACGGTCGGCGTCATGAGTACACTATAGTCGGCATTACTCTAAAATAAATATTTAACGACCACACGTATTGACCTATCAGAACCAATTGTCAGCGTGGCATTAGAATCAGCCAATATAACACATAATTTATACGTTTTGTACATAAATGGAAATAAATACGTTAGTCTTTTCAATCTCTTTGGGTTTATACAGTTTTTGGCGAAATAAGAGTGAGGGAATAGTGGCGTAAATCCAACTTTTGGTCAAAGAAGAGTAAATTGGGAATTTCAGTCTTAATAATTTAAAAATATGATAACATAATAATTCAGCTAAAATTCAGTCTTATCTCTCAGGATAAGACTGAATTTTTTTGGATATGTCTTGAAGCACAATGAGACTTAACATTTTGTGTCTCAGGATGGCCAGTGCAGTGGAATGTCAAGCGGCAAGCATTGCTTAGTTATGCTGCTATCCATGAGCTGGCGTATCGCATACTATCAGGCGAACGGCATGATCGTCTCGCCATTAATTGCTATAAAAAACACTATGATAAATCAACTTAGATCCATGATAGTACCTCTATGTCACTAAAAGCAACGGTGTATATTGCTGGCGCATTTCTTAATATTCAGTCTTTCTTTATGTTCAGCACGTACTAAATCTGCATATGATCCTTTTGCGAGTACTTTCTTTCTTACGGGATAATATCGTCTTTTTTTTATTGCAACGAATGATGAGACGAGCATACCGTTCATACGGTAAGCGATACTCAACTACGCTCGCCATCCTAAAACATTAGAAGTCAGCTTTAATAGTTACCACAGCTACAATGTCCTTCAAACCGGAACACAACAGTGCATTTACATTGCTGTTCGACGCGAGAAACAGACATTGGGGTACCTACCCTGGCGGCCTCTCAGTATGCTACCTATTCAGCTAAGATGATGTATTATTTATTATTTACTTTTGCACTTTAAGTGCAAAAGTCCGATCTCGAGGTTTGCCAGCGAGCTATGGAGCGCAGTATCCTAGGTGTTAAATTATGCGACCGCATAAGAAATAGTAAACCACCACTCTCAATCGTATTCTCGATTGTAGAGTAGGTCCGTGCCCTGCAGTGGGATGTATATGGGCTGATACAGACAGACAGATAAGAAATAGAGATCTGCGTACCAGAACGAAACTTGTGGACGTTGGGCAACAAACAGCTAAATTAAAGTGGGACTGGGCAGGCCATATCGTTCGCATGTCAGAAGAGCTGTGGGCTAAGACTGCTACCAAATGGACTCCCCAAAACACGATGAGACCACGTGGTAGGCCGCGCAGAAGGTGGAAAGGTGACTTACATCATTTTCATAACAACTGGAGGATGAAAGCCTTGGATAGAGACGGGTGGAAGAACGAAAAGGAGGCCTTTGCCCTGCAGTGGGACAGTATAGGCTAGTAATAATAATAATAAATAATTTATTATTTACACTTACCGTTACTTTTAATCATGTGTATAATTTTGTCATAAGTTGGGAAAGATGAATTACGTGGTAACACCAAAAAATGTGTCAAAAAACTATTGATGTCTCATGTCCGGTTACAACGCGAATCTCTCTAGAGGTAATTACTCTAACGCTCAGTTGCACCAAGTAACTTTGCCAATACCTTTGCCTATGAAAATGTCATCGCCATACATTTGAGATGTATTTGACCTTGCGAATGTATGGAATTGACTGTTTCAAGGGCAAAGGTATTGGCAAAGTTAGTTTGTGCAATTGAGCCTAAGGTTGCGTAGTATTATAGAGCCACAAAGTTATCTGGCCCGGTGGCCAAAAGTGAAAACAAATACGTCATTTTGAATTGTCAATCTACCTGCCAGTCGCTGACATATCGACCATTAGTTGTTTACTCAATGTATTTATTTTTCCTGCATTATTTAAAACTAGTGAAAATTGCCGAAAACTTTAAAAAGTGATGCTAGGAATGTTAAACTTCAGGTATTAAATTTTACGTAGGAAGAAAAGCGGCTTCAGATACCAATAATACCCTTCGAAAAATTGTATCATCGCGTAGCTGCCGCCACAAGTTTGTATTGTCAGCTTTCTAAAATAAATTCCACGAAAACAGAACTTTGTACGTACTAGTACAATAGATGTTAGTTTATATCATAAACTAAAATGTATCGTTACGTGTGTGGTGGCCTGTTGGTAAATGGACCACCAATGACCATAACCACATTTCACGGTGGCCGCGGGTTCGAATCTCAGGGCACCCCTCTGACTTTTCAGAGCCATGCGTGTATTGATAGTCAATAAACACACACTAAAACGGTGAAGGAAAACATCGTGAGGAAACCTGCATACCAAAGCGGCGGACTATATGGCCTGTGATATGGCCTAATTACACTCAATCGTACTCTCGGTTGCAGAGGAATCCCTTACCCTGCAGTGGGACGTGTATGGGCTGATACAGATACACTTGTTTAAGGGTTTTGACTTCTTTAAGGGGGAGCGATTTGTTAGAAATCTTGTGAAGGAAAAAAACATGCAGATGAAACTGGTCCACTCATTTTCCCGACACTATTGATCGGGTTGAAAAATCTTACTTTACCCACTTTATTGCAATGTCTATTTTTAATGGCAACACCCAATTCGATTACAGCGACTCACTCACCGGGTCAGATAAGTTTGTGGGAGTATAAAGATTTAGGCATACAAAGGGACATAGGGACAGAGAAAGCGACTTTGTTTTATACATTATGCACACTACTTGCGTGCGTACTATGTTAGATATACTAATTTTAGCTGTGTTCATCTTACAAGCCCAGTGGCTTGTGTGTTGGACGAGGTCAGTACCTCGTAAAACACAATTTTCATGTACAGGGCATTTATTGAGTACCACATTAAAGATTTTTAATACGACTGCTATTTGAGACTTTATAAGAGGAGAAGGCTACTCATGTATACGTGTATTTTTGTGATGTACAAATATAAAGTTGTGGAATAAAACTATTGTGTAGTTTTATTCCACAACTTTATATTTGTTTTGTTGTATCAAAGTTATAGAATGCTACTGAAATAAAGATTCAAATATTCATAATTTGCAGTATTGTAAGGCAGGAGCGATCACCTCATTTCAAGGCTTTTTTTTAATTTATGGCAGAAAATAAACACGAACTCTAACTTCATCATAAATTAGTGCAATAAACTAAACCTACGGTTTGTATTATTGAAAAATAGAAGTGTAATTTCCCGACTCGTAATCATTCCATGGTTTCTCTTGACCGTAGTAAGATGGAACCTTAACCCTCTTATTAATAAACTCGAAATAGCGAGGATTTAACGATAAGCCAAGGTTTTAAACAAATTTTGTATTAATAAACATGGCGTAACCTAATCTTTCTGTCTAAAGTTTATTCCGACGAGCTGTCACGTCTCAATATCGAAGCAAAATTTGTGTCAAATTGACTTTAACCCAAGGCTTACGCGTGGAATGTGCAAAACTGTATTAATAAACACGAAATAAGGAGGGGCTAAACCAATATAAGCCTAATTTTTTACTAAAAGTTATACCGCCGAGACACATGGTTTAAGGAATGAAATGAATTTACATTTTTAGAAGAATAGTGATTTTTAACTTAATTAGCATATAAATGTTTGTCTATACAGATTAAGGATTGTTTTGATTTGATACATAGCATGTTGTTTTACGAGTTCATCATTTTACATTAACAAATTTTTACTCTTCTTTGTAAAAAACACGAAAAATATACAAATGCTTTATATTGAGGCAATTGGATATATCATTATCATCATCATATCAGCCATAGGAAGTCCACTGCTGTACATAGGCCAAGGACCTCCACAATTACCTGTTGGAAGCGGCCTACATCCAGCGACTTCCTGCAACTTTAGCCAGGTCGTCCGTCCACCTTATTGGCGGGCGTCTGACATTTCGGTTGCCTGTACGTGGCCTCCGCTCTAGAACCTTTCGGCCCCAACGGCCATTGGTTCTACGCGCCATATGCGGCCCACTGCCACTTCCACTTATTTAATGGATATATACTTATTAATATGTCGTTATATTTAAAAATCGTTTAATAAAGCAATTAAAAATTAATGCAATTTTCAGTAGAATATTTGCTTGTGAAATTATTCGTAAAATATATCAATTAGCCCCGTGATCTCTACTCGCCCCGTTTAACGGTGTATAAACTTTTTCTATGCGGGGCCATTGTACTTTCTGTTTCGTCGATCGCATACATTCATTCAATAGTGGTCACTGGTTTCATATGCAGTCGACGAGTTCCTATGTCATATTATTTTGAGAATATTACAGAATTTTATTACTTTATTGACAGCCTCCGTGGCGCAGTTGGTTACACGCCGCCTGTAAAACGAGAGGCCACGGGTTCGATACCCGCACCGAGAGAAATGTTTGTGCGGCCCACAAATATTTCTTTCGGGTCTGGGTGTTTGTGAGACCGAAAGTCTCGTAGTTCCTGATACCCACGACATAAGACTCGATCTTAGTGTGGGGTCTCAGGACTATGTATGTGACTGTTGGGTGTTATTTATTTACTTTACATTGACCTGTCTTGCTTTCCTTACATAAAATTGATGTTATTTTAAGATTGCACTTTCAAATTAGTAGTCTTGGATGGTCGCAGAAAAATTGTGTTCAGCTACTTGCATACTCCTTCAGCACCGTGAGAAATAATTAATTAAGAAATACTCAAATTTACTTAATAGCAACTGACGAATAAATAAAAAGGAAAGTAACAATATTTTCAGTAAAAATGTAAACGAAGTAACAAATAATATCTATTTAATTGTACTTGTACACATTGATTAATTTGCTTATAGAATTAACTACCTAACAAATCAAAAATATATTCATAAGAAGATTCAAGATAATAAGAGCCGAACATGTGGGTAGTAACATGTGGTGTAACTAATAAAATACCACACAAAGTTACGAAAAACTTTTCAACTTGTAAAATCGTGTTTGAAAATGTTTTCAAACCCAATCTTGATGGACGTCAAATTTATAAATAATGTATGACAAATGTCACATTTGATGTAACTGCAAGTACAACACATCTACAATAAGTTAGCGTGTGGAGACATTAGGAACTACAAGTGAAAAGATAAAAATATCTGTTAAGTTATTGTTTGCCTTATGGTTTCGTGATATAACAACGAACATAAAAAAACTCGTGATCTATGATAATATGTCCCATGTTATATAATGTCAAAAGAGAAAAACTATTATTAGTTATTACTTTCCACAACAGCGCTCTCGGGAGACAGTGCTCCGTGACGATCTATACCAATCTTTAAAATCGACCGGTCATTTAGTTCATTCTTTTTACTTTTAAGATCAGTGAGTTGCCATAACACACACTATAACCTCGGCATAAGGTTGGTGTCTTTAGGCCGAAGTAATAACGCGTTTATTAATAACGTCTTCCTACCTCCTACTTCCTCGGCTTAACTATTCCAAGTCTTGTTTGAAGTAAGAGTGGAATAGGCATTTTTGACATGCGAAATACGATAAAGAAAGCTAAAAAGGCAAAAAAACTTTTTTGATTCAAAAATTTTACACAAGTTATAAAATTACCGAAATCTATTAAAATGTAGGCTTCATTTTAATATGTATTTTTACTCATTATAGATAAAAAATCAGTTAAGGATCTAGCTCATATAGTCGCTCATTATATGCCTACTACGCACAACTGTTCTCGACGACTTGCTTGCTACTGAGAAACATGCGAGTGTGGATTTAATGCAAGTTCTCGCGTTCATAGTTTCTTTGTCTCGAGACAAAAATCCGACACAAATCGGAGAACAAGGCGAGAACCAGCGAAAAATATGTAAAGACATGAAGCGTGTGTACATAATCTATTTAGTATTCTGTTATCAGCCCATGTACGTCCCACTGCAGGACACGGGCCTATTACAATCGAGAGTACGATTGAGAGTAGTTAGGCCATATAGTCCACCACGCTGGCCTAGTGCGGGTTGGCGGACTTTACATACCATACAAATCGCTATGCTATGCAGGTTTCCTTACGATATTTTCCTTCACCGTTTTATTGCTTGGTGATTGACCATCAATACACACATGACTCCGAAAAGTCAGAAGTGAGCCCTGGGATTCGGACCACCGCGAATATGTTGGCAGTCACATCTAGTCCGTTTACCAACAGGCCACTACACACTTTTTTTCTATTTTATATTTGTTTTTTTCTATTTTATAATAATCTTCCATACGTGACTATTGTGTCTATTTGCATATTCATATACTGCATTTTATATATACCGGGTATCTCAAGACTGCTACCGAAAACGAAGCCGGGTGGTAGTTTTAGTGGCTACAAACAATGCAATAAAAAAAATCGCATAGAAACGCGACAATTATTTTTTATGATTTTTTAAATATCGTCATTTTTGGGTAGTAAATCCATAGTTTTTGCTAAAATAATAATTTAAACTCTTTTATACCTTAGAGTATTAATAAATAATAGGGCATACACTATTATTTTAGGATAAAATGTATTTACCACCCAAATATGGTCATAGGAAAAAAATAACGAAAAAAAAATTATTGCCTTTTTTTGCAACTTTTTCTGTTGCATTGTGTCTGAAGTCGCTTAAACTACCACCCGGCTTCGTTTTCGGTAGCAGTCTTGATATACCCTGTATAATAAATATTATATGATGATAAGTGTGTAAATAAAACATGCATAAATTACAAGAAATTTTATTTAATTGACCTTCCAAATAAACAAATCATATTAAGATAAAAAAATATATAATTAAATGATCAAAAAAACAATAATATGTGA
Source organism: Hyles vespertilio (assembly GCA_009982885.2). Lineage (NCBI taxonomy): Eukaryota > Metazoa > Arthropoda > Insecta > Lepidoptera > Sphingidae > Hyles > Hyles vespertilio. The sequence goes on from CM042833.1 coordinate 16,365,106, forward strand.
ATTCTAGAAACAAACTAACAATTATTACTTTTTATCAATAATCTTAATGCATAATATGCAGATATGTTCAAGTGAACTAGAATAGAATTAAAAACAAAAAAGGAAAAAAGGAAAGTAGTACAAGTGTATTTACTTTACTGGTAGTAGGTCTCTCATATGTGAAAGGTTGTCTGGGTAGGTACCACCACAATGTCTATTTCTTCCGCCAAACAGGAGTGTAAATGCACTATTGTGTTTCGGTGGGAGAGTAACTGCTGGACATATTTAAACCTAACATCTTGTCTCTGGATGGCGAGCGCTGCGGAGTGCCAAGCACTGCTTTGTAATTCAAGGTGTTGTTTGATTTTACCGCTGGTCATGAGCGGTCGTATCGCTTACTATCAGGTCAACGGCATGCCGATCTCGCCATTCATAGCAATAAAAAAACTGAAAATTTGGAGGAAATTGATAAGTTATTAAGATATAATGAATGACTTGGTAGTCATCTCTCGTGATTTTTTAAAATTCCAATATTTTTCTATCAAATATTGCACTTTTCTTTCTTGGATGGCCATACAAATTTTATACTCCGCTTGATCCATGATCTCCCTCCGTCTCTCATTTTCTTCGGCTTATAATTTTTTGCTATAGTTGGCCATGGTGTTTATACAGTCATTGCTCTGGAAGTATTAAATAGTGTCACCATTATGGTCATCATTTATTTTTATAGTTGATTTATCAGGTAATAATTCAAAATTCAGCGGAACAGTTATTTCTAACCCTTCGTTTTAAATGCCTGTCTTTAGTAAGTTACATTCACAAAGCATTCTACGTTGTGATTATTAATATATTTTTGAAGAAGTTTAATAGCGAAGAAAACATATGCCTCCATTACATCAAATGAATCATTAAAGATTGAATCCATTCTCAAATTACAGAATTCAACATCTTGTTATATTTTTTTTTTAATTTTCATGAAAATATGACACATTCTAAAATTCTGCTGCATAAATGATAAATTGATGATTATTAAATTAATAAGTGCCAACCCGCACTAGGCCAGCGTGGTGGACTATATGGCCTAACCACTCTCAATCGTTCTCTCGATTGTAGAGTAGGCCCGTGCCCTGCAGTGGGACGTATATAGGCTGATACAACAAATTAATAAATTACTTGATTATTTATCTTTTTTATGTTCATCTGTAAAATTGAAATAAAAGGAGAATAATATGTATTTAGTCTTTGCAAAAGTAAATAAAAGATGTGAAATTTGTGCATACGTTTTTTGGTAACATTTCTCCCATATTTTATGTTACTATGTTGATTTGTGTAGTCTGCAATTTAAAATTATATTAACTTATGGTAACAATATTTCACATGCAACGCTTTTTTGCTTTACTGATAAAAAAAAATATGAAAGCAACTTACGCTTGCCTGCATAGTTCTCAAATCTAATAGTATGTTAATATTATATTTTGTTATTTTGGTATCCTGAAATGGAGAAGGAAGATAATAATAATATGTCATAAATATGCATTTGATACTCAAGAGATTTATATTATTTCAAATCATTAGCAATTCATCTGTAATTGAAATGGGGAAATCTCACTCACAGTTTCAACTGTACTTGTTGGTGGAGTAGCCATGTACATGTGCAAAGAAATGTATATTAGAAAAGTGTTTAATGTGCGTGTTTCTTACATGTGAACAAAATACAGTCATGAAAATTGTTGATTCTCCACGGCCATCAGTCTTGTTGAACTTTCTCCTAAATGCACTCATATTCTTCCGTGCATTCATTTTTAATAGTTTCCATTTTGCTTTTAATTGATTTACAGTTTGTGGACGTGCATTTAATTGATTAAACCTGCATAATAATTATTATTTACTACTTACACGGCAAGTGATTGAAACGCTGAAAGAAACCAAGCAAGCTTTTACTTTTCATGCAAATCCTCCCAAGCTTTAGTTTTTGGTTTATGCGAGTTAGTGTCCAAAGATTTATTTTCAATGATTGGCGCAAACATATGTTTTAAGCAACAAACGAAAAAATAGCTGGAAGATTAATAAACATGCCATTAAGTACTAATATAGGAACTGACAAATAAAATACAAAATTATTGCAACATGTTGATTTGCTTACGTTTTCTTCTTAATTCCAGTTAATGGAAGGAGTACGTTTTTTTTCTATTTGAATCATTTCCAATGAAAGAAATTATAAAATCACTAATCTTTGAAAATACGTACAAGATTGACAAATCCGCTTTTTATTTGTCAAATACATTTGTTTACGTTCAAGTCCAGTCTTTAAGATCGACTCGGTTATTTCGTTCATTCTTTTTATTTTTAAAATCAGAGGGTTGCCATAACAGGATTGTCATGTTAAGCCAAAGCTCATCCGTGTTTATTAATAAAGTCGTTATTACCTTGCTATCCATTGGGAATAACTAACCGAGTTTAAGGTTTGACGTAACCGTGGAAGACGCAATTTTTATTAATAAGGCGGTAATAGTTTGTCCCTGTGATGCTACCAACGGGGTGCACTTGCTCTAGCACAGAGTTTAGTTGTTATGCTGGCGTATGGTTTCTTTACTATAACTGCTATGATATGTCTCCGGCAAATCGCACTTATAGTTATAAATGGGTTGATCTGGAACCTTTTGAAAACAGCGTATAAAATTCGATTTGCCAGGATTATGAAAAGGAGAGATTAGCAGTCTTCCTGACATAAAAATAAAAGGTATACTAATCCTTACTTACCAATTGCGGAATAGGCCAGCGGGCAGCGTGGTGCTTAATGGTGGACTATATGGCCTAACCGCTCTCTATCGTACTCTCGATTGTAGAGTAGGCAGGTGCCCTGCAGTGGGACGTATATAGGCTGATACATCCTTACTAATATTATAAACGCGAAAGTTTGTGTGTGTACATAGATATTTGTAAGTCTTCCACGCTAAAAGCTGGAAACTGGCTACTTTTTATCACGTAAAAAAATTGAATGTTGCCGTGGGATGAGTAACGAATTCACATATACAAATGTATTTGTTAGTCTTTCACACGCTAACAGGAAGAGACAGATTTGCATGCTTTTCATCATGGGACATAATGGGCCTCATTAATAAACTCGGACGAACGAAGGATTAACTTTAGGCATTGGACTAGAGAATTCAATCTATTATCATGAATAGCTAGGTAGTAATGACTATATTAATAAAAATCTATATTCTTCAGCCTAACATGATAATCCTGTTATGGCAATCCACTGATTTTAAAAGTAAAACGAACGGTAAAAATAAATGAGTCAATTTCAAAGTTTTGGGCTAAAATTTAATCCCTCACTCATCCGTATTTTTTAATAAGGGCCTATGAGACTGAACAAACCAGCATATAATTGGACGAGATCAGAAAAACAATAAAGTCAATGGTGTGGCGGTCGCATTGAGCGTAAAAAGAAAATAGTTAGTACACGATATAATACCTTGTTAATGTGGACTGGATTAAATAACTACCTGTACCCCGGCGAACATGAAAATGTACCACTCACTGGGCAAAATTTAAATCAACTCCGGTGCTAATACTGCGATACTACTTTAATTTGCATGTAGAGTGATGAGCATGCCGTTTGCCTGATAGTAAGAGATACGACCGTTCATGAACAGTAGCAAAACCAAACAACTCCTTGTATCACCATCCTGAGACATAAGATGTAAAGTCTCAATATGTCCAGTAGTTACTCTGGCTACAATGTCCTTCAGTCCGAAACACAAAAGTGAATTTAAACTGCTGTTTGGTAGGAGAAGTAGACATTGTGGTGGTACCTACCATTGCGGCCCCTCACATACGAGAGACCTACCACCAGTAAAAAAATCTTAGATATTCGCGTCAATTTGTTGACTGTAGGAAATCCATGATTGGAAAGGTGTAGTTACTATTCATTGTCTACAGTGCAGTTCCTTTTCTATATCTATGGAGCCAATAATTATCCAGATATCTTTACATATCCAGAAAACGAGTAATCAACCCATTTTCTTTGAAATACGATTTAATTTTGTATATATAATTTGTTTATTAATAACATTTTTGAGATGAATGTCTTCCGACTAGAATTACATATTTACTTACTCAATGTCACTGTTTATAGACTGAGTTATAAGTGTAAAGAAATATTTAATTTACGTGTATATTTTATCTTACACTTTTTGAAGTTACTAAAAAACTACGCAAGCCGTTGTTCTCGACATAAACATCAATAATAGATGGCGTTTGTTTTCTACGGAGATGAATGTATTTAGTGACCTCAAAATATTTGGCAATTGTATTAAGTATCGATTAGTTAGACGTTTGGTTAGACGCTTACCGCTTCTCGTACTGTGGGATAATTTTGGAAGTGAAAAGTAAATAGAAATATAAGTGAAGACTCCAAGAAATCTGCTGAGAGTGTATTTTGCTTGCGTTGTAAAAAACAAGATGTTGAATAAAGATAAACGCATCTTAGGATACCCGAAGGAACTGGCCTCACAATTTATATTACGTCTTCCTGATGGCCCGGCAAAAGCGCTCAAAAAACTATTGAAAACTGGAGATGATCTTAATGATCGTCTTACCATTCAAGTTCAAAGTCCAACCAAACATGGAAAAGTGCGCTTGGATAACTGGAATATGCGTGCTGAAATTATTGATTTGCCGATCATCACAGATGCAGACCAAGTAGTTGAGAAAGGACCCGAAATTTCCCAGATGCTAATTTGCACATTAGATGCGAAAAAAAAAACAAAAAGAAGATGAATTTAACAAAAAGAAGAAGATAAACACCAATGAAGACCTTAGGAAATGTATGTGGCCGCATGGAGTTATACCGCCCTCCAACAAACGTGCTGCATCGGTGATGCCACACGCGAATGACGAAGAAATAGATCAACCTGCGAGGAAAACGTCGCGTAGAGATGATTAAGTGATAAGCTATTAAGAAATCATGAACAGTGATCTACTGAATCATAAGCTAAGGAATTTTAAACAGTAGAACCTCAATAACGAAAAAAATCCAAAAATCGATATCGTATTTTGTTCTTTTCACCGCTGAATTATAAATTCCGCTTCTAGTTTATAGTACAAAAACCTTTACAAGCCAAACAAACAACTAGAATCATTGGTTCTATGTTATGTCAAGTAGTTTCTCGGCGAAATCTTTGATTATAAACAATTTTATTAATTTTATTTCATACCTACTAAAACACACAATTGTAAAAGTATGTTTTCAAACCTATTGTGTCGGGTTCGAATCCTCGGTCGGACAAAGTGATTTGTGCCTGATATGGCGATAGGATGACAACACAAAGTGAAATGTGACACACGAGGTGAATTTATTTATGTTTTGTGAGGAAAAAAAAGTTATTTTCTCCACATACTCGAGCTCTATCTACGAAATTCAAATTACCGTTTATATGCATGGTAATTTATAATTATAATTACTATAGTTAAGATATTATTATGTTGCTATATATTGTTGTAAGCTATAATATACATGGAGAGTAAATATAATAAAAATGACTATCGCCTGTACATTTTTTCATTTTATATGATTTTTACAATTTTTTCCAATCTTGTATGGTGCATGTTGAATACAGTAAAATTCAGGTTATTGAGCACATATTCTGCATTCCTTAATCATCTACGATTCTAAGCGATTTTATCTGAACGTTTTTGTTCTAAAGATAAACACTGACTATATTAATAATATGAATATATTTCATTACTAATTACTAAATAAATATATAATAAGTAATTAGTAATATTTTATATGTTTTCGTAATGTTTCATAATTGCATAATATGACATAACGAAACAAAATCTTTTGTCTTCACTCTTACGTATTTGGGCACAAATAATAGATGGCGCTCATCTGAACTATATAATCTTGTCGTGGACGGTATTTACACAATCTGTAAATTCAGATCTGTGTCTGTCAGTGAGTTATAATTTTCTGATTGGTCTGTGGTTATAATACACATTGCACTCAGCACTGTGAATCATAGATTATTATATAGTACTGACAATTGTTTATAAGTCTGTGCTGACAATAATCGAAAAAATCCAATTCGTAACACCACACGTAACACTGTGAATAAAACAAACTCAGTTGTAAAAACAATTTTTTCTCTACAAAATTGATAGCTTTTGGTTACTTGTGTTGGAAAAAGAATAATGATGACGAATAGAGATAAGCGTGAGCCAGAATATCCAACAGAACTAGAATCACAATTTATTCTACGACTTCCTGAAGAACCAGCTAAAGTCCTGAAAGATGTTTTGAAAACAGGTGATAATCTAAAAAACCGCCTAACGATACAATTAGATAGCGACATGCGGCACGGAGAAGTACGTTTTGATCAGTGGATTATGCACGCCAAGGTTGTAGATCTTCCTACCATCACAGAGTCTCTAAAAACGATTGATAATAAAAGTTTCTACAAAACTGCGGATATTTGCCAGATGATGATTTGTAAAGAGGAGCCCGACCAACCCTCTACCGAAGAAGAATCACCAGCGAAAAACAAGAAGAAAGATCCTTATAAAGTAGACAAAAAGTTCTTGTGGCCTCACGGCATAACACCACCGACAAAGAATATTCGCAAACGTCGTTTCAGGAAAACTTTGAAAAAGAAGTGTGTAGAAGCTCCTGAAATTGAAAAAGAAGTAAAAAGACTGTTGCGTGCCGACAATGAAGCAATCAGTATATCATGGGAAGTCATAAAAGAAGATGATGAGCAAAATCCTAAACAAGAAACTTCAACTGTAACACATGTTAAAACTGAAAAGAAAAATAAAGCGGAACGTAATGCTAAACGTGAATCAACTTCTGATGCAACAAATCCCGAATCATCTTCAAATGTTGTTGATATATTTGGTGGAGCAGTTAGTGACAGTGATTTGGAAGAAGAAAACATTAATGTGGATATGGATGACAGTCATTTGTCAGCATATGATAGTCGGCTTTCAGATAATAGCTCTATGCTTGGATCGGGCGAGCCATTAAACAAACGAGATACCATGCCTATAGAATTTGGTTCCCATATGTTTCAATCTTCAGTTGGGCCACATAGCAGTAAAAATTTACCAGGGCACAGCCGATCAGTTACACCTGCTGCATCCAACATAAAATGTGGTGGTATATCTTCTGAAGATGATGGTGACTATCAATCTAGAGATATGTCCAAGGATGACATGACTCTCCGCATTGAACAACTTAGAACTGAAGTTGAAGAATTAAAACAAAGAAGACAGAGAACTCGCCTAGAAATTGCTGGGATGGAGAACTTGGCACTTCGACAGAGGTTCCAGGATATTTTGCATACACTCAATCAAGATATCATGTACAAGGAAATGGAATATCAAGGAATGATAACTCTACAGAATTCAGAAGATATCTAAATTGTACCTTTGGATTAAAATTTATATTAAGTTTACTAAATTAGGAGATATTGAAGGTATCATTATTAAAGAGACTTCTAGTTATCATAAAAGTGGAAAAATATTTAGTATGTTATAATATTGTATAAATAGTTTTACAAAGCACTCATAAGGATAATACTAACAACATATCTTTTAAACAAAGATTGTGTTAAATGGATCATTCATACCTGAATTTTTATAATGACTATATGATACTAACGGCATTATTCATAGGAATTTTAAATACATTTTGGATATGATTTTGTCTCTTTGAAGGACTTTTAAGTTCATTTGAGCTAAGACAAAAGATTTGATAACTTACAGCAGTTTTGAAACTGTCTAGGAACAATTCCATTAGTAGTTTAATTTTGTCATAAGCTTGGTGCACTATTTTATTATGCACATAAGAAAGTCAAATTGTGTGGACTTCTGTTATGATCAGTCACTATGATTCTGAAGGTGACACATCTATTATTTGAGCATAAATGTCCCACCACTCTATTATATCATAATCGGTTGATAAAATTATTATTGTATTATATTATTAGTCCATATCTAACTACTAGTATTTAAGAGTGTTTTGTCACTGTTGATTATATTTAATGTTGTAGTAATTAATACCATGAATTTTACTTACATCTGATATATTTACAGTTGCAATATAGGACAGTGGAAGATTACCACTTATGCTTAGGTTTTGGATAAAATTAAAGCTATACATAGTCTATTCTCCTTAGTATTCTAAATAAATGCATATCCATTTTGCCATAGAAAACTGAGTGTTAGAAGTAATTATGGAATAATTATTGTGTATCTATGGTGTTCAATGTTTAGCTTCAATGTAAATATTAGATATGCTATGTATGTTTACAATGTAGATGTTCCGAATCTATTGATAAATAATGGCTTTTCTTTAGAATCGACCTTTCTCTATTTGTAGATTAAGTCCCCACATTTTTTACAGAATTTTTTATGTCTGAGTTTACATAGCGTGCTCTTTAATAAAACATTTGATTAAAATTGTACTTTTACATCAACTAAAATACATGGTATTCATTGCATTTGTTTATTTTTTCTGTAATTCTTTATTCGGATTATTTTTAGTTCAGTCAATATGTAAGGAATAATTAATTGCGCTCTGAATAAAGACCTACCGTTATTTAACATAATGAATCGTTAGGGGGACATGTCAAGAGGTCACAGAAAAATTAAAAAGGTCGCGCTGTTTGCTGATTTTGAGAAATTCAAAAATGAATTTAAAGAATTTGTTATGCTTTTTTCTTGGAAACTATTGGTTTTAGGAAATAGTTTTTCATATATAAAATGTAGAGGGCATTGCGAACTAAATTTTTTGTCATTGAAGTGACGTCATCCGACTTGAAATAATGTGATGCAAAACATAGATAAATTCACGTAAGTTAAAATTTTTGCTGAACAAAAGTTCATATTTTTTGATAACAAAATCAGAAAACAATTACTGCTATTTCATTTGAATTAAAAAAAAGATAAAAACTGAATGGCATGAGTACTGTGCAACGGCACGGTCCATAATGTACAATTTGTACACTTCGCAAGTTCCAGCTCGAAAACGGTAAGTTTTATAAAAAAATTGTTTAAATAAATGTTGTAGCTAATTTTGTGACGAACAACTTTCTAATTTACATTATTATAAAAAAAATCATTTCTTCCTATCGAAAATAGCGTTGGAACACTTTTTTGATCCATTAGCGCCCTCTACTTTTTGTATTTCAAGTCGGATGACGTCACTCCAATGACAAAAAATATACTTCGCAATGCCTTCTACATTTTTTGTTCCAAAAACTTTTTCCTAAAAGCAATAGTTTCCAAGAAAAAAGCGTTTTTAAAATATTTTTTATTTGTTTTTTGAATTTCTCAAAATCAGCAAACAGCGCGACCTTTTTAATTTTTCTGTGACCTCTTGACATGCCCTCCTAACGATTCATTATGTTTAATAGGGGTAGGTCTTTATTCGGAGGGCAATTCACATATTGACTGAACTATTAATTTGAAAATAAATATTGTTTATAAATAAATTGCGCGTTTTATTTTCTTAACAAGATGAGGAATTACTCAACAATAATCATTAAAGTAATATTAATCGAAATACTAGGTTGAGAAAACAACATAAACAAAGAAAAATATGCGTTTTATTTTAATGAAGAATCATTGATCGGTTTTTTGGAGCTTCAATAAATTGATTTTCATATATAGTAATCTTAGAGTATATACTTATAGTGTGCGTGGTGGCCTGTTGGTAAACGGACTAGACGCGACTGCCAATATGTTCACGGTGGTCGCGGGTTCGAATCCCAGGGCACACCTCTGACTTTTCGGGAGTCATGTGTGTATTGATAGTCAATCACCACGCACTAAAACGGTGACGGAAAACATCGTGAGGAAACCTGCATACCATAGCGATTTATAAAAATTTCTATGGTATGTAAGTCCGCCAACCCGCACTAGGCCAGCGTGGTGGACTATATGGCCTAACCACTCTCAATCGTACTGTCGATTGTAGAGGAGGCCCGTGCCCTGCAGTGGGACGTATATGGGCTGATACATACATACATACATACATACATATACTTATAGAGGGAGCGCTGTCATACATTTGTGTGTACTGTGTTGTGACTGTGTTCAAAAACGTAGATACATAGATACCAATGATAAAAGAATTATAAAGGATTACGCACAAAAGTAGCTATATATATCAAATTATAGTTATGTTAGGAATATCGACGCGGAATGTACGTTTATCTATCTGTCTCCTTTACACAAAGCTGACTTTTCCCTTAATGAAAGAGACAAATAATAATTCCTCTGTTTCGAATATGGCAATATTTTGTTCACTAACCACATTGAGACCGCCCCTAGACCAAAATGACGCCATTTTATTTAGGCTCATCTGAAACCACAGACTAGTAAAACAAAAACTCCATGAAATGTCAAACTGTGGCGTTATCTATCAATCGAAGTAAACAAATCTGCAAAATCAAAGAATTTCGAATTATTCATTGTTTAATCTCGTTTGTTAAGTTTGCTAATTAGTTTAATTGTTAAGTTTTTAAAGTGCCTCAGTGTTGTGTTAGAGGATTCAAGTCGAGTTCAAGCAAAAAGGACTCAACACAACTTTTCATAGGTTAGTAACTGTTTTTACGAAATACTAACAAATATGTGCTAAATTTACATTTTGGGTTTATTTTTATCATTTATAAATGTATTTGGATCTTGTTGATTAAGTTTTAGACTCTTCTAGGCGTTATATATACAAGTAGTGTAAATAACAACCTCATTGTTTGTTTACACACAAGTTTAGATATGAGTGGATTCGATACGAAATTATTCATATCGATATTATCATTTTTAAATATTTTGATCTTTATTTTTCAAAAAAAGATAAAAATAGTTTATATTTAAATATATATTCAGACCGACAAACAAAGTGAAATTAAAAAAGGAAAACTTGATTATTAACGTTGAGCATGTTTGATATTTTGGAATGGTTAGGGAATAATTTTGCACCAATTGCTTTATCAGTATAAAAGTACTATCATTTATGTGGTAGAATACAATATTCATTTATTGCGCTATCGTACACAAACATGACAATTTATATTACATTAAAAATTTAACACTTTAAAACTATTACAATTATTTTACATTAAAAATTTAACACTTTAAAACTATTACAATTATTTTACATTAAAAATTTAACACTTTAAAACTATTACAATTATTTTACATTAAAAAGTTTATCTCTCCGAAAAATCAACTTTCATCCATAATTTCAACGACTTTTTCACCATCATCATTACCAGAACTATCATCGCCAATCTCTAAAACTGATACGATAGATTTATGGTAGCTGAAGTAAGAAACGAACAGTTTTGATTCGAACCTATTTAAATGTCTAATAAAGACCGCATCAATAGTAGTTTTGTATTTCGTTGTGCTAAGATTGCGATCATTCGACATAGTTAAACCAAATTCATTATTTAAAATTTCAATTAATAGTTGATTTTTATCGTCTGCGAAGTTTATGTTGAAATCTCCACTCAAAATCATTGGCAATTCATCAAAGCTTTATAAACTGACAGCTAACTGACAGCTGTCTACTCTCCATCCGTCTTACGCTTTTTCGATCAGGTCACGTGTCCTGACGCGAGTTTAAGATTTTATACCCATTACAGAAAAAGTGCTCAACGCCGCTAAAGAAGTTTTCACTTCAAAAATATTTTTTAGATTCCCTATAAACATACAAACCAGGACAAAATGGATACAAAAAATTGGAAGCTATTGGAACCCTGCAATAAATACATTTATTTGTTCATTACATTTTGAAACAGAAAACAGCTTTCCAACAATATTCCCGGTAAGTGAAATTGTAGTAATTATGATATTTTACCTAATAATCCTATTAATAATACAACTGTTAATCAATAACAAAGATGACATGCAAGATAATTTGGACAATTGGTAGTCTATTGTCTAATGTTCTGGAGAACCTTTTAATGAACAGAAATAGTTTTATATTTTATTATTAATTATTATAATTGTTTATCTTAACCAACACCTTCATATTCATTGATTGAATTCTAAGTGAGACATAATGATTTTCCTCAGTCAAATAATAGCAATAAAAATCTACCTATGTTATTTTATTTTATTTGGTATGTATTAAATATCCTGATAGGTATTTTTGATTTTAGCAAAGAATGGTGCAACGTAATAATGAACGAAATGTATTAGATGCAACTGGGTGTTTGTCTCGACAGGTATAACCTTGTAACGGTTGTAACATGTAAATTAGTATTAGTTGGTCATATGTTTACATTATGGCGACTAAAAAAGTAACGATAATTGTAAAGTATAAGTATATTTTTAGGAATATCAAGAAATAATTACCTCCAACCGTCACATACATAGTCTGACCCCACACTAAGATCAAAATGTTTAATACATCATATTACTATTGTTTATGTAGCAGTTGCATTTTTATTAGTTTTGTTACAAATAAATTTATCATAATATTAATATTTATACATACATAAACTCACGCCTTTTTCCCAGAATGGGTAGGCAGAGGTGCAACCAGGACACCCACATTTCAGCCTCCGTGGCGCAGGCGTTAAGACGCCGTTTGTGAATCGAGAGGCCGCGGGTTCGATCCCCGCACCGAGAGAAATGTTTGTGCGGCCCACAAATATTTCTCTCGGGTCTGTGTGTTTGTGAGACCGAAAAGTCTCTCGTAGTTCCTGATACCCACGACACAAGACTCGATCTTAATGTGGGGTCAGGACTATGTATGTGACTGTTGGGTGTTATTTATTTATTTATTTATTTCGCCTTGTATGTTCCGTCCTACGATGTTGTGGGTGGCAAGCCTATTGCAATAACGGGCACAAATTCCTGACTGTGCTGATAATGAATAGAAAAATCCGATATCACTTTGCGCGACCCGGGATTCGAACTTGACACCTCAGCTTTGTAACCGTACCATAATACAAATACGCCACTGAGGCAGTCAATATTTATACATAAATTAAAATCTATAGTCCACATTATTCACCGCTTGTATGTTTATGTATGTATGTACCTTATGTTTTTTTTGTTTGATTGAATTATTCGAAAAATATTTTTATTCTAGTGCTGATTTCCTGCCTTCGTTCGCGAGGTCCGCTACAATTCCTTTATTCAAAATCAAAATCAAAATATTCTTTATAATTTAAGTTCATTTCATTTGGCGATCTAGTGTTGTTACATAGTTTATTAAGTCTTTTATTTATTATTTTTTTTCGAGTTTCTTATTTTTTTATATAAAGCAGCTGTTAAATAAATAATTGTCGAAAGAGACTGACTTCTGTTATACAGGGCTTCCTAGTTCAGGAGTCAGGGTGTTATTATGTTGTAAACATGTTGTAATGAAATAAAGATTTATTATTATTATTATTATTTATTCAAATAGTCTTTCAAAAGATCTTTAGGATTGTTCATTTCTGCTACCACCGCTTCGGAACGTGTTGTAGCTGTGTAGAAGAAGTGGCGCAAGAAACTTCGTCAGCAACACGAACTGTCTTCTTTTTTCTTTTTTTTATATCGCCATTTAAAATTACAATGGTTCATGTCACAGAACACAATAATGTCAGTTTATTTAGTTAATTGTGTTTATTTAGTTAATTGTTTAATTTCTATTTTTACATTTTAATTGTTAATTTTGTGTAGATATTTTATTTCTATTTATATATTTAAGATGTTAGTTTAGTGTACATATTTTCATTGTTGTTTGCTAAATGTCTGTTTTTTTCTTAGATTTTAGTTATAATTTGGCAAAAGAAATATTGACATGGTGAAAATTGGTGCTTAAGGAAAAAAGTGTGGTATATTCGAAGTCGCAACCAAATTCTAGCTATTAATAAAGTTGTATTTTATCTCACGTGTGTATTATTTGACAAATCCAATCCAATCATCAGGTAAAACTTACCCATCAAATAAATCATAGCATGAAAAAAATATCAAAACATTGACCTATTATTATCGGATTTAATTTTTAAAGTCTTGACTGTCAAGTCCTAAAATCCCCTGTTTATACTCAATTGAGATGTAAAGCAAAAATTAAAAATGTTATATTAATGTTAGTCCTATGCCACTGTTGATGATCGATATCGATAAAAAATTTGGTACTAGCGTATCACTATTTTTAGGGGCGGAGCCGCCGCCATGTTTGTGAATCAAAGTGGTACGCGTCACGTGACCTTATGCTTTATCCCCTCTATTCTTTAATCATTGATAGATACGTAGATATTTCCTTGGTCGTATGTTGGTAGCATTGCTGCATTAGGGTTGCCGGTTAACATATTTTCCCCAACTGTATAAAAATTTAATTACATTTTTTGGTCCCAATAACAATATATTTTTAAAGAATGAAAAATTGTGGCGACTATTTTAACACGTTTATCTATAATTCCGAATACGTTTTCACTGCGAATACGAAGTAATTTTACTTATGCGTTATTATACAATAGCATTGCAATATTGAAAATGCTTGGTGGTGAAATGGTAAATGTTTTAGTCCTTATGCTTCGATAGCCGAGCTTCGTTCGTATTCGGTATTGAAAATCGTGGCCGCCATTTTGAAGTTTTTACTTATTGTACCGATTTATCTCAGAATCAGTATCTGAGGGTATCTCGGCACCAATATGCCAAATTCATAGTAAGGTTTAAAAATCTGTGGCCGCCATTTTGAACTTTTTATTTATTGAACCAATTGCTCTCAAAATCAACATCTAACGTTATGTCAACACCAATAAGCCAAGTACATAGACAGATTTAAAAAAACTGGCCGCCATTTTCAACTTTGTAGTCATTTAATAGATTGCTCTCAAAATCAACATCTGAGGGTATCTCGGCAGTCGGCACCAATAAACCAAATTTATAAGTCGATTAAAAAACTGTGGTCGCCATTTTGAACTTTTTATTTTTTTAACCCATTGCTCTCAAAATTGATATCTGAGGGTTTTTCGGTACCAATAAGCCACATTTATAGGTAAAGTATTGTGGCTGCCATTGCTCTCAGAATCAAAATCTAAGGTTCTGTCTCTCTTTTTTTTATTGCTATGAATGACGAGACCAGCAAGCCGTTTGCCTGATGGTAAGCGAGACGACCGCTCATAAACAGTAGCAACATTCCACTGCGCTCGCCATCCTGAGACATAAGATGTTAAGTCTCAATATGTCCAGTAGTTACTCTGGCTACAATGGCCTTCAATCCGAAACACAACAGTGCATTTACGCAGTGTTGTTTCACGGGAGAAATAGACATTGCGGTGGTCCCTACCCAGATGGCCTCTCACATATGTGAGACCTACCACCAGTAAAACTCTCTCTGTCTCCCTCTCCCTCTCTCTCTCTCTTCATAAAAAGCCATATGGATTCCACTGCTGAACATAGGCCTCCCCAAGGATCTTCACATTGACCTGTTGGAAGTGGCCTGCATCCAGCGACTTCCTGAAACCTTAACCAGGTCGACCGTCTACATTGTTAGTTCACTACGATTTAAAATTAAAAATGTATTCTCATAATATTAATTATAATAAAAATATTTTGTAGGTATCCAACAGTCTTCTAAACGACTCCTTCTTATAATATTAACGCTTTGGCGTCTTTTTTTTCGATCTAGGGGTATCCTAAAACAACATTATATAGATTTGGTTGTTAACATATCTCTAACAGATAGATATTGATTTTGAGAGCAATCGGGTTAAAAACAAAAAAGTTCAAAATGGTGGCCAAAATATGCAATTCTGACTATAAATTTATGTTATCCGTACCCAGTGACTGCCAGATATTAATTTGGAGAGCAATCGGGTTGATAACAAAAAGTTCAAAATGGCGGCCAAAATATTCAATTCCATCTATGAATTTATGTTTCCGGTACACGGGGACGGCCGTTAAATATTAAACATATACCTCCTACCAGAAGTCGCGTTGAGGCTCTAAAATTTAAATGGCGGCCAATATTCACAATCCGGATTAAAGTCAGACAGATTTAAAAATTATGTACAATTAAATAAGATCAGAGAATTACAAAATATTTATATTACAAGTCATATTTAGTCACAAACTTAGTAAATTTTAACTCATTATCATATTAAATAAATGGTGGCAATAATTTTATTTTGTCGGTTTAATATAACGTCAAATTGTTTTTTTCATACCGGGTATCTCAAGACTGCTACCGAAAACGAAGCCGGGTGGTAGGTTTAGTGACTACAAACACAATGCAATTAAAAATTTCGCCTAGAAACGCGACAATTTTTTTTTTATGATTTTTTAAATATCGTCATTTTTGGGTGGTAAATCCATAGTTTTTGCTAAAATAATAATTTAAACTCTTTTATACCTTAGAGTATTTATAAATAAAAGGGTATATACTATTATTTTAGGAAAAAATGTATTTACCACCCAAAAATGGGCATAGGAAAAAAATAAAAAAAAAAATTGTCGCTTTTTTTTGCAACTTTTTCTGTTGCATTGTGTCTGAAGTCGCTTAAACTACCACCCGGCTTCGTTTTCGGTAGCAGTCTTGATATACCTTGTATAAAGGAGAAGGGGCAAACATGTATGGACTCCAGCCTATCGACCAATAACGACAAGCGATATGTCAATGGAAAGGTCTTTTCAGATGCTACAACTTTTTCTATGGCAACAAAACCGAAATCGCTGTATTTTAGAATATATAGCTACTTAAAGACTGCAGGAAAATCACGCGAAAGGGCCTCGCCATAGTGAGCAATAACAACAAGCGATGCGTCATTAGAAAGGTCTTCTGAAATACTATAACTTCTTCTACGGCGGCCAGTATCAAATCTCTCCGTGGAAAAATATATCGCTGCATAAAGGTAACGCAAGGATGAAAATATGTATATGGACTCATAGCCTGTTGACCAATAACGACGAGCGATATATCATTCGAAAGCTCTCTTTATTTTCAATAACTTCTTCTTTGCCAAGAAATCCCGATTCGCTGTATGAAAAGAAGTATATCGACATAAAGATATCGCGAGGCCCATATGTATGGACTCAAGCCTCAATTTATTGAAATAACAACTTATTTTAAAACAATGAAAAGTCTTTTATATAGTCACCCAATTTCACTTATTCATTTTAAATACAAGTTAATAAAAAAAACATATAATACTTAAAACGTCAGTCCTTTGGCATGTCACAATCCCGAAAACCAACAATCAAGTGACTATCTATTAAATATTATCATTGATTTAAGAAAACTTACTAATTTACCTACAATCTGTGATGTATGTACATAGTATTTACTACAACTTTCATAATGAAATGTTCTCTATTTTATTAAGAAAAAAATAAAAAACGTTGTGTTTGTTTTCATCCGTCAGTCCGTTGTGTGTTCTTTAAATTTGAAATTCTCGCCAAATATATCGAGTCAAAGTCAAATCCCTGTTTAAAGCTGAAAACATATTGTAGGTTTTTGTCTTACGCATAGAGTAAAGAAGCGGCCATAAATACTAGAGCAACGCGTCTTACAGCGATCTGAACAATAGATTCTTTTGTTGTGTGCACACTGTCGGTCGAAATTCGAGGGCATGACCTTCAAAAACAAAAAACGTCTGAGACCATACAGCGCAACTAACATAAATTGACAAGTGGTGAAATTAGGAACTAGAAATGAAAGTAAAAAATATCTCCAACGCTTTCATTAAAATATTATTTCATAATTTATACAATGTACATTTATACTAGTAGTCCAATAGTAGTAATGATAATAATGTCCAATGTAATTAAATTTGAAGAGAGAAAAAAAATAATGGTTTCTCCGTGCACCACAGCGCTTTTGAGTGATTTGCGATTGTGGACAAACTTGAGTTTACACAACAATAGGTTTTGTAAATATGGCTACCAGCTTTTTAAGCCAAACTAATATAACATTTCTTAAAACTTACAATTAAATTAGAATTTATAATACGTACAAGGTATAATTTTCTTTATTCAATCTGCATACAGATAAAAATTGTTGAATACAATTTGGACATTTCTAATTATTTACATGAGGTGTGGCTGGGAATCTAACTTGACTTAATAGAAATAAACACCGCAGTTCTTTGACCAGTTGTTTGTAAATACTAGACTGGACGTAATTGACAGCCTCCGTGACGCAGTTGGTTAGACGCCCGCCTGTGAAACGAGAGGCCACGGGTTCGATCCCGCACCGAGACAAATGTTTGTGAGGCCCACAAGTATTTGTCTCGGGTCTGGATGTTTGTGAGACCGAAAAGTCTCTCGTAGTTCCCGATACCCACGACACAACACTTAATTGATCTTAATGTGGGGTAAGGACTATGTATGTGACTGTTTATTTATTCATTTAAATGCTTTATATACAAAGTATAAGGCGGACTTAATGCTTGAGGCATTCTCTCCCAGTCAACCTTTGGGTGGTGCAGAGAAATCAAAGTAGGCGCATCTCTAAATAATAATAAAATAAAAATCAGGTGTAAACTAATATCAGATGAATATATTATATAAACATAAATGAATATGATTATAGTCTGTATATTATATAAATACATACATAAATATACAAAATAACATAATATATTTTATACTTATAGATACGTATACTACATAAAACATACTAAGATTATTCTGCCAATTTATCAATTAAATGTTGTCGGACTTTTCGGATTGTTGAATGTATTTATCTTATATATAAAATGAATCGCAAAATGTGTTGGTAACCGCATAATTCAACACGCCTGGACCAATTTGGCTGATTTTGGTCTTGAAATATTCGTGGAAGTCCTGGAAAGGTTTTAGGGGTGAGAAAAATAGGAAAATTTCTGAGGAGATACTAAAAACCTTTTTTTTTTGGGTATCGTTCAAGCGTGATGCGTCCAGCCAGTATAGGATGATCTTTGTTTATTTGACGGAGACGTAAAAGATGGTCCAGCTTCAACTACCACCCAACGTAAAATGATCTATCTTTCCATTGTCTTTCATTGACGGCTGACGAAATAGAACAAAATTCAAAAATGTGTACATCGTGTATATAATATTATCTAGATACGGCGTCTTGCGCATAATTTTGTTAAATGTAAATTAAAACGATGTCCGTATCTAACAAAATCGCCCATTGTTTTTTGAGATTATTGCAACAGTTTTAAACAAGGTATACTCTATCGAAGCGTTTTGCCGGAGTACACCAAAATATATCTAATTATAATTTTTCATTTTCATAAACGACATTGTTTTTTGAATTGATACTTTTAGATGCGCTGGGGGACATATTTAAATTTCGCAATTAGTATTGTTTTCAGACTCAAGAATAAAAAAATATTGATACGTTGATGCCGTATCTAGACATTATAATGAAACGATATGCAGTATAATATTTTTAAATATTTGTTCTATTACTTACGTCACCTGGTAAGGCAGTATGAAGGTTTTATTAATTTGTATATGGTAACGTACTAGACGCGACTGCCAACAAGTTAACGATGGTCACGGGTTCAAATCCCAGGGCACACCTCTGACTTTTCAGATTAATTTCTACGTGAAATAAAATCCGCCAATCCGCACTAAGCCAGCAGGGTGGACTATAATATCTTCTTCTATAATATAAAAATGAATCGCAAAATGTGTTGGTAAGCGCATAACTCAACAACGCCTGGACCAATTTGGCCAATTCTTTTTTTAAATGGTTATTATTACTTTATTACTAACAAAAAGTAATGGCGTGCAATATTATTAGGAAAAACAGCATTTTGGTGCTGAAATAAGGGACGGAATATTGGATGGACAATAAAAAACGCTAAAGTTTTTAATGTCAAAATTTCATAAGGCAATCTTTATATGTACATGTATATGGAGAGACGGAATATAATAGAGTGGAAGGTACGGGAGAGGGCTGGGATAGCCATAGATGTAGTATAGAACATAGATCGGCAATGTGTCATTTTGAGCGCGACCAAAACTGATTTACGGTTGTGTGCGTGAAGTTTACATGTGTGCTTGACATATAGTGGTGTACCATGCACTTTCGATACTATCATATCGATATCGATATAGCTGTCGGCCTGTAGTTATGAAATAAAATGTTATGGATATATGCGACATTTTATTATATATTAACAGAAACTTATTGATGTGTTTATTTCAATACAGATTGATAAACACACAAATAAATAAAGATAATTGTCATATTATTTGAAAACATTTTGTTTGAGATGTTTTGTATGGGTCTTTATGTTCACCTGAACAAAATTTTTTTTTCATTGTGATGTATACATAATACCTACACCTAACTAAACTGAGAAAAAAAAATTTTTAAAATAAAACCATAATTTACAAAGTATTAGCGGTTTCGGTTATTTTTTCAATTTTAATTTCTTGTCGCGAAGTTTCGATTACTTTACAGCATTCGTAGTCACAGCGTGGACTCAGTCTGCAACAAAATCCGTGATTATTAGTTTTTTTTCAATGAGTAACATTCGCGTAAGTCTAAGAAACACATTTTTACTGTATATGTACTAGAGTTAAAAAAATATGCTTATTTAAGTCAATTAATTGACTTGTAACACATTGGGAAGTGTGGACGCCTGCTAGGTCGCGTTGGAGGTGTACGGAGGAGCTTGTAGGAAGTCGTTGGATGCAGGCAGCTTACAACAAACTGATGTAGACATTCTTGTGGAAGGCCTATGTTCATTAGTCGCTTTCCTGTGGCTGAAGAAAGAGACAGTTTAATAAATTATGAAGCTTTTTTCGATCACGTCACCTAAATTAATATTTTCCCTATGAGAATTATAAATTTTAAACCTATACCTAATGTTTTGATAAATGAATAATGTTGCTTCAAGGTTTGGACGATGATACTGTGCATAGAAGTATCGCATATTTTATAATAATATCTAATATGTTCTTGTTTTACTATTATAAATTGACAGCCTCTTGGCAGAGATTGAAACAGGTTCTTGATTCATAAATCACACACTGAAGTGTTATAATAATTATTCCACAATTATAAATAAATGAGTAAAAGTAAAGTAATAAGTAATATTGTAGAATGAATACTATAATAATGGCCGGGATAACGCCAGGTAGAAGAAGAAGAAGAATAATGCACACTATCACAACATACTATAGCTCCATAAAAATGTAAGGAACATGTGTTGTCATCGACTATTTCATCGACAACCTTTTATTGATCGAACCTGTCCCTAGCAAATTTTGGTTTGAAATTATTGTTAATTCACGTATTTGATATTATTTTTATACACAATGGATGCTTTCAGCGTATTTATATAATGAAATACTATATTCTTTCTACCGATATGTATGCACGGATTTCCATTTAATTCTATAATATCGTCACAAAATAGTATTGTGCAAAAGTGGCCGGGTACCTGTGAAAACTTTAATTATTTCGGATTTTTACGCCTGCATGAACCACACCTTGGCACTGCACAATGCACTATTATAAACTACGTTTAATAAATATAACCAAGTACTGTAAAATTAAATAAATTATGAAATTAAGCGAATTTTGTTTGCTCGCTTAGTTTGACATATTTTGACTCTGGGTCACTGCAGGCTACACCTGTGTAAACGTATGGTCGCATCATGCATCTCACTTTAACATATGAGTTAAATTATTCTATCTCTTTCACATTGCCGATCTATGTTTTATACTAAATCTATGGGGATAGCTGACAAATTTGATAGGATGAAATGTAAATGCACGTTATAAGATCAATCAATCAATCAATGAAAGACAATGGAAAGATAGATCATTTTACGTTGGGTGGTAGTTGAAGCTGGACCATCTTTTACGTCTCCCGTCAAATAAACAAAGATCATCCTATACTGGCTGGACGCATCACGCTTGAACGATACCCAAAAAAAATTATTTTTAGTATCTCCCTCAGAAATTTTCCTATTTTTCTCACCCCTAAAACCTTTCCAGGACTTCCACGAATATTTCAAGACCAAAATCAGCCAAATTGGTCCAGGCGTTGTTGAATTATGCGGTTACCAACACATTTTGCGATTCATTTTTATATATAAGATAAATACATTCAACAATCCGAAAAGTCCGACAACATTTAATTGATAAATTGGCAGAATAATCTTAGTATGTTTTATGTAGTATACGTATCTATAAGTATAAAATATATTATGTTATTTTGTATATTTATGTATGTATTTATATAATATACAGACTATAATCATATTCATTTATGTTTATATAATATATTCATCTGATATTAGTTTACACCTGATTTTATTTTATTATTATTTAGAGATGCGCCTACTTTGATTTCTCTGCACCACCCAAAGGTTGACTGGGAGAGAATGCCTCAAGCATTAAGTCCGCCTTTATACTTTGTATATAAAGCATTTAAATGAATAAATAAACAGTCACATACATAGTCCTTACCCCACATTAAGATCAATTAAGTGTTGTGTCGTGGGTATCGGGAACTACGAGAGACTTTTCGGTCTCACAAACATCCAGACCCGAGACAAATACTTGTGGGCCTCACAAACATTTGTCTCGGTGCGGGGATCGAACCCGTGGCCTCTCGTTTCACAGGCGGCGTCTAACCAACTGCGTCACGGAGGCTGTCAATTACGTCCAGTCTAGTATTTACAAACAACTGGTCAAAAGAACTGCGGTGTTTATTTCTATTAAGTCAAGTTAGATTCCCAGCCACACCTCATGTAAATAATTAGAAATGTCCAAATTGTATTCAACAATTTTTATCTGTATGCAGATTGAATAAAGAAAATTATACCTTGTACGTATTATAAATTCTAATTTAATTGTAAGTTTTAAGAAATGTTATATAGTTTGGCTTAAAAAGCTGGTAGCCATATTTACAAAACCTATTGTTGTGTAAACTCAAGTTTGTCCACAATCGCAAATCACTCAAAAGCGCTGTGGTGCACGGAGAAACCATTATTTTTTTCTCTCTTAAAGGACAATGCCAGATTCAGGCTTAAAATACTTTTTTATTTTAAATACCGCGGACAAGCTAAATAAATACGTAACGATTATATTAAATTGCTTCCATTTATTTCAATGTACTAATTGCATTGTGGGAACTTTACAATAAACAAATAATATTTTAATTATGAATTCACATTACCGACTTCCGATGTATCTTTAAAACTAGTGTGGGTAAGATAAATTCAAGAAACTACGAATGAATCGATACTCGTTATCGATTTGGTTGCAAAAATGGCTATTTATGCAATAATCCAGTTAATAATTTATTATATCCAGTAAAGAATACTACTGTTTCATATATACAAATTATTAATGGTTCTTTAAGCCGGCATGGCATATATATTTTTATACGATTAAACATTGTGCTACTATCGATCATAATCGATTACTAGTTTAAAGTTTTCGACATTTGCCAAATGTCAAGTGCTTGCGTAGTTCTAGTTTCAGTTGACGCCTGTGGACTTTATTATAAAAAATAAACGCGCGGTAACAGAAAACAGTGAATTTAAAAGTTTTACGTTAAGCATTTGCTACTTCTACGCTGTTTTTACCACCTTAATACCATAAGGATTAAGGGCCTTTGATTTGGATCTTTTTAGAAAAATGTTAACATTATATATTTAATTAATTGGTTAATTGTATATTTATTGCTATAATGTTTTTTTTTCTAAATAAAGAAAATAAAATAAACTTTAAATTCAATATAAGAATTTATAGGCTCTATCAGGCGTATATAGATATAGGTAGAAATTTCTGAAGTGTCGCATCTGCAACATTGCCGACTTTATCTATACTTCACTGTCATATTGAAATGAGCACAATTTTTCTTCTACGTGTCCGCTCCAGTTGTAATACCTCAATTGGTAACTACGCTATAACAGGTGGTCATAAATATACATAGCATAGTTCATATATTCATCCTATAAATATAAAAACATTAAGTAAAACTTATTCAATATGAAAAATATTGAGTATCTACTAATGTCTGAAAAATCGGGTGGTTTTTTTCTATTTTTATATCTTTATGTACCTATCTACCCGCCATGTTTTGCACTTATAAACAGGATAATTTGTATGAACGGATATGGTTTGATCGTGTTGTATACATACACGTCTCAATCGAGTGCAGACCCACGCTCAATATTATATGACTAACGGTAAACGAAATTACATAACCTCAAAAGTAAACACAATTTTGAAAATAACTTTTTTTTTTAACAGTTCCCAGTAAAAAATAGTAACACACAAAAGTTTCTAATACTATGTTTTGCAAATCGAAATACTTTGCAGCTTTGTCCGTGAATATTTTACATCAAGCCGAAGTCTCTATGAAAATCTGGCATCCTTCTTTAACTACATTGGACATTATTATCATTACTACTATTGGACTACTAGTATAAATGTACATTGTATAAATTATGAAAGAATATTTTTAATGAAAGCGTTGAAGATATTTTTACTTTCATTTCTAGTTCCTAATTTCACCACTTGTCAATTTATGTTAGTTGCGCTGTATGTCTCAGACTTTTTTGTTTTTGAAGGTCATGCCCTCGAATTTCGACCGACAGTGTGCACACAACAAAAGAATCTATTGTTCAGATCGCTGTAAGACGCGTTGCTCTAGTATTTATGGCTGCTTCTTTACTCTATGCGTAAGACAAAAACCTACAATATGTTTTCAGCTTTACAGCGATCTGAACAATAGATTAAGCCAGTGCAATGCAATATACATTTATTTAAACACCTATGACAAAAGATGTCATTTTTGAAATATACAAATTTTAAACATATGCATTGATTAAACTAAAATAAAATCGTGGGGCACGTCCACTTTAAATGAATTTTGGATGACCTTGGGATTAACTGTATCATATTCATTGAATAATGAAATGATAACTTTAAGATAATCTTTGATAGTTTAAGGGTAGAGAAGATTTTACAAGGCAAAAACCCGTCAATGGCTCATGCAAATGAATTCATATTTTGGTTTCAGTTTGTGATTGATATACTTTCGTTCGTCTCCCCTATTCATGGACGACACTTGCTACATACCACTAGGTGGGTGAAGTCACATGCCATGTCTTTCGATTGTAAATATTGGACGTGCCCCACGATTTTATTTTAGTTTAATCAATGCATATGTTTAAAATTTGTATATTTCAAAAATGACATCTTTTGTCATAGGTGTTTACATAAATGTATATTGCATTTTTAGGAATTTATGTGACCATAGATATTTCCAGAAAGTGAGTAGGTTACGAGTTACTTTATTTTGAAAATTTAACAATGTATACGTATTGGTACACATGACTGTATCCATGAAATTATTTTTAGCTTTTAGTACATTTATCTGCAATATAAAACCGTTTAAATTATTTTTTTTTTTAACTTTTTTTCTAGTTTTAATTTTATTTCTCATTCTATTCAATTCGTTGAGTGCCTCATTATTGCAAGGTTTCTTGCCTGTTAGTTTATTGCAGACAAACTCTTCAATACGTAATCCCTCCAAAGATCTCACTCTACTAAGAGCAACGTAGGCTTGGCCTTCCTCAAATAGTTTAGCGCCTAAGTATACGACGGCGTGATCCACAGTGTTGCCCTGCATTTTATGCACCGTGGAAGCCCATGACAATAATAAGGGCAACATTCGTCTTTCAGCCGTCCCGTAATTAAATTTGGCTGGAAACTGTATAGTACCAGAGATGACGACCAAAACCATACATCATAGCTATACGGTCAAAACTGTATAAAATCGTTAGATTATATGATTCTGCACCCGACTAGGTAGGTAATAACGGTCAAAAGTGTAGCAATTGCATGTGAGGCTATTTCTGCTGTGTCCAAAAAAAGGCAATCGGTATCACAGCAATACGTCTGATTTTGGAAATGTACATAGATTTTATAATTTTATGACGAATAAGTTGGTTTCAGACATTTTGCGCGTAGTATATAGCTGAAGCGAATTTTTGAATATGTCAACAAATTTAGCCGATCTGTATTATAGCAATCCGAATGAATTTTTTTCAACCATTCCTATATTTGGCAGGATTACAAAAAAAACTGTTTTCAGACATTTTAGATGTCGCATGTACTCCCAAAGAGAAAAGAACGTTTTGGAGTCGCTAGGGCCGATGCCTAAGCGCTTCTTATGCTCCTGCTGCGGTGGGAATGGTTTTTTGCATGTTACGCTCCTGCCACTCTCTTAGTATATATAGTCACTCACCAGCTGTCCTAACCATTGAAATGATGCTCAATTAAGGTGACAGCAAACTATAAGTTGCTCAGACGGACGTGGGTGTGTCGCTGGTTGTCCGAGGGCTCGTGGACGTTTTTTTTTCTTTTATTCCCAATGACAAGGCACGGCTTGCTCATCTGCCATTGACGGAGTTTTAAGGGTTGGAAGAGTGGGTTTTTAGGAATTCAAAATAATCAATTATAATAGACGTTTTTATAGCATAGAGACGTTGTCCACGCTCTATTTTAGCAAGACAAAAGCAAGGTAATTGCTCGACTTGCAATCAGTCACGCTTCAACACGGTCAGTATCGAAAAGTTGTCTGATAAAGGAGGTGGTACACTGAATTCTTCTGATATAATTTATTTTATGTCTGGATAATTCATTTCATCAAGTTCAATAATTTTCAGACAGATTGCTATGATACCGATCGGTAAAATTCCTTAACATATTTAGAATGGTCTCAAAATTTGATGCATCCAAATTTCCTTCTGAAAATATATTTTTTTCTATTAACTAATCATAATTTACCCGTAAAGAACATTTTCAGACGGATTGCTATCATCATTTTTTTGTGTCTCATTTTTAATTTTTCTAAATATCTTTTGGGTTTGCGCTACACTACTAACTTCTGGAAATATGTTTTCGGTATCTTAGAGCTTTTATATAACTACAGTCAGAAAATCAGACAGATTGCTATGATACAGCCCGGTAAAATTTGTTGACATTTTTGAAAATTAAGTTCGGTCAAACGCTACGCGAATGATGGCTGAAATTGGTATTTTCGAGTTCGAAATAATCAAATCTATCAATTTGATGTGGTTGTGGCCGTATTGCTATGAGACAAAAATTTTGGTTGTCATCTCTCGTACTAGTATGGCTTTCGGGTGTATAAGATGTACGCTGTCTCTTGCAAAGTCGATTCGAACCGAAGGTACGTCTGTTGCGTACATCTGAGTTCGACGAAATTGGGGCCAAACGATTTCGTTGATATATCCTATAGCGCCATAAAACATGACTTTTGCTCCCACAAATATTTCTAATTCTGCTGGTAAGCCCCCAGTCTTATTGATATCAGCTGGTATTATAGTAGCTATATCCACATTGTCAGCATTTCGGGCAGCGTGTACTAGCTGGTCCTGTGCTTTTATTTTATAAATACGAACACCTTTGTTTCTTAACAAATTCAAAACGGCAGAATTGTGGTCGTTGACTTGTTGGTTTGTATACATATAATTATATTGGTATATATTATATTGGTCGGCGCGCTTTTACCTTATACCTTAACTTGGGAGGTGTACCCTAGAGACGTATCATTTTAGCCACCCTAACGCCACACAGTCTTCGACAGGATACCAGATCTTGACTTGGGTTGGAGATTCATATTGTAATTTGGTATAGTATACTGTATTATACTTATCAAGCCCTTTATTTTGATACCCATATTGGTGGGATTGAAAAAAACTAAGTTGTCCGCCATCTTGTAGCGGCGGCCATCTTGGATTCACAATATATGAATATGGATAATTATATTGTCACCAGAATCAAAGGCGTATACCAAATTTTAGATCAATCGGTTAACGGGAAGAGGGTTAAATTTCAATTACTAAATTTGACCCAAACAAACAAACGGGGTGAGCTAAATAAAACGGTTTAAAAATCAACATTCCCAAAATAAAATTAGGTACACTCTGCAAAAAAATCAGCTTTTGACAGGTTTTTTCCCTTCAGTCTGTTCCGTTGCTGGTAAAGAAGATGCTGTCTTTAGAAAAAAATCTTTCTGAAGCTGAGGATCCTGCTGTATAACACAAATATTACAAAGCAATTTTCTTTAATTTGGGTACGTGGATCCTAGTGAAAATAGTTCAACTTGATTTGGAACGTAGTTTTGGAACGTAGTTCCTTATCGCGCGGTGTGAAAGGGGGCTATGCTCCATCGGTTTAGGTACTTAACTAAATGTAAACAAACCAGAACACGTGACGCATGGTTGTTCAACATTTTATTGCAATGTCCAATTTACGAATATTTTCTTAGTCAACCAAGTAACAAGTATTACAACAATTAACAGCAGCTTATAACAAATAATAACTAAAACAGAGTAAAGAACAACGATGAACACTTCCAAACACTTCACCAGTTCACGAAAACAGTAAGTACATTAAAGCTCAAAACACATTATAGGTTTTCGTCTTACGCATAGAGTAAAGGAGCGGTAGTACGGGGCCAACTGACCAATCAGGTTGGCGATTCACGTATTTTATTAAGTTCAGCTGCAGTGCAGTTGCGGTTAAGTTTCGATCAAAACAGCCCTTTTCGTATTCTCGTATTTTGACAACCGCTGTCAAATACGCTCGCGACAAGTTCGCGTCACGCAAACGTTTAGCGTATTCTACTGCTACGCGGGTATATGTCAATCTCAAACAAATTTCATACGTCTGACGTACAGTTGACGCGCAGCTCACGCGCAGTTCACGCGCAGTTCACGCGCAGCTAAACACTTACAAGAATACCATTTTGTACCAAAGCGTAAACTTAATTGTAACCGCACCGCAACCTTGATCGGCGCGTCAAAAAGTTACGTGAATCGTCACTACAGGACAATGGAACGTACAGGTTCTTTCTATGTAGTGTGTGGGCGTATGACCTATAGCGCAATGAATAATATGTGGCTACCATAGATAAATATGATGATGCTTAGTTATCGACCTAACGCATTATGTTTCATTTAAATGGTCCGCATTACGGTGAAGTCGTACTTCTAGATTTTGTAGCATAATATTTCTTGTAACTTTTATGAAAATGTTTTGGATGTCTGACTGTTTGGGTCTTTTTTATAGACAGATTTCATTATGTAAAATTAGATATTAATTTAGATAATTTCATTATGATCTTACATAATTTAATTGTTTCCAAGCTCACACATTCATAATTATAATTGTTATAATAAATTGAACATGCAATGTACTTTTAAATTTACGTAAACATTTTTTGTCTTCAATTAATTGGAAATGAGAAATGGCAATGTTAAATAACCTTTTTTTATGGTTTGTTTACATTTATTTAAGTACCTAAACCGATTGAGTATAGACGGAAAAAAATTCTCACGAAAAGTTGTAACGACACTTTGAAGCATTTGACAATTGTTTTTAATTCTTTATTTGAAATGATGTCATACATTTTATTAAATCTAATAGAGACAATAAAATATCCAAATAGATATTAATATGTTAAAGGCTATAGTAAAAACTAAGAATACGCTGAAGCCCAAAATTAAGTGGGAAACGTTGCGACAATTTCTAATTTTCATCAAATGTCATAAATCAAATTGGTACAAAAGAAACATAAATTGCATAAATATGTGAAAAAAAAACATAATGATGGTGATACCCAAATTATTCTTTGATGGTGACATATAATTAAAATTACATAATAAAACCGTAATACATTGATTTTCGATCCTCCTTAATAAATTTATTATTTTTTACAATTTTAGTTTGTTACCCTGCTCTCAATCATCAACCCTAGATTTGACTATGTATATTTTACCAATTTAATCCATTTATTTCTTCCACACACATAATACAACAAAATAACAAAAAATGGTTGCCTGTAAAGTCGGTTTTACGGGCGAAGATTTTACGTGACAACGTCTTTTTCTCGGTAGACATATTTATTGATATGAATATAATTAAATTGCACAATAGGAACAAGGAATTGAATGAAAATAAGAATTGCACAAATTTAACTATAGAAATATATTTGTTTACTAAAACATTGTACATGTAATGACGAATCTAAGCACTCCATATTTTCACTACAGACACAGCTGACGATACTTTAACCACACGTGTGAACTTGTATTGTGACGCTTTCCTTGTTTTTCCAACGCCAAGAACGTTCGAGAAAGACAAAGACAGAGACACAAGCATGCGCCGATTCAATGCGCCTAATTCTCTAGTGCTGCGCGCGCACCGTTACGTTACCGTGCGTTACACTTTTTCATAAGTGACTCCCAGCCGCAACCTAATTTTAGACGTTGTCACGTCCAAAATCGTATTTTGCCTGCTCTCGATTGTCGAGCTCGTCAAGACGATTCCTCTGACTCCAAACACGGGGGGTTTACTTTAAGAAATGACGGAGTTATGCCTGGACAAATATTTTAGGGGAGAGAGGGAGGAATTTGGGGATTTGGTTGGGGCCATCTGTAGAGCTCACCGAGCCGGTTCCAAAGATACCAAACTCGGTGGGTCTACGATCTATATTGGCCGAGATAGGATTGGGGGGGGGGTGAGGTAAATTTTCGGGGTGGGGGTAAGGGAGGGGGGGAGGAAGGTTTCGTGGGGAGGCTAACTTAAATTAATTTTTTGGAGGTAAAATATTTTTTTTGGGGGCGTAATTTTTTGCGTAATTTGGGATTTCTGGCGGGGTCAATTTGTAGCCCTCACCAAGAACGGTTCCGAGGATACCAAACTCGGTGGGTCTACGACCTATGTTGGCCGAGATAGGATTGGGGGGGGTGAGGTAAATTTTCGGGGTGGGGGCAGGGGAGGGGGGGGGTAGGTTTCGTGGGAGGCTAATAGGCACTATTTCGGAATAAGGTGGGGGGGGAAGGCAGGGGGGGGGCTATGGGACAATTTTTGAAAAAGTGGGTGAAACTGAAAAATAATTCTCTAGTGCTGCGCGCGCACCGTTACGTTACCGGGCGTTACACTTTTTCATAGTGACTCCCAGCCGCAACCTAATTTAAGACGTTGTCACGTCAATATAAGTAAGTTAAGAATAAGATAACAGTTAACAGTTATTTGCCAATTATTATTAAAATTGAGTCTACTGATTAAGTTTATATTACATAATATTTGTTATTTTACAAAAAAAGCCGTTATAGGTGTACCAGAATCTCATGGCATAAAATAAAAAAAAACATAATCATTTTTATGTGGCAATACCATGTCGGTCAACAGCTGATTCAAAACTTGAGTTATGTCATTCGATGTGATATTTTAAGATTTCTGTACTTTCTTAGCGAAAATATACAAATTAGTTCTACGATCATAAGTGCGACACATTGTTTACAACGTTTATCGCCAGATCCGTGAATAATTTGGTTGAATTTAAACAAAATCGTCGATTTTAAAATCGATGTCATTTAACAAATAAGTCGGAGTGAATAGTTTGATACTTCATTTTTTGGTTAGTGCTAGATATGTACATGTGTTTTATCGTATATACTTTGATATCATTTTTGATACTAAACAGTAATGCATTAAAAAACTATTTACAGGACTTTCCAGAGATTTTAGATAAGGAACGGTTTGTTAGGAATCCTTTATCTTCATCGTCTTCACCAGAAGATGCACAGGAAGAGTATTTAGAAGTAAGCTCTGACTAAAGTGTTAATGAAATAAAGACGACTGAAAATAAAATTATACGTTTTTATTTTACAATCTTGCATCTTCGTTATAACATTTTGCAATCTAATAATTATTTAAATAAAACCGGCTCATAATCAAACTACTTACAATTTAGAAATTGAAAGGTGTTTGATTAAGTGAGAACTAATAAGAAGAGAGAATTGAAACAAAACTGGTGGCTCGGTACCACCCTTAATATCTACGTTTTTGAAGTACCAGCGGTCCCTCTATATTATAATACTCGTAAGGTACGTATGTATTTTATAATTTAGAACTGAAAAATATCTTATTTACCTATTCTAATTGGCTATTAATCTAAAAGTACAATTTTGAAGTCATTTTAATGTTTAAATAACCTATATGTTTATACTTAAAACATGATGTACTTTATTTTCCAAAGTTTTACTAAACAAATCATGTTAATTTGAAATAATAATTAATTACAATTATTGATAGTATCAAAATATGTTCATCCAGTTACCCCAGTGTTGCGATGCGTAAACTCAAACTTCCCAAAATGCCATGAGATTCTGGTAGACCTATAACCACAAAGTGTCGTAATTAATTTTGAAGATGGTTGTCCTGCGTGAAGTCGTAGCGCACCGCGAAGGCACAGGATTCGCGGAAGTTGCAGGCCACGCGCCCCTATTGGTCAGACTCGCGATAACGTGACGCAGCGCTCACGTAATTGGAGGAATAGCCGCGCAGCGCTGCACTGCTAGAGTATTCTAAAGATGTATCTCGAAAGCTTAGCAGATACAACAAAAAATTCCCTCATTTTAGCCGGTGATTTTAACATCAACTTCAGTAATGAAAAATCAAAACCATTGCTACAGTTTCTAGAGGAATAATTTGATTTAAGAATTAACAATAATCCAGCAGAATCAACAACAAAAATGTAATACTGCCATTGATGCAGTTTCAAGACATTAAATAAAATAGAATCCCAAACATATGTTTCCTACTTCAGTTACAAGCCAATTATTACTAAAATTGAGCCTACTGATTAAATTTATATCACATTATATATGTTAATAATAAAAAAAAATATTATTATAACTAAAAAAAAATATTACAATTCCTTCACTAATTAATCGAAAGGAACTTCGTTCCATCCCGGTGTCCCTTGACACCACTCAACTTTTTTTATCCATCAGTCCCTACCTAGCATATTTAACGTTAGATAGCGCTCATGGGTATTGACTTTTCGATATTTTATTCCCATAACATCGTTGTATATCGCATCCTGAATACCAAAAACATGCCTGACTCATGGCGGTTGAGTGTGATAACTCCCGTGTACAAGGGTAAAGGCTGTGTTCAGGAATGCGGTAATTATCGTGGCATTAAGGTCATGAGTCATACCATGAAGCTCTTCGAACGCGTCATCGAGTCCAGGCTCCGCCAGAGTGTACTGTCTCTGAGTGTCAATACGGCTTCCGTCCTGGCAGTGGCACTACCGACCCGATATTTGCACTCAGGATGCTTGGCGAGGCATACAGGGCGAAGAAGACGCCACTGCACGTGGCTTTCTTGGACCTGCAGAAGGCCTTCAACTGTGTGCCGCGACAGGCAATCTGGTGGGCGATGAGGGTGAAAGGGATACCGGAAGCCTATGTGGACATTATCAGAGACATGTACCTCGGATCTGAGTCCTTCGTTCGGACCGCCGTTGGCGATACGAATCCTTTCCCGATGGATGTCGATGTGCACCAAGGCTCGGCGCTGAGTCCATTCCTCTTCAGTGTTGTGCTCGACGCCATTACGTCTCACATCCAGGACCCTTGTTGTTGATGTATTATACAGGCGCCCTGGTTGTTGATGTATGCCGATGACATTGCACTGGTGGAGGAGGACCGGTGACTTTTGGAGCGAAAGGTCAACCAGTGGAAGGAGACGCTCGAGAGTGGTGGTCTGAAGTTAAATGTGGCGAAGACCGATTAAATGGCTTGCGGGAGTACGGACCACCAAAGCATCGAGATAGGGAACGAACTTGCCGTGAAGACGGACAAGTTCAAGTACCTTGGGTCCGTACTGCATGAGTCCGTGACATCGACCTTGACGTCAAAGCCCGTATAAGCGCTGCTTGGTCTATGTGGAGAGAGGTCTCGGGCATACTTTGCGACCGCAGGATGCCGATGAGGCTCAAGGATCTCATCTATAAAAGCATTGTGCGGCCGGTGCTCCTGTATGGTTCTGAGGCGTGGCCTGCCCTCCAGCGGCACGTCCAGGAGATCCACGTCGCGGAGATGAAGATGCTGCGGTGGATGTGCAACGTTACGCGTTTGGACAAAATCCGTAACGAGCACATCCGTGGCAGTCTTGGTGTCCGCAATGTGGCAAATATCGATGTTACTCATTATCGATGAATATCGATCATCCCTAATTAGTATTTACCGTATTTATATTTTATTATACCTTAGAGTAATTACCTCTAGAGAGATTCACGCTGTAACCGCATATGAGACATCAATAGCTATATCTAGCAACACAAGAAAATAAGCGCCATATTGTGGCCTTGATTTAAAATAGACCCTATTTCAATGATATTAGGTTGCTTTATTGCTTGAACGACGTCGCTTTGTCTGGCGAAATTCTTTTTTCGCCCAACAACTAAACGCGGCACGTCACATGAAATAGAACATTATTTTGCATCTCATTCTGACATAAATAAATTCGTATCGGTGTGTCTCATTTTTGCGATGTACAGTACATTAATTCGGCTCTCTCTAGAGGTAATTACTCTAAGTATTATACAGTTCATTGTGTTGATTGTGTCAAATCGATTGATCGTGTATTCGTGATTCAACTTCTGGTACAACCCTAGATAAAAGTGATTTGGATTATGAAGGTGATAGGGACACGTCAATAAATTATTTGATTTGAAAACCAAATCAAATCAGTTTCCAAGTTTGGAAGAGGATTGTTAGTACCTATATTCTTATATGAATTCGCCGTAATTATTTTAGAATACTGACAATGGTAAGTCGTTTCCGATATTAATTCCTATTAAAGCAGTAAAGATTCCATTAAAAACACGAATAAAATAGTATTTATTAATAGAAAATGAGGTATATCCTTTCTCGTAACCGTGTTAACATTTTCCCTTAATTCACTGCATTTTAATTATTGCCCAAGAAATTATCGATAGATCAGTAATGTATTAATGGACCAACTAAATCTTCTACTGCAATATAAGCACTAAAATATCTTCACTTTGTCGGATTTAAGCGTTGACTAGATAATTTCTTAAGTTACGTTTTTTTGTGATCGATTTTTCCCTCTTATCGGATAACTTGAAATAATTATGATTGTCAATTGATAAAATTTGATTAAATGGTTGGTTTTTGCTCAGGCTAAGATGAGGCTGCTTATAAGTTTCCTGTTTTTCGCGGTTATCCTCCATTGCTCATATGCTCCACCAGTATCACCAGATAAAAACAATGAACATGACAGTGAAGTTAAGGATGACTTGGTAAGTACCTTAGATATTTTTGTACTGTATGGTGCAATATACCCGTTTTGTGTTATCTGGAGTAATAATTTTAATGTCATATTTTAATTTTATACACTTTCTCTTGTTTGCGAAATTCTTTGCTTTGGCATTATATTTTCTCAAAAAAACAAACATTTTGGTATATAAATGTGTGTGGTGACACCAAGTGCTATTCTATTTTATTGTTCTGCTGTTGCTAATGAAGCTTCTGTGAGATGAAAATAAGAGACTTGTTTGTATACATACATATTTATCACTATGAACAGACCCTTGGAAAGATTAGAAAAAATTAATTGATATTAATGTAATAATCGGTTTATGTGTCACTAATTGACAAAAAATTGAGGGTAGATTTTCCTGTTAAATATTTATATGGGAAATAGTAACTCAATATAATAGTGTCTTATTTCCTTCAATATTTTAAATTTATATGAACACTAGCGGTCCGGCCCAGCTTTGCCCGGGTCCAAATAGATTTCTGTACAATAATATGTACATATTATACATACCTTAGATTATATACTCGTCTAGATGACACATCACACATCACCGCGCGGCTCAAATAAAGTCTACCAAATTGGTAGACTCGCTTCTCACGTACGTCAGTGTCATTTGAACTACATATGGCTAACGTGCTCCCGAAAAATAATTAATTATGCCGGTTAGTGCTGTCGAATTGTATCGCAATTGTGTGGGAAAACTGTATAATAAAACCAATATCACTTTCTATCGGTAACATTATTGTTAAACCACTATTATTTGAAGAGAACATGAACTTTTAATTCATTATTTTGAAGATGAGTTTCATTGGCCAGTGTTGTCAATTTATTACTAGGAAGATTTGTTGAAACTATGGGAGAAACTATAAAACACAAATATCATTACATAATATTTTGATCAGAATAACAACAAGAAGAATGGCATTATTTATTTAATGAGTAAATAATGCTTACCTCTTACTTTACTGGTGGTAGGTCTCTCATATGTGAGAGGCCATCTGGGTAGGTACCACCGCAATGTCTATTTCTCCCGTGAAACAACACTGCGTAAGTGCACTGTTGTGTTTCGGATTGAAGGACATTGTAGCCAGAGTAACTACTGGACATATTGAGACTTAACATCTTATGTCTCAGGATTGCGAGCGCAGTGGAATTTTGCTACTGTTTATGAGCGGTCGTATCGCTTACCATCAGGCGAACGGCTTGCTCGTCTCGTCATTCACTGCAATAAAAAAAAAAAAAAAGCCTACACAATATTAATGAAACCCACAACGACATGTACTTCATAGTAATTTTATTAATTCTTTGCCTTGCATGTGTATTACCATTCAAAATTTCACAAACGGGGTACTGCTATTGTCATCTTTGAAGGTCAAGGTATTCAAGGTCCTAATAATATTTTTAGACTTCCTACGGAGTCCGTACTAGCAAATTGCTGGAGAGACATTACACAGCGGAAACGAAAAGAAGACCATTCGTAGCCTCACATGACTTCAGTTGTGTGTTCCGAACATTTTACTTATGATGATTTATATTTTACATAAATACAGAAATCAGATAACAGCCCAGGCAATAAATCCAAAGAGTTAATTCTATTTGGAAACAAACACTAGGAGATGGGTTTAGATCTAGACGAGTATATAATCTAAGTATACATACATATAAACCTTTCTCTTAAATCACTCTATCTATTAAAAATACCGCATCAAAATCCGTTGCATAGTTTAAACATTTAAGCATACAAAGGGACACAGGCACATAGGGACAGAGAAAGCGACTTTATTTTATACTATGTAGCGACAATTATAAACTATCATAGATTATTGACTTATAAAGTTTATTTTTTCCAATGTACACCTTTATTGCAGTGCTACATATAACAGTTAACCACTTTTGAAGCTTAAGGCTCAGTTGCACCAAGTAACTTTGCCAATACCTTTGCCTATGAAAATGTCATCGCCATACATTTGAGATGTATTTGACCTTGCGAATGTATGGAATTGACAGTTTCAGGGCAAAGGTATTGGCAAAGTTAGTTTGTGCAATTGAGCCTAAGAATAGTATCTTAATCCCATTTGGTGGGTGATAGATACACAATAATTTCCTGAAAATGCAATTATCTATGGACAACACAGTTAACATATTTATTTGGTGAAGATATTTAATTAACAATTATGATGCCTTGACCATGTTTTGCAGAAGCAATCTACCCATCAAGTGATGATTAACCTGTGCAGACATTTAAATATTTTTTGTATTATCTTTGTAGTGAAAAAGCATTTCTTTAAATTTTCACTTAAGAATACAAATAATTGTTGTTGCTTTGGCATAAATACAAAACTGATTGTCACCTGATAACTTCTGCATAACCCTAATTTTCACACTTTTCTGTTTTAAGTGTGAATGTAAACATTGATCCAACTATTGCCTTTAATAGCGAAGTTATGCAATTTTTTTAAGTTATATTGTGCTGTGTACACAACCTCTGTTGGTTCTTATAATTGTCATTTCATATTTATTAAATTGATTAATGACCTTAAAACTAGAAACATTTAAAAAGAAATACACCAAAAACACTTTGTATTGTTTTAAATAAAGAAAATTATACTTAGTGTAATCACTAAATGAATTACAATTTTCAACTGATTCATTGCTAATGCGAGTATTTATCATTGATTGATTCATTGTGTAAACTGTATTGTGTAATCAAAGTGTTATTAATATAAGAAATATGTCTATTGCGAATATAGTATTTATTATTAAATATGAAACAATATTTGAAAATTATTAAGTGACATATTAACAACTGTAATATTCTTGTCACAGGAAGACTATATGGAGTATCATAGATACTTGAAGGAGGTAGTCCAAGCCTTGGAGAGTGATCCTGACTTCAGGGAAAGACTTGAGAAGGCTGACGAAGAAGATGTTAGGGTAGTAGTTTTCTCAAATCCACAACAGGAGTATATGAACTAAACATAGTATGTAAGATAATAATAGCGGCGTGCCTTTTCCATTGTTCGAAGCAAACACTTTTTGAGACCACGCCACATCAGGCACCTACAATTTTCCTTATCAAATGTTTGATTTTTAAACCCACCAAGGTTGCCATCTTGTATACTACTTTCCCCGTCTCATCTCATTAAATCCCGTCTTGTCCAATTTTAGTGTGTCATGACTCAAGGGCATGCACTCTGTAGTAGTTAGTTATATCAGTGTGTGTCACTCTGTTAATATTCAAAGAGTAGTTAAAGTTTGAAAATGAAATATATAAAACAAATTAAAATCGTTCATCACTATATTATCGGAATAAAAAGTTGCTAACGAGTTCATCCAAAGTATCAGTTGCCTTCCTAAAAATTTCATTAAAAATGGGTCCATCCATTTGATCAGGTAGATTCCCTGATTATCCTATGGGCCAATATATTTTTTGCGATGATAAGGAGCCTGATGTGTAAATCTAGGGAATTAGCTACTCCCAAACAAATTTTCATCCAAATTGGTCCAACTGTTTGAGTGTGAAGAAGTTACGAGCTCAAGAACTTTCGCCTTTAAAATATAAAATATTAAAATATACATAACCTACTTAATGATTAATAATAATTTATGTATATGTGTAATAAGCTAAGCTATAAGCTTAAAGGCTATCTGCAGTTTATTAAAGGGCCTTACTTTCGGTTTTAAATAAACACGTTCTCCAAGGACAACTGATACTTACTTGTGTAGACATGCAGTGTAGTGGAATATATTTGCAAGATTTACTTTAATGTAATTATATGATAAATACATTTTTAACTGATTGAATAGTAATTCTGTTCCTAAATACTACAATTCCGTTATGTACACAATATAAGGTTAAGACCAAACTTACTTTGATGTAGTATAAGATGTTCCACAACTTCTATGAACTATAAATGGATGCTACAATTTCAAATTCAATTCAAACAAGACTATAATATATTTATGCACATTTGTAAAGCAATATTTCAATATTCTCCCAGAGTATTGTAGAGAGTTTAGAATATGGGTGATAGTTATTTTAATTGATTTTAAAAATACGAATAGGCTGAAGGGCCTATTAATTTAGAGCAGTGGTTCCCAAACTTATTTTGTCTACTGCCCACTTTGAGAATAAATATTAGCGCCCCCATTTTTTCACCTATTTAAAAACCACTATAACTTCAAATGAAATTAATTAATTATTGTGACCTATATACCGAGTATATCAAGACTGCTACCGAAAACGAAGCCGGATGATAGTTTAAGCGACTTCAGACACAATGCAACAAAAAAAGTTGCAAAAAAAAAGCGACAATTTTTTGTTATTTTTTTCCTATGGCCATATTTGGGTGGTAAATACATTTTTTCCTAAAATAAAAGTGTATATCCTTTTATTTATAAATACTCTAAGGTATAAAAGAGTTTAAATTATTATTTTAGCAAAAACTATGGATTTACCACCCAAAATTGACGATATTTAAAAATCATAAAAAAATAA
This sequence comes from Hyles vespertilio, assembly GCA_009982885.2. Taxonomy (NCBI): domain Eukaryota; kingdom Metazoa; phylum Arthropoda; class Insecta; order Lepidoptera; family Sphingidae; genus Hyles; species Hyles vespertilio. Next base: position 16,404,732 of record CM042833.1, read on the forward strand.
TTGTCGCGTTTCTATGCGAAATTTTTAATTGCATTGTGTTTGTAGCCACTAAAACTACCACCCGGCTTCGTTTTCGGTAGCAGTCTTGAGATACCCTGTATGTATATTAACGGAGAATTCTGAAACTTTTACTATAACCCGCAACTTGAAACCTGAGCGCAGTAGGTAACATACAACGGCGCTTAGGTCTCAAGTTAACTCTTACGGGCTCCACCTGCCAATAAGAATGCTTATTGAAACGCAACTTTATAGTATTAAAACAGAGTATCTTTTATTAAAAATAAAACTAAAATAATCGATCCTTATATAAAAACCCACGGGCTCCACCTGCCAATAAGAATGATTATTGAAACGCAACTTTATAGTATTAAAACAGAGTATCTTTTATTAAAAATAAAACTAAAATAATCGATCCTTATATAAAAACTAATGTGGAGGATGAATCTGATGCTGTTTAATAAGTTTGTTGATATCAGGTTCCAATTTACTCAAGAACAGTCGGATGTCGCCACGTTCGGTAACAAGCAAACGATTTCTCTTTTAGTAAGCAGTGTTGTCACAGCACTAAATCCACGTTCACACAAATATGACGATGGGAATGCTATCAAGAATCGTTGAACGATTGACCACAATCCAGGGTACAATTGCGGGATCGGTTTATGTAGCCAAAATTCTTGGTAACCATTTTTGAACTTGATTTTTATTTCCTCGTTTGTTGTCAATTCTATAAGTTCTTCTTCCAGCTGAGGTGACATTGCTGTGTTGACATTTGTAAATGGATCCAACACCCAGTCAGGTATTTCCAAGTTCAAAATGTCCTGGTATCGTTCGGTGGAGTCAATATGGAGGTTTTCCAAATGTTGGCGGTAGGCAAACAATTCGTCGTTACTGCATGATACTGATAAATTCGGAAAATTGTGAAACTCACGTCTGCCCAGATTCTTTTTGTGTAGAAGCAGTTTGGCTGCGAAAGCAGCAACGACGTTTTTTTGTTTTAATTAAATTTAGTTTATCGCCTTGCAGTTGGAGATTCATGTCGTTGAACAATTTATACAGGTCTGTCATGTAAGCTATATATGTTATGAGCTTGTCGTGCAATTCTGTATCTTTAGTTTCCAAGAACTCTATAACAGAGTCAAACAGGGTGTAAAATCGAGTCAGACAATTGCCTCTTGATAGCCAACGAACTTCAGTATGAAACAACAAACGGTTGAAATCCTCGTCATTAGTAACACAAAGCTGATGAAATAATCTATCATTCAAAGAGCTGTTGCGGATTTTATTGACTGCTTTGATGACATATTGCAGTGATTGAAATAGTTTTTCACTTAAGTTTCTAGCAACTAAATGTTGTCAATGAATAACGCAGTGTACACCAAGGACATCTGGAATTTTATTTTTTAAGTACGCTATGAAGCCTTTATGGCACCCTGTCATAGCCGAAGCGCCATCCGTAGCAACTGAAATAATATTTTTCAAAGGAATCTCTTTCTCATCGCAAAACTTTACCAATATATTGAATATGGTTTCGCCTTTTGTATCGGTCTCTAAATTTCTAACAAATAATAGTTCTTCACATATTTTCTCATCTATAATAAACCTCGCGTAAGACAACAACAATGCTTCATTAGTTGTTAAAGTGGACTCATCGAGCTGAATTGAGAATTGACTTGTCCTCAGGTGATCGCACAATGATTCTTCAATGTTTTCAGCCATTTCATCAATTCGTCTTTGCACAGAATTATTACTCAAAGGAATTTTTCGGATAATATCTGCGGCCGGTTTATGAAGCACAGTAGTTATTACTTCATTTATTGCTGGCAATATTAACTCTTCTCCGATGTTATGTGGTTTGCCTTTTTGAGCAATTAACAAAGAGATATTGTACGAAGCTCGAAGTCCGTCGTCATCTTACTTAGCAGCCGCCGAAAATAGTTTTGCTACACTTGGCTGAGTATTATGCTTCTTCTCTAGGTCTTGAAAATATGTTACATTCTTGTCTTTCTTATCTGGATGCATTTTATTCAAATGATCTTGCAGTCTTCAAGGCTTCATTGCTTCATTCGAAAATGTTTTAAACATAGAAGACACAAGGCGACGATGGGTTTGTGGGATTTTCAATAAATCCGAATTTAATATATTCCGCACAGTATTGCCGTCTCTTCTTTTTACTTCCGACATTGTTTTGCTTTGAGAAATACGTTCAACTTCGAAAGTAGTGAAGAGGAGGCGTAAGTACTGCTCATCTATTGCGCGCGAAATCACAAATGAAAATAAAATAAATATTACATTGTTTATATAGGAATGCTTAAGCAGCACGCACCGACAGGAAAACAAACATGCATAAACTCGTTTATCTCATTCGACGCTCAATCGTACTCAACAGGTCCGAACAAGTATTCAATGAACCAGCCGACTGATACAGGAATGCACAATTCGGGTTATTTAACAAAAACTTGTTAAAACATGATAGATATCTACGAGTACTAATAACTATTAAAATGCGAAAGTGTGTCTGTTGCCTTTTATTTGTTTGTTTGTGTCTACTTTCATTACGAAACGGAGCGACCGATTGACATGATTTTCATTTTTTCTATATTCAACAAAATAGGACAGATATATGAACTACGCGGAGAGAAATATAGAACCGAGTTTGAGCAATCTTTTAATTCATATTAGTTGATGTTCACAAGTTGTTGTTGAGTGTCGATAGCTCATGCAGTCGTTGTCTAAGAGGCCTCCTAGCTAAATAAAATTACAAATCACCCCCAGGCCTCTACACAACGCCCCCATTTTCTTTCTGGGTCTCTTACCGCCCCCCTTGAGACCTGCAGCGCCCACAAGGGGGCGTTATCGCCCACTTTAGGAAAGACTGATTTAGAGTTTCTTAAAGATGAACGTGAAAATGGTGCTAATATAAATATTAATAACTTAATTTAATTAATTTCGTCTAAATGGTCACCAAAAATATCATCTTCATATTTATTAAAATTTCTGTCATAATACAAGCAAGCATTTTAAAAGTCGCTGTGTGCGACGACTTCAATTTCAGTTCAAGTTCAGTACCACGCCACTAAAGGAAAAGGGAGACATATAACAGCATGACGTCATCGCTGTTGTGCGCGCGTACAAGCGATATACAGGTGTTCCCATTACGTTGCCACTTTTGCAAGCATAATAACTATAATCATGTTTAAAATATTAATTGCAGCCTCATTACTCAACGAATTACCGCGATGTTTTCTTTGACATGGTTTACACATTATTTGCCGTGTGTAAATATTGTACAGAAACAGAGACAGGGAACTCCCCCGTTAGCCGAATTTTAGCTTATCACATTACTTTGAGATATTGTCTAGATTATAGAATAGAATAAAATGATAATATTTCTGATTTTATGTTATTGCTTATTAATGTACCAGATTACGATATGAATGAATATTTTTCGTAATATTTCAGACAGGCAAAATCGCTGAACAACTTGACTTCGTGAATCACAACGTTAGGACAAAATTGGACGAGATTAAACGTCGTGAAATGGATAGACTGCGCCATCTTGCTACTAAGGTGAGACACATGATTTTCAGCAGGTTTTTTGCTGGTTATCGTATTCCACTTTCTTTTTCTCATAGTTATATTGCGATATAATTCTCACAGGTTTAGCATAGCAAAATATGCTCCTGTTTGATATTTGACCTTATTCTTATATGTCAAGTAATTCAACAGGAAATTATAATTTCTGAGTTTTAAGTTAATAAAGTTTTTAATAACAAAAGTTGTTCGTGTTCATTAGGGTGCGAGTAGAAATCCGTGTAAAATCAATTATTATGGAACTACAAACATAATTGAATTATGTGGATATTGCAATTTCTGAATTTATATGGTTTAAAGAATTAAAGAGATGTATTTCATGAGTATGCCATTTTAATTAGATTTTTTATGCCATTACAAGTATACAGGGTATATCAAGACTGCTACCGAAACGAAGCCGGGTGGTAGTTTAAGCGACTTCAGACACAATGTAACAGAAAAAGTTGCAAAAAAAGCGACAATTTTTTTTTGTTATTTTTTTCCTATGGCCATATTTGGGTTGTAAATACATTTTTTCCTAAAATAATAGTATATACCCTTTTATTTATAAATACTCTAAGGTATAAAAGAGTTTAAATTATTATTTTAGCAAAAACTATGGATTTACCACCCAAAAACGACGATATTTAAAAAATCATAAAAAAAATTGTCGCGTTTCTAGGCGAAATTTTTTAATTGCATTGTGTTTGTAGCCACTAAAACTACCACCCGGCTTCGTTTTCGGTAGCAGTCTTGAGATACCCGGTATACATATACTTGTATACTGATTATATTACAGGGGATAGCCCAACTATAATTCATAAATTACAACATTGTGTTATCCCCGTATGGTCACCGGTATTCCCCACATATTAAGCAAAATTAAATGAAATCGTCTTTTGTTTGGGAAATCCATATGTCTGTATCATTCAATAACATAATGTAAACTTGTATTGTACATAATATAAAGAAGGTCTTTTCTAGATAACTTCACTTATTGCTACTGTGGAAATCCTCTTAGTTTCTTATTGGATTAGAAATATACCAGAAAAATTAACCCTCAATTACTCGTTTTCTAATTGATTAGATGCAATTATGAAATTAAACAGGGCCATTAAGAAGGTTGTAAATGTAAAATTATACTACTTTGAGTGCTGTTTTGAGTATAAAATATAATAATGACTGCAGTTAAAAGAATCATTATTTCTAATCTGGGGGCACGGCAGTGCCCCCTCCAAGTCGAGCTAAAAAGCGGCACAGTCGTACCATACTTTTCTCGAAGCAATTCAGACCATTTTCAACCCCCCATAACTTCGTTGTGGTTAAAGTAACAAGCCTGAATTTTCAGTTACTAAGCAGGCATCATAACACGGTATATTTAAAATGTCATTCAATTTGAACCAGTAGTTTAAGAATTGTAACTTGTCAAACTTTCTTAATTTTGTCACTCACTGACTGACTGACTGACCGATCATCAAAAGTCTAAGGCACTTCTAGCAGACATAGAAATTTCAAATTTAGAATATAATTAGTGTTTAGTGTCTAAAGTAAGGGAAAATTTAAACATTTCATAATTTCTGTCTAGTTTTCTAGATACATCAACTGCGTGAATAACTTTGTAATCCCATATAAATTTATAGGATTACAAAGTTACGTTTGCAGTTACTGAATCATTGTACCCGTATATAATGAAATAATAGTTGTAGATAGGTATTTATATACAACGTTGATGCGGCCGATGGGCGTTTCTTTAAACTGCATATTCTAGGTACCATTTTGAAGCTCTATACTAAAAATCAATTAAATAGGAGCAGTAGTTTAGCCATAAATTATTTTTTAAGTTCTTGCCCCATTTGAACACGATGTAGCTTTTCTAACAGCTGATTACGTCTAACGCATGGTCATTCACCTTAAAACGATAGATCGTACTAAAATCTGCGCGTTGTTGCTGCTCTTACACAAGTCACACAATAATAAGTACAACTAAATTACTTACCAAGTTGCCGATGCAAACAAGAAAGCAATAAATACACACACACCTACACTTTCATTACGAGAGAGACATAGCAAAACAACCCGCGCGTAAAAGAAATAGTAATAGGTCAGTGTGTGTGTGACCCGTACGTAATTTGACCTCTAAAAGATCCCATCAAAAACATCCTGTAAAAAAATTCCAAGTCTCGCAGCTCAGGTTTTCTACCACAAAGAGATGTGAGATGCATGTAATACTAAGTCGAATAATTTATTTAGTCCTTGCTTAAGTGACCTTCTGTATAAAGTTATTACGTAAGTTATTATCATATCAATATTAAACATTATTTACGTTTTAAATAAATAGATCGACTTGGGCAGCAGCATTATGTATAAATTGTACGATACATTATGTTTTCATGCGATGGCCAAGTCGATCTATTTATTTACAACGTAAAGAATTTTTACTTGTTACTGTGGCTACAATGTCCTTCAAATTGGAATAAAATAATCCATTTACATTGCTGTTTGGCGGGAGATGTAAACATTGCGGTGGAACCTACCTAGCGGCCGCTCACATGAGATACCTACCAGTACGTCATTTCACTTCGATGTCATTATAAAAGTTCCATTGTACTTGATATGGTTAACAAGATAGTACCACTTGTAAAAACATGTTAGCAAATCATCATCATCATCATCAGCCCATTGCAGTCCACTGCTGGACATAGGCCTCTCCCAAGGTACAGTCAGCGACATAAGTCGCTACACATTCACGAGATTTGAAATTGTCTTATCATCCAAAATAATAATTATTTTCAATATCGTATGGTACGTCTCGGCATAGATGACTTTACTTGGTTATATTTTACGACTACAGAGTAGTACGTACAAATTTTAATTCATAAAAAGCTTATCAAAAAATGTGAAGTGTTCAGCGACTTATGTCGCTGACTGTACACCACAGAGCCCGGTCTGTAGCTTTATGCATCCAGTTTTTGTTAGCAAATATCTGCCATATTTTTAGACGACGATATGTCTTCGATTACTGTAATATTCATGCTTCATATTTCAGCAATTCGAATTGACCAACGATTTGAACCCTGACATGGGCAAAGTGCCATCAAGTGAACATTTGGACCACGCCAATCCTCATACTTTCGAGATTGAAGACTTAAAAAAACTCATTAAGAAGACAACTGCTGACTTGGAGGCTGCTGATAAGAAGCGCAAGGAAGAATTCAAGGTGCGATGCATACATTTTGTTTCATTTATTATATCTGTAATATTAATACGTTGGTTTCGGCATAAGTGTGGGTAGTTTGACGCCGCAGTTAACGCATTAAAAGAATTAAATTATATTTGACTCGATTCTCTAAGGTTCTTCATACGTTTTAGTCGAGAAACTTCTTTTAATTTTAGGTCGAACTGGATTCATATCAAGCTAATTATCTTGCGCCTCGAAATGAGTTATTAATTGTAGAATGTAAATTATGCTGATATTAATATTGTTATTTTAGTCACGTATTTGAGTATAGAACTTATCGTCTCATGTACTGAATACTGATGTATTCATTATTAACTATACTTGGGAGTTCTATATGTAGATTTATTTGTATATTGTAATATTCTTATTGAAAGACCAAGTGAAATAGATAATTTACGAATATTCCAAGACTAAATGATGATGACTATATACCAAAATGAGCTCAAATGAAAAAAAATTGCTTACTAATTTTGGTCGCGGATCGGCCCACATATCTACGACAAGGTAGTGAAAGCGTTTTGATACATATCAGACTTTAGTTAAACATACATTAAGTCCTTAATTATATTCTTATGAGATTGTACGATATTTTAGTAAAGAAAAAAGACAATAATAACACTGAATACATTACGGTCCTGTAAATATATCCTATTTGTTAATTGTTATAAATATTCCAAGTTCTTTCTCACATTGTGAATATGTTTATTTCATCTTTGGTAGTGTTATGAGTCTTCTTTCATAATCGTGAACACCAGTTTATTATGTCAGAGCTGTAAAAATATGTATCATATGAATCAGGTCCCATTCGAAAGTAGTATTCAAACAACAGACTGTATTTTATGGATTAGACCAAAAGGTTTTTTTAAATTAATGCTGGCAACGGTTATAATACGTAATGATATCATTTTTTATGCAGAATAACTGTTTTGCAATTTATCCCTAATTACGAGTTTAAATTAGACCAAGACAAATTTTTTTGGTATTTTTTTATGATTTTAACTTTGTACATACGGTTTTTTTTAATGTGATAGTAGACAAAATTAATACCACCTGCACTTTAATTTTAACACTGGCTTAAATACAGGAATACGAAATGCAAAAAGAGTTTGAGAAGCATCAGAAAATGGAAGCGATGGATGAAACCCAGAAAAAAGAATACATGGACAAAATGAAGCAAGAGGAGGAAGCCAAAAAACACCACAAGCCGGTATGTTAATATTCATCACATTTTGAGAAATGTAATCATTATTGCATTATTCCATTTCTATTTGCTCTTATTTTTATATTATTCTATTTAGTATACTCAGTTGCTCATATAAAATGTTATCAATCCTTAAAACATATGTAAGAGTTACAAGAGAAAATGGCCAGAAAAACGATTTTGTTTCCTCTTGATTACTACAATCATCATAAATAGTAAACATTGGCATTTTCAGTTTTTCCATCAACATTCTTATAATGTTTTGAAATTGTGGTCGTAAAATAGCAATATGTTTTTTTTTCTCGATAGCTGAATGTAATGCAATACCTAGACTATTGCTCAATCTCAATCAATTTCATTTGCTCACAGTGAATTCGCTTGTGACGTGTATCATTATTGTAAGTGTAGTATGGAATGTCGGGAATAAACATTCTGTTATCGGGCTTTATCGTTAATTAATTGATTTGTTCGTTGATTGTAATAACTTTTAATGATATTGTTTGAAGACACATTTACGCAATAGGAAAGTATCATAATGTAGATGCTTAATGAATTATGCATAAGAATTATTTATATTTTATATGCAAAAGTGCATACAACTGGTATGATGAATACTATTTGAAGTGTTATTTTAAGATGCTTTTTTAAAGGTTACTTTCTTTGACAGCCTCCCTGGCGCAGAAGTTTAGACGGCTCCTCTGAAACGAGAGGCTGCGGGTTCGATCCTCGCACCTAGGGAAATTCTAGTTTGTGCGGTCCACAAATATTTCTTTCAGATCTGGATTTTTGTGAGACCGAAAAGTCTCTCATAGTACCTGATACCCACGACACGAGACTCGATCTTAGTGTGGGGTCAGGACTATGTGTGTTACTGTTGGGTGTATATTATATTGTTATTTTCTAGTCTGTATATATGTACATTGTATGTATTATAATGAATTTGAAAAAACACAGCTGCACCACCCCGGTTCTAAACAACAACTCGAAGAGGTCTGGGAGAAACAAGACCATATGGATCAACAATTTGACCCAAAAGTTTTCTTCATGATGCATGGTGAGTTGTGTAATATATTAATCGTTGTTATCTGTAACAGCTTCATCATCCTGTGACCAGAGAACAATTGTTAGAAATATGGAAAAAGGGTGACAAAATGGATTCAAAAGATTTCAACCCAAAGGTGTTTTTCATGTTGCATGGTAAGGTCCTACGCGTGCGAGTAGCTTACCGCAATGCATGTAGAGATCTAACGAGTTTGTTTGCACGCTATTTATGAAAATCATCATGCATTATCATCTATTGCAGTTGTAGATTTTGTTTCATTATTCGTATGTCGTGTTTGTGTTGTGTTGTGAGTTGTCCATGCACGTAATGTGATCATTTTATCATTTGGCATGCAGTTAGCTAGTAGATTGTGTTTTAGGTTCAATGAATCAAGTAATTTTAAAGACAACATTATTCTTGACGGTGTCAATGCGTTTCATTTGTCATGTATGACGTTGGCTTTATTGAAGATTCAGTTATTGTCAAGATTAATCGATGCAATTGGACCTTAATGGCCTTATTTATTTACTGTTTTAAAACGTATTTTAATTATTATCGAATGTTTTATCTTCTTCACTCAAACTGAATTCAAAAATTGATCGAAAGGGACAAAACATTCAATAATTGCAATAGGGTTTAAAATTGTATGTGACTAACTTCGATCAAATATACACTAGATACAACATGAGCGCTTAGAAAATGGCACCAAAAAAGAGTGTTTTAAGCACTCTTTCGCCTTCAGTCACGCACCGACCGTTGCTTCTAAAACGTCGCAGAACTTTAGACAATATTATGTGAAAAGCTACTTTAAGCTCCAGGAATAAGGTGGAATTTGTGTTAATATATTTGGAATATGTGATCTTTTTGTTTACTTTTTTTGTTTCAATGCATCGGTGCCACTTTTTAACAGAACATTTACAGGGAACTGTTATTTAATCGAAGGTGACTAAGCTCGTAAGTGTGTAGCTTTATCTGTAGCTGATATTACTGAACTTAGCTTTATTAATAAGCTCCATTTTATTTGACCATTGTTATTTTAAACTCAACATTCCTGCAGGAATTTTATGCGCTTTAAAGTTCATTTGAAATAATTTCTTGCTCCCTTGTGTATTAGTCGATTACTTATACACAAGGGGGTAAGAAATTTGATTTCCCCTCGAACAGCAGTGTTAATAAATACACTATTATGTTGGGGTGTAAAGGACATTGTAGCCAGAGTAACTACTGGACTTATTGAGAATTAACATCTTATGTCTCAGGATGGCAAGCGCAGTGTAATACCAAGCTTTGCTTTGTAATTCAAGGTGTTTTTTGCTTTTGCTACTGTCCATGAGTAGTTGTATTGTTTACCACGTGAAAGGCACGCTCGTCTCGCCATTCAGAGCAATAACCAAAAAAACGCTATCATTGATTCAAATAAAAAGCCATTGACAATATTTAACACGGAGTAACAAGTCCCTAATCAATAAGCAGTGAATCTCATTGCATGATAGCATGTACTACGGTTTCCTTAAGTTATACACAAATTAACAGTCACCTCAAGTACTAGGATTTTCTACAATATTTTTATTCGGACAGACGTGGATGGTAACGGTGTTTGGGACGCTGACGAAGTGAAGGCACTTTTCATCAAAGAGTTGGACAAGTTGTACGGTCCCGGTGGGCCGAACAAGGATCTTCACGAGAGGGCTGAGGAAATGGAGAGAATGAGGGAGCACGTGTTCAAAGAGAATGACAAGAACAGGGACGGCCTTATTGATTTCAATGAATTCATGATGGAGACTCAACGGGCTGACTTCAATCAAGACGAAGGTGGGTGATACTTTGATTATTATTTATTTATACCCTTTATTGTACATCCCTATTGATATTCAATCACCACACACTAAATCGATAAAGGAAAACATCGTAAGGAAACCTGCATTCCATAGCGATTTATAAGAATTTCTATGGTTTAAGTCCACCAACCCGCATTAGGTCAGCGTGGTGGACTATATAGCCTCACCACTCTCAATCGTCCTCTCGATTGTAGAGGAGGTTCGTGCCCTGCAGTGGGACGTATATGGGCTGATACAAAAAAATGTACATCTCAAGATAGTTAATGTTTGAATATAACAAATAAAAAATGTAATGGTACATTGTGATCATATTGCATTGAGCAATTTCTTCCTGGGAACGTTTGGATGAACAGGAATTATTGGAAACATATACGCCAGAAAATATAATGACGTGATCCCAGCTTTGCGACGTAAAACATATTTATATAATTTACTTCAATATTAAAATAACATTTTAAACCCTTCCATTAATCAAGTGACTTCTGTTGAGTACCATAATTTAATAAATAAACCTCAAATAAAACGCCGCTTCACTAATTTGGATTAAAATTTCAGTTTGTGCCTTGTGGCTTAATAGTTAAAAAGGGTAGGGCTGACTCAATTTATTTCCATGTTATTTTTACATACCATAACACAAGTATCATGCAAGCAAGCGATACAAAAACAGATTTGTTTCTCACGACTGTCGCTTTTGAGGTTAATTTCTTATGGTATTTATATTTATGAATAGGGACCGAATAGATGCAGTATGGAAAAATTGAATATCATACATTAAAACTATTGAAAATACTATCACTCGATTTTAGACAAAATATACTATCATCGCTGTAAATGGGATGAATATGCAAGTGTGTATAAGCCGTATAATATAAATAGTTCATTAATAAATTTTATTAATTAATTTTATACTTAGTTTGGATATTTTTTGAAGATTTATTCCCAAATCTTAGCTTTTAAACTAAGTACTTAAAATGTTGTTTTTTCAGGCTGGAAACCTATCGAAGAGAACCAGATCTATACTCAGGCGGAGTACCAAGAATTCGAGAGGAGACGGCTAGATGAGATGAGATACTTACAACAACGCGGTTTGGTTAGTATATAATTGTTATATTTCTGTATTGCATAAACGATTTGATTAACAATGAAAATAATATTTTAATTCTATTCTCAGGTTGATGCACAAGGCCACCCCATTCCTGGCGCGCAACATCAAATCCACCAAGCCCTGCAGCAATACCAAGCATACCAACAACAGCAAGCTTACCATCAACAGTTCCAACAAGGGCAGTTCCAAGGTCAACAACAATATTATCCTCAAGGACAAGCACCACAAGGTCAATACCAACAACCTGGACAAGTACCACAGGGTCAATACCAACAACCTGGACAAGTACCACAGGGTCAATACCAACAACCTCCACAACAAGGCTACCAACAGCCACTGCAGTATCAGCAATATCAGCCTCCTCAGGGTCAACAGCCACCTCAAGGGCAGCAACCACCTCAAGGGCAGCAACCACCTCAAGGGCAGCAACCGCCTCAAGGACAGCAGCCATCTCAAGGTCAACAGCCGCCTCAAGGACAGCAACCATCTCAAGGTCAACAGCCGCCTCAAGGACAGCAACCATCTCGAGGTCAACAGCCGCCTCAGGGTCAGTTCCAAGCGCAGCAACCACAAGGCCAATACCAAGCTCAGCAACCGGTCCAAGGACAACAGCAACCTCAACAGGCCATGAATCAAGGACAGGCTCCACTTATTCAACAGGCCCAAGGTCAATTAAATCAAGTGCCTCAAGTTCAGGTCGGTCAGCAAGGACAAGCCTCTCCCGTACAAGGTTAAAACCAAGTACACACTTCTAGTTAAGCGAGTTTTTTAAACGTGTTATAAAGTAGTTTTTAAATTTTATGCCCTATTACATTACAGGTGCCAAATTTGTCTCAATTTTGTTTTAATTATAAATATTGTATGTACGTGTATCTAAATTTTATGTAGCACTGTGGTTTTATGTAGAATTGCATTAGATACATATTATAAAGTTCTGAACTCATAAATTGTTTTATTTAATAACACACAAGTCTGTAAAAGAATAATAATGTTTGTACTTCAGCCATAGCATCAGATTTGGTCATTACATCCTGTTTTCGCAGTCGTAATGAATGCTAATAAAAATCAGTTGGCACTAGCGGTCAATCACACACGCGCTGCCAACCAGTTTAGCGCTATTTACTTTGAGGAGTTGGAAAATATCAAATATATATATAACATATATATAACAGAAGTTTGCAGAATATTGCAGGAGATTTACATTTTTGTAAATATTTAGTATTTTCGAATGTTTTAATTTGTGCTATATAAATAACCTGACCTAAGGATGTGTCGTGGGTATCGGAAACATAATCTAATATCGGAAAATGGGTACTTCGGTCTCACAAACACTCAGAATCGAAACGAATATTTGGGATCCAACCTGCCGTCTCTTGTTCCACAGATAGTGTTTATCCGACTGTGTCACAAAAGTTTTAATTTCTCTAGGGATACCCATCTTCATCAGAATCGGAACCCATTTGCATGGATCTAGGACACTACTTTAGCTAATATCAATGTTTGCAGTTTAACCAAAAGTTTAATAAACTCTGTAGGTGCAAGTCCAAGTGCAAGTCCATAGTTCAAGAAAGGAAGGAGGCTCCCTGTATTTGCCTAATTTGCAATATTACCTATTTTCTCAAAGTTGTATGGGACTTACTCGTTACCCACAGTAACAATTGAACATAATTTTCCTGTTTGAATAAAAAGATGTTGACGGTACGTAGGTAACCAAATAAAAGGATTAAATGCAACTTATACACATTATAATCCCTGGATGCCTAAGTTTAGGGCTAACAATCAAAATTTTTATGTCTAGTTGCTCAAACGTCATGTTAAGACACCAGCTTCTGTTGTTTTCTCCTATTATTTAAGCTATTAGGCTTATAAATTCTGTACGTTCCTGTCTGTATTATTTAAAAGAATTGCAGACATTGCCCCATTTACGTAGGTACTTATATCCTTGTCATAATACAATTACCGTAAGGATATAATAAAGTAACATTGTGAAAATATTTGCCAGAATAAGCTAATCTTACAGTACCTAATTATCACACGTGACGATGGCACACGATTCTCGGCTGATATCAGGCGATACACTCTCACGAGTAAATGGGGCTTTAGGTCCGTCTTTGTCAATTTACTTACATTATGCACCCAACAATTAACCTCATACAGGCAGATAAATAATAAGAATATGATGTCAATGTTGATAAGAATGCATTATTCTTTTGTCCTCTAGTTTTACATTTATATTATTAATACGATTAACTTACGAGTATTATTAATAAAAAACAATAGGAAAGAAGCAGTAAAAATTACAAAGAATACAAAAGTAGGTCTGGAATATTTAAATGGAACTAAGCTGTGATGACATTCTAGGTGTGGAAGGTACCTTTTCGACATATTTGATGATATAATTTTGGAATTCCCTTGAAAATCTCAATTGCCCAAACGGATATGAGGCATACCTTCATATCATAATTATACGTTATACCATAATAATATTAAATAAATAATTATAAAATGAATATTTAAAAAAATAGCTGACCGTGTGAAGTCTATGTTAGAGGCATGCGCAGACAAACTTTCAGCTTTTATAAAATGACGAAAGTTTGGCGGCCACGGGCTCTTCATCTATACAGGGTATATCAAGACTGCTATCGGAAACGACGCCGGGTGGTAGTTTAAGCGACTTCAGACGCAATGCGACAGAAAAAGTGGCAAAAAACGTAAAAAGTAGTCACTAAAACTACCACCCGGCTTCGTTTTCGGTAGCAGTCTTGAGATACCCAGTATGTATGTCAAAAATATTCATGACAAAACAAAAGAGCCTATTACATATGTAATATGGTCAGGAAACATTATTTGTGGACCATTCTTTATACCTACCTATGGAGTCAGCGAGTAAATTAAACAATGAGCATGAGTAAGGAAACGGTCAGCCGCTTGATTCACTCGGCAGTCGGCATATCGCATTGCTTTGTATGCTGAGCGTGAGTCGCACCTTGGCGAATGGTGAATATGGCCATGTAATGTTGCATACAATACTATATTCTACAATTTATACACAAACAGTTCAGAACAGATAGGGTACCTGTCTATGTTTGTTTGTATACATTGTTCTGTATACGAGAGCAATACCAGTAAATAAAATATTTATGTTAAACCAGAATATAAAAAGTTGTAGAATGCGGTAGTTTGTTTTTTAAAAAGTTATAGTTATATGGGGCAAGATAGGGACGTCTCGTTATATTTTTTCCATAGGGAGTTTTGCTCTCTTATGTACCAATGATTTGAATAAATTAGTTCGAAAATTCACAAAAACCAATTAGCAAAGGTTAATCAATTTGTTTTATTTGTGCTTAATTAGTTTTCATTGCTGAAGGGTCGAGTTCAATCGTCACACTGAAAATAATTGTGCAACGTAAATATAGAATTAAGAAATGTAATATAAATCAATCTGATTTTGTACTACCTATAACTATATGGTAATTGTAAAGTTTGTAGTAGGAGTAGATACAATTAAACGCGTGTGTCATGTTCGACCATTTAATCAGTACTACCATACATATGTACATACCTACATAATCCCACGCCTTTTCCCCTGAACGGGTAGGCAGAGTTGCCTGGACACCTACATTTCGCCTTGTATGTTCCGTCCTACATGTGATAGGGGGCGGGCCTATCGCCATATCGGGCACAAATTTCTGACTCCAAGCTGGTAATAAATAGTAAAATCCAATATCACTTTGCCCGACTCGGGATTCGAACCCGCGACCTCCGCTTTGCAAGCGTACCGTAGTACAATTACGCCACCACAATAACACAAATATTCAAACTACACATCATAGACAAACACAGATAATCCAACCTACAGGGTATATCAAGAGTGCTACCGAAAATGATGCTGGGTGGTAATTGAATAAAAAATATGTGACGAATTTTTTTGTTATTTTTTTTCTATCGTCGTATTAGGGTGTTAAATCCATAGTTTTATCTTAAATAATAGTGTACACCTTTTTATTTTTAAAACACGCTATGGTACGCTAGGCTTTAAATTATTATTTGAGCAAAAACAGGATCTATCACCCAAACTCGACGATATTTAAAAAACAATAAAAAAAAATGTCGCGTTTCTTTGCGAATTTTTTTATTACATTGTGTTTGTAGTCACTTAAACTACCACCCGACTTCGTTTTCGGTAGCACTGTTGATATATATGTAACGTGACCATTTATTTTTTGTGGCAGAGCGGGACATCTGTGGAATTAAATAATAATAATAAAAAAGTTTTTAGTGTTTTACAAGTTGTTATCATTAAAGATTGAATAACATAAAATAATAATCAAAATCGTATTTTTGTATTTTGTAAAACTCGGTACATGATTTATTTATATGTATTTATTTTCGTAATTAAAATAAATTTAATTACTGCGACACTTGTCCATATTTTGATAATATGAGAAAAAATTATTTCGATAGGTGCGTTACTTTTAGGCAGATACATAACATACTCAATAATTGAGGAAAAGTTTATTAAGTCAAGATGTTTTTTACGAAAGTGTTGGTATAATACGACCCTACGGTTTTCAGTAGTAGTTCGGTAAAGCATTTCGAGCGATAAATAAATTTTAAATTATTATTTGGTCTGTTTGCAAGAGCGGGACGATGTCGGCCTTGCTGGGGACACCGGGACAGACTTCCTGAAAGCGGGACTGTCCCGCCCAAAGCGGGACGTATGGTCACGTTATATATATGTCAAAGAGCAAGCAGCGCACGGGTGTCCTCAACAATCAAGAGATCAATTGTGAGAGTTTACGCCAAAGACCACCAAGCTGGCTTGCATGGCGTAGTCATAGCCAAAGATAAGGTGACCAATATATTTTGGGCATTCATTTAAAAATATATGTATACTAAACAACTAAATAACTAATAATCAATGCAATAAGAATAGAATCGGCCTGTAAAATTTTAAAACTATTTTGCAACTCAAGTACAGCTGACGTGGCCTTTCCTTGAATGCCAAACACGATGATATAATGCCAATTAGTAGGCTTAATCACTACTTTAATAATTGACTAACTAAATGTTATTAAAGCTGCTCTTCAGCTGATAATGTGTATTGTTTATATAAACTTTAGTTGATTTTTGGTTGGCAACTGTGTCATTTGAAAACAAACCAAAAATGGTAATTAGAATATACTGCTAAAACTGTCGCAACTTTAAATGGGCGGTGTATTTTTAAAATATTAATTAAATTAAGATAGTAACTTAATGTTTCACTGGATTGGTGGTGATTGCGTCAATATAATGTTCAATCGAAGAACATTGATACTAGTTTTCGCTGAGAAAAATGGTTCAATTATAGCAATTTAAAAAAATATGCACCATTTAAACAATACATTCATACATAAACTCACGCCTTTTTTCCCATATGGGGTAGGCAGAGGTGGAACCAGGACACCCACGTTTTGCCTTCATTTAAAAAAAATCGCATTTAATATGCAACGGTTCATTTTTATAAATCCTCTAACATGATTTCATAAAATATTCTTACATTGGGATACACACATTATTAGTATAAATGAATATATGTATATAAAACTATATAGATTATATAGATATATGGATTTGCCCAACCTGACTTTGCCCGAGTATAATATCTCACTTTATCCACAATTATCAACATTAACTTTAGGCGACCTTATTGATTTTTAAATTTCTGTATACATTTATGTCAACTTACTAGTTACACATTCGCAACTTGGAAGTTAAGCTTAGGTACACAGAACAAGCTTAAGTTCATCACACTATGCCGATTTATATTCAAAGATTGCGTCATGGCTTGTATATTATTAAACTCATGTCTGCCTTTTAAGATAATATCAAGGTGTTGAATAGTGTATGTCTTATTATTTGTTTTTATATTGATTCCTAAGATGACAAGAAGATAATATTCTGAATTTTAGGGCATAAGAAAAAATAGATTAATTGTTGTCCCAATCGATGAAGTTTCTAATACCTACTATATTAGAAGTAAAATAAATAATTCTCGTGAATAGTTATCAAACATAACATTTTTCTATAAGTATAAAAGTGCCTTAAAAATATTGACAAAAAAAATGTCTAAACCAAAAAGTTTGTTAGAAAATATTGAAACAACTTTATACCCCTGTTGGTCATAATTAATTTTTTTTTTCTTTGAAATGAAACTATTATTTAAGGATTTTATCGTGGATTTGGTTTAATTTTCTTTCTACTTCAAGAAGTTGAAAACGAGGGAAATTCTATTTATTTTTTCAAGTCTTGTGTATTATATTCAAGTAAACCGTTCATAGGTAGGTATGCACAAAGAACCTTGACGGGGCAAGCAGAAAATGACAAAAGGGAAGCGAACTTGAGATATACATCTGAGTGTCACGAGCACAATATTGTTCGTATTCACGGCCACGTCTGTATGCGGCCAGCCGGTTAAGGAAAAAAATCTATGTCCCTATTCAGTGCTTGAATCGAGATCGCGATGTCTCGGACTTATCTTTGTTTAAAACCGGTACATGTTCATAAAGCAACAATATGTACAGTAATATGACGTAATATGTCTTTGTAACTTTCTCTCATATATGACGAAATACTTGCTCAGTACCGGCTCGGTATTGACACTGCCTCAAAGCAGAGGTGCAAGACCGTGTTATGAAGTGATGCTTTTAACGAGACATTGTAGTAGTTCAAGAGAACGAGGTGTCCATTGCAACCGTCTCGCGCAATGTTAATTACTGGATTCCATTATTTAAATAATAACCTGGGATTCGAAAGTTCGAAATTACTTTTGTAATAATGAATAAATAAGCTGCAGTTAATAATTCACGTTACTTTAGGGCAAAAAACAACCACTCTACTTCTTCAAGCAACGGGTCTCGAACTTTCGAATCCCAGGTTATTATTTAAATAATGGAATCCAGTAATGATATCATATTTTCATTATTTAAATATTCATTTATTTTTACTTGAATATCTTCAATTTTGTTTAGGAAATACTAAGTTATAGATAATTCTTAATTATTTTGTTTATTGCACTGAATGATGAAACGAGCCTGCCATGCGCCTGATGGCAAGCGATACGATCGCTCTAGAACAGTACCAGAACCAAACAACACCTTGAATTACAAAGCAATGCTGGGCATTACACTGTGCTTGCCATCCTGAGACATAAGATGTAAAGTCTCTATATTTTCAGTAGTAACTCTGGGTAACTCCCAAACACAACAATGCATCCACACTTCTTTTTGACGGGAGAAATAGGCATTGCGGTGGAACCCACCCAGGCGGCCTCTCACATAGCGAAACCTACCACCAGTACATTCGCGAACAAACAAAATAATTAGCTTTGCATGTTATGAAAATGAAGCTACACATTTTCCTTGAAGAATTAATATTTGTTAATCAGTTCTTAGAAATTCAAAGAGCATATTGAGGAAAACGCATGGACGCTTAACATTTTTAAATACAGACAGTATGGACAAAATAATACGGAAGTTAACTATTGTAAGATAACACGATAAATAAATATAATTTAAGAAATAGTTCACATGAGATTGTGAAAAACCGAAAAAAAGACTGGTGTAACCAACCATCGAATATTGAAATTAATTATTGTGTTTACATTATGGAATAATTAATAAACGTTATCTTTTCACGTCGACTGCATACATAGGATTTTTGACGCAGCATTGATATATTTTTCAAGAAACACTGTTCATAATGACTTAGCCTTGACTGTTGCGTAAGTCATATAAGATTTACTACATAAAACTGATACAACTGGTTCATGCGAGCATACGTCAAAGTTCTGTTTGAAAAATAATAGTTTGCCAATTTCAACGGGTATGAAAACGGAAAAAATCATCTCTTTGTGGTCAGGTTACTTTTTTGGGAAAAGCTTTGGCGAAAACTGAAATACCTGGTTGTAGGTTTGAAGGAAAAGGGATTGTTAGTCTGAAATCCTGTTTTTCACCATATTTTGTAATATTCCACTGTTCTTGTTACCTATATTAATACGATTCACAAGTTTGTGATTTATCGAAGATTAATAATTATACGTACGTAAATATTAAGTGCATTCGAATCAGAGAAAACACCAGCAGAATTGGTTAGCTTTCACCAGTCAACATAATTTTACAGGTGGTAGGTCTCTCATATGTGAGAGGCTGCCTGGGTGGGTACCACCGCAATGTCTATTTCTCCCGTCAAATAGCAGTTTAAATGCACTGTTGTGTTTCGGATTGAAAGACATTGTAGCCAGAGTAACTACTGGACATATTAAGACTTAACATCTTGTGTCTCAGGATGGCGAGCGCAGTGGAGTGCCAAGCATTGCTTTGTAATTCAAGGTGTTGTTTGGTTTTGCTACTGTTCATGAGCGGTCGCATCGCTTACCATCAGGCGAACGGCATGCTCGTCTCGCCATTCAATGCAAAAAAAAAAAAAAATTGTGACAGTCTACTAGACGCCCACCTACAAGATAGACGGACGACCTGGTTATTATTGCAGGACGTCGCTGGATACAGGCCGCTTTCAACGGGTCGACGTGAGGATCATTGGGGGAGACTTATGTTTGGCAGTGGAATATGAAGAGAGATAGAAAGATTTGACCAGTGATTCTTAAACTTTTAGTCATCTGGAACCATTTGACAAAAAATCTGTCTAGCCATTGACCACCCAGTTGGTTTACTTGTTAGATTGTAATTTATCTATCCCTAAATAAATCATGTCTAAGATTATATATTTGATATGGTATCGGTATGGCTCCGTGGACCACTTAAGATGCTTTCATGGATCATCAGCGATGCGACTAGCGGTTAAGAACCATTGGACTACACAATCTATGTTAGTTTGATATGAGAGAACCCAGCAATGGAAACTAATGCGGTTCTTAGGTATGTATTTACAGGCCATGGTTGATGATAATGATGATGAAAAGGTAATAATGGATGAAAATAATTTTATTCCACCGTTTGGTTATTTGTATATCTAATAAGATCGCCATTGATAGTTTAAAAGTATTATGAAACTCACATCCTGACAGTGATATCCCTATAACTCCATAGGGCGAATTACACTAATAAGTTTTCACAGAACTAAAAGCTACTACTTCCATCTTTAATGCCGGTGTTAAAATTCTAGCTTGAATATACGTGAAGTTCATAAGGTGAGAGTCTAAGTAACTCCTTAAGCATTTGATACAGCGTCTGAAGAATTTAACGTCTTAATTCAATATTCTGTTATTAACTGGACCTATTTTGACTGAAAACATTTTCATCAGGTGGCTGCGAATGAACGAGAAAAGGCGTGGATATGATTCAGTGCAGTACATTTCGAGAAGTCGGTCGAATAATGAGAAACGTCATACGTTTACTAATTTATATGGAAGACTTAATCATTTTTATATATAAATGAGTACAATATCGCTATCTTCTTGGTTACGTAAATGAAATAATATAACAATAAATGAATAGGCGTTTGTTTCTATGAAATAATATAAATAACTAATTGAGTTGCCTTATAAGCAAACCTATAAATTATGCAATAATATCCAATTAAATTCACTAAAACCTAAACTGAAACTAAAACCTATTTTGATGATGAATCTCAAAGATTTATCCATGTATCGAAAATATCGTGTACCGTTGTTAGCGACCCGTCCAAGCTTTGTCTGGCTGCAGATATTTCTTGATTCCTCACCATAAAGATTTTGGTTTTCGTACAAAATCTAGACATTACGGTTACTTTTGGTACTTTTGGTAGGTAAAAAGAGTTAAAATATACATTTTCCTAGAAGTAACTTCAGCGGTTTTGATTTTCGATATTACATTACAACCCTTATTTCATACCTCTTACGAAAAATATGCGCTTTGTCACTCAAGGATTATATATCTTTCTAACAGTGAAGGAATTTTTAAATCGGGTCATTTGTCCGGGTAACAATGAAAACAACGTAACCTCTTTTTAATATAGTTTGACATAAATACAAACATAAATAATCTCACACCATTTCCCAAAATGTTAGGCAGTTTGCTACCAGAACACCACCAGATACCACGTATCGAATTGTGTGTTCCGTGTATTTTTAGATAATGTCCCGTTTCATAAAGTTGCCAAAACTATTAGGGTTTTGAGTAGGTTCTACTAAAATACATGGGCAGCCGTTGTCTTTTTACACAAGACGGGTTATTACTTGATCTGTTTACCTAGGGAATAAAAATATATTTCACTAAAATTTATTATTCAAAATAAACTAGTGTTTATGAAGTCAATGTGCCGTGATGTGCCGTAAATAATAATGGCGAACGCTTTCTAAGAAAATCTGTCACTAAGGTTAATGTGGAATGACAACATTCAAAGCAATATTTCATTTTTATGACATAAAATATCTCAATAGACTTTAATAGTTGGTAAATATGGATCACTTTAAATGTTAACGCATTTATAAACTTGTTTTGTGTCGGAAACTATTTTTTGTTGTACCGTCTAATACGGATGACATCACCGGCTCTGCATCATAGAATATGAAAATATACAGAGGTACCACATTACCAGAGATACCAATTGGAATTCTAAATCAACTCGCATGAACTAGGAATATACATTTTTCACTTTAATGTGTAATGTGAATAGCTTCTAACATTAATTTGCAATATTACGGCTAATACTATAATTTGAATATACCTTGAAATCCACAAACAAGTATAGTAAAAGGTAATTACACAGACATGAAGATGTTCACGGCGCATTAATCTATCACGCGGCCACGGGCCAACCTTACTTCGAGACGCAAGTCAGGGCTTTTCAGTTCAAAATAAATAACAACAGATAAGATTCGTCGAAACTTGCCGCTGGGGTCATCATTATTCTTTGACCTTAAGTCGACTCGTAAGCGGTATGCTGTTCAGCTCTCATTCGCCACACACACTTCGTGGTGATCAGTCAACTTAGAATTATAATAATGAAGATTTTGTTTGCGTTGGCGGGCGTCCTCGCCCTGGCGGTGGGTACTCCCACCGTGGCACCGAAGAAGGTTCTCTGCTATTATGACAGCAAAAGCTACGTCAGAGAATGTAAGTATTACAGCTGTGCGAAGCGATATTTGCTTTATATTTTATTGTAATTTTGACAATACATATTTTGCCATTTATAGATTCGGTGTATAGTAACGTTAATTAAAATATTGCAGCGTTAACTTTGATTTCGTGGGTAAATTTTAAGGTTGTACATTATGTATAGTAGCCGAGAAACTACGAACTTAATTTATTCTTGTTTAATTTCATTGCTTGAAATGATAGTTTGATATAATGAAAACGTCGCCTTTAAATGTTTCGTTTCTAGAAATTTAATAACGTAACCGGTTCAATATTTTTGATATCAACCGGCACATACCCTCACACTTGAGATAGAGAAATAATGTTATGCGTACTATTTAAGCTGTAGTCTGTAGATAATTATAGGTCGGTTTTAACCCACCATGATCCGCGGTCAACCAACGATACGAAGAAGTTTATTGTATAAGCTGGCGTAGGGCATTTCGACATAGAAATATAAATTTACATAGAAATACCTTTTCCGTTGCATTAGTACTTAAGGAGCCATAATAATTAGCTTTTAAAAGCTAATAATCTATTATATCTTTAGATAGGAACCTATCTTTGGCGAAGAATTTCCGTTTCAGGTAAAATATTTCAACGATAATGTAAAAGAGGTCACAATGGGCTTCCCCAGTGCACTATTTTTTTCTAACGTTTTATGTTTGGTAAGGTTCAAACTTTATTGAAATAAATATTTGTACAACTAATATTACCCGAGGTCATAGAAGGTACTTTTAAAAAACAAATACACTTTCTGGTAGTATTTCTTAAAAATGCTGTAGAAAAGGTAAAAAAAATAAGGAACTTCGTTCCAATACCAGTCATTATGTTGTGAATTGTCGGTAGCCTTAGCCTTGACTAGATCATTGGACAAATTTTCAATGCCTTAAAACTAATCGCGCCGATTACATTTTAAACTTCGATGATGTATAGGAATCAAATTGTAACTCGATAATCAGCGCTAATTATCTTGCCAGTATAAAGTCTAGCTACGGCAGGTCGTGACTCGTCATGTAAAATTATTTTGTGATTAGGTAAATAACTAAGAAACACTAGAAAAACTAAACAAAAGAGGAATTTGTCATCAACTTTTTTATGATATGCTTGCGCTGCTAACAATGCGTAGTGGGCGTAGACATAATTCACCTATTGTCATTTTTGTAACAATCATAATATATTGTGTGGGTAGAAATATTTTTAATAACAGCCTGACATCATTTTAAAATAAGTTTAGCATACTCTGCGTCATCGTCTTCGTAACAATTCCGCATAACCGTAACATTTCAATGTGCAAAAACTCGTTACAGTTTACGCAATCCGAACAATGCATTTTATCCCTTTTATCAGTGTTTATACTTCAATTGTGAGACTGCTATGTTACAATAGGTATGACTAAGAGGCCTACAGCTACCTAAGCTGTGAGTGGATGCTAAAGTTTAATTGGTAATTAGCTGTTTTACTGCGATCTTTAAAATGATAACCTCCGCGGCGCAGTTGGTTAAACGCCGGTAGTAAAACGTGAGGCCGCGGGTTCGATCTCCGCACCGAGACAAATATTTGCGTGATCCACATGTATTTGTGTCGGATCTGGGTGTTTGTGAGTCCGAAAAGTCTCTTGTAGTTCCTGATACACACGACTCAAGACTCGATTTTAGTGTTAGGTCAGGACTATGTATGTGACTGTTGGATGTATTTATTATTGATTCATTAAAAACTGGTGTAGTCAAAAAATCTCCAGCCCATTTGTTAGTGCCAATTGTTGTCATTCAATGCAAGTAGTTCAGCTTCAAAATTATGGGATGTCTATTCGAATGGGAATATATATTGATAATTTTGTTTATTACATCGGATTAAATACACAATACTCGCTAGAATGCAACTGGATTGAAAGGTATTTATTTTTAATAAACATTGAAGCGACAAAAGAGAAGAGTTTAGATGTATCGTATAAGAGGCACATATTCATATTGAATTTTGATTGACATTTAGAAATATGTTAGTTGCTTAAAACTTATCACAACTTCATTGTCTTAATACAGACAGAATTAATAACATACGCACGCAGAAAGACAATACTTTATGTAACTTGCTTAAAATTGATACACTCGTAGCATACAGCAAACCTAAGTAGTGTGAACAATGGGCGGTGTCATCGCTTTAAGCGATGTCTTCCACAACCACATTTCCGATGTTGCTTATAAATATTTTCGTTTTTTCCCTAAACTATATATGAATTTTTACGTCACTTTTCTGGATGGAACTTAATGGTGCCTGTTATGAATAAATGTTGAAACGTTACTCAAAGCCAAAAGATACGGTTCGTGGTTTCACACTTTTTTTTTTTGTGGCAGTAAAAATGCTATTTTAATGTTAATATTACCACTTAACCAGTTAATGTTATGTCACTTATCGTCAAGAGGACAACATAAAAATATGTTATTCTGTGGAAATAATTAGGACGGTATGTACCTATCAGTGGGCTTTCGACGTCAAAAGGATAATGGTAATAAAATACATAATTTGTAGTGTCGGAACTTAATATGATTACATGTTCGTTAATGATGTTTCCAAATTCCAGAAAAGCGCTGTATTTTGGCAACTGTTATTGAAAATACATTCCATTTTAATGTCCAATTATTTTTGAGCGTGGAGCATTTTTGTGAAATAAAATGACCCGCATGGAACTTTATTGGCTCTTTATCTTTATTTCGTTTGGTTACATTGTAAAGAGTATGTACATATTAATTACATATCTGATTGATTACTATGAGGGCTAATATTGAGCAACGCTTGACTTTGTCAAAATTAGCTTCAGTATTACTGCTAATCTAATACATAACATGTTTTTACAATAATAATATAATACAGCATTTGTAGGAACATTAGTCATGGGGCTTTATACTCGGATGGTTTACTGAACACACTTTTGGTAAATAATTGATCCCTATGAGAATTCTTTTTTGAATGAAAAATTAATACAATAAAATTTGCTGGCACATAAGATAGATTTATTATTTGTTTAAATCAAATAATTATAGCTTAGTATTTAATCTTTAGCCAAAGATAATTTCGCTTAGTAAACTATACAAGTCCGTACCGTGTAGGAAAGGCACAACTTATTTGAAAAGCCAGAGCGCGATGTATAACATAATTACTTCATCAAGAGGTTGTACCACTCAAAGACGGAGTGATGAAAACCTCATTGCAGTCTCATGAACGCTAGTTTTTTAATTGGAATTTATGTATGAGATTTACAAATAACGCTCGCCTTCTCGGTAACATTATGACCGTCTTGGTTGCCGTGAATGTGGGTCATTGTATGCAATCTTTAGTGTTATACGTATTTACCTGTTTACGTCATGTGTGATTTTATTCAGTGTTTGCGTTGAAGTCTGGGTTCATTAAGCGTAGCCTACACAAATTGTAGTTATTAACTACTCATGTTTTACAATAAATGTAAAAATAAATTCAAAACGAGATGCAAATGGGGTTCAATATTCTAGTGGTCGAAGCGTTTTTAGATTTTTAATATCCGTTTGTATGGTACATATTATTATTAATATGTACCATACAAATGGAGATTCAAACACATAAGCGTTTTATAAAAACCGCCTGGCTATTTAATTTGTAATAGTATTTATGCGAAAGTATAAAAAATGTTCTTTATAATTAGTGTCATAACTACTGGTAGCAGGCTTTTAGGAGCCTTTCCCCTCAGTTTTAAACCTTGATCACGGGACTAATATAATGTAATTATTCGCTCAGCGCCCCAACCCTTGTCGGAGCGACGCGACGAGGGGTTTCATTTACATTGCACTTATTTAATATTACTTTAACTCAACGATGATGAATGTAAAATATCACAGGCATAACTGTTTTTATTTCGTTTAGCGTATATTGTTGTTAGATCTCTTATTTTGAAGATTTCGTGCCAAATTCAAAGTTTATACAACCTGGTTTATTATGTGAGCACGAAATCCATTTAAAATTATGACAGGGTTAAAACATCAGCCAACATTTGATTAGCGGGGCACATATGTCAGATGTCTCGAAACCGTCATGTAAATTTACAAGTTTCTCGAAATCCATTAAAAATCTTTGTCGTAAAAACAATATTTATCTATTAATTGAATATGACAATTGGCATCATCATATCTTGTGTATGTATTAATATGTTAGCGACAAGTATTCCGGATTTGAGAACTCCTAAATATAACTATCGGATAATTATGTAATTATACTAGCTGTTAAAAACAAATGATAAATTGTGATTACAAATCACCTACCGAGGGAAATAATAACATTTGACCCTCTGTATCATTGTGTCAACTGTGACGATAACGACTTTGACAAACAATGTTCTAGAAATTCTCAGAATCTTGTTTAAAAACATTATGTGGTAAATGAAGAAATCAGACATGAGGAAAATTCTAATGTATCAACAAAGAATATTTGTCTCGCTCAATAAACACTTTAGGCGAAAAATCTTTAGTTTTTAGTACCCGCCAAGTGGACTTCTCATTTATTTCTATTATATTGGTGAATACAAAGATTATTGAAGTCTCTATATAGTGTCATTTTATTTCTACCTAACACATGTATGGGTACGAAAACATGAATAACATTACCCTTTTGAAACATTTTTTTGTTATTTTTGCATTGCATTGTCATGTACGTCGATGAAACTGGATTGACGATATTTAAAAAAACCAACAGAATTTAGTTCCAAATATGGTAAAATAGTTTAAGGTGACTCATCACTGTTTCTTCTTGTTTTCACAATCAGCGCGATAACTTCCAGATAATTTCAAAACAATTAGATCCGATGTTGTGTAAATTGATTACATACGTACAATACGTATATTTCTTGAATTCATTGTTGAAATATTGTTTAAATTGTTGTATTCAAATACAGATTGCTTTTATAATATCCCTTCAAGATGTCAATGTCGTCAAGTAATTATACGAGTATTTAATACGAGTAGTATATATTTAATCAAAAGTAAACCCGTTTACTTTAGAGGTGTAGTATAAATAGGTTTTTAATAATTTGTAAACAACATCTTGTTATGATTGCGTCCCCAGACAATTCAGGGGTGTTACTCTATGATCCGATACGAAATTGGAATGTTCGAATGTCGTACGTAAAACTTTTCTAATGTGCCTAGATACTCCACGAAATGTGGAAATCCTCGTATCGCGCATCGTCATTACTTCGGACGTCGAACATGCGAATATTCGAATTTCGTGTCGGATTATAAAGTAACCTCGCAGAAATGGTGCAACTTACAACCTATTTCTTTGCAAATATAACATACCAGTACACTTGCATCCCGGGTAGGGTAGTAGTAGATTTGCAAGCTGTATTCACTTTCTTCGGTGACAGCAGTTATATGTTCTTGGTTATATCCCATACCTGACATATTATTGATTCAACCGCTCCTAATATTTTTAAAAACAAGTATCTAATATACTGGTGGTATGCTACTGGTGGTAGGTCTCTCATATGTGAGACGCCGCCTGGCGAGATACCACCGCAATGTCTATTTACCTAGCTAAACAGAAGTGTAAATGCACTGTTGTCTTTCAGTTTGAAGAACATTGTAGTCAGAATAACTACTCGGCATATTGAGACTTAACATCCCATGTCTTAGGATGGCGAGCGCAGTGGAATGCCAAGCATTGCTTTGTAATTCAAGGTGTTTGGTTTTGTTACTGTTCATCAGTGGTTGTAATGCTTACCATCAGGTGAACGGCATGCTCCTCTCGCCATACAATTGCACTAAATATATACGAATTATACGCTTATAATCCCGTCTATTATAATAGAAAGGCGATTAAATCATTTAATACAGCCTCATCATTTATAGCAGATGTCTTGTACGTTTGAAAAGACTTAGGAAAACTCCCTGCGGATTGAGATACGGCGTCCCCAGGGCTCTCCTGGATTGAATGTTAGACCTGTTATATTATATGGACTAATCAGCCCTGCATAAGCCTCAGAGAATTATGCGAATTACTTCTGTTTTTCGGAATAATCTGAATATTGTTCGAGGCAATTTTTAAAAAGAAAGTCCAGTATTCAAATGCTCGCTCCGATGTTAATCCGAATCTAAGAACTCGCTTAGCTGGAGGTGAATATACAGGGTATATCAAGACTGCTACCGAAAACGAAGCCGGGTGGTAGTTTAAGCGACTTCAGACACAATGCAACAGAAAAAGTTGCAAAATAAAGCGACAATTTTTTTTGTGATATTTTTTTCTTTTGGCCATATTTGGGTGGTAAATACATTTTTTTCCTAAAATAATAGTGTATACCCTTTTATTTATAAATACTCTATGGTATAAAAGAGTTTAAATTATTATTTTAGCAAAAACTATGGATTTACAACCCAAAAATAACGATATTTAAAAAATCATAAAAAATAATTGTCGCGTTTCTATGCGAAATTTTTAGTTGCATTGTGTTTGTAGCCACTAAAACTACCACCCGGCTTCGTTTTCGGTAGCAGTCTTGAGATACCCGGTATTAATATTGAAGGTGTACTCAGTTAGAGGTATCTACATAACACACCTGTTTTTGATTTTTTTGCCTTTTTAGAGTTACTTCTTTAGATGTCATCTAAGTTACCTGAGCCATAAGAATTCAATAAAACAGATTAATTTATCTCGTTTTGATTGTTCCCAAAATATGAAAAGTTAAGAAATAAATAAAACCCAACAGTGACATACATGACCTCACACTAAGATCGAGTCCTGTGTCGTAGGTATCAGGAACTACGAGAGACTTTTTGGTCTCACAAACGCCCAGATCCGAAAGAAATATTTGTGTGCCGCACAAACATTTCTTTCGGTTCGGGGATCGAACCCGCTTTTCGTTTCACAGGCGGCATTTACCCAACTGCGCCACGTAGGATCTCAAAATAATTTATAAAGAATATTTAAAATCCAGCTATGCATTCGTATGCGCAGAAATATTTTTATATTTAGTATTAATTTGCTCAAAAAAATAATTGTCAGGGCAATATCACAATATGAACTCAACAGAATTAAAGGCGTGTAACCCAAAAATGGCGACATCTGCCGCCGTCATTTAGCCGGAGGAATTTAAAATGAAGAAATTAAAACAAAATCTAACGGCAAAGGCTTGAATAAATTTTTGCTCCGACTACAACTTCGTCAAGGAACTAATTTTGAAATGTTCTTTTCTAGTCCGCCATTACCGGTTTAATGTAACAAAATCTTAAGACTTCTGGATTTATTTCGCGCTAACATTCAAAGCACATGACTGCAGATATTGTTCATAATTTATACGCTAATTTGCCTTGATGCTGTTCTGAATAAAAACACTATGAACTAGTTATGAATATTGTACAGTTTTGCCCACCGGAGACCGCAGTATTAACGTGTTAGCCTTCTAAGAAGTAAAACATGAACGTATCAAGTTTCTGTCGTCATAT
This sequence comes from Hyles vespertilio, assembly GCA_009982885.2. Classification (NCBI taxonomy): domain Eukaryota; kingdom Metazoa; phylum Arthropoda; class Insecta; order Lepidoptera; family Sphingidae; genus Hyles; species Hyles vespertilio. Next base: position 16,435,303 of record CM042833.1, read on the forward strand.
ATGTATATTATCCTCCTTTAAAAGTAATATAAGAGATGACATAACTATTTTCAGTGAAATTCAACTCTGATATTCACACTGCCAAATCGTGCCTAATATTTATACTGAGAATAAGAAGATTGATATCATAACTTATATTAAGTAATTATAGCTCAGTAACCCTAGTGGCTATATATAATCTTGCGTCACTTGGGCACAAACCGTTAAGTGGTTAATGTAAAGGAAACAATGGAGTGTTGTCACTTTACACCTAGGCGGGACAGATAGTCCGCCAGCTTATAATAAACCCACGTTGTCTGAACGTGACTTGAGTAAATCCGATGTCCGAATTATACTGAACCATTTTACTTTACTTGGCGAATGTATTACGGAATTTTATAATTAATTGAAGTTATTTTTTTTTGTAAATTAAGCCAACATGTTATTCTTAAGAACTCTTGTTCTTATCAGTAAATCGTTGGTTTACCACTTTATAGCCCCGTTTATAAAGTTCCTTTATATTTTTTGAAGTTTTTGTCAGGATGTCCCTTGAATTATTATTTTAAACAGTATTTTTGAGAACACTAATCAGGCTAATTTACTAATGCCTAATTATGTTAAACATTAATTAAAGGGATTTTCAAAGTGACGCTACCACAATCTATTGCGTCTGCTCATATCATCATACTTCAGAGAATATGGGAATTTGTGGATTCGTTTAATTAATAAAATTAATTATTTATGTTGAGTACGTTAAAATACCGAGCTATTACTTTAATCAAAAGTTTAATTTATATGGGTAGTTGTGAATATCAATACTTTTATTAATGAGATTCGCAACAAAGTTATATATATATGTTATGATTGACCCACTAATTCTCCAACTGACCAAAAATAATAATAGGCATACTGAAATAAAACTATTATTTACGGATTTTATCGCGAATTTAGTTTAATTTTTTACATTTGGCTTCCTGACGTTTCGATTACTTTACAGCTTTCGTGGTCACGGGGCGGACTGAAGTATTGGTCATCCGCTTTGTGACTGTTACAATTGAACTACCCTTATTTTGAAATTATTAAATTAAATAAGTTAATTGGATTTTGCGTTTCAATTTACGCAGAAGGAGCTCACAGTGTCTTGAGGTCTGGCAGTTGGTCTTTTGGGTTCCGATTTAATTAAATGTTGAATTGGATCCCATGCTTGTGTAAGCTTCAAGCCATCTTCTCTATTGAAATTTGGATGTTTTTTAATTTCAATAGCCTCGCGAAACATCCTGGGCAGGAATCGGTGTTCTTTTGCGAGGACTTGGGGCTGGTCAAAGCGAAGGTAATGCTTGGAGCCTTCTTCTATATGTTCAGCAACTGCAGACTTCGTTGAGCGTCGATGTTTAACGTCAGCCATGTGTTCTTTTACGCGGGTCCATATGCTTCTTTTGGTTTGACCTATGTAGGAGAGGCCACAGTCGCAATCTATTTTGTATACGCCCGGTTCTTGCAAAGGAATATGGTGCTTAACAGGTGGTAGAAATTGGCTAATCTTCTTGGGCGGCTTGAAGTAGGTTTTAATAGAAGCACGCTTCAGGATATAGCTAATCTTGTCTGTGACTCCTTTTATGTATGGCAGTACAACCGGGACCCATTCAACTATGACTAGTTTCACTGGGTTTCTGTGACGGCGGCGTGGAATTTGGAGCTAAATATGGCAAAATAACTTTTAAAAACCGAAAGAATATTTTTAGGTACAATAATATTATAATACAATACTATAGGTATTTAATTAGCCTTATTCGCTTAAATTTCGCCTGTAAGGTTGCTAACAAGGAGCTACTGCTATCTCCGCTGAGCAAAATGTACAATAATTCCCAACTAACACATAGTGGCTCTATTTAGAACAAGGCAAATTAGTGTGTAAATTATGAACAATATCTGCAGTTATGTACTCTGCATCGTGCGAAGTAAAACCAGGGGTCTTAGGATTTTGTTACAGTGGTGGTAGGTCTCTCATAATTATGTGAGAGGCCGCCTGGGTAGGTAACACCGCAATATCTATTTGTCCCGCCTAAAAACAGTGTAAATGCAGTGTTGGGTTTCGATATAATTGTAGCCAGAATAATTATTGAACATATTCAGAGTTAACATCTTAACATCTCAGGATGGCGAGCGCAGTTATGCCAAGCATTGCTGTGTGATTCGTGGTGTTTGTTGTGCTACTGTTCATGAGCGGTCATCACGCTTACCATCAAGCAAATGGCATGCTCGTCTCGCTATTCATTGCAATAAAAAATGCAGCTAATATACTTGTTAGACAGGAGCGAACATCTCAGAATTAGTTCCTTGCCGAAGTATTCAGAACAAAAATAATTTGCATCATGCATTTATTGTTTACAACAGTGTCTGTTTGATTTGTTCCATTTAATTATCCCAAAAACACATCAAATCCCTTAGAAACTTCGGATAAAAAATCTATAAGCATTTAATTATTCCAGTAGCGTTTTGGATGCTAATGGTGGGTCGCTCTGAATTATCATTGTCAACAATGTAAAATATACTCTGTGATTGTCAACTTCAACAGCGCCTGCAATAGATAACATGTCCTATTCTATTAGTTTAGTTGGCTAATTGACGTTTGTTTTTCGAGTTAATAGTACTACTAATCAATACAATTGGATAAGTAGCACGATATGAGTTTAAAACAACACCCACCAATTGTTATAATTCTTATAAATGGATTCAAAACGATATGTATTATAGCATTGTATTATGAGCTTATGAAACTTAGAGAAAAAGAAAGAGAAACAATAATAAAAATGTTATGTTAATCATTCTCAGCCATAAGAAGTGCATTGCTAAACTCCCCATGGTTTTGTAAAGCGTCCTAAGATCTCCTAAAATTGTAACAGACTTATATAAGTTCTTCCGAGTCTTTCAATAGCAACATAACATGTAACAATAAACATAATAACACAGTTGAAGGATGCATTTACCCAGCTCAAGCGCGTATGCTGCCAAACGATCTGGACCCTGCTCTCTCCTTCTGCACCCACCTGCTGTATGGATACGCTGGTATCCAGCCCGATACCTACAAGGTTGTGCCTCTGAACGAGAACCTTGACGTGGACCGCTCGCACGCCAACTACCGTGCCATCACCAACTACAAGACCAAGTACCCTGGACTCAAGGTCCTACTGTCCATCGGCGGAGACGCTGATATCGAAGATGCACAGAAGTACAACCTCCTTGTGAGTATTTGGAAAATTGTACATAGAGGATTTTGGATAGATAATGCAAAACTTAATGTTTTCTTATTTGGATAGTAAGTTACAATATTAATTGCCCTGTTACGCATCAAACTCATTTGATTTAAACCTGCTTTAACTATGTTTAATCGTTCGGCTGAACATAAACTATGCAGCTGTTAAGAACAATCAAATAAGGCTTAGCTGTAACAAAGGAAAATTACTTAAATTTTGCGTACAATGTCAGCCGGCAGTTTTACATAATCATAAATCAGATTCATCGCGTTAGTCTCTCAATGAATATGGAATTTTGTTATGAATTTAAATAATTCGGCTTTTGTAGCTGGAATCGCCGCAAGCTCGTACCGCTTTTGTGAACTCTGGTGTGCTTCTCGCTGAACAACATGGATTCGACGGCATCGACCTCGCCTGGCAGTTCCCCAAGGTCAAGCCAAAGAAGATCCGCTCTACCTGGGGTAAAATAAAGATTAATAATTACACACATTAAAATAAAGATTAAGTTTTGATTTGACTAACGTTGATCTTGATATTGACACATGGTACTTAATTTATTCGACTTGTTTCTAACATCAACCCAGGCGACAATTTGTAAAATTTGAAATAATATATGTAAATTTTTGTCAATAATTGTGATGTTAGTTTTCATAATAAAACCACCAGGCAGTTTCTGTTTAAAGTTGGTACAATGTTTCCTAGGGTGGTAGGAACAAGTGGTTTAAATGAAATACTATATGTCTGTACTATATGCACTGTATAAAAATCAGGATCATAAAATCAAACTTGAAAACATAATGGAGATCTAAGGAAAGACGAAACTTGATCTGCATTTAATAATGAGAGCAGAGATGTAACCGAACGACAAAATAATGAGTCAAAGATTAAGCGTCTCAGATATTTCTCCAACTTCAATCTTTGTTTAGCATTTTAATTACAAGAGGATGACTGTGTAATTTGTTTTTTGGGGCTGTCTATATTTACAGAGAATTAATCTTAGATTTATCGTATTTTGTTCAAACACTATATTGTTGAAATTTGAAAAGATTGTATCACCTATTATAGATGTAAGATTGTGTATTGTAATCACCTCGATGTAAAACCTAAAACCTTTTCTAGGATCTATCTGGCACGGCATCAAGAAGACTTTCGGTACTACGCCCGTCGATGAAAAAGAGTCTGAGCACCGTGAAGGCTACACCGCTCTGGTCCGTGAACTGAAACAGGCGCTCAGTCTCAAGCCCAACATGCAATTGTCTATCACTATTCTGCCCAACGTTAACTCCACAAGTAAGTATAATATAGTTTAGAAATATTTAGAAAAAAATGCCTGTTTTAATTTGAGAAGAATTGTAGTAATATTTTTACACATCAAATCGTTGTCCTTTATACCAAAATCATGATTATCAACAGCTTATTGTAGTCGAATTCTGAATAAAGGCAAACCAATGACACTCAGTACGGTCATTGCTTCATACAAAATTAGATTCTTTGTCATTCGTATATATGGTAAACAACGAATATTTGGTACAAACACCAATAAATATTTCTTTACATCTGATAGTGTGGCAGATTCAATTTCGGTGTAATTGAAATCGTCTGGAATTATCACAATTTGTTGGAACTTATTGTTTAAAAAGGATATCAATATGACCTTGTTTCGAGCCAGAATAAGTACGGCTATTATTGTATTGTCCTGAGTACTTCATACGACGCGTTGTGAACATCTCATTTGAGCTAATTTGATCACGTGCAACTAGGCTACGCGTGTCTACGTATATATTATGTAGGTAGTATGTATATTCTTTTTTATTAGTAGATTTGTAGGTTTTGAGAACATATTCTTGTCATGATATTTCATTACAGCTGAGATGATAATTCTTTTATAAGTACATATTGGACAGCCTCCGTGGCACAGGCGGTTAGACGACGCCTGTGAAACGGGAGGCCGCGGGTTCGATCCCCGCACCGAGAGAAATGTTTGTGCGGCCCACAAATATTTCTCTCGGGTCTGGGTGTTTGTGAGACCGAAAAGTCTCTCGTAGTTCCTGATACCCACGACACAAGACTCGATCTTAATGTGGGGTCAGGACTATGTATGTGACTGTTGGGTGTTATTTATTTATTTATTTATTTGATGCTGATATCCAGGAATGAATACCACGGTCGGAATATACGGATTATTTTATTCTGGAGCAAAATCAATCTTGTACTATGAATAACTGCAATATGTTTTTATCCGTAGTTTTTTATAAATTTCGTAGAATAATATGTCTACAACTTAAGTTAGCATCCATACAATATTCTTTGTCTCTCAGCTGTTCGTGAATACCTACGCTGTAATAAGAGAAAACATCTCGGAATGATAAACCAGTACCCTGTCTAATATAATATTTTAATGGTCAGGGTGAATATTGCTTGGGTCAATGTTGATAAACCTATCGCGTTGTTCTTATAATTGACAAACAATTTTATTGTTACTGTGTGGGTTTGTTATCATGGTTACATAATACAAATGAGTTGATGTGATTTAGCACACACTTTATAATGTAGGTAGTTATGTTGGTTACACGGGAATTTTATTATCTACGATGTAACTATTTAATATTTAACCTAACTATTAAGGAAGTGATTATGGATAAGGGAAATTATAAGAGGTATACTAAACATTAAATAATAAAATAATCAAATGTGTGAATATTTCTAGGACAGATTTTAGACTTTAAACTTTATTGAGACAGGCTGTGAAACGAAAGGGTTCGATTCCCGCACCGAGACTAAATATGTGTGATAAAACGGTATTTCTTCGGGTCTGGATGTTTGTGAGACCTAAAAATCTCACGTAGTTTCTGATACCGATGACACAAGATTCAATCTTAGTGTGGGGTCAGTAATACATGTGGCAATTGGGTGTATTTCTTCATTTTTATTTATTCATGAAATCAACGAATTTAACTCAGATATGCAGCTCAGATAGTGAAGCATCTGCCTTCTCCTCCAATCAATGCCTTCAAAACTTATCGATTATTTTTTCACGTTCCAGTCTACTACGACGTGCCTGCAATCATCAACCTCGTGGATGTTGTGAACATCGAGTCTTTCGACTACTTCACCCCGGAGCGTAACCCCAAAGAGGCGGACTACGCGTCGCCCATCTACACCCCTCAGAATCGTAACCCGTTGCAGAACGCCGACGCTGCTGTTAGCTACTGGTTGGTTGAAAGTCATCTTTAATATAGAAATCTTGTTTAAATCCAAAGTATTATTATTTTCACAGGAATCAATTTATGTTTATAGTTTTAGATTTTAGAGTTGCCTTGACATTTATCATGTCATAATCTTTAATGTTTTTATGAACTATCAATGTAGCTTGGATATTGACTTTGTAAGGTCATATGATTAGATAGTAAATATATTGTAGCCTCACAATAGCCTCAACTGAAATGTTAATTATACCTTAGCAAAAATGATTTTACTTTATCTGATGATAAGCGCAATTATATCCAAATAGAGAATCGTTTGGAAATACTTGGTTACCTCTTGCTATTGTATATAATTTTGTCGGCCAATTAATTATCAGCTTCACGCCACGACGGAAGTTACTGAGATTATAAGAAACAGCAAACTTAGGGTTTGGAACAATACCGTAGAACATTTAATTTGATAAAATAATATCTTACTTATTTGTGGTATAGACTAATAAATAAATTGTTTATTGTGTAGGCTTCAGAGCGGTGCTCCCAGCTACAAGATCGTGCTCGGCATTGCCACCTTCGGGCGCACGTGGAAACTTGATGCGGACAGCGAGATCGCCGGAGTTCCTCCACTACACGCTGACGGACCTGGCGAAGCTGGTAAGTATTCATGATTATTTTCGATCTTATAACATATTGGTCATATAAAGCCCCCTCGGAAAGAGAAATCTTTGTCCTGCAGTGAGACGCTATCGGCTCGTAACAATAAAAATATAACAAAAGACCAATAGACCAAAATCGATGTATTTAAGGTTTCCAGTTTAGTTCATTTCAGTCGAATACTCATTATGTTGCTAGTTGCTAAGTTACTACTGGACATAGGCTTGTCTCAAGTTTTTTCACAGTATTTGAAAGTTTATCAATACTTTTAGGGTCATACACAAAACGAGGCGAAAAATTGTATAAAAAAAACATGGTCGGGATTTTTACAAAATCAGTCTCATTTAATGATATTATCAGAATATTAAAATTAAAACATAAAACAACATCGTTTCCTCGATTAGGCTAAAAAATGAAATTATAATATTTTTTTCGAGCACAAGAGGGTCTTGTGTCTACACAAAAGAACAAACATATCAAAAATAGTTACAAAGCAAGTGTCTTAATGTCTGAAATTAAAAATAATAGTTAAAAAAAAACTAAAATACACGCTTTAATAAGATATACAACTAAAAAAGTAAAAATAATTGATACTGAATTTAAGATAAGAAAATGGAGTAAAATACATATATTGTATAGTTACAAAGCGTGGGGTGCAGGAGGATAAGTAATTGTTGTAAACACCCCACTTGTAAGTCATTTACCAAAATTAAGTCAGAGAATCAATCCAGAAATTTGAAGATAATATTCATTCTGAACATACGTATGTGTTTGACCCTTTAATGTTTATAAGGTTTCATGTCCTCGGCATATCATTTAGGAATATCGTATAAAAGTATAGATTGAACAAACACGTTTTTGATTGTGTTATATTGACCAAAGGTTAAAACGGTCAGTTATTACACTAATGTTTTGGCGAAAAATCTTTTTTTCATTGGGAACTTATTTTATGTAGGTACCCAGTTTTGGTAAAGCAGATTTTTAGGAACTTTGAAACAAGCTACGATAATATTTTTTTGTTTCAATGTCGCTACCAAGCACTTATTAAAAGTATATATTATTTTGATTAAACTACATGTTATTTTAGTGCTTTACTACCAAGGATATTAGGGATATAAAAAAGGATTTTCATTGATCACATACGAGATTGTTTTTGTAGTGCCATAAAATATCACATTATTGTTTCTTGGTAATAGAGTGAATTGTGTTTTTATTATTAATACCACTAGCAAGTGCCAAGACGAGTTAGCCAATCCCAAAGGAAATTTAAGAAACAATGTGTTATTGTTGCCTTAAAATAATCCTTCGCGTTAGCCCTGAAAATGTAACATTTTAGGTTGTAAGAACTCCTTATAAAACATTATATACGAAAGGAAATTTCTATTATAAAGAAAGCAATTCTTTTTCGTGGATTTTATCAGTCGAACACGCGAAATGAATTACCCAGAACCTCGATGAGACAAACCTTAAATAATTCGGCCATATAGCGTTTATTCTGTTTTTTTAGGTCCTTACACTAAAATCGAAGGTCTGCTGAGCTACCCTGAAGTGTGCGCTAAGCTCATCAACCCCAACCACCAGAAGGGAATGCGCCCCCACATGAGGAAGGTCACTGACCCCAGCAAACGTTTCGGTAAGTTATTCCATAGCTGCTTTGGGGCTTCTTCTTGCTGGTTTTATTTAACACTTTTTCCATACTTGTATATATAGAAATTGCAAACCTCGTACTAGGTTGGATATATTGGAATCAGTATGTCTGGGATAAAATATTCTCCGTACCATTATGTGTCAATACTTTTTAATAACTGTGTTTGGATTATTAGAGAGTATCTAGTGTAAGCTACAAATACCGCATAGTGTCTTTGTAGCTTACGAACGAATCTATAGTATAAGTAGAATGGATATTGTCTTTATAGTCTCCTGCTTATACCAGTTGGCACCAATTTCTAAAAATATATTTTATGTCTTCCAAATTAAATGTTCAATACATACAAGTACAAATATTTTGAAGGAAAAATACAGTCTATCAAATTAAAATTGGTATTAATCACAATTTTCCAACTTGCGATAGTAGATATATATCAACGTGAGTCGTGGAACAAAATTGACTTTATTCTCTTGCGGCCACACCGCAAAGGTCACTAATATTTGAGCGAAAATGTATAACTATTCAGTTACCCTCAAGCTTCTACCAGCTATTCACATTTATCCTACAGCTATACATTTTGCTTTGTTGCCATATTTAAAAAGGTATGTTGGGAATCAGTAAGCGTATTTGACTTTTCAGACATGGGCTTAAGGAAGGAGGCAGATCTTACTCCTACTTTTGGTTGGTACTTATTTACAGAAGGCTTTTGCTAATATTAACATTCAGTATTCTTCCATGGTGATGGAGGTTATGGTTATATTTTAGTTCGGGCGTAGATTAGTGGACTCCAGCAATGGAATCAGTAGTGTGATCACAACATAATTTAATATTTCTTCTAAAGTATATTTTATCCTCAGAGAATCTAGCAATACGGTGTATATGAAACACCTCGTGCGAAACAAAGCACTAGATAATACTTCTAAAATTACATTTGCAAAACTACGGAATCATGTAATAAAATATCTCTTTAGTGAACGTAACCATTGCTCGACTGCAGAGCAAAGATAGTTGCAGGTTACGTGTAAATTTTCTGTATCATGCGACCGTATTGATTTATAATGCAGTCTTTGCTAGGTACTGTATGGATTTAGCATACTTAGCACAATTTGATTTTTTATTATATTCTATACATAATTTTAACTGTTCCAAAGAGAAGTCTTTAATGGCCGCCCGTTCTAATACCTTTGAATATTTAATGCGTATACGTTTTCGCTGACCTTGCGCACAGTCCAGCACCCGTCATTACGTATGCATGTAGCACTATGCTGATTGTTACGTTTGCACCCCATAATGTCTGTCTATATAAAGCCAATTCGTTTCTTCATAAATGACCAACATAATAAACATTATCTTGCTGTATATGTAATTACATATGGAAATAAACGTAAATAATGCTTGGGTAATTTCTGATGGATACTTATTTTATGGTCATTACTGTCTGTTGATAAAATCAGCCCTTTTAAAGTAGTGTTAACATGGTGTCTAATGTATGTTTGCTTATGTATGAGGTTTGTAAATATAATTGTTATTGTCGGTTTAATTAATGTTTTATGAAATTCGTCAAATGACTGGTTGAATTAATGCTATTGTCTTACCACAGTAAAAATAGGATTATGTATTATCAACAAGGATATTATGGCGACGTGAAAAATAATATACTTCGTTTCTCCCCTAACGAATGACCAAGAATGCTAGTTTGATAGTACCGAATATATTTCACACAATCCATAATAATGCATCGAACTTGTTATCAAGAAATATGAACCGATAAAATATAACGAGAACTCTTTTGCAGGTACCTATGCTTTCCGTCTCCCTAATGAAAGTGGGGAAGACGGTATGTGGGTGTCCTACGAAGACCCCGACACTGCTGGACAGAAGGCTTCATACGTGAAGTAAGTCTTTCGATAACTTTTGACCTCTGATATTTAGTTTTTTTTTTAATTTCATTCTGTATATTGACTGCACTGCACCTGATGGTAAACGCTAATTCCGTTCAGACAGATTATGGAATAGCATCAGATGGCGGTCCCGTGTCATTCGATAGAACTCTGTTGGTCTAATTTGTGATACATTTTAAGTGCCCCAATGTCATTATGTTTATCTTTATGATGACAGTAGAATAGTACAGAAATAATGTCGATGGTGTTAATGATTATTTCAGTTGGTTGATGGAATAAGTGTTCGCCGGTTGAGGGAGTGGGCTATTTGTAAAGAACCATGATCATAAAACATATGCTTATTTTAGTCTCTGCATTTACATGAAAAACTGTAGGATATGCAAGTTTTGATTTAAAACTGTTCTCAAACTATTGCTTTTCTAGGTCCAAGAACCTCGGAGGAGTGTCCATCGTCGACCTTTCCTTGGACGACTTCCGCGGTCTCTGCACCGGCGACAAGTACCCCATCCTGAGAGCGGCCAAATACCTCCTTTAAATAACATTTTAATATTTATGACTATTTAGTAACGGCATAGATTTTATTAATAGTCTCACTCAACTTATAATTTATCTACCGCCTTTATTTTACTGATTTGACTGGCCACTAGTTGGCCTGAGTATCTCTGAAGCAATAGAAATGATAAATATATAATTACAATTAATTAAAAGTTGTTTTATTTTATTCTGGTGTATAGAAACTCATTGATCGCGACACTTTCGCGCATTGTCATAAAATCTTGTTTGTAGTGACATTTGTCATTAGTTAAAATTTTCTTGTCAAAGTTCTTGTAATCATTCAGCAAAGTAATAAAAATACATTTTGCAATGTTAATCAACCCAACAAATCAGTTGCTTTCAAAATCAATCAGGCTTATTGTGGCGCATATGAAATACACTCATTCGAAGACATGTCCAGCACAAACGACTAACATTTGCCAAGGCGTCTCAGGATCTACTCCTGGTTCTACCTTTAAAAAACTGGATTTTAAACGCGCAGAAAAGTCTGCTCCTTGCCGTCTTGGTTTTCTGCCGGATGATTGGTTTGTTTTCTTTCATTCGAAGACTGGCGTGACCGGTCCATATATTTTTGGTATTGTCTTTTGCAACTACATGCTTAGTAAAGAAAAATATGTCCTCGAACATGAATTTTACAGCGGTCTGTCGGTTGCGCTTATTTGTTATATCCTTGTAACGCAACTGGGGCCAGCGTTTGCCGGCTATCTTGATGGAGAATGTGCTAAAGTCGAAAATATGTTGAATAAAGGGCGACAAACTGAAATAGACATATATGAAAAAAGTATAAAAATATCTAAAGAATTGCAGTGGCGAGCAGAAGGCCAAAAACAATTAATAGATGCTAGGAAGGAATGCATAGACATACAACTGGAAGCTGCGTATCGACAAAGATTGTTGGAGGTATACGAAGCGGTAAAAGGTCGATTAGAATACCAGATTAAGAAAAATAGACTTGAACGACGCATACATCAAAAATGGTTGGTTCAATGGGTTTTAGATCAGGTATATAAGTCTATAACAGATGACTTTAAGAAAAAATCGCTGGAAAAAGCTATTCAAGATTTAGCAAATAGACCTTCCATTTTATCAAAATGAAAGATCTGTTAGAAATGATGACTAATACTACGAAATTCTTAGCTGGCAAGTGTAGTTTATCGTGAACTGTTAAATTGTATACGAATATATGTATTTTTGTTATTTGAGCAATAAAATATTATGGCATAATAAAATGCATTTGAAATACTTTTTTTTCCAATAATGCTCGCGAGACTTCTTAAAATTTTATTATATTGCCAAATCATTTCGATTTCTTTGTCTGAAATGAAAATTCGCGAACAACCACATGGTAAGTAATGTAATTTCTAATCATACTAATAATGGTAAGACATAGGTGTTATTTGTCTCATGAACTAAATCATTGAATTTTGTGGGCGTTATTGCTATAGTTTTGAACATAATATATTTTTATAATTCATCGTCATCATCATCATATCAGCCACAGGAAGTCCACTGCTGAACATAGGCCTCCCCCAAGGATTTCCACAATGACCTGTTGGAAGCGGCCTGCATCCAGCGACTTCCTGCAACCATAGCCAGATCGTCCGTCCACCTTGTAGGCGGGCGTCCGACATTTCGCTTGCCTGTACGTGGCCTTCACTCAAGAACCTTTCGGCCCCAACGGCCATCGGTTCTAGGAGCTATGTGCCCGGCCCACTGCCACTTCAACTTGCCATTCCTAATATAAATAAATAAATAACGCCCAACAGTCACATACATAGTCCTGACCCCACACTAAGATCGGGTCTTGTGTCGTGGGTATCAGGAACTACGAGAGACTTTTCGGTCTGACAAACACCCAGACCCGGAAGAAATATATTTATTTATAATTCAGACCGTTTATATTATACTATATTAATGCTCGAGATGGCTATTAAACAAATAAAATAATTAAATTCATTAAATACAATGAAGTCAGTACTAGTTAAAATAAGACTGTAGTAGAAGAGATGTAATCCTTACTATAATATATGTGTTATACTTACGAAATTTTATATGAATGTTTGTAACTTACTTTTGTTTCACACCAAAATGGCTTGATCGATTTTGATGTCATTTAGTATAGGCTGACACCCTGAATTTACACATAGAATGAGTTTTATCCCGACAAAATGTAGTGATCCCGTGGGATGCGTAAATATACATATTTGCTACTCATTCAAACTCGAATGGATAACACGGGACAAGTGAGGACAGGATTGCAAGCTATCCATTATGGAACAAAATGAGAGAGGGTGGAACGGAAAAAGAAATATTGGTGGTGGACCGCATTAAGTTTACATATAAAAAAGTACACGAAATAATATTATGTTGTTGATGTGGACTGGACTAAAAAATATGCGGCAGGACGGTCGCTAGTATCCCTAAGAATTCGATGCAACGGTACTGATACAATAGCGAAATATAATATCAGATGTAATATTGCATATTGGAAAACGACTGCAAAGAACTATACATCTTCTATTTCAGATAACATAAGTGATTACGATTGGACCGTATGGTGCAAGTTTCAGGCCAACGGCGTCGATTGTACGGATAACCAACCGATGGTGCCTAGGTAATATTTAGATCAGGTTGTCCTTTTTTAGTTATGCGACAAAATCAGCGATAATTTATCTAATGCTCAGAAACTATCTTCGGCCATGAATATCGTAATACTGACATATATTGGTGCATTGGTAGAAAAGAAAGGACAAAATATGATTTTTCCACTTTCCTCTTGAGTGGCGTAGATGCCATTAAGTTATAGATGCCATAGAATATTGCGATTCTAACCGACATTATATTATTGTAAAGTTTTACAGTGATTTAAATTATTATGTCTTTTGATTAGTCGTTACATCAATGCCACCATTTTCTATCTCTGTTTGAGTGTTTATATAAGCATGCTGAGTTGTAATAATCTATTCCGTTTAGTAACATTCTCAATTATTGTACAGATTGTCATGTGTGTATTGATAGTCAATCACCACGCACTAAAACGGTGAAAGAAAACATCGTGAGGAAACCTGCATACCATAGCGATTTATAAAAAATTCTACGGTATGTAAGTCCGCCAACCCGCACTAGGCCAGCGTGGTGGACTATATGGCCTAACCACTCTCAATCGTACTGTCGATTCTCTCTCTCTTGAGTCTCTGAGAGTACAGATTGTCTTTTGTTTTCAATTACCTACAAAGCCTATCTATTTTCACTGCTCGGCGATTGATTGCGATCTGTTAGATCAACGTCAGATTAGCTGATCTATAGCTGACCTTTCCTGGAAAAATACGAATAGTAAAATATGTGCTCGGAATTGGATGGTATTAGATAAAAAAGTAAACTTTTTTCATACATAAAAATAGTAGGTACTGTTTTGCAATCAGAACTGGTATTTTAATAAGATATTACTCTTTTTTTATTGCAATGAATGGCGAGACGAGCAAGCCGTTCGCCTGATGGTAAGCGATACGACCGCTCATGAACAGTAGCAACTTTCCACTGCGCTCGCCATCCTGAGACATAAGATGTTAAGTCTCAATATGTCCAGTAGTTACTCTGGCTACAATGTCCTTCAATCCGAAACACAACAGTGCATTTACGCAGTGTTGTTTCATGGGAGAAATAGACATTACGGTGGTACCTACCCAGATGGCCTCTCACATATGAGAGACCTACCATCAGTAAAAATAATTATTTTTGTTATGGAAGTTCGCATACCCAAAACAAGTTGATGTTTCATGAATGTGGCTTAAGACCATTCTAAACAAAGAAAGTCTTTGGAGCCAGTTGATTTAGGGATGAAACGGGAGTAGAAGAAATCCTTATTTATCAAATTATACTTATAAAATCCAAAACAAAATCCCGCAAGTGATCTGCTATATTCCTTGGGATAATACTGGATATTCAGTACCAAAACTATTAAAATATAACTTACATACACACCTGACATACCTTAGGTATGTGACGAAGAAATTTAAGATTATAACCAATGACGTTTTACAAATAGACACGTCATACACTAACATAATGGCATAGTCTCGTCTCGACAGCGTTTCGAGTCGGTCGTGTACTTTATAAATTACTGCGCGTAATTGTTATCTGTTTATAACACGTGCGAATCGCCGGCTATCGCGAGTACCGTTAGGTTTCTACCTGCGGTCACCGCGCTGCGCCGGCAGCCTTAGATAAGAATGAATACAATTAGCGTTGAAGATAAATTCATAAACGAAGTTATCAACCGTTCTAACGACATCTTGAATGATTTAAATAAGCAAAGAAATAGTGATACAGCGGAGGAAGAAATGATGGATGTGGCTTGTGGATCGACTCCAGATAGTACCATATCGAGGAGGAAATCATACGATGGAGGAGAACTAGAAGACCTGGAGAACAGAAGAAGTAAAAGAGAACGAGAAGATGAAGGTGAGTGGACTGTAGTACAGAATAAAGAAAAAAAACGTAAAGCTGTGAAAAAAGAAGAAAAAATAGAAATTTATATATCTTCAAATGAAGTCATGCCAAAACAGTTCTCAATAGCAAAAATTTTTAAAAGCATGGGCCTCGAAGATATTCAGAAAGTGAGATATATCAACCCATACAAAATTAGATTAGATATAACATCAGAGTTAAGCGCCGAACAACTTGAAAAATCTAAGACAATTAAGGACAGAGGGTGGAGGATACAACGGGCTATGGAAGTCAACTTATCGTATGGTGTAATTAAAAATGTAGATTTAGACATGACGGATGAGGAAATCTTAAAAAGTATCGTGTGTCCAGACGCAGCTGAATTAATATCTGCAAACAGACTTATGCGCCGAAATTCAGAAGGAGATGGTTGGATTCCCAGTGAAGCTGTACGCCTGACCTTTAAAGGATCATACCGACCGCCATATGTTTTTGTTGAGAGTATGAAAATCAACGTGGAGCTTTTCGTATTTCCGGTATCCCAATGTTCCAGATGCTGGAAACTCGGTCACTCAATTAAACGATGTCCATCAACAAAACCAACTTGTCCCAAATGCGGTAACAACCATTGCAACTGCGATGCTACTATTTTTAAATGCGTTAATTGCGGTGGTCAACACATGGCACTAGCCCGATCTTGCCCCGCATATATTAGAGAAAAGAGGCTAAGGCAAATAATGGCTGAGTTTAATTGTACGTACCGACGAGCACTGACAATGTATGTGCCTGCCACATCAGATCAACCTTTTGACACTCAGCCAAAAGATAAAGAACGGGATATAGTTTCCACTGAATTACACCCGGTCAACAGCACAGCCACCCGCACCCAAATCCCATCATACGCAAATGCAGTTACAACAACTTGGGTCCAAGATAAACCGCCAGTGTATGTGTTTAAAAAGAAAAACAAGAAAAAAGAACAATCTCAAGATTTCTTAGACTCTGAAGTTTTGGACAGTTATAATACGTCAAGTCAAAAAAATATAGATGAAGAGAAAGGAAGTAAAAGGGAAATAAATTTTGAAGAACTATTAACTAGGTTAAAAAATATATTATTTCTAAAAGATGTAACAATGCAGGTAAAAGTTAAAAGTGCCTTAAAATGTTGCTTAGAGTGGATTATCTTAGTGTTAGTAGAAAATGTTTCGGACTGGCCTATGCTGAAGTTTATATTAGAGTATTTTGGTACATCATAGATCACGATCATAATTTAATAAAATTTAATATTATGCAATGGAATTCCCTTAGTATCAGACCAAGGCTGATAACGTTTGAACAGTTATTACACCAAGAACACATCCATATTGCGGCCCTAAGTGAGACTTGGCTTAACTCGGATAATCAACTTAAAATTAGCGGTTATAATATATTTAGATCTGACCGTGCTGATTCATACGGAGGTGTAGCCATTTTGACGCACAAATCAGTAAAAGCTCAACTACAACATGTGCCGAATATCTCTTCAGAAATTGAAATTATTCACGTTAGAATACTTAATTGTCCCTTAATCGAAAATATTATCTCAGTTTACTGCCCTAGTACCGTAAGAACCACACAAAATGATTGGTGTTCACTATTCTCTCTGGTTTCAAAAAAAAACTTTAATATTAGGTGATTTTAACGCTCACCATCTTAACTGGTCTTGTCGAAGTGATGTGCGAGGCCAACAGATTTTTGAATCGTTAATGGAAAAAGATTTTGTCATTTTAAATAATGGAAGCCCCACTCGCCTTAGATTAAATAATGGCAACCTCCAATGTTCAGCTCCAGATTTATCTATCGCCTCCTCTGATATAGCACTAAATTTCCATTGGAACGTAACAAACGAAAGCCTTGGCAGCGATCATCTAATAATCCACATATCAATATTATATCCTAAACAAAACACTATTCAGTGCACCAAAAGAAACTTTAAAAAAGCCCATTGGAGTTTATATACACAGTTCATTGACGATCAATTATCTAATTTTGTATTACCAGATGATCCACAAGAAGCTTACGATGCATTTACTAACATTATTAATAAAGCAGCAGACAAACATATACCAAGCATAAAATGTAATCAAGATCCTACTACCAAATTTCACCCAAAGCCATACTGGACCCCTGAGCTCTCAAAACTTGTTGCCGAACGAAGGTTAGCCTTAAAAATCTTTCGAAGAAATTCTACGCCACGAAATATGGAGTACCTTAAAGACAAAATTCGGATTGCACAACGGAATATCAGAAAAGCTAAAAGTGAGTCCTGGTTTAAATTTTGTTCCTCCATTTCCGAAGCGTCCTCTTATTCTGATATGTGGCAACGAATGAGATGGCTAAAAGGCATAAAATCCCCAGTACAGCATATTGATCAGGATACTGCTTATAAATTACTATCAACTCTTACCCCTCATTTCGTTATTCCTAAAATGCCCGATTTTGTCAACTCTAATAACCAAATTGAAACCTTATTTTCACTACAAGAACTGAATTGTTGTATAAAATCCAAAGACACTGCACCTGGACAGGATAATATTTCATTCTCAATGATTAAAAATCTTCCTTTGGCAGGTAAAAAAATACTTCTGTCACTATTTAACTTGCTTTTTAAAACTAGTTTTGTTCCTTCCCAATGGCGTTGTATTCGTATAGTTCCAATTCCAAAATCTGGCAGAGATCCATCTCTCGTCTCATCTCTTCGGCCCATTGCACTGATGTCCTGCTTATGCAAAATTTTTCATTCTATACTTAACTACAGACTTGAGTGGTATCTTGAAAAAAATAATACCTTTTCGCAAGAAACCACTGGGTTTCGAAAATCTAAATCGTGCTTGGATAATCTTAGTTGTTTGATTACATGAATTCAATTAGGATTTTCAAATGATCAGATGACTTTTTGTTGTTTTATGGATATTGAGAACGCCTACAATAACATAGACATTCTAAATCTTTTGAATAATCTAGATGAATTAGGAGTAGGGGAAAAAGTATGCTGCTATTTATGGCACTTTCTAAAAGAAGAATTTTGCACATCAATGTTGAAGATGGTAATATTATAAGCAGAATCTCCAGTCATGGAATTGCCCAAGGGGATCCCCTATCACCTCTCCTCTTCAATGTAGCAACATATAAAATTTGTAAAGCGATAAACAATGTTTATATCTCGCAGTATGCGGATGATTTTTTGTTATATGTGTCGTCGCATAGTATTAATTTTGCCAGAATAAAACTTCAATCAGCTTTAAATCAAATTTCTGAAATGTTAAATAGTTTAGGACTTGAAGTATCGGTGCCAAAAACCAAGGTTTGTGTCTTTAAAAAGAGCCTATTTAGAGACAATATAACGTTAACTATAGGTAATGCAGCCGTGGAAGTTGTTGAGGTGATAAAATACCTGGGATTATGGTTGGATCGTTCTCTTCGATGGAAAAAACACATAGATGAAACAGTTACTAAGGTATCTAAATATATAAATGTATTTAAAGTTTTATCTGGGGCAGGTTGGGGGGTACATCCAAAATTTTTAAGAACCTTATACATATCGTTGATCCGTAGCAGACTACGCTAGTTTTCTGTACAGTAACTCCAGTGACACTCATTTATATAAACTTGACAAAATCCAAAATTGTGTAATGAGAGTCATTGGAGGTTTTGTAAAGAGTACACCCATTCATGTGATGGAAAGTGAGCTCGGCTTGCAGCCTTTATTCATTCGGAGACGTTACTTAGGTGGGAAATTCTGGCTTAAATGTAAATATTTTTCTAATCTATTAAACAAAGAAATTCTTAGTAAACTCTTACCCCTTTGCAGAAACCGGTTTTGGAACAATAGGAAACTGCCCGAGCTAATATCATTAAATAATGAATTTCAATCTGTGGAGATGTATTCCTCCGATCAACTAGGAATGTTCTCTTTGGATAGCTGGATCAGTAACTATGATTTTAATGAAATTATAAATTGTAATATTGACGGTATTAGAAAACCAAAAATACATTATAACAAACATCATCTTCAGAGTATATGTACTAAATACCTTAATAACAATTACAATGGATGCTATCATATCTACACGGATGGCTCCAAAAATGAACAAGGCGCAGGTGCAGCGTTTTATGATCCCCAGCTAAAAATATCCGCAAAATTCAAAATTAATCCAAATCTTTGTATTATGTCAGCTGAACTGATTGCTATTTCTGAAGCTGTAGCTTATTCCTTTACTATTCCTGCAAATAAGTTACTTATTATAACGGATTCGAAGAGCTCCCTTCAACATCTGGCTCGATGCAACTCGGCTTTCCGAGGCACACCGACAGCCTATACAATAATGAAATTAATTTCACAGCTTGAGAGTCAATCGAAATCTGTTTACATGCAATGGGTGCCCTCGCATATTAATTTGGATGGAAACGAAATTGTTGATAATCTTGCAAAAGAAGCCATATCAGATGGTATTCCCCATTTTATGCTGCCCTGCAATTTTGAAATTGTCAGTATGTTAAAAATTAAATGTTTTGATTTATGGAGGGAATATTTTAACAAGAGATCCAAAGAGAAAGGGATTTGGTACAGAACGATCCAATCAAATCTGTCTAGGATACCATGGATTGATAACAAAATATTAAATAGGAATGATACAATCATAGCCCTTAGACTACGCTCCGGACACATTCTATCAAATAAGTTTAAATATCTGATGGGTAAAAGTACCACGCCTAATTGTCCCACTTGTGGTGTAGTTGATGATGTACACCACATTTTGGTGGAATGTGTTCGGAACGAAACGTTCAGATTTGGTATTGATAGAATTAAAACGGGTGTTTGTAACAGTATTCTGGCTAATCCACTAAGTGATGAGGCAAGAATTTTATATAAATTAGCTAGTGTTAGAAACCAAGATTAGTTTTGTATAATGTGTGCTTTTGTTATTTTTATAAGGGCGTCATTGTCGCTTTAGCGATAAAGCTCTAAATAAAGAGAAAAAAAAAAAAAAAAAAAAAAAACATAATGGCACAAAAAAATGGCGCGATGCGTATTGTAATTTCAAATTGGTTCAAAGAAAGAGTAAAAAAGCAAGAAACATATGTTAGAAGAAGATGAATAGACATCGCTAGTTACGTAACAATAAGTGCCGCACGGTTATTGGCCAAAGCGCGTGTGACGTAGCACCAGGCATGAAGTACGAGATGACGTGGCGAGCCGCGAGAGCTGTCAAACGTCGCTCTGAGAGCGAATTTATAAATTTTATTAAATAAAAAATTAAATTAGTGTGTACTTGCGCACTAAATAAAATATATTTTTTGTTTCACAGTTTCAGAATCATTTGTACATTATTTTAAATCACTCTTATCTATTTTTCCGCATTTGGTTTCGAGAATACAAATAGTCAGAGAAAAGTGTATCCGCGACACTGGTTGAAACGTGGCTAATTGCAAGGGAGGCAAATACCTTCCAAACGTCTTGCTATTATAAAGCTCGGACAACGCATCTATGCTTTATAAACATCTTAGATTATAACTCGATAAAATACAATACAAATATTTTTTCAGATTTTATTACGACGTTAAAATGCAAGACTGTAAAACTTTCACTTACGGTCTGTGTCGTAATAGTAAAAATGAATTTGAAACTATAACTTCATGCCACGACTCTTGTAGAGGTAAGTATATTGATATTAAGTACAAAAGATTTTGATATATCGATGTAGGATTTGAATGTTATGATGAAAGATGGGTAAAATGGATCGTTATATGAATGACTGGTATGGAACGTGGTTTGTGTGAAAGAGATGACTAATGAAAGTACTTGAATAAAATGATAGAATGAGTTAGAAGATGTATGATAAAGATGTCGAAGTACGGAAAGACAGGACAGAAGAGAACAGTCTGGAAGACGGTTGAAGACGTGCAGTGATGACGAAATAAAGACGAATCTATAAGACGAAATTATATTGAAGAATATCTGAACAAATTTTTGTTTCATTTTCGGCATTGGTATCGTTTATATAACGATATGCAGTTGGACATTTTTTTATTTTCACTTTTAAAACAGACACTTCTATTTTATTTATATGTATGTATAGATTATAATATTATATACATCATTACTCTCTTGTTCAACAACTTTATTATAATTTTTAACAAAAAAATATACTAATAAAAACCTCTCTATGTAGTACAGGCAACGAAGCATTTTTTCCTGCATAATTTGCCAGGAGTTTTTTGTTTTTATGAAGAGGTGGCATATGACCCCACTAAGTTAAAAACCCAAAATACTTACAAAAATGGCGTCCGCTAGAGCCGCCATTTTGGAAAACGCGTTTGAAGCCATATCTCCGGAACCGTCCACTTTAGGCCCATCATGCTAAGGACCTTTCTTGTAGATAATTAAATTTCCCATCTTTTTTGTTCAATAATTTTTTTGTACCATTAACCGTTCGTGATTTACAATGTTATTAATATTCGTTTCATGCCTTTTTGCCGATACCTTTGTTAATAATTGTTTAAACAAAAAAATGTTAATGACTAAACTTTTAAGTCAATAAATTCTTAACAACTTTTCACCCATACTTTTTTTCTCTAAAATCAATATTTTAGAAGTTATCGCGCGTTGAATGGTGTACTACCGAATCAAGGTCAATGGAAACGAAGGATGCATAGCGTAATTATGAAATCCAATGATTTCTCTATGATTATCACGTAATTAATTAAATACTGATGGCATAAGGGAACAAAGCAATGAGGAAATAGTAAATTTTGTTAAAAATCCATGTAAAATTTATTGTAAAAAAGGTATAAAATGAAAATTAATAACATTGTAAATCGGGAACGGTTAATGGTACAAAAAAAAATATTGAACAAAAAAGATGGGAAATTTAATTATCTACAAGGAAGGTCCTTAGCATGATGGGCCTAAAGTGGACGGTTCCGGAGATATGGCTTCAAACGCGTTTTCCAAAATGGCGGCTCTAGCGGACACCATTTTTGTAAGTATTTTGGGTTTTTAACTTAGTGAGGTCATATGCCACCTCTTCATGAAAAAAAAAACTCCTGGCAAATTATGCATTGCGGACAAGAGTAACCCGTTGCTTCGTTGCCTGTACTAATGATTGTAATAGGAATCCATGAAATCTAACTGACTGATCTGTCAACACACGAGTATACACACTAAACAGATGAATGTAAAATTATAAAAATATATTTGAATACTAATTAATCCCTGAATCCTCGATTGGGCAGCGTTCGAGAAACTACGCGACGTCTTCTCGTCCAAAATACCTCAGTGCCTTAAATCGAAAGTCTTCGATAGTTGTGTGTTGCCAGTGATGACTTACGGCACCGAGACGTGGCCTCTCACTATGGGCCTTATTAGGAAGCTCAAAGTCACTCAACGAGCTATGGAGAGGGCTATGCCCGGGGTTTCCCTACGAGATCGAATCAGAAATGAGGAGATCCGTAGGAGAACTAAAATAACCGACATAGCCCACCGGATTAGCAAGTTGAAGTGGCAATGGGCAGGGCACAAAGCGCGGACATCTGATGACCGATGGGATTGGAAAGTGCTCGAATGGAGGCCACGTAGCGGAAAGCGCAGCGTAGGACGTCCACCCACAAGATGGTCCGACGACCTGGTAAAGGTCGCGGGACATCGCTGGATGCAGGCTGCCTCCAACAGGTCTCTGTGGAATTCATTGGGGGAGGCCTATGTTCAGCAGTGGACTTCCTTTGGCTGATGGATGAATGGATGGATGGAATCCCTGAAATAGTGGGACAGGATTGCAAAATCTATACTAATATATAAAGCTGCAGAGTTTGTTTGTTTGTTTGAACGCGCTAATCTCTGGAACTACTAGTCCGATTTGAATGATTCTTTCAGTGTTGGGTAGTCCATTTATCGAGGAAGGCCTATACTATATATCATCACGCTATGACCTATAGGAGGAAAGCAGTAGTGATATTTCTAGCAAATACGAGGATTTTTTTTTCATTTTACGTGGTCCGATTGGTCGATATTCTAAACTGATAGTCAGAATTAAACATTTTGATCGCCATTTTAAAACGTGTATGCACCCGAGCGGAGACGGGCCCGACCGCTAGTTATAGATAAAATTCAATAATACGTATAATTTAACAATTTGTTATTTCTCTAATTTTATTTTCTATGGTTCATATGCCAATGGATTTTAATATGATCTATTTGGTTCAATCTTTATAGTTTACTTCTTATAATTATATCACCAATGTTATTTTAATTAAACCAACCGTTTGATATATTGTAAGGGGAGTGGGTAGTATGTCGCCAGCCGAAAGGGCATTGCGTTATAATCTCGTGTCATGAATTATATCGCCAATTAGTTCTACAATATATTCAGTTATGGCATAACTTGGGTGTGTACCTAACTGAAGTTACGAGCTGGTAATCGCAGTTGTTGGAATCATAAAAAAGCGTGAATATAAATATTTTTGAAGTTATATTAAGTATGTAAGTCCGCCAACCCGCACTAGGCCAGCGTGGTGGACTATATGGCCTAACCACTCTCAATCGTATTGTCGATTGTAGAGTAGGCCCTGCAGTGGGCTCATGATGAATATATGGGCTCAATATATGGGCTCATGATGATGATGATGATATTAAGTATGGCCTATACCTAGCATGAAATATTCGAGACCAATATAGATTATTAATTTGTCTGATAAATTTAAAAAATATTAACTATTTATATATTTACGTTATAAAATAATGCAGGTTATTCAAAGCAAATCAAGCCAAAATACTATTTCCGTCTTTCGATGCATACACAAGGCCATAAAAGTCCACTGCTTAACCCTCCCCCTGCTATGATTTTCATCCAGACTTATTGCAAACGCCTGCATGCAGTGACTTCTTATAACCTTAGTTAAGTTAGTTAGTTAGTCGCCTAGCTTAGATACTAATTGTGATAATTTTCCAGAGGCGGGATTAAAAGAAATAAAAGCAAATGTTTCGGAAAAGATATTCTGTCGTTTCCAGCCCGATTTTGGGGAATGTAATGGCTATCATCCGATGTAAGTTTCAATTTAGTTAAGCACCTAGCTATTAAGGTCCGTGGCTTCCAACTGAACTTACGTATAATAAGTACTCTTATATTATCATGTTATTGTTTAAGTTCTTTACTTCAGTGATTCTTATTATATAATTTGTGTGTTACATACATACAGAAACTCATGCCTTTTTCCAAGAAGGGGTATGCAGAGGTGCCAGGTAGGGGTGATGCGTATTTATCGTAACAGTTCAAAAGAACAGGTAGAAGCAAATCACAGATAACAGTTGTTCTCACTGTTAACAAATATCTGTTCCTCAGGCCTAATCTGTTCTTAAAAATATAACAGTTGGTATTAACAAAACTGTTCTCATCACCCGTCTCTTTTAAATGTACACACGAATGTCACTTGTTAAAACGAGACACACCTAGTATTTATGCGAAAAAAAGCAGTTGGCAGTCATGTACGAACAAATCGTCTTTAAAAAATACTTCTTGAATTAGGTCGTGTTACTTGTTATAACGTTCCGTCTCCCTCACACCATCTGAATAGGCCTTTGCTAGAACGAGAAGCACCTAGTATTTTATTTGACAAATACAATATGCAGCGCTAGAAGAAATCATACATACAAAATGATATAAAAATAACAGGCTGTTATTTAAGAACAGTTATTAGGAACTGTGATTTGGAAGGAACAGTAACAGGAGGAACAGATATTGAGTTTGACCTGTTATAACACAACTCTAGTGCCAGGGCACCCACATTTCGCCTTGTATGTTCCGTCCCACGTTGTGATAGGTGGCGAGCCTATCGCCATATCGGGCACAAATTCCTGACTCTGGGCTGATACTGAATAGAAAAATCCAATATCACTTTGCCCAACCCGGGATTCGAACCCGAGACTTCAGCTTTGTAACCGTACCGTAGTACAACTACGCCACCGAGGCAGTAATTTGAGTGTTGTTCTTAATGTAAATTTCAATAATGAAAGAAGTATATATATTTTTATCAACTCATGATCCAAGTAGTAATGAATACGTTTGCCTTTAAGAAGTCCATTGTTGAATATGAATAGGAATACAAAAAAGTAGGTAAAATTGTTTGGGATATTCTATTTATTTACTACGGGCCGCCCCAGCTTCGCTAAATTTCTAGTACTTATCGTATTTGGTTCTATTACGTTAATGAAGTTCCCCGATAATAGTTTTTCTCATATGCGTTCCATGTACAGAGTACAGACATTTATTAGTTGCAAAATACGTATGTATGGAAATTGAGATGTATTTAAGTAAACACATATGTATGTTTCATGAATTTATGTCCTTTCTGAGTGTAATATTTGAATAAACATCAGTCCAAGAAAATACAAGTCGTCAGAAAGGCTATAAAATCGCTACTTGCAGATCACTTCCAACAAATTGTTGTCGAGTTCGTTGAAACAGACCTAAAGGCCCAAAAGGCCTAAAGGACCAAAAAGGCTAGTCGGCTTCCTTGTAATCATAGTGTTAAATTTTATTGCAGGTGGTTTTATGACATCACACAGCGCCGCTGCAAAGGATTCTCATATAGCGGTTGCGGCGGTAACCTGAATAGGTTTCTGACTGCGCAGATATGCTCTAGTATATGCGTAAACGCCGTCGAGTATTAAATGAATTGTATCAATTAAAAAAATATTTACCCTTATATTTTGGCAGTTCATTTAGTTATTTTTTGGCTCAAGTGTCATGATATTTCAGGATTAGTTTTAATTTGTACCTATTTATTTTAACATTGAATGTACACCAGATACCTAGTCAGGTCATAAATTCTGTCACATGTTTAATATAAAATAATTGAAACAAGTTTATTCATTATGTAACCATTTATATGCCAAAATGAACTTAACAAAACATAGATTCTTATGACACTAAAGTTTATTCAAAATGAGCGCCGTGATTTTGAATACAGGGCTTCAATCTGCGCGGCCAGTTGTCTATCGCAGCACGAACGAGGTCCATGTCAATATCGGCAGCTGCCTTAATCAAGGATGTCTTGAGTGACTCCGAATTGGGATGAGGCTTTGAGCACGCCTTTTCCTCCAAGTGTTAATAATAATAACTCTTTATTATAACACCATATACAAAAGATAAACAAAAGACAAAAACAAAAGAAAAAAGAAGAAAACAATAGTTATAGAAAAATAAAGTTGGTGATATAACTGGCGGTCTTATCGCTTTAAGCGATCTCTTCCAGACAACCGGTTGGTAAAGGAAAGATCCAATGGTTATGGACGGTGCTTATTATTAACCATAAACTTACATACAATATAAATATATAAATACCGATATAAACGAATAAATGCAAGATATGATACACTTAAATACAATATAATACATAAACATACGTATATACATAACAATAATAGTGAATGATGATAAATCTATTGCGAAAGGTAGAAAGCTTTCACCCTTGATTTAAATATTTCCAGCGAGGACGATCGCTTAATTGTAAGAGGCAAAGCGTTCCACAGCCGCACTGCCTCAACAGTAAAGGAACGGTCATAAAATGACGTCCTATGTGCTGGAAACTGCAACATCAGATTCTCTGATGACCTAAGACAATGTGAATTAGCAGTATGTAGGAAGTTAAAACGTTCCTGAAGGTAGCGCGGAGAAGAGGGATTAAACAGAACACTGTAGAGAAGAGACAGGATATGAGCATTTCGGCGACGACGTATAGGGAGCCACTTGAGCCTGTTACGATATTCAGAAACATGGTCATATTTGCGCAAACCAAATATAAACCTGATACAAAAATTTTGAAGGCGCTCAAGCTTATTTAGCTGGGCCTCAGTAAGATCGAGATAGCTGGTATCGGCATAGTCGAGAATAGGGAGCAAGAGAGCTTGTGCAAGCGCAATCTTAGTGGTAGTCGGAATAAAATTACGCAATCTACGCAACGAACCAGCAGAGGCAAACAATTTACGACTAACTGCCACTATTTGAGGGCCCCAAGTTAAACTGCGATCGAAAATAACACCAAGATTTTTCACAGTGTCGCTAAACGGGACCACAACCCCTTCTAGCAGCACGTGAGGCAAAAGAGACCAGTCGATCTTGCAGATAGTTCTTGGGCTTCCTATAATAATGGCTTGTGTTTTTGTTGGGTTCAATTTAAGGCCATATGCTTTACTCCACTCGGATATTGCATGAAGGTCGCTATTCATCAGACGAATAGAGTCATTCAGCTGGTCGAGCGGAGATTGACGATAAAGTTGAAGGTCGTCTGCATAAAGTGTGTGTTGCCATATCTTGTAATCTAATGGATTCAAATCTGGACTGGAGGAGGGCCAGTCTTCGTGCTGGATGAAGTCGATTTCACGCGCCGCCAGCCAGTCTTGTGTGCTCTTCACTCTATGAGCTGGCGCCGAATCTTGTTGGAATACCCAGTGCCTGTTATTGAACATGGTATGAGAAACAGGTTCCACAAGGTTCGTCAGGACTGTATTTTGATACACAACTGCATTCGTTTTTACACCTTTCTCACAAAAATGTACCTCTGTTAAGCCCCAATAAGTAACTCCCAACCATACCATGAGCGAGGATGGAAAATGACCTCGTTGGACAGGCGGAATATGGTTGCTCGCTTCCTTACTACTGTGTGCGTACATCTTATCATTTTGTTTGTTGTAGCTCTCTTCTACGGTAAAACTTTTTTTCATCTGAAAAAAGAATTTCCCGATATTTTTTCCCGCGTACCGCTTCAACAAAGCGTGGCATCTCTTCGGTCTCAGATCCATTAGACGAGCATTCAAACGATGTCCTGTTTTTCTTCGATATGCCCGAAGCCCTAAGTCTTCATTTAACACCCTTTTCACCGTGATTCTGCTTAACCCAACCTGAAGGGCCAACAGTTTCTGCTTACGTTTGGGATTTCTTTGAATTCGCGCTTTCACAGCTTTTATCACTGCTGGAGTCCTAACAGACCGAGGGCGACCACTTCTTGACCTGTCATCTAATAAAACAGGATGGCGGTTGCAATCAGACTGATTTATTCTAGAACATTTTACACTTTTATATACACAGTCGCTTAGTTACCAATAAACAATACAGTTTAACACTTTATATCAACAGATGTCGCTATTACTTATTTTGTTACTTATTTTAACATCATCTACACTAGAGTCTTCATTGTATCGTTTGATGGTACGATAAACGAATCTTTTGGTTATATTCAAATTTTTCAGTATGTCAAAAATTTGAATTGGCGCGTAACTGCAACGATGCAACGCAATAACTGCAACACGGTCTTCTTTAATCGTCCAGTCCATATTTAAAAATGAGGAAAAATCTTAAAAAAATGGTTGCCTGTAAAGTCGGTTTTACGGGCGAAGATTTTACGTGACAACGTCTTTTTCTCGGTAGAATATTTATTGATATGAATATAATTAAATTGCACAATAGGAACAAGGAATTGAATGAAAATAAGAATTGCACAAATTTTAACTATAGAAATATATTTTGTTTACTAAAACATTGTACATGTAATGACGAATCTAAGCACTCCATATTTTCACTACAGACACAGCTGACGATACTTTAACCACACGTGTGAACTTGTATTGTGACGCTTTCTTGTTTTTCCAACGCCAAGAACGTTCGAGAAAGACAAAGACAGAGACACAAGCATGCGCCGATTCAATGCGCCTAATTCTCTAGTGCTGCGCGCGCACCGTTACGTTACCGGGCGTTACACTTTTTCATAAGTGACTCCCAGCCGCAACCTAATTTAAGACGTTGTCACGTCAATAAGAAAAATCGTATTTTGCCTGCTCTCGATTGTCGAGCTCGTCAAGACGATTCCTCTGACTCCAAACACGGGGGGTTTACTTTAAGAAATGACGGAGTTATGCCTGGACAAATATTTTAGGGGAGAGAGGGAGGAATTTGGGGATTTGGTTGGGGCCAATCTGTAGAGCTCACCGAGCCGGTTCCAAAGATACCAAACTCGGTGGGTCTACGATCTATATTGGCCGAGATAGGATTGGGGGGGGGGGTGAGGTAAATTTTCGGGGTGGGGGTAAGGGAGGGGGGGGGGGGAAGGAAGGTTTCGTGGGGAGGCTAACTTAAATTAATTTTTTGGAGGTAAAATATTTTTTTTTGGGGGGGGTAATTTTTTGCGTAATTTGGGATTTCTGGCGGGGTCAATTTGTAGCCCTCACCAAGACGGTTCCGAGGATACCAAACTCGGTGGGTCTACGACCTATGTTGGCCGAGATAGGATTGGGGGGTGAGGTAAATTTTCGGGGTGGGGGTAGGGGAGGGGGGGGGGTGTAGGTTTCGTGGGGAGGCTAATAGGCACTATTTCGGAATAAGGGTGGGGGAAGGCAGGGGGGGGGCTATGGGACAATTTTGGAAAAAGTGGGTGAAACTGAAAAATAATTCTCTAGTGCTGCGCGCGCACCGTTACGTTACCGGGCGTTACACTTTTTCATAAGTGACTCCCAGCCGCAACCTAATTTAAGACGTTGTCACGTCAAAAGTATACATTTTTATTTTGATGAACAATTCGAAATTCGAATTCAATAAACTTTTTGTGGCCAGCATTCTAAAAGAAAAGTTTTTACTGTGTGACCATACTTATGACCTGACTGTGTACATAAATGTAGAAAAATAATAATAATCGCGGTCTGAAGTGAAGCAATTTTTGCCCGACAACCATGGTTTTCTGCTGTAATTAAATGTAGTCGTCCTGAGTCCTGTCACTGAGAGTAAATAATACACAATAAACTTAAAAACCTTCGTACAGCATTGAAAGTGGCTTATGAAATATTTTAGTGCCTTTTTAATAAAGTGATACAAATTGTAAGCTGCGTTTTGCTAAATGCTAATAGCTACTAATAAAAAAATAGCAGCTTTAAATCGATGTATATAAATATAAGAAACACCCTATTTGGAAAAAAAATACAGGTTTCTTACTTCTTTTCTATTTCAATGGCGCCTGTGTTAATAATTATAGCATTTTCTCAAACTACGTACAATGCGCTACATAAAACATTGTAAACATTGAGATGTAAAAAGATATATGTATGAATAAAAGTGGGACAAACACATTATATGACTCAGTAGAAATATGATAAAGTATTAAACGGTTGGTAAAACTATGGAAAATTTATATCATATTATTATGAAGATGAACTTATAAATGAATAGATCTAATTGAAAAATAAATATAAAGAAAATTAAAACTACGTGGAACTCATAGCCTTTGCCATATTAAAATTGAGGTGTTGTGGCCTGGGTTACTCTATAATCTGAAATGAAGTTCGAATTTTCGGACGTCGCCTGTAAAACTATAAAAATGTGCCTATATATACTCCACAAAATGTTTAAATCCTCTATGGTACGTTGTGATCATACATTAAGTTTGGAGGGAGTGATATGTATACTCGAGGATACCGTACACTCTCAACAGTCTGCCCGAGGTCATTAGGAAGGAGTCTGTCAAAACTATTTTTAAATAACTCAAAAGGCATTATTTAGCCAATTTGCCCTAATTTACGAGTATAAATATATATTTACATCTGTAAACGCCTGATCCTGCAGTCAAACTAAAAAACACTATAATAGTTCCTATGTATATATCTAATCGCCAACCCGCGCTAGGCCAGCGTGGTGTACTATATAGTATATGGCCTAACCACTCTCAATCGTACTCTCGATTGTAGAGGAGTACAGAGTACAGTGCACGGGGCACTGTAGTGGGACGTATATGGGCTGATACAGATATATCTTTGTATTAAATAAATAAATAAAATAAATACAGAAGTAAACAAGAATAGCATTCCCTATGACACCATTCACCCCGAACTTAGTGTAAGGTTAGGACATACGATGGAGGATTCGAATATTTTGTAAAGTATTTAGGCATATTCGTACAGTTTTACGTGCGATGTTCGACCATTCGTCGTGACGAAGTATAGATTAACCCCCTTGTGTCGAGTCGAGAGCTACACGATTCTTTTACAATTCACTGAAGCAAACAGAGATCAGTCTCTGTGGCGGTTGAACCGCTGACTACTCTTTCTACCAGCGACGTCTTATCCAACCGCATTACAACACATATTCACTAACTTTTAACGGAAACTGTCCTTCGAGGTCCGAAAGTAAACTTTTTTGAGGGCACGAAGTCTTTGCCAAACAATGCTAGAATTCGAGATCTGTTTATAGATCTTCAATATCTTCGAGGGCTTCAATGGTAATCAATACTTTTTTACGCTTTTTCTTTTAGCTGAATTTTTCCTTTACAGTTCTATGTCTTTACAATCAGAGTATATTTTATCACGTATGATCTTTGTGTTTTTTTACAATATCCATCAGACTGATGCAAATATTTACGGGTAATAATTCAATCTTAGTCTGTCTAATTTTTAACTAGATTTTTAATATTTAGAGCATACGGTTCACCTGATAATAAGCGATTACCGTCGCCCATAAATATCTGAACACCAAAGAGCATAGATACGTTGTCGGCCGGTGATTATGTCTAGACATATGCAGTTTCTATGAGATTGACATTATTTATAATAATTGTCTTTACTCTATAAGGGTCTTTTAAACACCTAAGGTTCCAAAAAAAAAAAAAACAAAACAAAGCTTGAACGTTTTTTAGATGATTTATAAACTTTACTGGCATAAAAATAGCCAGCTTAGTGTCTTCAAAATAAAACTGTATTTGAGCGTAAACCCTGCGGCTGCTCCTATGTAAAACTCCATGGGCGTGAAATGTGAGTCATAACTGTTCATGTGCCTTTTAGCTCGGCTACTTCGTTTTATCACCAGAAGAACCCAACAAATGGCTGTCATTAGCGAGCCGATGCCTTAGACAAAAGACTATCTCCGCCATATTCCATCGAGTAGCGAACATAATCTGTGTTGTGCAGATATTGCAATCATTAACCCCAGCGCTCTTCGTAATTTTATTACATGGATGAAACAAAGGACAAACTATCCCGTGCCTTTTAGAAACGGCCCATTAGTCCTGTAAACGCTGTAACAATTTTCAAAACTTTGTTGTATTAACAGTTTAAATTCGTAGTTTATTGACTGTGTGAAATTAAATTTTGCCGGCCCATGTATCTGTTATCTCGTTTTATGTATACTCCAGATGTTATCAGAATTAAAGGCGAAAGACTGTCAAATTGTCAAATAAAAATTCAGTGATATGCTAATAATTTTACTTATTATTTGAAACATTTATTAAGAACTCTTCAAATAAAATTAGTTTTAAATAATGTGTCACATCATGGGACAATTCTTGTTTATATCCGGGCATTACTTAAAAGTATGTTTTGGTGGTGGTAGGAGAGGCAATTTCTAAAGAGTCTGCCAGAAGTTGGACTTTGTATAGCGTTCACAACGCGTGCCATTCGTCACGAGCAATGACAGTCGACTTTCCGAAAGTGGGCCTATTCGGCGGTCCCGCAGTTGCGTATTTTATATTTCGTGACACCCAACAAAGGGAGACCGCAATCTTAAAAACCGTTGATCCCTACCGCGCTTTAATTTCAGCTGAAGTGAAATCGAGTGAAGTGTACACGCTTTCGCTCTTATTCCCTCCACCCTTCTTGCTGGCGAGCAAAAATATACACTTTGTAAAGTTCGTCGTGTACTGCGTGAAGTTTTTACCATGAATATTTAGGCGTGTGCCTGTAAAAGCGCCTGAGAATAAGTTAGCGCTTAACAATATTTATATTGCGCACGGAGCACACTTGTCGGCATGTAATTATGTTATTAGATTCCACAAGTAGCGACCTGGTATTTATAGCATGTTAAAATAGCACACGAATGCAAATACTCGTGCATGATGGGATGCACTTTAAATAATAACGAGTAATGTAATTACAGCGGAAACCGAGAAGCAAGACGGGGCGGAAAAGTGTTTTTCTTACAAGATAAAATTCAACCGCGGCAATGTGGTCTGAAAATACAATCAGGAGGTCGACAGGGCGGGAAGGCGGCATGTCGCGCATTCCTTTGTTCGGAATGCTTCCCTTTCTTGGCGAAGTCGCACGGCTATAGCAAAAACGTCCCGGGAGCTCAATTTATGCACGAACTTCGCTCCACCGTCTTATAATCGCGCCTAACTAACGCACTTCATTATAAAGTACCAACACCCGGTCGAATTTGTTTAGTCAAATGTCGCCTGACAGATTTTTTTATCCCCTCTTGTTCCGTGGAGATCTTAAATTGACGGCGAAGGCTCATATTTAATGAAGTCGCGTCTGCCTTCTCCGCTCTAGAGCGGGATAAAAATGTTCAATAATATCATGTTTCACTCGTAATCTAGTTTGTTACGAGCGATACTGTAAAGTCACTTTGATTTTTTGTTTGCTGACATTTTATTGAGTATTGGAGAAAAGTTTGTTCGGTAGGTGTCTGAGTTATGTAATTCGAGTAATCAATGAGAGTCAGCCTAGTACCGCTAAGCCTGCGTATATTTATGAACTACTATATATTACAATGTGTATTGGTTTAAGGTAAATGAAAAAAGTATACTACTAAATAATTCTTTGATTTTTACAGCAACACATTTCAAGTCTTTTATTTTAAAACTTGAAGATATATAATTAAGATTATTATATTTATTAAAGCATAAAAAGTGTCGACAGCATAATTACGTTTTAGGAACCACATGGAATCGAGCTAGAAACCCCTAATTTACCAAGTATTATTCATTTAGAATCAATAGTTTGGCCACTAGGGAGTTTATTATTTAACACATTTAGCCGCCTGCTGTAGCTATTTGGCTAGGTCCAATAACCCATGCGGGTGATAAACGTTGTATTTGACGTATAATTATCTCGTACAACGTCCTGTCTCTTCTCATTCTGTCACATGAGCATGCAATACTGCCCTATCCGTCCTAATTTGTCGACTTTTACTCTATATGGGATAGAGCTTGAAATATGGGCAAATATATTTAAAGTACATTCATATCATGGTTACAATAAATTTCCGGGACAAAAGTACTCTATGAGATGATCTAGGGAATTAGCATCCTCCTATGGCTTCGTCCATACCAAATATCATTCAAATTGGCCCTTGGTGAAAACGTTCCTTATTCATCCCCCGGAAACACCACATTTCTGCGGGATAAAAATTAGCCTATATTTTAATCTAGGGTATCAGCTAACCCCATCCCGAAAATCATCAATATTGGTCACGCTTTTGAGCGTGAAGTAGTAACAAACATACAAACTTTCGTCATTATATTATTATTGTTATATTATTATTAAGAAAGAAGAGGAAAGAAGAAATGGATCTGCATATGTGTTAATGCTATTCGATTACTAGTATAAATGCTTGTTGTTTATATTATTAAAACATATTATTGGAAACAAAGCGTTAAATAGATATTTTTTAATATTAGTCGTATTTGTAGCATACGCCAACAGATAATGTAACAAAATATTATTTACGTCGTCTCTTAATAAATAATAGGCATTGGCTATGGCATTATGAAGGTATAATTTATTTGTATATATTGACAATAATAGTGAATTAGGGTCGAATTTCGACTGCTGAGCGACCTCTAGGTGAAGTAAAAGGGCGTTGATAAATTTCCTTTTTCTCACGGACACTTCAGATAAAGCTTGTACAGTGTACACACAGGGAAGGCTTTTAGGGGTGCCGCGCCAAAAGAAAAATACGTGATTACAGCTTTACTGCGTGGCCACGATGACTTTGTGCAAAGCCAGCACATTTTCCCGCAGCGTCGTGTGAGAAAAAACATTCGTTATTTATGCAACGTGCCGAAATGGGAGAGGCACGGTCTCCCGAGACGGTTTACTTTATAACCGACGTCTCAATATTACATATTCTTTTGTAAACGCAGTGTGCAAATAAAATTTACAAAATTACGTACTGTGAAGGATAATTTAATGAAGAAATCCGTCGGGGGAGCTTTGCTTTCATCCTCTCTCAATGTGACTTATTGTTCGAATCGAGTTGTGAAATTCATTAGTGGTTACTGGTTATGATACATGACAATTCAGCCAATACTTTTAGACGGTAGATTTGCTTGTACCTTCCATTTATTTATAAACTTAAATTATATACATATTAGGACAGTAGTATTTGTTTCATTGTTGGATAACTTGGGAGATCATTCTGCATCAAAATTATACCAGCTTTTTTATTTTTTTATTTCTTTTATTGCAGTGAATGGCGAGACGAGCAAGCCGTTCGCCTGATGGTAAGCGATACGACCGCTCATAAACAGTAGAAACATTCCACTGCGCTCGCCATCCTGAGACATAAGATGTTAAGTCTCAATATGTCCAGTAGTTGCTCTGGCTACAATGTCCTTCAATCCGAAACACAACAGTGCATTTAAGCAGTGTTGTTTCACGGGAGAAATAGACATTGCGGTGGTACCTACCCAGATGGCCTCGCACATATGAGAAATCTACCACCAGTAAAACCAGCTTTCTTAAGGACCTAACATGGAGTAGATTCTGGCAGAAAAGAAAAATGCTTTTGGACATAAAAAGATGGTTAGTTCGTAGCGTGATGTTACATACACTTGTACCAAGTTTTAAGGCTAGCATCGATTTCAAAAATATGTATGTACCCAATTTTTTTGACACCCTTTTTGGCGCAGTCAATTAGACGCTACCTGTGAAACGAGAGGCCGCGGGTTCGATTCCCGCACCGAGAGAAATGTTTTTGCAGCCCACAATTATTTCTTCGAGTCTGGTTGTTTATGAGATCAAATGTCCCTCGAAGTTCCTAATACCCACGACACAAGACTCGATCTTAGTGTGGGATCAGGACTATGTATGTGACCGTTGGGTGTTATTTATTTATTATTTTGTAACTCGCAAAGATCCGTCAGCGTCGCGTGTCGTCGCTGTGTGACAAAACCATTATTTAATTTATTTAAATAAGTTTGTAGAGAGTGTACCAAGAAAAATGTTTGTTGTTTATTTGCTCCACGAAGAGAACACAAAGGCGGCACTAAAAAGTCTTAAGTAGTTTCTAATAACCACAACCCAAGACTTGATATATTATTTATTTCGTTATTTAGTGGAAGACTGTCTAATTACTTCTTTCGTTTTTTTTTTTAAATAAACTAGAGGATTAGCTTTGAGTCAGTATAAAATATTAGAGCTCTAGCGTTTTAGGCTCGTAGCTCTTACTTTTGTATTGAAATAGTATCCCGGCTGGCTTCGCCCGGTGGCCGATTTAGAATCCATTCCATATGAGAAACATTTTAATATGATTTAATGTTTTAATATTTAATGTAAAAAAAACTTAAGTAAACGTTTTCTTTATTCTATTCGTTTTATATAGTAAGACTGCCTCGGTGGCGTAGTTGTACTAAAGTATGATAACAACGCTGAGGTTTCGGGTTCGAAACCCGAAGTCGGGCAATGTTATATTGGGGTTTTCTATTCATTATTAGCCCGGAGATAGAAATATGTGCCCGCTATGGCTATAGTCTTGTCTCCTATCACATTGCGTGACGAAACGAATGAAGCGTAACCTGGGTGTCCTGGCTGCGCACTTCTGCCTACCTGTTCGGAGAAGAAGGCGTGAGTTTATGTATACAGGGTATATCAAGACTGCTACCGAAAACGAAGTCGGGTGGTAGTTCAAGCGACTTCAGACACGATGCAACAGAAAAAGTTGCAAAAAACAGCGACAATTTTTTTATTTGTTATATTTTTCCTATGACCATATTTGGGTGGTAAATACATTTTTTCCTAAAATAATAGTGTATACCCTTTTATTTATAAATAATCTAAGGTATAAAAGTGTTTAAATTTTTATTTTCGCAAAAACTATGGATTTACCACCCAAAAATGACGATATTTAAAAAAACATAAAAAATAATTGTCACGTTTCTTTGTGAAATTTTTGGTTGCATTGTGTTTGTAGTCACTAAAACTACCACCCGGCTTCATTTTCGGTAGCAGTCTTGAGATACCCGGTATATAAAAATAAGACATCAATATAAATATAATAATTTCCCACGCCATAAATAAACTTATATCATTTTAATGCCGTAAAATTTATATATCTGTTAATTACATTAAAAAATTGAAAACCATTGATCTTGGTGTTCGGTTTATATGCAGGGCGCACAAAGCAAGACGCATCTTCGATATCAACACTCTCGGATTAAAACCGCTTAAACCAACTTTGCGCTGAATTCTAATCTTCCTGACACTGCATAAGAACCACTTACATTTTGTTTGCGTGGCATTTTTTCGTCTTGAGTAATAATATTTTTAGATAAACCGAATTTCTTCATAAGATTTATTCATTCGAGAGAAAAGCAAGATAAGTGAATAATAGCTGAAAAGTTTATTTTAATATTCAATTTTTATACATTAATTATTAAACCGTCTCCAAAATTGTAATAAAAAAAAAGAAATAAAACTAATATACTTAAATATACCAAAAAAAATAAGTCGCTTATAGACCAAGAGCCCGTGGTCCTACACACTTTCATATTTTTTTAAAAGCTGGAGGTTTGTTTGCGGCTATAATACAGGCATCACACAATCAGCTATTGTGGAGTTCCGATCGTGGTAGCTTTGGAAGTTATAAGCTTCAATGTTTCTGACAAGGTGAAAGAACCATCAAAACTGTCTAAATGCCAAGAAAATATTTGTTTATAGTGGCCTTAATAATATATATAAAATTCAGCTTTTATACTATAATGCTAACAAAATTATATTATGCTAAAGTTTGAAGATAGAGTAATATTTAATAACATGTAATTTTGCCGGCGTTATAGTATAAAAGCTGAATTTTATACATGTAATTAAGGCAATTATAAAAAAATATTTCTTTGGTATTCAGACACTTTTGATGGTTCTTTCATTTTGCTAGAAACATTGAAGCCCATAACTTCCAAAGCAACCACGATCGAAACTTCGTTATAGCTGATCGTATGATGCCAATGTTACAGGCATGCGCATACAAACTTTCAGCTTTTATAAAATTAGGAAGGTCTGGCGGCCACGGGCTCTTGATCTACTAGATTGTTTGTTGTAATGATCCGTAATAATTTATAAACACTCATGTGTAACAAACTTACGATCATAAATACTATAGTACGTTGTAGCATGGGTTGTAGTGAGGCCGTAATGAATTTGAAAACTAGCAAGTAACGTTTTACTCTCACATCTGCCATGTTTTTCACTAAGTACGCGGTAGTGTTTGTGAATGGGACTTGTAAGTCTCAGAGATGCCTATTAGCATATAAATGAACGATGCAGTTTGCCAGCACCGCCTCTCAGATGTTATCTACCCTCAACTCTTGAACATTTGTGCAGTAATTCCACTGTGACAATATTACTCGCTTGAACGAAGTGGAAACGACTTGTAGTCTTTTATTGCTTACATTTCAACAATTGTATTACATCTTTTTTAAAGGTCGACTGTGTTTGCACTTTAAATTGACGTTTACTGCGAGGGACTTTGAGTGACTTGTATTTATTTTATATCCTGCTGAGGCAAGATTGCGACATGGCACATGACGCAGGGTGCGAGTTAAATCAGACGTGATGGTAACCACAATATGCACGTCAAGTGGTAGTCATATGTGACCCCAAATAAATATAAGTGATAGTAAACGATTGACTATCGCCATTTGATATTCGCCGTAAGCTCATTCGAATGCCTTACCATGTTGCTTAAGGAAACACGATGATAGAAAGTAGAGCACGTGGGTAGAGAACTTGGTCTACAGCTTAAGTGAAATGCTATCTTGAAATGTCGTTTCTGAGAGATTTTTACCAGAATTTATAAAGCCTGAGCGTGGTGGCCTATTGGTAAACTGACCAGACGTGGCTGCCAATATGTTTACGGTGGTCGCGGGTTCAAATTCCAGGGCACACAGCTGAGTTTTCGGAGTCATATGTGCATTGGTAGTCAATCACCACGCATGAAAACGGCGAAGGAAAACATTGTGAGGTAACCTACATACTCTAACGATTTACAAGAATGAATATGGTATGCAAAGTCTGCCAACCCGCATTGGGTCAAATTGTAGAGAAGGCCTATGCCCTGCAGCGGGACCTACATGGGCTGATACAGAATGAAGCGTGTAAATCAAGCTCTTTTAGGTTAGTGTAGTAGACTAACAGCCATCGCTTCTCCTGCCGTCTTCGGCACGGAACTGGCAAATGTGAAATTAGACGTTCGTCCACAAAGTCGACTGGCGATTTACCTATTAGGATTGCAAGGGCTACCTGAGCGCTAATATTTTTTATAAGTGAAGGTAGAAATTCTTGGGCCATCAACATTGGACCTATTGTGACTGAAGATAATTGTGATTGATTAAATTACGACCAAAACCATAAAGGTCTGGGCCAACAGTGAGACATGTATGATATTGATGCAGATAGATATTAATAGATGCATATGATAGTATTCTCCATTGCTAGCTTAGACATTTTCCGGAAAAGTTACACAGCACAGAAAAATAAAACGAGTTATGGTAATATTTCCATTTACTTGCTCCAATATTGTTCCTCTAGAACTTTGCTTTTTAAGTAAAAAATCTGTTCATGATTGCTATACTGTCTCGGCAAAGTAACTACGTTGTAATTTATTCTGGCACGTGCACGTTGGGTATCAAAGACCGACGAAATGGACGTAAAATAGTATACTTATATACATACATACATACATAGGGTTATATACATAGGGTTACAAGGATAATGAGTGCAGAAGGGTTACTCTATAAAAACGATACAAAATTCGAATGTTCGTATGCTCGAAGTTCGGAGTATGATATAAGATTTCCAGTTCTATAAATCAATACTATTTTCTATTAAACTTATAATTTTCTGCGAATTTAGTCTATGGTTGCGACGTACGATATGGGAATCCAACATTATGTGGAGTATCTATGGCACATTAGTTTTACGTACGATTTTTTTTGTTTTACTGGTGGTAGGTCTCTCATATGTGAGAGGCCATCTGGGTAGGTACCACCGCAATGTCTATTTCTCCCGTGAAACAACACTGCTTAAATGCACTGTTGTGTTTCGGATTGAAGGACATTGTAGCCAGAGCAACTACTGGACATATTGAGACTTAACATCTTATGTCTCAGGATGGCGAGCGCAGTGGAATGTTGCTACTGTTCATGAGCGGTTGTATCGCTTACCATCAGGCGAACGGCTTGCTCGTCTCGCCATTCAATGTAATAAAAAAAAAAGAACGACGTCCGAACATTCGAAGTTCGTATCCTTCTTATAGAGTAACCCTCAATGTCGTCCGACTCATATTGCGGTATAATTACGTGCTGCGGATTATCGATGACGTCACTTACCACGCCACAGCTATCGAGAGTGCAGGTCATAACGACACATTAAAATCATG
Organism: Hyles vespertilio; assembly: GCA_009982885.2. Classification (NCBI taxonomy): domain Eukaryota; kingdom Metazoa; phylum Arthropoda; class Insecta; order Lepidoptera; family Sphingidae; genus Hyles; species Hyles vespertilio. The sequence continues at coordinate 16,476,382 of CM042833.1, forward strand.
GCTTGTAGTCATTCATTATCATGATTAAATTAATAAAATTATGTCGTAGCGAAATTGCGCTTTTTCAACATTAATTTATGATGAATATAATTTGATCAATCTGTCAGTGAGTTGTGATGGATGAGATTCATCCTATCGGAACGATAAATGGGAAATATTGGATGCAGTTAATGTTGTGATGTGTACTCAAGTGACTCTACCACGAAATTATTTTGTAAACTTGTTCGAAATATAATTGTTAGAGAAATCCTCTGCTAGTCGATTTAGGGGTAATTCAGACATTAAGATTAATATGTATCAGCCCATATACGTCCCACTGCAGGGCACGGGCCTCCTCTACAATCGACAGTACGATTGAGAGTGGTTAGGCCATATAGTCCACCACGCTGGCCTAGTGCGCGTTGGCGGAATTACATACTATAGAATTTTTATAAATCGCTGTGGTATGTAGGTTTCCTCACGATGTTTTCCTTCACCGTTTTAGTACGTGGTGATTGACTATCAATACACACATGTGCGTGGTGGCCTGTTGGTAAACGGACTAGACGCGACTGCCAACATGTTCACGGTGGTCGCGGGTTCGAATCCCAGGGCACACCTCTGACTTTTCGGAGTCATTAAGATTAATAGCTCCGTATTGTACTTCGATTTAACCTTTAGAAATAGCAGAGAAAGTTTTTTGTCGAGACGGTGTTCACGGTTTGAATCCAAAAGCACGTCTCCGACTTTTCAAAGCCGAATGTGTATTGTATAATCAAATACCACACACTTTAAAGATAATTTAAAAAGTCGTGAAGAAACCTGCCTACCGTAGAGATCTTAAGATTTTTCATTGTATGTGAAGTCCGCCAACTCGCACTAGGCCATTGGACATGGCCTAAACCTTACCAATTGATCTTGAATTGGCTTGAGCTCCATCCTCAGGAGTGTGGTGGCTTTAGGCTAATAGAATATAGTATATGTATGTGATCAATTTTTATATAAAATGTTTGTATTCATACATCCATTTCTTCAAAACTTTCAAGTGTATACGAAACCCATAATTACAGATTGAGATTAAAAAAATTGATTTTTTTTGTTACATAATTAAATAGATATGGAATCCATTGCTGAAAATAGGTTTCCCCCATAGATCGCCACATATGCATACCGGTTAGAAGCGGTCTGCATCCAGCTGTAATGACTTGCTGCGATCATAACTAGGTCTATGTTCAGCAGTGGACTTCCTGTGGCTGAAAAGAGAGAGAGGGAGAGATATGGAATCGAACTACACATACTATCTATAAAGCACATCAATGTATGCAGTTCCTATAAAAATAAAAAATCTTTCATCATCTCTTCAGTCTCTTGATAAAATATTCCGATATAAATATTTATTACTTACTATTACATATAGAACATACAACAGTATTTTTTAAAAATATTGCAAGGTACAAAAGCCGATTTTCATAGTAAAGCTTTCAGATTAATTTAGTTGAGCCGGGCGCGGAATTAATAATCGTTGATGGAATGCCGGAACATTTATTACATCAAACTTAAACAAATATGTATCTGGCTAACTCCACTGTAAGCTGTTTTCGATATCATAAACTCCATTGTAGATTTTTTACTAACATTTAACTACAATGTATATGTTGATAAGTGTAATATTTGACACTCAGTATCAATGATAAGTTGATTAGTGTAATATTTAAAACAGTAAAGTTTTGTCAATCATCATATAGTGATTGTTGACAAAACTTTACTGGTAGGTATCTCATATATGAGAAGCCGCCTGGGTAGGTTCCACCGCAATTTCTTTCCCTCCGCCAAACAGCATTGTAAATGCACTGTTATATTCTAGTTGGAAAGACATTAGAGCCAGACACTGGACATTGAAGTCTTTTTAACTTAACATCCTATGTCTCAGGATAGCGAGCGCAATAGAATGCCAAACATTGATTTGTCATTCGTGGTGTTGTTTGGCGAGTTGAGGTTGTGCGGTTAGTAAGCGGTCTTAATGCTTACTATCAGCCGAATTGCATACTCGTATTTCCATTAATTGTAATAAAAAACGCATAATAGAACACACACAAATTCTGCTAAACTCAGTATCCTTCCTATTGTAATTTTGCCCCAGTCTGGTAATAACAAATAACAGCGCAACAAGAATCCGACAAGGATTAGATTGTCCGCGGCCTTGTTGTATTAGACTAGAAAATGCCAATACATTGTGTCTATGGTTAAATAGCGATTATGATTCATTATCTCACGGAACCTTCGAACCATCATTGAAGTCCTAATCTTTGTTAAAATGCATAATCCTCTTTTATAGTTTTACGGCTATTAAAGAAAAGTATAATTGAAATAAAATAGCTTTTCATTGATGTTTTTTCTTCTCAGTCCTTATTTTAGCTTTTTTTGCTTACAAATTGCTTAACAGAAAATTTAAATCAGTGAATAATGTGTTGAAACCGATTCCTTGTAAGATCGAGAAAGAGGGATAGAAATTGGTTTTGAAAAGACCACTACTGGGGTTATCTGCGTGTTCAACTCTGTTTAAAACATCACTAAAATATTAATTATGAATATGAGTAATATAACTTAGCTAAAATAAACAGTGTTATAAGCTAGACACGACAAAACTGGATAGTACGGACGAGTGCGTGGTATAATTGTGAATGGTTCGGAGTGCATGCTCTATGCACATCGTTAGGTTAGTTGTCCATACCATTGCTCAGCGAAATGTGTATTTCAAATAGAATTTAATTTACTGAAAACCACATCCGATTGCAGTGTAGGATATTCGGTTCGCCCGGATAGCGTCCACCGTACCTAATGGGATCCGTCATAGTGACCCTTTTAGTGAGTAGTAATTCAGGCCATGAGTCCGGCATAACAGTATCGAAAAAAATAGTCACCAATGGGAAATGTTAATATATTTAAATAAAATATTATCGTACTTAATTATTGTATTTTATCAAAGGAGAATGCCCATTTTACTATGCAACTCAATATCGGTGTGAATATTGTTGTCCCTCAATGTAACCTACTTTTTTGTTTATGGAAAAATATATATTAATAAACAAAAATATAATTTAGATCCAGGCCCCAAGTTATTTATTTTAATTTATTGTAATTATATGTAAAATTGATATATGCCGGATTATAAAGGCAAATAAATAAAAAGTAGTATCGACTGGCCGAATATTAACATCTCCTTTTCATAGTCATCTTACCATCAGGTATCTGCAGATAATTACAATCTTGTTCACAAATAACTACATAGTATCAAACAAAGTCGCTTTCTCTGTCCCTATGTCCCTTTGTATGCTTAAATCTTTAAAACTACGCACCGGATTTTGATGCGGTTTTTTTTAATAGATAGAGTGATTCAAGAGGAAAGTTTATATGTATAATACGTACAATGTACATATTATTGAACAGAAATCTATTTACCCGGGCGAAGCTGGGCCGGGCCGCTTTTTTTAGTGTTTAGTTTATAAACCTACTTAAGCTATCTAATGTCTTCTTTTCTCAAACTGAATTCAGAAGTCGTACGAAAGGGACAAAACATTCGGTAACGAAAATAACTTTATACTGACAATGAATAAGGTCGTTAGTCGTGCCAGAACCTAAAAATACATTATGGCAGGGTAGAATTAATATATAAAAATATATTTTGCGGCACCAATAAACCAAAGATATTTTCTAAAAAATACAATTATATGTTTATTTGTCTTAGAGATCTGGGTGGGGACTATCGCTCTGGGTGGTTTCTTACGCAAAGGATAGCTATCGCCATCCAAAGAGGAAATGCCTGCAGTATTCTGGGCTCTTTTGCCCCAGGGACGATGACAGGTGGTCTATTTGATTAGATATTTTTTGTTTGTAACTTCTATAAAAATCTGTATATTTGGTTTTAGTTTTATTGTTTAAGAATGTATTATTTATTTATTTTTAATAATAATTTGATGTCCATGTGATTTTAATCCAATTGAATTAAATATTTCGCTAAAAGTTAAGTTTTTATTTTATAACTGAGTAAATTAATAATTATGAGCATTGAAATATATTTTATTCATTTTTTACACTATTCTCCTTATTCATAAGGACTTAACGCAATTTTCAAATGCCGATAATACGAGTCGACTCAAAAACGTTACTCATAGACGACAAAAAAAAATATAAAGCTATTTAACACCTCATTAACTTTAAAATGGTCGAGGCCCCTTAGGAAAATTTTAAGCAGATAAATGGCGGATGTCTGTGAGCTGTACGTTTGACACTACTGTCAAGTTATCGAAACCCTTATTTTCTGTGAGGTGGCAATATTAGATAAAATATGTTAAAAAAATAATTATAATTAGAAAAACTTTATGAACGTTTCATCTCCTCTTAAAATAATTTAAACAAATTTGCGTCTATATTGTTTATTACATAGGGGTGCGACTTCGTACATGAAAAATTTTGAAAACTATTATTTCGATTCTAGAGCCACTTCCTGGCGTTAACGGGAAATTATCGTGTAATTAGTTTAAATCTCATTGTTAAATGGCGAAAGTGTACCACTAAAACAAGAAATATGTTTTGTCTGATCTGATATTATGAATTTCCTTGATATTAAAAACAATTTAAACTTGATATTGGTTACAAAAGATACACATTTTGAAATATTGGAATAACAAATATGAAATTTCGCGCGTTTGCCGAGCGCGCACTCAGATCGCGAAATCACGCCGAAAAATAAAATAAATAGAGTTGCGTATCTATCTCTATATAATTCCATTCCATGGTTTATTAGCTGTTTACGAATCAGTCTGATAATGAAATATACTTTAGCTCGAGAAAGAACTGCACCGCTTCTGGAAATAAATTTCGTGTCGTATACATATATTAAAGAATCGCTATAGAAAATTTCCTCACATCATCGCAACTATTACGTTGGTCTTTAAAATCGCTTTTAACACACCACTTAAAGATTACAAAGGAGGGAAAATGCATTTCCGAACTAGTAAACCTAGTATGGATCATTTTTATTAATACCACTATATCTTATTACGTTGTTTCATTATTTTGTAGTTTATTAAAATGGACTGTAGAAGATTGCAATGTAAAATAATAATAGCCGTCGACGTATAAGCCGATGCAACGGTCCTGGACGCTGGCTAATAAGCATTCCCTCAAGAGCTCGTTTATTTTTAAATAATCCTCTTATAATTCTATTAGTTACAATCGTACTTATTACAACCGAATCCTTAGTAAACTACATATTAACTGAGGTTTACATGTTAATCTTCAAGTTTTTATAAATAAATAAATACATCCAACAGTCACATATATATTCCTGACCCCACACTAGATCGAGTCTTGTCTCGAAGGTATAAGAAACTAGGAGAGACTTTTTGTTCTCACAAACATTCACTTCGCTGGTAGGTCTCTCTTATGTGATTGGCCGCCTGGATAGGTACCACCGGATTGTCTATTTCTCCCGTCAAACAGTAAAAGCGCTACATTGTGTTTCGGATTGAAGGACGTAGTCAGAGTAAATATTGGACATATTGAGACTTAACATCTTATGTATCAGGATGGCGAGCGCAGTGGAATGCCAAGCATTGCTTTGTGATGCAAGGTGTTGTTTAGTTCTGCTACTAATTATGAGCGGTCGTATCGCTTACCATCAGGCGAACGGTATGCTCGTCTCGTCATTCAATACAATAAAAAAAAACTCGGTCACGAAACAAAGACTTGCGGTCCACGCAAATATTTGTTTTCGGTGCAGGGATCGAACCCGCGGCCTCTCGTTTCGCAGCCGGTGTCTGACCAAAGAGCCTGTGTGGCGCGCACAGAGGTTGTTATAAATCATCGGTGGCCTTATTATTCTAGTGGCACTTATAAACCATGAGTTCCTAGGATCAAATCCCTTTCAGGCAACTCGTTTGAGTGAATTTAGTTTGCAAACATTTCATAAGAATAGTCTGGATTTTGATATGATCTCAATAAACTGTTTGTTGTGTCTCTCACCTTTGTCTATTGCTTTAAGTTGTAAGCTTGTTTGTATGATGCAGTCATCAAAGATACGCTGCTAATGATTCACATTGCAGCTGTGTCGATGACTTATCGTGTTCGCCAATGGGAAAATATTCTTTACAATTTGATACCATTTCAAGCGTATGACAACATATTTCCTGTCTTATTTAGGTATGTTCTGCATATTTAAAATAAATAATACACCATTTATAAACGGTAAAAATGCATAAACTCATATAGTGTAATAATATTTTGCTGCGACTTCCGATGCTTGTTGATTTGACGCCAGATTGTCGCGTAAAATAGTAAGTGATGAGGCTTTTGTACGGGAATCAGTTCAGATTTGATTCCTCAAAAAATATTTGAAATATTTAGTCATCTAAGCTTTCTTTGCTATGTTCAGTAGTCTCAAGCCTGTCTTTGGCTACTGATTACTACATGGGGTTACTATTACCAAGTTCCAGGGCTCAAAAGATCGAATTTCGAAAATCCGGACGAGCCGGTACTGCATATGGCAACTTAGATCGATTACAAAGAGGTTCTGCTAAAAGGAGTTATCATAGCATGTAGTTGTTGCGTTTCGTTTATTTATGTGAAATTTAGTAAGAAAAAAGAAGACAGTTCGTGTTGCTGAGAGTTTCTTGCGCCGTTTCTTCTTCACAGGTACAATACGATCTAAAGCGGTGGTAGAAGAAATTAACGATTCAAAAGATCTTGTGAAAGTCTATTTGAATGAAGAATATTTAGATTTGATTTGATTATTTGTATCGACTGGCGCAGTATTATCTTATTGAATTGGTGCATAGTGTACCCGGACTTCACTACACTTTAGATTTGCTAAAGCCACTTCGTTTTGCTAGTATAAAAACAGATTCTGCCTCGGTGTAAGACGGTACGGTTACAACGCCGAGGTCTCGTCTTCGAGGGTTGAGCAAAGTGATGATAGATTTTCCTATTCGTTATCAGCCTGGAGTCAGAAATTCGTGCCCGATAAGGCGATAGGTACTATTTCTATTTCATTAATATTTCTTCGTGGGACGGAACACGTAATTACAAACGTGGGTATTCATGTGATTATTTTCTATTTTTTGTATTGTATCAGCCCATATACGTCCCACTGCAGGGCACGGGCCTACTCTACAATCGAGAATACGATTGAGAGTGGTTAGGCCATATAGTCCACCACGCTGGCCTAGTGCGGGTTGGCGGACTTACATACCATAGAAATTCTTATGAATCCCTATGGTATGCAGGTTTCCTCACGATGTTTTCCTTCACCGTTTTAGTGCGTGGTGATTGACTATCAATACACACATGACTCTGAAAAGTCAGAGGTGTGCCCTGGGATTCGAACCCGCGACCACCGTGAACATGTTGGCAGTCGCGTCTAGCCCGTTTACCAACAGGCCACCACGCACTTCAACTCTACTACCACACAAAGTTCGAATGTTCAATATCCATGAATAAGATAAAAAAAACCACTTCTAAGAATCAACACTATTCTTTATTAAAATTATCATTCACTTCGAACTCAGTCTAAGGTACGTACGATAGAGGTTTCGGACATTTTGCAAAGTATTTAGGCATATTCTCATAGTTTTACGCACAATGTTCCAAAATTCGTTATGGTGTCGGAGCATAGAGTATAGAGTATACCTCTGCCTACACCTTCTGAGACAAGTGTGTGAGTTTATGTATGTATTTGTATTTACAAAGGATATCGCTTAGTTATCGCTTGCATTATCTCACTAGCAGGTATTTTTAGATTCTTGCATTAGTATTAGTAAATTCTAAGTAATAAAAAAAGATAATAAGATGAGGTTATTAATCTTTCATTCAGGCTGGAACGGTTACGTATTTGTCTAGCGTTGATGGTGTTTAGAATATAACTTTTTTGCTTCTATGCAAAAAAAGTCTGCGTTTTTGTAAATATTAATCTTGGTAGTGTTTATAAATACTTTATGATAAAGGTTTTAGCTCGTTAGCAGATGAAATTAATATGTTACGTACATCATTTTGTGTTTCTAATTTATTATTGTGTTGATAAACGTAAGTAAGATTAAGATTATAGCCTATGTAAAGTTAAAATAATAGTTAATTAGGTTAACAAATAGTCAATTTTTCCTCACGAATGAATTACCGTTATTTTTAACCTTTGTCGTACATTTTTTTTAAAACATTGTTATTTAATAATCATAAATTAATATTAAATACCTACCATTTAATGAATACTTAAGTTCTGCATCAGCCCATATACCCGTACTCTACAATGGAAAGTACGATTGAGAGTGTATTTTGGCCTAGTGCGGGTTGGTGAACTTAACAAACCATAGAAATGTTTACAAATCGCTATGGTATACAGGTTTTCTCACGATGTATTTCTTCCCGAGTTTGAACCCCAGGGCACATCATTGATTTTTCGGACTCATGTGTGTATTGTTAGTCAATCACCCCACACTATGACGGCGAAGGAAAACATCGTGACGAAGCCTGCATACCATAATGATTAAGTAAGCAGCCACATAAATGATTCGATAATATATTTCAGTACCACGATAGTTTTAAAGTCTACACCAAGCACAAAACTCACGCTCTTTTCCCTGAAGAGGTAGACACAGGTGGTACAAAGACACTCGCGTTTCACCTTGTGTGTTCCGTTCAAGGATATGATGGGGGTGAGCATATTTCCATATCGGAGCCAAATTCCTGACTCTGCTGATAATTAATACAAAAATCCAATATAACGTTGAAATAAAACTATCATTTACGAATTTTATCGCGGGTTTGGTTTAATTTTTATATTTTTGACTTCCCGACGTTTCGATTATTTTACAGCATTTTTTCGTTTTTTTCGATTATCCAATATCACGTTACCGGGAATTCGAACCTAAGACCTCAGCTTTGTAACCATACCGTAGTACAATTGCGCCACTGAGGCGGCCGCACCATGATCATAAAAATGCACCATTTACCCTAATGTAAAAATATGACTGAATCACGTTTGCGGCACATAAATAGTAACTTTACCGTAACGTTCAAATAACCGGAGGTGATAACTTGTTACGTAAAGTGAGAGATGTGTTATGTGCCAAACTTTTGAGCCTTAGGTTTTTTATGTGTCCGTTAAGATTATGGGTTTTTATGGCTCTTCTTATTGCAGCGTAGGTTTTAATACAGAAAATATTTAATGCACTGTTAGTGATATTTTATTGACACGTTTTAAGATACATTTTTACGTTTTCGCTCTGGTTAGGACTGATTTTAAATCTAGTAATTTAAAATGTATCTTCCTTATCTTTAGTTTTTGTTTGACAGATACATTGAAAATTTATAACCTAGTATGTATTGAAATGTGGAGCTAACTGCATAATGTCTTACATCATTGACTTTCTTTTAAAAAAGTAAGTTAAACAAGAGATAAATATAAAGACATTATCACCTCTTGTATAATATTTTATAAATGGGTCAACAATTATTCTCCTTAATTTCTCTTTCCCCGTAGTAATCAATAGAGTTCATTCTATTCTACTGAAGATTAAATAAACGATGTTATTCCTTAAATTTCAACCTATGTATGCCCCGTATTAGTCAATGCAAATATTCTGTACTACCCTAGTTTACGAGTAGTATAGTTGTTTTTCTTTCAGTTTTCTTGACACACTTCGTGGGAATCATCAAAGTGGGTCGTCGTGATGAAATGGAGCATTGTGGGCGGTTCTTTGGTAACATTCTCTTTGCGGAGAATATCTACTGTAGTTTCAGAATTTCTTTAAATCAAAATCAAATCAAATCATAATTTATTTCAGAATAAGAATTCCATAAAATGTTAGTAATACAATGAAATTAAACTATGTTAGTAATCAAATTAAATACTATTTTATTAACCCTATAACTCGTTCCACCCACATCTTTTGTAGAGGACAGTCACAGCGGTCCGCAATCATTTTTAGAATACTGTTAGAGCTGCCACGAAGTCTGGTTAGAATCGATGCAGCTTTCTTCCGCATTATAGCATGAAAGCCATCAACACGGGCATTTGTAAACATTGATGACGCACTACAATATCGCGGCAGCCCCAACAGCATTCTAAAAGCATTATTATATTGCACGCGCAGAACGTTATAGGCTCTCTGCGTATACCGAAACCATAGACTGCTTGTGTAAAAAGATTGACAATAGGCAACAAACAGAGTTATTTTAACTTGTTGCGAAGCTCGTGCAAATCTGCGGGCCAGCATATTGCTTCGAACCGCCAACGCTCTACGCTCTCTTTCTATGTCTAAGTCATCCTTTAAATCTTCTGTTAGTACATGTCCCAAGTATTTAAACTTTTTAACAATGTTGAGAGTATCACATTCAAGCCTGATTGGAAATTCTATGTTTGGTTTAACATTTCTGGACTTGAAAATAAGTAATTCGCTTTTTTTAGAATTATACTTTAGTCCATGTTTATATGCATATCTCTCACAAATGTCAATCAGCGTTCTAAGTGCGTTGACCGATGGAGCCAACAACACCATGTCATCCGCATAGCTAATATTATTGACATAAACGTGATCGATGACACAACCTGTACGCACATCCCCGAGCTCCTCAATCAAGCCATTAACATATAGGTTAAAAAGACCTGGAGACGTAAGGCCACCCTGACGGACTCCACGACCCAAACGATATTCCTCCGATGAAATATCACCCCATCTGACTTGGTTAATTTGATTATTGTACCAATATTTTAACAGAGATATACAATCAGAAGGCATATTAGTTTTACTTAACTTTTTCCATAATATGTCATAAACAACAGAGTCAAAAGCTTTTGACAAATCGAGAAAACAAGCATATACAGGTGTCCCCCGATCCGTATAGTACTTCACTGCATGCTTAAGACTTAAGATAGCAGTCTCAGTTGACAAGCCCGGTCTGAAACCAAATTGCGCATCAGGGAATGCCAGACAATTGTTGAGATAACTATTTAGCACCCCATCAAGTACCTTCGCTGTTACCGTTGCAAGAGATATAGGTCGATAATTAGACTTAAGTGATACGTCACCAGTTTTATCTTTTAACACAGGCACAACAACAGTTTTTAACAAATTTCTAGGTAAGTAGGAATGACCCAAACACAAGTTGAATAACATGGATAGAACACGAGGAAGATGGACACCAGCATACTTGAGATGCTCTATGCTGAGACCATCATGTCCGGGCGATTTACCTTTACGCATGTTCCTAATTAAGGAAGCTACCTCCTTAGTAGTTATATTAGTTATTCGCACCGGATTGATAGTATCATCACATTTACAATTATCCGGTACTGGTTGTGCCATAAAATAATCTTTAAAAGAGTCAGCAATAAATTTAGGGTTATTGCAACCATCAACACACAAAGAAACACATTGTTTGGAACAATTATTCTTAGTATTCTTCCAGAAAGTTTTAAAGTCTCTAGTTGAGTGATTTGTAGCAAGTATGTCCATTTTAATTTGCTCCTGCCTGACTTGACACCATTTCAACTTGGACTTAAAAACTTTCCTGCTATCACACATATCATTGTATATAGCACCATTTATAGGCCTCCCGTATAGCACCCATATATTAAACTTTAGCCTAGCATCCTTGTGAGCTTTTGAAATATATTTATTCCATCCAACAACATAACCACCCTTTCTTCGACATTTAACTTTTTTCGATGACTTAGCTGCATCAGACAGGATATTGACAACATGTTCATACATATTTTCTAATAACATCATGTGCTTAGGATCACAGCAAAGCCCATCTGCACAGGATCTAAGTTCGGAAGGAAAATGTATATCCCTCAAATTATCATTACATAAAGTGCGGTACAGTTCAATTTGATCTGCTTCTCTCTCACCCCAAACTACCTGGTGCTTGGTGGATTTATTACTACATATACCACGTTTGATAGGTAATGTACCCAAGTCACATGTCACGATAAGAGGGAAATGATCAGACCAATATACATCATGTTTAACACTTACCTCACGAATAGTGTTTTGGGCACATTTTGTCACAATACAATGATCCAACCATCTCTTACTACCATGAACCTCACTGATATATGTAAAAGCATTAGACTCTAAACCCATTATTTCTACATCTATACAACACCAACTTTGTTCCTCACAAAAGTTTAACATTTCTACATAAAATAGTTCACCTGGGTGGGCGTTAAAGTCTCCCAGGACAAAAGCTGCCTCACAATTACTATTTTCTTCTAGGATGGAACTTATCACCCCAAGACATTCAGAAAATTCGGAAACATTCTCAATAGCATTGACCGGCATATATACACTAAAGATCATAAACGAACTGTTTTGTGTTATTACCTTAATAACTGATATACGAACATGGCCACTATCTATCACAGATACACTCTTAAACGCACTTTTTCTCCACAATATTGCCACCCCTCCATATGGTCTCCCAACCAAGAGTCCAGCAGAGGTGTCCACCGCAGAGGTGCCCGTGCATCCAAAATCATCATGAATAGTATTTAGCAATGGCAAATCATGCGGCATCAACCAAGTCTCTTGTAGCGCTACTATATCTGCATCATTGCAAAGCTGTCGTATTTCTCCAATGGAACGTTTTAGAGATTTGCAATTGAAAGTAATTAATTTATTTAGTGACTCCATTTTATAATATATATTGCTGAGGATTTTCACTTTGTACTCGCTGGTCATTTTGCCTCTTTGTTCTGGTTGTAAAATTGATAAACCGCCTAAAGGTTATTCCAGATGGCCACAAGTTATCATCGAGGAAAATGTCACTTTTATGTTTTGTAACATAGATCTTATAAGAATTATAATCCTTTTGGTACTTCATTTCAATTTTTACTGGCGACACTTTCTCATTCGTTTTATTGTAAATATATTCTATTATGTCGGCCTCAGTGACATCTGTGTGTACATTTGACACAAATAGCGGTATTTTGGTATCAGCTGGTTTGAATTTGTTGTTAACGTCTAATTCAGCTTTCCCCCTATTTCCTAAAAACTTGTTTTTCCTACGTTTCTTCCGCACTTCAGTCCAATTTGTATCATCGTATTTTATACACTCATTTGGTTTTTGCACCATTTCTACAAAAGACAGCTTTGTTGGTGTTCTACAATTATTTGCTAGTTGATTATTCACAGGCGCTAACTTTGGCCGGCCATTAATTGCTTGTTGTTCACCTAAAGGCGCTATGCTGTCTTGAACACTCGCGCCTTCATTGCAGTTCATGTCAATATCAGCTACACTCCCAGGCTCATTCGTACGATGTTCCGATTGATGCGACAAGGATGGCATGATGTATAGACTGTCATCACAAACGGCCACTGACGTAATGACATTGTCAATTTCGTTATTTCCCGTCTTTACATTTTTGTTTCTGACATACCCACTTTTTCTCGAGTTTATGGCAACCGTCGAGTTATGTTGATATTCTAACAGCATTGTTTCCAATTTACTTACTTGTTTTATAGTGGCATAAGACTCTTTGATTTCTTGTATACCGGATTTTAACATAACAATATCTTTTAGCAAAGCTGTAACATCCACATGATCGAATGTTACAGGTGGTAGTTTGTTCAAATCTCGGGCCACGAAAATCGGGACTGTTTCGGGATCAGTTTCTTTCAGGACCGTTATTATGTCTTCAAGATCCTTTTGTGTTTTCCCATCCTTCCTCCTCGAGATGTTTCTTTTATGGGTTTTGATAGTATCAAAAAGCAATAATTTGGCTTTTTCAACTTCCGACGCTGAGAAAGCTGTGATACAAATGCGCACCATACTATCATTATCCATAGTGTCTATTTTATTTTGTAAATAAGCCAAGAGCTCACTTATTACAATATTGCAACTCGCACATTTTAATGTTTTTGACACTGCACTCGACTGAGACATATTTTCACGGCATAAGCGATCTGCGACCCGTCCGCTTTAGACCGCTGTCAAGCGATGACTGAAACTTTAAAGCATTATAGGATATTTTAGGATAACTTTAGTCTTCAGATTATATGATAGTTTTTTAATTTTAAAGAAAAAATGATGGTACATTAAATGTATTTTAGAAGGGAAATACAAGCATTTGTCGCGTCGCAAGGTGGTGCATAAAAAGCATCACTGCCGCGGAACGGATAATTTGTCCAATTAGTTGCAGTAGAAAAGCCTTGAAGCGTGGTCCTCCCGCGAAATAGAGTAAAAATGCAGATTTGTGCTATTTTATCTTGCAGTTTCAATACTAAAGCGTCGAATATCAATATAAGAAGAATCATCACTATGAAACCCGATTTTATGGATTTTCACCTTTATTTCCAAAAATTGCTGTTATTAATTACGACATTTTGAAGAATTCGATAATACTCGTGAGATAGACGACAAATCAAAAAAATACATTTCTGATTACGTATGTACATACAATGCGCGCGAAAGCCAAGTTCCTACGCAATGCATACGACTCATTTTTGTTATGTCAACTTCGAAATTTGTCCCATGTCACGTAGTGTTGTATTCATGTACATAATAACTATATCGATATAGTTATAGATATCGTATACTCGTAAATCAGATTTCATAGTCGTTAAACATAGAAAATTAAATCAAATTCTTTGTAATTTTAAATTGTAGTACTCGTAACGTTTGATAACGTTGATGACCTATGTTCTAATGTCATAACTCCGCCAATTTGAGAACAACATAATATGTTTGTGTCAGAATATACACATACTTTATAATATAACAACTCACTCTTTTATAGGTTTCCAAGGGTGAGTCGATAAAGGCAACAGGTAGAGAAAATTCGGCTCCTCCAAAATCCGCTACGATTTGTTCTAAGTATTCATTTTCGTGAACCAGAATATGATTTAAAAATCTGTATCATAAGTAATATACAAACCAAAAAAATTACGTGCATCGCTTATGGAGAAACTGTATCGTAGGGGTGAAATAATGAATTATTGTATGAATTTTAATAAAGCGCGAGACGAGCAAGCCTTTCGCCTGATGGCAAGCGATATGACCGCTGATGGACAGTAGCAAAACTAAACAGCACTTTGGAAAATGGATCGCTAGTCTTGGTACATTTTGATTGGACGTTATCAGGTGTCGGAAAGGTGAAGTAAGCTTAAACAGTGTTCTGTAGTAAATACAAAGTACAAAGCAATGGCGAAGGGCATTTTCAAATGGAGGTCGAAAATCAAAAAGGAAATATGTTTACTAACTTGCGTAAATGAATTGTAATCTAAACTTGAGATATAAAATCATAGAAAATAAGTCTTGATCTGTTGCGTTAAGATCTAAAATAAAGCTGCGCCCGGCCACTAGTAACTAAGTACAATTAATTCCCATTAAGTAATAATATCAACATAAAACCCAATCTGAGCTGGATCCATTAATATAACAGGTATCCCATAGCCGGATTAGCTCAATGGCCAGAGCGCTAGGCCGCGAAGTCTAGAGACCCCGGTTCGATCCCGGGATTCGGCATTCCATTCCTGCACAGTCCAAAAACATTTTTGACTTTTTTATGCACTATTGGCATTTTTTGTTATTTGTAGCTTGAGATTTTTTTTTACCTGAATTGCCGCTTTTTATAACAACTTTTATTGCATTTAATGGTGGGACGTGCATGCCGTTCACCTGCTAGTAAACGATACGATCGCTCATAAACAATTGCAAAGCCAAACAACACATTGAATTAAAAAGCAATGCTTGGCATTCCACTGTGCTCGCCGTTCTGAGACATAAGATTTTCAGTCTCAATATATCCAGTAGTTACTCTGGCTACAATATCCTTTAAACCGAAACACAATAGTGCATTTACACTGCTGTTTGGCGGGAGATACAGACATTGCAGTGGTACCTACCCAGGCGGCCTCTCACATATAGAGACCTACCTCCAGCTCTTCTCCGTGGTAGTCAATGTAAGTGATTGTATACTGCCCTCAATTATCTGTTTAGTTATCCTTAGTTTTCTTAACACACTATTATATGGAACATTACAAGCCGTTCTTTGGATGCTTTTTCCAGTGAGCTACCACAGACTCAAAAACATTTTAAAGAGTAAAAATCACTATAGCTGGCTATATAAGTAAAATTATGTTTATATTTGGTAATTATTAATTGAGAGGAAAAAAATTGTATTTTTTTTAATGAAATCTTGCTTATGCAAACCTATTATTATAGCTTAAGTTATATATTATATTATATGTTATATATATTATATATGATTGAAACTAAGTAACTATTTTATCATGGTTTTATATGATCGGATTCAAATTATTAACATGTACATAAAGTAATTTAGTAAAATATGAAACGTCCATATTACAATTCGTACCTATAATAAATACTTGAGTACTTTCGAGAATTTGAATCTTGAGTTGGAATCCATGTCAGCAGTAATAAAGTTCGGAATCAAAAAGTCCTTTGTGGTTCAGGGGTCATTTACCCGTGACTCGGGTTTATTTAAAAAGTAGCAAATCAGCTTTTTAAATCTATAATTTTGTAGTCAAGAGACCTTAGCTTTGGACCTTCTGCCTAGTATTAAGAGAGGTAAAGTCCAATATGACTGCGTTTAGAGAACGCGTGATTTAAGGCGGAAACATACTATTGAAACGCCACGCGACCCGAAACTGTTAGGCTGGTTTTAGAGTCACGCTGATCGCGCGCTGATCGTCAGCGCTGACAGTTGAAATGTATGAGCTTCTAAGGAGCGTTTTAGAACAACGCGTAGTTGTCAGCGCTGACCCCCGACCGAAAGCTACGCGCTGAGCTGTCAGCGCTGACGGTCAGCACGCAGTCAGCGTGACTCTAAAACCAGCCTTATGGTCGGGGGTCAGCGCTGACAACTACGCGTTGTTCTAGAACGCTCCTTAGAAGCTCATACATTTCAACTGTCAGCGCTGACGGCCAGCGCGCGGTATGCGTGACTCTAAAATCAGCCTTAGTCAAAACAGATTGTATTATTTTCTATGGCCAGAACCACACTACAACTACAAAAACGCAACGTAGCATAGTGTGTTCGTAGTGTGTTTCTGGTCATATAAATTAACTAGCGGCCCGGCCCAGCTTCGCCCGGGTACAAATAGATTTTTGTACAATAATATGTACGTATTATTATTATACATATAAACATTCCTATATAGGCACGCTGCCGCCGCGCCGCCCCGGCCGGCCAGTACCGCCGCAAGCGCTACGTCCCGCAATTTTAAATCTGTATTATCTTCGAAAATATTCATTTAAATCTTGTGCTGTAAAGGACCACATAGATCTATATTAAATCAACAATTTATTTAAGCTATTTAATTGGATAAGGATTAATGCTGTATTGGTTAAAATCGCTTCGAAAATTAGCCATTATTTGTCGTAAAAAGTAAATGACAAGAAAGTGTTATTGTGGGATATCCATAAGAGATAGACGTATACCATCGCGGAGTTTTCTGTAGACCTTTTCAATGTGTACAAATATGTAGTACATTATTTTGATAAATCTCGTAGGGTTCAGCCTGCGTTTGCAACGTAAGCGAAAAAATATTGATAATTAACGACATCACATTAGAAACCTCAAAAATAACAATATTTCTCCACTATTTAATGGATGTTATTATACATATAAACCTTTCTATTGAATCACTCTATCTATTAAAAAAACCGCATCAAAATCCGTTGCGCAGTTTTAAACATTTAAGTAAACAAGGGGACATAGGGACAGAAAAAGCGACTTTGTTTTATACTATGTAGTGATATATCATTTGATTTAACTTAGCGCATTTTTGCGTTGCGTCGCGTTGCCTTTATGTATGCATCGTTCCGTGTCGTGTCCACTAATCTATTACAGGATTGTCACCTGCTGTCTTGGTCTATCAGTTGGCCAGCGACCATGCATCGCATTACGTATGCATGACTCACCGGAAATGAGCCGCGTGCATGTAGGCTCCGCATTCACAAAGCTCAGCGGATCTTTGTTACAATGTTATTGTCCACTTAATAATATAAGCGCGCTTAAATATTATAAGCGTACATTTAAATATTCTGGGTTGTTTTGAACTAAATTAATTTATAACCGTGACTGTGTACAAGTTAAAATCCGTTTCGTGTAACATTTAGAATACCTCACTAGCACTTTAGCACTCATTTTGTATTTCAATATTTTTACATTACATACTTTAAATAAAATGAAATATTATCCAACAAAACATAAAACATCAAAAGCGACACGAACACGGGTAAGCTGTAAAAGTTCCAGTCACTTAGAACTCGTAACCGTCTGTCGAGGGTCGGCTTTTCTGCTTAGCATTTGTTAGGGAAGTTCCAGTGCTTGAAATGCCTACTCGGGGAGCGGTGAGATAACAAATGATGAAACAATGACGCCATGCAGCAGGGCGCGGGGTAGGGACGCGACGTTGCCGCTCCGTGCCGCTCCAGCCTCGGCTTGACTCAACCGCGCTCGTGTCATACCGCGTGGTACCTCCGGCCGAGCGTCCGTGTGCGAGCGCCGCGCTCCCCCGCGTCCGTTACGAACTAACTTACAAACTCCCACAACTAACCTCTTTCGACAGAATAAAAAAATAACTTATCCCCAAACACCTCAACCGCTCCTAAATTCCCACTCGTGAACTATCGTGGGCCCGAGCGGCCAGTTTAAAACTTCCCAAAGTTTGTTTATAAGCCGGCGGCCGGGCGCGGTGTGCATGTGTAAGCTTAAAGTCATGGCTGAACAAAGTTCTCACTAAACCGGTAAGTAAAACGGACTTAACTGGAAACGTGTGTTTGAAAATTCGAATGTATCGGCCGATATTGGCCGTGCGTATGCTCTTATGGGTGTCAGTTTGGAACTCCAATTAGAATGTCATACTAATTAGTGTGTGGAATGTGTGAGGCTATTTACGATGGGTTTGCGTGCACCGCAGGCTCAACAAACTCATGGCATTAATTAACAAAGACTATGTTTACATCTTAGTATTCTACGAAGCGTCCAGTTGTCTGATTATTTGAAACACAGTGATTGTTCGCTATGGGTTCCTGGTAGTGCACGCATTGAAAGAGGACCTGCTCAACAAAGGTATTAAGGTTGGCATTATGATATTAAATTGATGGGCTTTATGCAGCGGCCAGAAACAAACGCGTAATATAATATAATATCGTTTAAATTGTCAATGGCGAGGAGTTGAAACAAGTCTCTGCATTGAACAACTTACAAGGTTGAGCTTTAGATGCAGTTCGTAACAGTCTGTGAATAAACTAAGACCGATAACATTTGTTAATTAAAAAATTTACAGTTTTATTCATTGCTATATAAATAATTGTAGTTCTTTGCTTTAAATTACTTTACAATCTCCAACTATTTATTGAAATCTACAATAATTAAAGAGCAAGCTTTGCTTCGCGTTCTTTATCAACGACAAAAATACGGAAAAGAAATGAAGACAAAGCAGCCTAGATCGCCGGGCTGATACAAGTAGTTCCTTTAAGCTTTTAGATAAATCGTTTATCTATCTAACAAAAGATAAACTGAAATTAAAAGTGAGTCACGGATTTAAAATTTTAAAGTATAATAAAGTAGTAATTGTTAGTAAAAATTACGGTCAAGTCCAGACGACACAAAGAAAACCATTCCTTTCTAATAATAGATGACAGGGGTGCTTTTATCTGGGTAAAATTAAATTTCATTAATTTGAAGAAAGCTTTTGAATAAATTTGACAATTGACGTAAACTTAGATGTTTCACCTCTGGAATTCTATTTGTGGGAACAAAGAGATCGATCGAGATCGGTTTAAACGCACGAACTCCTCAGTATAATAGACAAATTAATCAGTTTTGTCCATAAGTTAAAATGGATGAAATTATACCTTTACCGATGCGAAACAATTGGCTAATGTTGTTGGTAACAAAATTTGAGCCCTTTTAATTAATGGTACTAACCAAAAGATTTATTGGCAGCGGATCCAAATGAACCAGTAGCAATTAATCGTCCTGCGATGAATAGATAACCGAGTTTATGTTTACACTGGGAAAACATTATATTTAATTGAGTTTTGCTTTGACGGAGAAATTTGGATACATTATTATAATTAATCAAGTTATAAATTTAATTATGCACCTTATTCAATAACTATCATCGACCTTATTAATATAGATAAATATGTATGTATACTATTTTAAATATTAGATATCTAGAACCGATAAAGATTAGTTTCTAGTCTAATGAATTAGTCTATAATAGAATTAAATAATATAACGAAACTTAAAACAAAAAGCTTTTCTTCTCACGTTTAATTAAAACTGTAGAAAATTCTTTACAAATGGATTCTATTCAGCGATTTCAATTTTGGACAATCGTCACCCTTGCTCTCAACCGAAGCGTCAAATTCGTTTGGTTGTGAAAGGTTCAGTTACTTTGTTCTCGGTGTCATCTACAATTAAATATAGCTGGGTTGGGACGACTATTATTCCTTTTTAGTAGGTATTAACAAGTTCACTTTTAATAAGGTGGCAAGCTTATTAGTTCGTAATGCCACAAGTAAGGAAGATCTTAAGATATTTGTAGGTAATTTAATAATAATAAATAAATACACCCAGCAGTTAAATAACTAACCCCACACTAAGATCGAGTCTTATATCGTGGGTATCAGAATCTACGAGAGACTATTCGGTCTCGCAAACACCTAGACCCGAAACAAATACTAGTGGTTTACACTAATATTGGTTTCGGCGCGGGGATCTAACCTGCGGTTTTATGTTTACCAGCCGACCTCTAAATCTGCGCCACGGAGGCTGTCGTCAAATATACCGTAAAGTCTTAAAAAATATTTTTCAATCCGAAGCCGTTCCTGAGATTAGGGGTAACAAACAAACAAACTCTACAAAATTAAGTATAGATAAGCAACAAACAACTCAAAAGTAATAAAACTGCTTCAACAATACAATTGGGGCTGTGCTCTCCGCTTGCCAACAGTCTTATATTTACCTACACACTGTTAAAGTATAGTAGTTTTTCTTGTAAATCTTAGCGTGCGGACAACCAGATTATCGAAGTAGTGGTGTTATCGCGCATAGACTTGCAAGCCCATTGAGAGCGTTGTCTGTAAACCCTTTTAACCAGCTCATGTACAAAAGCCTTAAAGGATTTATCTCGGCACCGTACGACACTTGATATCAATGTCCCCAGTGTATTCGTATATACTTTTCTGTCAGAACCGGTCAACATTCCAAGTTGATGTAAACGACTAGAACATAGGCGGTATCTTGGCTTTATATTTTATTTCTACACATCTTAGAGGTAGAACTGAATTAATATCACTTCACTATTTCTCGATCGGAATAAGTAATAGTTGATTAAAGAAATATTCACAGCATGTATATATATATATATATATATATATATATATATATATATATATATATGCTGTGATTATTTCTATATATATATTTTATATTTTCATAGTCTCCGTGGCTCAAGCAGTTAGACGCCGCCTGTAAAACGAGAGGCGTCGGATTCGATCCCCGCACTAGGAGACAAGTTTGTGTGGCCCACAAATATTTCTTTCTGGTTTGGTTGTTAATGAGACCGAAATGTCTCTCGTGTTTTCGGATACCTACGACACAAGACTCGATCTTAGTTTGTGGTCAGGTCTATGTACGTGACTGTTTGGTGTTATTTATTTATAAATGTATTAATGAAAATATATAATTTCTAAAATAAATATAATAGCTCGATTATTTGAAAAAAGAAGATATAATTTATAAACACCCAAAAGTCACATACGTACATAATTTATTGACCAATGAGGGACAAAGATTTTATATTCTAATTTAAATTTGCTACAGTGGGAACTTATAATATACTTGTGAAAAATATACCCTCACGGGTAAAAACAAGTATATTTTAGTGTATGTTATTTCCGAAAGCAGAAGATGTCTTGATTATTAGTGTCAAATTCAGATGAACATCGAAAATTAATAGGATTGAACGTGTAGTTGAACAGCTATATAAATTCAATAGATATATGCGAATAAACATAGTTTGCACGGCTCTTTTAAAGATCTACAGAGTATACTGTTAGAAGTGGCCTGTCCCTCTCATTAAAGCATTTCTGCATTTTTCTTTTTTCCCTTTTGAGTCCCCTTGTATTAAAACTATTTATTTTTGCCTAAATCTAAACTACTCATTACTACAATTTACTAAATATCTCTCATGAAATTAAATAACCACTTAGGTTTAAGCCACTAAATGTAATTTGTGGTAGATTGGGCGTCCACACTAAGCCTAAGCTTGTTCAATGTCTAATTTAATTCAGTTAGAATCCTATTCGTATAACCCTGTTACGAGGCATGCTAATCACATAATTTCGGTTTAGCCTAAAAGTTTGTATGTATGCATTTGTATAGAAATTAAATAGACAAATATAACACTAATCAACTTCCCGAAGCGTTGGTCAAACAAATACGTTGTCCAGGTGCCAAATTGAATCTCACTAACCTCACGCACAACGGCAATGTTATCAAATGATTTGCAATCATATTGCATTGTAACAGGATCGGAATTTAAACAGCTTAAGCAAGGATCCGACAATATTAAAAGCAAACTGTGGTCGCTAGGGTCAATATCGATTTCCTTTCGAATCAAAAAGCAATCGGACGCATTTACGAATTTCCTGTTTACAACGCGTTCATTTTGGAGATAGTTTTGCTTAGATAAGATGCAATGATTGCTTGCAATAAAGATAAATTAGCATACGTTACATTCTGCAGTTTTAAAAATACTGGAAATCGTTTCAAGTGAACCCTATTTTTCTCCGTGATTGTTTTGTTATTCTTCTAAGAAGATTTAAAGTGAATACTGGTGGTAGGTCTCTCATATGTGAGAGGCCGCCTGGGTAGGTACCACTGCAATGTCTATTTCTCCCACCAAACAGCAGTGTAAATGACTGTTGTATTTCGGTTTTAAGGACATTGTTGCCAGAGCAACTACTGGACATATTGAGACTACATCTTAGGTCTCATGATGGTCAGCGCAGTGGAGTGCTAAGCATTGCTTTGTAATTCAAAATGTTGTTTGGTTTTGCTATTGTCCATGAGCTGTTGCATCGCTTGCCATCAGGCAAATGATATGCTCGTATTGCCATTCATTGCAATAAAAAATGTGTTACCAACTGCGAAGTTAAAGTCCCAACCGTCAAGTAACAGAGTTTAGCGAGGGAAGGGACAGGTGATGCCACTGGCAGGAAGCACTACACGCCACTTGTTTTATTGTTATTAAGCACATCCGTATACTCCACGATGAAATTAAAGTACCCATACACGGCGCAAAACTTGTTAATTCTTGCTATAGTCCTGACTAAATCAAATTTTGACATAATTGAGTAGAATGATTTTGAGATTTTTCCCCAAATCGAAACTTAAAATATACCCGTGTATTAATATTAACCCTTATTGAATGACAGTTTTGAAACCAATTCCTATTGATATTTTGTCTTTTTCGCTCAGAGAGAATCTCAAATTTGTTCGAAAGGAATAAAAAAAATGATTATAAAATAATATTTTTAAAACTATCGGAGAATAAGGCTATAGCAGTTAACAGTAACAGTTTGTAGTGTTTGTCTATTGGATGGGTCAATTTTATTTTTATGAGTTTACACGTTTATCTGAGTAATCTAATACTAAAACAAAAAAATAAATTAATTTTCTATATCAGTAATATTGTTTTGAATGTGCTGTGAATTATAAATTTTACTATTTTTACTCGTTTGTGTTTAATACTGAGAAGGAGCGGTAGGGATTGTGGCCCTCAAGCAATCATATTGTCCGAACAAAACGCGGCAGCATAGCTACTTCACTTTCCTATAAGACAATGGTGCCGCCCGGTTGAGACGGCCCATTCACGCTAAAGCTAACATCGGCTAAATCAAGACTACCATTTATTTCTCCGAGGTGATCCTTTGAGTACCTGGCCCTTAAAGTAACCAGAACATATTTTATGATAAACATTTTAAAATTATAAAATATAAAATAATTTGTGAATCCCATTTACAACTTGAATAGTTTTGTTTTTCTAAGAATCTTGTTCTTGATTGACTAAACGCTAAAATCTAGATAGTCTATTTTATTCATCGAAAAATATGAACGAATACGCGGCACACTTAGCACAAAATTGCAAGCAAACTTTCACGACACAGTTAATCGATGACCCAGAGTCATGCACATGCAAAATTTACACTTTTACCTGACCAATCTAACACTTTTCAAACCGCTGCACTGCCTACATGACATTCTGAGAAGAGCTTGTTAAAAAAAACAATGACCCGTTACTTCGAAATGTTCAAATATTTTATACCATTTTTTTCTGATTCCGCATTCATTCTTCTGTTTATTTCAAGGGATACGATCAGGGTGAATAAAATAAGTTTCATCATATAAAAAACTATCCCATGTTTTAAGATCAAAGGACGGCTCCTCATTATTAAGATTCTATTATCTACCTGCGGTACATACTTTGGTTCGATCTTTATTTTTTGCGTCTGAAATATTTTATTAAAAACTTCGACCCCAAATAACAAAATATGTTAGTCGTTATAAATACAATTATGGCCAGTATGTTTTTAATATGTTTTAAAATTCATTAAGCCTTAACTGAATCTGACAAGTACTATAACATTTTAATTACATAAGTACTTTGTGCGCAACGTGACCAAAAGCAATTTGTGAAAATAATTTATTATAAAAATACAATAAAGCGTGGATTTGCTGTGAAATAATTATAAGCTGATATTAAGAATAAACAGATTAAAAAGAAGCTGTCTCGTGTTGGCTAAATATAGCCTATTTTTTTGGTAAAATACGGTTTCTTTAATTAGCCTTTAAGTTCAACGTATTATTTGAAAAATGTTTCATTGCTAATACGTGTGAAAACCTTGCATGTATTAAATAGTATAAAAGATCACCCTTCGTAATTTCTGATTACATTTCCAGTGTAACTCCTTTTTAACTATATATGAATAAGAAGAAAGTAATAATTATTTTTTTAGGAAATTACATATCCAATTTTCGTCTAATAATTTTTGTGTATTATTTGTCTCGAACTATTGTGTACCAGTCATGACTTACGGCACTGAAACATAGCCTCTCACTATGCGACTCATGAGACGACTCAAGGTCATTCAACGCGCTATGGAGTGGGCTATGCTCGGTATTTCCTTACGAGATCGAATCAGAAATGAGGAGATCCATAGGAAAACAAAGGCTAGTATAGACATAGCGCATATGAATAGCAAGTTGAAGTGGTAGTGGGCCGGGCACATAGCGCGTAGAATTATTGCCCGTTGGGGCCGAAAGGTTCTAGAGTGGAGGCCACGTACAGGCAAGTGAAATGTCGGACGCCCGCCTACAAGGTGGACGGACGACCTGGGTAAGGTTGCAGGAAATCATTAGATGTAGGCCATTTCCAACAGGTCGATGTGGAGATCTGCCTATGATGCCTATGTTCAAAAGTAGACTTCCTATGGCTGAGATAATGATGATGATGGATATACCATTCAAATATTGTATGCATGTTTAATGCATTGTATTTGTCGTCACTAAAAGTACCACCCGGCTCCGTTTTCGGTAGCAGTCTTGATATAACCTGTGTAGAATTTCGGAGAAACTTTTATTCATTAAATAATATTTCATTATTCTCAATATCTTTATATGTATTTGTCAAAATTTATTTTGAGCCTAAGATAGTAACTATTGAGTGACTTGATCGATTAAGGTCAGCTACTGGTGGTAGGTCTCTCATATGTGCGAGGCCATCTGGGTAGGTACCACCGCAATGTCTATTTCACCCGTGAAACAACACTGCTTAAATGCACTGTTGTGTTTCGGATTGAAGGACATTGTAGCCAGAGCAACTACTGGACATATTGAGACTTAACATTTTATGTCTCAGGATGGCGAGCGCAGTGGAATGTTGCTACTGTTTATGAGCGGCCGTATCGCTTACCATCAGGCGAACGGCATGCTCGTCTCGCCATTCACTACAATAAAAAAAAGCTACTCCAGATGGACATTCAAACCATGAAGTTTATAGCTATGATAATATCTTACTAATATCTAGTAAATGACTTCATAGACAAGCTATTCATAAAACTTTATAGTATCTGACAGATGGCGCCATTATTCCATATTTAAATTTTACATTCATACACATGAGTAAAAGGCATGAGCCTTTTCCCAGAAGGGTTAGGTAGAAGCGCCAGGACATCCAATTTTCGCCTTGTATGTTTTGTTCCATGTTATGTGATAGGGGTGGGCCTATTGCCATATCGGGTACAATTTTTTGACCCCGGACTGACAATGAAAAGAAAAATCCAATATCACTTTGTCCAACCCGAGATAGTAACCCAAAACCTCAGCTTTGTAACCGTACAGAAATACAACTACGCTACTGAGGCAGTATTTCAATGTTGACGTCATCATTACTGTCATAGTACGAGTACATACATCGTCAAAAAGGCGAAACGTCAGGTCATTGAATATACTCACTAAGTCATAATATCAAAGCAATTGAAATCAAAACACGGCTACATAGACAGGCGAATGGCTCCCGGTAAAATAAAACGATTTATAGCTCTCAGAACCTGTCAGACAAAAAACAGGAATAGTGAGGACGCATGAAAATAAAAAAGTAACCACATCCAACAACTGTTTCTGATTGCGCGCGCCGTACAACCCATATTAAGCTGTTCAGGTTTGTAACGTGCTTGTGTTTTACAAACGTATTTGTTGCTAACAAAATAAAATAAATACACTCGATAGTGACATACATAGTACTGACACCATATTAAGGTCAATTAAGTCTTGTGTCGGGAACTACGAGAGACTTTTCGGTCTCACAAACACCCAGACCCGGAACAAATACTTGTGGCCCGCACAAACATTTCTCTCGGTGCGGGGATCGAACCCGCGGCCTCTCGTTTCACAGGCGGCGTCTAACCAACTGCGCCACGAAGGCTGTAACGCTTGTAATTTGATTAAACAAATAACCTTTCACAATTTGACTGCTTCGTAATTATGTGTACTGTTTCAGAAGCAAATAATATGAGCTTCATAGAACAAGTGGGGTATCGTTAAATGTTAATGATATCGCAGAAAATTCCACATGCAGCTAAAGTTTTCAAAAATATTTTAACGTATTTTAATTTTGCCTCAAGTTGGAGTTTTGTTTTCTTTGAAGAATAATTCCTGTTGGAAATAATGCATTTTTCGTAATAGATTTTTTCTGTTTATCAGAATAAGTTATACATCCAGATATAATGTACAGGGTATATCAAGAGTGCTACCGAAAACGAAGCTGGGTGGTAGTTAATACCGGGTATGTATTACCGTGGATTTTACCAGTGTGGTGGAATAATATCCAAAAACCGCAATTTATATGAAAGAGATGAGGGGACAGTTAGAAGATTACATTTTTCTTCTAATCCTTTGCCTAGTACTAGATTTGTAACCGTATAGAGTATTTAAAAAGACGAAACAATCTCGATGCTTTCTTAGATCCGGAAAAAACAACCCTACAAATAATGGAGTATGCAGAGATCGAATTCGCAAATGTTAGAACTCGAAACGCTTAGGAGTCGTAGCAACAGTAGATAATATTATGATTGTAAAGAACATTATTTTTTATGTCAGTGTTATGTTATTTGCGAATTACTATTTCTTCTTCACGTGAACACATAATAATAATCGAGAACTAACTTCCTATTGGTAGATACATAAGATTATGACATTTGATATAATTTTTGTACGTTCAAAATCGTTGATGTCTTTTGTATGAACAATAAATGGTCAATTTTTTGAACATTTATTTTGAGTGTCTGACTTTGCAATTATAGTATATTATTATTTAAATTTATATATTTATTAATGATATGAATATAAAAAAAGTAAATCTATCTTCAAAGTAAAAAAATTCGCATAAAACGCACGCAGCCCATTCCCACTGAGATACGAATCGAGGATCATGGCTGTTGCAAACTCGAACCCGGAAAAAAGAACTTTCGTAGCGAATTTTTGGGCATTTCATCGCCCAGCGCGTCTCAAGTCTCACCAACAGCATCCGAAAATAGATTAATGGTGCTCTTCGATTACTCTGCGTAGTAATTAGTATTAAAGTGGCTCGGGGGCAGTCACCCCGGCGCAGTGCTATGGAGTGCGGTGAAGTGTCGGCTTTATGTCACGTTGGAAGTGTTTGTCTGCCACCGTCATTTTTTTTCACAAAAACAAGCAATTAACGCGTTTTTGAGCTCAATATTTGACTTGTTTTTTTTTCGAATAGGCGCTTTGCACTTTGTGTTGTGTAACGCAACGTGTTTTGCAGAATATTGTGGTTTATTTTAGACCCATATGACGCAGAATCCCTTAAAAATTAATTTTTTTTACAATTGATAAACTTCCCGAGAAAGTGGATTTTGTCACGTTTTGGGTCACAGCTACGTTCTTTACCGACCAGAAAATAAAACGATTACACGGAAATATATTGAGATAATAACACGCTATGTATTTAACGCGTTTGCGTCTATTATTCAATAGTTCGATATTTTTCAAAATAATGTACCATAAACATTCAAACATTGTGCATAGTGTCTACTAACCCCACGTACATAAATTGCTGTTTATGTGTAAAAATAAATCTATTTTAAGCAAGTCATATATCTTGAGGGTGATTATCAAATTTTCTGCTCGGATACTGAGTTGGGGCGACGTTAATTTCATTTATGTCTGTCCCGCGTGAGGTGTTTTTCTCTCGGCCAGATTACCGCTATCCCGATTACTAGGTGCTTCTGACTCATGAAAACGTAGCGGTCACCTCATATTTCATTCGGGAATTAACCCAAATTGAGCCGAGGAATGGATAGTAAGTTAATTGGACTAATTCAGTCTTTGTTATTCTAATTAGGTTAATTACAAGTCTGTTTATTTTGCGGCAACAATTTTACTGATTCGACTTCAATTAAAATGGATGCCTAACATCTCTATTTAAGTACGTCGTGGATTTTCAGCTCAAGTAACATCGCAACAACACAATAATTACATTGCAAGAATTTAATTTTCGCCTTCTTAAAAACATTCAACCTGCGGATCCTTCAAAGCGCTGACCGGAACAACTTTTTTATCATTTTGCAAACTTTGTTTCAGTTTAAAAGAAATAATTTCGCGAGAGTTGAGTTTCAACGACGAGAGGGCCCTTGAAATTCCTTGTTTCATTAAACGTGGATATAAAAAGCGTAAAAATATACGCAGAATAATAGTAATGTCCGTTATGAATTTTATTCCTGATAAAGCGAGAACTCGCGCTATTACAATGCTTAATAGCTACATTACTCCAAATCGCAGTTTTAGGGGGTGAATTAAAATTGAATTGGGAGTCGTGAAGTTACCCCGACTGGTAATATCAATGTACCGAACGGGCTTCGTTTATAGCTCCCTTTGAATTTCATGTAGAATCGAGGTGTGGTAAGTTTCATGACCGGCCGCGCGTGGCAGGTGTAAGTTGGAACAAAGAGACGCTTAATTACTCGCGGAACTGGCAGCATAGTAATTCAAGTGCAAGAGACAATTCAGATTTGTCAACAACTTCATTGTGTGTTAATTTGTGTTGTTAAGTTGTTCAATGTTGAAGAAACGTTTGATACAAATATTTTATTACGGGACTTGAGTGGTTAACATCGATGCATTATCGTAATTCTACTATGATTTAATTATTCTCATAGCATGTTTAATTAGATCAAAATGCATTGTGTGCGAGTTTTCGGCTTTAATAAATAATTATATTTAACATGACTGTTATACACAGTCTTGAGTTCACATTAAGATCAATTAGGTCTTTTTTCGTGGATGTTAGAAACTACGAGTGACTTTTAGGTCTTACAAACACTCAGACCCGAGACAAACATTTGTTTCGGTGCGGGGATCGAACCCGCGGCCTCTCGTTTCCCAGCCGACGTCTGACCAACTGCACCACGGGAGCTGTCGAAAATAAAAACATTGTAATAAAACCTTTTACCACAACATATGGGAAAGCTTGTTCAAGCAAAGGTCCTAAGACCTCTGCCCGTCTCTTCAGGATGGGATCCTATATCTATATAATATCTGTACTCGGATTGGAATTCAATTGGAATCGAGAAGGCTTAGTCATCAAAACTCCGCGTGTCCACGCTTGCTCTCAGGATTCCGGCCCTCCGTCAACCGGTTTAGGTTCACGAGTGGCGTCAAGTCACGGGCTCTTAGCGGGCGAACACGGTACATGAGCGTCACAAATTGAGGCCGATGACACTGACCTCTAATATTCTCGCTGGATATTTACTAGAAAATCACAATTATTTTCGAGTTGATTTGAAACGCCTATTAAACTTTGTTGCTCCGAGTATAGAAGTTGAAATTTGTCGTACAAATATATACGGTTATACAATAATATTTACTCGTATTTGTTAGATTTACACTACTGCTTTCCTCGTATAGACTAATGTAATGCCTGTAGCATTCCCCGATAAATGGCCTATCCAAAACAAAAATAAATTTACTATTTGAACCAGTAGTTCTTAAGCTAAGAGTAAACAAATAAACTCTTTAGCTTTAAACATTAGTATAAATAATAATATAACACTAGTACCTCCACCGTACAGAGGTCAGTTTGATGGCCTGTAATCACGTGCACCGCGGCTCTCGCCTTTACCCACGCAACAACGGCATTGCTCATGAATATCCCTTCAGTAACGGGATTATTTAATGTCAGCTGGATGGTCGACGCTCGCTGATCCCGCCTATGCATTTCAGAAATTTTCGGAGCTTTAATTCCATGCTTCTTTATTTTACTATCAGATTAGAATACATTATTGATTGATTGAGTAATAAGTAAGTAGATTACAGATGAAATAAATATTAAAACTAATTTATAAAATGTATGATAAAATGCATGATCTGACATTAAGTTATCTTAGCAATAAAAAACTAAATTGAACTAACAGTAACTGTATTATAATTTTCATAGCTTTATGACTCATGTAGTCTCTTTTTTGAGGTGTAAATTTAATTATCAATATTTTTTATTTTATGGGTATAAAAAATTAATTTAAATTTGCCATGAACTGAAAAATCGAAAGTCAGGCCGCTTCGCTTCGAATCGCTTGTGAGTGGTATTTATCTTTTGGTGGAACTGAAATAGTTTCAATTATTGTGTTTAGCACTAGAAAAAAAAGAAAGAAGGAAAGAAAAGTTTACTGTGGGCACAAGCACCACAAATAGCACAAATTTAAAAAGAAAAATAAAAAATAAGTAAAGCTCAAGCGAAAATGAGGAATAGCGTCAACGAATCGTTCTGGATTTGTCTACAGACGTTCTAGACATCAATCTTTATATTAAAATAAATTCTAAATGTGATTCAAAACACTTCCAGTTTATACAGCAACATTCTTAGTTTACGATTCTCCATAGAAATTCCTCGTCGCTCTATACCGAAAACAATTCACATTCCTAGCCTAAGCACTTTGGTCCGGTGAAGATAAACTCCAACAAATTGAATTTTGCCAGCCATATAGGAACTCAACTTTCGATGAATCGTGACTCATAGACGTTTTGAGGTCAGTCATTTGAGTCCGCCGGCTATTGATAATTCACTCGCTTTCATCCTAGACACTGGACTCATATTGTATTTATTTTCACGGATCAAATTGAAATGCGTTTAAGTAATGTTTAGATAGATAAAGACCTTTTTTTTCCATGTGGAATATCGTCTTGGATCCCTGTTTACCTTGGGGATGATAAACAGTGTAAGCATGGATTTTTTTTTCAAGCTAAAAACCCCATGACCACCTTCAGCACAAATAAAGGACTTCGGGATCTCACGAGGAACACACTAAACCCCTTTACCACTTTACTTTCTAACATTACGTGAGGTGAGATGACATTGTACATCACCTGTCAATTTAAAATATTATTTTTTGAGAAACACGAAAGATTTCTAACATAACATACTTATGGAAGATACATCGAGAAGACTGAAGTATACATCTTTCAGACTTTCACGCGTCAATAGCTCCTTGTTTAATAATGGGTCGATTGAGATAGTCATTTTGAGCTCATATATGGTTAAAAGCCAAAATCATTTCTTTTGGTTTAGGTCACTTTAAATATAATTATTATAGATAAAACTTACATCAAAGCACACTCAAATTCTAAACGCAACTTCAACTTCAATTTGACCCGTAAAAATAAAATATGAGTCCAGTGTCAGTAATAGTTTAGCAGAAAAGTGAAATTTTTAATCAATGAGTAGTTGCAGAACGGATGACCAATTCATCATCATCATCATCATATCAGCCACAGGAAGTCCACTGCTGAACATAGGCCTCCCCCAATGATCTCCACAATGACCTGTTGGAAGCGGCCTGCATCCAGCGACTTCCTGCGACCTTAGTCAGATCGTCCGTCCACCTTGTAGGCGGGCGTCCGACACTTCGCTTGCCTGTACGTGGCCTCCACTGGATGACCAATTAAGAGCAGGCAAATATTATTTGAAGGGTTAGCTCTTTTGTAAAGAAGTAATTATTGGACCGTAACTGGGGTCGACATATTACTATATTTCCAATGTGGCTCTATTATTTTTCAATTTCTGATTCAAATATTCGTTCGTTCGTTGGTATTGCTCGTGTTATTAACTGTCAAATACCAGGCTTTGATATAATGTAGAAGTAATGTGATCGAAGTGCGTGGTGGCCTGTTGGTAAACGGACTAGACGCGACTGCCAACATGTTCACGGTGGTCGCGGGTTCGAATCCCAGGGCACACCTCTGACTTTTCGGAGTCATGTGTGTATTGATAGTCAATCACCACGCACTAAAACGGTGAAGGAAAACATCGTGAGGAAACCTGCATACCATAGCGATTTATAAAATTTCTATGGTATGTAAGCCCGCCAACCCGCACTAGGCCAGCGTGGTCGACTATATGGCCTAACCACTCTCAATCGTATTCTCGATTGTAGAGGAGGCCCGTGCCCTGCAGTGGGACGTATATGGGCTGATACAGAATGTAATCGACAGGTCCTTACACGCAATAGTTACATTTTTTTTTCAGTTTGTAAACACTATCTACATCATAATTATGCACGTAGGGTTATATTTACACATACATATACATATTTTGGAGTGGCACATAAACGAGAATGAAAGTAAATATTTTATTGATTATGGTAACGTCTGAAGATTTAGAGAATCTATAGGATAGAGACAATTGCACACACAAATTGAGAGAGAGACACAAAGCAGAGCAGCAAAGAGAGAGCAGAAGTATGGGAATTGTTGATTCTCTAACATAGCATTTGGAAAGAAACACATGTGTAAATGTAATATGATTTCATGCTAGCTGTGATTCAGTCTGCAGGACTTCCCATTTATGTCGTCTTCAGGTTTATATCCTTCGAAACTCATCAATTATATATGCCTATAGCTATCGTGTCAATAGAAAATCAATTCATCAAACCATAACGCAGTAAATGTGAAAAAAAGTTCGTTGCCAAAGGATTTATTCCAAAAACCTGTTATGGTGGTAAAATAATAATTCCCGATTTTATCTCTTTATAAAATTTATACATATAAAAACCTAAATGAGTGAATATTTTCTTGGATGTAAATGTACTCGTGTTTAAAACAGAGTTTTAATTCACACAGCTGAGGGCATTTTATTGAAACAACATTTTTATACAATTTGTTCGGTACTTATAATTGAGTTGCTAGCTATTTTTATTTGAAGATGAAGACGAATAATACGATCATTTTAAATTCAACTATAGTTTCCAAAGTCAAAGAAGAAATGAATTCTCTTTAAAGAACGGAGGCTTTGGCAAAATGACAGTTTCCAATTCAAATATTGAACTTCGGCGCGAACTTATAGCCGCCTCGCGTTAGACTTGGGAAAGGAAAATTGAACTCGAGAGATTAGATAAAGTTTGTCATACAACTATCTAGGAAAATGTTTCTCAATAAAATTATTCTATTCTTCTTAGCTAACCTTAACTTCTTAGCTGTATTAAAATACATAACAGATTATTTCATCGGAGAAGTAGATTATTAGCGGTGTTTAAATAAAATTACTGGAGCGACAGACTTTCCAATTCATTATACTAGCACACCAAAGTGACTTCAAAACTCCTTATGACAGCCTCCGTGGTGCAGTTGCTTAGACGCTTGCTCTGAAGCGAGAGGCTGCGGGCTCGATTCTCGTAGTAAGACAAATATTTGTGTGATCCACGGCAATTTTTGCGTATTTGTGAAACCGAAAAGTCTCTCGTAGTTTCTGATACCCACGACAAAACTATCTTTGTGACTCGTCAGAACTTCGTATGTCACTGTTTGGTCTAATTTTATTATTTTAATGGTAGCTCAGTGCATGATTAGAAGCGAATATTCAATCCCTGGCTATAAAAATCTTGATCGGTTTACACGCGCCATTAGTCCAATGGCTGCGTGCTATGAATCGTAATTTTTAGAATTGATTTTCCACGTATCGCATCCACTCTTGATTCGAAGTATATTTGTTAAAAAAAACGAAAGTAGTAAAAGAAATCATGTAAATACACGTAAAAGCATGTATGAAAACTCTTTCATAACTTTTTTTTTTCACGTTGCATTCAGAACTATTTTTACACAGTCTCCAAGTTATGTCGAAGGGTAGCTCGATAAAGGTGCGATAGTTATCAACTCACCGCTATTTCAAAAGTATGCTCGAAGTTTTAACTCGCATCGAGTCTGAATACAAAACACCGTGCCTCATACGCTGTTTCATCCATTAATTTTTTAAATGTTTTATCTCGCATTGTTATTTAATTATCTTTGAGTTTAACGCAACGCTATTAGCAAATGTGCCTTTGTTTATATGTGAAGGAAAGCAGTGTAAAGCTTAGTTTCAAATACACTAATGTGGATAGATTTCTTTTTATGAGATGCACATTAAAAAGTATTGGCATAAAATAGAAAGAATTACAAAGTTCTTTCTATTTTATGCCAACACAGTTTAATCCAGGTGGTCGAGACTAGACGACATAAGTTAATACACCAACATAATGAATTGACTCAGTAGTTTTTAAACTTCAAAACATTAGATTGTATTAAAAGGAACAGCTACGGGTACAGCCATATTTTTGAGAAAATACTCTTGCTTACTACAAGAAGCCGATTCACTTGTGCTAAAGCTTTAACCAACAGCGACTTTTTAGCAATAAGATTTATTTGTAAGTTATTTGTGACAGACGATTGCGGGCAACGCATATCGAGTTCTTATTCGAATAACTAAATATAAAATATTTTGATCAGACCACATGTAAGATGGGGTCGACTGAGAGAGTATTCGTTATTAGTTATAGCAAATTGTGTGAAAACTCAAGTCGCCCGGAACATTGAAAGTTATATTGTAAATTGCAATGGTAATAGACTCGGCTTAAATTGGATACGTTCGCGTTTGCACTGGTGTGAAACACGGGTGTTCGAAATCCTTCCACCAACTACGTGATCTCGTCTGCAAATCGTGCCGAACGTAGTGCTGTAAAATAATATTTTCATCATTTGCTGCTCACATTACTCCTTAAGTGTGAGAATGTCGATGCAATAGTAGATAGAGATAGTTCCATGAAAACAATAATATAAATCCTTCTTGAAAACGTCGTTATATCGTTTGCTGGATGACAGGAGGCATTACTCAAAAAAAAATATTCTATTCAAATGTTAAATTTTTATTTAAAATTACAAAGCTATATTTTAATCTCGGGTTTATTAAAAGGAATTGTGTTTAAAATTTTATTTAATAAAGAATTGTCGTGGAATTCATTTGAATATTATGGAATTACTATAATACTACTAAGACCTTTAAATGTAAAACAGCATCAAAGCATTAAAACTTAAAATAAAACGTGACTGTGTTGGATAACGGGATACTTGCAAATGTCTTTAGCTAATAATCATATTTGTTTAATATTCAGTGTACTTATATAAAACACTTATATTAAGCAAAAAATAACACTCAACCCCTAACGTATTGTGTTGATGAGAGAAATGCAATGCCATTCAGTGCTAAAAAATTATGCTTAATAGCGTTACCTGCAAGGGTATGCGTCATGCTTACAAACAGGCGAACGGCCCGCTTCTTCAAACAAAGACAATAATAGCAATAATTATAATCTTTATTGCTATTGTAACAGTTAATTAACCACAACCCTTCGTAATATGCTATTCTCTATTGAAATACACGATATATATAATTCTGGAGAGGCTACAAATCTTTTGTCTCGCATGTGACGGAGTCGCTTACCCACAACCGTAAAAGTTAGTTCATATTGTATTATTTATGGACAGCTCTGATACAAAGGACTGAGTTGTCGCAATCTCGTCCCCGAAAATGTTTCGCGCTGACGCCAACGTCCATAAACAAATGGAGGCCGCGTTGTATACACAAGTACGGGACTTTATGTATTTAATAAATCTAATCTACGTAAATAACAGAAAATGCAATAAATAATAAGTAGGAGTCCTGGGTCTGCATGTAAATAGTTGCACGCCATACAATTTTTTATGTCTCTTTTAATCAATTCCCGCCTAATCTCTTTACGGAAATCTTCATTCTATCAAGCCTGCCTCGGTGGCGTAGTTGTACTAAGGTACGGTTACAAAGATGAGGTCTCGGGTTCGAATCCCGGGTTGGGCAAAGTGATATTGGATTTTTCTATTCATTATCAGCCCAGATTTAGGAATTTGTGCCCGATATGGCGATAGGCTCGCCACACATCACATTGTGGGACGGAACATACAAGGCGAAATGTGGGTGTCCTGGCATCTCTGCCTACCCCTTCTGGGATATAGGCGTGAGTTTATGTATGTATGTATGTATCAAGCCTGAAGAAAACCAGCAAGTTTGCCAAACCACGGTTTCTATTTCAATCCGCGTTTACTCCAGCGGTTATCCGTCCTGCAAGGTGTAAATAATTCTACGAGTATACAGTTTCCCTGCTAAATATATAATCGATGGCAACTAGTTATAGCAACATTATTTACGCCTTACGAGGCAACTTGTATATTACTATAAATTATTTGAATTGAAAATAACGTTGTACGACATTGAAAGGGTCGTTAATGTCGCGATTGACATTTTGTTTGTATTTCTGCCACGTCTCCGGCAGGAAATTGAAGGAATGGGAAACTTTACTTGAACAAGGCTAATAGCTGTTATGGCAAACGATTATTGCCAGGAAAAATACAATAGCAATGTTCACATGTCGTTGAACCTCAATTGTACCTGAAGGAGCAATATTCTCCAGTATGCATGATAAAATTTAAATAAAATCGGCGTGAAAAATGTAATGAAATGACTTTCACAGTATCCAGCTTTGTTAAGCCGTATTCACTGATCAAGCGTATTTAAAAAGTATATAAGTGTCCGTTTGTGAATACGTTTCTTTTTGGAATTATACAGCTCGCGCTATTTACATCGGATATCGCCTGGTAGTCTTTCATGAATGCGCTTCTCGTCTAATGAGAACGCCGGCATTCAATCTCCAGTTTCATTTCAAATATATTTGATTCACATATCTGATTTTTATTAAAATATAATGAAGGTGGAAAATTAAAAATAGAGTAGTATATGAAAATGTAGGTGTATTGTAAAAGGCTGTTATCGCTGTTATCCGTTATATTGGACAATACTATTAAATTTAGTCATAAAGGAGATAAAATATACCTCGTAAGTATAATCCTAATATTAGGTTGTTAACGGATAGTCAAAGTCATTGAAAAAGCACCAGCCTTTGACAAAAAGTAGACGAGGGTCACTTTATAGAATATGCGCTAATGACCTTTTATTCATGTTTTCCAAATCTACTTCAGTAAATTAATAATTAGCTACTAATATTTCATCTTATGGTCGCTTCTTTATTCATATATATTGTATTCTGTATTTATCATCCTGTGGCTGAAGATGGAAATACTTAATATATTTAATAATTGTTCTTAACGCATCCTTTTATCCTCTTTAATTCGTATATATTCTTTTTAAATAATTTATTACTCATGTTATAAACAAAAATAAAAAGAAACAATATGTCATATTATATAGAAATATAAAAAAGTAATGACCATCAAGTGGCAAGGTTCAAAATCCACACAAGCTATTGGCGGCTAGGGATCCAAAGTGAAGAACCTCCTCACTATGTAACATAATTATATTACAATTAACAAAATGTAATAACATCCTTAATTATCATGGTTTCTTTATTACAAGTACAAACGAGATTTTTAAAGTAAATATTTGCTACAAGTTCCAATTTCATAAATATTTGTTTATACTAGTCTGAAGTACTAGGACATCGGTATTTATCAGAATTCAGTGTTCGTGATACCTGCCTTCGTCTCGGAGGCACGTAATGCCAACGAACAACAAAAGCTTAGTCCGAGAAATAAAAATAAAAGTATATAAAAATCTTGAGGACGAAGAAATAATCTTATAAAACCGACATTAAATTAAATTATATTTCATAAGGAAATGTATCGCTTAAAGAACCTTAGGCGGATAATTGATTGATAATAATTGTTTTTGGTAAAAGAATACAGTGTGGTTAATTATCATTGAATGTGATATTGAATTGAAATAGTACAATTATTTTTATTGGTTACCTGCAACTGTAAATAAACACATAACAATAAATATAATTTTTATAGAGCGTTCTTTACATTCCATATAACATATACAAAATAGTTTCTCATTTAATTTCTTCAACGTCAAACTTCAACAAAGTCTCAACTGTTTTAAAAAATAATAATTAAAGGCTTGT
Organism: Hyles vespertilio; assembly: GCA_009982885.2. NCBI lineage: Eukaryota > Metazoa > Arthropoda > Insecta > Lepidoptera > Sphingidae > Hyles > Hyles vespertilio. Next base: position 16,515,244 of record CM042833.1, read on the forward strand.
TAAATCTGTTATCATTTACGTGGTCTTCATCCCAGCACATCCATTAACAAAGATGTTTAAATGACACCTTTGTGTTAAATTCTCGCAGCTATTAAACCGCAGTAAATTGATTTCTGCTGGACACTGCATCTCAGAATATAGCAGTTAATTGAAAAATTAATTGTCATTTATAATTTTTTAACATGTAATTGAATTATTTAGCAGTTTTTTTTAAGTTTAATTGTTCAGAAGCTCTTTACGTCGAATTGTCTTGTCAATGGGTATTACTAAAATAAACTAATGAATTTTTAGTAGATTCTTATTGTATTGGACAATTCATTTTAGTTGTCTTACTTACGGTAATTTGTTGTAGAGACACTCCTTTGACAACAAATGGAATATCTTTTGGATGGCGTGGGGCTTGCACAGGAAATAATTGAATTTAATATCGTTGTGATCAGAAACCCTTATGGTTTTTAGGAATGAAAAGTACCGCAAGGTGAGAGGACTGTTTGTATAAGATTATATCGTGCAACAGAATGTACTAACATTTTGACGAGTACGGTATAATTGCAATCTTTCTCCATCTGGTCTTGGTTTTGAATCCCGGGTCGGTCAGTGATATTGGATTTTTCTATTCATAATTAACACGAAGTCAGATATTTGTGCCTGTTATGGCGTAAGGCTCGCCCCCTATCACAACGTGTGACGGATCACGGACACACAAGGCGAACCGTGGGTATCCTGGGTACACATCTGGCTACCCCTTCTGGGAAAACGCGTGAGATGAACGCGTTAATGTATGTATGTATCAATCTCAAAACAACAGGATCACAATGTAGTGTCACTGTTGAGTGAATGCTATTTGCTATTCGTTATTACTGAAATGTCACAATGGAAAGTGATTGATTTATTCACCATAATTCAAAAGTATTCATCCAGAACACCCACAACGCTTTACAGGAAATATCAACTTCAATAAATGTTTCAACAGAATATTTCCGAAGTATTAAATTAGGTGCGATTAAATGTAGACTTAAATGAAAATTTCTTCAAACAAAGTGGCAAATGGAATGGAAAATAATCTGAGCAAAACAGGCAGATGACGTCTTTAGTTGCGCTTTGAAAGAAAGTAATAGAGCCTGACATTTGTAATATCTGCTGAATTATATTTGTACTTTGAGTTTCGAACGGTTCCTACCCTACATTGATTTAATTTTATGAGTTTAGTTAAACGTAGACTTTGTAAAGCGATCTTGGAATTCATTAATTTGAATCTCAATTGATTTTGGAGATAGATGAATATCTCCGCTTTTATTTGACGGAACGGTAACTTTGTTTTGTATTTCTTTTGTTTCGTTATTAACATTTCAAGGGTGTAACAAATATCTATATTGTTTTTTACTTTCCTTAGTTTAGTATTTTCTTGTAATTTCAGCGCCCTATCAAACATAACGCAATTATGTTTTGGTGTTATTACTGCTTGAACCGTGGAATATGTACAATATCTTAACTTCATAGTTTAGTCGTGTAAACAACGCACAGTTTACCAAATATCTCTTATTTATTTACTCCTACTGAAACAATATCGTTGGAATTGTAAAGGAATATATTTCTGCTTTGAAAATATATTTCATATGCCATCTTTATAACTCTCTATTTATTGTTTTGCTATTGTTATCCGATATTTATCGGATACATGTTATCATATACATACAGCCTCCATGGCGCATTTGGTTATACGTCGGCTTTGAATCGAGAGGCAGCAGGTTCAATCCCCGCACCGAAACTTTGAAGGAAAATTTTTGAAGGCGGGCTAGTTTACGACTTCACTCGCGTTGTCGAATGTCGCTGGGCGAATGAGCTGAGCACTTTCGTTGCCAACATGCCGCCAACATGTCAACAGGCAAAACGCGTGGGCGCTTGTTTCCGACATGGTTCTATTCTTATAAGCCGCCGGGTTGAGTCCGCGGGCTGGGTCGCTGGGTCGGCGGCTATAGTGTGTGCGCGCCTTACATAACATTTACTAGCCAATAGCTATAGTAAGTCAACGTCGCGTTTTGAAGAGTATAATGATATTGTAATCTGATGCATTGGATGTTTTTGTATTGCCGGCGACGCAACCAGCGCGGCGTGGGCGTGTCGACACCAACACCAACTTTATTAGATTCACTTTAATTGCTTTACGGCTTTGGTATTGCTGGTGGCCTAAAATCGCCCTTAAAAAAAGTTATTTGGTATTTTCTGTCACGTTTGTAGAGTGGTTATTAGTTTGCAGTGGCATATGTAAAATTGGAAAAAGTATAAAGAGAAAAATAAAGGCTCATTTTTATTCAATTTCTGTCTAATATAAGCAATGCTTCTGAAACATTTCTAAGTGAAGAAAATGGAAAACAGCGGACAGTAAATACGCTTAAAAAAATAAAAATGAAATATCAAATTTCTCCCCTTCAATCCGATGCTAACGTTCTTAATTGAAATAAAAATTTAAATTGTTAATATATACCCTGAATTCGCGTTCAGTCGAATCGTAAAGCCTGTATTTCGGAGTTTAACGATATCGTTAAAAAGTTTCTTTATTGTTCGTACTCGTTCTAACAATGATACCGGTTGTACCGAAAAAAAATTGATACTCTAGGCGGGGATTAGTTTACATTGCGTTTATATTTTTGATTTAACTTTCAAAGATCGTTTAAATTCTTTTATTGGGAACAAAATGTAATGAAGAAGGTGGTATGCTGGTGATATATTGTTGGCCTGGGTAGCGAGCCCTTACACAGCTGTTAAGGATCCTGTATGATTCACGTCAGTGTGTCGCTTTTCGGATTCACCTGTATATACCAGGATATCCAATATCCCTATTCTCTTCCTGTCTTTATTATCCCTCCCCACTTTGAATCCTTTTTACTCCTCTCTCCTCCCACTTTGATGACCAACACAGTTATGATCGAAGCGTTGTGGATGTTCATGGGTGGCAGCAATCACTTATCACTAGGTGATTTTTTGCTCGTTTGCACATGCAATAAAATATACATAATGTGTCGACCGGCAAGAGATGGCTATCTAGCACCGAAGTATAATATTTCTGGACTATGAAACGCTAACACCAGCAGATAATTTGACTATGAAACATTAACTAGCCATAATAATTTGTAAAAACAAATGATTAAACTGCTAGCTCTATTAACACCTTCTAATATCGCGTACTTATTGTTATCAGTTGGGGCAAGTTGAGTGACAATTCGTATAATTTTAGCCTGAGGGTAATTGGACTGAAAATGTGTTCACAATAGCTTGCTAATAATAATTACCTCGCGCGATATAATGAAATTGGGTTAGTTAATGGTTAATCCTTGGCAAATAAAAGCATAGATGCTAACAACAAATACATCAAAAACCTACTAATGCGTTTCAATTCTTTTTATATTATATACACATATTTATATAAAATAGTATCTACACTAAGAGTCTAATATACTAGCTTTTTACATTAAATAGTGCGCAATATAATAATATTTAGATCTATATGCCCATTATAGGCTTACACATCTTATCCGTTTTATATATTACCTATAGATTAATATTACCTATTCCATAATATTATAGGTATTATTAAGTCCTAAGCCTTCTGTAAGTGCGTGGTGGCCTTTTAGTAAACGGACTAGACGCGATTGCCACCATGTTCACGGTGGTCGCGAGTTCAAATCCCAGGGCACACCTCTGACTTTTCGGAGTCATGTGTGTATTGATAATATAATCAATCATCAGGCAACATCGTGAGGAAACCTGCATACCATAACGATTTATAAAAAAAACTTTGGTATGTAAGTCCGCCAACCCGCACTAGGCCAGCGTGGTAGACTATATGGCCTAACCGCTCTCATTCGTACTGTCGATTGTAGAGGAGGCCTGTGCCCGACAGTGGGACGTATATGGGCTGATATACAAGCCTTCGCCACCCTTAATAAAGAACTGTGTATACGACTAAAATTCGTCATTAATCCATACACGTTTTAATACGAAATCCGAACATAAAATATAAAATACCAAATAAAACCGCATCAGCGTCAAATAAATCCAATTCATAAACAATTTGCCGAAGCCATATTTCAACTCGCGAACACAATGCAATATATTATATTTATTTCACAGGGAATATCGAATAGCCGTCATTGAGCCAGTGGATTCTTGAATAGATTGTCCCCGGGTTTCAATTCACAGCGTTATCTCGCCTCATATTTTCTCGCGCTTTATCTTTGACGGAACGTTACGCATAAAGAGCTACTTTTACTCAGGTACGTTGTCACATGATGTGAATGTGGGCTTAAGAGCTCATCACTCATTTTTGTACTGAATATGTTTGCTTTTTTGTATGAGAAGGACTTTTATAGTGTCTAATACATACAGGGTATATCAAGATTATAACCGAGGACGAAGTCGAGTAGGAAGTAATTTTAGTGATTTCAAGCACAATGCTTAGTTGCATTGTGCTTTAATTCACAAATGCACGAAAAAAATGGTACGTTTTTATTTTTTTCCCGTATTCGCATTTGGGTGGTAAATACATATTTTTAAAATTATTGTGTAAGTACATCCTTTTATTTTGAAAGACGCTATGGCACGCATGGGTTTTGAATTATTATTTTTACACAAAAATACACAAAACATTGCATTGTGCTTGCAGACCTGACTCCACACTAAGATTGACTCTTGTATCGTGGGTATTAGGAACAAAGAGAGATTTTTCTGTCTCACCTATACTCAGACCTGAAACAATTACCAGTGGTCCACACAAATATTTGTTTTAATGCGAGGATCGTACCCGCGGCCTCACGTTTTCCAGGTAGCGTCTCACCAACTGCGCCACGGAGGCTGTCAAACTTTCAAACATACATTTTCAAGACTTTCAAAAAATTAACAATTAATAACTAAATTTCGTAAACAATATCGCCACAGTCGCAATTCGTAGGCACTCATTTTATAAAAGTTTGTACAATAATATAATCGTAAGTATGAGGAAATACATTTAATCCCTATTTTATATTCATGCGGCGATTGTTGACAAATATGTGCATATAATAAAACGTTTGACTGCAGCAGTCATTAAAACTACGAGGCCGGTTCAACGGCTGCGTATTGTATTGGAGTCGTATTACCCAACACAATACCTTCGAAGCAGAACCGACATTGTTCTGTTCAAATAAGAATCTTGAACATCGCCTACCAAACACGCGTTGTTTTATATGCATATTTAACTAATTATAAAGCGTATTATAGTATATTTTTGTCTTTAGTATTGTATTACATTATTGTCAATACAAGCGATAGTTTTCGGTATCAGCCCATATACGTCCCACTGCAGGGCACGGGCCTCCTCAACAATCGACAGTACGATTGAGAGTGGTTAGGCCATATAGTCCACCACGCTGGCCTAGGGCGGGTTGGCGGACTGCTTAGTGGTAATTCCAGCCGCTTTTCCGCTCAATTTTTGTTATTTCGGGCGGGCTTTAGCATCCCCGATTTTAACTTATTTCCTTGGCTTATCAGGACATAATTTTGTTGACCTCTTCTGTTGTTAGTCACGTCATTATTTCAAGTTATCACATATATTTTAATTTCATATTCAAATAATGTCACCATCAGAGAACTATTCTTAATTAAAGTGTGATCATGTCCTTTTAGCCGATGAGAACACCATACATCAAATTTTCCATAAAAGTGACGTCATAAATACATGAATCAATCTATGAATCGCAAGCGTGCGGATAGTCAAACAGGCTTTGTGCGCTCTCAGGCCAATGTCAAGAACATTATAGTATGAATGGGCCGGCTTCACTAGGGTAGTAGCAACTAGCACTATCTTATAACCTACGTCGTAGTTTTACTCTTCTATTTTATTTGAGTATCTTTACTTGATCATCAATATTACCTCACTCTCTTTTCTATACCAATACTTAAAAAGTCAATGTCTGTATTAAGTTGTCTTTAAGTAATTTGGGTGCTTTGGGTGAAATTGATAAAGGACAATGGCGAAATCGTATTTGCATGAACAACGCGTTTAGAAATGTCATACTTGCTAATAATAATATTATTATTTTTCGTGACTTTTCAGAATACTAATTATAGTTGTGTAACGATGTTTAAGTTTCACAATAAAATAAAAAGCTTTATTGACTATTTTGTATGGGAATCAGTTTTTTTTCAGCAATGGCGTAAGGTCTTTTAAGCCGACAAAAAATATTTTTCATTGAATCTTGCAAAATCTGTTATAAAAAATAGCGTTATTTGGTAAAACAAGTAAATATTTATATCATAGCCCTAGTTCACCAAATAACATTTTTAAGAAAACAATAATATTTCAATTGAAAATGACAAATAGAACATAACCTCAAAATCTGTAAATTAAAAACGTTTAGTAAGTAATGTAGACTTTTTCACCAGTATTTCTCAACACATTATTGTATAGGAACGGCAGCGGAATTCATTTATATTTTTTTGACCAATAAACGCTCTAAATTTACATCAACTAAAATCATGTATGGAAATCTGCCATTGTCCTTTATCACTAAGCCTTTACGAGGTTAGTCCAACCTACTAAGTTGTAAACATCCTATTCTTTTTATTAACCTCGGACGGTCATACATAGTCCTGACCCCACATTAAGATCGAATCTTTTGTCGTGGGTACCAGCAACTACGAGATATTTTTCGGTCTCACAAACACCCAGACCCGAAAGAAATATGTGAGGTCCGTACAAAGATTTCTCTCTGTGCGGGTATCAAACCCGAAATAGTAAGCCAAGTAGCCCGTCTATCCCTTGTTTACTCTGTGCCAGGCCACGTGCCCTATCGCCGCGACGGTCGGCGCCAAGCACGCTGTTACGTAAGCCGACCGCATCGATGCGTTAACACTGAGGAAGCGAACGTTTCCGTGAGGGTTAAGGTCAGTAAACTGCCAGCGAGAGTTGGGCGTTTGATTGGCATTTGGTATTGAACGTTTACGACGTATAGTAAACCAGTTGAGGAATGCGTGTTTCTTTCGAGCTTGAATAGGCTGCGATTGTAAAAGTGGACGATAGTGCAGTAATATTTCAATACAATATTGCGTTTTCTATACCGGGAGTATGTATATTTATTTAATAATAGTAGGTTTTTTAATGTTCTGTGAAACAAATAAAAGGTTTCTCTAAAAAACCCTGCTTGAAGTATTTTTATGGGAATAAAGCAAATAATTTGTTTTATTATTATAACGATTTTGATCTTGAATGGATATGAAACACCATAATTATCCATTGAAATTTTTTTATGAATACACTTCCTTAAAAAATACTACCATATCCCATTGTGAAACCCAGTAAAATTGCCTGTAGCGGTTGATCCCTTCCAATAACTTACTCGTAAGCTTGACGCTTTGTAACAACTGACGGACGACAAATTAATTGCACATCCATAAGTGAAACCACGTGCCGTGAAACGACACGTACTGACGATGACGGCGTCAGCAGCTTGACGTCAGACGAGTCAGTTGGCCGCGACAGCTTGACCGTGAAATCATTCATTTTGTACGTACAGACGAGCAAATAGGCGTTTGAATTATGATTCAGATATACACATTAGATGCCTGTGATTGCGACATTATTTTTTGTAATATTAAGAATGGTAATATTTGTAATTCAAGGCGTTGTTTGGTTTTGCTACTGTTCGTGAGCGTTCGTATCGCTTACCATCAGGCAAACGGTATGCTCGTCTCAAGGGCGGATCCAACTTTTACGCCAGGGGGGTCATATAGTTCACGACAGAACAAAAAAAAAGTAAAGTTTGTTACAGGCGTGATTTGTGAACACACACATACTTTTTTACTTTATTTATTGTCTTACAAAGAATTAAATGTGCTTATAAATTTTATCGACAAGGTAATTAATAAATCTTGTCAATCTGGGGCCAGCCCAGGGGGTTCATGACCCCCATGACCTCCCCCCTGGATCCGCCCTTGGCTCGTCTCGCCATTTAATGCAATAAAAAAATAACATGTAATTTTGATCTTTAAGGAACCTTTTTTAAGAACTACGCTAAGATGCGGCCATGTTTTAGATCTGGCCTTAGAAAGGTAATGTGTAAATTTATCCTTAGTTACCGCTTACTTTAATGAGAAATAAAAACATCAAGGTTTTTTGCTACAAAAGTCATCCAAACCGCACTAGGTTAATTTAATTTCTTAGCTTTGGAAGTCGTAGCTACCAATTATAAAATAAATGGAACATGTATGGGCTGAATAGTTAGTTATTTACATAATACAATTTTCATTATATAATTTCAAGTTATCCACATAAAGGAGTACTTGAAAGTAGATTATGAACGTGTATTCATAATTCAAGACGTTTTCGCACTGATGATTATGAATGAGTCCCGTTTTAAAATAATGACTAGCCTTATTATGTACATTTTCAGTCTAGACTAAAAGCGTGCCATGCAGGCGCTTGGTCCGTGAAATGAGTTTGCCGTAATGACCGACTCGCCTGCGGTTTTTTTTTTTCAAATGATATTCAGTTTTCTTAATCATAAAAGACCATTAGTATTCTAGAAGATTATATTTCTATTTTAAATCACTTCTTCCATAAAACGACTCTATGGATGTTTCCGCTTTGAATACCTTTATTAACAGAAAAGTTAATTTTAAATTCCAGTTATTTGGATTCGGAAAATGTTTCATTTGACTTTTATATTGGATTTTTTTTGTAATTTGTTTCGCTTGTTACGTAATTTTTGGTATCATGTCTTTATCTTGATAAACTCTTTTTATGAATGTATGCTCTCTCTGGCAGAGTAATCGTGTTGGAATACAATAAAAAGTATATATACCAGGCATGCTCAGGCAAAAATATTATATTATTTCTTCGGTAAACCAATTTGTTTGATTTCGTGGAAAAAGTAAATATTTCGAGCCTTTTCAATTTCGCTGTGACTATATAAACACCTGCCTATCAAGCATTGGCTTCTTTAATTTTTCTTGACATCGTTTGCGGTCTCTTCGTTTTGATAACGGCGCAAAACACGGAGACATTTTATGTTTCATTATAATCTAAAAAAAGCTTGAATGTAAATTATTGTTGGCAGTGGCGGCACAAGAATTAAATTTGATGGGGGCAAGTTGACAAACTTTTCTTTATTTTTAATAAGTTGGCGTACTAATTCTTCGAATTAGATTGGATTCATGTTATAATGAGTAGAATTTTTCGTCAATTGTGAACGTTTCGTGCATTGAATCGAGCGGAATATTTTTTTATGGCTAGAAAAAAGTTTAGTTAAAATCCGTTCCAAGGCCGTGGACACGCACCCTCGTTGCCCATTCCTTACGCCGCTTCTGGCTAAAAGGTTCTTTAACTTTAATTTCGACCTGAATTCTCAGGACTTCTTTAATGAAAAAAGGTACAGTCATGTAGTAAATTAGCCTATTAAGTATGCTTATAAAGGTTTTAATATGAAATGTAATTTCAGTTGTTACCTTTGACATTTAAGAACTCTGCCCACTACGACGTATCAAAGCAAGGTCATTTAGCAACGTCTCGGGTCATATCGCTCGGGTCGCTTCTACATTGTTATAATATGCATTATAACAATGTATAACACGATTCCAATCGAGGCACATTTTTAAAAAAGAGTACACAGTACAGAAGTATACAAATTCAAACAAAAACGAATTTATTAAAATTAGATATTTACTTATATTATAATACATAACAAAGACTAATTACAGCTTTATCAGCCGAAGAGGATTCGTAATTTTAAACCACGATCTAAACTTTCTGATCGTGCTAATTGCTGATCGTGTGATGTCCGTGTTAGAGGCATATGCAGACAAACTTTCAGCTTCAGAAGATGATGATAGTCTGGCGGCCATGGGCTCTTGGACTATAGTATTTCTGGGGTGTCTTGACGTAAAAAAAAGGTGCTATATTCGTTATGAAACTTCGTAAAATTGTATTTTTTTTTTATTGCAGTGAATGGCGAGACGAGCAAGCCGTTCGCCTGATGGTAAGCGATACGACCGCTCATAAACAGTAGCAACATTCCACTGCGCTCGCCATCCTGAGACATAAGATGTTAAGTCTCAATATGTCCAGTAGTTACTCTGGCTACAATGTCCTTCAATCCGAAACACAACAGTGCATTTAAGCAGTGTTGTTTGACGGGAGAAATAGACATTGCGGTGGTACCTACCCAGATGGCCTCTCACATATGAGAGACCTACCACCAGTATCTCAAACATATTCTTATTTAAGGTTCAATATGCGGTAAAATGCAAGAGATAAATGTTGGATGAGATTTGGAGAGTTGACATTTTATCAATGTACATATTATTTTTTATTTGTATTGCGTACTAGCTACTGGACCCGGTTCCGTTTGCGTCAAATGATTTCTTTCTGTTTCAATCCATCACTTACAAGTCCACTGTACATCTCAGTCCACCTAGCGTGGTTAGCTAACATTTTAAAGCTCTTGGCTATCGACTTGTACTTACATAAATTTTATTTATGATTTTTTGATATAGTATTTTCCACTACTCAACATCACTACTGTCTGAACATAATTGTTATAAAAAAGTAATTCTGGATAAAAAATATTTTCCCACGCTATAAAATGACAATAAATGCCTGAAATGCATAAAAAAAGACAAAAATGTTTTTTGGACTGTGCAGGAATGGAATGCCGAATCCCGGGATCGAACCGGGGTCTCTAGACTTCGCGGCCTAGCGCTCTGGCCATTGAGCTAATTCGGCTATGAAATACCTGTTATATTAATGGATGCATTTCATACCCCGGTATGAAACCCATTTCACGTAGACATAATTACTTAATAGGAATTAATTGTACTTGGTTACTAGCCACCAGGCCCAGCTTTATTTTAGACCTTAACGCAAAGGATCAAGTTTTATTTTCTGCGATTTTATATCTCAAGTTTAGATTGTAATTTATTTACGCAATTTAGTAAAACCTATATCCTTTTTGGCTTTCGACTAGCTTTGTAATTAATACAGAACACTGTTTAAGATTACTACACCTTTCCGACACCTGTCAAAATGTATACCAAGACTAGCTGTCCGGCCTTGCTTCGCCCGGGTGCAGATAGTTTATGGAATCCAGTCCACTTTAGAAACACAGCAATTATTTTGCATGATAACTTTTTTAAGAAATCTACTAATATACGTCCCACTGCAGGGCACGAGCCTCCTCTCAATCGAGAGTACGATTGAGAGTGCTTAGGCCATATAGTCCACCACACTTACCTAATGCCATACCATAGAATTTCTTATAAACCGCTATGGTATGCAGGTTTCCCCACGATGTTTTTCTTTACCGTTTTAGTGCATGGTATTGACTATCAATACACAAGTCAGAGGTGTGCCCTGGGATTCGAACCCGCGACAAGTGACCCGCGACAACACCATGAGCATGTTGGCAGCCGCGCCTAGTCCGTTTACCAACAGGCCACCACGCACTACATATACTAAAAATATACTACGGCCGATGCTAATAATCAATCGAAAAAATTAGATTGAAATAAATCTGGATTGTTTTCTACTTTTCGATTTGTCATTTACCATTTTGCCATAGTTTTTTCACTACTGAGATTGATTATTGGCAATATAGTATCAGAAAAAAGATTGTCAATCTTCAACGGCAAATTTTGGATTGGGATTGTTTATTGGCAGCGGTTGTATACGTTATTACCGTCCTCTAAATTTCATATCCAATTCCTTTGAATTTGTATGAGTATTCCTTACCAAATGTCATCAAAATAATTCCAGTTCTTTGAGTGTGAAGAGGTAACAACCAAACAAACTTTCACATTTATAATACTAGCAGGATTTATTCATAATAATTTTTAAACCTGTGATTCCTCATAGTATCTCACATTATTTTCTCCTGCTTCATGTAGAGCGCTTGGACTGATCACGGGTTTATAGGTGTTTATTTTTCTCTTAACTCTGCTCGGAAGCCTGCCAGACATAATCCCCTGCAGGAAATAATCCCGGGGAAATAAAAATGCAATAGCTGTACCGTATGCAGGATGCTCCGTGAGAGTCGACTTGCCCATATGCCTTCACGCCGCCGACATTAATTGATTCCATAGTAATTGAAGTGCTCGCGCCAATAATTTTACCTCGCACGTTTATATAGATATGTGATCGAAAATTGGGGAACATTTTGAAGGATTTTGCAATATAGCGTTTAATTTTCATAGTCATTGGTATGATTAAATATTATATTAATTTTATGCATAGTTTGTGATGCGAAATTGAACAAAAATGGAATATAAATGGATTATTAATTTCTTGTAAGGTTATGAAATTGTTGTCATTCTTTAATATTCTCCCCTATCTCTGTCTCGGATGACCCTTACACCCACCAACTGTGAAATTGCGTAGTAGTATAAAATAATATTTATTAATAACGAAGAAAAAATAGACTTTCGTTTCTACAATGAAAGGATTTCCAAAGGTCAACTTAAAAAGAATACATTTTAAATCAACGGATAATAGCGTGTTTTATTAAATTAAACTGCATAATTATGAACTCTGTACCGTCCACATACGGTTCAGCTAGTCCAATCCTCAATTTTTTAATTCAATCACGTAATTTTAATGAAAAGTGCATCACTATTACGCGTTGAAATTGAATCTAATTTCCCCCACTCAAAATGGTTAACGTAAATAAGTGGTGGGCCGCATACTCATACAACGTTCGCTAGCTCTGCATCCAATACTAACGGTACTCAGTCCACTCGCATCCAAAATAAATATCAAAATCGCAGATTGCATCAAACATGTGGCTATGAATTCGTGTTATGAAATTTACATACGCGTCAGGCGAATCTACAGATATATTGGCTTTGCAGCGAACTACGTGGGTTCTGGCCCCGCCTATATATTTTATATCGGAAAATATTAATTTTGGAATAAAGTTTGGAAGTATCTAACGGTCACTTTCTACGTTGATATCCTTGGAGGTCTGTGTTCAGCAGCCGTTTTACTGTGATTAAAGATGACGACGACCTATGACAATCCTGGTTAGTAAAATACAAGGCATGGTGTGCTAATAACTCAGTTGATTAACAAAAATACTCAAGTTATTGACGTCATCACTCTACAATATTTGAATTATCAGTCTTCTTTGATAAAATAAAACATCTACATATCAATACTTTTTGTATCAGAAACGAATTGTTAGTTGTCGGTTCCACAACACGATTCCAAATATTTGGCAAGCATTCAAACATTTGTCTTACTTCATGTAACTTGGTTTCACAGTTGGTGTCCAATACTTGTCTCAGTCCTTACTGTCAAATTCAATTCTTAAAAGGTAATTTGCGGCAAACATTTGATTGGTTCAAAAGTTCGGAACTGACATTTGCGAAATATTACGCGTCGATTACACCTCTGGCTGGGTCGACGGTACATTACGCCGTCTAATTGAAATAAGCAAACGGGAGTGCTATTAGATAGCCATTAGTGCAATCAATTTTTACTTATGCAATCAAACAATAAAAGTACTTAGATATAGCAGTAAAACAATAACAGTTTGGAAAACGGTGAATGCTTGTTGGATCATTATCGCTTTACTTTTGATTTTATTGGTAAAAAAATGTTTTATTTTCGATTTTGTCGCTTGAACATTAATTGGCACTGAGTAGACTTACTTCTTCTTATAAATTGATTTGTACTATAGTGTGCAATTTTTGAATGAAATTTATTATTTTCGAACAGATATCTATTAATTTTCAAATTGTTGACTGAATCGATACACGCCTAAACTCCCGGTAGTCACTAATGATGAAACAAACCAGAAAATCTATACTTATTCGTTTACTAGTCATTGCAAATTGTTAAACCAATTGCGGTCATGTTTAGCGAGAGAATAGGTTTTGATTCGTATTACGCAACAAAGCTTATTGGAACATAAATATATTTAATAGGTTCGCGTTTAAAGTAGCACTATTAGTTTAATAGACTGCTTGTTGACAGGACAATAGAACGAACTAACAGAATAAATCAGGCATTAATATATGTATATAAAATTTAGAGTTTTAATGAAAATTGTACTGGATTTACTCCACCTCATTGTGATTGCGGTGCTGTTCTGTTCCTTTAATTGCGAACAAAATTATTCCCCACTTGCTTCTTTACGTGATAAGTTTTAAAATAAAAATTTCAATAGTCTGCTGAACTACTTTGAAAATCGATTTCAATTAGTTCCATAAAATGTAGCGAGTGAAATTGCCGGTTCCTCAACCTATACCCTACAGTACCATCCCTTATTCTTCCCGACCTTCTCAATTTCATGGGCTGGCAACACATCCGTAATCCAGGTGTTATGGATGTTCATGGGCGGCAGTGATCACTTAGCATCAGATGACCAGTTTGCTCGTTTGCCAGAGCTATGATATAAAAAATTATCAAGTAAAATCAAAACTTGCACTGTCATAGCATTCCATAATGATGTAATTACAAGTTTCCTTTCTGATCCAGAAAATGAAATGAAAAGTAATATCAAGACTAGAACGGTTGTACGTTTATTTGAGATGCTGCGTCATAAAATACTGATAATAATCAGGTACAAATTCCAAGTTTATCATCCCAATCGTTAATATCAAATAAAATTGGTTATGAAGAGTATCTGTGTGCGAATATCCGAAGGTGGTTGAGCTGCTCTGGCCTTGACACAAGTGGCGCGAACGTCCGACGGTCTATCAGTTCATTTCCTCTACAAAGCGACTCATCCGTCGTCGAGTGCCAACTACCGCTAATCAGGCCGACTTCCTTTTATTTCTCAACAAATCATCTATCCATTTCCAGGAACAATAATTTCCTTCTGGAAGCGGAGAATATGTAGGGAATGTGTTGTTTTAACTGACTTTAAGAAACTGTCAGTGCGTCCTTATATGTTTTGCTGAATTTAGTGATCAACATGCCGTAGTAGGTTGATAGTCGTTTCATGCTTAGTGGCAGTATTTATGCAAGTTAAATGAGACGTCCTAAGGTCGATTCGAAAATTGTTTACCAAAAAATTATTTTATGCGAGTTTTCTTGGTATTTCAATTAGTGAAAATAGGTAAGCCTTTTATCACGTCATCTTAGCGTAAGCCCGGCTCCACCTTTGTCACGTGGATTCGATAAAAGAAGTATAAAGTTGTGTTTACATATTATGTATGACTGACTGCTGACATTGTTATGATGATTACATTACTGTTTTACATTAATCCTATAAGGAATACAGAATACAATGCAGTCAAAATAATTGTGAAAAAAATTTGCAAAGAGGAAAAAAGTAGGAGCGAAATTTTAACGACGAAGTTTAACACTAACGCCCGAATACTGGAACGCCATTTAAATAATAAGTGGTTCTTAACAGCGCACGGCCCACTTAGCCAGTACATTTAAATGAGATTAACGTAGTTAGCGCAACGTATATTTAAGTTTCGTTCCAGTATTCGGCTGTAAGTCTGTTGCCCTAAATGCATAAAATATGTACATATTCCACCCCTAATGGTAGTGTGAATATAAAACGTATTCAAGTTAAACGTAATCGGAGCGGTATTCAAACAGAGCTGTGAACGTTTAATTGATTGACTTTTTCAAAGTAAAAGGTGTCAAGGTGACTTTGCGTTTTATTGTGATAAAAATCTGAATATTATTTTATATATATAAGTGTATATTGCAAAGTCTCAGACGCTCAATGATGATGTAACTGCCGACCCACACGGCATTATATGAATAATTTATTGAAACAGCAGGTTTAAAACCATTTAGAGACCTAGGCAGTCATAGTATGTATGTTTTGTAAATTCCATTTGATTGTTAAATAAAATAAAACTCCAGCTAAAAAAAATAACATAATTTCCTACTACTAATTAGATGCTAGGAATGAAATAAGAAATCTTAAAATGAGTCCTTCCAAATCAGAATCTTACCAATAAAATAAGCCAGCTAAATTATCATAATTATCAATCATTTTTCTTGATACAATTTCTCGTTTAATATGAACGTTTTGTTGAACTAAAAGGTGAATGACCCCGGCGAAGACACCTGTCTCACTTCTGTTTCATTTTTTTATAAGACCAGAGTATTTTTTTAACATGGCTCATTCGGAGCTATAAAAAGCTAATTTTCCGGGATGATGTTACAGTAAAGTTTATTTTATCTAGCTGGCTGCGTAAGGTAATATCGATGCTTAGTCATTTCGTTTTAAATTTTTATTTCATTGACGATTAAAATATGGAGATGAATAAAATAGCCATGCATGATATGCGATGTTTTTATATCTATTTATTTGATATTATTTATTAAAGAAGAATATGTGTACAAAGTTTCATTGTGATCGGTTAAGCAGTTTTCGTTTGAAAGCGTAACAAACTGAAATGTACATTTATAATATTAGTAGGGATTTACACCACTCCATATCACTACTGACTGAACATAATTGTTGGTAGGTCTCCCATACGTGAGAGGCCGGCTGGATAGGTACCACCGCAAGGTCTATTTCTTCCGTCAAACAGCAGTGTAGATGCACCGTTGTGTTTTGGATTATAGGACATTGTAGCCAGAGTAACTGGAAATATTGAAACTTAACATCTTATGTCTCAGGACGGTGAGCACAGTGGAATGCCAAACATTGCTTTATAATTCAAGGTGTTTTTTTCTGTTTATGAGCGGTTGTATCGCTTATCATCAGGTGATCGGCATGCACGTCTCGCCATTAATTGCAATTAAAAAAGTTTATAAAAATGTTTTTTTTTTCTTTATTAGTTTGGGGACTGCGAGTCAAAATTGACTGTGCCAGTCCCATAGTGTTCACAATATTGTAATATACAGGAACTATTTTAGACTACTATCAAATTTAAAAATAAAAACAGGGTAAATGCAGACATATACAGAAATCCAGCTGCATCAGAAGAATTTGCCGCTAGAATCGTTTGGAATATACCTACGTCTAAACAATTTATATTTAAGCGGTTATACAATTCCTATCTCATATTTGAACTCCTAACACACAATACAATTTGGGCTATCTACTATCTTCATTAAGAATTTGAACTTATTTGAAGCAGTGTCCAGAACACAACCTAAGGGCTACACTACTACGTATATATGGTCACGGCTTAAATTAGTGTGTGCAAACCATGGGACACGAGGAGGTTCACTCGCTAGCGTTCGGTACCAAATACCCTTCTCTCGAGATATCGCATCAAAATACTCCTTCCACTCCAATAACAAATAACTTCTATATTTCGATAATAATCCACAATGATCCGGTCTAACTTGAACCTCTGTACGTTTTGATAAAAAAATTATCATTTCCCACACTAGAAATAACAATAAATGCCAAAATTACATTTAAAAAAGTCCAAAATGTTTTTGGACTGTGCAGGAATGGAATGCCGAATCCCGGGATCGAACCGGGGTCTCTAGACTTCGCGGCCTAGCGCTCTGGCCATTGAGCTAATTCGGCTTTGAAATACCTGTTATATTAATGGATCCATTTCATACCCCAGTATGAAACCCATTTCACGCAGACATAATATTACCTAATAGAAATTAATTTTACTTGCTTACTGGAGGCCGTGTTTTATTTTAGACCGTAACGCAACGGATCAAGTCTAATTTTCTGCGATTTTATATCTCAAGTGTACATTGTAATTCATTTACGCAATTTAGTAAAGCATATTTCCTTTTTGGCTTTCGAATTCCTTTTTGAAAATGCCCTTCGCCCTAGCTTTGTACTTTGAAATTTGTATTTACTACCGAAAACGGTTTAAGCATACTACAGCTTATTAACACCTTATAAAGTCCGATTAAAATGTATAGTACTAATGGTCCGGCGCGGCTTTGCCCGGGTACAGATGCTTTTTGGAATCCAGAACACTTTAGAAACATAGAAACTATAATAAAATCGTCATGTATCATTGCGCGATGTTTTTTAAATCTATTTATTTGATATTCCTTATTAGGATATTTAAGAGCATGGGTATGTTGTCAAATGAAAAATAAAGTAAGTTATGATGCCCGGAAATAATACCTACGAGCTATATAGCAATACATATGTGTTATATTTATTTTATAGCAAGTAGAAGAATGATTTTTTCTTTATTCGATTTCATTATTTTTACCATCTAACATTTTTTCATTGGAATACGAGTAATTATATTTATGATTAATGTCGCATAGTTGTTACTTCAACCTTTAATACAGAAACACGTTAAGCTTCTTTGAACAAAAAATTGTTAAAACTGTAATATAGGTAACTCTAATAAAAAGTCCTGCCATAAAATCTAGTTTTTTAATCAGATTTCAATATCCTCCTTCGTTTTAAGTAACAAAGGAATACTAAGTGTTTTCTTACTTCAAGTAGAAAATAAGTTCAAAACTCCGCCTTTCGAGCCAACAAGCAGGAAGTTTCCAAGTTTGCAGTTTATTCGTCAATAGCCTTCCCTGCTTCTACAACAATACACACAATTTATACTAGAACGAGAGCTACCCGGTGCCACGCTGCAATGTTATCTATATACGATATTGGAAGCAATTTTGAAATTGTAATAAAACTTTTAAAAATTGTCGTTGAAAAATACCGTAATGAATTCTAAATAAAAATCTATATCATAGGGTTTATGTTGTGTTCTTTTACCTATTGCATAGGTCTTGCAAACGATCAAGCAAGTTACCTGATGGTAAGTGATGACTGCCACCCGTTAACATCCATTACGCTTGCATTGTGGATATGTTGCTTGCTAATTAAATTGGGAGGTAAGTGGTAGGAAAAAGAAGACAAAAAGGGAAAGGGCCATCCGGTAATCGCATTCACCGAGCAAAACGCGACAGTATAGCTGTCGCTTTACGTTGAGCTGGACGAGCCTTCCCATTCATGCTGAGTCGTGACTTGCAACAGTGTGGTTCTACCACTTATAAATGTAAAGTCCGCCAACCCGCACTAGGCCAGCGTGGTGGACTATGTCAAACTCCCAATCGAAGTCTCGACTGATAAGACCCGTGACCTTCAGTAGCAAGTAATAGCCTGAATAATTATTTCTATCATCTTATATTACGAACTTGTATTAAAATTGTCTCGACAATTATAAGTTTCCAACTCCTCCTATTCTGTTCAATATTAATTTCATTGAAGCTCGACTGAAACTAAGTCCAGGCTTGATTTATCTAACTTAGAAACAGGGTCTAATTTCCTTAGCTCTATGGGTATATAAAAACAGAGGCAAATAATGAATTTCATGATTACAGCCTGGCTCAAATGATGAGTTAAAATGTTACAGGCTCGGCAACGCGGGAGTGACACCTCATGCACCTTAGCCAAGTTCACTTTCTACAATCGTAATCGCCAGTAGAAAACTAAAAATAATGTATGGTAATGACATTTAACATCGATAAATCAAGTGGTCAGGGAAAACAGACAGAAAAAAATTCTAGCCAAGATACATTTCTATTCGTTCGTTACGAGAGGATATATTACGAGTATAATCGTTTTCTATAACTAAAAACAATAACTTCCATACAAATACAATAAAAGTTGCTAAATGAAAAGCGCAAACGAAACGTCATCGGAAAGAGAATAGCTTGTAATTTCCTACAGAATAATACAGGCTACGGTTACTACTTACCAACGGGGCCAACTAAGCGGGCGGTAAGCTTATCTGCGTCTATAGTTCTATAAAAAATATTGTATTACTGATGTATGTATGACATTGTGGGACTTATTGATAGAATTCGTAAATGGATAGCGCTTATACATAGTGATAGCAAACACGTTATAGTGATCCAGAAAAGTTGGTTGCGGGTTCAGCCCGTATTAAAAATTCCAAAAATCCGGCATACCAGTTGGTGGGTACTCTCTTGATTGCACCAATTCTCAAATGCATTATATTTATATAGGAGAGGTTAAACAATAAAAAAAAACTACCGAAAACAGATGTGTTTTTGAATGAATGCTTATGAAATAAAAAATAATTAACCCTTTGTAAATACCATCTCAATAAGCATTGAATTAATCTATTCAAATTAACCAACAGTAAAGATACACGGCCTCAATAAACAAAACATCTGATAGGCTTTGTCTATCGAATTTCCAATATAAATTTTTACTCGTGTTGGACAACCAAAGTATTGACAGGTGACTCGCAGTAGGCTGATCGAATTTGCATCAAAAAGGATTTTTTGTTCATCTTTTATAAACCTGGAATTTCTAAAACCCGCATAGGGCTATCATGACCTAGAGAATATTAGGTATAATCTCTAGGCCAATACACATGTCAATATATTTTTTTATAGCTTGAGCAATACGACTGCTCATAAACAGTAGCAAAACCGAACATCACCTTGAATTGCAAAGCAATGCTTGGCACTCCACAGTGCTCGCCATCCTGAGACATAATATGTTAAGTCTCAATATGTCCAGTAGTTACTCTGACTACAATATCCTCCAAACTGAAACACAACAGTGCATTTACACTGCTGTTTGACGGATGAAATAGACATTACGGTGGTATGTACCCAGGCGGCCTCTCACATACGAGATACCTACCCACCAGTATATGATGTGAAACTAAAACCGCAACTCGCGATGCTACAGGCAAGTTTGTGACCCCTGCGTGCTAGCTTATAGTAAAAAACCTTGTCTAATTGTTTGAATTACAACTCATATAAATGATACAAATGGGAAATGAACTGTCTGTTTTTGACTTTCAAGAATGTTCACCAAGAATCTATGGAAGAATAACCTTTTAAAAAATCGAGAAGAATTAAAATATTAAGAAATATCCAGTCTTGGTTAATACGGTAGAGATTCCCAGCATTGGAATATGCAAGCGGGCAAACAAAACAAATAGTTCGTTTATGCGGGTTATCTATACAATAAACGAGAGTGGAGATCAGTCGACCAACACCAATTGCTCAGTCAGCCTGCCGAGCTCGCTTATGGCCGCTTTGTATAATCGTTAAACTGTTTTGTTTTTACAAGAGCTCTTACGGTATTTATTTGACCCGTTCACACCTTCCTTGCTTTTTATTTGCTTAGAAAATGAACGTAAAAACGTGATAAATTCAGATTCTAGCTACAACGTCGTCGACATCAAAGTCGTTAGCGTCACTGACTTTATTTATTGATTCTGTGTGTTGACAAATTCACGTGGATGCTACGAAAGATTTTGTACTGATAGATATGTTGCCTATGTAGAATTACAGGGAAGCTTGAAATTATTGATTACTGTTAAAAATGGCACATCAGGGAAGATAATAGCAATCTTTTACCCGTATCACAATGTATTTACGCCCGAATACTGGAACGCCATTCAAATAATAAGTTGCTCTTAACAGCGTACGGCCCACTTAGCCAGTACATTTAATCGGGATTAACGTAGTTAAGCGCAAGTTATATTTAAGTTGCGTTCCAGTATTTGGGCGTTAGAGACGCAAAATTAAAATGTACTATGCGATTCAACTAAGAATAGGACTGACCCGGCGCCATATTGGTTCGTAGTAGCTGTCAAATCGCACAATTTAGGTAGGGTGAGCAAAACAAGATTTCTTAAAATAATATTTTTGTCGAATAAAAATAATTATTTTAATATTTAATAATTCGTAAAAAAATTAATGAATGAATAATGTCGTGTTATACTTTCTTTCTGGCGAATAATTACACATGAAGTAAATAAAAAGTAAAAAAATTATACTTTTTTAAGCTATTTATGACTAAACATTCTTGTTTATGTGACCATATAACATTTTGTAATTGTTTCAATTTATTTAGTTAATTTATGTTCAGGAATTTGACTATGTGAAAAAAAAATTGATGCGTAAATATCTTTTTTGTTGCTAACCATACTTTTCGTGTGATATTTGACAACTAAAGGTCATTGACGTTCCTATTCTTATTTGAAACGCATAGTAATGCTTTCAGCACTTCCAGCATATGCATCGCGTAACATTTATCTCACACTTGAACTCACCCAGACATTTCCAGAATGATATGCTAAAATGAAATGATGAAAGAAAGACATGCCAAAATTAGTTACATTTGGTGACTTCCTGAGATGTTTGTCTAGTCTTCGACCCTCACAGTCGTGTACCTGTAGTGATCATGATATCCAGTTATTTAATAAGGCAATTTGTAATCGACAATTAAATAGGAACCAAGATTTGCTATGACCAGAGTCTCAATAAATAGCATAAACAACAGAAGAATCCGGACTGCGAAAATATATTTGTTTCCAATCTGATTAACTCATGAATGCGAGCTAATCGCATACGAAAAGTAGGTAATCGTTTGGACCGCACGTCGCAGTTGGTAAGCGGGCCTTAAAGCCTAGTCTAAAACAGTCGTTTGCTCGCTATTCCATTTATATGTACATATAAAGTACCAATCAGTCCCTGGATGACACATGGCCTGCTTATTACGTCATACTATATTCATAAGGTAAAGTCTTTTTATGCTTCGTGTTAGCTTTCATTATCATAATGGAATGTGGGGTGGTATAGTAGTGAGATGTATTCCTTTAAAGTAGTGTTTTGTGTGATTATGCGTTGTCAAAAATGTTCAGTAGGGCGATTCACGTAATTAAATAAGTCCAGTTGCGGCGCAGTTGCAGTTACGTTTCGATCAAAATTCAAAACAGCCCTTTTCGTAATCTCGTAATACGCTCGCGTCAAGTTCGCGTCACGCGAGCGCTTTAGTGTATTCTACTGCTGCGCGTATATTATGTGAATGTCAAACAATTTTCATACGTCTGACGTACAGTTGACGCACAGCTCACGCGCAGCTAAACAATTACGAGAATACCATTTTGCACCAAAACGTAAACTTAATCGCAACCGCACCGCAACTTGATCGGCGCGTCATAGTACAGGCAACGAAGCATTTTTTCCTGCATAATTTGCCAGGAGTTTTTTGTTTTTATGAAGAGGTGGCATATGACCCCACTAAGTTAAAAACCCAAAATACTTACAAAAATGGCGTCCGCTAGAGCCGCCATTTTGGAAAACACGTTTGAAGCCATATCTCCGGAACCGTCCACTTTAGGCCCATCATGCTAAAGACCTTTCTTGTAGATAATTAAATTTCCCATCTTTTTTGTTCAATAATTTTTTTTGTACCATTAACCGTTCGCGATTTACAATGTTATTAATATTCGTTTCATGCCTTTTTGCCGATATCTTTGTTAATAATTGTTTAAACAAAAAATTGTTAATGACTAAACTTTTAAATCAATAAATTCTTAACAACTTTTCACCCATACTTTTTTTCTCTAAAATCAATATTTTAGAAGTTATCGCGCGTTGAATAGTGTACTACCGAATCAAGGTCAATGGAAACGAAGGATGCATAGCGTAATTATGAAATCCAATGATTTCTCCATGATTACCACGTAATTAATTAAATACTAATGGCATAAGGGAACAAAGCAATGAGGAAATAGTAAATTTTGTTAAAAATCCATGTAAAATTTACTGTAAAAAAGGTATAAAATGAAAATTAATAACATTGTAAATCGCGAACGGTTAATGGTACAAAAAAAATTATTGAACAAAAAAGATGGGAAATTTAATTATCTACAAGAAAGGTCCCTAGCATGATGGGCCTAAAGTGGACGGTTCCGGAGATATGGCTTCAAACGCGTTTTCCAAAATGGCGGCTCTAGCGGACGTCATTTTTGTAAGTATTTTGGGTTTTTAACTTAGTGGGGTCATATGCCACCTCTTCATGAAAAAAAAAAACTCCTGGCAAATTATGCATTGCGGACAAGAATAACCCGTTGCTTCGTTGCCTGTACTATCAAGAAATTACGTGAATCGCACTACTGACGTATTAATACGTCATTAACAGTTAATATAAAGCGACATCCATTTACATAAGGAGGATTCAGCAGCAGCGTATGCCATTTTCGAATGATATAAGATTATCGTGTTTGACAAAGTTTTACACGATGCAACTATTTTTAGCCCCGTGTAAATAGGACTCTAGTTGTGCTAACTCCAATATTAAGAATATGTTCACTGATTGTAGTGACGATTTACCGCTTGCCATTCTTTCACTATAAAACTACGAGTTATGACGACTGCTTTCCAAGGATCTTACTAACTTAATCAAATAACATTTTTCTAACGAGACATAAATAAGAATTGGTAAATTGTATGACTGGATACTAGTTGTTTCCAACAAATCACTGTGGATAATATTGACGAATCTGTGTCCATCTGAAAAAACTTAGCTATCAAACCCAGATAAAGTCTTGCTCTTGTCGCTGGACCAGTTTTTTTTTTCAGTTATTGATGTATTTTTTTAATATTATAGCTCTTTATATCCCCTAGTGGAGCAACAAAAATATATCTAATGTTTGTGTATAGTTTTATGAACCAAAGACCCGAAAAATCACACAGATTCTGTTTCTTTATATTTTTTTCTTTACCTTCCAATTCAACAAACTGTTAGATTTATCTACATTAAACGTCAATACATTTATTTTCAATATAACCGAACACGTACTTCGGAAACGATTTTTGTTAGGCGAAACACTCTCGACGATTACAAGAAGCTGTAAAATTTTTATTCATAGTTTTTATGTGGGGACATAACGCTGCCTTCGTATTTAGCGTTCACGCGATTACTGTCTACGTGTGCTCGACATTATTATCGGTATAATGTCGCTGTAAACTTTAACATAGCTTTATGTTTATTTCTGTCAGCGCTGTACAGCGATAAAAGCGACACTTTGTATAATAACTTGTTGATTGTTATTTTGTTAAGATAATTCAATGGTAGTTGCTTTATATGTATTAGCTTAATGCCGTTTTTTCTTTTGGATACCAAATCGTATCTCAGTTAGATATATGGCAATCTATCTGGAGGTTCACCTAGCGAGAGTAGAATCTGTTGGAACTGGGATTTAGTTGAATGTCCCCTACGGTGACTCAACATATCTTACGTAATTTAAACGTAGGTAATAAGTTATTTCCTACTCAGGATTCAACCCACATCTTTCCAATGCCGATATATTATAAAGTAGCATTACCCTAACCCCGTTATTCATAAGGACCTAACGCAGTTTTCAAATGCCGTTTATATGAGCTGAGTCAAAACCGTTATTTATAGACATCATAAATCACTAATCAGCTTTAACAGCTCATTAATTTTAAAATGACCGAGAACCTTATTTATGAAAATTTAAGCAGAAAAATGTCTGATGCCTATCAGCTGTATATTTGCTTATACTGTCAAGTGAATGAAAATTGAAATCACTTCTTTTGTGTGAAGTAGCAATATTAGTTAAAATATGAAGAAAATCCATTATGCATAGCATCACTTATTGAAAATTTTATCTTCTCTTAAAATTATTTAAGTAATTTACGTTTATGTGTTTAATTAGTTTTTTATGAATAAGGGCGTAAGATTAATGAGTCCTTTTAACAACAAAACATAACAATCATGTATAAATCTTACACCAAAAATAACTCTGATTTTAAGTCCCTCCCTGTCAAAAGACAATAAAACAAGCAATCCGACATCATTTAAACTACCCTCAATTTGCGAGCACAAGTGCTTGTAAGCACAACAATTACGTCGTCAATACGGAGGGACGTCGATAATTTTCGCTGTGCATTGCTCTCAAAATAATGGTCTTTTCTTCAGATACCGAGGCTTATTATTCTGTGCATTGTGGTTTTATTTCCATTTAAACTTGTCCAATCTAGCAAACACCACGGACTGTTAACTAACTTTCAGCGCAGGTGTAAAGCTTGCGTGTTTTTTAATTTAAACTTCTACACAATATCTGTGTAGAAGGTAATCAGATTTATGTAGACTGTTGAAGCTTTTGTTGTTGGTTTTTGTATGTATTATTGGCGCTTCAGTGGAGAATTCATTAATGAAAGTGTGATTTTATGGGTGCACAGTCTAGTCTACCACCGTAAAACTTACTATAGAATGTTTCAAACGAGACAATTGTTGTCATATATTTATGCAAACTGCACTGTTTATCGCAAATATATTTAATTATAAAATGCAATGTAAAAAATACTTTGAAGTTAGCTAAATGCACAAAACCCGTGGAGCTATAAAGAAATAAAAATCGTAAAAACTTTACGGCCATTTTATTCCTGTTAGATAAACCACTGCAAATTACTAACTGGTCGGAAATTATAGCACAAGAGAATATATTCAATATCATCCATTATACTGGTCCCCTGAGAAATTGCTGTAACATCTAAAGACGGACATTTTATGGTGGTTAAATAGCAGTCGTTACTGTATAAAACTTTCGCATAATTTGTCTATCATCTTAATGAAAGCTTGTCGAAGTAATTATTCGTGATTCCCCTAATAACACAGATGCCGTGTAAACCGTAGCTTCAGACATCAACAGTTAAGCTTAATTAAATTAGTTTTTTAATGGTGTACTTTTGTTGTATCAATGGTCATATGTGTACATATTACGAAAAGCTTTGAACCTTCGTCCTCCTTGCAAAGCAACTGCAAGTTGAATGGATTTAATTTATTAAGGCGAATATTTGTTTAATTATGGTAGGTTGGTTGTAAAATATATTTTGAAGCGTCAAATTCGATGACGTTTGTATAAAATAAACTAAAATGTTACCTCAAACAAATCTCTCGCCTATAATACCGTTGGTTCATAGCTAAAGAAATTATTAAATAAGTTACTTACATGAGGATAACAAAAAAGCATAAGTAAAAATAATAAATCCTAGTACAGTGGTCACCGTGCATTTAACTGTCCTACAATGATGTGTGATAGTACTGACCGGATTATAGTATTGTTGAGAATACTGTCAGTAGTTGGAGAACGGCCCGGCCATGCGGATAGAGAAAACTTGGGGATTATGTTGTGTTACAACCCTAAGAAGTATCTTGAACTTTACTCGTTTTATGCACCTACTGCATAACCCTTATGGTGAATCACTGCTACTTTAAAATATACTGTTGTTGCTTGATAAACTATTATTCATAGTCAGTTATAAACCTATTTTAGTTATCGAATGTTTTGTCTTAGTTCAAACTGAATAAATTTAAAAAATACTTTCAAATATTACTTTATAGCTTTCGTGTAATGTCATGCATATAAAAATGATAATTAGTTATTTTTAATTAATGTAATTTTATAGAATACTTATTATACATGCATGATAAAAGATTAAAATTGAATAAAACAAGAAATAAATATACCAAACAGTCGTCGACATCGTCCTGACCCCAAATGAATTCTGGTATCGTGGGTATTAGCATATACCAGAGTTTTTTTTTTCGGTCTCACAAATACTCTGACCCGACACAGAACCCGCGGTCTCTGGTTTCAAAGCCTACGTCTAACTAACTGCGCCACGGAGACTGGCATATGACAGTAATTAAAAGTTTCATGATATAGTATCCGTTGATTGTGTTCCGGTTTAAAGGAATTTGTAGGCATTCAAAATATTAGGTACATATTAAGAGACTTTTCACCGAATGTTTCGGGGTGACGAGCGAGTATTTAATAATAAAAAAAGTCAAATGTACACAAAAATTGTCCAATTAAACCCTTTCGTTGTTTAATGTTGTAAAGAATTCTAAGGCTGGGAATATTAATTTCATCTCCGTACATTAAATATTGGGCGCCATTCTTGTATTTTAATTAGAAAAGACAATATTTGAGTTCCAAGTTAAACGTTATCTCGGCCCGGTTCGTCGTTTACATTTAATGCCGTTTTCAGAATGGTTTGTTATACTTTTTAGTTGCATTTGCTTTTGTTTAACTGTTCAAGTTTTTAAACATAAATGAGAAAAGTTCGCGCGCGCATGGATGATTTACTGAAAAGTTATTAAGTTCGCGTAGGCTTGCGAATTAGACAGTATTCGGTATGTTGCGAAAAGAAATAAACTCCAAAAGTTAGTTTAATGAAATTTTTACATGAAGTGACATTAAGCCTGCATGAGAAGTTAGTGTAATCCCGCCTTATTGAAATACTTTTGTATTTTTATCTCAGGACTTATGAGCCGTTTATAATTAATTTTATCTAAATAAAGCAAGACAAAAGTTTTCTAAATAAACGTTTTAAAAAAATTAAAAAATGTTAATTTGACTAAAGCCTAAAGTATTTTCAAATAGTAATCTAAATTAGCCTAACTATAAATTAAGATGCGATCTCTCAATTTGAAATCTTTTCTAGCGCAATAGAAACTTATCTGAGAAAATTCTCCGGAGAGAAGCCCATAAAACAAGCTGATTACTAAAGAGATATTAAGTTGTCGTTACAACTTAAACAATTAAGAAACTGAAGTCAGTGGACGGATAATATTCCTTTAATGAAATCTCACTTTGGACCAGTTTAAAGAGACATTACAGTACAGCCTAAACAAAGAGAAATTAATTAAGAGACTTCTTACCGTGCTTGTGATATTTTTATTTTATACCTACTAGCATGACTAACGCCCAGTCTCTATAATATATCTATCCTTAACGAGGGATTTCATTAGATATTTTTAAGCATTTTTTGTTATATTAAATAAGGATTGAGATATAGGATATAATGCATATGTTTATAGATATCTAGTTAAGGTATATGTATATATCTTTGTCCTCATACAATAATACATAACCTCATATGACTGATATATAAAGATCAGTCATATGAGGTGCGTGGTTGGTAAACGGACTAAACGTGACTGCCAACATGTTCACGGTGGTCGCGGGTTCGAATCCCAGGGCACACCTCTGACTTTTTGGAGTCATGTGTGTATTGATATAATCAATCACCACGCACTAAAACCATAGCGATTTATAAAAAAAATATGGTATGTAAGTCCGCTAACCCGCACTAGGCCAGAGTGGTGGACTATATGGCCTAACCACTCTCAATCGTACTGTCGATTGTAGAGGAGGCCCGTGCCCTGCAGTGGGACGTGAATGGGCTGATACAGATACATATGAGGTGGTGGTCAATTATTGGGGCTTTTTTTTGACGGGCATGTTTAGCATCAATAGGTACAGTAACTACAACTGTAAGTGTACTGTTTCACCCCATATACGTCCAACTGTGGGGCACGAACCTCCTCGACAATAGGGACTACGATTGAAAGTAGTGAGACCATACAGTCCACCACGCTGGCCTAGTGCGGGTTGGCTGACTTTTCATATCATAGCTTTACAAATCAGTAAAATAACTATGCTGCGCTCGATAATAAAAAATCAATGCAATCAGGAAAAATTATCAATTGGTTTAATTGTGACAGATTAATTAAATACATAGCTCTTAAAAGAAGAACAGAAATTATGCGGTGCTCGATTTAAATAAAATTAATGCAGCCGGGTTACATTGTGAACCAGAGGTGCCAGGAGATCCATATTTTGCCTTGTGTGTTCCACCTACGATGTAATAAATGGTGAGCCAATTGCCAATTCAGGTACAAATTCTTGACTCTGGGCTGAAAAACACAAAACAGAGGAATATTAAATTTATAAAGTAAACACAAAATCATACAAAATGCCCAGAGGCAAATTGAAAAGATTCAGTGTTGTTTAGCGAGAAACGTCAAAATGTTTACCTCTGTTAGAAAAATGACACGGGCACCTAAGCCGGATTACGGTTATATAGGGGCCGTGATTAGATTTCAATCGCTTCTGTCACATTCATATCGTACAATCCCTACGCCAAGTTTCATATTCACAAAATCACTATTTTATTCAAACTTTTTTATCAACTTATATTAAAGTAGGTATTCCACTTATATTACACTGTACAGCTCATTTTATTTGGAAATCACAGATTTTTAGTTTCAAATGAATCTTCACTTCAATACTTATTTAACCGTTAATTAAAATGCCCCTGTTTAATTGCAAGATGGTGTCGACAAACTTTGAATATCGGAATGGAAATGCAAGTTTACCAATCCACACACAAACTTCTTAATGTATACAAAGTGGATGAAATGTATTTATAAACTGAGAACAGCAGTTTAAAACCCGTTTTCTTCGAGAATTGCCTTCCAATTGGAGTGGACTAGAAATAAATCCTTGCGTCCCTTCGCTAACTATCAACGTCAGTCACAATTATCCAGCTTGTTGAAGTACGAGTAAAAGCCTTTCGATTCCGATCTTTGATTGTTATTTTTTCTATAATAAATTAAACAATCTGTTAGAATTTATCGCCCGTTTAGTTCTAATGGCACAGTTTTATTTCTCTATGAATTATTTATGTAATAGTATAATCAATTGATTGTTGGTTTTAAATTTCACGACTTCAAGCACACTTAACGTTGAGCAATATACCGTAATTGATATAATCATTGCATCTATCTTCCTTTAATCGTAGTCTTGTATCTGCTAAATCTTACGCACTAATATGATATTCAAATTAATAAAAAATATCAGAGCCAAAAAATCATGAAACAAGTAAACTGTTGCCATAATAACTGCAGTAGGTGTAACCGTGACGCAGTTATTAGGTCCTCCGTATAACATTAGCTTTCATTAGATTTGTTATAATATTACAGTTAAATTAAATACTTACTATAAAAATATAAACAGCCAAGAAAGAACGAGAGTATTATGAAGTAGTTTGTGGAATATTAAGTGTTGTGTGTTCAACTTGTTAAGTTATTTGGATGTAGTTCGATGGTCAGTAGTTCTTAATAGTCTAATGCATGTTGGATGCATCGCTTAACTTTGTTGAAGTGTGCCGTTTGCTTGGAATGTTTCTAACGAAGCGTCAGATCACTGTTCATTAAACTATGGTTAACATCAAAACTTCCTTGTTTTAAGAACAAATAAGCATATAATTAGAGTGCCCTATATATGGTCTTGTGCAGCGAGCTCGAATATAGCGCTAAATTTTTATTAGCGTTTGCTAAAAGTCAATATATTCGTAAGCTTGCTAGATGCATAGATTGACGTTCAAATATGTAATGATGGAACTTTCTAAAATAATTTTGTGCACAGGTGACATATTCCAAAATAAATGGACACGTTCATATTCACATAGTAGGACGATAAATATGATAAGAAAACAAACATACCCAAAACGATATCCAAGGATTTATGTTTGAAAACGAAAATACGAGTACAGGCTGTTTCATCGCTCCGCAGCTTGCGTTGTACAACAATCGGATTCCGTCAATGCTATTTACTCTGAATGAAGTTTATCGGAAAGTTGTATTGGATTATGTATCGAAGTGGAAGTGTTTGCGACTGTACCTGAGTTACATCGGTAATAAGTATGCATTGCAGACTCATGCAGAAATTGCTTTTCGTCGACACAAACTGCTGACGTATATAGCAAATTTGGTACGTGGTACATTTGATAAAACAATTTCTTTTGATTTTTCCAGACTGCAGATTCTTTATATTTTGGTCAGGTTTAAGTCTGGTAATTTTGATCTAGAATGAATGAGCGAAAATACACATATAGAATTTTTAAGCATTTTTTTATGTAATTGTGAAATATTAAATGAGGATCAACTTGTTTGAGGGTTCAAAGGCTAAGGGTAGTAAAATTAACTTTAGAATATTTTAATAAAAGCATATATTCTGCTACAAATGAACAGACTATATTATTGATAATATATTTTGTATTTCACTTAATCCACTAAGCAAAATAATGTTTGTGGATTTAAGCAAATGTTACCTTATTATCTAACGCGGGATCTTGCTGCCAATATTTACTGTAAGCATATACAGTTCGGTAAGTTAATTTCCCCCAGCAACCAAAGCAAAACTAATTGATATTCCCGGACCGTGATTAAGAAGCTTGGTGTAACTTCTCAATCGACCTCGCCGTAGTTAGGTGTTCGACAGTTCGCTCCACAACTTCGTCAATACTGTCTCTTTCAATTATAGTGTGTACTCAATAGTTTGAGTAATCTACAATATTTTTAAATGCACCTGAATGAGGCATCACCTCGCGCGTCCTGCCGATTTTTATGTGCATAAACTAACGGTTCGTGTTTGATGTATCATAAAATTTTGAGTAGAATTAATCACCCGGACGTTGTCATGAATTTTGAACGTTGTTGACAAACACGCCGCTATCATTTTATGGGGTTCAAAAGATTACAATTTGATGCGATTTTTTAGTTTGGTGGCTTTAATTGGAGTACATTCGTAATGTATTTAGAGTTTATTTAACTATTTTTGTAACATAAGCTTACAACTTAATCTCAGTGGAAACATCCTGTATATTTAGTCAGAAATATTGCGATGTTAAGAAAAATATAATTAAAATGGTATGTTTTTGATTATGAAGGCTAAGTATATAGTTTATATAAACTGGAAAATATTTTGTACTTGATTTTACGTCTGTATCCACAGACAAGAGTCATCACGTACTAAGATCTAGAAACTGATAGATAATTTGTGTTTTTTTATTGATTTGAACGGCGAGACGAGCTTACCTGACGGTAAGCGATGCGACAGATATGGATAGTAGCAAAACCAAAGAGCACATGAATTACAAAGCAATGCTTAGTATAACACTGTACTCGCTATCCTGACAGACATAAAGAAAGTGCGACGAAGTACTTACTGTATCTTGGATGTACAGACGATTTTTGAAGGAAACTAATACAGGGTATATCAAGACTGCTACCGAAAACGAAGCTGGGTGGTAGTTTAAGCGATTTCAGACACAATGCAACAGAAAAATTTGCAAAAAAGCGACAATTTTTTTTGAGATTTTATTTATTTTGGTCATATTTGGGTATTAAATACATTTTTTAATAGTAATAGTGTATACCCTTTTATTAAAAATACTCTAAGGTATAAAAAAGTTTAAATTATTATTTTAGCAAAAGCTATGGATTTACCACCCAAAATGAAGATATTTAAAAAATCATTAAAAATAACTGTCGCGTTTCTTTGCAAAATTTTTAGTTGCTTTGTGTTTGTAGTCACTAAAACTACCACCCGGCTTCGTTTTCGGTAGCAGACTTGAGATACCCGGTATAATATACATATATACTTGTATACATATGTAGTAGGTAATACTCACTATTTGAAAATGAAACATTTAGAGATTAATTTCAATCGTTGTGTATTTGACTGTCGTTACTATTAAAATGATTAAATATATCAAATCCCAAATATTCAAACAGAACCCTTAAATATAATTACAACAAAATACATTCATTAAACAAATACATTAGTATAACGGAGTAACAAATGTTGTTCGATACCGCCGCTTTAATCAATGAACAAATACAGTTTATGGTCGGGATATTAATATTATCCGAGTCAACATTCTGCTTTTACATTACTCAAACAAATCTATTTATTTAGTGAGATTTAACACAGGCATTTCATTTAGAATCAACGTATCGTAAATAAGATAGCAAATAGTATTTAAAATAGTTATCCATTTGATTGTTTATAAACCAACAGATTTTAAGCTAAAATATGGAAGTATTCTCCGTTGTATAACTTGTATTATTTGGAGCAATAACTATTACTTACTTCTAATAATATTAAATGACGGTATACCTTCTTTCCATTTCATTTTTTTGAGTCACTGTAGTGATAACATTTTTATATACACCTTCTTGTGATGAAATATTTTTATAAAGGTTTTTAAGTATCGGTTGCACCAGATAACACATAACAATGTGTTTATAACAGTAATAAATAGAAGCATATTCGTCATACATTTTTTATAAATTTACTTACAATCACAACATTCCTTATGTTTACCTGTATCTATTTTATGTAAGTCTAAGATTATAGATGTGTATCAAAAATGTTGATCCAAGGCAGAAGTGCGCTCCGTTGTCGTTTCAAATTTATTGGGTCGTTGGAGTCTCATTCATGTCGTTGACCCTAATATTATATCCCATTAGGCGTTGTAGAATCTCGGTGAAACAACAAAAGGGATCAGTGGGTGGTTTATGGGCATGTGTTTGCACAATCAAAAGGTTTTACACGGTTCCCACACGTTCCGGAATCCAGGTATTAACGAATATTTATCTTTAATTGTACGGGTCAGGTTTAGAATATTATAGCAGGAAATGGGGGTTGGGGGGTAGGGGGGAGGAGGGGGAGGGTGTACCCTGTCCCCTGGTACCACTCCCATGAAAAGATAAGGCATGATTCTGAGAACCTAATTAAAGTAACCTAACCTCAAAATGTCAAAACAAAAGTTGCTTCTGCAACGTCTCCGGCGCTGCGGGAAGAACAGCCCCTTCGCCCTTGCGTAACAAAGGATAGGCACCCACGCTCGCACGGTTACCTATCCTTCGTTACAGCGGGCGGGGGCTGCTCTCCCTCCGCGCCTCCGGCTTTTTATATACACTCTAGGGGTGGTAGCCAAAAGTCTACGTGAAGTCGGGGTGGCCCTTGTCGGTTTTGGGGTACAGTCGACCTAACTGGTCCATAAAGTGGGTACACTAACTTCCTTCTGAACATCTAGGACGTTATAAAACAACAAAACAAGCAAAATCAATTCAATCTTCGTAATTTATGGGTCTATCGCATGCGACAACTCCACCAAAAAACAACAAAAACATCAACAAAACATTCCTAATTTTGTTGTTGACACTGACACATGACTGAAACGCGTAGTTTTTACGTTCCATTTCACCGATTTCTCTCGACATTTTACACCATAGACTATTTATTTGAAATATTACTAACGATTGTTTATCAATCGCTCATAATAACGTTCCGTTTTGCCTAATATGTGATTTGAGGTTAGTAACTATTATAATTAATTTTTCGAAAACTATGCATTATCTTTTAATAAGAGTGATAAACATATAATCTGGGACCCAATCTCTACCACCTCTAATAATTTTTACCCCTCAAATCGTGCTATAATAAACTAGACCCCGACCAAGTTTATTAAGTATTTTCAATCATATTTAATTATTTTCATAATATAATAATCGTGTGGTATAAAAATTGTAGTGATATATAATTTCAAGTTTGGCTTCAAACGTATATTTAAATTCTGGGTATAATTCCTTTTATTCATTGCAAGGAATCATTTACATTCAATTAATAAGGTTTATATTCGTTAGTATTATTTCGTCATCATCATCTCTATACATCATCTCTACACATAGCCTCTGCCAAAATGCGCCACAAAGCCCGGTCTGCTGCTTTATGCTCCCAGTCGCTGCCGACCATGACCATGCGTTCCACGCTTTCTTTGTCAAGTCTCAATCTAATCTCCAGAACACACTTACTTCGACGGTTGTCTGTTAAGAATGAGCTTACTTCAGAGGTTGTAAATAATATTATAATTATTATCCCCATTCGTTGGAGTTTGTTTCATATTACTGTGTGGAATAGTTCCGTCTCGGGTCAAATAAAACGAGGATCGTTTGGATAATCTTCAGTAATATATAATAACATCCAATGATGTTTTAATAAAGATGACGCATATTCATACTGCGTGACGTTTAAAAACTGTACTGCTATGCATATACATACTCATTTGTTAATACTTTATGACAATTTTAGTGAATGAAACAGATCATACAGAAAGTACGAGACGAAAAGAGATAGCATTGCTCTATCCAAACATAGAATCGAAGCGATAGAAACAGAAGGGTGACGATAAATAAAACTACCTATTTGGTTTTATAAGTATATAATATATTAACTTTGAGGTTGCTACATGAGTCTACCTGTGGTACGCCATCCTGAAACAAATATATTTTTATTTGCACATAACTTTGATAAAATAAAAAAAATAATAATTGATTGCCGTTTCTTATATAAGTTTATGGTAAGCATGCACTGAAAATCGATATCTTATTAAATTTTTTTGTTGTAATGATGACAAGTGATACGACCGCTCGTGGACATAAGCGAAACCAAGACACCTGAAATTACAAAGCAATGCTTGGCATTCACTGTGCTTGCCATTCCGAGACATAAGATCTTAACTATAAGTACAGCGATTACTCGGGAGAGAATGTCCTTTGAACCGGAACATAACATGGCATTTAAACTGCCGTGTGGCGGGGGAAATAGACATTACGGTGGTACCTACACATGGTGGTAACGTATGAGCGACCTGCCACTAGTAAACAACCGATACTACAACCGATGGTGCAGGTTTTTTTTAGGTGGATATATTTATATATTTTCGTAGTTGTATATTTTTATTCATAATTAAATGTGCTAAACCAATATTAATCAGTTTTAAAGGCATCCAGTCACGATCTTCTCTTTTTGTCCGAGCTGTGCTTAGTGCATATCCATTTACGTCTCAAAAGCTCATCACGTGGAAATCTGGAAACATTAATTAATGTTATATGTAAATATAGTTATTCAAAATATATGAGGAAGCTAATGTATTTTGTAATGTTCGTGGTTGGATTAAGTTATATGAATTGATTATGAAAATAATTCATAACAAATAACTTAATTGTTTTAAATGTAATTGAATTAGAAATAAATATACAACTATCCAAATCCATTCAAACTTTCATCGTCAATTTCCTGTATCGCTTCTGACTTGTTAATCTATGACATACGCTTTTTGTCCCTATCGCACTTCACAATCTTTGTATTACGCGATCCTTCTTACACAATTGAAGGCGGTGTATACTAATTTAAAATAAAAATTAAATTTTGTGTGGTTTTTATATACTTACGTATGGTGTGTAGGTCCCATTTAGTTTCGTATTTTTGCACCATTGTTTTAACACTTTTAAAACACACAATTCGACACTTTAGACAATATTTTCGAAATAAATTATGTTGACAGCACTGAGGTCTTCCCTCTGTCGCCGTTGCTATGCGACTAGATGAAATTACACCAATTGCCCGAATTTGAACGCCTCACTTTTGAAGTGCCAGTGCGATATCTACGTCGTATTTGTATAATATATCATTGATAACATCTAATAAACATTGCTAATAAATTCATCTTTACTTCGACAGTCGTCATCTACGTCTTCCGTCGTCTTCCAAACTGTTCCCTTCTATATTCCGTTCTTGCATACTTCAAAATCTTAATCATTCATCTTCTAGCTCTTCCCATCTTAAGTACTTTCATTAGTCATCTCTTTCACACAAATCACGTTCCATATCAGTCATTCGTCGAACGTTCCATTCTACTCATCTTTTTTCAAACATTCAAATCCTACATTACTATTAAATAATCCCCTCATATGAAATGGGACATAAAATCTGTTGCTGAGAGTTAGGTAGCCTGAAACACGTCACAGCCAGATTTATCAATGATATCGACGACACCCACTGATAACCCACCGTGCTTTGACGCTAGATATCGTTGTCATATTGAGTATTAACCTAAGCTCAAAGGTAACAAAAGCCAATGCTACTGAATAGCCAGATCATGTGATTGTCATGTATATATCGATGTATATTAGATAATTCTATTCAAGTAGATAAAGGTTACAGGAAACTGCTCGGTACAGCTCTGTTTAAACAAGTCATTGTGGAAGCCTTGGAGGGCGCCTATGTTGAACAGTAGATATTCTGTACCCGATAAAAGATCTTATGCACTCGTTTTTTATGTTGTCGACGATTAACAAGACAATATGTTTAGCTCACAGTTTATTTTGAATATTGATCATTTAAAATGTGATTGTTTAGACAATTTTGCTTTGTGATCCTTAGATTTAAAATGTTGTTTTTGTTCGCAGATATCATCGAGTGTTTCCAGATTATGTGCGTGAGTTCTATTGAGTGAGTCTCGATGTTCAGGAGAGGTTACAAGACTCGATACGTGCGCGTGGTGTTCAAGGCAAAGACGTGGAAGAGGGCGCCGATGAAGTTGCTAAAGTGGCGCAGGAAAATGCCAAATACTAAAAAGTACAATCTCGTGCCGAACGATGAATACGATCCGAGGATCCCCTTGCATCCAGACGAGGCGTTCCATTATGGCATCACCTTTCAAGCCAAGGTAAGATATGTGCTTTTTTGCGCAGAGAAATACCTTTGTAACTGGTTCTTGATTTACTAAGTTTTGGAGATGAAGGCATTTATAAAGTATTTTGATATTTGGTTTTAATTTTGTGGTGGAAGTAATTTACTTATTTCTTTAGTACAACGTTCATAAACTATATTTAAATAACTTTTTTAATTAAATAATACTTTTTATTAACATACGCGAAATAGTTATAATACGATTCCAAATAAAAATTCCATGAGTATCTAATCCTACAAAAATAAACGCTCATTTACTCAAATACTCAAGTGTGCAATTTGTGATCACAATACAGATCAAAATAGGATTCTATTATCTAACACAATACTGATATCGTGTACGAAATTGAAGGTCGGTATAATTTTCTTTTATCTAAGGAATAATATGAGGTTTGGTTTTCTAAGGTCAGGGGAGTCCTATGCTTCTAAACAACGTTCGAATGTTCAAACATTCGACGTTCATACATACCGGGTATTTCAAGACTGCTACCGAAAACGAAGCCGGGTGGTAGTTTTAGTGACTGCAAACACAATGCAACTAAAAATTTCGCTAAGAAATGCGACAATTATTTTTTTATGATTTTTTAAATATCGTCATTTTTGGGTGGTAAGTCCATAGTTTTTGCTAAAATAATAATTTAAACTCTTTTATACCTAAGATTATTTATAAATAAAGGGTGTACACTTTTATTTTAGGAAAAAATGCATTTACCACCCAAATATAGTCACAAGAAAAAAAATACCAAAAAAAAATTGACGCTTTTTTTGCAACCTTTTTTTGTTACATTGTGTCTGAACCACCTGGCTTCGTTTTCGGTAGCAGTTTTGATATACCCTGTATATGTATAAGTTTTTCACTTCTAAAAATCAATACTATTAATTTTTGATAAAGGAACAACGTGCGATAGAGAATTCGACCATTAGTAGTACACATAGATACGTTCATATAGTAATTGACGTCGAATATTCGAACTTCGACGAACGTCGGAGTATAAAGTATTAAGTAACCTTCCAGTAACGTAGTATATTGAACGTGTGAAGCTGTGATATAAATACAGCAAGGGTTGCTTGTATCTTTTGTAAGCCGGCGTGAACTGAGTGTGACCGACATTTTCTATGAAACTATAATATGGTGTCTTATGTCACAGCTCGCTTGGAGGTCTGATATCACGGGAAGTATTGCTACTTATTTTTACTCGTGTAAAATGGTAAAAATACGTTTATAGTAGATAGTTTTGAGCTAGTTAATTCGGTTATGTGTTTCATTGATTTGGTTAAGTGTAAGATTCAGTTCTTTCCTGTGCTCATATTTTGGGTCATCTTTTGACTCAAAGGATGAATAAAGGCTTGGATAATATTTTGCTTAAAGGAACCCTCTCGAAAGAAATAATCTCTGTATATACCAAACAAGTGTAAACATCGTGTTTTGCTGACCTTGGCTAAACGTGTGAAAA
This sequence comes from Hyles vespertilio, assembly GCA_009982885.2. NCBI lineage: Eukaryota > Metazoa > Arthropoda > Insecta > Lepidoptera > Sphingidae > Hyles > Hyles vespertilio. The sequence continues at coordinate 16,554,615 of CM042833.1, forward strand.
TTAGCACTGATTCCTTAGTCATTTATTTGTTAGATTTTATAGTAAAAATCCAATACGGTTTAAGTAATTAATAAAACATTTAAAATCCCTTTTGTTTCTATAGGGCAGTTAGTCTAACAATTTGCATAAACTAGATCAGTTAACGCTTAAACATTCAAAGTAATCATTCAGATAATAAATTATCAACATTACCGAGCTATGTGAAACGAAATAAATAAGATTTACGATGGAAAGTTGATGGGATAGGATTGAGGTTTCTCGCTTAGAGTTGACTTGAAATGGCATGCACATTACTATTATTTATTTCGATTTATATCTTGTCATGTTGTACGCGGTATCGGGTTAAATGCTGGCAATTATTTCTTATTATACACCGGGAAATCACAATTGCAATGCCTATTCCCATAAAATTATTTAGTATTATGAGCCTGTAGCGTCCCATTGCAGGGCAAAGACCTCTCTTTCCGCTTTCCATGCATCTCGGTCAAGGGCTTTATAATATGACCAATCCTTCCCATAAAATGATATTGTACAATTAATGGTTTTTAATAAAAATTTAACTTGATTTGACACGGGGAAAAGATAGTTATCTCGATAATGCGATTATGCTGTCCTTGTAGTAACTAGGTATGTTCTCAAATATGAAATGCTCACGAAATGGGCTATCCACCGACCACCAATTTAAAATAAAATTATTCAGTAAAAGATAATAATAATTTTAGACATATATACAAGGCTATGACATACTACCACACTATTTATAAAACAAACTACTCTATAAATAAGTAAGCATAGATTTACATTAACGAATATGCTAACACAAAATGTATCCCATAGCCCGATAGTTGTTCAATCAGAGAGCATTCCGGACGGATTGAATTGTATAATACCGAACAAATCTACGTATTGAGAATAAATCCCACTATATCATGTGCGCTTTTCAATGTTACTGCCAGCTTTTTAAAATAACAGATTCTATTTTACATTTCAAAGCCGTTTGTGTTCAATGTGGCTTGAATTTGTTTGTATAAGCCTATATTATGTTATACAATGACATATGAGACGATTTGCGAAATTAAGATAATTAAATATAGCCTAATTATTGTTTATTATTATTTTATTTTTATTGTTCACAATATCGTACCGAAAAGATTAGATAAAACAATGCCGCTGCCAATCAGCTACTTATCTTAAAATTAAAATAGATAATAATAAGATAGATACTAGAACATAACTAAACTAGACATCATGGCTAGACGACCAAATTGAATTTGTTCATATTATGTCAAAAATCCTTATAAGACCACTCTCACTCCACTTTTCTATGACCTAAAATTCTTCCATCCAATAAACATCCATGGTGCGTAAAAAATAAATAAATTCCGGCAAGTGGATTCCACTCGCAATAATAACAAATATTTATTATTCACGGGCGCAACTTGCGGTCTAAAAATACAATCGTATGATATACTGATGTGGTACTATATACTACTACTATTAATTTGGTAGCATTAATGAATGAAGCCATTGGGGCGTTAGCCAATATTTACTTTTCATCCTTCTGTCCTATAGGTATCTATTTTGTTGGAACATCGGGCTGGCATGCAAAACATTTTTATATCACCGTGGAATAGGCATGCCAACATGTTTAATTGCTTTTATTTTCTCCTTTTTTATTCAATGTATTCTAAAAAACTTTAATCAATTTTTGGACTATAAATCCAATATACAGAATAAACCGCATTTAAACTATAGGTATTTTAAACTTCAGACAACACGCATTAAGTCTAGGCCTGCGAATACTTGTTTCATCAGGGTAAATAAGTAATGAGCCGCTAATGTCCGCGAGACGCGTAACCAACACTTAGAAAACCATGGGGTAAAGAATAACATGGATCGTTGGTAATCAAGCATGTCACTGGACCGTGCTGGCCCAGTTATCGACCAGCCTGTTTATGTGGAACATCTCTATAAGTGGATATGTCAGCGCTTAGTGGTTAGCGCATAATTTTATGATTGTAATATGTGGGAGCGACGCGGCGCGGCAATTTGATTTTCGGGTGTAATGAGTATCTATAGCTTAGCTGTAGCTTTAGTTCAGTGGCAATGTATATAGTCGATTATTGTAAGGTCTAAGCTTAGATTTGCACGTCTAACAAAATCGTCTTTACTTAGTGATTGTTTAGTATGTTTAGAGTCTTATTCTCAATGAATTAACCTTCACGCGGTAAGGAGGAATTATTGATGTCGATATTGGCACATCTGCTTACCCCGTCAGAGATATTGGTGTGAAGATATGTGATATATTGTATGTAGAACACGTGTTTAAGCACGAGTAGGCTGCGAATCATGACTTCCTGGGATCAATTTGCGGGTTCGGAACTTTATATGTAAGTTTCAGCTTCTATTCGAGTAATATCAAGACATATGGTTGTGTGTCGTCTAATTTTACGCGCAGAACAACGATATTATGTGTGTGTTCGTGTTTACACGCATCATTTCAAGTTACTCTCGTTCCCTCCCTAACTAAAAGGTCTAGTCTACCTCAGTAGCTAATAGGATTACATAGAATAAGAAAATGCGCTTAGATATTTTATGAACTGTAGGATTTTTGTAAATAAAAGGATTGTTTATTATTTTTATACTTTTATAGTGTCCAATTTTACTCGAATAGGTTAAGTAGTTTATATTTTATGAAAAACTCAGCTATTATAGTGTAGCTTAGTTTAAAACGCAGATTTTCCGATCCGATGTCGGATTCAAAAACACAGTAATCGTCTATCTTAGAATAAGAATATAGCGATATTCAACAGCAATATTAAAAACCGCTTCAGTTATTTGCTTCGAACATTGACAGTCCTTAATTACTCACTTGACGGGCAGATGTGGTGCTAAACAGCCAATTTGCCGTCATTAGGCGCTGAACATAGTCCAGTATATCCCAGATTAAAAACAAGCCATCAAACGAGGGGCCGCGCGCGCCGACCCGACTCATCCCGCTCCAAGCAATACAATTTAAATTCAATTTGTAACGTTCCACCCTGCCGATTCGTAAAATTTTGTTTCACTCTCTTCTCTATAGGGTTGACAATAAATTTTGAGTTGGACGGATACTTTTATTATTTCACTACGGTCAATAAACGGCGAATTAATTGAAGGACTAGTTGAAGTGAGAGATACCCTTTCGGTTCTGTGTTTAATTTAAAATGTTAAGTCAAAATTCACGAAGTTACACGAACATTTCCAGACTGTTACTACGAAATGAGCGTACAAGTAAATACATTATTTAATTAGGCACGTGTATGTGGTCTCGTTCACTACAATGAAAACGCTGTTAAACCAACGCAAACGCTGAGCGAATATTTACAAAAACCGCCCATTGTACGGCTTAGAGAAGTTACATTATTTTAGTGCGGACAACGAAAACCGAAATTTATTTGATTTAAGGAAATTCAGCTGATTTACTAACAAATTGACGGTCTGCCTTCGGTAAAATGTTAATGATAAAGATTCGATATTCTAATTATGCTAATAAATAAAATTATTAATACTATGGCTTCCTCCTCTCTTCTAAACTGTTGCCGTGCCTAACAGGGTCCACATTGTACATATTTATAAAATTGTATAATAACATCTTTATAAAATGTGGTGCGCAATAAAGATATTGAGTATTGAAATTAATCGAATGCCATGAAAACATAATTCCATAACAGGACAGGCAGCTATATTAATTTATACTTAGGCAGGGCGCTGAATTATGAATGTTACGAGGTGTTTGAGTGTACGTTGTTATTTATGTAGGCGAGTAAGTTATCCAGGTCGGTCGGTCGGAGCGGCTTCCTAAGCCAGGATTACGCGGCCTTTGCCGGGTTGTTCCTTCGCCACACTATGTCTTCCTCACTACGAACGTTATCTCTATGTCTCTGTCTTACTATAATAAGCATTTCATGCAGAGGGATTGGTCATTCATTGTAATTATATTAGCCGTGATATCAGGGACACGTAACTAGAATTTCGTCCAGTTCGCGATTCCGCTACTCCATTCAAGTAAGGACACAATAAGGGCCGTACAAAGAGCCCATTCATAGTATTGCGATTACAAGGCGGCGCGGGACCCGAGTTAGCACTCCATAACGCTTCAGCTTAGTGGCTTATGAATGTTTTACAAGATACCGCTGGAAAGCTGCGTACATTGTGGATCCACCTTTTGAATCTGTTAACAACTTATGATAAAATGAACAGTGTATAAACGCTAGGATACATGAAATGTACGCTGTGGATAATTATTTATAGGAGAAACGTGAACTAAAAAAAGATTTTCAAACAATGAGTTACAATTTGCGGACTCGACGCTCCCGGCGATTTGTTCCAGACGCCCTTTAAAATCTGAAGTTAAGATGGATTAAATTGGCTAGAAATATACAAAAAATGAGAAAAGAATAAGACAAAAAGCTTACATAATATTTTCTTTCTTAATTGTCTGTGAGGCGCTGAACTTTCCATTACGGTAAATCTTAATATATATAATTCACGTGTCACGTTGTTTGTCCGCGATGGACTCCTAAACCACTCAACTGATTATAATGAAATTTTGTAGGTATGTGTTATTTGTTCCAACTTAAAGGTGGGATAGTTTTTATCTCGATTGAATTGACGAAAGTATAAAAACAAGGAAAAAACATTTTGCCATACAAAATGTTCATGGGTTTGTAACTGTCAAAGATTTAATGTTCATAGCGTCGATACGGTAAACTCTTCCCTAAAATTAAATAACGTATTTAAATAAAGGTTTCGAATCGACAACACATAGCCACAATATTCGATTTATGGCGTATTTTAGATTTTAAAGATGTAAATTAATGACAGTAATGAAAAGTGGTTGACATTTAAATTGTCAAATATTTATGCATACGTTCAGGAATTTATTGTAAACTAAAGAGTATATTATGATGCTACATAAATATAGGACAATTAAATAAATAATATTCACATGTATTAAGTTTTACTTCTTTTCAAGATAGAATTTCACTTGAAAATGAAAAATCTTTAATAAAATAACACATAAAAATAAAAACTGAACTGAACTGAATAAAATAAAAATTTTATATAATTATGGAGAATATTGCAGGGATTCTCAAATTAGGCGTTGCCTGTGTCTTGAAAAACCAGTTAAATATAATTGTTTCTACGTTAATTGTGTGTGTGTGAGTGCATTTCTACGAAAATTAATATTTCATCTCTTTATTACTAACAAGAGTAATGGCGTAATATTTTTGGAAAAACAGCATAGTGGGGGTGAAATAAGGGATGGGATATTGCATGGATAATCAAAATCGATAAAGTGTTTAGAAAGTAGAGAGAAACTGGATATAATAGAGTGGGAGGTAGGGGAGAAGACTGGGATAGCTGACAGATTTAATAGGACGAAATGTAAATGCACGGTATAAGACGGGATGGTTAATTAAGAGAAAGGACGCGACGTATCGGGAAGTGAATGAACAGACGGGATGGGACGGAATTGAGCAGGACAGTAGGATAGCTAATTCATGTTTAGGTATACAAGAGCTTATACGAAAAATAACACGTATTTGGTGTGGAGTAAAATAAAAAAGTATCTGCACCCAGGCGAAGCCGGGCCGGGCCGCTAGTTACATTATAAATTTAAAAATTTACTTAAATGAAGACTATAATATTAGAATTTCCGAAGCCACTTATAATGTTCTGTATCAGCCCACATACGTCCCACTGCAGGGCACGGGCTTCATCTACAATCGAAAGTACGATTGAGAGTGGTTAGGCCATATAGTCCACCACGCTGGCCTAGTGCGGATTAGCGGACTTACATACCATAGAAATTTTATAAATCGCTATGGTATGCAGGTTTCCTCACGATGTTTTCCTTCACCGTTTTAGTGCGTGGTGATTGACTATCAATACACACATGACTCTGAAAAGTCAGAGGTGTGCCCTGGGATTCGAACCCGTGAACATGTTGGCAGTCGCGTCTATTCCGTTTACAAACAGGCCACCATGCACTACTTATAATGTTCCATATAATAAATCAATGGGACTCATCGCTTCGTTAATTTCATCTAATACATTATCCCATCCAACTAATTACAAAATAGGAAAGAATATTCTCAAACATTCAAAAGCTAACGATAACTAGGTTAATTTTAAGCCATTTTATGGAGCGTAGAAAGGTTTCTTAATTGTATTAAGGTATTATAGTTCACCGAACTGTGGTTCTTCGTGCCATAGACAGTGCTGTTTATCAACCGAGATGGATAGCCTTGATAGATCCTGATATGTGATAGTAACATTAGGTCTTAATAAATCTTGGGCTCACGTTTTCCTTGAAAAAGGATCGCGCGGTACAATTGCTTTGAAGGACACGCCGCTGTCACGTGATTTTCGCACGTTGCCAATGTGTGTTTGGAGCTTAGTTGTATCTTTTGGTTGTTCATCACAAGATCCATGGTATTAAAAAAATAGGTATGTAGTTAAATTATATTAACTTTTTTTTTTTAACTTTACATTAGATGCTTGATTAAATTGTTGCCATTAGATGATTGTATTATATATAGCTTGGATTCAGCTTTTTCAAATAATCTTAATCTCACTATCATTTAAAAATATATTTTAGTGAAAAAATACCAACTTGTGTTGTGAAAGTCCCTTGACTAATACTGAAACGGTATTATTTAGGTCTGTATTGGCTGCATGCTTGTATACTGTTTCCATTCGTTTATTTTATTTTTGACAGTTCACGCCTATAAAGTACGACATTACAGTAGAACAATATTTTGAAATAAAAGTAGATACTTTCTTGACGGGTAACGCCCACTTAGAGTTGTGCCATTCGTAACGAATGACCACAGATAACAAAAACGATTTTGAATAGAATCAATCAATCGGAATCATTTGAAATAAAATTACATTAAAATGCTAATGAAAACAGTTAAACGTAATATAGTACCCAATATTAGGATCGAATGTATTTGCTGCAATTTAATTAATATGAATAAAGGTATACGTATTGAAGTGACTTTTAATAAGAGTTTAATTTAAAATAATTACAATGATTACAACGAAAATAAATGTTTAGTACCTACTTGTAATAAACAGTTAAACCATGTTGGAATTCATAGTACTTTAAGGATTAAATAATTAAAACAACTAAAAGGTAATTTGTTAATATTTTTATTTATAAACAATCGTCTGTTTCGTCGGAATCGGCGTCGTCGTCACTCGTATCCCCAGTAACACTAATTATTAATGAGTGCATGGGTAAGTTGTCAAATGCGACATCGCGATCCCAATCAGACATTATTTCTTTCTTCGTCTTATCTACGACACTCGCCCAGTTATGAGGCGTCACATTTTCACACGCATTTTTAAGCAACTCCAGCATTTTGTTTGCGGTGAAAGGAGGAGTTGTATTTATTCTCGCAGCATATCCTTTCACTTGCGCCCATATTAGCTCTATGGCATTATACTGGCAATGATATGGAGGAATTCTAAGGACGGTGTGCCCATGTTCTGTAGCCATTTCATCTATAACGTATCGTTTAGGCTGCTTCCTCATTTTTAATATTTTAAGTAACTCTACTTTTAATAGGGACTCGTCCACCTCCTCGCCATTGTTACGGAGCCAGTTTATTATTTCATTTTTTTTACTGGCTTGCGTTGGCATTTTGTTAATTTGCCGAGAGTGATAGGACGCATTATCTATAAATATTGTTGATGGCTGTTCGAGTGACAATAACATTTCCCGAAACCATTTTTCATATACTTCGGAATTCATTTCTTCGTGGTAATCCCCTGTTTTCTTTGATTTAAAAGCTAACATAGCATCTTGCACAAATCCTTTTGCGGTTCCTGCATGACAAATTATAATTCTTTCACCTTTTCCCATTGGCACTGCGGTCGAGGAGCTAGCAGTGTTGTCAGTCCAAGTTTTTGATACCGTGTGATTCGCATTGAGCCAAGTTTCATCGGTGAAAACAACATTCGACCAGTCTTCTATTTTTTTTAGCTTGTCTTAAAAATTCGCATCGATACAAAGCAACATCATTGCGTTCCATCAATATTTTTCTTTTGTCACATTTTTTGTATTGGAATCCAATCCTATTCAATACCTTCGCCAAAGAAGACTTTTGACCACGGAACAAGCCACTAGTTTTCAGAGATTGTACTAGGTTATGTAAAGTAGGAATCTCTTTTCTTTGGTAATAATCGTATATATGACGACGAATAGCATCACCATCAAAACTGTCAATTGCTGTCACTTTAAAGGGCTGACGTTTTTTCTTAGGTGTAGATGGCTTGTTTTGTTCCATGCCACTACTGCCGTAGCCTTCTTTAATTATTTTTGAAACTGTTGGAGCAGTAATACCTAATGCTGCTGAAACACGGTCTCTGATTTGAGTCACTGGTATAAGAGGTCCACCATTACGGCTTTCCCTTTCAAAGTACTCATGAAGTCGCAACACAAACTCCCTTGTTTGTCCTTTAAGCACCTTTCCTTTAGGCATTTTGAAAGTGATGAAGGCAGGTACGATGTTCTCAATTCAACCAAATGTAGGAATTCACGGGTAAAACAATACGGAGGAATATAAATACTCAACTCGACGTATGAAAAATGTGAATTAAAATTCAGCGAACGGAAAACACTAGCACGGGCGCGGGCGTCTCGTTGTGAGTGACCACAAAATGGCGGCGCGCGTCACCTGTCTGCCCAGTGTTGCCGTTTCACAATTTGTTTTTAACAACATTACTATTGCCGACGGAAGTGATAAGAATATTAACTTAACATGAGTAAATGGTTTATTTTAATATAATTATTAAATCAAGTAACTTAAATATCCCTGAAGTTTTATAAAACAATGCATGGAGCAAAAAATAAAATATGTATTAAATCGATTAAAACTTGTTCAAAAATAAAATCGTTTGTTATAAAAAATTGATTCGATAACGCATCAGGCCATCACTATTGGATTCAGTACTCGATGTGTCAAAAATAAAATAAACGAATGGAAACAGTATAATTCATACGTACTCATAGCCGCAAGCCCTGTGCCCAAACTGGGCTTACTATATAAACATTATCGGAAAACGATTCCATGCGAATATTTCGTACCCCGCCACTAACACGATTCTTTTCAGTGATCAAAAGTTTTGGCTCGCTATGACGCTAAAACTGTTTGGTTCAATGAGAATTTTTGTATTAATTATTGCTTATTATATTTGTTTGTGTGCGTGGTGGCCTGTTGATAAACGGACTAATCGCGGCTGCCAACATGTTCACGGTGGTCGCGGGTTCAAATATCAGGGCACACCTCTGACTTTTCGGTGTCATGTGTGTATTGATAGTCAAACACCACGCACTAAAACGGTGAAGGAAAATATCGCGAGAAAACCTTCATACCATAGCGATTTATAAGAATTTCTATGGTATGTAAGTCCGCTAATCCGCACTAGGCCAGCGTGGTGGACTATATGGCCTAACCACTCTCAATCGTAGAGGTAACTCAATTGTAGAGGAGGCCCGTGCCCTGCAGTGGGACGTATATGGGCTGATACAGATATGTGTTTGTTAAATTAGGTATGGCACAATATTTTACCTGCTGTATTTGAAATCATGATTTATACAATTAAAAAATAAATAAATATTAAACTATTATTATTGTATTGCGAGTATGTTTATTAGCTGTTATGTATATATGTTTAGTAGTGCACAACTCAATATGTAGATAGTATGTAGACATATTATTTCTGAATGCTAGGACTTGATTTACACGTAGACTACACTAAAAATACATTAATATGTAAATCCGCCCTCTGTGATAAAGAATGATGATGTTTACATACAAATTAATTACGACAAAAAAACATAGAAAAATAATAAACACCATTTTGTAAATAATGTTTCTTCCAATATTAAATATATGTCATTACTATAACAAAGGAATTTAATTACCGCGATACAAGCCATTAGTCATAACTTTGCATAATATGCAATAAGCGAGTAGGTACAAATTAAAGAAGGGGACAACTCAACGATTTGTGAGTAAGTTTATTACCCGTGAAAAGATGCAACAGTATTAACGGCAAGAATTCCCTTCATTATCACTTTTGGAGATTAAATGTCTGACCGTGCGGTTTAGTGAGTCAGTTCGAAATCCTCAGGTTGAGTCATAACAAGCGTTTGGTTGCAACATTCTTTATTCGAATTATGCAAGAACAGGTCAATAATATAAGGAAATTGCTACATTGAAGTAAAGTTCGTGGTGTTAGTAAACGAGCCAGACGCAGTTGCCAACATATTCACGGTGGTCGCAGGTTGGAATCCCAGGGCACACCTCTGACTTTTCGGAGTTATGTGTGTATTGATGTATTCAGTCAGGCACTAAAACGGTGAAGGAAAACATCGTGAGGAAACCTGGATGTCATAGCTATTTATAAGGATTTATATGGTTTCTGAAGTCTGCTAACCCGCAACGCGGCAACCCGCATTAGGCTAGCGTGGTGGACTATATAGCCTAACCACTCTCAATCGTACTCTCGATGGTAGAGAAGGCTCGTACCCTGCATTGGAACATATATGGGCTGATACAGAGTGGTACAGCTATATCGATATTCAATCTAGCTAAGGATTCAGGAAGCCGCTGGTTGCAGGTGGTCTCCAACAGTTTTTTAAAGAATTCCTTGAAGAAGCCTGTGTTCAGCGTCGGACTTCCTACGCCTGAAGATAAAGAGAGGGAAGAGCAATCCTGGAGACTTCAGTTGGAAGTTATTTGACACAATATTATATGTAGTGTTTTGACGTGATCTCAAGTATTTTTATTTACTCGTGGAGGCCATGTTGTAGGTAAATAACTAATGACGTCATAATTATATTGCACTTTTTGTTATGTGTTAAATTATATTCATAGAATCGTATTTGATGATGTAAAAACAAATATGCTACTAGACATACCTCATGTTAGCTACATAAAAAAATGTCAGAAGGTTGTTAATAACATTTTTTAAACAGTTTATTAGTATTTAAAAAAATGATTTTGCATTTCCACAATATTCTGGGCATATTTACGAAAAAGGTATTTTCAACGGTCACGACGTGTGGGGTGGACGGGTAGCCACAATTTTTTGCGTTTAATTTTTTTTATACGATTTCGCCAGCCTGTTATGAGTCTTTATTTGTTTTTATTCATTTTTTTTATAAAGCGAGCAATTCTTTCTTTTCTATATAAACCTATTAGCGGTGAATTTAAAATTAAGATTTCGTGTATATATAGGTAATATACATATAATAGCTACATAATAATAAATGCATAAAAATAAATAGATCAAAATAGATTTAAATTATTTAAAGTACCACAATATACTATGCTGAGTATACAACACATTACTCCACTAAATTTGCTTACTCGCACATGGCATTATTTCGATTTTATTCGAGCTATAACCCTAAGTTTTTCGCTTTCAACGAGCGTAGTGCTCGGAAATATCCTCTTTTCGGTAGTTTTTCACTTAGCGGCGCTGTGTCGAAACTTTTATATTAGATGACGAGGAAACTTGGCCGCTCCCTCTCCGGCACTACCCGGTTTTTTGTGAATCATTTTGATTCCAACGGCAATTGGTTGAAAGGAAATTACTGATGCGTTGCGGCAAGAAAATTATTTGTGTTCTTCTATTTTTTATTTAACGATTGTGATTCTAAACATTTTTTACATTATTCGCCAACATAATCAAAATAAAATTTAACATCTTAATAAAAAATCTGTATAAGGGAATATAATATTAAATTCATATGTAGGGGGAAAAATATTTTTTATAAAACCCAATTTATTGTCTTGCAATTGTGATACCGTTATTTTTGTAATTACTGATTCTAATATCCAAATGATTACAATGTTTTCAGCACTTGTACTAAACAGCACGGTCGGCCGAGCACCCGATCACCTATTTAATGTATTGCACTTTCAGTAACTAATATGTGTAAAAGCTTTCTACACACAGCTTTTAAACATGATCGTTTTAGAGCTGTTTTTAAAACACACTCAAATGAAAAACGTATAACATAAATTAATTCGTTCAATGAGCGTTGAAAAAAAGTATTACATTTTTGGGCCATAGGTGGGATTAAATTTAGAAAAATATTTGGTCATTACAACCTCGAGTAAATTCGACTGTTATTAAGCATTTTATGCCATTGATCTTGAGAGAAACTCATAGTCCTTAAAAATATCAGAAATTTCGAAGTGATTTTTTTTTTTCATTTACACAACAACAACTCAACACTCAATCACAAAATATGGCACAAAAGTTGTCAGGGGTACAGAAAGGACTCATGGTACTTTTTATCCACAGAACTAGTACTACTCTCGAATGATAGACAAAAAATATAAGACTTTATTAGATTTACTATCACAAAAAAAAACGTCTCTATTCGGCCAACGGATGTGAATAAATTGGAATTTACAAAAATAGGTATCTGCAATACCTTCACTAAAAATGTGATATCTACAAAATCCTATTCCCTCTGTTCTTTTAATCGCGAGTGGCCCCGCGAGCAATTTTTAGTATCGTAAATTCAAAGAGGGCCGACGCTTAACCGATTTTGCATAATGTTAGTTTCGGCGCATGACCCTGGCATTGGTAAAGTTCATGAACGGTTGTAGTTACCAAGCGGGCTTGGCCACCTGCCTACGTAACACATCCAGTTTCCATAAAAGTATACCGATTGATATAAACTTTGTTAAATGAATTAAAACTATGACTTATATAATCTTATATATGTGTACATTCTCTTTTATTATTTATATTTTACTGGTGCTAGGCCTCTTATATGTGAGAGGCCGCCTGAGTAGTTCTCCCACCAAACAGCAGTGTAAATGCACTGTTATGTTTCGGTTTGAAGAATATTGTAGCCAGAGTAACTACTGGATATATGACTGAGACTTTTTTTTATTGCATTGAATGGCGAGACAAGCAAGCCGTAAAAGAGAAAAAAAAAAGACAAAGATTTAACATCTTATGTCTCAGGATGGCAAGCGCAGTGGAATACTAAGCATTGCTTTGTAATTTAAGGTTTTGTTTGGCTTTGATACTGTTCATGAGCTGTCGAATCGCTTACAATCAGGTGAACGGCATGCTCGTCTCTACATTCATGGCAATAAAAAAACCAGACTGGTGCAAATGTTAACTTTATTTCACGTTGTTTCAAACAGTTTGCCAAATATGAACGAAATCTATGAAGCCACAAGATTTTTTGTACATTCATTTATTCTTTGATATTAGTATTACGTATGTATATGATTGTAGTTTTCTTTTAGGTTTTGTTGACGATTCAGAGTTAAAAGGTTAAGCTTAACTTGACTTAGATATGGTATTTTCAACTCTGAGTAAACTTACTTTACAATCAAATACATAGTATTGCATTTTTTTATGGAGAAATGTTAAGAACTTTTTTATATAGATTTAGTATTTAAATTAGTGTATATATTTCGTTGATATCACCTAATTGTCTTGTACTATAATACGTAAAAATTGAGGTTACATCTTTCGGCCCACTTTGTATAGTCTATGTAACAATCTACAAACAAGTTTTAGCTCACTTTCAAGACAACCTTGAAATAAACGGACACGACCATAATATAACTGGTCATATACGTATTACATATAAATGTTAATACGTATATGACCAGTTCATGTGAGTGTTGTCGGCAATTAACGAGGTTAATGAACTTTAATCGCCCAGTGATACATAAATAGGTAATGTGTGAAATTCTGTGGATTACATTCTCATGAATTTAAATTACTTGTTGATCCTGTGTTTATTTCAAAGGGTAATTAATAAGCTTAATATTATGCATTAATGCACTAATAGGTGCTTATAACAATGATTTCATACATGCAATTTTAACGTGCGTAATTTTTATTATGAATCTTTGTTTTACGTTCGCTTAAAAAGGAAACGATTGTTTTTAGTTTTTTATTGTGCGTATATGTTTATGAGAAAAAGGTACTTTTTTGTTAGTGTTGTAAGTTTACAATCCAATTTTCCGAATACAACGATACAAGCTTCTTCATTAACTAAATTGAAGCATACAACATATTAAGAACTTTCTCTTCCCCGAAAGTTTTATATTTTGTTTTATTCACCATTACCTTTAATCCGCCTAGGTAAACCGGTTTTATTATGATTTTACTGTTATATTCAATAACTACCATTTTATATTCTATTTTCAAATTCCAATATTTCATAGCCTGAGGAAATGAATTGATGGTGGACAGCTGAACTACCAGTGAATTTTAGGTTAGACGAAAATAAAATAAACTAGCTTTGAATTCTATTGAACATTTAAAAATTGCGTTTAAATTTATAGAAAAAATTTGACGTATTTTTCTGTAAAAAGATTTGAAAGCATTGAATTTCACGCCACGAATATTTCATTGAGCGATGAATAACAGCCTCTTGACAAGTTGTGTGGCGTCATTGAGCCATGGGTAGGGACTAGGGTTCCGCAGCGTCCACTGAGCTTAAAATCTCTATGTGCAGCCAGCCGTGCGCCGTCCGAGTCGACCACGGTTCCGTATCGCGCTGACCAAATTATCCCTATCGCATTAATTCCCTCTACAAACTGGTCAATCTGCGGTCAACTGTGTAAACTATTGGTTATTTATAATATTTGATCCTGGGAATATGGCGACCGTATTGCTTATTGGTTATACTGTATATCAAGACTGCTACCGAAAACGAAGCCGGGTTTTAGTGAGTACAAACACAATGCAACTAAAATTATGATTTTTTAAATATCGTAATTTTTGGGTGGTAAATTCATAGTTTTTGCTAAAATAATAATTTAAACTCTTTTGTACCTTAGAGTCCTTATAAATTAAAGGGTATACACTATTATTTTAGGAAAAAAATGAATTTACCATCCAAATACGACCATAGGAAAAAAATAACAAAAAAAAATCGTCGATTTTTTTTTTCAACATTTTCTGTTGCAATTTGTCTGGAGTCACTTAAACTACCACCCGGCTTCGTTTTCGGTAGCAGTCTTGAGATTCCCTGTATAAGTACAGATTTTTGAAAGAGTCAGCTGAACATAATGTTCAAATATAATTATTTGTGTATATGAACACTGTAAAAACTAAATTGCTGCTCTATGCTGGGCCACGGTTGAGAGGGATTTAAGGTTTATCGTACCACGCTTGTCTAGTGCGGATTAGCGGACTTCACACACTCTTAAAACTTTTGTGAAGAATTCTCAGGTACGCGTTTTCTCACGTTGCTTTCCACCACATGTACCGATGTATCACCGTATCACTGTATCAGCCCATATACGTCCCACTGCAGGGCACGGGCCTACTCTACAATCGAGAATACGATTGAGAGTGGTTAGGCCATATAGTCCACCACGCTGGCCTAGTGCGGGTTGGCGGACTTACATACCATAGATGTTCTTATGAATCGCTATGGTATGCAGGTTTCCTCAAGATGTTTTCCTTCACCGTGCATAGTGCAATACATAGCTGCTGCGTTGTTGAAATTTTTTTTCCCATTTATAGCACGTGCATGGTTTGATTCTTTACACAAACCGTTGATATCGCCGCATCGCTTTGTACAATCAGTCTTGCGGAAGAAACGCTTAATGCTTGCAATTTTCTCATATTTTATTCGATGGTTCAGACACTTTAATATTCCCTTTATGTTTTGTACAAAAAAAAAATTGTTTAAACTAATATCATTACGGGGATTTTATAGTATGTTTGCTTTGAAAAGACTTTGAAACTAAAAGACCGATTTGAAAAATTATTTCAGCATTAGAATCCTACATTATATCTGTTGAACTAAGGCGATAAAATAATTAAAAAAAAGTATATGTGCACCCCTGCTGCTATTAAACTGAAATCTCACGATGGAATCAGAAAGATACAATAGCAAAACCTTTTCTGTTGCGTTTGGATAAATCAACATTAAGTGAGATTATAAAGGTGCAGCATTTGTTAACTTTCCCTTTGTTCGACTCATGAATTTAGATTATAGCGTTCATGTTCTTTAGCAGTGAATATTACATGCCTTCAGACGAATTGCTAGTTCATTCACCTAATATAGACTAGGTATAAATGCAATTCATAATATACTTCGTTGTCTTTTAATGTTTATTCTATTTGTAGTATAATAAACTGTATGTAGAGTTATTGTATCAGCCCATATACGTCCCACTGCAGGGCACGGGCCTACTCTACAATCGAAAGTACGATTGAGAGTGGTTAGGCCATATAGTCCACCACGCTGGCCTAGTGCGGGTTGGCGTATGTAGAGTACATATAGTATAATACCGCGTTAGTTTAAGTTGCTATTGTTATTTATTTAGGGTAACATAAGTAAAGAAAATCATTTGAAAAAAATCCTCAATATTTTAATGTCTCAATGTTCTAATGACTATTGCTCCTCCTCCTATCAGCCAGGATCTATAAAAATATGCAAAGAATTGCGACTGAACCCTACCAAGGTGATTCTTTTATTGATACTACTTGCTACCGCGCCATTAATCCGCGATGAAATCAGAAAACAAACAAATAAAAGGAGTTCGAAACCAATAACTCTCAATAGTCAACTTCACAGAACAGCGGGAGACAAAATATTGAACAAGAGGTGTTATGACGTCTCACTAGGGTACAGTGTTCTTTGTATTAAACAGAATTAAAATTGTTATTATATACGCAACTGCATGTAAAACTAGTGACGTCATAGTCGGATAAGAAATTTATTATTAAACCGGAGATGGTAGGTTCAGGGTAAAGGCTATTAGCTTTTTGCATCGGGTGTATTCATAATTAACTGTTTTAAAATTATATATACAGGGTATATCAAGACTACTACCGAAAACGAAGCCGGGTGGTAGTTTAAGCGACTTCAGACACAATTTTAAAACAGTTAATTATATATATATATATATATATATATATATTTAATGAAATAAAATATCAGTCCCAGTAGTTCTACTCCAAAACGGTAAAAAACAGCAGAATACAAAGTTCACCACCAACACAACAATTACCTAGTTATAGAACCAAGCAGACACATCTAAGGCAGATTAAATCTATCCGTAGTAGGAATAGTCCATTAATTTGAGGTGAGGCGACGTGCCTAAATCCTTTGGCAAACTAAAGCTTACAGGAATACATAGATTGTTGTTGTATGAAACTACTTCAGTGATCCCGCGATAGTGTTGCGCCAATATCCACTGCGAACGTAGTAATGGCTGGCGGGCTTGTTAAGAGGATTTCTACTTTTTCTCTCTGTTTTAGCAACGTGGTCAACAGAGATTTCATACCCATACCGGTGTCGATAGGGTTTCGAATTTCAATGTATTTTCGATAGAGTTTTGAGTTGCTCGCTTTTGTGATGAGAAATGTCAGCTTCAAATTTTCCTTAAGGTTTTGGATAGTTTCATTTTGTATGAGTTACGAAAATATAGACGAATTTATCCATAGAATAATATTTATAAAAACAAAAAATGGTTTTTAGTTATAAGTTGCTTATATTGTGGATGTTTGAAACCACAAAGACTTTAGACATATTTTGTAAGTATATTTAATATCTGGATATATATCTGGTTATTAATAATTTCATACA
Source organism: Hyles vespertilio (assembly GCA_009982885.2). NCBI lineage: Eukaryota > Metazoa > Arthropoda > Insecta > Lepidoptera > Sphingidae > Hyles > Hyles vespertilio. The sequence continues at coordinate 16,572,271 of CM042833.1, forward strand.
TATGTATAAAACCTTATCTCTAGAAAATTATATGGAAATTAAACTATCCAATACAAGTCTTACACAAAATGACATTCTATTTGAAAATAAAATGTTCAAATAAAGTGATTTCTGACGACCCTTTGAGTTTTTAAATGCGATTTTCTGAAGAGACAAATGCATTTTGCACAGTGTATTGCGTCTATATACTCAGAAGTATTTGCGTATGAAATGATAATTTTATTTTGAAAGACACGGTTACAAGTTGCTTAACTAAAATATTACTTATTGTTAGTAACAAGTATTTTATTCTATTCTGAATATTCTATTTTTGGGACTGGAAACTAATTATAAGGACAAATTCATCCGCCTACACGAAAAGTGTCAATCGAACATAAGTGGATTCTGAAACAGAATCGTCAGTTTGTGGAATACGGCTATTATTAGAATGGACATTTGTGAAGCCTTAAAAATACATCCGTATTTCAACACTTGAATTATCAATAGCCTTCCGGCTTCCTCTATTTATGTAACATATTTTTAACAAAGCACCTTTAAAGAACGTGATGTAAATTACATAAATGTTATAATTATACACCTAACATTTAGTTTATTTTTAATCATTCAACCGTAAAACCCGACAGGTGCACCCTTCGATAATACTTCGCAAGACTGAACTTTGACACCAACATTTTTGCTACTTTGGACCCATTTGAAGGATAAATTTAAATTAAAATCTGCTCAAGTACTCTTCTGTATTTCCTGTTTTTATAAATTCTGGCTTTTGCTTCGCTTCTTGTGTCTATTTTTCTAGTTAGTTAATAGTTTCGTCGACTTGTTTACGAATATCTTATTTAACACGAATTAACGTGCCTACTGGTCAATTCTTGTATGCTGCAACTTCAAGATGCTTTTGTTTATTAATAACTGTCAATATTTGAAAGATACGTTCTACAAAACTTTCTTTTTTTTTATTGCATTGAATGGCGAGACGAGCAAGCCGTTCGCCTGATGGTAAGCGATACGACCGCTCATGAACAGTAGCAATATTCCACTGCGCTCGCCATCCTGAGACATAAGATGTTAAGTCTCAATATGTCCAGTAGTTGCTCTGGCTACAATGTCCTTCAATCCGAAACACAACAGTGCATTTAAGCAGTGTTGTTTCACGGGAGAAATAGACATTGCGGTGGTACCTACCCAGATGGCCTCTCACATATGAGAGATCTACCACCTGTAGGTCTTATATTAAATTATCAAGTTTTCAAGGCACTTATTCAATGGTTACAATTTTTTTTGAAAATATCCTGGCTTCTTTTACGAAGAAAATTTTATTAATTTTATTTGATAGATATAAATGGATGTTGGCGTCCCGGATTGGATTTTAAATTGAAGTGACAGTGTGATGGAGGGGAGGGCAACATTAACCCGGACAGCGCAACACTTTATACAAACAAAAGTATATGAGTGTTGATAGAAACAATATACACAGTCAGGTCATAAGTATTGTCACACAGTAAAAACTTTTCTTTTAGAATGCTGGCCACAAAAAAGTTTATTGAATTCGAATTGTTCAATAAAAAAAAATGTGTACTTTTTAGAAATTTACTCATTTTTAAATATGGAGTGGACGCTTAAAGAAGACCGTGTTGCAGTTATTGCGGTGCATCGTTGCGGTTATGCGCCAATTCAAATTTTTGACATACTGAAAAATTTGAATATAACCAAAAGATTCGTTTATCGTACCATCAAACGATATAATGAATACATAGTGTAGATGACAGGTCAAGAATTGGTCGCCCTCGGTCTGTTAGGACTCCAGCAGTGATAAAAGCTGTGAAGGCGCGAATTCAAAGAAATCCCAAACGTAAGCAGAAACTGTTGGCCTTTCATATGGGGTTAAGCAGAACCACGGTGAAAAGGGTGTTAAATGAAGACGTAGGGCTTCGGGCATATCGAAGAAAAACAGGACATCGTTTGAATGCTCGTCTAATGGACCTGAGACTGAAGAGATGCCGCGCTTTGTTGAAGCGGTACGCGGGAAAAAATATCAGAAAATTCTTTTTTCAGATGAAAAAATTTTTACCGTAGAAGAGAGCTACAACAAACAAAATGATAAGGTGTACGCACACAGTAGTGAAGAAGCGAGCAACCGTATTCCGCGTGTCCAACGAGATCATTTTCCATCCTCGCTCATGGTATGGTTGGGAGTTTCTTATTGGGGCTTAACAGAGGTACATTTTTGAGAGAAAGGTGTAAAAATGAATGAAGTTGTGTATCAAAATACAGTCCTGACGAACCTTGTGGAACCTGTTTCTCATACCATGTTCAATAACAGGCACTGGGTATTCCAACAAGATTCGGCGCCAGCTCATAGAGCGAAGAGCACACAAGACTGGCTGGCGGCGCGTGAAATCGACTTCATCCGGCACGAAGACTGGCCCTCCTCCAGTCCAGATTTGAATCCGTTAGATTACAAGATATGGCAACACTTGGAGGAAAAGGCGTGCTCAAAGCCTCATCCCAATTCGGAGTCACTCAAGACATCCTTGATTGAGGCAGCCGCCGATATTGACATGGACCTCGTTCGTGCTGCGATAGACAACTGGCCGCGCAGATTGAAGGCCTGTATTCAAAATCACGGAGGTCATTTTGAATAAACTTTAGTGTCATAAGAATCTAGGTTTTGTTAAGTTCATTTTGGTATATAAATGGTTACGTAATGAATAAACTTGTTTCAATTATTTTATATTAAACATGTGACAGAATTTATGACCTGACTAGGTAATGTATATAAATTTAAATGAAGGTCCTCAATTAATTCGTTTTCATAATTAAGTTATTGGTTCGGTTACTAAAATCTTTTAAATTTACATGATGTTTCAAACCAAGAAACAAAATAAATAAAGTATAAAACACTTATTAATGTTTTAACAGTTTGTGTGAGAATTCCGTCAGTTGATTTATCGGCATTTAATTGATGAATGAAATTACTTTGATTGGTTGTTAAGTAAAAAATGTGATTATTCCGATCCGACATCACTTAATTAAGTGGTCCCACTACGGTTCGCGTGGAAGTTTCTTTTTTTAATGGCATTTGAGGGAACAGTAACTTTTTCCGATGTCACGTGAAAAATATCCCGTGGGATTGACATTTGAAAAATGAAACCGTTTCATTTTAGAGGCTGCTATAAAGCATAGGGTGTGTATGGCACCCATATGAAAGCACGTATGCCCTTCTATTGGAAAAGGTGCAAAAGGCTTTTTGGCGGTACAATTATAAATTAAAATAAACTCATTTGCAAAAAAAAACGGGCACCTAAGCAATGAACCATTTCAAATATTACTATTGGTTTGTTTGATATTATAGGTAATTAATAATTATAGGTAGTTTTACTTTCACAATTTTGTATATTAATAAGCAAATAATCGTTTTTGTCAGTATTATCATAAAATTTTGATAACATTTATGGGTTTTAATGCTAAAGTTCACTAGTAGTGTATGCTCGCTAGTAGTGCATATGCTCGTGAAGTAAAAGTTAACAAAGATTTTTGTTTGTTTTTTCTTTAATAAAGTAAAAGCAGATAAATGTTTAGTATCGAGTGTGACCCCCTCTAGCTGAAATCACAGCTTGAATTCGTCTGGGTATGCTATCGAGGATATCCCGGATCCTTGCTTGCGGAATACGTTCCCACTCCGCGGTAATCACATTCTTCAGCTCTCTGATGGTCTGCGGAGCCGGTTGTACTGATCTCACGCGTCGTTTCAGAACGTCCCAGATATGCTCCGAGGATTAAGCCTGGTTCTGGAAGAAAACCATGTACCCAACCACGGGATGATCGTTTTCTTGTGAGTCGCGCATTGAGAAATCGCAAGTCTTCGTATGTGGACCTTAAGAACAACCTCGAAGAAGTAAGAAATGTGCATATTAGTCTATGGACGGTCAGGAGGAGGCTTCTCGCGGCCAATATACGCAGTCATCGCCCAGCCCGCGGCCCTAAGTTACTCCGTGAGCACAGAGTTGCCAGGCTTAGGTTTGCTCGAAATTGTGAGTCATGGACTCAAGAAGACTGGAATAGGATATTGTTCTCCGATGAAGCCAGGATATCTCTGTTCGGTGAAGATCGATGTCGGCGAGAGCAACGAAGACGAGGAGAACGCTTTGCAGAGGCCTGTTTTGAAGAAATCACACCTTATGGTGGGGGCTACAGAGTTAGTCTTCATTGAAAACGGCTCACTGACTGGACATCGATACATAACGGAAGCTCTAATTCCTCATGCACAACCCTCATTGGCCGCTTTAGGCGAAGACTCAATTTTTATGGACGACAACGCTCGCGCCCACCGGTCTGGCGATGTGGAAGCGTATGTGCAAGAGGTCGGCATTCGTCGTTTGGATTGGCCAGCTCGAAGTCCCGACCTCAATCCTATAGAGCATGTCTGGGACGTTCTGAAACGACGTGTGAGATCAGTACAACCGGCTCCGCAGACCATCAGAGAGCTGAAGAATGTGATTACCGCGGAGTGGGAACGTATTCCGCAAGCAAGTATCCGGGATATCCTCGCTAGCATACCCAGACGAATTCAAGCTGTGATTTCAGCTAGAGGGGGTCACACTCGATACTAAACATTTATCTGCTTTTACTTTATTAAAGAAAAAACAAACAAAAATCTTTGTTAACTTTTACTTCACGAGCATATGCACTACTAGCGAGCATACACTACTAGTGAACTCTAGCATCAAAACCCATAAATTTTATCAAAATTTTATGATAATACTGACGAAAACGATTATTTGCTTATTAATTTACAAAATTGTGAAAGTAAAACTACCTATAATTATCAAACAAACCAATAGTAACATTTGAAATGGTTCATTGCTTACGTGCCCTTTTTTTTTGCAAATGAGTTTATAATACACATCCTTTTATGTACCCAACCAAATTTCTTTTAGGTTGTTTGGGTTACAATAGCCTTGAAGTAAGAAGAACCAGAGATCAAATCATAACCATGTGCAAGATTCTCCTTGGTAGAATTGATGCACCGGATCTGAGCTCTGAGTTGTCACGACTTTATGTCCCTAATAATTATCTGCGTGGCAGAAGTCACAAATTATTTTCCGTACCAGCATGTCGAACAATTGCTCGTGCCAGGTCTCCTATTCCGCGTGTTCTTGCAGCGCTAAATGCCCTCCTCGATACAAATTCCAAAGTTGATTTGTTTACTGATGAATGGACAGTTATCTTGTCAGCGTGTGTGGAATACTGTGAGAAGATTTGTAAATAGCCTTTCACGGTAGTTAATAAATTATAACTCAGAGGTTTGTTTAATATTTATAAGGATTGTTTAAATTTTTTTTTGTTTTTTGTTTTTCGTGAACTTAGTTACTATAGTTTATATATTTTTATTACCACACTGTTTTGTTCATAAATATTGTTTATATTTTGTTGATTTGTCTAGATTTAATATATTAGATTTACTTAGGTTTAAGAATTTAATTGATGTAATTGGTGTATGCCGTTTTGATTAAATTAAAATTAAAAAAATAAAAAAAAAATCCAAAACCGTGCAAGTATGATATAAAACATATGAATTACTATCGGAGAAATATAACACTGGAATTATTGTCGTCAATCGCCATCGTCCTAAATTTAAGTTATATTTAAATTTCAAACTGTATAATGTAATTCCAAAAGTAATGAAACAAAAATTGGATATAAATGTGAAGTGTAATATTCCAATCACAATTCCAATCACATACACGAAAATTCCAAGTATTTCTAAATGTATCCTTTATCGAAACACGTAATATCGGGTTCATGTTACGAGTTTAATTAGCGGGTATCACATATTTCCTATCCGCCAATAATAGAATCATACCATTATGTTCACTTCATTTATGAAATCGCAGAACACAATAGCTATGATGCAACAACGAATATATTTTAATCACAGAGAAGTTTGTTACAATATCGTTACAGTCTATTGTGAATTGGAATAATTGTGCTATATGAAAGGGAAGCCCGTATTATCAGAACAAACAATTGTTATCTACAATACTACTCAAAATATGAAGCACACGAATAAGCTCGTTGAGTTTTCGTACATGGCATAACAATATGAAACCGGACTAGTTATATTTGGAATGTCAATGAAGGTATAAATAACCCTAGAGCTACGGATGTTTGCAGCCTACGGTTAGTTCCTTGAGCCTTGTATAGTAATATAATGAAAGGACGAGGACTTTTTTCGCCAAAGAGAATTCAGGCCGAAATATATCAATCTTAATCACTTGCATACTTTTCTTGGTGCTGTTCAAGTTTGCCGGTAACTTTCTCTATTCGTTTATTGGTTTTTGAAAGGAACTCATAACTGTAAAATCAAGTAATACGAATGTAAATTACACATACATTTTTCCCTCTAGGTGTGGGTTTTTCATAGGTCCAAGAATCATTTCTGGTTACGAAAAGTAAAAATGTAATGAAATAAAAATAAAATAACTGATTTTTTCTTATGTTATACAATAATAATTCTGATATCCTTCACTTTACTTCTACATATACTCGTATAGTCGCAACGGTTGACGCAAAGCGTGTTTCAGATTAAGTCGTTACTATACTCAAAAATCTAAATTTCCAGTAACATATTGTTAATAAGTTACTGGAGTCAGTCTACTCTGTTTCGATAAATTAAACTTGTGATTTGTCGACGTCGGACTTCTGAAATTTTTATAGTTCAACGTACGATGTTAATTATCTCTATATAGTATAGTGAAGATGGGACTGTAATCACTCGGGTCTCGGATCTATTTCCGAATCAGGTGAAGGTGGTAGATAAAATTGAAATGCTAGACGGTGTAGGGAACTAAAATATATATTTAAAATTTCAATAGTTCGTTCGGTAAGCCTATTTAATATGGGTCATGGATGTTTAATATTATTCTGCTTGAATAGTTTGATCTATTTTATTGAGTCTCACGGCGGCGTCTTGGAGGTAGCTTAAATCTATTTTCCGGACAGAAGTTCTTCGTCAATGATATTGAATCCGTTTACGTACATATCGAATTTATGAATTGCCCTGAATTTAATGATATTACTATGCCCTCCATATTTTCTATGTTCCTGCCTTAATTTTAGTTTGATTAATATTAATGTTCTTTTTTTTCATTTGTTCACATCCATTTAGTGTAATACTTGGAGAAAGAATAAAGGGAACATAATAACAGGAGAAATTTATAAAATTTGTTTTAATTATTACGACTAGTATTAATATTTATATTTTATGTTGTGTTATTTCAAATGTAACGTATATTTTTCTTCCGTAAAAATTATGGGTGGTTATTTTATTCCACTGGGTGAAGTTTTCAATTTAAATCATAATTGTTATGAAAGCGTGTTCCGTCGCAAATCGGTGACAGTTCAATTGACACAGTTATAGCAATAGTTAATACACTATATAGGTATAAGTTATAGCTTCGAGCTTAAAATGACGCCGAGGAATATTTTATGATAATTTATGTTATTTGTATTTCATTAAGTTTGCTTAATATACAATTAAAAAACTAGAACATCTTTACTTGGTGCATCGAATAGTTCTGACACTTGGTATATAATTTATTAAATTGATGATTCTGCTCTATTTATAGGGCTAATTCCAATACATATATTTCGGAACCAACATTTAAAATATATACTTAAATAGAACCCTAGATATTTAAAGAATATTCTAACATATATGTTTCAAATATCTAGGGTTATATTTATTCCAATGACTTATACTTTTCTCAGGTCGCCTAATAGAATATTAATAATCTTTAGGGGATTCTAAATATAATAAATAATTCCCGATTAAATAACTATTGATATTCGTCTCCGAACTCACGTATTTAACTGTCGAGTCGGGACTATGAGTGACAGTTAATCTGTAAGTTTTAAGACTCGTAATAAAACTACTTAATCATGAAGCCAATAGGCTTACTGGTGGTAGGTCTCTCATATGTGAGAGGCCATCTGGGTAGGTACCACCGCAATGTCTATTTCTCCCGTGAAACAACACTGCTTAAATGCACTGTTGTGTTTCGGATTGAAGAACATTGTAGCCAGAGCAACTACTGGACATATTGAGACTTAACATCTTATGTCTCAGGATGGCGAGCGCAGTGGAATGTTGCTACTGTTCATCAGGCGAACGGCTTGCTCGTCTCGTCATTAAATGCAATAAAAAAAAAATGCTAAAAAAATCATTCAAAAGGTGCGCAATAAATTCTGCCTCATTTGGGACAAATCAGAAGTCAAAACGCAAATAGGTACTTTATATCGCCAATGATTCAACAATGCGACACTCGAACTGAATACAAAGTGTATATTCATAGAACTTCGCAAGGCCGAGCATCGACCACCCTCATTAACAATGAATATATTTTTTAATATGATAAATTCATCGGTCTCTGACCTGGCTTTTGTTTCGGCTAATATATTGAGATTTAAACAACGATATTAGTATTTGGTATGATTGTTCCACATTATGTTTATGTCGTACTAAGTCACCCCCTGACTCTGCGAACTTTATACTCCGACACTAACTTCAAATGTTTGGACGAAGAATGTCAAAACGTACTCGTATAAGATAAAAGTTTTCCACTTCTAAAAATCAATAGTATTCTCTATCAAACTTATTATTAATTTCGAACTTTATCTAAGATTACGACATACGATACAGGATTCGAACATGTTGTAATGGTTAAGGCATATTCGTATAATTTTACGTGCGATGTCGAACGTTCGTCGTCGTATCGGAGTACAGAGTAACCCCCAATTCCGATTGGTTTCAGTACCTAATGCATTCCATCTTTAAAAACGTAAGCGTTTATAGGGACGGTGGGAAATGATTAGTTTTAAATTTTATATAAATTAGCAAAGACGTCTTATGAACCTCGTCTAAATGTGATATCAGTACGAACAAGTTCAATATCCCATCCTCATATCGAAGACCTTAAAAGACGACAAAAAGGATTAATTATCTCTGACCGCAAACGTACATGAACTATGCATGTATGAACTTTGTATGGCCTCGTACGTTGAAAATGAAAACGTAAGTAATATTTATTACTATGCCTCGTATGGACATTATACTACGGGAGAGGCAAAGATTAAGCTCCATTCACTTCTATTTAATAGTAAATCTTATGCCTATACTTATCTAAGCTAAATTATGGATGTCTAATATCTATTTCTCTCGCCAAACAGCAGTGTCAATGCACTATTGTGTTACGTCTTGAAAGACAATGGTATCAGAGTAATTACTGGAAATAAGGAGACTACAGATCATATATCTCAGGATGGCGAGCGCAATGGAATGCCAAGCATTGCTTTGTATTTCATGATGTTTTTTGATATACCTACTGTCCATGAGCGTTCATATCACGTTGCATCAGGCAAATAGTATGCTCGTCTCGCTATTCGTCGACAGCAAAAAATGATTCGATTTCGATAGCAAAACAATCAAAACACTGCCAAGCGCATCGGTATTTATCTAGATATGGATGGTGGGACGATGATACTAATCACTTGTTGTGAGAGATTTTTTTGTGTTTGCAACACATGAATAGTGAATTAAATTCAATAACCATTTTTATCATACCAATATCCGTTTCTTTTTAATTATTCCACGATACAATCCAAAATGTGTTTGGTGTAATTTCACTTTATCTGTAATGGATAATGAAGTTGACATAAAAAGATAAAAAAATACGACGTGGGCAGCTTTACTTTGTTTATCTGGAAAACTAATACAACGACAATTCATGAATAGTATTTTATTAAAACTACATTATATTTATGACTTCAACTGCAAGATTTTAAATGCCTTTAGGAGTTAAAAATCTGATCCGAATTACTAATTAATATCAAGAAAACTAAGTTAATTCGCGGGAAATGTTAATCCGCCATAATTTTCAGCTACTGCATGAAACGACTTCATGCAATTGTAGGTCGTCTGTAGCTTGAAGAAGTATAATATAAAATTTCTATGACAATGATTTCGAGTATCAGTGCCATTTATTGTATTGGCCTTTTTAGCTTTCATTTAGATAGTAATTATTAAATAGTCTTTTTTCATACGCGTCTAAACTACTGCACCATGAACAAAGGCATTTTCAGATATCAGCCTACAAGCTCACCAAAGATGTTTCAAAATAAACGCTACAAGCTTTACAGTGTTCCATCACTCCCATGACCTATATTACCGTGGCGGGCGGAAAATGAACAGCCTTGCACATTATAAAGTGCCTGATTGCAATAATAAATTACATTACTAATCGTGTAAGGAAAATTCATTACGGTGATAGATGGCACGGTATGTTTACGCTTAGACGGCAAACTAAATACACTCAAATATAAATAAATACACCAGTCACATATACAGTCCTGCTCCCACTATAAGATCGAGTCTTTTGTCGTGCGTACTAGGAATTACGAGAGACTTTTCCGTCTCGCAAAAACTCAAACCCGACACAAATATTTGTGGGCCTCTCAAACACTAATTGTCTCGGTGCGTGAATCGAACGCGCAGTCTCTCCTTTCACAGCCCGCGTCTAATCAACAGAGCCACGGAGGCTGTCAAACTAGTCATAATGCTGTGCAATATAGAGGAGGAGAAGATATTTTATCGCCTATGTTTATCAAGAATAATGTAGGATTCTAATGGTGAAAGAATTTTTCAAATAGGTCCAGTGTTTTCAGGACAGATTCAATGAAAACAAACAATCAAATCTCTCCTCTTTATGATTAGTTTAGATACAGTATATGTAAAGCTATTCCTAATCCAAATATAATGTACATAATCTGACCCCAAACGTGACCAACTCGTATGGATACGATTTTCGATAGGCTAATGCTGTTGACAACTCCCCTCTTTACAAAAACAATTTGCGGTTCCAATCTCATTGACAACGAGACTTTTATTACTTTTATATCTCGGATCTAGACGTTTTGGCTACGCCTATGTTGGTAAAGTCAGCCACAAAATTTTTCATTATTTGTGGAATCATGATAAAAAACATCATATTAAGTTAGTTTAAAAGCTAAATTGTTGTTTCAAATTAATGGTAAATTAGCATTTTCGTGTAACCCGGTCTCTGTATATTGTATTTTCGTGAATTTCATTGGAGTGTTTTTGGTCTGGTTCTGGTAAGGGACATAACGTCATTGCTTTATGGAACGCGCCAAGCGTTTGCTCGCTGTTGTTGTCATTTGACAAGCATGCATTAAGCCGAACAGAAATCCTATATGCGTTATGCAGGCTGTAATGGATGGGTAGACCCATTGATGTCCAACATAATGGGTGATATTAAATGAGAGACTTGATAATTGTATTGAATTAATTTTAAATTATAAAATACATAATTTACGGCATTATTCGATATTATCAAGTTAGTTATTATTGTCTATATACTTTTATTGCTGCATCATTTTTGTTACTAATCTTGTATAAATTTTGTCGTTTTATGTAGATTTAGTTATTACATATATGTTATTAGGTTTAAGAATTTGATTGATGTAATTGGTGTATGCCTTTTTAATTAAATTAAATTAAATATATAAACTTTTCGGAGTCATGTGTGTATTGATAGTCAATCACCACGCACTAAAACGGTGAAGGAAAACATCGTGAGGAAACCTGCATACCATAGCGATTCATAAGAATTTCTATGGTATGTAAGTCCGCCAACCCGCACTAGGCCAGCGTGGTGGACTATATGGCCTAACCACTCTCAATCGTATTCTCGATTGTAGAGTAGGCCCGTGCCCTGCAGTGGGACGTACATGGGCTGATACAGAAACATATAAAATCATTTTTTATATAAGCGCCGCGCTAGTCGCCAACTGCGGATTTTACAAGAGTGTGCTCACATTTGACACATAGTTTTGACACGCACTATAATATAGGGAAGTAAGGCGCTAGTACTAAGGTATCAACGTGTGGTCAGAATTTCATACAAAAATGCCTACGCAACAGTCACAAATAAGGTTAAAGCTAATCGTAAATTATGACCGATATCAATAGTCGAATAGCGCACTGAAAGCAGGAAATCCTCATATAGATAAATTGGATGTAGTTTAACGGAAAAGATCCGATCTACTGTATTATAGTTAAGATGAGTAATAGCTTGATAGTCATTTAGATACGATATTTCATTTAGAGGAAAAGAAATAGGAATACGTAAGGGATTTTCATAAATTATATAAATAATATCTATTATATATTCTTTTTTTTCAGTTTTATGTCAGAGTTTCTCATAGATGTTTGGATAAATCTAATTCTAAAGAAACATGTTCATTGCTCATGTAAAATATTGCTTGTATTAAGTAACAAATGTGCGCCTTATTTCCAACGACTCAAAACATTACAGTTTATACATTAGAAAGACAGGATTATTTTTTTACAATTTTCGATTCGACATAATTGAAACGTTCTGCTTGAAATCGAATAAGAATACATTATCATCATCATCAAGCTCGTTGCAGTCCACTGCTGCTCATAGGCGTATCCCATAATACGCCATAGAACCCGATCTGATGCTTTAAAGATATGAAAATGTTGAAACTCCATTGCAATACATTATCACTACGATGCGTATCTATATCCTGGCTGTAACTAATAATTTTATTGGTAGCAGAAGCAGAAAAACAAATTATCTAAAATGACAGCCTCCGTGGCGCAGCTGGTTAGACGCTGCCTGTGAAACGAGAGAACATTTCTCTCGGGCCTGGGTGTTTGTGAGACCGAAAAGTCTCCCATAGTTCCTGATACTCACGACACAAGACTCGATCTTAATGTGGGGTCAGGAATATGTATGTAACTGTTGGGTGTTATTGATTTATTTTATTATCTTAGTCGGAGTGGAGCTCTATCTCAAAAAACAACATTTTATAGACGCAAATGATCCAGTTTCCTTGTTTGTTTCGGCAGTTCTTTAATCAGTATTCTGTTTGCCATCACACAGGACCGTTTGCCGAAGTACCCGTGCGAGGTTCGATGTGTAAACGGACGTTTGATAGCTTTTTATTCCGTACAAACTAACCGTGGATGCGAGAACTAACACCATTCGACGTAGCATTATTTGTACTTGGTGAAATGGATTTTTTGCGAGCCATTATGGGATAAATATTCTGTAATTATTTCAATTAATACGGATTATGGTTACGGTTATACGATTGTGTGTTGAATCCTTTTAATTTATTTATTTATTTAATTAAGGTTCTCCAACCGTATGTAACACACTATTGAAATTAATACTATTTTTACAAGTTGCTTTCTGATGTTTTCTTTCCAAATACAAGAGTATACAACACGTACAAAATACAGAGAAAAATACACTTAACGTAAAAAAACATAAAAATTTAACATTCTATGTTCTATTTGGTAGAACGATGTAGTCGACAAATTTTCAAGTTGAGGCTATAAACTGCAGCATCGGTCGTCCACCCGCAAGGTGGGCCATGAGTTATAAAGATGGTAAAGCAGATGGAAGCTGGTAAAGCAGGCCGTTTTCGACATGTGGCTATGGAAATATTGATTTTAATTCATTAACAGATTTTATACCACAAAAATGGGGGTTGTGAACGAATAAACCGGCTTGACCTATCTGTCGGTAAATCCTTACACTACAAATGTTTACAAATAAAAATACAATGTCTGAATATCAATTATTTTTAAATGATGTGAATAATACGTTCAGGATTCGTATAACACACAATAATATTATATTTTATTCATCGGCATAAAATTGGCGGAATGGTTAAACGTCTGTATTATTGTAAAGGGTTTATGGGCGAAGGTTCGTGTCTGGAACTTAAAGGGTTCGTATGATCCGTCATAACATAAAATTACCTATTTAACCTTATTACAGGCTTCAACAATCAATTCATGTAATTCATGAAACCTCGAACGATTCAGATATTGTGTGTTTGTTAGAATATGGGTTTATATTATAGACTTATTAATACATAGATTTGTACATAGACTTGTCGATGCTCACTATTTTGTCTGCATATATACGAAATTTATATTGTATATACATTAACATATGGGTATGAATATAGCCGTAATCATATGCCTTTATAGAAAGCTTTTGATTACTCAATAGTATTAAAAAAGAAATAGTGTGTGTCATTAAAAGTTCAATGTATTATGTCTGTGAAACAATTATTTTGCGGTAACATAATTCATAATAAGAACACACAAATATATATATGGAAAGTGTGGAAAGCACGTAAAGTGTTCCAACATAAGTGGTGCGCGCGCTCCAGTACATCTCAAGTGGAGGGTTAAATTAGTCGTCGCTCGCAACAATTTTGAAAACGCTTGCTTGTCAGTTAAGTTGATTATGAAAAAAATTAAGATATTAATTTTTATGCCGTATACACGAAATCTAATAAAAAAGCCAGTCATTACTTTTTAAATTAATAGATTTGAACTATTTATTGATTTTAAAGCACAATACAATGTATATATTGCTAATTTTCCTAAATAGGACAAACGCAAACAATCTACATATATGGACATCATTCTATAAGAGCTCATCATACATAATATGTGGTACGCTGAATGCGGGCTATGGATATTGATACCACCGCTTTGTCCCTTTGTCAAATAGCAATATAAGCCCTTGTTTTGGTTAGTATAATACATATAATATTGTACAGAATAACTACGCTGGCATCACTATAATCTGATCGAACTGATAGTTCTGTATAGTGTAATTATTTGACAGCTCGCGCTTATCTCGCTGACTGTCAAAGTCGCCAAGTTGTGTTACAGCTAGCAAAATCGATGAGTTATATTTCATACCTAGTTCTATCCACAATTCTCAAATGTATGTCTTGATAAACTGCAATGTATTTTAATTTTTGAAATTGGAACCACGATTGGACCGTTTCAACTTTGGATGAAATATAAGACCGGGTACTTTATTGCGTTATTTGTTTTTTTTTTGTATATCAATGTTTGAAGTTGTATTTTTCATAATTCCAAAGGACCTAGGTCTTCTTGTTCTACATGGTGCTATCACAGCCGGGGCCATCCATCTTCCGGCCAAATCTCCTCCATTTCGCACGATCTTTGGCATCCTCAATAGTAATTAAGGCGACCCTTACATCTTTCTCGACGATATCTAGCCAGCGTTTTTTTGTTTACCCCGAGGAACCTAGGTATTTGGTATTAATTTTAGTTTGGTATTCATTAGAGAAACAGAATCATGACAAAAAGGCAGATACATTTTAACGCGCTCATAAGAAATTACTTTTGCTTTTCTAAGGAATCCATAAAACCGTTGCTCCGCGTTTGCCTTAAAGTACTACAAACAAAAAAAGCCCTAGATTCATTAATTTTCACAAAAACGAAAATTAAAAAAACAATAATTATAAGAGAATTGTGAGGAAATTTTGGAGGTAAAGGATGCCCTAAGCCTTCCAATCGAATCGATTATAAGACAGGCCCCTAACCAGCACTTGAACAGACATATAGGCGGGATTATTATTGTAAATATACATATTATACATTTCTTACATATAAATCTATGTTACATTGTATCAAATAAAATAAACGCAGCAAATCATGTTCCTCCGAATCGGAAATAGACATCTATTGAATATAACGTAGTGCCATTTGTAATTCCGAGCGTTCACAACGGCACATTTAAATACGAGGCGATCGCTGAGCATTCCAATGCCATGTCTGTAGGTTTACCAGGGACAGACGAAAAGGATTTTAAATGTCCTTGAACATTCAGATAATAATTAATGACATCAGGTACAACGTAAAACATTTTTTTTATTTTCATTCCATTGTTATCGACCCCTGGTATAGCTTTTGTGAGCTCTATTTTTTATTTAGGATGAAACCAATATTTTTGATTTTGTTGCCTCTTGCTGCTGTAGTTCTCTATTTTAGCTGATTGTGGTGGCCTTTAATGGAACAAAGTCTCTTAAGTTGAAATCGATTAGCAAGAATAGCCCTATAGATTCAGGCCAGGCAAAATGGTAGACTTAGTAATGTGGACTAATAACCTTTTAATCACCAGAGGTAAATAGTAAGAAAATCATCGTAATCTTCTCTGTCTGATAGTAACGGGCTATACGCGGACTGCCAAGACGATGGTCGTGGATTTGAATTTCAAGATTCACCACTGTAAAAAAATATATAAGTCAATAACTACACATTTAACCCTCTGTGTACCAGGTAACTGAAAGTCACGCGCCGTACGAGGTGGAATGGTATGACATACCACAAGTATAAAAATAATGTCATTTATTTAAAATGAATAAATTAATACTTTATGTTATTTTTTCTTATGGAGTAATGAATAATGATTGGTTTAACGTAAAAAGCATCTTTATTTATATTGTTTAATATACTTTTATTAAAACATTACAAAAACTTAAGTTTTTCCTTAATGTATAAACTATGAAGTCTTTTCTTGAGTAATACACTTAAGTGGCATATGTTTTGATAACAGTTTTTTCAATGTATTAAACTGCAATATATCTTCTTTTATTCTATTGATCATTTATAGTAATCTTACATAAAAATATTAATGATTCTAAACATCTAATTTCCCGCAATCTTCACAAAGAAAATCTGCGTGTTCGAGACATATCGGCATGTTACATATCTTACAATAGATATATATATATAGTATATCTTATATATAGATATCCTAGTCTTTCTATCTTTTTTCCTTGGGCACAAAGAACATCTAAGTAATGTATTAGGTCTCTTTGCTGCTGGTTCCTGAAGATTTTCGAGAGATCCATGAAAATATTTTTCATATTTAAAACGCAGTTCTCTGGGAATCCTTTGGTTTTGTCTTCTTGAATCCAGGTGAGGTTTCACTAACGATAAACTTAGTTCTCGAATGAATTTTCCTCTCATATTACTTCCCTTTCTTTTGATGTCATTAGTAAACATATGAATAATCATACTATTTATTCCGGCATGATTGAGCAAAGCAAAAAATATAGTCAGAGGCCAACGTTTGGAATTCCGCGAGACATCGTAAGTTCTTGATAATTTATCAACGACATCAACACCACTTTTTGTTGCATTGTAAAATGTTATAATAGTTGGTGTTTTCTGAGTTCCAGTTTCAGGGTACATTTCTATGTCATGATGCAATGACATCATGTACACCATTTTTCGTGGTTTTGGTACATAGGATAAAATTGTTATATTTTTTTGGAATCCAAACATTGTAGTATTTACTTCGCGATTTATCTTGAAAACAGGAGGAATACAGGTTTTGTTGGCACGTAAAGTTCCAACTACAGTGAGTTTATGATCTTTCAATAAATGATTAGCGCTTTCGTAACTTGTGAAAAAATTATCCATCGTAATATTTCGTGAAGATTGTGAAACACATTGTACCATTCGTTGAACTACGTCATAAGGTGTATTACTGACAGCATAAGAACTATTCTCTGGCTGTCTACCACAATATATTTAGGGTGTAACAGGTCTTATTATCCACCAAAGCATACATTTTTATGCCATACTTCGCTGGTTTAGAAGGTATGTATTGACGGAAACCGCATCGTCCTCTAAAAGCAATAAGTTCTTCGTCCAAAGTGAGGTGTTCATACGGAACATTCCGTACATGCGTACATACATATCTTGACAATTTTGTACAAATTTTGTGAATATATTTCTGATAGAGGCTAATCGATCTGTCTTTATTCTTTCACTTCGTGTAGCAGTGCTGTCAAATCTTAAAGTATTTACTAAAGAAGCAAATCTATTTCTGCTCATTGTCATTTGAAATATATCCATGCCTGTACCATCTGTCGACCATAGGTCGATGGTACTTTGACGACCAGAACGTGCTAAACCAGATAAGAAAAACAAACCAAATACTGCATTTATTTCTTCCCTAGTTGTTTCAGTTTTTAGGAAATCGATAGATGACTTCGAACGAATTTTCTCATTTGTGCAATTCACTATATCATCGATCATAGTATTAGTAAAAAATAACGAAAAGCATTGGAGATGTGTCTTTTTATCTTTCGCACTTGGTTTTATGCAAGGTAGGTCAGTAATAATATTTTCCGCTCGGGTACGTATAGCACTCCTACATGGTTTTTTATACCATTTAGTTGTACCATCTTTACTTTTGTAGTATTTTTTTCTATTAGAAGTAGTATGTTGAAGCTCCGAGAGTGGTATATTGTCACTGTCTGAATCAGAAAGTGGCATATCGGCATGTACTTCACTTTCTGTGTTACTTCGAATACTCACATGATCTGAATTATCATCAGAGATCCATTCTTCATTCATAAACTCTGAATCAGAATCGTCGTCTAAGTCCAAAAGTGCTCGTTGTATTTCTGATTCCGTCAACTGAGTCATGTTTTAATATTCTTATTACCTGAAAAAATATTATTTTTACATTAAACATATAAATAAATATACAAAATAACAACAAACAAAAGTAGTTAAACTTACCTTTTATGCTACGTGCCGTACAAGGTGGGGTATGTGGTACCCCAGCGCACTTTACGCGTAAATGACGCGCTATACAGCGAAAGCAGGACAAAACCAATTGCACTAATCGAAACGGCAACGTCGCATTTGTAGCTACTGAAAAAATCAACTTGCTCGCATTTACAGTTTATGAGGTATAACGGGTTTTAAACGGCTGGGGTATGTGATACCCCACCTGGTACACGGAAGGTTAAATATGAAGGAAAATGTTACGGAGAAGGTTATATACTATACAAAATTCTCTATAATTTGTAAAGTCCGACAACCAACTATAAGCTGGCGCGGTATATTATAGCTTAATTCCTATACCTCGAAGTGGAGGCTCGTGAGCTCTAGTGGGTCGAATAAAGGTTAAACTGTTCTAAATTATTACCAAATACTTTCGAATCTGCAACCAACATAAATTATTTAAAATGCAGCACGCTTCAAAGAAAACTTTTAGTACCTGTTCAAAATCCTCTTTAAATATATTCATGCAGCACTTATCGAATATCTATACGGTCTAAAATTGCAGCCAATGCGCGATGTGCTCTATTTTCTGAACCCTAAACGGCGCGAAACTTATGCATTACAGTAACTCTGTATGCTGAACGTGTTTCGGCCACACGTAATCCTATCGAAAGGATGTTTTGCATTGACGAAGTTAAAACGTTGTTACATGGAAATCGGACGTGTTTCTGCTTCGCGAAAGGATTTACGTGTTATGACGTGGTACTGAATAAAGTTATCTCTTCAAAGAGTTTCTTTGAAGTGGAGCTTTTAGGATTCAGTGTCATTTTCAGCCACAAGAAATTTATTGCTGAACACAAGTCTCGTTCTTGAATTTCCAGTGACCTGTTGCTCGTTAGTAAATAAATAAAAAATATCGTACTGGTGGTAGGTCTCTCATATTATGTTTGTCCCTTATATATCACACCAAAACAAATAAAAAAAAAATTTTTTTCTCCCGTCAAGCAGAAGTATAAATACACTGCTGTGCTAAGGTTTGAAGGACTACGTTGCCAGTGTTGTCTCAGGATGGCAAGCGCATTGCAATGCCAAGCATTGCTATGTAATTAATGTGCTTTTTTAATTTTGCTGTTTTCCATGAGCAATCCTATCGCTTACCATCAGGTGAACGGCATGCTCGTCTCGCCATACAACGCAATAAAAATATATATAAGATAAGTTACATACAGTACAGATTGATTGCCAACTTCTTCTTCTTCTTCTTCAGCCCGTATCAACCCACTGTTGGGTATAGGCCTCCTCTCGATTACGCCATTCTTTCCAGTTCTGCGCGAATCTTATCCACTGCTTGCCGATATACTTCGTAATATCATCCGACTGTCGAACAAGTGGTCTACTAACAAACCAGTATTAAGCGCATATCCGTACCATTATAATGCTCGGTCCTCGTCTCCGATTGAGAGGGCTGAGACTTTAAGAGGAAAGCTATTTGGCGAGATTCGGTCATCATCGGAATCAGTATCATCATATCGTCGGTATCATCAGAAACCGCTTGAAAATTACACTTTACGATTGGTTAGAAACCCTAGCTTGAAAATTCAGGCACAACCCGCCATTAGTCTTAAATACATCCGCCCACGGAATCAAATTAAGATAGCGGTCTGAACTTCACGTCAGTCCAACTAACACGAGAAAATCCTGCTTTTTGGCACACAAATGATAAAACTCGTAATCAACTTGCAGGTGTTTTAAAGGAATAAATGCAATTTTCTTACTTAATATCTATATAAAAGCGGAAGCAGGTGTGCCTTTATGTGTCAATTACAAAGGTCTTTATTCCGAAAATGGTATGGCATGTAGCGAGATGCAATAAAACCTGTTCGGAGGCTATTGGGACATGTATGGTGCATTTTCTGATATTATAATGGATTCTTAACGTGCCGAGTGATTCTTTATGAATGATTACTCCAACTGATGGAGTTAAATATTTTCCCATGTAGTTAATGAATTGTTTATGTCTTTTGATTAGGTACGGGCTGGGGGATAGAGACTACAAATATATGGAATCGTAAATTTTAACGCTTATTTTAAAGGAATGCACTAAGGCAAAAGAAAAAGCACATAATTTATACGGAGCATTCACTATGATACAGTACTTAGAATAAGCTAAGTGCGGCGGTATTTCTTCGAATCTGTAGCACATCCAAGTTGTTACCTTCATTTATTCAAATATGGGATTGCTAGTAGCCGCAATGCACTCAAGGTCTCGAACAAGCATTTGGCGTGCCAAAAGCTAACCGTCGCGGTAAGGCTAATCGGGCGTAAAAACCAGCGCACCTTTTTGAGGATTTCCATAGTATGCAGAGTTGAAATAACGCTCTCTAAGGCATTCCTTTATTTACATTTTTAGAGGATCCTTCATTTAATCAGCGGGCTGCCAACACATTCACGATGGTCGGGGTTTCAAATCCCAATCCGACTTATGGAGTCATGTGCCTCTCGATAATCAATGTTCACGGACTAGAACGGAGAAGAAAAATATCGCGAGGAAACCTGCATACCATACCGATTAATAAGAAATTCTATTTAGTGAACGATATGATCTAAACAGTAAATACTCTTAATCGTTCTCACGATTTTAGAGGAGGACCGTGCCGTACAGACCTATATGGACTGATCCACATATCAATGTGTAATTTTATTGCGATTTTAAATATAAAAAAGAGCATCTTGAAGGACCTAGAGGGGAGAATATTTTGCTAGAAACCTAGCTGAGTAAAGCTATAAAATTATTTCAACTTAACAAACATGAAGATCGAAAATAGTATATTAAAAAAAACATGATTTGCGACATCCAAACGATATGACAGTTTGAGTCTCTAGAGTTTAATATGTTCGGCTTAGCTGAGTGTTTACGTATCGGAGCGATAAGAAAAGCGAGTTAATGGTAAATGTATGATGTCTGCAATAACTTCTAAGAAAGAAGAAGTTGGAAAAATAGTAAATTTACGCCGCACAAAGGAGCACATAGGGAAACATATTTGAAATTCAAGCGATTCTCTTTACTATTAACTTATATTCTTAGACAGTTTCTATTATCAGAGGACTTGGTAAACATTATTTTATAAAGGAATTATAAGATAACTTGAATGAATATTAGAATTCTTATTTTATTATAAAATTACGACCTCCGAGGTGTAGTTGGTTAGACGCCGACTGTATAACTAGAGGCCGCGGGATTAATCTCTGAAAAACAAACAAATATTTATTTAGTCCACAAGTTTAATTTGTGTCGGATCTGGGTGTTTACAAAATCGAAAAGTTTCCCGTAGTTTCTGATACCCACGATACACGACATAATTGATCTTAATGTGGGGTCAGGAGTACGCATGTGACTGTTGGGTGTATTTATTTATAATTTTATATTCATAATTTTTACCTGTGTGGGCCATAAAACATATTTTTTTAGGTTACTACAATATCTGGTATGTAATCATTAGTTCACGGTAATACCACTGTAATCTTTAGAAATCCTGTACGGTTTACTATACACCTGTACATTCTCATGAATAAACAGAACAATGAGTGCATGTACATCTATTATTAATATTATTATGTCTCCTTGATATCTATGTTAGAAAATTGGCGTAGCTTGTTAGAAAACGAGAAACTTTATTAAATCAACCCACTAACATTTTGTTTCTGTGATCAACAATTATTATTGGTGTTTGGTCTGATTGAAATGTGGTCTTTCTGATACGTAATACACAAAATAGTGTCTTAGGTGGAGAAGGTTGCAGAGAGTCAGTGGATGCAGCTTTTTACTACGTTTCTCGGTACTATACCATAGAAGAAAGGCCATGCCTCGCAGGAGACTTCCTGAAAATAATGACGGTGGTGACTGCCTTTAATAGGAACAAGGTATCATCATCAGAATTTATGTATAAGTGTGAGCAATAGTTGCCTCAAGTAGCAGTACGCCTTTAAAGCTTGCTCCATCTACTCTCTCTCTCTCTTTCTCTCTCTCTTCAGTCACAGGAAGGCCACCACTGAACATAGGCCTCCCCCAAGGATCTCTACATGGTAGTCGGACGACCTGGTTAAGGTGGCTTCCTTCACCAGACATACATATATAATTCTAAACAAAGCACTACCCATGACTTGCGGACGAGGCTTTCAAGGGAATTTAAAACATTTTGTGTGTGAAAAAAGTGGGCAAGAATAAAAGTCCATAACAATTGGCCCAAACCCCGAGTGCGTAACACCCGGAATGTATTGATTAAATTTGAGCACCGAGTACGGACCAATACGCCTACGAGTATTGAGGTATCAATTCTGTGACCGATCAGCCGATGTCCGTTCAGTCAGGGGGATTTATTGATGCCATCTTGGCTCAACTGGCCATTCTGAGCCTAACGTCTGCTACGGAATTTGCGTTTAATGGATTCAAGTAAGAAATTAATCAATATCATGTATGGGATTAGTTTGTTTTGCAGAGTATTTATGAATATAATATGTTAGCTAATAAAATGTATTCGCACATTCACAATCACAATTTCTCGAAGCTATTTCAATATATTTCTCGTACACGTGGTGTACGCCCACGTGTCGCGTTTCTGGATCAGCCAATGTATACATTTTTAACGCGTCAGCATTATCAAGTCGTTTGGAAAGATAATATCTATCTGCAAATCTTCCATTTGTTCGCTACTACACCGACATAAAATGAAGTACAGAATTACGTTAATGAAATATAATTACCAAAAATCCTTAAAGTGACAGAATCTTTACAACAATAATACACTCTAAGCTAAAGTATATTAAATTAAATTAGAATACGAGTAAGAGCTATTTTTGTGTGTAGAGAAATGAAAATACGAATGTTCAGAACTAACGCTCCCAGACTCTAACAGTGAGCCTTAAATTTATTTTCATAGCCCAGAGGTTTTAATTTAATAAATATTTTACTTGCGGCTGACATACTGCAATGCGAACATTCTGCGTAGGTTTTTATCAAATTGAAATGTTAGCCAATATGAAACTTGGAGACTAGCCTCAGGGCACATACCGAAATTTAAATATCAACGTTACATTTTGAAACATTTTTAAACAGTTTCTTACGGTTTGTTAATTTAATATTTATATTGTAAATGTAGCTGCTAATTAAGCTACGGTTTTATACGAATGACTGCCATTTAAAAGATAAATAAATAAATAATAATAATAATAATTTTTTTTCACGTTTATGTGCGGTGGTGAATACTTACCATCAGATGGCCAGTTTATTCAACTATCCAGGCTGATATCGTTCGCTCATGATAATTAACGAAGGCTCAACAATCCTATCCTGTTTCTCTTCAAAGCTATCACATCAACGTTCCTACAAATTGTATGCTTTAGGCAAGCCGTGTAAACGTTTAAATTCATAAATCATGTATTACATAATTAGTTATTTTACCACTGTCAATCGTACTCTCGATTGTAGAGTAGGCCCGTGCCCTGCAGTGGGACGCATATGGGCTGATACGGATACAGATAGTGCCGAAACAAACAGATGAAATTAATCCTTTGATACATTTGTTGACTTTAATCTGAGTGCATTATGGCAAGGATAGTACATATTTTTAATCTAAAATTGTATTACCTTCAAAGTACAAACATACGCCTCGGTGTGATTTAATCATCAATAATTATAGATATTCTTTAAACTCGTAGGTAGATTTTGGTATCAGCTCCAGTATTTGTAAGTTGAATTTAAAGGAATAAATCATGTCAAAATGACTGCAGAATGACAAATAAAGTTTAGGTTGAAAAACTTGGTTCGGTAAATTAAGTCAAGTCCATCTTAACGAAATTGAACTAATTAATTATTTGCTTACTTAATAATTTATATGTTTTCTTTTTGGCTTTAAGCTCAGTTATGTATGCAGCTTGAAAAATGCTCTAAACAACATATTCTACATATTCATCATCCGATGCCCCAGTTATGTTGAATAAAAATGTCGTTTGTGACACAAAACTTCGAGGGAAAACATTTTCAACAAAAACGTATAGTAAAAATACAAGGCTCACAAAAGGCTATTTAGACAGACTAAAAGACAGACCGTGTTAAAAGTGTTAACATTTTGACACAATTCACCAAAACTTAAAATATTATATTACGTAATTTTTTTTGATGCCTTCGTTTAATTTATTGACTAATTATAAGTTTGCTATGTGTCTTACTAAGTGACTAACCACGACCATTTATTAAATTGCAGTTCTATATTATTCCATGAGTCCTGATCGGAACATTGTTGTTTGGTAACAAGATTTCTGTGAGCTATGCTCCATCATAACCTCTCCTATACACTTAACAATATTCAGTTTCCAAAGTTAAACAATTAACGCCGAGTCTTGGGCTGATAACAATTTTATTATGTAGTAACTTCTCTGGGTCGTGAGCATTATAAACGTTCCGTGAAATAGGATTTACAGTCGATCCGTATACCACCTGGTCTTGACGTAACCGAATAAAGTGAAATGTTGTTAGTCCGAGACTATTCCCAACGAAGCCAATAACTGCGGTCGAAAGATATCCAGTTTTTAAAACTTATTGAATTTTTTACGTTCGTTTTTATTAAGTTTGTAATAACTTTTGATGGGAAATTGGATTGATTTGAGGCTTTTGTTTTCTCGAGGCCAATCGGAATCCTTTATTACAGGGATCCTGTGGGCTTAGTTTTTGGGCGCGGCGTCGGTTTATCGGGTGTCAAGATTAATAGTTTGGCGGGGTGTTGTCGAAGAGAGAAATATCGCGCATTGGTCTCCATTAGCAGTCTTTCTCGTGTAACATACGCGATTTGTCAGTAACTAGATCTTGGATGATGTAGTTATTACTTCAGTTCATATAAAACTAATACAAGTACAAAGTACATATTTCACGTTTTTTCACATATTTTTTGCCTTATAGTTAGTCTTTAGTTTTCTAGAAGCAGTGTTTATGACGCTTTTCGCTTAAGTTTTCGTGTAAGTTTTCGGGTAAGTTTTGGCTAGTGTAATATTAAATAACAAGCTTGAGACTAAAGTAGGAGTAGGGTTTTATATGAACAGTATATTGTAGGCATAACATTCAATATGACAGCAAGAAATGCCGCTACAATTAATTATTAAAGGCTGTGTGATTTATAGGCGTTAAAGTATCCCTATTCGAACGTTTACTGTATAACTCTTTAATATTGTCATAAATATAATAACCAACAACGACTCATCAATTCTTAAGCTTAAATTCATAATTATACAAATTAATAGTACATTATAAATTAACCACTGGCTAAATTTATCTCAATGAAACACGAACATTTGAAACAAACATAATTTGATAAAAGATATTTAATATCGCATCGAAACATTAACGGGTGGGCAATAATATATTACACGAATTTTCCTTTGACCTTTCTAGCAAGGTTATAAAAAAATTATGTGACACAAGGACGACAGAACTGGGCCCTCTGACAGCCATTAGGTTTGCAGCCAACACTTTGATTTTAACAAGGGGTCCGCGAAACCCTCGTAATCCGTTTACGCGTCACAAGAGGCCCTTGTAACTCCCGAATGGCGACGTTTTGTCAACTTCTTACTACTTAGCTTTCTCTTTGTGTAAACACTCGTATTCTATACATTAATGACACTTTAATCTGTACCGGGTTCTCTGAAGCGAACTTAGCTAATTGGGAAAAGAAAACACGGCGAGTCAATTAGATCGTGTCAAGGATGAGTCGCGAGAGGCATTGTTTTTGTAATTTTTACTCGTTGCTATGGCGACACGGTTAGTTCTGTAGCCGGCCGAAAAGACCCGTTTGGGCTTGAATAAATTCCAGTCGAATGAGTCAGAGAGGGCTTTGAAAGTGCCCGCGGGTGAATAAGGCCACCTTGTTCTTCCGCCACCGGCCGCTCCTATTAGCAATACGGCTCGCTAAGGTTTCGTCAAATTTTATGAATAAGCAATATACCCATTAGCCCTTCATCCCATCAAGTTATCTAGACTCATTTTGTGTTTCTCTTTCCTCAGGTAATTGGAGTTAAAATCTTTGAGAGAGCTTTTCGCACAAGGTAAATAAAGTGAATTAAAAATTATGCAGCCATGCGAACGTGCTTTTGTTTTTTTCTGTACCTATTCATCTTTGTTCTTTGCACTAATTAATTCCAGTGATATTTAATTTACTAATCTAAATTTTGTACTTAGCTTGCTGAGCGAACTGTAAAGGAGGAAAACAACGTCCAGCGAATTGGAAAATTAATTAATTTCAATACGCAATATAACAAAAAAAAACATTAAAATTTTTGTAAGATGATTAAAATCGAAAACTTTTTATTTCAATACAGACTCTTTCTTTAGTCCTATTAAATATTCTGTAAATTAATGAAGAGTTTTGTAAAGAATTTGTGCTGATTTTTATTAATTAAGTCCTCTCGGGGTTCAATATTTATTTGACAGCTGGCTCTGATTCAGTGGCTACCGGCCTTATGGTCCCTTTGGTACCTTAGACTGAGATTAAAAGAGCCCAACTGGAAATGTAGTTGTTAATAAAACTACGTAAAGTATATTTAAAAATCTTTTATAAATAATATTCAACGCGGGTACGGTTTAAATTATTTTCCTCTCATCAATAATTCTGTGATATAAAGATAGTATATACCTAATACAGGTTTTAAATTGATAACAAATTTTAATACTAGAAGAGGTTTTTCCCTGGATACCTTATAGTTTTAAAAATAAATAAATAACACCCATACACGCACATACATAGTACTCACCCCACACCAAGTTCGAGTCTTGTATTGTGGGTATCAGGCACTACTAGATACTTTTTGGTTTTACTAACACCTAAACCGCGGGGGTCGAACCCACAGCCTCTCGTTTGACAGTCAGCTTCTAACTGACTGCGCCTCGGGATCTGTGAATGAATTAATAAGTAAATTAATTTTAAAAGGATGTTCTGCTAACGCTTGATTACTATGCGTGTAAAGCCGTATTTCAGCGAGAGGTTTTTAATATCTGGCTTGAAAGTAAGCACAGTACATAATAATTGAAACCTC
Source organism: Hyles vespertilio (assembly GCA_009982885.2). Taxonomy (NCBI): domain Eukaryota; kingdom Metazoa; phylum Arthropoda; class Insecta; order Lepidoptera; family Sphingidae; genus Hyles; species Hyles vespertilio. Next base: position 16,599,815 of record CM042833.1, read on the forward strand.
ATCACAGTGGCTTACTACTTGACTTATACAATTATTGTATGTATTTAATGAATAGTATTTTGACAATCTACAAAAACACGCTTTTGGACAAGCCTGTTCTAACGATCCTTGTGGAAATTATTACTTATCTGATAATATTGTATCGTATTGTATCAGCCCATATACATTCCACTGCAGGGCACTGGCCTACTTTACAATCTAGGATACGATTGAGAGTGGGTAAGTGGGATGGACTATATGAGTCCACCACGCTAGCCTAGTGCAGATGGCGACTTTTTACACACAACTTTATTCATAAATACAAACCACTATGGTATGCAGGTTTCCTCATCATGTTTTCCTTCACCGTTTTAGTTAGAATTTAGAGTAATGTAAAATATTTTGGTGAAAATGTGGGACCTCTATCTATGTTTAAAGTCCAATTTCTCGATTTTAGCATAAGCATCAAAAGTCATCCAGTATTTACAATATTTCAACAAGAGGATAATGATCGGGAAAAGTTAATGCATTGGTGTTACAACTTTTGTCACGTAGAGATTCATCTGTCATTTTAAGTGAAATGAATCACCATTTATTCAAGTAATGAGGAATATGCATGATTTTTTTTATTTTTTTTTATTCGATTCTACTAGTCATTACATTACCAAACATACAAATAACACGTCCAAAATATAAACTATTATGCAAAAAAAATATATAATAATCGCTATCAATGGGGATGATGACAGTAACAACGAATTAATGAAATTATGGTTTAATATAATAATGTATAGTAGAAGGATTCTCAAATTAACATTTGCTTTAGTTTTTAATTAAGATTAAATCTATTTTTGCAAAAATAAAAGTACAAAACCTAAGTATCCGCCAAATTAGATGAAACGCCAATCAGAAGCGAGTGACGTGTCTTAAATATTACTTAGTCATAACGCGAACTTGTTGGCTAGTTTTGGTCATTTCTATGTTATTCAGTATATTTATCTAATATTTAGTAATGCAATCAGTTTTGTGCTACCTATGAAAATCGAACATTACTCATGGAATAAGGATTCATCGCAAATAGCTCAAAATTTGAAACTATGCGATATTCCATATCACTGTTTAATTGGAACATTAATAACGTTTTTCAGTACTCATATACACAGCAATTGGCTTGATAATAATACCGAAAGGAAATAAATGAATCGTAGCTCCGATATTTATCGCTATTGTTATTTATAATAATTTTAAATTTTGATATGGTGTTTTCTGGACACGTCAAACATTATGAACATTATAAATAAAGTTATTATTTCCGTCAAAATAGTGTTCACGGATTACGTGTTAATCATCGAATTTAAAGATAAAGATCCTGGATCTTGCCTTTCCATTTTTAGCCATATATTTCTAACTTTTTTAACCATTGAGACATTAATAAACAAATTGCTCGGAATTGGTATCGATGTATTATTACATTGCGAAACTACACATCATCGATCCACATTAAAACTCGGCATTACTATTAAAAATAATAAAATGTATACCGGGTATCTCAAGACTGCTACCGAAAACGAAGCCGGGTGGTAGTTTTAGTGACTACAAACACAATGCAACTAAAAATTTCGCAATGAAACGCCACAATATTTTTTTATGATTTTTTAAATATCGTCATTTTTGGGTAAATCCATAGTTTTTGCTAAAATAATAATTTAAACTCTTTTATACCTTAGATTATTTATAAATAAAAAGGTATACACAATTATTTTAGGAAAAAATGCATTTATCACCCAAATATGGTCATAGGAAAAAAATAACAAAAAAAAATTTGTCGCTTTTTTCGCAACTTTTTCTGTTGCATTGTGTCTGAAGTCACCTAAACTACCACCCGGCTTCGTTTTCGGTAGCAGTCTTGATATACCCTGTATATCCCAATATACACGTAAACATTGCACGAGCAAGCATTTAAAAAAGCATGACGTCACACACGGACGCCATTACTATTACGGCGTTTTTGAGCAAAGGTTAAATGTGAAATTTAAAACGTAATTTTTCGCGCAAATCTTTACTTTTTTTAAAATTAAATTCATTTTAAGTATTGTTAATGTATACGAACATTCTGAAGTAGTTTTTCAAAATCAGTCATCATGCCTATTTTGAGCGATCTAAACGCGGCCATTTTGGCGCGCTTGTTCGTGACGTCACGATTACACAAGTTCGATGTCAACCAGCAGTGTCTGGTTCAAAAAATTACCAAAAAATAAAGAAAGTGACTGAATATCGACTTAATTACCATGGAAAAGCACAAAAAACCATATTACAAATATTGTGTCGTTCCTATGTGCCCAAATAACATAAAAATTGCACCTGACAAAGTATATTTCCATAAGCCGAAAGTTGTAAATCTAAGGATAAAGTGGTGTAAGGCGATGAGAAGAGACAATGTATCGTGTTATTATATTGTTGTGAAGATCATTACGATGTAAGTAAGGATATTATAAGTAAGTAAAATACATACACAAATCATTCTTATGTTTACCTACCCTATTTGTTTTGATTACAAACCTCTACAAAAACATAACCTAGTTTACGAAAAGTTCTAAATAAATTATTAAGAATTCTTATTCGATATTCTAAATTTATCCTTATGTATGTATGAGTATTTTAGCGATGATATCCCGGACATCAGCCTGTGTGAGATTGAGATGGCCCTGAAGCAACTTAAAAACAACAAGGTGCCGGGCGAGGACGGAATAACTTCAGAGCTTCTGAAAGCGGGCGGAACGCCGGTACTGAAAGTCCTTCAGAGGCTCTTCAATTCCGTTCTCCTCGAGGGCTCAACGCCAGAGGCATGGAGCAGGAGCGTGGTGGTACTGTTCTTCAAAAAAGGTGATAACACTTTGCTGAAGAATTACAGGCCCATCTCGCTCCTGAGCCATGTCTATAAGTTGTTTTCGAGGGTCATCACAAATCGTCTCGAACGCAGGTTTGATGACTTCCAGCCTCCCGAACAAGCCGGTTTCCGAAAAGGCTTTAGTACCATAGACCACATCCATACGCTTCGGCAAGTTATACAAAAAACTGAGGAATATAACTTGCCGCTTTGTTTAGCGTTTGTGGACTATGAGAAAGCCTTTGATTCGATCGAGGCTTGGGCTGTGCTACAGTCTCTCCAGCGGTGCCATATCGACTATCGGTACATCGAAGTGTTGAAGTGTATATACAACAACGCCACCATGTCGGTCCGAGTACAAGATCAGAGCACGAAGGCTATTCCACTACAGAGAGGCGTGAGACAGGGAGATGTCATATCTCCGAAACTGTTCACTGCCGCGCTGGAAAATGCCTTCAAGCTCTTGCAGTGGAAAGGATTCGGCATCAACATCAACGGCGAGTATATCACTCACCTTCGGTTTGCCGACGATATTGTAGTCTTGGCAGAATCGCTGGAAGACCTTAGCACTATGCTCGAAGACCTCAATCGAGTCTCCCAACAGGTGGGTCTTAAAATGAACATGGACAAAACGAAGATCATGTCGAATGTCCATGTTGTGCCCACCCCCATCGGTGTTGGGGGCTCGACTCTTGAAGTTGTTGACGAATATGTCTATTTAGGACAAGTGGTCCGGTTAGGCAGGTCAAACTTCGAGAGAGAGGTCAATCGTCGAATCCAACTCGGTTGGGCAGCGTTCGGGAAACTACGCGACGTCTTCTCGTCCAAAATACCTCAGTGCCTTAAATCGAAAGTCTTCGATAGTTGTGTGTTGCCAGTGATGACTTACGGCACCGAGACGTGGCCTCTCACTATGGGCCTTATTAGGAAGCTCAAAGTCACTCAACGAGCTATGGAGAGGGCTATGCTCGGGGTTTCCCTACGAGATCGAATCAGAAATGAGGAGATCCGTAGGAGAACTAAAATAACCGACATAGCCCACCGGATTAGCAAGTTGAAGTGGCAATGGGCAGGGCACATAGCGCGGAGAGCTGATGACCGATGTGGTCGGAAAGTGCTCGAATGGAGGCCGCGTATCGGAAAGCGCAGCGTAGGACGTCCACCCACAAGATGGTCCGACGACCTGGTAAAGGTCGCGGGACGTCGCTGGATGCAGGCTGCCTCCAACAGGTCTCTGTGGAAATCATTGGGGGAGGCCTATGTTCAGCAGTGGACTTCCTTTGGCTGATGGATGGATATATGAGTATAGTATTACTGATAATTAAAAACATCTATATTATTAGAGTAAGAGGCTATTGCGAGACTAGTTTTATTAATCTTTCTATTATTTCTGGGTTTCAGATTGAAGAGGATAGATAAAATTATATTAAATGCATAATGGCATTAGAACATATACAAAAAGTCAAGTTGCGATTAAAATAAGGAGTAGTGCCACATATATTCCAGTGCCATAAAAAAGAGAAGTCGAAGAGAAATACGTGGCCATCATAAACACGTCAATTTTCGGAAGATTATCCGACTGCGCTTTTACGAAAACGGTTTCAGTCACTCTCTTCACAATTAATTAATACTGGGAACACATAAAACTATTAACTTTATATAAAAAAACAGCGACACAATACAATAACAATCATTCTTCAGGAAAAGACACCATACAAATAGCTTGTTGACAGCAGACCTCTCGTGTAAACCTGACGTCACGTTTTCATCTACCAATAGTGTTGCGTTTCTGAAATTTTAGCACACAGCCACTTTTGATGATTAAATTTCACTATTAAATTAAAATAAATTTTAAAAATTATTGTATAGTGTGTTTTCAGTAGCAATAAAGATTACAAAAAAATATATTTTGTCCATATTTAAGTCACATGCATATTCCCCATTGTAATATTGTAGTTTAATTTGTAGTTAAAAAAATAAATTAAATTATAGTTTAATGAAGTCTTTTAAAAATATACATTTTTTTATACAACATACATACCCAGAAAATACATTCACCTTGCTGAAACTAGAATTCTCAGGAAGGCGGGCAAACTGCAAACAAAGTTTTCAATAGTCCATTCCTGGCGGGATTATACTTATATTTTATACAAAATCTTATAAAACTCGTAACTAATTAGGAACAGATAATTAGTATTACCTGTTAGGCTTATCAACCGTATAATTTGCGTTTTATATTAAGGATTATGTGAACCAATATTGAAAGTTACGTAATGATTATGATGATGTAGACATTTCAATAACATCGTCCTGGGTTCTTTATTTTAATCGTTAGAAAAATATTGGGAAGACTTTTGTTCCATCTAGCCCAACTAAAGTGTATGTTATGGCGTTGTATTAGGAAAAAAATGATCTCCATACCAGAGGTAATTAAATAGTTTCATCCCACCGATATATTTTATCAGTTATCAGTTTTATCAGTTCTTGCATCTATAATTCCCCTTTCATTAATTTTAATTTTTCCCGTTTTTACTACAATCTCTATCAAAATCTTTTAACCACACTTCGGTTCATTCGATCTAAAAGCAATGCCAATTGCCATACTAATGCTACTGATATTATATTCCTGAAAATTGCTAGTGAACCTGTATCAGTTTTAACAGGAATACATTGTTCTATTCCAAAATACTTTGCAAAGTGCATATCAGTTAGAGTGCCTTTGCAGAATTCTCCACACACGTTGAAAACGCTCGACAGTGCGAGAATCGTTTCGGAATTTGCGAGTATCTATCCAGTTTGTTAATCGACACGGAGATATATCTAGTGTCGGGAGCTTGTCGTCACTCTTCGGTAGTTTTGCGGGTTATTTGGGAATTCATTCGCTTTCAAATGTTTCGACGTTTCACGTAACTTTTCAAAACCGCTGTAATCGAATGATACTTTCGGCTAGTAAACTTTGAGTTGATTAAAAGTGATAAGAATTTTTAAAATATTGGCAACAATTACACGAATTTTCTTTCACGTCTGCAAGAAAAGAATGTGATAATGTCAAATTAACGGTTCAATTTTTTATACATTAGTGAAGCGCCCGAGTAGAATTCAGTGTTAAATTTCACTTGGTTTGTGCAAACTATTAATTTAGTTTTTATCGATCTGGTAACTGGTCACTAAATTTAATTTGCGTTTCTATATTATGATAAGAAGTGAAAACTTTTTAAAATACATAAGCATAAGGTTAATTTACAAATACATGGAAGCAAACCTAAATAAATAGTATACAAATACATTTCCTAAACACATACGTAAAGTTTTACAGACAAAAGTTGTACAGGGTTTGTATTTATTTGTAGAGTATCCCAAATTGAGCTTAGTGCCCCATCGTTATGCCGGCGAGTTGGCAATTTGTCAAGTTCCTTTGCTAATTGTACCTTTGTTCCGTAAATGAAGCTTCCCTAAAATGTGATTTTATTTATTATTTACTGTGAATAGTTATTGAAATAAAACTATTATTTACGGATTTTATCGCGAATTTAGTTTAATTTTTTACATTTTTAACTTCCCGACGTTTCGATTACTTTACAGCTTTCGTGGTCACGGGGCGGACTGAGGTATTGGTCGTCCGCTCTGTGACTGTTACAATTCAACTACCCTTAATTTACAATTATTAAATTAAAAAAGTTAATTTAAATAGTTAATCTGTATTTGCGATCCGATCTCACAGTGTCCTGAGGTCTGGCAGTTGGTCTTTTGGGTTCCGATTTAATTAAATGTAGTATTGGATCCCATGCTTGTGCAAGCTTCAAGCCATCTTCTCTATTGAAATTTTGATGTTTTTTTTTATTTCAATAGCCTCGCGAAACATCCTGGGCAGGAAACGGTGTTCTTTAGCGAGGACTTGGGGCTGGTCAAAGCGGAGGTAATGCTTGGAGCCTTCTTCTATATGTTCAGCAACTGCAGATTTCATTGAGCGTCGATGTTTGACGTCAGCTATGTGTTTTTTCACGCGGGTCCCTATGCTTCGTTTTGTTTGACCTATGTAAGAGAGGCCACAGTCGCAATCTATTTTGTATACGCCCGGTTCTTGCAGGGGTTGTGGCACTTGACAGGTGGTAGAAATTGACTGTGTAACAAATTCAATGTGTAACATTCGCGTAAATCTAAGAAATCGTTATGTGAATAATTAATCATTAATTCACCCACTAATATCGTAATAGAAACTGCAAAAAAAAAAAACTTCCTCCTTAAGGCCTATAGTCTTAGAATAGCAAAAAGGCAAAGGGGTATGAACATTAATAAAAGCATGATAAAGAATGAATCTATGGCTGTGGGTTATAACGGTATATGGAGTTGTTTGATAATTTTACGCACACTGATCTTGAAAGGAGAATGCCAATTCATAGTACCGGTAAAAATATCGTTGATCCCAATACCGATAATGCTTCAAATTTCTTGAAAAATGCTTAAAAATACTGTACATTTTTATGGTTTGTCCTTAAACGTTTCCCTGTTTTATCCCTTTTTTATCACTCCAATTAGTCTAAGAGTTTATAATGAGGGGATTACGATACTAAAACCTAATTAATTACAAGAAATGATTCAAACAATAGGTTAAAAATAAGTACAAATTTTTCATACTTTTTCCTCTATCGTTATGTTCGGATTACGCATTTCGGAATCCATTTTAATTATTTGTTCCATTGTTAAATGCCCCGAAGCCGTGCGAGGTAAAACCACGTAGCAGGCCATTTTGGATGTTCATTCATATTAAATGGACAAAAATGAAGTGCGACGAAAGGCAGGTTTAATAATTGAAGATGGTGGACTGTGCACTCACTGTGTCCATGTGTTAAATAAAGCGGAAAATGTTTCTCGAATGAATTGTATCGGACAATGTGTACAAATGAACGAATCGTTTTCATATTTATATACGAGTCGTTTTCTGCTTGATATTAATTTGAATTTTTGTTTATTTTCGCATTATCGTTTTTAAGATATGCGTTAATTAGCAAGGGTGCCAAGTAAAAAACATGAAGTAAATTAAAGATATTATTTCAATAAACATATCAGAGAAAATAACAGATGATTTATTAGAATATTGATTAAGCTATGATAGTCAAATTTTATGTTGGTGCGTAATAATTTATTTTATTTTATTTATATTGAAATGTTTCGTTTACGTAGATGTATTCATAATACCATTACCAAATATGACCATAATTTGCGCGGAAACTTCTCAATAATAAATTCTTAATAATTATACCCTATCTGTTTTCCCTACTGTTTTTTGGGAATTTATTGTAAACAGTTTGATTTATTAAGCTTATCTTTTTTTGGTCTATTCTGACAGTGTCATTGGTACAGGAAGGTCTGCATTATAAAGGTCACTACATGGTTTGATCTCCAATTTAATTTTATATTTATTAGAAATAATTTGACTATTTATTGAACTGTTATATGTTTGTCAAGGTACAAAAATTTTCAAAATAATGCTTCCACCAAATCAGTGAACTATATATATTTTATCAATCTATGCATTCACTTGTTTAGACCATCTTAATTTTCGTTGCTGTAACAAGAAGAAGCCAATGAGTGGCTAAATATTGTCATCAACCATTCGGTACTTTGTTAGCATCGCTCAAACCTTCAGTGCAGTGTCTTCAATGAGCTGGCGTAAACACACGTTGAGCTAGCTTGCATCAATTTTCATTAATTATAGTCTGTACATGTATAATATACATCGGAATATAATCGGCCGGCACCAAAAGCCATTATTGTAGGTGCGACCGCAATTTCGTACAGCTTACCGCAATAAAGCGACCCCGGTGGTGCTTGAGAGTAGTGCGAGGGACACAGTTCCTTGAAAGATAACCCGACCGAATTCCAAAGTGGCCGACTATCTTTATGATTTATATACAGCAGCGGCAGCGTATTGTTAGCACCACAGAACAGTTGAATATGGTTAGAAAGGCATTAGCCGTCAAATTGTATGAAAACCAGTGTCGTCGTTTTCGAAACACAAAACCTCAACAAATCCAATATATAAAGCTTCCAATAGTTGATTTAAAGTATCGATAAAATTATGGAAATAAGTTTTTGTTATAAGACCGGAATTTATTTTATCGAAATGCTTAATCGCTTTTCCTGACACAGTTATTTAATTAGTATGATGTTGATAGATGGAAAATAAATGAGACGACAAAATCTAATATTGAAAGTTAATTTTAATTTGTATACTATTTTACTAATCTATACATATAGACGTCTGTACATACAGGATTTTCAAGATTTTCATCTATGTGTGAGATATTAACATTTTTATTATTGGCAAAGCACATATGTATATGTAATTATTACAATAAAATTATAATTTTTTACGTCAATAGCTTCAGTGGTTTTGATTTTGCATACAATAATACATTATTTCACCCCTATGATACAGTTTTTCCATAAGAGTAGCCCGTAATAATTTTTGGTTTGTATATTACTTATGAGACAGATTTTTTATGGTCTCCTGTTTCACGAAAATGAATACTTAGAACAAATCGTACCTGTTGCCTTTATCGTCTCTATCTCGGAAACTTACAAATGAATGAATTAATATTATATAGTATATTCAGACACAAATATACCGGGTATAACAAGACTGATACCGAAAACGAAGCGGAGTGGTAGTTTTAGTTACTACAAACATAACGCAACTAAAAATTTCGCAAAGAAACGCGACAATTTTTTTTATGATTTTTTAAATATCACCATTTTTGGGTGGTAAATAGTTATACCATAGTTTTTGCTGAAATATTGAATTAAACTCTTTCATACCTTAGAGTCTTTATAAATAAAAGGGTATACACTATTATTTTAGAATAAAAATGTATTTACCACCCAAATACGACCATAGGAAAACATAACAAAAAAATTTTTTTGCAACATTTTCTATTGCATGGTGTCTGAAGTCGCTTGAACTACCACCCGGCCTCGTTTTCGGTAGCAGTCTTGATATACCCTGTATGTTGTTCTCAAGTTGGCGGAGTTATGACATTAGAACATCAGTATAGGTCAACGTTATCAAACGTTACGAGTACTACTACAATTTAACGTTTCTAAAGGATTTAATTTAATTATCTTTGTTTTTAATGCCACATGAAAACTGATTTACGAGTATACGAAATCTATAGCTACATTGATATGGTTACTATGCAGATGAATACAGCACTATGTGACATGTGACAAAATTCGAAGTTGACATAACAAAAATGAGATGTATGTATGCATTGCGTAGGAACTTGTCATCCGCGTGAATTGTATGTAAACGTATATTTTTGATATCTCGTCTATTACATCATCGAATTCTTCGAAATGTAATTATACACTGCATTTTTGGAAATAAAGGTGAAAATCTATAAATCGGGTTTAATAGTGATATTGAATTCTTTCTCTATTGATATTCGACGCTGTAGTATGGGAAGTGCGAGATAAAATAGCACAAATCTTCAATTTTACTATATTTTCCCGGAGCTCCACAGTCCACGGCATTTCGACAACGTCCTGATTTGACGGATCAGTGATGCTTCTTATGCACCACCTTGCGACGCGTCAAATGCTTGTATTTCCCTTCTAACCATAATCATTTGTTCTGTGGTTAGCACTATCTCTCCCAAGGTAGGCAGAAGTGTCAACGCTTCTCAGTTTTTACTGTTATTAGTTCCTGTGAATCTACATTAAGTGTATTATTATAACTAATAAACCGATAGGGCTGCTGTACTTAACGTTCGATTGTATAGACATAGTATACTATTGAAAAAAAAATACTATATTTTATTTTACATTTACAGAGCTTTAAAGAGCAAAAGACTTGCTTAAAACGATACAAACCTTGAATGCCTTCAGGCTGCAATACCTGATGACTTTGCAGTATCGACCTTTGGATATACTGATATACATCGGTTCAGGGTATATATCACTTACCGAAATTACCCTGATCGAAAGAAACATTACATCAAGGGGTGCTTCGCGTCGCTTGGTCTGGCCAGTCGACCCGATCTGTTCATGCTGTTAGGATTAGTTAGGGCTCTTCCTTTTTACCAATTAATTGGCGTATTTATGACGAGGTTGCGGTTATAGAGGTAAGGTAAGATGAAGATATTGAATTATTTTACGTTTCTGAGTGTACTAAATGATCGATTGGTTATTTAAGGCCCAAAGATAATATATTGTTTTCAAAATGGCATGTAAATAAGATGATTATCAGTTGATGATTAGTGATACTGGCGTTTAGGAATAAAGGAACTAAGAATAATTAAGATGCTTTACTGGATAAGGGTGGTGTCGGTGTCCTACAATGTTCTTAGTTAAACTTCTCGATAAAACTTAATCGAATCCAAATCGTGGCAAATTCATAGGTTTCAAAATATAATATTAGAATTTAAGTTTTGATGATATAAGATTTCAAAAAGTATTTTCCAAAACGTTCCTTTGCCAGTATACGTGGCGCTTGTCGCTACCCAGATGTGAACGTCTGCCGCGGCTCGGGTTTGATTCCCGCACAAAGACAAAATTCAGATGACCCGTAAATATTTGTTTGTGTATTACGCACGAAACAAGATTTGTATCTTACAAATTCTGAACATGCGAATTATTGTTTCTAATATATGTATGTATGTCCTATTTTATGCAAAGAAAATTTCTAAGTTACAATCTTAATCAGTATGTACATTAATTGGACAATAATCACTTCAGTCCCTTTCACACAGACAATGTGATACTTGAATAGGCACTTGAGTGCTGGAACTCAATGACATTATTGACTTGTCACTTGATAGTCGAGATTATTGGTTTCTCGAGGCCTGGCCTTTGAATTCGCCTCCACTTGCACGACGCATGCAGATGTATAGGAAAACTCATTATTTGTCATTGGATTTAGGTCAATAACGTTCTGTTTAATAGCCCGCATTTGATTAGCGACGTCACACCTCATTGGTCTAATATGGGTTTATTACGTCATTGCCTATGATTTTGGATTATGAACCAATAGCGGGGTGCCTGGATTGTACTCTTATAGACAGATAAATAAATAAATAACACCCACAAGTCACATACATAGTCCTGACCCCACACTAACATCGTGTCTTGTGTCGTGGGTATCAGAAACTACGAGAGACTTTTCGGTCTCACAAACACCCAGACCCGATAGAAATATTTATATGCCGCACAAACTTTTCTTTCGGTGCGGGGATCGAACCCTCGGTCTCTCTTTGTAAGTGTGTCATTTACCCAAGCTTTTAATATACATATATATATCCCGGTATTTATACTAAGTAAGAGCAAATACAATACTTTAAATCGATAATCCCACGAATATTGAGTTTCACCAAGAAATTTTAAAATAATATCCCATGTCGCCTATTTATAATTTACCTTAGATATTTATAATTAGGTGCTTTTTAATTTTTTGCCTGAGTCTAAAACTATGTAATAAAAATTTACTCCAGATAAAAAAAAAACTAATGGCATTATAAATTGCTAATTGCCTCGTAATATATTATAAATTTTGGCCGTACCCCCTTAATTTAATATTCATATTTTCAATTATAGTATATATCACTACACAGCATCACTTACGTTGTAAAAATGATTCGTTGAAGTCGTTGAACACATAGCGATTTATTTAAGCAGTAGGAACCTATCGCTGCCTGTTTTGAGTATGCATGATGAATACAAATCAACTTCCTTAGGAGAAAAAACGTTATTCATGTTTTTAAAGCAGCTACGAATTCGTTTGGTCCTTGACCTTGAGTCTTGATACTTCAATAATCAATTATTATCTTAATATTATAGACTAAAAATAAACTTACTTGGCATGTTATAAGAAAGAATATACCTATAGTTAATTGTTTATACAAAGAAAATAAGCAAATTCTACTATTGATATATTTTTAAATCTTTGTGTCTGTAAAATTATATGAATTTCTACCTTTGCAAAGCACTTTTGGCACCGGGAGCGCGATAGCACGCTTTGACATAGAGCCACAAGGACGGTTGATAATAACGACAAAGTTAATGTCTTTTATGTATCACCAGATTAGATGTATAACATTACAATTTTTTTTTATTGAATTCTTTATACGGCAAGACGTGGATGCCATTCGCCTGATGGAAAGCGATACGACCGATCATAGGCAGTAGCGAACTAAACAATATCATGAATTACAAAAAGAACGCTTTGCCTTCCACTACACACGCCAGATAAGATTTTAAGTCTCATTAAGTCCAGACGTAATTCTGGCTACAAAGTTCTTTAAACCAGAACACAACAGTGCATATTATACTGTTGGCTGTTTGGCGGGAGAAATTACATTGCAGTGGTAACTACCCAGGTGGCCTGTGACCATTATATTAGAGACCTACACAACCAGTTAACATGACATGCATGTAATGCATCTCCTTATATTTCTTACCTAAATGACCGTACTTACATAAAATGGAATCTTTTATATTCTTTTCATTAGAGTTTGGATCCATCGCTGTAGCTAGTATGTAGTAACCAAGTAACCAAAAATATTAAGTAAAGCAACTACTTAACTCTTGTGAGCAGTTTGTGTTCTTCAAGTAGGACAGTGCGGGCGATTCAAGTTTGGAATCTGATCTTTGGTCCTTACAAACCCGCTACCGCCTGAGTATGTGGGTTGGCGACAGAGGGGTTTTAGGAAATACGTCGGCGTACAGACCAAGTCCATCACAACTTTAAATATAGATGTAGGATGGGAAAGTTGGAGACTAATCCGACTCTTTGAATTCTTTCCTAATAACAGAGTGGACCATAAAATAGGACTCGAAAAAAATGCCTTAACAGTATACCTACACCAATGCGTATATCTCAACAAGGGACAGGCACTTACCACAAGTATTTTATAATTCGGTTCACATTATTGTGAATGAATAGCGGAATATTTCTGTTTATTTGATATATGATTTGTTCCTTAACAATAAAACTTGGTTACAACAAAGAATTTCGAACTGACCCTTTGGTAAATTGCTTTTCTTTCTCAATCTAATAGTTCTAATAACTGTTCATATAGGGAATTCTAAAGCTTATCGTCTACTACTTTATGACGTAATATCTCTTTATGCTATCTATTTATTTTATTATTTATATTTTAATGTTTGTTTGTATGTGCCTTATACGCTCATATTCTGTTCATCCGGTTATGTCGAAACTTTGATAAGGAGGATTACCCGGAAAGGTTTCTGCCCGAGCACCATCAATGTACAGAGTGGGTGCTATAGTGCGGGCCAGTTTATATATTGATAACGTATCCCTTTATCGGATTAACCTGAACCTCCATGTAATAGCGGCAATTGCACCCGAGCACAGCCTAGACCGATAGTTATTTAATATACCGCGTACGACCCGCAGGCAGAGAAATAGAACTTATGTATGTGAACAAATTTTTCGCGCGTTTCTTCCTTTCTTGGTTCTAGTTTTGTACGAATTTTAAGTTGAGCCGAGTTTTACGAGTTGGCAACTTGCCTTTTTGCCATTTAAAATGTATGGAATTTGTTGTCACTGTTGCTGTTGCAATTGTAAATTTTGTATTTTTGTTTCTGTTTTGAGGTGAATTGTAGTAATTATAAATTATAGTAATTTGTAAATCTGTGTAAATATTTGTAAAGCGGGATCGCATCAGCGGGCGTTCCTATTTCCTACCAGCTTGTAAATTGCGAACTGCGGGCTATAGAATCTAGTTCCGAAACTCTCGATCATGTGAATTCGTCCCCATTCAGAAATCGATTTCACACTCTATCGCTTTTCAGACAGTCACTTAACCGCTGTGCCGCGTCATTTGTCAATCGATGTCACTGATTGCGACGAATCCCATTTTCTACTGTATGTATAAGACCCAAGATAATGTGTTTCACATTAGATTTTCGTAATAGCCGCCTTGTGAGTGCAAGAAATGTATAACTGAATAAATCGAAGGGTTCTTAGAATAAAACTGTTTTTGAATTCCATCTACAACAAATGTAGCATTTTCTTAAAATAAGTATATCTTATAAAGCATTGATAGATATGGTGACCCGTTTATTGATATGAATGGCGAGACCACACATGGATAGTAGCAAAACCGAACAGCACTATGAATTACAAAGCAATGCTTGGCATGTCACCGCGCTCGCCATTCTGAGACATAAGATGTTAAGTCTATATGGCCAGTAGTTACTCGTTGCAACTTTATACTGTTAGCTACATGATATTTAGGGACAAATACCAAAACACGAAATACAACATCAAAGCTTTTACACCATGTCAATTCTATCTGAGGCGGTAATATCACTACAATGATGATGACCCATTAGAACGTTAAGTAAGTTGTAAGTTTGAAAAAGTTTTACATATACAAAAAAAAAACAAACATAGTATAAAACAAAGTCGCTTTCTCTGTCCCTATGTCCTTATGTCCCTTTGTATGCTTAAATCTTTAAAACCACGCAACGGATTTTGATGCGGTTTTCTTTAATAGATAGACTGATTCAAGAGGAAGGTTTATATGTATAATACGTACATATTATTATACAGAAATCTATTTGTACCCGGGTGAAGCTGGGCCGGGCCGCTAGTATATTTATAACATACAGACTTTGAGTGCCAATACTTTAAAAAAAAATGATAAAAAAATATAAAATTTAAACAAATACCTATTCACATTGATTCATAATCTATATTGTATTCGTTGTAATTGACAGATCAGTGCCTCAAGCAGGAACATTTAACTCTATAGTATAGTAATCGTAATAGTAAAATTTTGTATGGGAATTTGAACAGCGCCATTGTGAGCGTATTTGGAACTAAATTATGGCAGCGGGAAACGTTTACGACACTATAGTATGGTAATCGTATAGTCTAGCGATAGTTTTACTATACAATTGTAGGAAAAGTGGTAGCACGAAAATTTTTTGACGTATAGTATCGTTGTAGTAACAGTATAGTAATCGTTGTCACTTGGTTGTCACGATACTATTACTTTACGATACTTCAAAATATTGTAATGATTCGTGCGGAATTGTCATTCATTACGTGGGTAAATTTAATAATTATTATTATAAAATAACAAAAAAATATAAAATATGCATTAATGTCGCGTAGAAAGGTTATGGAAATAAATTGATAAGCAAAAAGTAATAAATATTTATTGCTTTTATTCCGCAATATACAAAAATGACTCCAATGAATTATGCATTTAGATTTCCGAACGTAGCAATTTTTTTTGATTAGTTGTCACACATTAGCGGTTTTCAGTTATCAGTTAATTTTAATGCAAATGAATAACTCTTTTATTATATAGGTTATAGATAAAGATACGTATATATGTTTTATAACATCCCTCTACATTTTTAAGGAGGAGAGCTTTATGAAAGTATTCTCTATATTATTGCTCGTTAAGTTCCTCGGCAACTATTTTCACCTATTATATGCTCACACTTCTCTGCCCCAAGAGCTTGCTCGACTATACATTGAAATAAGCTTAAAACATAAAATGATTAAGTAGGTACGCAAAACTAAAATCAAAGTTCCATGTAAATATTTTATTTATAATTTTTTTACAGGTTTAGGTTAGGTATGTTTTTAACTACAATAAATTCCAGACTTTCTATATCCTTATACTTGTTCGCAAGATTCCCAAGTTCGTTTCTCCGATTACAAACAGTCCATAGTCTAAGAAATAACCTTCATATTTGAGTTAGGTATCACAATAATTGTAACTTCATATCGCAACATTGAATTTCATATTATTAGCGAAATACGGAGTAGATAATTACACACAATAACACTACGGCATCGGGAGAGACTAAGCATGACCGTAATTAACACATTTTTCCTTAATTCGAAGTGTAGAAATGCAAAAATATAATCTCGATAATGTTCTCACGGTAAAAATGTCGGTGACAAAAAAATCGTATATCTCGATAGTAAATTGGCGATACTACACGTCAAAAATTATTCCTGCTACCACTTTTCATACATTTGTATAGTAAAACTATCGCTAGACTGTACGACTACGATTACCATACTATAGTGTCGTAAACGTTTCCCGCTGCCATAATTTAGTTCCAAATACGCTCACAATGGCGCTGTTCAAATTCCCATACAAAATTTTACTATTACGATTACTATACTATAGAGCCAAATATTCCTGCTTGGGACACAGAACAAAAGATTTATACAAACTACTGTATCCATTGTCAACTTTTGATTGGCAAATTTCAGGTGCTTGAAAATTATTGCTCTTGTATTTTATTTAACATTATATACCTAACAATATTTCATCGAATGCATGCCAGAAATGGCTTTACTGGACACCCCTTAGTAATCTCCTAAATAATTTAACCAAATAACCGGAGTGTGGGACGGTTCGGTTGCTATTAACGTCTTTTGCAGCATAATTTCGTTGTATTATACTCTACGTGCTCAGAATATTGTGGAAGGCACTTTATGGACAGCCGTTTCAAGTACCTGCTTTCAAACTGTGACGTCATTGCCTTAAGCATCGTTAGCCGCAGACAGTGGTCATAATACAGATGTTGAAGTATTATATAAATTGATCACGCAGGTATAAATACTTTTTCTTGTATTCATATAAAAATAGGACTTAAGAAATTCGTTTTCTTTTAATGTGCTGTCTTATAATGCGGAGTGCATAGATTAAAAAGGCAATTAAAAATCCAAATTGACCCTCAATTACTCTTAAGTTGTAATAACTGAATGGCTTCTTTGTATTTCTCTAGATAATATGGAAACGAAATATCCACGAACTTGTTAACAATCTCCTATACAACCACACAAATGTACACGATCATTATCCTTTGAAAAGTAAAACAATATCTCATAACCGATTGTGAATTTCAAGTTACCTTTATCATACAGCGCCATCTATTGTTAGCTTGAACATGAACAAATAGTCCGTACTTTAAGACCACATTTATGACATAATCAACGTCGGACTAGGAAGCGCGCGTGCAATAACAATACAATTATTGTGTAAACTAATCAAGTGACATACAAACAAAGGGTACATTGTATAATTTCTAGGCAGAAGAAACCTTCAAGACCATTTGAATTCAATTTAACTTCGTCCAGCCAAGACTTACTTCAATAAAGCCGTAAATTAGATTTCTATTAAAGAATCGCTGACATTAATAAACAAGTTTTCCTGTGGAACCATATTATGATGAAGTATAAGATGCAGTGCTGAGCTCATTTTTGCATAGTATTTTTTCCATGCCTTTCTGCAGCGTTTATTACAACAGTCAATACAATTTTTAGATAGACATCAAATATAATATCCATTTAATTATTAATTAGTTATGAAATTTGAATTGAATTGATTCATGCAGTTTTAATAATATATTTTTGCTTTTTCATAAGAACGAAACAGTGATATAATATCATTATTTATTTGAGATTCCGGTACGCTGTATTATAAACATACAGGGTATATCAAGACTGCTACCGAAAACGAAGCCGGGTGGTAGTTTAAGCGACTTCAGACACAATGCAACAGAAAAAGTTGCAAAAAAAAGCGACAATTTTTTTTTTGTTATTTTTTTTCTACGGCCATATTTGGGTGGTAAATACATTTTTTCCTAAAATAATAGTATATACCCTTTTATTTATAAATACTCTAAGGTATAAAAGAGTTTAAATTATTATTTAAGCAAAAACTATGGATTTACCACCCAAAAATAACGATATTTAAAAAATCATAAAAAAAAATGTCGCGTTTCTAGGCGAAATTTTTAATTGCATTGTGTTTGTAGCCACTAAAACTACCACCCGGCTTCGTTTTCGGTAGCAGTCTTGAGATACCCGGTATAAAAAGGATAAACTCTGATAAAATGTATCTCTCAAGTGTACATATCTTAAAACAAAATTTTAGTGAATTCCTAAATTCTAGGATAAAACTTGATTGCTATTTAACCCACAGTAATATATTACTATGGAAAAACATATCTCAAACTTAGCCCAAAACTTTAAACTGTTTCATATACTATACTGTATACAGTATGCAGCCAGGGTGTGATTGGAAATATTGATGATTTCGAACACAATGCAACTGAAAATATCGCTATGGGTGGATGATGTTTACGTACATCATATTTTTGCTACGAGTGAAATTATATTAAATATCCTTTCTATTAAAAAACGCCAAGGTACCGCCATAAATAATAATTATCTTAGTAGGCATAGTTTGCGAAAAAATCACGTGCGGCATTTTCTGCAAAATTTTTCCGCCTTCGTTTTATATCACACTCTCGTTACATTCTGTGTAAGGAAACATTATCAAACAGAATAAATAATATGGTGGAAGGGACATGTGCTTCATTCAGTGTTATTGCAGTAAATTGAAAGTAAAATCTTTCTGACGGGACTATGCCTACGATATTTCACTTATACTAGTATCACTATTCAGCGATATTTTCGTATAGACCGTGAAATATTTCCCGCAAATATTTTGCCTAAGTAATATTGATGGCAGTTGCGATAAAATATTCTAGTGTTTTATTTGTGTATATTTTTAAATCGAATCGTTTAGTCACGTACTTTGTTTGACGCCATGCCCGTTTAATTAAAAATATTGCACTTGCTACTTCTCTTCCACGTTCTATACTGACTGAAATAATAAAACAAAGATATTTTATTGAACGTCGATAAATTTTAATTTGAAATTCATTCAACTTCGTCCAGTCATTACTAATTTCAATAAAACAGACCGGGCTCTGTGGCGTACGTTGGGAAAGGTCTAGGTCTAGCAATGGACTGCAACGGACTGATGATGATGATAATGAAGTGATAATTTAAAGAATGTATTAGATTAACTCATAAAGTTTTAATTACTGATCAACATAACAAAGGAGATCTGTATCTATAGATAAGAAATTTAATTGTATGGTTTTAAGGGATTTTACCGCGGTTATGGCTTTATTTTTAAATTACTGAGGTATTAGCAGTCCGCCCTGTGACTACGAAAGTTATAAAGTAATCGACCGCCGGGAAGATAAATAATGTAAAAAGCAAATCCGCTAGATGATCCGTAAAAAATAGTTTCACTTCAATAATAATAATGAAGTTTCATGAATGCTAGTGACTGGAAATAAACTGGCAATGAATGCATAATTAATCTGACCCCTGCTTGCAAAATTAATATATTTTGTAGTAACAAAATGAAAGTCATATTTTTGGGAATATTCTAGAATATTTCCATTTCGTGAGCATCTGATTTATTGTAACTCGAATTTTAAAAAAAATCTTGTATTATATTTTTAATAACAATTTACAATAAAATCTATGATTTTGTATATGCATTAATGTAAGTATGAATTATATACTCTTTTTATCTACCTGCACGTCTACTGTCAATGTCAAATTTCAAATTTTTAAAATATACCTTTATTCTATTTACGGCTGACAAATTTAATTTGACAAACGTCAACTGTCAAAATTGGAGGTTTAGTTATGTCACCACAATTAAGCATTCATAAATCACGTGCCAGTGAAAGAAAAGAGGTTTTAATTATTCTCATTCGAGGTTTAAATGAAAAAGTTTAAAACAAAGCGGTAATCGCAACCCAGTATTTGTACTGCACTTAGGTTACCGGTCCGTCGCCAGTACTTAGAGATCTGGCGGCAACAGCCGTTACTCCACCGGGAATACATTTACCTAAGTATTATATAAAACGCTTCTGATGACGTGATGCTAGACTTCATCTCAGTATCTATATTATAATAGCGGTCGGGCCCGGCTTCGCCCGGGTGCAGATAGTTTTTGTGTGGAGTCAGGTCCAGTTAACTATATTTCCCGCGCAGCGTCGATTATATTCCCCGTCCCGTCATATCCCGTTCTGTCCCGTCTCACCCAGTTTAATGACGAAAAGTATTCAATCATGTCCTCTCCTATCCCGTGACAAAAATTCTAATTTGAAAGAGTAGCGAATACATAATATGTATATTTGGTTTCATAACTCATCCCACGGGAGCACTACATTTTTTCGGGATAAAAAGTAGCCAGCAAGAAATAGCCGTGATTTTGCCGGATTCGCTTACTACGCTGGCGATTTGGGTTTCATGATCATCTTGGGAAGTTTTTTTGTTATCTTATGTTATATCTTAATTAACAGGGCTAACTCACCACAAAACCTCTACAATGATACTATCTCTACAGTAATATCACTGGCGGTACGTCTCACATATGTGGGAGGTCGCCTGAGTAGGTACCACCGCAATGTCTATTTCTCCAGCCAAATAGTAGTGTCAATGCACTGTTGTCTTTCGGTTTGAAGGACTTTGTGGTCAGAGTAACTACTGGACATATTGAAACATAAAATCCTATGTCTTAGGATGGCGAGCACAGTGGAATCCCAAGCATTGCTTTGTAATTCAATGTGTTGTTTGGTTCTGTTACTAACTATGAGTGGCCATATCGCTTACCATCTGGCTAACGGCATGCTCGTCTCGCCATTCATTGCAATAAAAAAACTATAAGCGAAAGCAGATGTGACGCGGGTTCAAAATGGACGGAGAAATATAAGCACGATCGGGTCTTCAGCAAACTTATTCGGTAGAAACGCGGCGGCAAAGCTGTTTGCGCATCAGTTTTGTGTGACATGACAAACTGACGTGGAGATTAGCGCAACATATCATCCCGAACAGAAACGTTTAGCAAAATTAATAACATATCACCACAAGTCACGGGTATGTGAACACGTTCGCACGTACGCGTTTAATTAAGAGCTGTAAATCCAGCTATTAGAATTGGGTAGGCTTAGGAAGTGAAAGAAAACTATTGGTTACCGTCACAATTATGGCCCAGATCATTTTTCTTTTTAATGAGTGAATTATTTGGGCGCCTATCTTTTCATTGTTGAGTATAAGAAAAAATATCCTCACATTCAGATAAGAATTTAAAAAAATACAAAATACGATGCAAGGGATGAAAACATTCTCAATTTCATATTAGATGTCTCTAATTGCAAACTATTTCTTGTAATCCGCCCATAGCCGCCCGCTGGAAAATATGTTTCGTAATTTTCGAAATTAAGTAAACATGCTTATTTCAAATCAGTAGCATAGTGTGCATGTAACCATTTACTACGTATTAAAATTTTATTCTCACTATTCAATGTGTGAGATGTGAGATTTATCACTCCTAAGCATTGTGTACTAGAGAGTAGAGCGCCTTTATCCGCTCCCTTCAAAACGCGTCATATCATTTCGACGTTCGCTTGGCCTGCCACAGTTTAATATCTCCTCCTTTCATTCCTCTTTGACAGCCTCCGTGACGTACGTTAGACGCCAGCTGTGAAAAGAGAGGGCGCGGGTTCAATCTCTGCATTAAGAAAATATTTATTTCTGGTTTGGGTGTTTTTGAGACCGTAAAATCTCATCGTTTCTAATACTTACGACACAAGTCCCGATCTTAGTGAGTGATCAGGTTCTATTATGTGACTGTTGAGTGTATTTATTTATTTATTCACTGTTGATATTGTACATGGCATTTTTACATTCTGGCCATTTATGATCCTACTTTCACCTAGCTCAAATAACAATTAGATATTGAGTAAAATAACGATGCATCTTCATGATGACGTAGCTTGTAGCTATAATGCAGTTGGCATTGGTATACGAATACAATTAATTAACTTAAATAAACATGACAAACCAAACTCAACTGTTATTATATTTACTCCCCTGCGTTACTTTTTCACAATCTACAAACTATTATCACAATTTATCGGATTATAAGTTAAGACGAGACAAAGCTTCATAGACGGTAAGTTGGGGATTTAGTCCATTTCTACAATCTCACCGCAAATAATTTAAATTGCACGAATCTGTGCAACGCTGCTTCAATAATTCCAGAGCAAACGACGACGGTACGATAAAACTTCAAGACACAATTTTGCAAGCGCATTGTTGTTATTAAAATTAAATTGTCTTAAATACGTAGGCTTATAGTTTACTTACGTAGTTATTTGCATATTGAAATTTGAATTTCTCCGCTGACGCCGTGTTGGATGTTAAGACTTAAAATCTTTACCGATTAAAATTGTTGTGAGTGGTTTAGTTAGATTGAAACATAATTGTCTATTTATTCAAAGTAATATAACACGAAACAACATATTTAACAGGAAACATATTTATGGCGTTAGTTCTTAACTATGGATAAGTGTTGTAGACGTTATATTTTGGGTCCCTTCCCCTTAAATAATCAACCCCCTTCCAACAAAATCCCTTTAATAATCAACTTAAAAGTGTACTGGCTATCCCACCGTAATATTTTAATTTCGTTACCCGTTCTGGAATCACTTTTTTATTCAATTTGCAGCTTCCAGACCCACTGAAAGTTATTCCTTCTGATTACCACTAACTCCTAAGGTATAATTTAAAAAAACAACATTAACTATATACTCGTAGATATTTAATAACAAATAATTAGTAACACATAATCTAAATAGGATCTGTCTTATTGAATCACATAACTTAGTGTGCTTACTAGCATACATTTCATTAGATTGTGGTCTAACGCGTCTCTGATAATATCAAATATATGTATATCGGCCTGAGCCTAATTCAAATTAACTCTACAATTATTATCTACTCAGGCGCATCCAACCTATCTAATATAGAGATGTAGTTTCTGGCATGTACAGTTGACATCCGCTAGTAATTGATACCATTTTAACGTGACACCTTCAATGTTTGGACGAGACAAGGGATTCCATACAAATGATGGTTCAAGTTATGCGCTCCGTCTGATCGTTTTGTGTTGTAGTAAACAAAAAAGCGGTACCTCTATATATTATGAACGTAATGAAATTGGAAATAGATATTGGAGGTTCAAGACTTACGTTTTTACAAGAATATTACGCAATCATTTTAGATTTAAAATCAACAGATTTTCAAAGATAAAACTTTGATCTTGGCCTGCTAATAGCAACACACAAAATTTTAATAAGCCTTATTTAATCAAAACTAAATAAATAATCAAAACTAAATTAAAAATCCGTTATGAAAAAAAAAATGAAATACTATAATTTATAATATCTGTAACCTTGCTTCCATTAAATCATCGTTGTATCCTTTTAGATTATTTACTCGAGGGTTCGTTGTATGACCAGCCGCTTCGATTCTGATGTGAATGGCCTACGTACTTTAATATATCAAATATACAGCCGTGTCCACCCTTACCCCATGATTTTTGTTCCTTAATGGCGCAGGTGGCCGGAACCATTACAGTCAGTAAAACGACTTATTACCTCCACGCGATGCACTACATTTTTAGGATTCCGTATATAAGTTAAAACGGAACGCTTGGACAACCTCACGGAACCAGAGTACTTACCTAGAATAAATAAAATTCTAATAATAAATTATT
Source organism: Hyles vespertilio (assembly GCA_009982885.2). Lineage (NCBI taxonomy): Eukaryota > Metazoa > Arthropoda > Insecta > Lepidoptera > Sphingidae > Hyles > Hyles vespertilio. The sequence goes on from CM042833.1 coordinate 16,624,109, forward strand.
AATGTGTAAAGTGCGTGGTGGCCTGTTGGTAAACGGACTAGACGCGACTGCCAACATGTACACAGTGGTTGCGGGTTCGAATCCCAGGGCACACCTCTGACTTTTCGGAGTCATGTGTGTATTGATAGTCAATCACCACGCACTAAAACGGTGAAGGAAAACATCGTGAGGAAACCTGCATACCATAGCGATTTATAAAAATTCTATGGTATGTAAGTCCGCCAACCCGCACTAGGCCAGTGTGGTTGACTATATGGCCTAACCACTCTCAATCGTACTTTCGATTGTAGAGGAGGCCCGTGCCCTGCAGTGGGACGCATATGGGCTGATACAGAAATTATTAATTAAAAACACTCGACAGTTATATACGTAATCCTGATACCACACTAAGATCGAGTCTTGAGTCGTAGGTATCAGGAACAACGAGAGACTTTTCGGTTTCACAAATACCCAGACACGAAAGAAAAAATTATGAGCCGCACAAATAAGTATTTCTCTCCATACGGGGATCGAACCCGCGGCCTCTCGATTCATAGGCGGCGTCTAACTGACTGCCACGAAAGCTGTCATCATTTAATGAATAAATACTTTTTGGGTTCTTAAAATTAATTTGTTCTTGATTATATGACTTAGAACGGTCTAGTTTTATGTGGACCTAGCTTTTTGAGCCCATTCGCACTGGACTATTATTTTTTTCTGGGAATAATTGTAATTAAATGTTAGTATCAATTTCCCATTAAATCCATTTCGAATAATACTGTCGCTTAATCGAGGGATTTCTAATCCGATGTCCTAAGCACAAAGGCTTTATTCATCGATTTACAAACTGAAAAACGGAAAATTTGCGTAACATTGTTACGCGTCTAAAGAGGGGCCGTGTTAATCACATTGTTGTTAGTTACTTTTAACAAGCCCTTTGTTCGCAATCAGAACAGCTCATTGATGTATTTGGGGCACACATACATTTTCAGTGTATAGCTTAGAATTTCACTAGAAAGTTTTATGTTTACTGGATTAAAATGACAGTTGGATAATTCGGAGTTTTCTGTATCATTTCACAATACTTTTGTGCATCAATCTTCATACAGTGTGACCGACTTTCAAAACTTTGTGTTTTAGCCATCGATTACCCAATATTCATCTTTCATTTTCGTCTTCGCAGTCTTTATGATCAGTTAGGGAACTTTTCCCTTCTACTCGTAAATACATTGAGCCTTTGAAGTAAAAATTTTCCATTTATGTCTTTGCCTAGAAATTATGTTTACTAAAAAAATCTATGAATTCTGTCGAGTATATAATAGCAAGCAGCGGTCTAGGACTTAGCAATTGATGAAAACCTGCATCTATTTTGAGAATTTGCTGTACTCAGAACCATTATCTGCAATATCTATATCGGATTATCTGTATAAAAACTAACAAATTTTCTTGCTAATTCTAGTGTTACTAAACAATAAATAATATTTTTAAATTCAAACAATACGGAGTATTTCCCTTAAATACAACCCGCGAACTTACAGCTGGCAACCTATTAAGGCTGCCACTAAGTTAATTAAAACCGGCTATTAAATATATTACTTTAACTTGTGATATATTGCTAAACCCATATACACATATAAAGATTTACAATTCCTTCTTGCTTAATCTTGGCAAGATGTTACAAACACGAAGTATATTATCTAAATTATAATATTATATTATAAGCCACCACGAGTTTCCGTAGCAAATTCTAATAAAATTATCTCGCTCCAGCTAATGTGGCCATATATCTTAATTACTGGATGCACAATTATTTTATGTGTTGTCACCGACGCGCCGTGCCTTCGACGCTCTAAATTACGAAAGATCGTGTAATCACCAAGAAGATTAATGTTTAAATTATAAAACGGAGAATTGTCGGCAATATGCGTCGGATGCTTCATGCTTCCTATCGCTAAAAAAATGTTATTAAACGCCTTTTATATTAATCGTGGACTGCCATCGTCACTGAGAATAAATTAAAGGCACTTGATGACTTAAGACTAGTACTCTGGTAGAAAATATATAATATTATAACTTGCATACTATTTCAGTAACTACCGGTTAACAAAAAAGGTCTTATTTGGAAGGAATATTTATACTTTTTATTGAAATAAATTTTTCACGGGATACAATAAAATTCACTGGAAAAATAAAGATGTATTTTTGTTTAAAACTCTTGTTTTATCACATGAGTACTTTTCCAGAAAAATTGAAGGAATATTGTAGAGATATATTGAGTATCAAGTGCGTTAAAATATTTCAAAATTAAAAATTGCTTTATTCCATAAAATAATAGCAATATATGTTGCTCTGGATGTATTTTTAAAATACATCCAGAGCAACATATATACAGTCTTTAAGACTGTCAACAAGTAATTTTGATTTGTGACCGAATACAAAAATAAATGAAGTTAATAGTTTTTTTATTGCATTAAATGGCAAGACGAGCATGTCGTTCCCTCAATTGTAAGATATACGACAACTCATAAACAGCAGTAAAACCAGACAACACATTGAATAATAAAGCAATGCTTGGCATTCCACTGCGCTCGCAATCCTGAGACATAAGATGTTAAGTCTCATTATCTCCAGTGGTTGCTCTGGTTATAATATCATACAATCCAAAACACAACTGTGCATTTACACTACTGTTTGGCGGGAGAAATAGATATTACCGTGGTATATACGCAGGCGGCCTTTCACCTTCAGCATGCTCTTAGCACACATACCACCGTGGTGGTGCATATATACATACGTGTATATACATACGTGTTCCCCGCAAACATACTCGTACATAGTTGAGTTTCCCGGAATGCGTTTGGAGCTAACTATATTATGTTTGCTGTGCCCACATCCTCTGAACTTCACTACAAATATTTGTTTTGGGTTAGGTAGCTAAAAGTCGTTTTCTAAAAGACTCACGTATTTTGATTACTTATTCTGGAGTTTATGGTAAGGTTTTACGTTAATATTACTACTGCTCGAATAGCTTAGCATATTTCAACATTTTAGAAGCCGGATTTTAGGAACCAGATTAAGCGAATATGCGGCTGAAAGGCAGGTGAATGGCATACGCCTACCAACCCTCTTTGAGGTATTGGAATAGAATCTTAATTTTCTTGTAGATAACATTTTGATTTACAAAACAAAGTCAGTATAAGCAAGTAAGTGTATTCATAAATAAAGAGTATTCACCGACGCAAGATTTTTATCCCAAACCAAAAGAGGCAATCTTATAGACGTTTATCATTCGTATTTATTAGAACACTTTTCGTAGTGTACGATGGTCCGTATCTGGCATAGTTTCTTATACGTACGCGAAATTAACACATTGAAATAAAAGTAACTTTATTTTGACGCGATTTTTTTGCATACATGATGTTTTACTCTACCGATGTTTCGGAAATATTACAGCTTCTGGCTTCACGAGGTGGATAAAAAATCCAAATAAAATACAGTTATAGGTTAGTAAGCCCTTGACATATACATGTATTAGAGAAGCCTCACAACTGCAACGGGGTCACATCAAGCCTAAGGCCCTTTTCTTCGCATTCGCTTGCATTCAGCGTTATCCCAGAGATGAAACTTGGTGCACGTCGACCTAAATTATGCATGAAACCTTTGGACCGACTCCGCAGCGATCTTGTCTTGAAAGGGGACACTTTCTGGGATATAAAGCGTTTTCAATTTAGACGAAGGAAGTGTTTTTAATTTTCACAAGGGACCTTGGATTTCAAGACGAAAATACTTTAATTAGTTTACTGATAATGTTTTTTTATTATTATAGTAACGTTTGGTATGTAATGCGGTTTTCATTCCTGAACAGACATACAAAAATAAAATGATACAGAAGAACGTAACAAAAAAACAAAACGAAAAAAAAACCATAGCTACTTTGTAGTGGCTCCTCTCAAAATCTGTTTTGTTTTGTTTATTCGTGTTTTAAAGCTCTAGTTATTTAGCTACTAGGACTAAAGTGGTTGATTAACAGCCATAGACAATTACAGGGCTGGTGCAAAAAGTTTGTCTGTAAAAGTTTTAAAATGAGCTTGGACTATAACTCGGGGAATTATTTTACGGGTCCAGACAATTCGTGAGGACCTTTAGTTAACTCGGGACTTGTCTAACAGTTGCTTTGCTGTGGAGATTTTATTTTTTGTTCGCCGGATTTTACGGAATGGCGGAGAAGAATCCAAAAGTCAGCAAGTAAACATTAGTTCCATGAGTGCTTTCTGGGGAATTTCCGTCGGTATAAAAAGCCTCACGTAAATTTTTAACGGCTTGTGCAGTGAGAATTTCACTGTGAAATCACAGGGAGTGGATTCAAATATTTCCGTAATCAACAAATATTCGACATGCGTTTTGTGGTACCGAAATTCCTTCCGCAGTTTTTGATGTTCACGAATCCGTTTGTGTGCTTTTATTTATTGTCAGTAAAATCCCTTTCTATAAACTGTCAATGTCAAATCTAAAATAATAAGGACAATTTTATGCTATGTGACGCCAATATCTCAATTCCATTAGATTGTTTTTTCAACCAATACAAACTACAATTTCCTTGATTTCAAAATCTAACGTTTGTACCTAATCTATAGGTATGTTGTATACATATGTATACATACGCATATGCGATAAACCTAACAAAGCGTCACAAGATTGACTGTGACTTGAAATAATGAAGAATACAACAGAAAGCGTTCTATCCATTGGTCGCTGTGGGCGATACAATTTCACTGTCGATTACGTTGATATGCGGAGCGGTGCAGCGAGCACCTAGCGTTGGTCGTGACTCGCCGCGTCCTTGACTCGAGAGTCGAGACCGGTTCACCGGCTCAAAGAACTACGATACGATCTAGGCTTCGTTCTTAATATGAAATATCGCCTCAACGTCATAGAAAAAAGGTCGAAAAATATTGGCCGGCTGAGATCTTTTAATGATAGGCCAAGTCTCAATTCAAAATATTTAAAAATAAGAATTTTAATTTCGAATGTAAAGTTTTCTGTAGTGATTTTTGTACTGGTCCAATAAAGTAAATACAACGCATCTTACGGTAAAGCTACCAAACGATACACGTTATATCGCCTTGCCTTGCTATTTTAACTGCAGTAGATTATTTTCAGGTTTAAATAAGACTAAAAGCTCTATAGTAGACTATGTGCGTCCTCTACGACGAATACATAGTTTAACATGCAATTACTCTAAAATAATGCAAATCAAGCGCTCAGACTGGTATTAAGCCGATATAATGAAACAGTGGCGATGAAATCGCAAGTATACCCTTGTAAACGAGGGAAAGATTAAAGCTTATGTCAGAACCACATTTCACATTTGTCCTGAGACAGCTCTTTGTAGATATTCACTAGCTTTTGTACGTGACTGCACCCGAGTGGATTTTTTATTGTAATATCGAACCTTGGATAAAATGTCGTGTTCGATGTGACTTTTGAACCGTACAAGCAATGTTTTTTTATTTGATATAAAATGTATTATACTGAGCTTATCACCGATCACTGCAGAATATAGGCCTGGCCAAGTAAGTACCAACCACCCCAATCTTATTAGCGATGTTATTTATAATTATAAATTTAAAATTTCGCCGCTGTCTATATTGAATGTATATATCCAATTGAATGTCTATATCCAATTCCTCCTTGTATCGTAGTGGGAAGGGATAAAAGAGATTATTAAGAAAAATACCGTCATAATTATCCAACTTGTTTATTTTTAACTTTCAGCAATAAATAAATATTTTCCTGACTGTTTACTTTCGCCTCTGACTTTCGAAGCGATATGTGTACTGATAGTCAATGACTACGCACTATAATAGTAAAGGAAAACACGGTGAGGCAACCTGTAAACCGTAACGATTTGTAAGAATTTCTATGATGTATAAGGTTCACCAACCCGCACTAGGGCAGCGTGGTGGATTATATGGCCTTACCCCACTCAGTCGTACCCTTGGTTGTTCAGGACTCCCGTACCCTGCAGTGGCATATATATAGACTGAAACAGTACAGATAGAGAATGAATAAATCAAAAGAATTTTATTATTTCGCCAACAGTCAAACTTCCGCTGTCATGTATTCGATGTCGCACACGCTGACAACAGCTCTCTCTGTACTGCATACTAATCAAATAAATGTCTGGCAGGATATTTGATTTAACGTTCAAAGTACCTACAATACGTACGTTCATGCCGGTAGGAGCAGGATAGGTTGTTAATGGCTCATTCGCATTAGTCGGTAAGCATGGTAACCGGGGTGCGGGATATTCTACTTGACGAAATCTTTTTATATAATAGGTCTGGTCTGGTAACTGAGCAAACAGGTCTCCTGATGTTAAGTGATCACTACAGCCCATACACATACATAATGCTAGGATTATATTGCCGGTTATATGAGTTGCCGCCCATCAAAGCGGGTGGTACCGTCTCGGACGCGCTAGCCCATTTATGCTGAGTCGTAACTGCTAACAGCGTGGCTATACAGTAGTCATCAGTGCGTGGCTACCAACATTGTTCACGGTGGTCGCGGGTTAAAAACACAAAACACCTCTGACTCTTCGGAGTTCATGTGTGACCATTGATAGTGAATCACCACACACTATAATGGTGAAGGAAAACATGTTAAGGAAACCTGCATACCACAACGATTTGTAAAATTACTATGGTGTGTAAAGCCCGCCAACCTGCACTAGGCCAGTGTGGTAGACCATATGGCCTGACCACTCTCAATCTTGTTCTCGATTGTAGAGGAATGCCCGGAGGAGTCTGTCTGTGCTATGCTGTGGGGCGTATATGGGATGATACAGTACAGTAGTCATTATTAGTACCTCGCATTGGAAATATTATTTCTTGTCCTTAAGACATATCAACTCTTAAGTCCTTTAGTTTACCCCATGCAGTACGAACGTACATTGAAGCTGCTATTGTAGTGATTTTTCACAAGAAAAAATGAGATAAAATAGTTGTTTCGCAGGCGCAAAGCGACATAAAGGCCGTGGCATTGAAAAAAAAAACTTTTTATTCACATGACACTACACTCGTCATCTCAAGACATTAGTTACAATTTCTTAATTATCAGTATGGATAAATTAGTATTTTCATTATTTCTAATTTTCTTTATCTATAGTATTTTTTTTGTAATCAGTCTGCTAGCCCAATTAAAACTTTTTTTTTTATAGTAAATTCATAAAATATTTTATTGATCCACATACATTCCCATTAAAGATTCGATGGGCCCGTTTATTTTATTTTAATAGTTATATATATAATTTAAGGTTGTCTCAAAAATAATATCGAATTATTTATTTAATTTCTTAGTGCATATATTACTTGATAACCAACTACGCATATAAATATAGTAATGTCTATTTGCATAATTCAGATTTCATTAAGAATTTAAGTACAAAATCAACGCATGCGAGAAATTTAATTAAAGTTGCTCTGAAACAAGTGATGGTTGCAATTAGTAGTCTGTTTTGAAGACTGCATTTCTTCACTATTCTACAAAACTATAATACTTACTTGATGGCCCGCTACTAACTAGGATTAAACTTTATTTAACAATTATTTTTTTACGACTTTTTAATTTCTTTTAGGTGAGGTTCGCCCTTTTAGTATCCATTGTAGTACCAATGGGCCAACCTAACGATGATTTCCCTCATTTTCTTTCCTTTACCTATCAATTCCGAATGCCGACAATACGCATTTTATACCAATATAAAAAAACATTAATCAATACGCCTTATTGAAATTCATTAACCTTCATGATTAAAATAGCGCGGGATATCCACTAGGAGTCTAGGCAGATAGCGGGACGACTTGCAGAGGCTGGCACCGACTAGATGCATAAAGCAGTAGACCGGACTTCGTGGCGTACCTTGGGAGAGGCCTATGTTTACTTGTGCACTCCAACAGGCTGATAATAATGAACCTTCTTTATTTCTAAATTGACTTAAACTAACGTGAAACATATATTTCCAATTCTAATTATTCCATTTGTTGTCCAAATCTCTCTGATTAATATGTAACTTTAAACAGTGTATATTCGCTGTACACAGAATTTAAGCCTTTGAGCGCATTATGGATTCTTTGTGGGCCATACATATTACATATATTGAGTTTGTTTTAATCCTGACGTTCCGAATTAGTCCACGGTCTCCTTCGTACTGAATAATGAACATAAACCTGCAAAAGATTAAATCCGAAGTTAATGTTATCCAGTAACATGTTTCTTCTTTGTTCGTTTTGTTATTTTTATTTTTTCATCATATCATTTTACCCGATTTCAGACATAATCCTCTTTTGAATTTGACATGAAATAAAATCATATTTAAATTTATTAAATAATTTATGGCAGCGTCCGTGGCACAGTTAGTTAAAAAACCGCTATGAAACGAGTGGGCGTGGGTTCTAGCCCTGCTCCGAGAAAAAGTGATTTTATCACACACTTGATGTGCCTACGGGGTTTGAGAAAAGCCACATCTTAACAACTGTTCTTTAACATTATGATGTCTTGCGTAGACACAGTGCGTAGACCGTGTAGAGATCATTGGCATGTAAAATCTCAAGCAATAATTTATTTTCGTAATTACTATACAATAAATACATAGATTAATATTAAATAATTCACTTTTAATACTTATCAACAATGAATGAATAAGTGAAATCGAATTAAAGAATTTGTATACTTAGCATGTTGATACTATAACAATCAATAATAGGTATGTTATATGAACGCCTAAAATACACAAATAAGTTCATTTTTTTATTTATAATTTCATACACAATTACACATGTCCTTCGCTCAATAAATAGACGGCATATCAAAAGTTGCAAAACCAGATCCAAGCGAAATATGACCGCAGTGTTGCAATACTACTTATGTGCATTACACTATACATACGTATACAAACATTACATAATTAAATGTTAAAATGTAAGTTTATAATAGGTTCATACTTTCACTGAAAACAAGAAAATATAAACATAATAAAATCAGCTTCAAAAGACAACAATGCCAAGGCACACAACAAGGTTTTTTAAACATAGAATTTTGAAGTCGAGCGGAGTCAACTATGAAAACGTGGAATCCGATACGCTTTGTAGTATTTTTATTGTTTATATGGATTCCAACTTTTGAAAACCGAATTTCCAGAGTAGAGTGAGTTTTAGTTAGAATGTTCAAGCCACCTATGAGAATTTGACATAACCTCATATGCGTTCCTTAATTCTGAAAATGGAACACAATTTGAAACACAATTTTAGCATGCAATTCCAATGTCTTCACTCAGCAAAACACGTGTTGAATATTATTATCTAAATACATTTTATTCAAAATCTTTTCACGGCTGAACAGACAAAGTCGTTCCGAGAACAAACATATTGGCACTCGATAAAAGAAATTCTTAGTGATTTTATTATTCAGACATTGTTTCTGTATTCGGCCGTGGATTCCGCCCGCTCTTAACGTATCGGGCCTGAATCAATATTGTTCATCCGCTGCTTGTAATGTCACTCCGATATTGCCTTTGGATAAACGATACTTTAGACCGTCAAGAAATTGCCAACAAAGAAAGGGTGAATACGTTTATTTCACGTGGAGATATTCTGTGAGTGTAACTACGGATTAATATACCTACATTATTATTTTCGGGAAAACTACGTACTTACTATCCAGATCCGAAGAAATATAATGATAGAAAAAAAATACGTTACTTTTTAGTTGCATTGTGCCTGCAGTCACTGAAACTACCACCTTCCTTAGTTTTCGTCGCACTGTGATCTGCCCTGTATTATATTTTTAAGAGGTTTTTTTTTTTAATGAAACTGAATTCCCGACGTTTACTTACTTTACAGCTTTCGTGGTCACAGACAGACTCCACTAAAGAGTAGAAATTAAACCAAATCAGCGATAAAATCTGTAAATAATAGTTTTATTTCAATGTGTAACATTCGAGTAAATCTAAGAAACCAGGTTTTTTTTGTTATGAATGACAATACGAGCCTGTCATTCGCCTGATGGTAAGTAATACGACTGCTCATAGGGGGAATACGAAAGCTAAAAAGGAAATATGATTGAATAAATTGGGTACGTAAATGAATTAAAATCAAAACTTGAAATATAAAATCGTAGAAAATAAGACTTGGTCCGTTGCGTTTAGTTCTAAAATAAAGCTGGGCCCAGCCGCTAGTTAGCAAGTAAAATTAATTCCTGTTAAATAATTGTCTACGTGAAATGGGTTTCATACTGAGGTATGAAATGGATCCATTGATATAACAGGTAGTTCATAGCCGAATTAGCTCAATGGCCAGAGCGCTAGGCTGCGAAGTCTAGAGGCCCCGGTTCGATCCCGGGATTCGGCATTCCATTCCTGCATAGTCCAAAAAATTTTTGATTTTTTTTTCATCTTTGGCATTTATTGTAATTTCTAGCGTTAGAAATTGTTTTTTTTACCTGAATTTCTTTTTTCAAACATTATTTTTATTCCAATGAATGGCGATACGTGCACCGTTTGTCTGATGGATACGAGCGCTCACAAACAGTAAGAAAGCCACCACCACACCGTGAATTACAAAGCAATATCTGGCATCCCACTGTGCTCGTAATCCATAAGATGTTAAGTCTCGATATGTCCATTAGTTACTCTGGCTGCTATTTCATTCAAACCGGATCAACAATGCGTTTACATTACCGTTTGGCGGGAGACATAGACATTGCGGTGGTACCTACCCAGGAGGCTTCTCAGATATGAGATACCTACCACCAGAATGACGACTAAATATAATTATATTTTAGCTAGACAGCTAATTGATTACAGCATTAAAATCATTGTGTATAGAACATTAAATAGAATTATTTGAAAATGACTAAGAATGCTTTTTTTTTGCCGCATTCAAAAGACATAACTAACTTGACACCTTCTGTGAAGCAGTTTGTTAAAAGCCGGCTGTGAAACGCAACGCCGTGGGTTCGATCCCCGCTCTGAAACAAATTTTTGTTTGATCTACATGTATTTGTTGCGGTCTAGATATTTGTAAAACCGAAATGTCAATTGTAGTTACTGATTCTCATGACACAAGACTCGATCTTAGTTTGTGGTCTGGTCTATGCATGTTTCTGTTCGATGTATTTATTTATCATCATTATTTATTATTAGAGTTTTGTTTAGTTGCCTTTGTCTTATTACTGTATTCGTAAAAGGAAAGTACATTAGTCCACAGACTTCATAACTCTCGGATGCAAAAATATAGAGATGGAATTATATTTTAACGATCACCTGACACTTGAGTGCTATTGAAATTCGCGCTTTTGTAGTTCGCCTCACCGTGGAACTTCAAAAATTCGGTATAATAAATTATACAAAAATCTCGTTAAATTTCGCCTTCTTTGTAAGTTATTTCAAATCGATACGATTGATGTCATATTATAAATTCATTTGCAAAAAAAAACGGGCACCTAAGCAATGAACCATTTCAAATGTTACTATTGGTTTGTTTGATAATTATAGGTAGTTTTACTTTCACAATTTTGTAAATTAATAAGCAAATAATCGTTTTCGTCAGTATTTTCATAAAATTTTTATAAAATTTATGGGTTTTAATGCTAAAGTTCACTAGTAGTGTATGCTCGCTAGTAGTGCATATGCTCGTGAAGTAAAAGTTAACAAAGATTTTTGTTTATTTTTTCTTTAACAAAGTAAAAGCAGATAAATGTTTAGTATCGAGTGTGACCCTCTCTAGCTGAAATGACAGCTTGAATTCGTTTGGGTATGCTAGCGAGGATATCCCGGATACTTGCTTGCGGAATACGTTCCCACTCCGCGGTAATCACATTCTTCAGCTCTCTGATGGTCTGCGGAGCCGGTTGTACTGATCTCACGCGTCGTTTCAGAACGTCCCAGACATGCTCTATAGGATTGAGGTCGGGACTTCGAGCTGGCCAATCCAAACGACGAATACCGACCTCTTGCACATACGCTTCCACATCGCCAGACCGGTGGGCGCGAGCGTTGTCGTCCATAAAAATTGAGTCTTCGCCTAAAGCGGCCAATGCGGGTTGTGCATGAGGAATTAGAACTTCCGTTATGTATCGATGTCCAGTCAGTGAGCCGTTTTCAATGAAGACTAATTCTGTACGATCCATTGAATTTATTCCTGCCCAAAACATAACAGAGCCCCCACCATAAGGTATGATTTCTTCAAAACAAGCCTCTGCAAAGCGTTCTCCTCATCTTCGTAGCACTCGCCGACGTCGATCTTAACCGAACAGAGATATCCTGGCTTCATCGGAGAACAATACTCTATTCCAGTCTTCTTGAGTCCATAACTCACAATTTCGAGCAAACCTAAGCCTGGCAACTCTGTGCTCACGGAGTAACTTAGGGCCGCGGGCCGGGCGATGACTGCGTATATTGGCCGCGAGAAGCCTCCTCCTGACCGTCCATAGACTAATATGCACATTTCTTACTTCTTCGAGGTTGTTCTTAAGGTCCACATACGAAGACTTGCGATTTCTCAATGCGCGACTCACAAGAAAACGATCATCCCGTGGTTGGGTACCTGGTTTTCTTCCAGAACCAGGCCTTCTCTCGACGGAACCGGTGTCTTGATACCGCTGCCAGGTCCTTTGAACCGTCGAGCGACTCACACTTAGCCTCTGAGCCACGAAGCATTGGCTGCAACCCTCTTCGAGCAGCGCAATAATTTTGGTAGCTTTTACCACTTTCTCTAACATTATTGAGACAGCTAAACAGCAATAAATGAAGCTTTGACAATTAAGAATATGAAATAAATTCATAAAAATTGACTAAAAGTTATGAAAACCGATATTATCTTTTGGAACTTCGCACCAAAAATGTAGGATAAAAAGTGGTTTTCTGTAAAAACGAGCATCAAACGAAAATTTGAATTTAGAACGTACTGTTTTAAACACCACGGCATTTTTAAAACCGGCCAGTAACATGTACAAATGATTGAAATCATTTTGGTACCGTATTTTTTTAAAGAAGAATTAAAATCAAAACCGCCCGTTTTTTTCGCAAATGGGTGTATTTACACATCAATATGTAGTAATACGATTTTTAAATCAATTTCTGAATTGACTCCTTATTTTATATTTTGCTATCAAGTTTTCTTGAGAACTAATTCTTCAATCGTCTGAAAAGTTATTCATTGTAAAATGTTTTATAATCTAATCGTATTTAAAAGTGTCACTATACGACAATTTTATTAGTAGGTTTTATTAAAATAAATCTTTCCAAAACAAATTATTTAATATCAATAAATACATATTTCTTTCATTATATTTGTGTGTCCTTGCTATTAACAGAATTCTGATGAAATCCACTTACACCGGCAACGTATCCAATTACACCAGAGCAAATAAAATAAGATGTAGTAAGATGCATCGCAAATCAACTAGATTGTTTACTACAAAGCGCTACCAGCATCGCTCACAGTAATTTGTTTAAGAAAGCGGCGAAGCGACGCGCAAGCTAGACTCTGGGTTTGGAGAAAAGTATCGTCGGTTGGAAGAGACTTAAAATCCTATCACTGACGTACGATATTGCGATTAGCCATCAGCGTCATTTTACAGCAAGCCACAATTAAATATAGGTCTTCGGGTTATAATCGTCGATCTTCGAATTTTCTCGTCTATCTTCAACCAGATGTAATAGGCAGATCGTCAATCCTAGCCTGATGCCTTCCTATATCGCATTTGTAAAGTGTGTATTATAAAATAAGTTTCAGTTGTAAGAATTTGCAATGGGCTTCACCTTGTTACCATCGTAGGCAGTTAAAACTTGCAAAGAGAGCATTTACTTATGTAATTTCTTCTTTCTTTCAAAGTAAGAAAGATCGATGTTACTGATGATAGCGTTCGATTAGCAAAATCATCAACACTATTATAAGTGACTCTCAACCGGCTTCAATGAATTAGCTACGCTCCAGTTTCGACATAGTGTTGTTGTGACACGCTCGATCAATTTGCATCTTAAATTGTTCGCACAAAGGGTGTCAGCGAACATGAGTTCGCCATAACTTTAATCGTGTGGAAACTTACGAGAATCGCGCGCCTATGTGCCATTTTCGAATTTTCCACCCCTCCGTCACGCTCTCCCTTCATATCTGAATGCTGAATTCCCGCGAGATTTTTCTGAAACGCTTTTATTTTATTGTCAACACATTACACCGTTCGTAAATGAGGTAAGTTCGACATTTTATCATCGTGGATGAATATAACAAAAAAAATATAAGATAGACGGTACAACACTAGAAATCAAACATTATTAAATAGGAATATAACCGTATGATTCATATTAATGTATTTTGCTAAATTTTAAACCCCTTGCGTATTTATTTAAATGTAGGTATTTCCATTCTGTAACAAATACAGCTTAGGCTTTCTTCCGCAAGAAGCAAAGAACTAAATTTTCTCAATATATTTTATAAACAAATAAGTGTGTGTAGAAATCCGCTTATAAATAATTTCCTATCCTTTTTGTTTCCAAAAGACAACAGCCATTGATGCAATGAAGGAAACGTGCGGAATTAGGTTCTGAAATGCTTTCTCAGCAATCGAGGAGAATCGTTCGAGGTATGCGGTGTTAGAAGTGAAGACGGAAATTTATTTTCCTTTCAACAAATTTAAGCGCGAATCAGCGTCGTGGGCGTCTCTTTCTCCCAGGTTTCCCTTCATTCGTTTTGTTTAATACTTTTTGTTTTGTTTTCTATAGAACACTAATTTTATAATGACTTCGAGCTGTTGTGACATAGAAAATTCTACGAATTATGAAAAATTCATTATAATTATATCAACAGAGCTAAAACTAACTTGTACACACGTAAAAGTTAATTAATAAATGATGGAACTTTAACACAGTGAGAAATAATACACAAACGATAAAAAATATGTATTCCCAATTTATTTAAAATAAATTGGTAATGAATGTAATATATTTTGAAATATAATAAGAATATATATATATATATATATATATTGCGACAAATAGTATAAAAATGTTTTGGTTCGGTTATTTAACCTGGTAAATTTAGATTATTATTAATATTTTATTTTTATCCACGATGTATATTTTTTTAATAATACATTGCTATCGAATTATTAGTCTAAAAATCCTGTGAGCCTAGTCAATAGTGCTTGCAACAAACATAACTCCTTATTTTTGCGCTAAGAATATTAGTAGGCGCTTTGAATATAGAATAACCACGTAACACGTTAACATTATCTACAGTATTTTGATCTATTCCACTTTGATCACCTGGGTGATCATAGGACACTAAATTGTCGCCTATGATCACCTGCGATTATGATCACCTGGGTGTTTTTTTGTTTTTTATTGCAATGAATGGCGAGACGAGCATGCCGCTCACCTGATGGTAAGCAATACGACCGTTTATAAACAGTAGCAAAACCAAACAACACCTTCAATTACAAAGCAAATGCTTGGCATTCCTCCTTGTCATTAAAACCGAAACACAACAGTGCATTTACACTGCTGTTTCGCGGGAGAAACAAATATTTCGTTTGTACCTTTCCAGACGGCCTGTCACATATAAGAGACCCACCCCCAATGCGTTTGTGTGGTGAGTCATATGTGAAGTCGCAAGGTGGGTGATTTGTGAAAAAAATAAAAAAAATTGTAGGTGATCATAGGATACTATAATAAAAATTTTGTAGCAGTCGCCTATGATCACCCAGGTGATCATAATCGCAGGTGATCATAGGCAACAATTTGGTGTCCTATGATCACCCAGGTGATCAAAGTGGAATAGATCAGTATTTTGATGGCACATTATGTCTTATTCGAAAACTATGTGAATAAGGATTCGGGAGTTTTCTCAAAATGAAGTATACGTACCTACAAGACCCACTGATTTAGCAATTACAGAAACATTACTTGTCTTCGACGTGACTACCAGTTTATTGGTTTTGGCAAGCGACGCCAATAGTCCCAGAGATGACGACCAAAACCATGTATCATAGCAATACGGTAGAAACTTTATAAAATCGTTAGATTATGTGATTCTGAACCCGACTAGGTAGGTAGTAACGGTCAAAAGTGTAGCAATTGCATGTGAGGCTATTTCTGCTGTGTATCAATATTATATAAAAAAGGCAGTCGGTATCATAGCAATACGTCTGATATTGGAAATTTGCATAGATTTTATAATTTTATGACGAATAAGTTGGTTTTCAGACATTTTGCGCGTAGTATATAGCTGAAGCGAATTTTTGAAAATGTCAACAAATTTAGCCGATATGTATCATAGCAATCCTAATGATTTTTTTTCTACCGTTCGTAATTAAGGCAGGATTGTAAAAAAAATGTTTTCAGACATTTTAGATGTCGCATGTACTCCCAAATGAGAAAAGAACGTTTTGGAGTCGCTTGGCCGATGCCTGAGCGCTTCTTACGTTTTTGCTGCGGTGGGAATGGTTTTTTGCATATTATGCTCCTGCCACTGTCTTACTATACATAGTCACTCACCAACTGTCCTAACCGTTGAAATGACGCTCACTTAAAGTGACAACAAACTATAAGTTGCTAAGCCGGACGTGGGTGTGTCGCTGGTTGTCCGAGGGCTCGCGGACGTTTTTTTTCTTCTATTCCCAATGATAAGGCATGGTTTGTTCATCTGCCATTGACGAAGTTTTCGGGGATGGAAGAGTAGGTTTTTAAAAATTCAAAATTATCAATTATAATAGACGTTTTTATAGCATAGATACGTTGTTCGCGCTCTATTTTAGCAAGACAAAAGCAAGGTGATTGCCCGACTTGCAATCAGTCACGCTTCAACACGGTCGATATCGAAAAGTTGTCTGATAAAGGAGGTGCTACACTGAATTCTTCTGATGTATATTTTTTTACATCTGGTTAATTCATTTCATCAAGTTCAACAATTTTCAGACAGATTGCTATGATACCGATCGGTAAATTTCCTTAACATATTTAGAATGGTCTCAAAATTTGATGCATCCAAATTTCCTTCTGAAAATATATTTTTTTCCTATTATCTAATCCACTAATATATTAACTAATCCTAATTTACCCGTAAAGAACATTTTCAGACGGTTTGCCATCATCATATTTTTTTGTTTCATTTTTATTTTTTCTAAATTATTTTTGGGTTCGCGCTACACTATTAACTTCTGAAAAATATGTTTTCGGTATCTTGGAACTATTATATAACTACAGTCAGAAAATCAGACAGTTTGCTGTGATACAGTCCGGTAAAATTTGTTGACATTTTTGAAAATTCAGTTCGGTCAAACGCTACGCGAAAAATGTCTGAAATTGGTATTTTCGAGTTCGAAATAATCAAATCTATCAATTTGATGCTGTTGTGGCCGTATTGCTATGAGACAAAAATTTTGGTTGTCATCTCTCGTACTACAAACCGCGCCGGTGCGGCTCAAGCGTTGTCAATGTTCTTTGTATTATATTTTATTAGTTTAATTCAGTTTCGTTTGTTTAAGGTGCCTTTTTATATTGTATTTATTACTCTAAAATGTACGAGTACTTATTATATCCACATCTATGCACTATTCTATTTATATGCGTATTATTGTCTTGTTTTTATATTTATTTATAGGACGTACTTTTCAAAATTAATTATTGTTGTTAATTTACGAATTAGACGTTTTAACAAAAACCGTACATAAAATACATATTCGTACAAGTATATTTCGTCACTATATTTTTAATAGATTTCTTTGTCAGAGAGCACATACAAGTAAGTGAAATAGAGATTTACTAGGTATTTTAAACAATGAATAATCTACGAAGCAGAAATGTATTCCGGTTCTCATGGATTTCATCCTTAAACTGTCCTTATAAACTTACTTGATAATTTTTTTAGATATAAAAACTAATATGCGATATTTTGATATTCGGAAATATTAAATAAGTATCCAATAGTCGTCTGGCGACGGAAAATAAACATGATTAAACAGTGAAGGAGCAAAAACGATTTCTGCTTTTACGAAAAAAAGATTGCTGAAATTGGAAAACAACGTTATCTCCTGACTTCCGAAAACAAAATATGTAAAACATAAAAGATCAGGCGAACGAATTCGACGAAATAAAAATTTTGCAATGTATTATAGAAAATAGAACAAAGAAACGTAACTTATGAAACCAATTCAATCTTTCTGATTGAATCGATGACTTTAATCCTGTAAAAAAAAAACTTCTACTACGTCTCGAGCCGAGGTCTTATTCCTTTTATTTTATGCAATGTGTTGCCTAATATTCCACATGATAGAAATATTGATATTCTAATCAATTATTTGTTTGTGACTTTTTTTTGTTGCTAAATAGCAGCCCGTATGAAACAAGATGGGTCTTCCTTACTCACAATAGATGTTTTAAGCCAGTCGGTTAAATATTCAGATCTCTTGTCGATTATTTGATAAAAGAATATATTGGTTACGACTTCATTTTTAGATACCTCTAATAATGAATCCACGGTACCATGAAAATTTTTAATTAAACGTATTTATCAAACTCGAAATACATTAATTATACTTCACCCTTGCCGCTCTATTTGACTAATTAATAAAGATTAACTTTAAATTAATGATCCTTTTGCGCGCAACGCTTGATGTTTTAGATTTGTAACAGTAGGTAATATAGCGTGTAAGAAGAGACCGTCTTGTCACAACTCACATCCCTACAACAACGAATCTCTTTGATCCCCTTCCTAAATAATTATGAGGGTCTAACGTGTCTGTTTTGCATAAACAATGAGTTTCGTATATATAGAACTTGAAAGAAACTCCTCATTACTCCACAAACCCTGGTACAAATTGTGCGAGAATACAAATTTGAGTATTTTGAATAATAAATAATCTTTATTGCAATAAATGATTCGTAAAGTTTAGTGATGACATTCATGTTGAACTTTTAACTGAGTAAAGTTACATTTAATCAATTATTGCTGATAAATAAAAGTTTTTTAGGAATTTCAGATATTCAATACAATACATCAACATTTTAATTAGTACTATCTGTACTAGCAACTGAATTGAAGATTCAAGTCGAAAAATACCCAGCTCGTGTAAATAGCAGGATTTTAAGTGGATAAAGTTAGATGCGCTAATTGTTTGTATAAGGCAGACGACGTCGTTTTTTGTACGTTCCGGTACTACCGTAGTAAATTTACTGAATAATTAAGCTCGTAATTATTCTGATGCACTCCTATAGAAGAAAACCTTTTTACACAGTTTTAGTAGAATCTAACAATGGAATAAATTTCCTGCAATATTACCGCCTTTTTAACCTCTTGTATGTTATATCGCCATCTAATATTCTTTTTCTTTTTATTGAATTAATTGCGAGACCTAATAGCTTTTATTTTTTCAATTTAAACCTTGCTTATGTACGTTGAATTTCCTAGAGGTTTTTTTGTTAAAAGCCATTACCGCGTTCCCTTTCCTAGATGGAATATTACAACTGATATTTGACTGACGTAATTCTATCTCGCCCGGGACCGCAACTCTGAGCTTAAAGATTTAACTCATCAGAGGTGTTTACTCATCGAGTGTTGAAGATGTGTCTAATAAATGTTTATTTGGAAGAAGATTCTTTATAACGTGTAAAATTGTTCTACTTTCTTTTAGTTGTACTTTTCACCTGTGGGATCTTAGATTGGGCTAATGTTAAGTCGAATAAATTATGTGTATTGAGTATTTGTCTAAATATCGTGATTATACATTTGCTGTGCGAAAATATTGTTTTCTTAATTAATTTTTTTAGGGAGGCTTTCATCATTTAATAGTCATACTCGACACATTCATAGCACGGTCTTGATATTAGGTGCCATGACCATGACCATATTTAGGCAAGCAAAAATTCTTTGAATCGCTATGAGGAAGGAACCATTGGCCTATGTCATCCTATTGTAATTTATGCAAAGAATACTTTTTATACCTTATGTAATGATACAATACTGATATTATTTAGTATTTATTGCGATTTATTTTATAAAATATAATAAGCAATATGTTATAGATTAATAATTATTGTTCTGTTGCAGTACATCGGGACAATGGACGTGCCTCGTCCAACCAGCCGTGTGGAGATCGTCGCTGCCATGCGCCGTGTTCGCGTGAGTGACTCTATATCAAACTAATTAAAACGCCTGTAGTTCTATAGCCTAGTAATATTGAAAGACAACTGTTAGGCCCTAATGAACAAATGACTCAGACTTTTCGGAGTCATGTGTGTACTGATGGTCAATCACCACGCATTAAAACGTTTAAGGAAATCATTGTAAGGAAGCCAGCATGCCAAAGCCATTTAAAAAAAAATATGGTATATACCTATATAGTCTGCCAATCCGCATAAGGCCTTGAGGAAACACGTCAAGTAAATCATGGTACATCATTTCTGTGACACTGGAACATCAAGATAACACTAACAAAAAACTTTTTTCAAGGAAAAGTAAATTACAATACCCAATAATAAGTAACAGCCGGAATGATTTACATTTACACATAATATTTTTTAGAATACACACGTATTTCTATAAAGAATATTGAGTGATGTTGATGTCACTGTTTCTTTCAACGGTTTAACTTTTCCTTAACAAAGTAGCAAAGATTTTTTCTAAAATTATATTTTTTGTCCCCGTCCTTCTTCTAGACAAGTAGAAAAGGGTTTCGGTAACGTCTACTAGCCGGGTGAAAAGGTTCAGTATAAAAAAGCACTTTCCTGGTGAAATCTGTAATCTAAAGATTGAATAATTTATTGTTGTTTGCTCGTACAAGAGAGCCCCGTCCGCATCTGTTTGCGCAGACCGACCGACTTTCCTTACCAAGCCATATTCATAAAGGTTGGCTCGAAAAGACACATTTATATAGAAAAACAAATTTACTGTGTTATAGTGAGCGATAGTTTCCTTTCATATCAAATTGTTGTTATTTAGATTTAGAAGCTTAAACACATATTCATGTGTTTTAAAATCGTTTATTTGCGGCACATCGTAGAACTTACCTTTTACGATTACTTCATTGTATGTATTTATTTTATTTTCACAGATGTGTTATTAGGTACCATATAATTATAATTTAGATAGGTATATTAGATGTTCCTTTATTTCCAACCTCAACACTTGGGAGGCTCTACAAGGCTTTTTCTTTAACAAAGCTCATTAAGACAGATTTGGATAGTAATTTTACTTATTCAACAAAGGAAATCCGAGTCAGGACAGTACCTGTGTTGTGAATATTTAAAATACCTTAAAATAATTGGAGCCGCTCTCGGAAATAATGTAATTCAACAAATATCAAGCTGTGCAATTCTCTCGGGAGTTTTTTTTTCTAATTCATCTTAAGGAGCCTTAGAATACCTTGAGCATTCGAGCCATATAAATGATGCAAAGCAAAAGAGTTATTGTTTGAATAATGCTGTAGATAAAAATTCTTGCCTTTTGGAAAAATCAAAATTACTTATACCGGGTATCTCAAGACTGCTACCGAAAACGAAGCCGGGTGGTAGTTTTAGTGGCTACAAACACAATGCAATTAAAAATTTCGCTTAGAAACGCGACAATTATTTTTTATGATTTTTTAAATATCGTCATTTTTGGGTGGTAAATCCATAGTTTTTGCTAAAATAATAATTTAAACTCTCTTATATCTTAGAGTATTTATAAATTAAAGGGTATACACTATTATTTTAGGAAAAAATGTATTTACCACCAAAATATGGCAATAGGAAAAAAATTACAAAAAAAAATTGTCGCTTTTTTTTGCAACTTTTTCTATTGCATTGTGTTTGAAGTCGCTTAAACTACCACCCGGCTTCGTTTTCGGTAGCAGTCTTGATATACCCTGTATAATCGTCTAGAAATTGCCTCCTAATCTCATATTAAAATAATTCTTGTTTTATAAGAACATGCACGAAATACCACGAACTATCACCCGGCTTCGTTTTCGATAGCAGTCTTGAGATACCCAGTATATGAATAAAAAACATAAATATGATAGCTTCTAGAGATATGACTGTATGATATTCTTTTATATAGCTCTAAAAATCTCTAATAATATGCTGCGTTGCGGGGGTAGGGCCTTACTTCAACTGTCAGCTGTGCCGTCATTTATTCAATTTCTAAGAACAAACTGAATGTCCACTTGTGCAATAAAACTTGTGTATAAACTGCTCAATTGCATGAACAACTCACATGCTACAATTTAGGAGTACCGATGGATAAGTGAGATTATTATATTTTCTTTTTGTAATAGATCTGTTTGGCTGACAAAAGTGTCGACATTCTGCTTTTTGCTACATTTCTCTCAAATTGCAAATAGGTTAGCCGATATAACCGATTACTTTTCGTAAAGTATTACTAACAAATTAGTCCTACGCTTAAATTTATTTAGCCGCAGGTATCGAAGTGTTAATTTTTGTTGCGTATTTGGCTGAAGTAAAGCAAAATTCATGTACGACGGGATTGTTACTCTTAAAAAGGTCTAAAAATGTCCATGGTATTATATTCTAGATTGGCTTACTTTAACATTTTAAATCAGTTTTATTCTAAAATAATGCATCACGTATCTGAGAATGGGTTGTTATACATATAGTAATATTCCCTATCCAAATAAAATAAAACATTGTGCATCAAAAATATTTAATTTTGGATAGAGTTGCCTGTACATAATTTGATTTCAATGAATATTTTGTGAGAACAGTTTAAAAATACCTCCGATGTAAAATTATGATCAGGTATCGCGTGCGCATTTTTATTATGCGGAATTAATGCGACGAGGCAGGATGGGATGTAACGGGATGAAAAAAGTATTGCACAGGACGGCAGTCACTAAGAGTTTAAATATTAAACAATTATTAGGCGAAATAATAAGTTTCTGATGTGGACTGGATTCAAAAAGTATCTGCACCCACAGCCAAGCCGGGCCACTAGTCATTTTTTTATTCCGAATTCCGATGGATGGCGAAACGAGCATGCCGTTCGTCTGATGGTAAGTGTAAATAATAGCAAAACTAAATAACACCTTGAATCACAAAGCAATGCTTGACATTCCACTGCGCTCGTCCTAAAACATAAGATGTTAAGTCTCAATATGTCCAGTACTTACTCTGGTTACAATGTCCTACAAACTGAAACACAATAGTGCATTTAAACTGCTCTTTGCGGGAGAAATAGAGATCACATATGAGACGCGCCACCAGTGAAAGTCTTTAATAAAATTCATCACAATAAAAACCTACGAAGTCAACCTTGTCTGAATGGAAGCGAAACCCTCATCCATTAACTTCTACATAATTACAATTAGATAAATCCTTCCCAACAGCCAAATAACAGTGTTCGGTTCCCTCATTCACAAATCGGCCGCAAAAGTTTCTTCTCCCATTATTTCTTGGCCTAAAAGATTCTGTTACGGAGCATAGATCAAGTCGGTAAACTTGGAAATGTCTCAGACGCCTACTATAGAATTCGTATAATACTTTTAATAGTTCCCCACTTGTTAAGAAATGGAAATAAGTAACTTTTCTTTTAAGCATCTGCTACTTGCAAACTGCACTTGGGCTGAAATTGAAAACTTCAGTTTTAATTTACAAAGTACCTTGTTCATTTACAAGGGTATGAATTTCTCTTGAATAATTAGCAGCGTGTTAGTAATAACATGTTAATATTTATCTATATTGTGGTATGTTTTTGTTTTTTACATAATATATTTCTAACAAGATCCACCTATATTTATATATTTTTCTTCTGCCTACCACCATGACTTTCAGTCTTGTCACAGAATATATATTTTTATAGATGTGAATAAGTAACATTATTTCACTGATAATTTAATTATATAATCACTGTAGTTTCTTTGTGTTTTATCATTGCGACCACCCATTTCATCCATATTATAGTCACCCTGGTCAATCTTAAGGTTGTCTGGAAGACATCGCAGTTTTGCGATAATATCGCCGGTTGTTACACAATTTTTAATATTTGGTTCCTAGTTATTATTGATTTTTTTGTTTTTTTTTTTCGAAGTATAAATAAATAAATACAGTAAATAAATGATCTAGCTTGCAATTATGGCTTGTAAGTAGCACTATTAGATTTTACACTTTGATATATTCAGTGATAAAAGGTCTATTAAACCTAAAAAAATGCATTTAAATTTACATATGAAAAATACGTACGTGTACATAGTACAGATGATGAAACATTGAAATATATCTCTGACACTTCAGTCAATGTGAATAAAACATGCCGCCAATAGAAACCACCATGGTACAATGAGTTTGCAGATTATCCTTGTGATGTCGGTTCGATAATGGTTTTAGACACGGCCGCAATCCCATTACGTTCACTTTGTCGTAATAATTTTATTCCTAAACTTTGAGTTGTTTAATGTAACCGGGATAATCCTTTACCTTATATGTGTAACTTTCTTGTTTGGATTAGAAGTAAGTTTGTGTTTTTGTAACGCTTGTTAGTACGTACATTGTGTGTATAAGCTATGTAAAGTCTAAAATTACTTTTATTAGCTACAACTTTACTGAGTATTAAGTAGAAAAGTTGGTGTACACATGTATGTATGTAGAAATTATAATAAGTAACAAAAAATACAATGTAAAATGATATTCGTCTATTGAAATAATGCAAAATACTTTTTTGGCACATTCAGATAAATCTATAAAATTTTAAACAAACATATTACTTATGATAGTTTTCGATCAAACAAATATTAGAACATACATAAAGAGTTACTTTATGAATGATTTTTATACTTTTTGAAACAAATAAACGAATACATTCCGTTTACACAGGAAAACTTACGTACTTACGTACTACATATCGCCTTTTTATGGCATAGTGCAAATCTACATCAATGAAACAGCATTCTATTTCAAAGTGAATACAAAAATTCCTAATCTATCTAAGATTTTTAAATACCCACTTCATTCACTTTATGATAATGTATTTCATTACAAACAGAAAACAGATACTGTTGAAAGAGTTTAATTAGACATTCCTCGATACTTCAGTTCAGCATTGTACTTCTTTTACTTTGTATATTTAAGGAAATTAAATAAGAAATGTAAATAGGGGCTGAATTTCTCATGTATTCAGAGGGGAAGGTGGCCGAAGCGTGTCATAAGCCACCGAGTGGAGACATTTGCAAGTCTATTCCGACGTCGAACGTTTCGAAGTTAGCACATTTTTAAATACAAATCTTGTAAAATGGACGGACTATCTATTTATTTTTGCAAAGGACATTTCTGAGTTATGGTACGGAGGGTTTTTAAGTTTTATTGATCTGAAAAATAAATTAAATTATCATGATTGGTTAAATATATTTATAAAGTGGCACAAAGATTTAGGTCTACTGCTAATATTTATTAGAATTAGAATAGTCGTTTTTAAAATTGTGATCGTATTATTAGTGAATTGTTAATCGCAGAATAATTATAAATATTGACTTTTTCTAAATACAAAAGGAATACAAAATGCAAGTCAACTACTGAATCAAAATGAAAATATTCGACGCAAAAACAGAACTAAAATATAATTTATAAATAAAACGAACGAGAATTTCGAAACGTCGGGAAGGTCAAAAATGTAAAAAATTCAACTAAATTTGCGATAAAATTCGTAAATAATAGTTTTATTTCAATTATAAATAGAAATTAATTTAAATCCTAGTTCCAAGCTTTTCCAAGCGCTTGATATTATAGAAGTATTAATTCCAATCATTTAACCAGCAATTTTAAATGATCTAATGAAATCAACTATTCCAATAAAATGAATTATGAATATTCAGCCTGGCAGTGCAATACAAAAATTCTCTCAACTTATTACCGGCTCTCAGCCTAATTACACGCTAACTTTCACCTTTATGAAATTATTCCCGCCTTTAAGCAATGAGCGCTTACATTACATTAGCTCGTATATTTGGGTTGTACCCGGCGTTTTCATTTCCATAATGTAATAGTGGATGGGGTATGAACTCTGAACTGACCACCGAAACTTTTCGTAATCATATCAATTATAATAAAAATAAGTGTCGCTCATTTGACAGTGAAGGAAGACATAATCAAGAAGGTTTTCTTAATAGAAAACTGCTTGCCTTTGAAATTATTTTTAGGCCTGGAGTGTATACTAGAATCATTGGCCAGGCTCGCATGCTTCTGAATGTTGCGGTCGAATTAGATTCCTACCAATAAACGTCCGAGCGAGATTTTCTAATAATTTCAAAATTAAAATCAAAATATTCTTTATTCAAATAATCTTTTAGGCAATAAAAAAAAACTCGGTTGTCCACCAATTCTAATTGTCTAGCGTGGTAGAATAAACCCTAGTTGCTGGTGGTTTCGAAGATATTCCTATCCGGAAAACTACCATTAGGTACACATAATGATGGAAGTACATAGTGACTCACTTAGTAAGAGTATAATGTTTCTGGTTCAACTTTTTTAGGTCCACTTTCGGAAAGGGTGGCGTAATTGTAATGATAAACTACTGCAGTCAATGGCACAACATTTAGGTTAACATGATACATTACCTTCGCCGTGTAAAATACTTTAATATTACGATGATATAACATGAACTAAGCAAATAATTATCAATGTAGCTCTGTAGGCAATACAATTTACAGTCAAACTTTGGGTTCAAGGAATAATTCTGCAGGTTCTAGAAAAAAAATATGATTTTTAACGCGATTCTGTTTGAAACTAGATAATAAGTTGAGTAAATTACCCAAGGCTATAACAATTACGTATGTATTGTCATTGGTACCATACGCAAAAGTGCACAGTTAGATCTGGCTCTCTAACAAATGTTTAATAGCCGCTAGAACAATTATTAAGCCCAGTTCCAGCCAACTTTCACCATAACTTTAACTGTGACAACGTTAATCATACGAATGGCATTTCAAATATACGGCGTTGATACCACAGAGTACATTCTTCAGTTGATAGCTATGTTATGTTAGTTGTTACAATAAGTTGATGCTACTGTGGCTTGATGTCAAAAGTTATCGATAGCTGCTTATTAGTGGAAACGCCTTCGATCAAATATACACTAGATACAACATGAGCGCTTAGAAAATGGCACCAAAAAGAGTGCTTTAAGCACTCTGTCACCTTCAGTCACACACTGACCGTTACTTCTAAAACGTCGCAGAACTTTAGACAATATTATGTGAAAAGCTACTTTAAGCTCCAGGAATAAGGTGGAATTTGTGTTAATATATTTGGAATTTGTGATCTTTTTGTTTACTTTTTTTGTTTCAATGCATCGGTGCCACTTTTTAACAGAACATTTACAGGCAACTGTGTATCTAGTGTATATTTGATCGAAGGGAAACGCCATAAAACTTTTCAGTTAGTCCAACTATCCGTAGAGACTTGTGTATAGTAGACATGTATGTAGGATTTGAATGTTCCAAACAAAGATGAGTATAGTAAAACGTAAGACGAATTACTATTATGGAACCTAGTCTGTATGAATGAGATAACGAATGACAGTACTTAATATGGAAAGAGTGAAAGGATGATTGATTAAGATTTTAAAGATTGGAAGGACGGAGTAGGTGAGAACAGTTTGGAAGAGGATAAAAAACAGAAGACGTACGGATTAAAAAATGTATTACAAAGAGCATGAAAATATTTTGAAGAATAATTAAGTAATCTTTGTTTAATTTGAGCCGAGAAGGAATTATCCCACATCTGTATCAGCCAATATATGTCCCACTACAGGATCCTCCTCTACAATCGAGAATACGATTGAGAGTGATTAGACCATATAGTCCACCACGCTGGCCTAGTGCGGGTTGGCGGACTTACATACCATAGAAATACTTATAAAACGCTATGGTTTGCCGGTTTCTTCACGATGTTTTCCTTCACAGTTTTAGTGCATGGTGATTGACTATCAATACTCACATTACTCCGAAAAGTCAGAGTGCCTTGGGATTCGAACCCGCGATCACCGTGAACATGTTGGCAGTCGCGTCTAGTCCGTTTTACCAACAGGCCACCACGCACTTATCTTACATGTTTTAGTACTATCGAGGATAGCTTCAAAAACGACCGTCAGAAAATAAGTAACTAAGATTGTACGAGTACAGTAATTTGATTGGTCGACGCTGTGACATTTAATTGCTCTAATGGGACATTCGCAGCCTCCATGGCGCCGTCGCGTCGGTTAGACGCCGCCTGTGAAACGAGAGGCCGCAGGTTCGATCCCCGCATGAGAGGAATATTTGTGCGGCCCACAAATATTTCTTTCGGATCTGGGTGTTTTTGAGACCGAAATAGCTCTCAAACAGGCATGCTACAAGGCTTGGGCAGATGCAGTGGCAGCTCAGGATGTAAATACCAGCGTCTTAAAAAAGGAGTATAACTTTGCCTCGAGGTCCTTCAAAAGAGTGATAGCAATGGCGAAATCGGATCACATTGGCAGAATTGGCGAGAGATTGGTTCGTCTTCCTTCGGGAACGCGTGCATTTTGGTCACTCGCCAAAGCTGCCATGGGGAATTTTTGTAGCCCTTCCTTTCCACCTCTTCGTAGGGGGGATGCATCGTTGGCCCATGGCGCAAGAGAGAAAGCCGATCTCCTAGGCTCTCTTTTGCGTCTAACTCCTTTCTGGATGACGGGGGAAGCGAACCGCCGACTATCCCGCGGTGCAACACCAAAATGCCGGAAATTCGGTTTTCGCAACGGCTAGTGCGTAAAGCGCTGTTCTCCCTTGACATCCATAAATCGAGTGGACCCGATGGTATTCCTCCTATTGTTTTGAAGAGGTGTGCTCCTGAGTTGGCTCCGATCTTAACGCGTCTTTTTCGGCACTCCTACTTCTTAGGCGTAGTCCCGGCTTCGTGGAAGACAGCATTAGTGCATCCGATACCTAAAAAAGGCGAGCGCTCGAATCCTTCCAACTACAGGCCCATAGCCATTACCTCCTTGCTCTCGAAGACAATGGAATCCATTGTCAACAGCCAACTCCTTGGGTACCTTGAGGATCATCAGCTATTAAGTGACCGTCAATACGGTTTCCGTAGGGGCCGCTCGGCTGGTGATCTTCTCGTGTACCTAACACATAGATGGTCGAAGGCAATCGAGAGTAGGGGGGAGGCGCTGGCCGTTAGTCTGGATGTAGCGAAGGCCTTTGATAGGGTCTGGCACAGAGCGCTTCTGTCGAAGCTTCCTTCCTACGGGCTTCCCGAGAAGTTGTGCAAATGGCTAGCTAGCTTTCTAGCGGACCGGAGCATCAAGGTCGCTGTCGACGGTGCATGCTCAGATCTCAAGTCCGTGAACGCTGGTGTCCCACAAGGCTGTGTGCTATCTCCCACGCTATTTCTTCTGCATATTAATGATATGCTGCAAATTAGCGGCATACATTGCTATGCGGATGACAGCACGGGTGATGCCTTATATACCGGCCGAGCTAATATTTCTCGGGAAAACGTCAATGAGTGCCGAAACAAACTTGTGTCTGAAGTCGAGTCCTTACTATCCAGAGTCTCGGATTGGGGCCGACATAACTTGGTTGAATTTAACGCCTCAAAAACACAAGTTTGCGCATTTACCGCAAAAAAAATCGCCTTTCGTCGTATCACCACAATTTCAAGACACTCCTCTAAACGCCACAGCCAGCATCGGAATTCTTGGTGTCGAGATATCGAGTGACGTCCAGTTCCGCGGTCACCTTGAAAGTAAGGCCAAATTGGCCTCAAAGAAGCTTGGTGTGCTCAACAGATCGAGGCGATATTTCACGTCGGGTCAACGTATGCAACTTTATAAGGCGCAAGTTCGGCCCCACGTGGAATACTGCTCCCATCTTTGGGCAGGGGCACCCCAGTACCAGCTTCTTCCTTTCGACCGCATTCAACGTCGGGCTGCTCGAATCATTGACGATCAGGTTCTCTCCGACCGGCTTGATCCTTTGGCTTTGCGTAGAGATGTAGCTTCGCTCTGCATTCTCTATCGCATGTACCACGGGGAGTGTTCTCAAGAATTGTTCGGACTTATCCCTGCTGCAGAGTTCCGCCACCGTACAACACGACAAACCTCCAAATACCACCCACATCACCTTGGAGGTTGGAAATCTACTACAGTACGTTTTTCCCGGCACTTTCTCCCACGTACTACAAATCTGTGGAACCTGTTGCCAGCGGCATCATTCCCGGACAGATACGACCTGGCGACCTTCAAAAAACGAGCGTATTCCCACCTCAAAGGCCGGCAACGCATCTCCATGCCCTATGGTGTTGCAGATGTCCATGGGCGGCGGTGTTCACTTACCATCAGGTGAACCGCATGCTCGGTTGCCCCCTATAATATAAAAAAAAAAAAAAAAAAAAAAAATCCTGCTACCCGTGACACAAAACCCGATCTTAGTGTTGGGTCAGGACTATGTATGTGACTGTTGGGTGTAAATATTTATTTATTATTTGCCGATATTATGCAATAAAAAATGTAATTATAATTAAAATTTTCGTATTATTTTCAGTACGAGTTCAAGGCGAAGGGTGTGAAGAAACGCAAGGTGACTGTGGACGTGTCCATCGACGGAGTTCGAGTCTCGGTGCGAAAGAAGAAAAGCAAAGACAAGGTAAAATGCTAAATACATTTATTTATTTATTGAAAATGACATATTTGATTTTCGTCATAATTCATTAATGTCTTAACTATTGATATACTATATAATATAATTGTAAATTAAATATACCATACCGGTTACAATATAACATTAAATTTTAAGAATAGAAATAAGCAAAAACGGGTATAGAAACAATGTATTGAAAATATACTAAATCCATAATTAATTTGTTAATATTTGGTTTAAATATATTTATGTATGTTACAATTATTGATATCGTGACCCCATGCGACGTGTTATTTAGTTTATCTTATGTTGGATTGATAAAATGCGGTGTAAACTTTAATGGGCCGTTCGATCTCTGTCTCAAAACTAAATCAGACAAACATACCATCTGTTTCATAGCTTTTCTATTATTCCCTTTTCTCAATAGCTTTGAAAGCTAGACTAGAATTGTTCCTATGTTATAGATATAAGCGACCTTGATCAGTTCCTATCGGGTATTTAGAAAAGAGTAGTAAAAGACCGCTCTAAGATTCAGAGCGCAGTGGAATGCCAAGCATTGCTTTGAAATTCAGTGTTGTTTGGTTTTGCTACTGTACATGAGGTTTCGTATTATATACTACCACGCGAATGGCATGCTTGTCTCGGCATTGTATGCAATAAAAAATAACCTTTTAGTGCTGTAACAGTGATAAATAATGTCTTCTTTTACTTTTTTTTCTAAGAAAAAGAAAACAGTATTATCACAAAGCATAAAGTGGTTTATGTTTTGTTTTAAAAAAACATTTTATTTACGTTTAACGTTCTAACAAAGATTGTAGAAATTAATTATAAAACCTAATCTAAATAAAAACCCAGATTGAATTATTGTTAAAACACAGGTTCTGTCCCAAAAAGTAATCAACCTAATGACTGTGCTAATAAAATATCGTCTATTTTTAAACTTGTTCATGTTGATTAAGTGTACACTTATTTCTATTAAAATTAAAGCTAAAACTGTTTAAAGTACCGTGATTTATAAATCAGTGACCAGAATTGTTAAGTTTATGCATGAAAGTACCTTAATTTATGTAACAAAGTACATATTCAAAGTAATAACTAAGCCGGTTTGTTGCCGAGTTGAGAACAATACATGGCTCCCAAATGCATTATACTTTTTTTATTCATGACATTCTGATAAAAATTTATATCGGGGCGTCGCGAACTCGATCCCAAGTTAAATTGAAAACTTCGACAGATGCCGTCCGTGGATTCTATTCATACTGGAGCTAAAGTAATTCGGGTGGATTTCAGTGACCCCACATTACAAGCATAGCTCAACTCGTCTAGGGTTAAGTCGGAGGAAGGAGCAGGTCAGTGAAATAAATAGTAGGTCCGAAGGCGAAATACGCTAAGCCGCAATATTGTAATTACGAATGAAACATAGTTTGGCGCAATCCTAGAACAACATAACAAAATATACATTGTATTTGCCAAATTTGTTAATTGACTTTTAGACAACAATTTAATGTAGCTAAAACATTACACAAAGAAAATAGAAAGGAAATTCCCAACGTTTTACCACTCCGTTCCCCTATCTCTTACAAATTTTCATAATAGCTCCTAACGACGTAATGCTCCTTCGAACTATGCATTTAAATGAAGTTAAACAGTTTATTATTGATGTGAACTAAAAAATATCTGAGTTTGATGAAGAGTTGTTGGTTTTAGCAAGAACATTAATCATGTCGAAGTTATAATAGGCGGCTGTCAACCTGCCGTCTCGGAGGAGACGCTAGGAAGGTCCATTGTAACGTGGGCCATTGTGCTCCAGGTCAAGAGTGACCGGGAATATATCTTATAAATTTTGCTGTTTTCTTTATTGATTACCGTTTTTGACGCTGGTATAATTGAGTACATCAATGCCTATACATATCTAGCTTTAAATAAATACACATACATTCAATATCCATGCTTTGGGGGTAGTCAGAACCTATCAAAAAAAGTTTCCAAATGTTAAACAATAAAATTTTAAATAGTTTAACTGGGCTCAATAATATTACAGTACAAGTACCTTCTAAACCAAAATTTATGATTGGCTTGATATAGACAAATGTTAACTGAACACAATGATATAATACAATTTGAAGTAGGTTGTAAAATATGTTTTTGAAGTAATATAGTGCGAACGCGTCTTTAACAATGAATGGCAGCGATAATAATCCCCAGTGTTGTTATCGGTATTCCCTAACGATGGCTTGTAATTACGTTTCAAGGCTCTGGGCTAATTGGGAGCTATTTCTTAACCTCCGAGCTCGACATTACTCTCTTCTACAGTACTTGCGATATCGCAGCCAACAAAATAGACCGTGTTTATGTCGAGTAATTTGTTCTCCATTTATTGACGACTGTTGTGCCCTATTATTGTTTTACTGCTGGTATTGAATTAAGCCAACAAGTTGTTTGTATTTTATTGTTTAATAAACTTCTTTATTATTCTTTATTATTCAAATTCTGATTTTAGATCAGAATTTCAATAACAGGTATGTGAATACGGGACCTATATACAATTTTTCCACTAAATATTTGTTAGGTTCGATCATCTCTCACACGTAAAGATAAAATACATTTGCTAGGATTCCTGGATTACGGCATACATTGTTTTACCTAGTTATATTTTATTCAAAGTTCACTTCGGGTTACTTCCCACTACCTGATAAATTAAAATAAAGATCATTTAGGAGATCAGGTACCTCATTAATTTTCGGTCTCTTGTACGTAGATTTGGTTTTGTAACATTATAATACTTTTAAATTATAATGTTGCTTTCATATATCATTTTCTTTGTTATTTTATCTACTAATCGAATCTGTTTTACTCTTAGTGCTATTATGTTGATTAATATTTTATAAACTCTGTTTTTTGCTTCATTAGAATTAGTGTAATAAGTACGTTTGGAAAGTTCTACAATACTTATTTGTTTCAGAAGAGCTCCACCTCTAAGCTGTTCGGCCGCAAGAGCACCACCACCAATGAAGGCATCGAGATCATGCATCACCCTATCTACCGCATCTTCTACGTGTCTCACGACAGCTCGGACTTGAAAATATTCTCCTACATCGCCCGCGACGGAGCCACTAATGTCTTCAAGTGCAACGTCTTCAAGAGCAAGAGGAAGGTAAGTGCACGAGTTTTGTTATAAGCATAAGTTTCTCTCCACTTTTAAACTACTTTAAACGTGAATGTGTTTTTGCAGCTAATGTATTTATATCAGCAAACTACAAACGTGAAGTAAATAGCGTTGTATATGTAGTAAAGGCTTAAAAATATTTTCCAGACTTGTTAAAACTTACCAAAAGTAAAATCGGGTGTAAATATGTGTAGCGTTTACATACAAAATGCAACTACAAAACTTAGTCTAAAATAAACCTTTAAAAATGTTGCTCCTCCACTAGTTGTTACACAGAAAAATTAAAACAGCATTTTAAACTACAGCATGCATTTAACAAGGCAAACAAAAATTTCATTTAAATATTTTAATTTGCCGTGATTTATATCAACACGTGGGAATGTTTGTTTGCAACATATTTACCTTTTACATATTAATTTTCCGCAACATCCGCTGCGCAGAATAATTTCTCATTTTGTTTCAAACAAGCTCGTAGAATCACGGGATCTTGCCGCATGTTCCTTTGTTGAGTGGTCGCGTCCAGTTGTCTACCTAAGCAATTTCATTTCGCTGACATGAAGGTGTGGAATATACCGTCAGAGGTTGGCAAGAGAACGCCTATACAAAGGAACTCCGGCTTAATTAGGGTCTTATTGCGGAGTAATTACGGGTCTAATATCAGACCTCCTAATTTCACCGGCATTCTGTGGTCACACACACTCCCACCGATTTATGCTCTTGGTATTTGTTTTGTGGAGCGTGACATGAACGTTGACTCGCTGTTTGATTTTGCCAGACTGCGATAGAATGAATAAATCATTCATGTGCTCGACACGACCTATTTTAGTGTATGTTTTATTTTGAGCGGGTTATATTCATGTTTTGCTAATATCTCCGATTACGTTAATTTTGTAATATATATTTTTGTAAAATTCCAAATTCGCGTAGTACTGTTTTAAGTCAATAATCTTAAGATACGCGCATTATAATAATACCTTTTATAATTCTTTGATTAAAGCTTTTAAAAGTGCCTTTTGAGTTATTTCGCGTATGGGGCTAATTGTTACTGTTCAAATATTTTGTCGTACGTTGCCTTGCAAATGTTCATTAGCATTATCTATGTATTCACGTGCTTTAACGACTTCCCTCTTATCACCTAATGTAACAATTCATCAGTTTTCAATATAAGCGTTTTTTTGCAAGTTAGGCTGATAAGGATTTAAATCACGACGACGGATAAAACCAAATGGTGTATTAATAAAAAAAAAAACAGAACATCATAAACCATTATAAATATAATGAATACTAAAATGAAAATATGTTCTACTTATATGTTTAGTTAGTACTAGACGAATGCCCGAATACTGGAACGCACCTTAAATATAAGTTGCACATAACTACGTAAATCCCGCTTAAATGTACTGGCAAAGTGGGCCGTGCGCGGTTAAGAGCAACTTATTATTTGAATGGCGTTCTAGTATTCGGGCGTCATACTTTCTATTGATAAAGACGTCCAACCATTCAAAAGTTCTTTAGACTCAAAACAATGAAATTGATATAACATATTGAAACTGTAAATGTTAAAGGATATTTGTAGGGATCTAAGAGAGATGCTGTTCGTGACGTGAATACTCAGTGACTAAAATCCGAGTTATTAGAGACGTCAAATGGCTAACAACATTTATCTGGATTACACTCGTTCTATCCAATACCCTATTTGTCTTAAAGAAAGCCATTCTATTATTAATATCAACTAAGTGACTAGGTAATTAAAATTAGCAACAGGCAATAACGTGCAATTCTCTTATCGTTCTTTGGTCATGGAACATTTTTACGTCATCTGCACCTTTTTAAACCAGAGCCAAATTACACTAAATGCTACTTCACAGATCTTTTTTAAATATCTATATACCTATAGACTATGTATTTCTGCATGTAAAGATATCCGAGGGCGCAGCCTAGTGAAATATGATACTAAAGCCAATATTTTTTTAGTGAAAAGTTCAGCTACAAATTTTGTGTGACGAAATGAGTTTTCAAATCCCGCGACCATATTTGCATTCGTCGATATATAAAAACTTCCCACCAATATATTTACGTTGTGGCTGCAGGTTGAATATTCAAACTATGGGGTGCATCGGAAAAATATATATAAAAAGCATTAGAATAGGCCGTGAGTGGACGCCAATTCTCTCTCAGCTCTCCCAATCTGTCTATCTCTATCTCTTCATGTCTCTCTGTATTTATTAAGATATAGCAATTCTAATGCTGAATAAAGGACATTGCCCTTCGACAATAATTATAACTGTAATCTATGAATATACTGGGTATTGAAATAAAACTATTATTTACGGATTTTATCGCGAATTTAGTTTAATTTTTTACATTTTTGACTTCCCGACGTTTCGATTACTTTACAGCTTTCGTGTCAGCCTCACTCGGCGGACTGAGGTATTAGACGTCCGCTCTGTGACTGTTACAATTCAACTACCCTTATTTTACAATTATTAATTTAAAAATTAATTTTAAATATCTAATCTGTGTTTGCGATCCGATCTACGCAGAAGGAGCTCATAGTGTCTTGAGGTCTGGCAGTTGGTCTTTTGGGTTCCGATTTAATTAAATGTAGTATTGGATCCCATGCTTGTGCAAGCTTCAAGCCATCTTCTCTATTGAAATTTGGATGTTTTTTAATTTCAATAGCCTCGCGAAACATCCTGGACAGGAAACGGTGTTCTTTAGCGAGGACTTGGGGCTGGTCAAAGCGGAGCATAAAATCCGTAAATAATAGTTTTATTTCAATGTGTAACATTCGCGTAAATCTAAGAAACCATTATACTGGGTATCTCAAGACTGCTACCGAAAACGAAGCCGGGTGGTAGTTTTAGTGAATACAAACACAATGCAACTAAAAATTTCGCAAGGAAACGCGACAATTATTTTTGTGATTTTTTAAATATCGTCATTTTGCGTGGTAAATCCATAGTTTTTGCTAAACTAATAATTTAAACTCTTTTATACCTTAGATTATTTATAAATAAAAGGGTATACACTATTATTTTAGGGAAAAATGTATTTACCACCCAAACATAATAGGAAAAAAATACAAAAAAATTGCTTTTTTCCCTTTTTTTTGCAACTTTTTCTGTTGCTTTGTGTCTGAAGTCGCTTGAACAACCACCCGGCTTCGTTTTGTGTAGCAGTCTTGATATACCCTGTATAGAAAAAGGTACTTGGTGCCATCCTTTGGTGGCATTATCAGATAATTTTGATATAATCAATACCGATAATTCCCAAGGATTCAGATAGTTTCAACAAGTTGGCGACACTTATCCAGAAATAGGTTTACGATTTCAAGAACCCTTTTAGTTTAGGTAGTCCTTCAAGCAGTCAAAACCCCTGTAGTAAAGTTGAAGCGCTTAGAGCCTTAGACTGTCAAATTCTTAAAGTACATTAGCCCCAACGATATTCTGGGAATGATAGCTACTCATCATGATCAGAGACACTGTACGGACCGTCATAGAAAGAGTAATATTTATGGTAATCCTTTAGGATCTACACATCTATTGTACTTTATTTTCTGTTCGAATAACCTACTATTACATACATACCACACGCCTTTTTCCCAGAAAGGGTAGACAGAGGTGCTGCGAGGACAACCACGTTTCGCCTTTTCTGTCCCACGACGTGATAGGGGGTGACAATATCTATATAATATATATAAATGCCTGACTGACCACGTTGATACTGAATAGAAAAATCCAATATCACTGCCCGACTCGGGATTCGAACCCGAGACCCCAGTTTGGCAATCATACCGTAGTACAACTGCGCCGTCGAGGTAGTTATTATATAGCTAACTATTAGTATGCTAGATTTTTTGATTGCTATGAATGGCGAGACCAGCATGACATTCACCTGTTGGTAATCGATACGTCCACTCATGGACAGTAGTAGAAGCAAAACCACACAAGACCATGAATTACAAAGCAATGCTTGATATTCCACTGCAGTCGCCATCCTGACACATAAGATGCTAATT
Organism: Hyles vespertilio; assembly: GCA_009982885.2. Taxonomy (NCBI): domain Eukaryota; kingdom Metazoa; phylum Arthropoda; class Insecta; order Lepidoptera; family Sphingidae; genus Hyles; species Hyles vespertilio. The sequence goes on from CM042833.1 coordinate 16,661,920, forward strand.
CACAATATATCCAGTTCTTACTCTGGTTACAATATCCTTCAAACCGTAACACAACAGTGCATGTACACTACTATTTGGCGGGAGAAACAGACATTGCGGTGGTACCTACCCAGGCGGCATTTCTTGTATGAAAGACCTACCACCAGTACTAAGATAGTTATTAAGGTACCATAAACAAAAATCCATCGCTGTATCGAAATTTTAGTTCGTTATATGTGCAGGTAGTCATTTTCTCTGCTGATGGACGATAAATATTCAGTTCTTTTATGAATATGTGCGTGATAAACTCATTTAATATTTATACCGCTATCTATCTTGTCATTATTTTCGCATAAAATATTGCAAGGCATCCGTCTTCGTTTTATTATAACGTGCGGCTCTGTTTACTACACAATATGAAGCGAACAATGTGATTTTGCTTTGCCAGTGTGTGTGGAAAGAGTAGTGAATTAGTTACTGATCAATGTTTCTTCAATGCACAAATATTTGTTTTGAGTCGAAGTAACGTATTATCTAAAATGATCTTCAAAATGTCTAATCTTTGCAATTTGAATGGGTGTTCTGGTTGCATTAATGTAATAATTTTGGATTAAAAAATATAACTTAAATAAAATATAAACAGACAATAATATTCACCAGTCTTATTTCGCTTTATTTATAAAATAATGAACCTCAAACCTGCATACTATAGCGAATTTGTAACAATTAATATGGTACGTAATGTCTGCCAACCCGGTCTAGGCCAATATGGTGGAATACTCAGAACAGATGAATATAGTTAGAAGGGAAATACATGCGTTTGACGCGTTGCAAGGTGGTGCATAAAAAGCATCACTGCCGCGGGACGGATGATTTGTCAAATCAGTCGTTGTCGAAATGCCTTGGAGTGTGGTGCTCCGGCAAAATAGAGTAAAAATGCAGATTTGTGCTATTCTATCCTGCAGTTCCAATACTAAAGCGTCGAATATCAATAGAGGAAGAATATTATACCACTATTAAATCCTATTTTATTGATTTTCACCGTTATTTCCAAAAAATGCGGTTTGTAATTACGACATTTTGAACAATTCGATAATATGATAGACGACATATCAAAAATATACATTGCTGATTAGGCGTACATACAATGTACGCGAATGCCAAGTTCCTACGCAACGCATACTACTCATTTTTGTTATGTCAACTTCGAAATTTGTCACATGTCACACAGTGTTGTAGTCATGTACATAGTAACTATATCGATGTAGTCATAGATTTCGTATACTCGTAAATCAGTTTTCATAAGCATTAAACAAAGAAAATTAAATCAAATCCTTTAGTAGTAGTAGTAATTTTAAATTGTAGTACTCTTAATGTTTGATAACGTTGACGACCTATCTTAAGTTCTTGATTATGCCGACGTTAGCTATTTAGATCTCACCGAGGACCAACTAAATAAACTTCAGCGCCTTCAAAATTTCTGCATAAGATTTATATTTGGTTTACGCAAATATGATCATGTTTCTGAGTTTCGTGCTAAGCTCAAGTGGTTACCTATACGACTTCTTCGGAATACTCGTATACTGTCTCTTCTATACAATATTTTGTTCAATCCTATCACTCCTTCTTATCTCAAAGAACGATTTCTTTTTCTTCACGAGTCACATACGAGGGCCTTGAGGTCTTTTGAGAACCTAAAGTTGAGAATGCCCGTCCACACCACGACATTTATGGATAAATCATTCAGTGTTCAAGCTGTTCGTTTGTGGAACGCACTTCCTTTTGTGGTGAGGCAGGCTCAAACACTGTCATCATTTACAAAACGATTAAAAGAACACTACCTTTCTCTATAAACAGACAAATAGTAGTAAATAGTAATATATATATATATATATATATATATATATATATATATATATATATATATATATATATATATATATATATATATATATATATATATATAAATATAGGTACGTATGTTTATTCGTTTATAAATGTAAATAAGTAGGTATATGTATAATACTTATGTATGTATATATAATATGTATATGTATATATATATAATGTATTTATATGTATTTTATGATTTTATTTATGTCACCGTGCTTTCGTTATCTTTATTTTACACTGACCTATCTTTTTCCTGCTCATATATCCATCCCATGGTTGTCTGGTAGAAATTGCCTTATAGCGATAAGACCGCCATTTGTACTTTGTTGTTTTGTATTATCTCTAAACTGTTATTCCTTTTTATTGTGTTCAATAAAGAATTAGATAAATAATAAATAAATAAGTTCTAATGTCATAACTCCGCCAACTCAAGAACAACATATATTTGTGTCTGAATATACTTTATAATATTAATTCATTCATTTGTAGGTTTCCGAGAGTGAGTCGATAAAGGCACCAGGTAGAGACAACTGAATTCCTTCAAAATCCAGTACAATTTGTTATAAATATTCATTTTCGTTGCATAAATCTGCTTATCCAATAAAAAATGTTAATATCTCACACACAGCTGAAAATCTTGAAAATCCTCTACATATAGATTTATAAAATAGTATACAAATTAAAATTAACTTTCAATATTAGTTATTGTAGTTATTTATTTTCCCTCATTTATTTTCCGTCTATCAACATAATACTAATTAAATAACTGTGTGAGGGGTTGTTGCGTGGATGACAAAATAAAATCGCTTAGAAAACTGGAGTAGTTTATTAGAACTTTACACCGTATATATGTACACTTTTTGGGTATCGCGAGTAATGCTTAGTCAGAGCCGCGCATATTATGTAGCGACGAATAGCGTCAGCCTAGTGTCCAAGTGTGTCGCACCACGAACTACGCTTTGTGGCGCCACCGTCGCAGTGAGATCGGCGGAGCGGGGGCGCATGCGCACTGTGGTAACATAAATACGTCGCGGTGCGAATTCAGCCTTTAGTCTGGAACTAAGCGTCGATGCGTGATGATGCTACCATGCAGCTACAGTACTCCCCCTCAAGCGAAGCGTACTGGTTTTTTCACTATTCTCCCGGATCTTGTCTTCTGCGGAATGTTATTACATGTCGGTGCCTTTTCCATAGATTTATGACTGAGAGGAGAGACTTGGCCGTTGCAATGTTCTTCCATATTCAATGTATATGCCGGTTTCAAGCGATCAATTGAAACATTAACCACGCGCGTAGGCAGTCGTATCTTGAAAAATTTGTCGTTCCTCTCTATGACAGGGTAAGGGCCTTCATAAGGGCGTTGTAGAGGTTTGCGCACACTGTCTACTCGCAGGAAAACTGATTCGCATTTTTCTAGATCCTGGTAAACAAATATATTTTTTTGAGCTGCGGTGAGGAAAGTAAATTGGCGTCATCTGCGTTATGACCTTATATAGTTGATCTACGTAGTTGTAGTCCATATTTGTTCGTTTAGATGATGGTGCTACAAAATCGCCTGGGAGTCGTAATGCTTGTCCGTATGTTAGCTGAGCTGTACTTGTGTTGGTGTCGCTACGCATGGCGGTGCGCAATCCCATTAATACGGTAGGTAATTCTGCGATCCATTTGTTGCTGGTAGTGAGTCTTGCCATGAGTGCGGATTTCAAGGATCGATGCCATCTTTCGATAATCCCATTGCTTTGCGGGTGATACGCTGTGGTACGGTTTTTTTCAGCGCCGACTAATCTTGATAGTTCGTGGAACAGCTGGCTTTCGAATTGTCTTCCTTGGTCAGATGTGATAGTAACGGGAGCGCCAAAACGTGTTATCCACGCCTCGTAAACGACTTTGGCTACAGCTTCAGATGTGATACTTTGCATCGGAATAGCCTCGGGCCAGCGAGTTGCGCGGTCAATCATGGTAAATAAATAACGATGTCCGTCGACTGATGGAGGTAGCGGGCCGACTATGTCGATGTGTAGATGTTGAAAACGGTCGCTCGGCGGAAACGATGCAATATCGCTGCGTGTGTGGCGTAGGATCTTAGATCGTTGACAGTCTGTGCATGCTTTAGCCCAGTGGCCGATATCTGCGTTCATTGATGGCCAGAAGTATCGCTCTTGTATGATTTTTCGCGTGGCTCTAATTCCGGGATGACTTGTGTTATGCACCGCGTTGAATGCGGGGCGGCGGAAGTCAACAGGTAAATAAGGTCGCAAATTGCGTGTTGATGTCTCGCAGTAGATGTGCTTGTCCGTCATAGGTACAACGATCCTTTGGAGAGTTATATTGGGCTGCTTTATCAGCTCAGGTATGGTCGAGTCGTGTTCTTGTGCCACTGCTAGTTTAGCGTAATCGATGGATGTGGGTGTCTCGATAGCCTCGATCCGTGATAGTGTGTCTGCGACTACGTTGTCTAACCCACTCACATGACGCACGTCGGTCGTGAATTCGCTGATGAAGAGTAGTTGGCGAGCTCGGCGTTGGGTCTCGCTGTTCGACGGCGGCTTGTTGAACGCGTATATTAGAGGTTTGTGGTCTGTATAGATAATTAATGGTCGTCCTTCAAACATTTTTCGGAAGTGTTTTACAGCCATATATACTGCTAACAACTCTCTGTCAAAGGTGCTATACCGCTGTTGCGTATCGGATAATTTCTTCGAGAAGTAGCCAATCGGAGCCCATTTCTTCTTTACGCGTTGTTGCAGTACAGCGCCTGCGCACTTGTCCGATGCATCGCACATAAGCGATACTGGTTGCTCGGAAGACGGTGACGGGTGAGCGAGTAAGGTTGCGTTTTGGATGCTAATCTTACATGCTTCAAATGCATGTGATGCTTCGTCTGTCCATGGTATTTTGGACTTGTCGCGCTTCTTGGAGTTGTGAAGGAACGCGTTGAGTGGTGCTTGTATGTGCGCTGCGTTGGGAATGTTGTCACGATAAAAGTTGACCATTCCCAAGAACCGACGCAATTCTTGCACGGTTACTGGCTTCGGATATTCCGCGATGGCCTTGATTTTTTCGTACGGTGGCTTAATACCCTCGCTGGAGACATCGTAACCGAGGAATGTGACGTTTTCCTTTCCGAATACACATTTTGACGGATTTATTGTTATTCCGTATTCATCTAACCTTCGCAGAACGGCACGGAGATCTTCATAGTGTTGATCTATGTCTTTCGATGCCAGTATTACGTCATCAATGAAAGGGAATGCGAAATCGAAGCCGTTGAGTACTTGATGAATAAAACGTTGGAATGTTTGGCCAGCATTTTTGAGGCCGGGGCACATTCGCGGAAATTCGAATAAACCGAATGGCGTAGTTATAGCAGTCTTCTCAATATCTGGACCATAAACGGGTAACTGCTGATACGCACGGTTCAAATCTAATGTGGTGAATATTTTCTTGTCGTTGAGAAGGTATGTGAAATCCTTAAGACGTGGCACCGGGTAGCGATCTGGCAGTGTGACGGCGTTAAGTCTTCGATAGTCGCCACAGACACGTAAGTCTCCATTCTTCTTCGGTACCACATGCAAAGGGCTTGACCAGGGACTTTTGCTAGGACGGCAAAGCCCCTGCTGCATCATGATTTTAAATTCATTTTTGACAGCTAAGTATCGGTGTGGTGGTAATGGTCGCGTTTTGCAATGTAACGGTGGACCTGTAGTCTCGATGTGGTGTTCGACGCGGTGTTTAGGTATTTCCTTCATTGAAGACGGTCTTATGATGTCTGGGAACTCGGCGAGTATTTGATGGAATGGTTGATGGTCATCAATGCTTCTTACAGTTGGCTCAGTAGAGTATGTAACCGACGTCTTGACATGCAGGTTCGTGACCTTATCAATGAGACAGCGACCTGCTATGTCGACGAGAATTTTGTGGTGTTTTAAAAAATCAGCACCTATGATTGGCTTACTGACTGCGGCGACGACGAATTTCCATAAATATGGTCTTCGCAGGTTCAAATCAAGCACCATTGTTTTCTCGCCATAAGTGGGTATTGTCGTGTTGTTAGCAGCGTATAGTTGGAAAGGTGTTGGAGTTACACTCTTTCCCTTTTGCTTCGGTATAACAGAGACGTTTGCGCCCGTGTCAATTAAAAATCGTAGATTTGAGTTTCTGTCGGTGATAAATAGGCGGTGAGATGCGTTGTTCGCGCCGGATCCCGCCTCAGCCAACGCGTGGTTTAGTTTTCCGAGACAGTCGTGTTATCTTCGAATTTGCAAGGTCGAGTACATTTTCTTGCCTGATTGCCGAATTTGCGGTGATAGAAGCACACGGCTGGCACTTCAAAACGATGAGGCGTAGCACTACGAGGCACACGCTGTCTGCTTTGCGATCTTGAATTAGAGCGATTACGTCGAAAAGGTCGTCTTGATCTGTATGGTCCGCGCTGAGCCTTTAATTCAGCTATCTCCCTAGTTAGCATGTCGATTTTTTCGTGTATGGACATGTCCGTTGAGGCAGTATGGCTTGGAGCGGATGAAATTGTGGCGAGTTCAGGACGCGACTGTTCCAAAATCTTGTCCGCCATGAGCGCGAGTTCGTTGATGTCCGACTGCTTAGCGATATTCTCGCTTACCGCGAGAACAGCACGGAAAGACTGGGGTAGATGATTCGTCCACATAATACGCAACGTTGATTCGGAGATGTTATCACCGGCGAGATTCTTCATACGACGTAGGAGTTGTGATGGCTTCATTTCTCCTAGCTCCATTTCTGACAACAATCTTTGCACTTGACGCTGCTCGGATTCTTCGTATACCTGAAGTAAGCGGCTTTTGATTGCTGCGTACTTTTCGTTATCAGGAGGACGCAAAATGATGTCGGCGATCTCGTCGATGTCTTGCCGTTCCAGTTGTGCGATGACGAGCTCGTACATGGCTTTATCGCCCTTTTTCTGTGGAGCGACGATAGCTTCGAACTGAGCAAACCACAGACGCAGCCTGTCGCGCCATATGGGTGGTATGCGTACACTCGTAGAAACGCCAGAGAGTTCTTGATCGCAAGCTTCTCTTGTAGGTGTTGCCATTGTTCTTGATCACGTCGGGGTCACCAATTGTGAGGGGTTGTTGCGTGGATGACAAAATAAAATCGCTTAGAAAACTGGAGTAGTTTATTAGAACTTTACACCGTATATATGTACACTTTTTGGGTATCGCGAGTAATGCTTAGTCAGAGCCGCGCATATTATGTAGCGACGAATAGCGTCAGCCTAGTGTCCAAGTGTGTCGCACCACGAACTACGCTTTGTGGCGCCACCGTCGCAGTGAGATCGGCGGAGCGGGGGCGCATGCGCACTGTGGTAACATAAATACGTCGCGGTGCGAATTCAGCCTTTAGTCTGGAACTAAGCGTCGATGCGTGATGATGCTACCATGCAGCTACAACTGTATCAGGAAAAACCATTATGAGTATCGATAAAATAAATTCCGGTCTTATAACAAAAACATATTTCCATAATTTTATCGATACTTTAAATCGACTGTTGCAAGCTTTCTATATAAGATTTGTAGAGGTTTTGTGTTTCGAAAACGACGACACTGGTTTTCAAACAAATTGACGGCTATTGCCTTTCTAACCATATTCAACTGTTCTGTGGTGGAATACATAGCCTAATCACTCTTAATCGTATTTTCGATTGAAGAAGAGGCCCGTGCCCTACATTGGGACGTATGGGCTGATACAGAAACTCAAAATCAAATCACTTGTATTAATATTGTATCGAATGTAGCGAAATAAATGTCGCTCGTATCTCATTAAAAAGGTACGCGTCATTCGTCACAGAAAAGGCGTAATTTAATTTACCTGATATCAACTCGTGTAAATTGAAATAAAGGTAAAAGATGACTCTATAGAAATGTCTGAATAGCGCGTGCTATGAAGGCAGGAGCTCGTAAACAGGTCCCGGTCATAAACCGCAGCCGGCATATCACTCTTGCTCGGAATACGTGAAAATTACCGTTTACATGAATAACGCCCCCGGGAGACTGACGTATATGGAGCCAATGAAATTGAGTCACTTATTACAAGAGAACGTAATGTATCTATTAAATTATTGATGAGTGCCAGTAACTGAGTGTTCTTAATAGGAACGCCGGCGGAGTCATTTTGAAGGTAAAACTATATATTGGACGTTGAAGGATTGTTTGCGATATAGCTTTTTTATATATGCTGCATTTGATTTAAAAGAACATAAAATAGTTTTGTGTAAAAATGAAGCTGTGCCTGCAAATATTTACTGAATCGTAAGAGGCACAAAAGGGTTAAAACTAAAGAATTCATTCCGCTGGCGCAGGTCATCTTCTACCATATCCCTCCAGCGGTACTTACGCCAACCCACCAACCAATTGATCAACCCAAGTAAGCTTTTTTTACACTTCGATCCTCTTCCATCCGCCTGAGATGACCAAGCCAGTGTAAACGATGGGTCTTTATCTCGCCGATGATGTTAGGTTGTGCCACCAGATATTCTAATTCCAAATTTTTCCTGACTAATACTAGGATCTTAAGTAGGACTTTTCGTTCAGCCACAACAAGCTTATTTTGCTCTTTGAGTGTTAGTGTCCAAGCTACACAAGTACACACCCGATAGAATTCGTTTCATACAAAAAATGTGATTTTAAAAACGTTTTGTGTGCATACCTACGGAAATATTTTCAAGATCAATTCATCAAATTTATAAATCGAATTCCTAAACCATCTGAAACGCTATTTTTACAACAAACGCAAATCAAAAGGGATATCGAATATCCAATATTATCGTCGGCACCAATAGAACTTAATATAAAAATCATAGATGCAGTGAGTGGAAAATTCATGACAGAAATATCGGTCTCTTCAATATTTATATAGGAATATGTGAAACGTATTGTCTGAACGGGGTTTAATAATGAGATCTCATCAATATTGTGAAAGATTGCGGCGTAGTGTAAACATTGATAAAATGGATATAATTTGCTATGGAAACCTTATTAAATTTCATAACAAGTACGGTAGTGTAGTTATTATTACAGGCTATATTAAGTAATTTCTGATTGGGAATATCAAATTCTGATTATTTTTAGGTTGGGTTAGGTTATCTTTGTATTTTTCAATGTACAAAAATTCATTTGAGATTTACTGAACTAAAATTTGTGTCAAGCGCTTAGCAAGCATATATGAATTTAACTATTTTTGTAAATACGTCTAAATTAATCAATGTATAAATGTTACTTTAATTTCAATATTACAAAAATCTGGCATTCTGCTTAACTCACACAAAAATCTACATATATAAACGTAATAAACTTCAGACAGCGTGACAGTTCAGACTGTCAGCTGTACCGACATTATGCATTGACAGCCAATATGAAAACGAGAGTGCATGGAATATGGTATAGAGCTGTCTGTCACGCCTATATAAAATTTCAAACTAAAGGAAATTGGCTCTGAAGTCGCCCATAATTGAAATAAAACTATTACAGTACTCGGTGTGTTGAGGTTACGCAGTTGGAGATACCGTAAGCTCATTCTACGTAGATCGGAACACAAAAATAAATTGTATTTTTAAATTGACTTTTTAATTTAATAAATGTAAAATAAAGGTAGTTAAATTGTAACAGTCACTGACCGGAGACTAATACCTCAGTCCGTCTCGCGACCATGAAAACTGATGTGATCGAAACGTCGGAAAGACAAAAATGTAAAAGTTTTACCAAATCCGCGATAAAATCCATAAAATATAATAGTTTTATTTTAATGTGTAACATTTGCGTACATGTGGGAAACCTCACCCACCCATAATGTTGCACAGGCAACCGTTTACATACTACATTTATGGTGTGTTTATAGACTCATTATTATAGGCAAAAAATATAATTGAGTAAAGACAATGTCAGTGGCAATAAGCAGGGCACATAACGCGGAGAACTGATCTCTGATGAACCCGAAAAGTCCATACTATAGGTTGACAGAAGTTACTGTTATAAAGTTTCCAGGAAGTCTTTGTATGCAATCTGCTTTCAACAAATTCATTTCATTCATCGTTCATGCGTTCGGCAATTGATTTCTTTTGAAGACAAAATATAACTATGAAGCGCTGCCCACAAGACCATTCTTAACCAACTGTTTCTTAATAATTCATATATTAATCTTAAAGATAAAAATGAAGTGACAAACCAAATACATACGCCAGTTACGGCATACGGTATTTCAAAACCTTATGATGGAAATGTTGAAATATTTGAAACAGTTGTGAATACATGATGCACTTCACACGTAAACGTATTTGTGTGCACGTCATACACCACAACATTCAACTTCGCTTTATAGACACTATAAACGAGTCATCTGAAAGGTTTTATTGTGCATGAGAAATAAAATTTTCACGTTGAAGAAATGGCTTGGAAATAAACAGTTTCACAGTTCTATAATATATGGAATAGAGTAGCTTAAAGTTTTGCATAGCTATCTGTATCCAGTAAATATCGGCATTTTTACCAACTCAGCTATCAAAACTAAGCAAAACTATGACATATGTATAAAGATAACACATATATAACTTCAACCTTTGTTCAGACGCTGCCTAAGAAATTAAAAAAACCTTTTTTGATTAACTCATGGAGAACTTTCAGATGCGTAGGTTTCCTTAAGGTGCTTCTTATGGCCGATAGCGTGAAAAGTTAGACCCTGGATTCAAACTCCAAATACCCTGATACTCTTGGTAACTCCAGTTTTCTGATCATGTAAATTACTGTATCGGTCCATAATCCCACAGTCCCACAGCAGAGCACGGGACATCCTTTCAATCAAGAGTTCGATTGAAAGGATATTAGATCTTATTCCATCAAGCTGGCATCGTGTGGGCTAGTGGACTTCAAATAGTAAATAAAATATAAATGTATATAAAATCTTCTTAAATCTCAATGATATGCAAATTTCCGTACGATTTTTCCTTCATCGTTGAAATTCTCGATGGTTTACTCCGAAAAGAGCACGTTCTCTGCTTACTAATCAAGACTAGAAAACCTTTCTAGGCGTCTGACATTTGTGAATACAATTTGTAATCCAAAATTAAGCTAGTTCCTTTTCTACTTTTAGTAACACTAGCTAGCTATGTAGTATAAAATATATATAAATGAATAAGCATTTGAATTGTGTACATCTAAATAATGGCACATTTATGATTTTGAATTGAATCCAATTTTTTTTCGGCATAATGGCTACATTGCACCTGATAGTTTGATTAATTTTACCTTAACAATAGTTTTTAGTCCATAATCCCACAGTCCCACAGCAGAGCACGGGACATCCTTTCAATCAAGAGTTCGATTGAAAGGATATTAGATCTTATTCCATCAAGCTAGCATCGTGTGGGCTAGTGGACTTCAAATAGTAAATAAAATATAAATGTATATAAAATCTTCTTAAATCTCAATGATATGCAAATTTCCGTACGATTTTTCCTTCATCGTTGAAATTCTCGATGGTTTACTCCGAAAAGAGCACGTTCTCTGCTTACTAATCAAGACTAGAAAACCTTTCTAGGCGTCTGACATTTGTGAATACAATTTGTAATTCAAAATTAAGCTAGTTCCTTTTCTACTTTTAGTAACACTAGCTAGCTATGTAGTATAAAATATATATAAATGAATAAGCATTTGAATTGTGTACATCTAAATAATGGCACATTTATGATTTTGAATTGAATCCAATTTTTTTTCTGGCCCGGCATAATGGCCACATTGCACCTGATGGTTTGATTAATTTTACCTTAACAATAGTTTTTTAACCTGAGTTTTAATACATTTGCAAAACACACCTACTAAGCTTCTAAAACTGAAATTGTGTCGACAGAAAAGAGCCGGTAGGGGTTGAATAAAATGCGATTTGAATTGAAAGCAGTTGATGGATGAACTCGCAGAAAGTAAAAAGTCATGTAAGAGCCAAATCGATAGATAGAACCTTTTTTGCTGAGCGAGTGATAAATCTAATATTAGTAAGATATTTGATAAAATTGCAGGTTGGTCAAGATTTAATAGGAAGTATAATTGGGTAGAAAGTATAATCATAATAATCTCCAACATTTTACGTTAATATTCATACCTTCAGCCTGCATCCTTTAGGCCTAACTTTAATTTTGACAATCTGGATATATTTGACATTGCTAATGTATGGGATTTAAATTTTCATAGTTAAAGTTAGTTTGTTCAATTGGGCCTTAGTTGGATACAATTTATGTTTTACCATTGTTTCATTTCTTTTGCTGGTATTTATTTATTTCGACTGCCTCGGTGGCGTAGTTGTACTAAGGTACAGTTACAAAGCTGAGGTCTCGGGTTCGAATCCCGGGTTGGGCAAAGTGATATTAGATTTTTCTATTCATTATCAGTCCAGAGTCAGGAATTTGTGCCCAAAATGGCGATAGGCTCGCCACCTATCACATTGTGGGACGGAACATACAAGGCTAAATGTGGGTGTCCTGGCACCTCTGCCTACCCCTTCTGGGATATAGGCATGAGTTTAGGTATGTATGTATTCATTTCTTTTTGCGCAACACATGTCACTGCAACTAAATTGAATTAATTTCATTTTATTTGACTACGTTCAATAATAGATAATAATTAAACTTTAAAATCTACGAATAAACTGAAACTGTCTATCTTAAGTTGAAAATGTTCAGATATTGCTCACTTAATTACGAATCATTTGATCACTAGCTCGTTATATAATTTTAAATCAATAATGTTCTATTGTATCTTAAAATATTATTACTTTTTTATAAGTAATTCGTAACTGAAGACGGTACGTCAAGGCCAGACTAAATATAATTTTGATAAATTCTTTGTCATGAAACAATAATTTCCAAGAAACAAAGGATAGGAAGACATTCACTTCAATAGGCTCCAGACTAACAGAGATGAACAAAAATTTTTTTGCTGTTCAATTTTAAGATATTGCTTACGAAATTGGTCTCCGGATTCGATTTTATCGCACGATCAAACCTTTTCAGTTTTGAATTATTATTATTGCTCCTCTGTTCATTCGTACTGGCTATAATATTTTAGTAAGAAACAAAATAATATTGGCAGCAATATAAAGAATACATGTTTTTCTCTCCAATATAAAAGCACAAAATAAAAAGTACAACACACTCATGTTTCTTTGACACTCGATATCGCTGAAATACCTTTGATGATTGTGATTTAAAAATAATGAGGATAAACTTTTCTCTCTAAATTCCTCGGCTAAATTTAAAAATATTTTATACTGGGTTGAACCGGCAGATAATTATTGATGTCATTCCTAGTTTCTTATCCATAGTTTATAGATTAAAGAAAGTGTATGGTCCCTCATGCTAGTATAATACATACGTACTTGAACATAAATAACGTATTATAAAACACACACATTAACTACTTGCTAACAAATCTCGCGTCATTTTATCTTCGTAAAGATTAAAGTATCCATTACTGTTAATGTGACTGTATAATGCATGATTAATTATAATTATTTGCAAGTTGATTATATCTTAGAACAATGATTGAAATACTCCAAATATTACAAATTCTAAACGACAAGTAATTGCCCCGTAAAAATGTTTCTAAAATTCATAGAGACATGCCGCTCACACGCAAAGCAACATTCACGTGCAAAATTGCATCGCGTTTCCTAATGTCGTGATGCGAAACTAGTTTACCGATTAAAACCAACACGATGTTTACAAAGTATTTTAGTATTTGAGTACTTTCATACGTGATAGCCTCCGAGGTGCTTGATTAGACATCGGCAGTGAAACAATAGGGTAGGTTCAACCTTCCCCCCTAAGACAATTTTTTTATGCTCCCCAAATATTCGTTTGCGGAACCCTGTGTGAGATCCATGAATCTAAATCGGATGTGATACGTCTACGTGTATATTAGTTTTTTTCTCTTCAGTCACAACCTCCCCTAAGAATTTCCACTTCGATCTATTGGAAGTGGCCCACATTCAGCGTTTTCCTGCAACCTTAACCAGGTCATCCTTCCACTAACACTAGTACGCGGTTGACCTTTTAATTTATTAAAATTCTGTATCTAGAACAAAACAATCGTGAGGGCGATAGACTGCGAAGTCAAAAAGGCCCCAGATTGCCCGAAATTCAACGTTCTATTTTGCTGTTGTGATTTTCCTTAACCACCATTTTTTTCTATTATCACGTATTTATGGAAGTCAAAGTCGTGGAAGTTCGACCCCCGCACCGAGGCAAATGTATTTTAATTGTTTTGGGTAGGGATAGAGTGAGTCCCAAAAACCTCGTAGTTTCTGATAACCACGACACAAAGTGCATTAGTCGCGCCAGCAGTATTTTAACGTGTTCCTTTATACCCCGTGTAATGCCGGGATCCGTTTAATATCTCGTGTTGTCTGACATACTCGGTCTAAAGTACGTAAATGTCTCATCTAATCTGCACAACGACGTGTTAGATGGTTTATCGCCAAAGCCTCCTTAATTAGCAGTTGTTTGTCAGGAGTTGATGCCACTTGTATTGTTTGCGTGTTTTATAATACTAGAATTTACTAAGCTAGTGGTGGGTCGTTTAAGATTATACAGTCGACGCAACGAGACTGTTTCTCATAGACGATAGACTAGTTGTTAAAACAGTTTAATTATCAACTAGTTTATGTTGTAGAAGCTTAAACAAGACGTTTCGTTTATATCATAGTTGATTCTACGTCCATGGTTTATATTAAACTCGTTTATATTATTGGTATCGCTTTGAATATCAATTGGTAAACGACAAAGTTAGTGCGTGGTGGCCTGTTGGTAAACGGACTAGACGTGGCTGCCATATGTTAACATGTTCACGGTGGTCGCGGGTTCGAATCCCAGGGCACACCTCTGACTTTTCGGAGTCATGTGTGTATTGATAGTCAATCACCACGCACTAAAACGGTGAAGGAAAACATCGTGAGGAAACCTGCATACCATAGCGATTTATAAGAATTTCTATGGTATGTAAGTCCGCCAACCCGCACTAGGCCAACGTGGTGGTATATGGCCTAACCACTCTCAATCGTACTCTCGATTGTAGAGGAGGCCCGTGCCCTGCAGTGGGTCGTATATAGGCTGATACAAAAACGTCAAAGAAAACTTGAATTGTTTTTTTTTTCAAAATGGTGCTATGTCATAGTTGATTCCACTGGTTTTGTTCTTGTTCACCCATGCGTCCTATTCACCCCGTTAAACCGTACCTAAAACAATGTATTTGCGATCAATTATGCAGAACTAGCGAGGTAGCATAACGTTCTGTTCTAACAGCGGTAATTGCTGTAACTGGTATAATTTGTTTGAAATGTCCAGCGGTTTCCGTTGCGGATAAAGCTTTAATATTAGTTGCTTTTAGATATGATTCGGGTCGTTGTGTTGGAAACTATTAAGCATTCATACTTAGTGACTCATATCCATCCTAAAATTGTCTGCATGAAATCGTCAAGAGGGATAAGACTGCCATCTGTACTTTTATTTTTTAAGTCTTTTTTCTTTTTATGTGCAGTAAAGAATAATAAAATAAATAAATTGTTATTTTTTGTCAAAGAAGATACAGATGCGCTACTGTTTATGGTATTTTTATGTTAATACAAAAATGACCACGTTGGTGTAGAGGCAGTGTCTATAGATGTTGAATTGAAGTCCAGCCATTTTGTGTATATTTTTCGGTTCAGAAAATATCATCTGTTAAGTCCGGGTCTGGAATTATTACGAAGATGATAAAACGTGCGTGGACAAATGATTAGCACAGGTACAATCTCTTGGCTACTCAATGGCAAGACTAATGTACCAGCTAAAGTACGCTTTTTTTAAATTAAGTTGTGTATTAATGTATATATCAGCCCAAATACGTCCCACTGCAGGGTACGAGCTTTCTCTACAATCGAGAGTACTATTGAGAGTAAGATATTAAATAAAAAATCAATTCCTCCTCAAAAAGAAATTTCAAATTTATTACAATAAAATGGTTCTTCTGGGTGCGAGGTCGAACCCGCGGCGTCTCGTATCACAACTAAAACCAACTATACACCGACGGCCCTTACCAACTGATCAATCACTAAGGCCCAACTTTCCAACTGTCAGATCAAAGTTATCCATCAAATAACTTATAACTTATAACGTGACTGAATACAAAATCAACCGTACAATTTTGTTAATGTAATTACTGTCATTTTTAATTTGGTCAAGTTGCATTTTATTCGATGAATAAATATTTAAATTTATTGTGATTGCAAAAGTGGTCATTTCAAAATATTATTTTTACGAGAAAAAATGATACTAATTGTAGGATTGTTTGTCCAATTTACCTAATTATTTTCGTCTTGAGTCGGAAGGATTGAGGATATTTTTACAAAAAACTGTTTTTAAGTACAGTTGCAAACCTGGCAAATTATAAATTCAGACAAAGCACATTGTAATCTATAAAATTAAAATTTCAGATTTTTCACGTCACCTTTTTATTGCAATGGATCGCGAAACGACCTTGCCTTTCGCCTGATAGTAATAGAATTACAAAGCAATGCTTGACATTTGCTCAGACATAATATGTTGTTTGTTGTCAGCTTATCTTTGGCCCTAACAAGGTATTAACAAGGATTATTCCATATTAAAGGAAAGCGATCAAGATGTAGACAATAGAATGTCTCGAGAGTCTCAAACAGCACACCGGAGCAATATTATAACCCAGTTGCAATCTAACGTAACAGAATATCCGCTGCAGTTTGCGGCTAAACTACGTCAACTGCCCTCAATACATACTTCCCTAAACTTGCGCTGCACTAACTAGGAGTATATTTAGAAACGTCGCCTACTATCGGCCATGATGGTGTTTCAATCGAATTCAAAACAAAAAAGAAACACACATCACGTTTTTCGTCAAAGGGATAGGCAGTTATTGCCAGAGCACACATGTTTAGCCTTGTGTGGTCCGTAGGTGAACTTATCGCCATATTGGCCACTAATTTCTGACTTCGGGCTGATAATTAATAGAAAAAAAATGTAATATCGCGTTGTCCGGCCCGGGAATCTAAACCAAGGTTTCAGCGTTTTAATCTTACGGTACAACTGCGCCAACGAGGTATTTAATTGATTATTTTGATCATTTTATCGAATAATTTAAATTAGTAACATTTTCACGCTAAGGTCATTAATAAACGCACGGGTATATTTCAATGGACAATAAATAAAATTATTATAGCATAGCCATTACTGGCCGTTGCGTGTTATATAATAGTAAGAAATAGCTATAGACTCGTCACAGCCACCTGCTATGTGTGTGGCGTTCGAATTATGATGACGTGATCAAAACTACGGGTGATTTTTGGTTGCAAAAACACCCAAATCTGAAATAATTGTGGAACATACGAGTTTATATAGCTATCTCTATTCTAATTTCAAAACTTGCGTGTTACTTAGAGGCATACTTCTAACAACGACGATATATCTTACAAGGTGGATGGACAACCTTAGTGTCAGTGAAATATCATCACATGAAATGCCACGACACAGAACATGTCGTGTCGATGCGCTTTACTAAGTGCCTTGACCGATTTGAGACACTTTGGCATCGTTTTCTACGGAATAAGATCTATCGATAATTATAGAATAGATAAAACGAAAATAGGAATTGTCAGACTGATAGTATTGACGTCTTGAGTCTTGACTATTTTTCATCATCTGGCCGTAGCAGAAAATTAGACAAAGACCATAGATACTTGTTGATGACTATAGTTATACAGTGTATACAGTTGTTGCTTGGAGTTGAAATTGTACCCCACTAAGGAAGTAGATGTAAATTCCTCGTTCGCTGGTGGTTTAGAAGTTTATTGTGAGAGGTAGGAAACTGGTTCAATTCTAGCACCGACAGAAATGTTTGTGAGATCAATATTTTAACGTATTTTCCACAGCTGCGACAGAACACTTCATGTAGTAAGTGACTGTGGATGTATTTATTTAATTAAATATACTCCGATACAAAAATACTTATATATATATATGCAATACTTTGCTGCCCACTAAATGCTACGACGGCGAAGCTACGTCGCGACCAGACGTCATCTTCAAAAGATCCGCAGCCGTGTTACCGACAGTCTTTATATTTTTTAATTTGATCTTAGTATATAGCGCCCATCCCGTAATTACTTCTTCCTCGTCTATAACTTACTAAGCTCTATATTTTTTTTATTGCATTGAATGGCGAGACGAGCAAGCCGTTCGCCTGATGGTAAGCGATACGACCGCTCATGAACAGTAGCAACATTCCACTGCGCTCGCCATCCTGAGACATAAGATGTTAAGTCTCAATATGTCCAGTAGTTGCTCTGGCTACAATGTCCTTCAATCCGAAACGCAACAGTGCATTTAAGCAGTGTTAATAATAAATATATATTTTGTTGAATAAGTCCGATGAGCGAGCGACTTAGAAGGCACGTTATTACCAATCACTGCCGCCCATAAAGAAAAACGGTACTTGTGGATGGAAAAATATCAAAGGAAATAAGGATTTTTGAAGGATTATTGGTTCTCAATTATTTCACTCACCTCAAAATAGTGCTGCAAAACAAAATTTTACTCACGTCAATTGTCCATTTAAAACCAGCGATGTGAAACCGGCCCATTCATACTGTTTAAATGTACCTTCTATAGATATGACTATGCTTTCATTGTGATACCGTAAAGGTGACCCAACTCACGATCCATTAGAGAGGTCAATATCACCTGTTGTTTGTTCGATGTTTAAATCCAAATATGTTTGTGAATATCAATGGTAAATACGCACTCTGGCTCGACACTAAAAGTTATTGAATATTTCTACGTAAACACATAAATTGAAATCTATCACACTATCGGTTTATATTATTGACTCCTCTAAATATATCTTGGTGAGAACGCCTCTGCTCGCCTGTCAAAACGTTATGCCCATTTATTTACGATCGCCTAGGGATTTATAAATTTAACTAGCGGCCCGACCCAGCTTCGCCTGGGTGCATATATTTTTTGATTCCACTCCACACCAAATACATGTTGTTTTTCGTATAAACTCTTGTATGCCTAAACATGACGTAGCTATCCTACTGTCCGGCTCAATCCCGTCTCATCCGTCTGTTCAGTCTCTTCCCAATCCGTCCCGTCCCTTCTCTTTATTATCCATCCCGTTTTATAACGTGCATTTACAGTTCGTCCTAACAAATCTGTCATCTATCCCAGCCCTCTCCCGTACCTTCGATTCTATTTTACTTTATGTCCCTTCTCTCCATAAACATCCATATACATCTTATATATAAAATAGGAATTATTAAAATTTAATATGAGAGTTACACTGAGATAGCAAAATAATAATTGTCAACGTTACTACTGCACTTGATGCATAAACAATAATCGTATTGTGTGAGAGAAACAGGAGACCAGCTTCGTTCTCATCCCTACTCCGTGCTGTTTACTGGGTCAGAAGTGACACCTGTAGACATCTGGCGGGGATAACTAATTAAATGACGATTGATCAGTTTTCGACCGGAGAGGAAAAATGATTAAATTACTAAAATGGCTATTAAAAAATAAGGGTTGATCGTAGAAGGGTGAAAATTGAAAATTGTATGTATTTTTGTATGTTGTATCATAAAAAAATAGAAATTAAAAATTTTGCCTAAAAAATAAAAATAAAAATTTAGGGGTGGACTACCCCTAACATTTAGGGGGATGAAAAATAGATGTTGGCCGATTCTCAGACCTACTCAATATGCTCACAAAATTTCATGAGAATCGGTCAAGCCGTTTCGGAGGAGTTCGATTACGCACCCCGTGACAGAAGAATTTTATATATTAGATAAATAGTTTCATGTGATTTGATGTTTATATCATGTGAATCATACCTTGCGAAACGACTTGATTCTGAATCAATCACAGCGATAATAGGAGTGTTGACAACCCGCCTTTGCTCTGTGTTTCACAATACTCACGTTCAATATGGCGCGTTCTGTTTAGACTCTATATAAATCTTCTGTTCCACAACGTGCTCGACTTTTATAATCAATTACAGTCTCGGATCACTCGTTCACGAAAGCCATAAATATTCAGGGAGTAACTGAGTTGTTTGCGTTGAGCCATTTGCGGCCGCTTTTTAATTACACCAATTGATCGAAGAGCGTTTTATTATGCCCCGGATTACGATTATGGCGTTTATAGAAGGCTGCAATGACCGAACAAATACACACACTCCAAAATTTCGACAGAGATGATAAATAGAAATATAGGATCTCTTCGACAATCAAACAGGAGAACAGGTGATGCCACTTTTGAAAGGCAGTAATATTTCACTCGGTACGTCAGAGGCGCCAATGATAAATCATTTAGTTATTTTAGTATCTTTGAAGAAATGAAAAATAGATTGTTTTAATGATTTCATTAAACTGATCACGGATACTGCATACGAAACGGGAGATACGAATGTTAAATATTTATAGACGTAATTAATAATAACTCATTTTTCCTGTCGCCTCCAGCAATCAAAAGCGCCGCATCATTTAATTCTGTCTTCATACATTAATTTTTATTTACTTTCTTTACATCTCGATGACACGGTAATGTAAATAATTTTATATCTGCTCTCTGTGAAATTGCTGTGTTGATGCGTCTGTACAATTTTTGCCAATTTAAATAAATGCAATTTTACGATGAATTTGTGAATTTGATTGACATGCAATTTCCGTGCATGAATATCTTAAACTATTTATCTGTGAGATTAGTGTCCAAGTAACAGAGGTATTTTTGAGTTCGAACAAAATATTAACTCTGAAATTTTTCGAAATATAGGGGGGGGAAGCTCTTAGTTCGTTTGTTTGTAGGTATTAAAAATTATATTCGCAAGTTAATTACAATACCTTTTTATGCAATTCAATCTTAAATTGAAGTGTTAACAGAATATTGAATTTCTTCAAATCAGCATGAATAAATATCAACAATCTGCTAAACATACCAATGTAATTTCAATTTGCAATTAAAATATTATTTTATCGTTACAATCTACTTTCTAATATCGAAACCTGACGTAATGTTTTTATTTTTGATGTTCACTTTGTTTTAGTTTGCAAGATGTTGTTTATAACATTGCATGTGTTGAATATAACGCGAATTCCTTCTTTACCTGTTATCACATTATTACAAATTTCTTTTCTTGTGTCTGAACAAAATGTACCGCTTAGAAACACGCGAATATGTTTATTTGTGGTACTTGGAGCGACTCGCGACGCACGCGCAAACCACGCCTCCGCCACTTCAGTTGATTCGTGGGAATCCGCACAGGCGCGCGTGTATCGCTAAAATCTTCATGTACATCGAGAAAAAATACTACATGTACCCGACACTGTTCCACATTCTAAGATGTCCAATCACAGGGACCACAGCAAACAGAGGCGAAATGAGCACCTCCTGAAGAATTTACCCACGGAAGTGTTGTTAAAAGCGAGAAGCACACTGGTGTCCCTCGGCGGGGCTCTGAAGCCAAAACATGACAACCAGAACCGTTCCAAACCACCCAAGCAAGATACAAAAGACAAAAAAAATCAAGAAAGATTAAAAAGCAGCCGTTCCGAACCGGAATTTAGTGAAGTTCGAAAAAAGCATCGAAGCAGACTTGAAGAAAGTCTAACTCGCGAATATTCAGGTGGCGGGAAACCGAGACCTTTATCAGTTGGCGCGATAAAACGATATGACAAAGATCTCGAAGATTTCCATTGCGGTAGTTTTCCGAATGAAACATCACCTTTGCGTCGACAATTCGACTCTTCAGAGGAAGTGTGTGTTCAATCACGGCTTGTTATACCAGTTATCGAGAGGCTGGGTAATCAAGATGTCCCCATGCAGGATATCGCCGAAAGACCGCGAAAAAAGTTATCGTTCCGTGAGCCGTGTGAGGTTGTTGGAAATAGCAGTGCTACTCTTGGTCGGTCCAGTAAACTTATGGGAGTTAATAGTCTCTCAAGAAGGCCAAATAGAGTGTCGTTGCGTGCTGACACAAGATGTTCCAGTTTAGAAGGAATAGATTCCGATTTAGAGGTGAGTGTTAAATCTGTTTTATCAAGAATTCAAAAGACAAGTTAACTATTTTGATGCTATTTATTATTATTTTTATCAGCTGGATTTCTCTATATACATCCTTCAAACGATACTAAAGCAATGTGTGTATTTGAAATACAGTTTGTGTTTGAAGTCGACGCTGTAGTCGGAACGATTACCGTTAACTCGAAATTAGCAGACTTTGATGACTTCATGAAATAATAGCATGTGATCTTGATGTGTTTTAAACAGCAAATTCTAAACGGCTTGTTCAAGAAATGTTATTAAATCTTGTAATTACGTCAACTGGTACTGGTTCATACGATAGTGGAGTAACAGTAACAAGTGAACTTATATTAATCAGAATCAAGTAATTACAACAGCGGTGGCGGTTAGAGCCGATTTAGTGGCTTCAGTGGCGATCGATTTATCACTGAACTGATCAATGTTTATCTTGATTTCCGCGCCGCAACCAAGGACCGCGTTCGCGGAAGCAACGGTTTTTTATAAACCAAAGACTTCAGTGACATGTCGACGTATTATTTGCGCAGCCGTAGTCTTGCGTCAAGGGCAATACTTCCGTCGTCGTCTCCATTTATTATTTAGAAAACTTTAGGAAACTGGTCATGTTTGCATGAGATATTTTGGAACTGCCGCCACCAACGTGTGAATTACGCACTCGTATAGTTACTGAAACATAGTCTTGCTATCATTAAATCTCTGGGTGCATTTAGTATACTGTCTAAATCAACATACCATTGCTAATGGACTGAAATGATGCATAGTATGTGGGTTCTACTGTGGTACCTGTTGTTCTTATATGTATTTATAGTTACGGTATAAAAACGGTGCGTAAATAAAATAATAAAAATATTTTGGTTTTATTAACTTTGCAGATCCGACTGATATACTCGTATTTTGATCTTTATTTTACGAACAGAGTTATTGTATTGGCGGCGAATTCATGTGAACCTAATTTGTTTTACGATAGGTTGAATGGTTTTTGTCTGCAGTCGTAGTATTTGGATATAAAGATCCAGTGCCTCAGGCAAATAGTGTCAATTCTGCTTTAAATGAGATAGAAAGCATTTATCAAACTATTTTGCAATACATGGAAAATGCTTTGTAGAAAGTCTGTCTTTTGAATTTATAGATTATCTTAATAGTCTCGTTATTTTTATATGACCTCGATGTTGTTGTTTAATTGTAAATGCACCAACTATTTTTTAATAAGGCAACAGGCAACCAATTGCCTGATATCGCAGGAAATTAATGATACAATTATGTAAAATTCTTTCTTTAACTGTTCGTCAGTATTTACATATATTTACAACAATGTAATGTACACCAAATGCACTACATTGAGACTCGTTGAATATAACTCAATACAAAAGATATTTTGTATTGTAATTTGAGTTTGTAAATTAGTCTCTACGTGCCGCAGCTTTTAGCATAACATCAATATTTGTCTTGTCTATTACGTAATTGTAATTTAATATCCTATATTTAGTACAAACACCGTTATTGATAGTTTATTTATTTCATAACTCACTGTAAATAGGTTCCTGATTC
Source organism: Hyles vespertilio (assembly GCA_009982885.2). Lineage (NCBI taxonomy): Eukaryota > Metazoa > Arthropoda > Insecta > Lepidoptera > Sphingidae > Hyles > Hyles vespertilio. The sequence continues at coordinate 16,685,465 of CM042833.1, forward strand.
GCTCTAATTAAGCCTAACTGGGCGCTCTCAATTACCTAATGTCCTAAATAATTGACATAGACAAGTTGTCCATTTTGGAAATTCTCCAAATGGTAGTAAATCAGTTGACAATTGCATTATTGACAATTCATAGTAAAATGTAACAATAATGTTTGCTACTATATTCTGATCGTTTGATGGATTGCAATCACATTTGTAAGATATATGTACCGATCCAAATAAACAGCAGTCAGAGCAAGTTTAAAGTATGAAGAAATCTTTCAACCCATCGTGTTGTACAAATAATCACTGACAAAATATTGATCTATTCGGAATAATGTTTGTATCTATCACGAAAGCAGTATCTTCGATTTCAATTGCTCGTATTGAGTCTATATGTAATGTTACATATATTCAGATTATTATCTTTCTGTCTACCGTAATGGATTAGGTTTAAAACGTGGTAAAGTCATCCCAGAGAGTTGACTGAAGGCGGAATAAGTTTACATAAGATCTGGTCCCAAAGATCCTTTAATTAAAGTTCAGTTACGAGTTAGACTCCTGCATTGGAAGGGATTCACTTCATTATTAAGTACATTGACTCTGAATTTAGTTTTACTTTATGTCATATGATCTAATGCTTACTGTTTTTGGTGCCAAATTGCTTATCTCTGGATGAAAATCGTTATCAAATACTATTAAAAGGAGAATGCCCATTTTACTTTGAAACTTAGTATCGGGATGAAGATTGTTGTCTCTTGATGAAACCTACTTTTTTGTGTAGGGAAAAATATATATTTTTAATAAATATAAACATAATTCAGATCCAAGCCCGGGGTTCTTGGAGAAACGACAAATATTACATTTTGTTCACAAAGCCCCATACAAAAAAATAAACTTCAAGTTCATTTCTCCAAGAAATTGAACTAGTTAATTTTTTTCAAATTTTTCGTCCGGCATAAAGCAGGAACATGTTTAAGGCCAAAGCATAAAAAATAATTAGTTTTAAGCAATATCAATATCGGGATCAATGATATTTTTTATCGACACTATGAATGAGCATTCTCCTTTTAACTAATTATTTCTATACGCTCGCTTAGTACGAAAAACATTACATTATAATCTTAAGTAATATGCTTGGTTTGTTTATTCACACAGCTTCATCATGCAAAATATATAAATAAATCTGGTATAAAATATCAAATTCATCCTCATAAAAATAAAAGTCATGAAGTATGCGAAGCGGGTTCCGCATTTCAATCGTATTTCACATTACACCTGTCTTCTCAAATAACTTTTACTCGTACTTTTTATGTTTCTCTAATTTATTATGACCCAAGGTGCAGATCGTAAATTCGCGCATGCGCTTTATAGCAGATGAAACGCCGCGTCGAAAATGACACGTACAAAAGCTTTTATCCTAAGGGACATGGCAGAATGCATGCTACATGATAATGCATGAAAGATAGTATGAACATGCCAACTGAACTACTCCGAACGTGGATATTTTTCTCTATTTCACATTTTACTCTCCATTTTTGTTGGCAGAATTATTTTCGAGTTCACTCGCTTTGATGTAGCACTTGTGAATTTTACTTATCTATACTCTATACATATAAATAAAATTGAAGTGTCTGTTTTAAGAGTGAAAATAAAAAAAATGTCCTACTACATATCGTTATATACACGATACCTGTGCCGAAAATGATATTTAAAATTTTTTTGTCTGTCTCTCTGTCTGTTTGTTCCGGCTAATCTCTGAAATGGCTGGACCGATTTTGACGGGACTTTTATTGTTAGGTAGCTGATATAATAAGGAGTAACTTAGGCTACATTTGTTTTAGAAAATTTCATTTATTTAAAAAAATCTTAAAAAAAACTAATTAACTTTTTTGTTAAATCCACGCGGACGGAGTCGCGGGCACAGCTAGTGTGTAAATAAGAAGTTACCACAACACTGTTCAAAACAAATAAATGGTATATTATATTTTTTGATTTTATAACATATTAAAATGTAAGAAGTAGAACCGATCGTGAAAACTATATAGACAGGTAAAACATAAATAAATATAAATTCAATTACGAAAAATACATATATCAATGCTCTGAGTGTACTGGCTTTAGCTCCAAACGAACATGCAGTCAAGTATCTTTGAACACATTACAAAAAACTTATTATTCTACAATGATTAAACACCACTTGGCTTGTTACATAATCTACCAGATGACTGCTCAATCGTAGGCACAATTGACAAGCTTCTATAATCCCTAAAACCGTAGACAGGAATCAAAATAACTGACGCATGTTCCTACAAATGTATGAAAGGTGGTCAGTTTCTTTCTATATGCTGTGTTATCACAACGTACACAATAGTGATTAAGTGACGAACTTCTATTTTTTCGCAAAACCGATATAATATTAAACTGATAATTCCATCTCAATCGAAATAAACAACGTCAAAAAATCTCAAAAAATGAAATATAGTGAAAGTAATTAAACCAAGCTTTTCTTTGGACAAGTGAATCATTTTTACTTGCATTATCTATTATAAAAAAAATTGTAAATAAATTAATTCACCCAACAGTCAGATGCGCAGTCCTACTTCACACTAAGACAATTGTCTTCTATCGTGTGAATCAGGAATAACGAGTTCGGTCTCACAAACACCCAGACCAGAAACAAATGCTTGTAGATTTAGATTAATGTCTGTGCGTATGACGTATAACAAATAAAACAGAGCAGCTGGTTCCCGCGGTTTCTCCCGCGTTAAATTTGGATGGAACGTCTACGCCGCAGGAAACGTGCATTTTTTTCTTGATAAAAAATGGCCTATTCGGCACTATAAATCATAAACTCATGCAGAAAATTGGGCGATGCGTTGCTTGGTTGCTGCGCGAAAACATCATTTGCATTGCATTTTAATAACTTTATTTGTATTTTAAATACTGTTTACTGAATACATGCACTGTTCAGTTACTTACCTTATATTTTCTACTATATACACATATAACAGTGATTAAATCTTCCCATAAAGCAAAAAATATTAGAATAATACATACTTCCCGGTCAGACTGTAGCAACCGCATTTCTTTAACCTCACTAGAATGACGACGTCAACGAAAATAGACGCTTGACGCTCACTGCGATGAGGTAGCTAAAAATTATGATCGCTATAAAGGTCATTGTCTCGGGATGATCGACTTTTATTATGTCGCATGCGAGATTCGGCGTGCACCTGTTACAGATTCGATACGTGTATTACTCATTTAATATGTTAAGGAAAATAACGGAAATACAAATTCTAATATATGTACATATTGATAGTCAATCACCATGCCCTATAATGATGTAGGAAAACATAGAACACAAAACTTCAAACCAAAGTTATTTGTAAAAAAAAATGTGGTATCAAGCCCGCCAACCGGCCCTAGGCCAGCGTGGTGGACTATATTATGGCCCAACCACTCGAAATCGTACTCTCGATGGTAGAGGAGGCCCGTGCCCTGCAGTGTGACGTATATGCGCTGATACAGATACAGATACAAATGCAATCTAAACTTGGGATATAAAACCGCAGAAATTAAGACATGATCCGTTGAGTTAAGTTTAAAAAAAAAGATGGACCCGGCCGCTTGTAACCAAGTACAATTATTAATACATATTAAGTAATGATGACTACGTGAAACCCAGTATGAAATGGATCCATTAATATAACAAGCATTTCATTGCCGGATTAGCTCAATGGCCAGAGCGCTAGGCCGCGAAGTCTAGAGGCCCCGGTTCGATTCCGGGATTCGGCATTCCATTCCTGCACAGTCCAAAAACATTTTTGATTATATTTATGAATTTTTTATATAGTTTTTTATATATAGCCTAGCTACTCTCGATTGTGGAGGAGGCTCATGCCCTGCAGTGACATTACTAACAAAAAAATTAAAAACTATTCATTTGTATATTCCTATTCATAGGAAATCGGGACTGGGAACATGTCTTAATACAAATTGAATTATACAATAACGGTTATATTCTCGTAAATTTTGCTTCCAAGAAGCGGAAAGTGCACAATAGATGTATATATATTTCGGAAATGACAATGCTCTAAAAGAACGGGATACAACTGTATCCATATAGGTGTATACCTTTCTCCTTTACATTTTTATATGTTAGTTTTAAAGTTGGGATATAACTAACAACCTAAGATTTACTAATTTTATTATAAGTCCGAAATGTTCTGTGATTATTGTTTATTTTTACCTTTACCTTCCACTTGGTAACATACATGGTACATATTATGTTAGTGTTTTAGGCCATCCCAGCCGTACCTTAACCTACAATGCCGCCAACTTGCATATTGTTTTACCATAAGATAATAAACCAAGGGACCAAATAGAACCATAATGTAATACAATCTGTATCAGCCCATATACGTCCCACTGCAGGGCACGGGCCTCCTCTACAATCGAGAGTACGATTGAGAGTGGTTAGGCCTATATGGCCTGACCACTGTCCACCACGCTGACCTAGTGCGGATTGGCGGACTTACATACCATAGAAATTCTTATAAATCGCTATGGTATGCAGGTTTCCTCACGATGTTTTCCTTCACCGTTTTAGTGCGTGGTGATTGACTATCAATACACACATGACTCCGAAAAGTCAGAGGTGTGCCCTGGGATTCGAACCCGCGACCACCGTGAACATGTTGGCAGCCGCGTCTGGTCCGTATACCAACAGGCCACCACGCACTACAATATATAATACAATAAATATTAGAATTTACTGATAAATGTTAGGTTATACCTTTGTTGGACCTTTTATAGAAACATATAGTAGAGAATAAAAATAGATATAGTTTCCACTTCTTCAAAATATGATCTCGGTATTTGCGGATAGATCATTTTTATATTGATTTTGATATAATACGCCGGGTGTGCCAAACGTTTCAGCGATCTTTATCAAATTCTGACAATTTAGTGGACCTATCTGTAAGCGAAATATGAGAAGCGATAACATTTTTCTTTAGGCCGGTTAACGGTTTGTTTTGTTGTTAGCGACACTTGATAGGAACAAATTTGTTTTAACACAGTAAATTGTTTTATGATTAAGAGAAATCAAAACTGATACTAAAATATAACCGTAAATTAAAAAAATGCTCAAACGTTCAAATTTATAAGCTTAATCCTGTTCTGATAATTTCCATAATTAATAGAAAACTAAAATCCTCCCGCTATAATAAAAATTAAAATAGATGAACAAACGTTAATCTAGATAATCTTATCTTTCCACCTCCACAAAATCTCGGATACTCAAATATTATTTATATCTTTAACTTAAACTTATAATAAATTTAATTTATAATTATACAATCTTTTTGTTTTTTATAACACAATTTAGGCACAGATCACTCTATTTGAGTAGGCATTTTCATAAATGTTTTCTAGTGCTCGCTTATAAAAACTCGTCTACAAAATGTCAAACCATACATATTTTCTATGAGTATCATTATTTTAAAGCACATACACTTCAAATTTATAGCCTTATACATACAGATATAAAACCTATTTTGATTATCGAATGTTTTGTCTCTTTCCACCGACTTCTGAAATCAGTTTGAGCGAAGAAGACAATATCTAAAACAGGTTTTAACTGTCTATGAATACGACCGTTAGACAATGATTAGTTGTCAGAGCAAACTGCCGGAGAGTTCCAGTTAGCAAGTATAATGTCAGTTTTCTTAGAACATAAATTATTGTTCAGTACCTGATCCGAAAACAGTCCGCAAATATTAGACATTTCGATCATCAATCAGTGTCAAAGTTTTCTATCTTTACCGCAACATTGTTTGCCATGGTTATTCTCCAAGTTGAACGATCACTGATTAGTTTTGATTGCTTAGATTTTTGTTCCCGACCATCTTGAAACTTATTTACCAGGTCAGCTATATTCGGAGTTCGTTATGTCCAAAGTTGTAGTATTTCTGTCATACCTATTATTTACTGGTTGCAGGTCGCTCATATGTGAGAGGCCACTTGAAACAACATCACCGCAATGTATATATTTATCCCGCCAAACAGCAGTGTAAATGCAATGTTGTGTTCCGGTTTGAAGGAAATTGTGGCCAGAGTAACCACAAGTCATAATAAGACTTAACATCTCATATCTCGGGATGGCGAGTGCAGCAGGGTGACAAGCATTGTTTTGTAATTCATGGTGTTCGGTTTTCCTTCCGTTCATGAAAGGTCGTATGTACCATCAGGATAATGGCATGTACGTCTTGTCATTCAATCTTTTGAGAAATATCTTCATGAAATATAATTTATTGCACGTCATACTGACTAATATTAGTGAGTGCTCTAACTTTAATATTCATATCGCAAATCATAAGATCTAATTTGTAACTGTCTGAATTCGAATATAATATTTATTATAACATGCGTTAGTGGCGATGACGCACATTTTTTTTTTTTGTTTAAACAGGTAATAATCATTCTTCCACGTAGAAAATACACATCGTGTTTATTGCTTCTAACAATTTATTCAATATTTTGCTTCAGCAAGTCTTGAACATGTTTTTAATACAAGTGTTTTTATTTATACTTCTACTATTTTAACAGCCGATACCCGCTGCTGGGCACGGGCCTACAATGGAACGGTGTAGTTAAGTCATCCAGGGTATCAACACTGCTACCGAAAACGAAGCCGGGTGGTAATTTTAACGACATCAGATACAGTGCAACTAAAAATTTTGCATAAAAAAGTGACGATGTTTTTATGTTTATTTTTTTTATGAGGTAAATTCATAGATTTTTCTAAATATTTAAAAACCACGAAAAATAAAAAACAAAAACACAATGCAACTAAAAATGTCGCAATGATTTTTTTTAGTTGCATTGCGTTTTATAATTTTTGTCACTAAAACTACCACCATCGTTTTCGGTTGCAGTCTTGATATAACCTGTATAGTCCACCACCCTGGTCTAATACGGGTTAGTGGATTTTAAATACTAAAGAAATTCTTACAAATTCTCCTTCCTTACAATGTTTTCCTTCAACGTCAAAGTGCGTGGTATTGATTATCAATACACGTAATATGACTCCGATAAGTCAGATGTGTGCTTAGAGACTTGAACCCGCGACCACCGTTAACATGTTAGCAGCCCCGTCCACGCACTACCAACAGGCCACCACGCACTGTTATTTATATTGACTAGGAAAAGTGACTACCGACAATGAGTTGACAGATCCTACTTGATACAATTGGTTAGACGCCGACTGTAAAATAAGAGGCCAAGGGTTTGAACTCCGCAAAGAGACAAATATTTGTGTCGAGTCTGGGTGTTTGTGAGACGGAAAAGACTCTAATAGTTTCTGATACTCACGACACAAGAATTAATTGATCGTAATGTGGGATTAGGACTATGTATATGACTGATGAGCGTATTTATTTATCTATTTAGTTCAGCCTTATAGTATGCGCAGTACAGTTCAGAGAATCCACCGCCGCGCCAGCCTTTTTTTTTACTGGTGGTAGGTCTCTCATATGTGAGAGGCTGCCTGGGTGGGTACCACCGCAATGTCTATTTCTCCCGTCAAACAGCAGTTTAAATGCACTGTTGTGTTTCGGATTGAAGGACATTGTAGCCAGAGTAACTACTGGACATATTGAGACTTAACATCTTATGTCTCAGGATGGCGAGCGCAGTGGAATGCCAAGCATTGGTTTGTAATTCAAGGTGTTGTTTGGTTTTGCTACTATTCATGAGCGGTCGTATCACTTACTATCAGGCGAACGGCATGCTCGTCTCGCCACTCATTGCAATAAAAAAAATAAAACCTGATTGTATTAGAACAAGAGCACGCCGCTCCCAAACCTTCGCCATTTTATAAAAGCTCAAAGTTTGCGCATACCTCTAACATAGTGGATTTGAAAATTTTCAGCTTCAATGTTTCTAACTAGATAAACATTCAGCTTTTATAAAATGACGAAGGTCTGGCGGCCAAAGACTCTAGGTCTATATCGGGATGTATGCTGGATTAAACCAAAATGCATCACATTTCGTGGGTCATTATAACTAGCTATAGACGATGGTAGCTTGACAGGTTGGACATTAATATCAAACTACCATTAGGAGTCAGAGAAAAAAAGAATTTTAGCAAGTTGAGGTCAATTTATATAGAAATGAATATAAATAATTAAGAAGTCGTATACGAATTCGTATAGCTGATTTAAAAGTGCATTACCAAAGGAACGGTTCGACATGATGGCGATGTCTCACAGACAATCTATATGAAATAACATTAACACCTTGGCTTTCGGAACGCCAGTAATATCGCCGAAAGAAAATCAAAGCTTATTTTAAAAACTGATTACATTTTATAGTATCTAGACATTACATAATCAATGCTGGTAAGTATTTTAAATCGTAAGCAACCATTAAATGTGCATACTATTAAAATAATGACTTGCAATGTACGTAATTTATACGTGAGACTATTTTATGGTACTGTATAAAAACTAGAATTCTAAATGGTAATTATACACTTACAATTAATTTGAAATGTCAAATCTGTTATAACAGACTTGAAATAACGTAAGCAAAACGTTAAAAAGCTATTTAAAATTAACTACTTTTTGAAATGCAGCAGTAAATACATTTATTTTTAGCGTATTGAGTAAACCTGATTAGATGGAGATTGCCGATTAAACCTTAGGGTTCATGGCACATATTTCTAACTTCAAGATGACATGTACAACAAAGCATGTGTATTTTTTACTAAGTTGTGCTCAATTTATAATATAAAGGAAAATGAATAAAGCAAACCTTCTTAACATTAAATAATCTATAAATATCTCCATAAGAATTTCATAGTTATTTTTTTACAATCAACTAATGCGACACCTAGACCTATATTAAAATTGTACAATATATTGTACAATAAAATTAAAAGGCCCTGAAATACAAACAATTAATCATTCCGTAATTTTTAATATTTAACATACACTGAATTTTATTGCACAATGTATTGCAATATAATTTTCTGACCACGGCACCCTAATGAGGTTTATTTTCATTTACTGTCCACTTTGAAATATTCTTTTTGTATTTTAATACATATATTTACTACAACATTCAGTCATAGATACAGTTGGCGTTTAAAAGCTGTGCATTTATTCCTCGGAGTTCTGAAAACCGCAACCCGCGATTCGTTCAATTCAAAAAGTTATAATTTGTCCGGTGCTGGATATTTCCCAAAACATTTGAGGTCAGACAGATGATCGTGAAATAAACCAAGTTTTATGCAACATAGATGCGGAATTTCTTTCACTAGTGCAAGCGACTGCAATGCTTATCTTTAGAACAATACAAATACAATATACCTAGTCAGGTCAGAAATTCTGTCACATGTTTAATATAAAATAATTGAAACAAGTTTATTCATTATGTAACCATTTATATACCAAAATGAACTTAACAAAACCTAGATTCTTATGACACTAAAGTTTATTCAAAATTACCTCCGTGATTTTGAATACAGGCCTTCAATCTGCGCGGCCAGTTGTCTATCGCAGCACGAACGAGGTCCATGTCAATAGCGGCAGCTGCCTTAATCAAGGATGTCTTGAGTGACTCCGAATTGGGATGAGACTTTGAGCACGCCTTTTCCTCCAAGTGTTGCCATATCTTGTAATCTAATGGATTCAAATCTGGACTGGAGGAGGGCCAGTCTTCGTGCCGGATGAAGTCGATTTCACGCGCCGCCAGCCAGTCTTGTGTGCTTTTCACTCTATGAGCTGGCGCCGAATCTTGTTGGAATACCCAGTGCCTGTTATTGAACATAGTATGAGAAACAGGTTCCACAAGGTTCGTCAGGACTGTATTTTGATACACAACTGCATTCATTTTTACACCTTTCTCACAAAAATGTACCTCTGTTAAGCCCCAATAAGAAACTCCCAACCATACCATGAGCGAGGATGGAAAATGACCTCGTTGGACACGCGGAATACGGTTGCTCGCTTCTTCACTACTATGTGCGTACACCTTATCATTTTGTTTGTTGTAGCTCTCTTCTACGGTAAAAATTTTTTCATCTGAAAAAAGAATTTCCCGATATTTTTTTCCCGCGTACCGCTTCAACAAAGCGCGGCATCTCTTCAGTCTCAGGTCCATTAGACGAGCATTCAAAAGATGTCCTGTTTTTCTTCGATATGCCCGAAGCCCTAAGTCTTCATTTAACACCCTTTTCACCGTGGTTCTGCTTAACCCCATATGAAGGGCCAACAGTTTCTGCTTACGTTTGGGATTTCTTTGAATTCGCGCCTTCACAGCTTTTATCACTGCTGGAGTCCTAACAGACCGAGGGCGACCAATTCTTGACCTGTCATCTACACTAGAGTCTTCATTGTATCGTTTGATGGTACGATAAACGAATCTTTTGGTTATATTCAAATTTTTCAGTATGTCAAAAATTTGAATTGGCGCATAACCGCAACGATGCACCGAAATAACTGCAACACGGTCTTCTTTAAGCGTCCACTCCATATTTAAAAGTGAGTAAAATTCTAAAAAGTACACATTTTTATTTATTGAACAATTCGAATTCAATAAACTTTTTTGTGGCCAGCATTCTAAAAGAAAAGTTTTTACTGTGTGACAATACTTATGACCTGACTGTGTACTTATGTGATGGGCGATGATTATCTCCCCTTATGCCGATCTGTAGTGAACCCAAACCGACACACAGTCATCCATAAACGGTGGCAACACCGACACGGCGACCCTAATGAATGGCTGGCGTGAATGGTTTTCAAACATCGTGTTCTGCAGTCCGCTTCCAACAGGTCGATGTGGAAATCCTCGGAGGAAATCTATGTTCAGCATTCCTGTGGCTGAAGAGAAAGAGAGTGCTGCGTTCGCGATCCATACAATAATAGCCTGCCGCCAGTTTGAGCCTCCAACAATCAAACACACCAAAGGAAACGTAACAGCAAACCCCTTACTTCACGTGATTTTTCTCAGACCATTTATATTTTATTTGTTTGAACGGCGAGACGTGCATGCCATTCGCTTAATGGGCCGCGATATGACCGGTCATGGACATTAGCAAAACCAAACAATGCCATGAGTTACAAAGCAATGCTTGGCACTCCACTGCGCTCGCCATCCTGAGACATTCTCCCGCCAAACATCTTTGGCGGGAGAAATGGACATTGCGGTAGTACCTACCCAGGTGGCCTCTTCACATATGAGAGACCTACCAGTAAATTGGCACGGTACTCCCATTCGAGTCGAAACATTTGCCACGTAAATTTAATGATACAGCAAATCTCTATCACTTAATTTAAGGGCATGTCCAAGAAGTGAGTTATGTGCGTGAGCGCGAAATAGTTGGCATAAATTAGGTGTCAAACAACAAAGCCGCAACGCAAACAACGTCCATAGGGATCCAGTTAGGCATGGCCGCCGACCGCAGAATTAAGACTGACCGCTACGTATTCCGTAGTACTCATCGATATCAATGTTACACTAGATAAGACGTTCTTTGTAACAAATGTGTCCCACCCAAGTGCGGTGCATGCACCGCACACGAATCAGTCTGCCGCGTGGCGGCCCGCGCAATAATACGCCTCTTTGTTTATATTTATAAGTAATTTATTTTGAATTTTCCCCGTCAAACCGACAGCGAAATTTTCTGAAGTTACAATATAATTAAAGAATACAACGTAGGTGATATAATATTGAAGAATGATGCCGACAATACAGATCTTTTATTTATTAATGGATTAAATATATTTTAGAGCTCGTTAAAATACAAGGTGAGCTCCTTAATCGTATATCTCATTTCCGCGCATAAAAATTGCCCGTCGAGTGAGAGAGACGAACTATATAAGATATAGATTATTCAAGGGACATTCATATCAGAGGACCAAATAGGCATAAACTATTCGAATACATTACAAATACAAATATGCTGGAAGAATGTAGTTGCAAATTGATTTTAGTATTTTATTTTAATCATATGTTGTTAATTAATAACTCAAAATATGTGTGTTGTATGTATGTTTTGAAACAGTGGATAGTATTTAGACCCCATTTCTTAATATGAATTACTTAATGGACTATTCGAACCCATTGTTATTGAAGACTAATATCATTTAAAATTGTTTTATATTCTTCCGCGTCGGTTACGAAAAAAGGAGATCTCTATAATATTTGTCTAGAATTATTGGAATGGATATAAGTGGCTACCATGAGAACATACCTATATTTATTCAATTCATTTTCGATACGAAGATTTCAGATATTCCAAATGCGGTAGTCATTTTTGTAAACTTCTGGTGTACCTTTCCTTTTGTCTATTAGTCTCGAAAAAAGTTTATCAGCTTGTTAAAAATTCAAAAATGTTATTATTATAAATGTCAGACTGATTGTACACTGATTGACGGCTTGACAGACTTGTACACTTGTAAGAGTATTTAATTTCATTTACATCATTTCCATGAATTATTCACGTAAATAAAAAAAACATTACAAATATATTATTGCTATGGCGGTATTTATACTTACGCAGTATCTTAGGCAAAGCTATTATTGACATTAACTGTCTTGTCTGTCTAATAATCTTTGATCATAATTTGTAATATTCAAGTAAACGTACTAGATGTCGCTACTGAGCTTTTGACAAATACGGGACAAATAGTTTCTATGACGCGCCTCGTCTATCGGTAGAATATAAGTCAATGGTAGTACTGCTTTTGTATGAACATACGGAATTATACATACCTACAACATACAAGAAGAAGGGGCTAACCTAATTAGACATTCACAATATTCAAATCAGAGGTTGACATCAATCAAAAGATTTATAGTATTTACAGATGATTTACAGTCATATTTGCTTTGTTTATAATGAACAGCGGTGTAAATGTTCTTTAGTTGCCAGCCTTTGTTCGAAAAATTGTGTTGTGGGATCGAAAAGGAGAGTATTTGGTTTCCTACAATGTCACTAACAAAACTTAAAAACAACACTTAGAAAAGTCAAAAGTATGTGCCTCTAATGCAAACTCCGAACACCAATTTGTAAGACAGGTCCGATTCCAACTTACTCCCTAGCAATACAATCGTGTTCTATTGGCACTTGGCCGGTTTTTTCTCAAAGCACACGCTCCTTGTCAATTGGAATATATATTGTCATATTAGTGTCAATTTATGAGAAAGCTCGATGCGCGACACGTAGTGTTGTCAGACATATCTCTTTCTGAACTGCATGCGTTTGCTGGCTTTTTCTGGCAGCAGTCCAACATCGAACCCGTGGCCACTCCGCCGTCCCGAGAGACTTCATTAATCTGACCTGGAATCCATTTAAATAAAGGATAATTTTGTCAATCAATTGACAAATTACCTTATTTACTTGGCTCTAGTTTAGTCTGATCGTTTTCAGTCTACGTCCTAAAATTTAATAGGATCGTTGCAACGTCTACTTTATAGAAAGACGAGGAATTTTTCAACCGTCAGCTAAACGTAGCCTTTGTCGAAAATATGCTGACAGGCTCCATGGCACAGCTAATTAGACAACCACCGTGAAACGAAAGGCAGTGGGTTAGATCCTCGTATCGAAATAAATGTTTGGGTGAACCAAAAGTATTTAATATGAGTATGTTTCGGTTCTTGGTGTTTCTGACACTGAAAAGTCGTTAGTAGTTCCTCGTTCGGTCTAAGTGTGGGATCAGAACTATTGTGACTATAAACATTTATTAGTATTAATTATTAATAACTGGCAATAAATTCTTCCAACTTTAAAAAACACCTAACAAATTCGACACCGATAGCTGAAATCACTTAATATCACTTAAACCTTCTCTGTTAATAAAACTGTCATTACAAACGAACGAGTTTATCTAAATTCATAAAATACCAAATTCCTCTAAACTGTCAAAAGTGCAATGAATTTTATTTTCCGAAATGAAGTCACTATTCCCATTACAAATGTGTGAATTGTACTACATGAATATGAAAATATTTTGCTGGTAAAATTTGGTCTGAGTAACGGACAAAATTTATTTCATAACGTACGCCTCGGTTATTTAAAATAAATAGAATGTTCATTTTATGATTCCTCATGCAAAACATTTAATGTAGTAGTTTCTCTCCTAATTATATGCAAACTACTTTATAAACAAGTAAAAAGGAGACGTTAAAAGGCAACGCAGAGTAATTAATTGATAATAAAAAAAAATAAAACCGACTTCAAAACAAAAAACCACTAAAAACTAAAAAATAATAAAAAAATAAGTACCACTGCAAACCAAAAAAAATATATTTATTTCATTATACTTGTTGATTAATTGCCTTAATGACTTTAATAGCCAACAAATCAAAATATATGCGTAACATATTGAAGGCGGGCCGCCAAGTACCAAACATGTAGGACCTATGCTATAAATTAATTTAAATATCTATATGTTTGGTACTGGGCGACCCGCCTTCAATATGTTACGCATATATTTTGATTTGTTGGCTATTCAAGTCATTAAGGCAATTAATCAACAAGTATAATGAAATAAATATATTTTTTTGGTTTGCAGTGGTACTTATTTTTTATTATTTTTTAGTTTTTAGTGGTTTTTTGTTTTGAAGTCGGTTTTATTTTTTTTTATTAAAAATTTTGGTTATTTTTATCTTTTTAGTGTTGATAGGAATTTAAATGAAGAAGATTTGGTCCCCACAAGGAATATGTTCTTTCCGATGATAATGAAATCGCTAAAATCGGCTAAAAGCTGCCGAAAATATTGGAGGAGTATTCACATGTTTATTATTTTTTCTCTCCCCCTCCTCCCTTTGCCTCTACCCCCTTATCTCTCCACCACTGTAGCTTAGCTTTTATACTGAACCCAATGCAAAAAGAACCATTGGAATCCTACAAAATTTTGAAGAGTTCTACACTCCAGGTCCGAACATGATCATCAGATCTTCATGTTGTGTTGCTGGGATCAACCTGTCAATACGTTCTTCCCAATGAAAAAGAAATCACGAAAATCGGTTAAAAGCTAAGCGAAGATATTAGAATTTACGTGTATTTTAATTTTATTTTGAAGTCGGTTAAAAAGGACACAGGGTGTAAAAACAAATAAAAATCGTCCCAATTGAATAAACATTATTTCGGAAAACTACATTTATTTATTACTACTCGTATTCATTCTAGTTGATAATAAAAATGATACATAAATAAAAATAAATGTGCCTAATTAAAATAATCTAGGTCTATATTTTTCTGGAAGTAAAATTAATGTTGCGTGTTACACTAAATGGAAGTATGTACCTACACACAAAGTTCTGAGTGTTGGTGCGTATATCGAAGCAAACACGCCGCAATCTACTCCATATTCGCACGGAATACCTCAAGGAAATAATGCCCCCTCCAAGTCGACCTGAAAGCGGCACAGTCGTACCATCTTTTTCTCGAAGCAATTCAGACCATTTTCAACCCCCCATAACTTCGTTGTGGTTAAAGCAAGAAGCCTTAATTTTCAGTTACTAAGCAGGCATTAAAAGGGTGGGCCTCATTAAGGCTCAAAGTCACTCAACGAGCCATGGAGCGGGCTATGCTCGGTGTTTCCCTACGAGATCGAATCAGAAATGAGGAGATCCGTAGGAGAACCAAGGTTACCGACATAGCCCATAGGATTGGTTCTTGAGTTCTTGAGTGGAGGCCACGTACAGGCAAGTGAAAGGTCGGACGCCCGCCTACAAGGTGGACGGACGATCTGACTAAGGTTGCAGGAAGTCGCTGGATGCAGGCCGCTTCCAACAGGTCATTGTGGAGATCCTTGGGGGAGGCCTATGTTCAGCAGTGGACTTCCTGTGGCTGATATGATGATGATGATGAAGCAGGCATTATGTAAACACGGTATATTTAAAATTTCATTCAATTTGACCCAGTAGTTTAGGAATTGTAACTAGTCAAACTTTCTTAATTTTGTCACTCACTGACTGACTGACCGATCATCAAAAGTCTAAGGCACTTCTAGTTTACATAGAAGCTTCAAATTTAGAATATAATTAGTGTTTAGTGTCTAAATTAAGGGAAAATTTAAACATTTCATAATTTCTGTCTAGTTTTGTAGATACACCAACTGCGTGAATAACTTTGTAATTCCATATAAATGTATAGGATTACAAAGTTACATTGCAGTTTGCATCATTGTACCCGTATATAATGGAATAATTTGTTCAATTTTTCAACTTTGTTCAAATATATCATTGCAATCATTGTACCCGTATATAATGGAATAATAGTTTTAGATTGCTATCTATATATATGAGGCATAACAGGAGGGGGGTATAGAGAGGGAAAGGGTGTGCCCATGAATCTGTACAACATTCTTCTAGAAAATGTACTAGTATGTTTTCATGCGACTTGGTATTACATGGATCTCACAATTTTTTGCGGTAGAAAAACTTAGCTGCGAGACTTGGAATTTTTTTACAGAATGTTTTGAATGGGTTAATATTATATTAGAGGAATATTAAATGGGACCTAATAATAATAATTATAAAAGTGTTACGCAGGATAATTAATGTGGTCAAAAATAAGAAAATACTTTTGCTGCATTTTCTTTTTAAGTCTTCCGCATTGACACTTTGGGGTATATAAAATGTAAATGATCACTTTTATAAGACATTAAAATGTAATATATGGACTCGTACTATAAAATACAGTGTAGATATACTTTCTAGGTTGGTATATGATAAAATAGATCGTTGAGTTCTTTGTAACGAAAAATCTTAAAACTTTTTTTTTGGAAAAAGTCTATAATGATTCTGTGCCGACTATGTCGTGGGCAACTAGTACAGGCATATACTAAATGTATGTACTAAATGTATGTATGTATGTAAAAAGCAGTCCACACAAAGCATTGAAGAATACCCATATATATTTTTTTTTTTATAATGGCCTGGCATAGTGGCGGCATTGCACCTGATAGAAAGTGCCAATGCCGCCCAGGCAGAGTATCCATTGGCATCGGACGGCAGTCCCATGCCAATGGAAACAATTATGCCGGCCTGCTTAGGTGCCTCTTCACACCACGGCGGAAGGACCCAGGATTGTAGGAAGGAGGGAACACGTGCGCCGGCAAACAATTCCACAGCCTGACGGTGCGGCACAGAAACGAATTTGAGAACCGTTTGGTTCGCGCCGGGATGGTGTGGACCGTCAAGCTATGGCTTCGCAAGCCAGCACGCGTGGTTCTGGTTAGGAATGGAGAGGAGGGGAGCAAGTTGAACAATTCCTCAGAGCACTCACCGTGGTACAGGCGGTAGAACACGCTTAGAGAGGCGACATCTCTCCGGAGTTGTAGCGACTCCAAGTTGCTCGTAACGTCTGCATCATTCACAATGCGGATGGCCCGCCGCTGCAATCCATCCAAGGCATCGAGCAGGTACTGGGCGGATCCATCCCAAAGGTGCGAGCAGTACTCCATACCCGGCCGGACCTGCGCTTTATATAAGCGGCAAAGCTGACCGGGCGTGAAAAACCGACGCACCCTGTTCAGGACTCCAACCCTGCGTGATGTGGCAGATATTACGCCCTCGATGTGATTCCTTGGATTGAGATCACAGCGGATATCCACACCAAGGATACACAGGTCATTCCGCACTGAGAGGGGAGTACCCTGAAGAATGGGGAGGGGAGAGAACGGGGATTTTTTGCACGTGAACGCACACACCTGGGTTTTCTTGGCATTGAACTCAACCATATTCCTGGAACCCCATGTAGAAATGAGATCCAAGGTCCGGTTGAGCTCAATGACAAGATCTTCGCGTCCCTTCACAGTTTCGACACGGCAACCTGGAGGCCCGCAGTGGTATCGCCCATGAACCGTGCTGTCATCTGCATAGCAATGAATGTTGCCAAGCGACAACAAGTCATTGATATGCAGAATAAACAAGGTGGGCGACAGCACCGAGCCCTGAGGAACTCCGGCATTGACCGACATGAGCGTCGAAGCGTGTCCGTCTACGACTACACGTATTCTACGCCCATGCAGAAAGCCGGAAATCCACGAACACAGGTTGCCGGGTAGATGCCGGAAGCTTGGACAGAAGACCACGGTGCCAGACCTTATTCAAACGCCTTGGCAATGTCGAGGCTCACAGCAAGAGCCTCGCCACGCCGGTCTATCGCCTCACCCCAGCGATGCAGGACAAACGCTAGAAGATCACCCGTCGATCGATTATGGCGGAATCCGTATTGTCGGTCACTGATCAACGAGTGATCCTCCAGGTAGCGGACCAATTGAGCGTTTATGATCCGCTCCATGACCTTACACATCACTGAGGTGATAGCGATAGGGCGGTAATTGGTAGGGTCCGATCGATCACCCTTTTTGGGGATCGGTTGCACATTGGCCTCCCTCCAAGATTCCGGCACAACACATGTGCGGTAGGACGCTCGGTAGAGGCGAGTCAGTGCTGGAGACAACTCGGCTGCACAAGCCCTTAAAACCACCGCTGGTATCCCATCCGGACCACTGGCTTTCCGCACATCGAGAGACCGTAACTCACGCCGCACATCACACTGCCTGATGCGAATATCTGCCATTGAGAAACCGCAATCAGGCAGTGTAGGCAGCGACTGGGAACCACGGTCTTCGAGGCGGGAATTAGCCGCAAAGAGATTTGCCAGAAAGGCAGCCTTCTCTTGCGGCTTGTGTACCTCAGCGGCGGCAACGCTGGACGGCAGAAATTAGATTGGACGGCCCTGGCTAACCTCCAATAAGCACGACTGCTAGTATGGTTATACATAAATTATATTTTTCCTAAAAGTCGTGTCTAATACGCTATACAGGTTGTCTCAATATCAGCTAAATGTGCCATTATTGATAATCCAAACTGTGTACATAAAAGAGGCAATAAAAATTTTGTTCTCTTGATAATACATTTTCTAATACTATATAATTTTCTGAGCACCGTGTAAATTACTATAAAGTACGTGTTGCGAAGATTACCCAGCAACTTAGTAACCAACTTCATACATTTTGAAGGCAAATTAGGATACGCATTATTCATATATTTGTAATTTTGCTCCACTGTTTAATGGCTTTTGCATAGATATTGTTTATGCATACTAAAGTTATGGAGAATATTCTGATAAGTCATACTGCTTCATATTATTTGGTGTATAGCAACAACTTGAGATTGTGTCGGTTGTTTAAGGGTAATAAAGGGCCTAGTAAAAAAGGTATGTCAAAGGTTTTTCTGATTCTTACTTGGGTTTGGATACACTCCCAAAACCGGCAACCTTATTGAGGTGAAACAAGCTTTGAGTAACTCATTCTTTGTTATCTGCCAGATTTGAAGACCTGTGGAACTCCTACAACTGTCATTTACCGACGTCATTACCTTCCTCTGTAGTCTATCGACACTATTGTATAATATTTATAAGAATTTATAATACAACGTGGCTCCATCACGCAAAAAATATTTGTGTTACTTCTTAAGACATTTATTTATGAGGTCGCCTTTTTCTTTTTTGGTAAATAGGTTCTAGGTATAAGATATAGCTGATTTTGGATTCTCTTAAGGCTTTTTCATATTGTGCACGTAATATTCAAATGAAAATCGTAAAGACCAAAACGGGGTTTTCAGGATGCGAAGGTTGTAATGAACGCGCTCGTCCCAAATAATCTTTTTCGATCTGTTACGCGACATGAATGAAAGGAACATTAATTAAACATATGTCATGTCCCACGCTTACACCGGCTTTTTATCTCACGCTAAATTTTAGCACGCTCCTTTTATTCAGTGTACGTTTTAATGATACCGTGAAAAAGACATCTGTATTAGCCAGTATTTTTAATTAGTGTGAAAAGGTGTTCAAATGTTAATGTATTACTATAATAGTAACTGGACAGTGGAATAATCCGTGGTAACAGAGTGGTAATTTCATAACAGCTAGTTTTATGTCTTTATATATGTGGATAACTGTGGTATATAATAAATAATGTTTATCACCTGTTGTACTTTTTAATATTATTTTATGAGGGCAAGTTTGTGTTTGGTCTTTTTTGTGGCTGTTTGGCAAGGACTCTAGCAAAATATTAGCTAACAATTTCGTGGACTATATAATTAACAAGACTATTCGTCGCGGGACATTACGTAAATATTTTACAAATATATATAAAATAATGAAATCGAACTTCTATTTGATTTGCACAAATTTCAGATAAAACACGTGCAGTTCAAATCGCGAGTCTAGATGTTACCGAGTCACGTAGTATTTTATGTTTCCCCATTTTTTATATACAACTAAGGACACAACCAAGCATATGGCCCGCCTGATTGGAAGCAGTTACTGTAGCATATAGACGTTTTATGTATAAATATTGGTCATACGCGTTATTTATCGCAGAATTTAATGCCAGTGATTATCTTTTCCACGAGCTACTGATGTTCAGCTATCTCATTCATTACATCGACGAGTATATTAAAATAATCCTAGCATCTAAATAAACATACCAAACGGAGGGTTAAGCCGATCATATGCGGGAGATTATCGGAATGTTGAATACTCGTATATAAAAGCCTTTTACAGTTACAAAGCAATCAAAGTAACTAAACGCACCCAGAACCTTTGAACATATAACATAGTATTTATATGTAGACATGGGCACGAAGTAAATATGTGGCATGTAACAAAAATTGTAGAATTTTAAGCGGTGTTGCGGTCTTGAATTTTACTTTCCAAACTTAAGCAATTTTATAAGACGATATAGATATAAAACAACGCGATTTATAGAATGCAAAAAATAATGACTCCAAATACACACAAGTAACATCAGGAGATATCGGAATACGGATCCGCGTCTCCGGTTCTGCCACATAAGCTGTTATAAAGTTGGCAAAAAGTATTGTTCCTAACCTCATTCGAGTCAACGCCACGGTCCCACCCAATCTTTAACTTTTCTACTTTCTTATTCAGACCTTCGATGTTCAGCGTTTTTCATTGTCACACCAGTGACTCTATGTTTATTATACTATAATACTTACTATTATTATCTCTTTTGTTTGCAGAGCCAGGCAATGAGGATTGTGCGCACTGTGGGTCAAGCATTTGAAGTGTGCCACAAAATGCAAACCAATACCCCTGACCAGCCAGCACCTTCCACTTCATCCGCTGTCGACGACATGGTGCACCTGGAGCGAGCCAGCGACGGTCCAGCCTCCAAAGGTTTGACGAAACACCAACATCGACCATATCAACATTTTTTTCCACAGCAAAAAGATCAACGCGCTGCAATACCATTAAACAGCACCACAATTTAAAACTTTATTCTATATGTACCACCCATTGTTTTAAAAATGTATTTGCACAACAATTGCGAAGTGTATAGCCATCAAACCGCTTGAAAAATCAAACAATTGTCTATTTACACGCAGTTTGGAGCAGTTTAAACAGTTCTCGAGACACACTGATAACCTACTTCGCGATTCTGTTTGATCAGGCTTGACCGAGCATATCCCTCTCATAATGCAGGGTGCTTCTACTGTGCAATTCAATTATAAGACTCTGTTAGTATTGCATGCCAGTGATCCAAGCGTGTTGATTACTAATCTCGGCGCTCAACTGCTGGCGACAGATAGCAGTGCGAAATTAAATCTTGAACGGTTTGTTTGCGTGGCGAATGTGCTTTTTTAGTTGACTTTTGTGATTTATTTTGCTTTCAGGGTGTTTACAACTGTATATCTTATGATAGCAGATGTACTGGGCGGTTAGTTTTCTAGGAAAAATTAACTAATTATAATACACCTGTCACAAATTTTAAACTGCTTTACGAGGCCGGTTGTCCGTGAGGATTGTGAGCAAAATGACGAAAAAAATTGAAGTAAAGTAACAAAAAAAAAGAAAACGATTTATAATTCACAATCGCAAATTACACAAACATAGTTAATATAATTAGGAATACAGAATAGTAATGAAGAAATGGCTGGTCGTGGCCCATAGGTGCACACTCAGCTTAATGTTGCAATGAAATGATAGCATTGTTATGCATTCAATGGCCTTATAAATAAGTATATATCTCACAAAACTAGAAAATCATATATAGAAGAGCATACTACATAATATCACTCATATGAATAACTTTTCTGAAGTTCAGTACCTCACACAAGGTTTTGCCGATCACGTTCTGCGGTGGTATAATGGCGTTGACGCTCTCGACGATAACGGTTTGTGTCGTCGACAAACAGCAGCTAAAATGAAGCTATACCGCGTGAGTTTAGTCTCATTTCACACCGGACAATGGAGCGTTGATCACTGAGCGGAAACTCGTAAATTGTACAAGTGGTGTGTGCCAACTAGGTATTAGGCGTCAGTTGTGTTTATGATTATATTCGCTTGATGGTCAAGGATTTCTCCGTACACATGATTTTAAAAAGTTGCACAATTTGTGGAAAAATGTATGGGTGCGGATTTGCACAGCGGGTAAGTAATTGGCTTTCCATTCGGCATTTGCTGATTCGAAGCCAGAGTAGGTCAATATTTGTATGATAGGTATTCGTTCCGGGTCTGATTCAAATGGATTTTCGCATGAACTTTTTTTGAAAACATTCAAAATTAGAATGATTGTGATGGGATGACGTAAAGGGTTGAAAAGTTTTGGTTGTTCTTTGTTTTTTTTTTTTATAAGCCACAAAATCATAAGTGTACGGTTGTACCATGTGTTGCGAGGCACGACTTATCCTTATTCCGTTTTTTTTTTGGGGCGATTTATAATTAGACTTTATGTATGTTTTTATGACAGTAAACGCAACGTACGTAACAGCTGGTTAGGCTATTCTGCACGGGTACTATAATTTGTCTATGAACACAATTTATATACCATTTCTTGTAAATTTGTAATTTATTTCGTTTCAAAGATTAATATTGTAAAATTATTTTTGACATAAATTATTGATATGATAGTTTTGATTCTTATTTCTTTACACCTCAAAAAGGAAAATAGATAATACCTCGAAGGTAATGTAAGACAAACTAGGGAACCTGAAACAAACTTCAAAACATAATAGAGACGTAAGTGTTATAAAACACCATTGCACATATAAAAATAATTTTAAAATTTTCATTTGCATCGAATAAAGACATAATGACAGTGGTCGCGGGTTCAAAGCCTAGAGCACACCTTTGACTTTTCGGAGTCATGTGTGTATTGATAATTAATCATACGCACTATAACGTTGAAGATAAATATCGCGAGGAAATCTTCATACCATAGCGATTTGTATCAATTTGTATGGTATTTAAATTTCACCAGCACGCACAAGGCCAGTGTACTGAACTATATGACCTCACCACTTTCAATCATACTCTCGATTCTGAAGGAAGTTCGTGCCCTACTGAGGGTCGTATATGGGCTGACACTTTACAGTACAACAGTAGATGAAAGAAAATTTCAAAGATAAAACTAATATATGCCTAAATCATTAGCCATAGTAATATGTTCACAGACCATAAAATTTACAAATCTAATTATTTTGTATGTTAGTCATATAATATAAACGTTTCAAAACGTGTAATGACCATAAAAACGAATGATGCGAGAAATCGGGGTAAAAACTCAAAATGTAATGTATTTATATTAATTTAGTGCCCATAAAGTTATGCTATATATCCATAATTTATTTCACACATCTCTTACTTCAATAAAATTAAGAAATTGAATATCAATTTCCACTCAAAAAACTGAAATGTTTAAACTTTTAAATCAGAATGGAGCGTTTAATACGAGTATGACATAGTATTTGTAATACATGGTAAGCACTTTCAACACTATAAAATCAAGCATTTACATAATAGTAGTTTCAGAGCCTATTTAATACAAATAAATAATCAAATATTTCCCTAGTAATATTAATGTAGATAAAATGTAGACAGTCCAAGGTTCAACAAAGCTGAAAATCCAATCCTCAATATCGAAATATATTGGAATAATTATAACATCGTAAACATAGTTTGGTTTTATGATTAATTAATGCGTCTGGCGAGACGTCATGGATAATTTAGTAAAAACATAAATAATAAGCCATGTATCCGGTTTTCCGGTAGCCTACATTTCGCGCAGCCAAATTAGCTTGTAATCTTTGTACAGCTACCACCTGTGCTGATTTTGTCGGGATTGTACCGATTTCTTCTTGCCAATTTTCTTCTGATTTTTTAACTAGATATACATATTTCTTCCGATTTAATTAATATCTGTAATGATTTTATATAACATGGCGTTGTCTTAATTGGCTTGAAAGGTAAAACAAAAACACATAGAAACTTTTTTTTAGGGTTTTTCAGTCAGAACCCGTGAACTCTAAGCCTTTGTTTAAAATTACGTCTATTAATAGCGGTACGGGAAATATACAATTACCATCAAGTGCAGTGTGGTCACTATGCCGGGCCAGATAAAAAAAAGGTCTTCCGGATGCAAAAATTTTTTCGTGGAACAATAATCCGTTCTTAATTTTGTTTAAAATAAATTGCCTTAATTTATAAAATAATACCAACAATAATACGTAGATTAAAAAGGTGACACAAATAGAATAATTTTGAATCAAAAATATTTCTGGGCCTCCGTTTAATTTTATGTAATACAGTAAAACGTACAAATCCTGAGAGGACACAGACGGTAAAACGTTGTGTAATAAATAAAGATTTTTGCTTCGTAAATAATACAACGGTACTTTCGTATTTACGTCCCATTTAGTAAATTAAATAATCCAATATATTTCAATGGCAATGGCTACAACTAACAGAAATACAAATGACACAATATATTGACTTCTTGAATTCAAATAATTTTTGACCTAAGTTTTTTTAATTAGATCGAAAGGAAATCACACACTACTGTTGCTTTGTAGATAGCTATAATTAAATAATAGTATTTGATTGCCTACAAAAATTGCAAAATTATGAAAAAAATGAAACATATGTGAGGGCCACGTAATAGCTAAAAGCGATGATTATTGGCTGGTATAAATAATGTATATTGGTATCAAAATTAAAGTCAAATAAATAACGATTAAAAGTTTTACTGTAATTACATCGTCAGTATTATGGAAAATTCCCAAGATACATTCAATGGACGCACACTTTATCCTACACGGCCGATGTTCAACCGTTTCCAGCGACCCTCATCAGGTTGTCAGTCCAATGTCCATCCGTCGAGGTAAATGTGGCTCCAGTCGTCTTCCAATGCGCGGTCTCTTGTGCCCCAAACCCTTTTGTAGCAACGGGTTGAAACACTTTTTGGATTAACTAGGCAAATGCACACTATATTTTCAGCATACGACACAAATTTATCAAGAATTATTGGGGGTTTTCGTAAAACGTAATAGTCCGCAGTTTATTATAAGATATACTGTGACACAGCAAGCAAAATATTTAACCCGTTTAAATTTCAGAGTGTTTTACTTTTATCACCTTCGCGACATAATATTGCGATTTTATGTAAAGAGTGTCTTGGCGCCAAATACCTGACCCGTATATGTGTTTTATGATGACGTAATGTTGGCAGAAGGGGCATCTGATTGTGGTGCCTCGGAATCCGTGGCTTCAACCTCTAAGGGCATCGTGGAGGGGGGAGCAGTTGGAGGTAGAGAGGAACCCAAAAGGCCAACTAATTTGGAGCTGCTTCCACCACCGCCCAGGAAGGAAGGAAAACGCTCTCCCCAGGTAAGCTATGTAGTATTGTAAAGATTCTTTGTATTCACAAAATTGATGAAATTGTCGCGTCCATTAAACTAAAACTTCGATAAACATGTCGTTGCTAGGTCACACAAATATGAAAACATACTGTTGCTAAATTACTCGATACTATCGTTAATTTTAGTTAATGATCCGTGCGAATACTTCGAATAGATAACGTGAGTAATTAACAGTTTCTAGGTGTAGAAATAATTGATTACTAACGTTCATCATCATCATCATATCAGCCACAGGAAGTCCACTGCTGAACATAGGCCTCCCACAAGGATCTCCACAATGACCTGTTGGAAGCGGCCTGCATCCAGCGACTTCCTGCAACCTTAGTCAGATCATCCGTCCATGTAGGCGGGCGTCCGACATTTCGCTTGCCTGTACGTGGCCTCCACTCAAGAACCTTTCGGCCCCAACGGCCATCGGTTCTACGAGCTATGTGCCCGGCCCACTGCCACTTCAACTTGCCAATCCTATGGGCTATGTCGGTAACCTTGGTTCTCCTACGGATCTCCTCATTTCTGATTCGATCTCGTAGGGAAACACCGAGCATAGCCCTCTCCATGGCTCGTTGAGTGACTTTGAGCCTTTTAATGAGGCCCACAGTGAGAGGCCACGTCTCGGTGCCGTATGTCATCACTGGTAACACACAACTATCGAAGACTTTCGATTTTAGGCACTGAGGTATTTTGGACGAGAAGACGTCGCGAAGTTTCCCAAACGCTGCCTAACCGAGTTGGATTCGACGATTGACCTCTCTCTCGAAGTTGGACCTGCCTAACCTAAATAGACATATTCGTCTACAACTTCGAGAGTCGAGCCCCCAACTCCAATAGGGGTGGGCACAACATGGATATTCGACATGATCTTCGTTTTATCCATGTTCATTTTAAGACCCACCTGTTGGGAGACTCGATTAAGGTCTTAGAGCATAGTGCTAAGGTCTTCCAGCGATTCTGCCAAGACTACAATATCATCGGCAAATCGAAGGTGAGTAATATACTCGCCGTTGATGTTGATGCCGAATCCTTTCCACTGCAAGAGCTTGAAGGCATTTTCCAGCGCGGCAGTGAACAGTTTCGGAGATATGACATCTCCCTGTCTCACGCCTCTCTGTAGTGGAATAGCCTTCGTGCTCTGATCCTGTACTCGGACCGACATGGTGGCGTGTTGTATATACACCTCACCACTTCGATGTACCGATAGTCTATGTGGCACCGCTGAAGAGGCTGTAGCACAGCCCAGGTCTCGATCGAATCAAAGGCTTTCTCATAGTCCACAAACGCTAAACAAAGCGGCAAGTTATACTCCTCGGTTTTTTGTATAACCTGCCGTAGCGTATGAATATGGTCTATAGTACTAAAGCCTTTTCGGAAACCGGCTTGTTCAGGAGGCTGGAAGTCATCAAACCTGCCTTCGAGACGATTTGTGATGACCTTCGAAAACAACTTATAGACATGGCTCAGAAGCGAGATGGGCCTGTAGTTCTTTGTCAATGTGTTATCACCTTTTTCGAAGAACAGTACCACCACGCTCCTGCTCCATGCCTCCGGCGTTGAGCCCTCGAGGAGAACGGAATTGAAGAGCCTCTGAAGGACTTTCAGCATCGGCGTTCCGCCCGGTTTCAGTAGCTCTGAAGTGATTCCATCCTCACCCGGCGCCTTGTTGTTTTTAAGTTGTTTGAGGCCATCTCAATCTCAAACAGGCTGATGTCCGGGATATCCGCCGATATGCTTCGGCGTCAACGGAAGACTACAGCGTCAAAGATCGACGTTCGGCCATGAGGTCAAGAATCTAGATCGAGAGTTTTTGTGGTCTATCTCTACGGCGAGGTCTGAAATACTTAGATCCCACCGTATGGACAGCTTCTACCAAACCGCTGTTTAACTCGTACACTGCAAGGTTTTCTTTTAGACAATCAAAGCCATTTGTCAACTCGAGTTGAAAGCTCTCGGGGTTTTGGATATGGGCGCGAGTAGGTCGGAGCGTAGACTTCATCAAGCGACGCCTTTCTAATTGGACGTTGATATTCAATGTGCCCCTAACCTAACCATTCGGTGATCACTACCGGTTTTCACCCTGTTGATCACAGAGACATCACTGAACATCACGTCTATTCGTCGTCAAGATGAAATCTATCTAATTTCTCGTAAAACCGCCAGGACTCAGCCAGGTCCATTTCCTGTGAGGCGGCTTCTGGAAAAAAGAGTTCATCGCGAAGGGTCCCTCTTTTTCCAGAAAGTCGGCCAGTAACCATGGTTGCTACCATCGCCAGGAATAGTGGGGCTGCCGGGGACTGGGGGCCTGGTCAATCTTTGTGTCGCCATTGACGGGTATTTGCCAATACTCGCCACGCTTGGCAGGCGGGTTGGCGAGCGCACGAGAGGACTCGCGCTGATGACTCTGCTGCCCATCATCAGCGGGGGAAGAGGAATAGGGTTTTTGAGTAGAGGATATAATGGGAAAGAAGAGTATGGCCTGTAGGAGTGGATACTGCAGTCATGGAAGGGAATGTTTGTAGTGACTGCAGTAGCTCGGGGGCCGAGGTCGCGTACTCGTAGCACCTATTCTAGGACAGGCCATGACCACTAGATAGGAGCATCCCTGACCAAGTTACTAACGTTACAACAAGATATTTATTCGCACCCAATCTAATTTACAATTTAGACGCAACCTGCAAAATATTTGAGAATGAAAATATTATTAATCGTGATATAAAACGAGAACGATGAGCGGCTGTGAACACCTTGAATAAATTTGGGCGGATAAATATTTAATATTATTTTCAACGAAGACATTTATGGTACGCGCTATGTTACACTTTCACTTTTCCATATAAATGTACACATAACAATGCTTTAGTATTTTCATACATTATTAAAAAGTTCGCCACAAAATACTTTTTGCACCGTCCCAATACCCTTTAAATTATACCGGGTATATCAAAGTGCTACCGATAACGAAGCCGGGTGATAGTTTTAGTGACTACTAACACAATGCAACTAAAAATTTCGCAAAGAAACGCGAATTTTTTTAAAATATTTTTTTAATTATCGTTGAGTTTGGGTGGTAAATGCATAGTTTTTGCTAAAATAATAATTTTAAACCTTGCATACCATAGGGCCTTTAAAAATAAAGGGGTGTACATTATTATTTAAGAAAAAACTATGTATTTACTATCCTAATACGACTAGTGACAAAAAATACCAAAAAAACATCGTCACAGGTTTTTGCACAAAATTTACTTGAATTGTGTCTAAAGTCACTAGAACTACCAGCAGTCTTGATATACCCTGTATTACCTTTGCTGAATTCATATACCTATATTATATGTTACGTTTATGTACATAATAATTCGAACTTGAAATTCGTCTACATAATCAATAAGTTTTATACTTTAGCTTCACGGCCGCTTTCTTGAACGTGTATTACAAGTATTTTTATACGTATGTAATAAAAGAAAAAGGCTTCGCCTGTACAAAACAATTTTTGGAGCAAGCCCGACGTTGCGTTGGTAAGCTCCAAAAGCAATTTTTGAACATTTTGTTTTTGTAATAAATATAGAAGGAATTTACAATACTAGTCTCGGTGGTGAAAAAGCATTTCTCTTGAAATTGTTCCCTTTTTAATTAAAATATAAACCGTTTTCAATAATTTATTTTGCTTTAGCTCCATAGCAAATAAAAGTAAAAGGCAATTTATTTGCGCAGTACAAAAAATACACCCTGTGCAAATATTATTCACATTATACCTAATGACAGTTGTCTATATAGTCTATAGTTGTATGTTCCACGAAAATGGTCATAAAGGATATAAGGTATTATTCAGAGACAGTTTTAAAACCTATTATAATCATCGGATGTTTTTTTCTTCGCTCAAACTGGATTCAAAAGCCACAAAGAAACAAAACACTCGTAAACATTAAAAAAATATTATAAAAATAAAGCATCAAAATTTTGAAACAAATGGCTGTATAGAACAATAATATTAGACCTTTAAGTTTCTCAATTTTCTTCAAGGAAAGCAAATATGAAAATAATTTTAATTAAGCGAGTAAGCGGCCACATAATTTCATTGATTAATGGAACGTGTAATGAGCTGAAATTTCCCAAGTATTGTACGATAATATTCATTAACGTATGATCAAGACTTCGCAATTTCTTCTCTTACGAAACATTTTGTATTGTGGTTGATATATATTTTTTTACCTTTGTCATTTTTATGCGAACATATAAGTCCCTTGTAATTATTTATTCATGTATACAATACATTACGACCTATGTAATGAATCACGAAAATGTATCTAAATATTGGCATATTTAAAAAAAAGGTGTAATATTTCATATATTCTACCGTACAAATAAGAGCGAGATTAAAACCAAATTGTATATTGAGCGATTTACAAACATACCTACGTTATGAAATGTTCGACCTTTGTGTAATCTCGATCGGTAGTACCCCGATAAAATCGTTAAAAATAGTAACATTATTATCCAAACTGAAAATAGTATCGAGTCTTCAATGTAATCGCTGTACCGCTTCGAATCCGAGAAGCGTTACAATAAATCAAATCAATAATAATATCATCGGCTCGCCAATATCTTGGATCTAGTTTCGACGCTTTGTTCGGAATTGTGACGCGATACCACGAATCTACTATCATCTTACGAGCATACTTCCAATACTGCGTGGCCGCTGTTTAGGATCAGGGTTGTGTGAAACCAATGCCAAGATTAACTGACGTCCTTATGCCTTATGATGATTTTATAATAGCCATACACGAGCAACCATACAACTATAAGTTATTACGTACATACATGCACCCAACAGTCACATAGCCACTTTAGGCCCAAGGATCTTGTGTCATCGGCATCAGAAACTTAGATAATTTTCGGTCTCACAATCACACAAACTGGAGAAAAATACCTGTGGATCAGTCTCAATATTAACATTAGTATCACTGTAGGGACAGGTTGAATCCTCTAGAGTCTAGAAGCTCAACACTCAAACATTTTTTGATTTATTATGATTGTCTCTTACTTTCGGGAGTCCCAGTTCAATTATACTCAGCAATGTAGTGAAAAGTAAATTGCTTCAGAGTTTATTATTACGATAAAATATTATTTATTTGTATGAGTAATTTGCGGTGCAAATCGAAGATTTAAAATACCTTCTATATATTTTATTTTGGCATCGTATTTATAAGATAGCCGACGTCGTGGGTGGTGCGTTGGGTGCGTATATACGTGTATCTGTTTTAATTATGTTTGCACGGGCCGGTTATCACAAAAAAAGATTTATTATGTACACCTCGCGTAAACAAATTACGATGCGAATAGATTTTCGTGACATTAAACCGGGTATCGTTTGCCTTGAACGCTGGGATGTTATGTAACGGTACGTTGATTGTGCGTACTTTTAGACTACATTGTCTGGATCGTACGAGCGAAAAACATTTATTTGATTTATTGAGATCAATAAAAAAATACAACTGGTCAATGTGGAGATCTTTGGTGGGCTATGTTCAGCAGTGGACTTCCTTTGACTGAAGAGAGAGGGAGAAATATATTGGGACCAATTTGTTGTATTTGCGGTAATTCACGAAAATGATAAATAATGAATAGTAAAGTAGTTCTGACATAATTCTGACATGATTATCTTAATTTCTTACGCAACAATGACCAATCCAAACCAAAATGAATATCCCAAAACACAATTGCTTACAATAATTTTAATACTTTTAAGTATTTAGTTGAAATAAATTAAACCATTGGAAATACGTATATATGCTGCCAAACAATCTTGTCAAGGCTCCATTATTTAGGTAATGCTAACAAAACTTGCTCTAACCAGAGTCTGAACACTCCATGAAGCCATTAAGCGGAACTAGTGTAACGACCCTAAGTTTAACTTCGTGCCACATTACATGCTTGTTTTAGGAAAGGAATACCAAATTCGTACGTTGTGAGACTTTATAAATAGCTGACTTATGAAATAAAAGCTTTTTACAATAAATGAAAAACTGGTGGTAGGTCTCTCATTATGTGAGAGGCTGCCTGGGTAGGTACCACGGCAATGTCTATTTCTCCCGCTGAATAATAATGTAAATGTAATTACGGTTTGAAATACATTGTAGCCAGAGTAACTGTTGGACATATTGAGACCCAACATCCTATATCTCAAGATGGCGAGAGCAGTGGAATACCAAGCACTGCTTTATAATTCACAGTGTTGTTTGGTTTTGCTAATGTCCATGAGCGATTTGTATTGTTTAACATCGGGTGAATAGTACGCTTGTCTCGCCATTTATTGCAATAAAAATTAACAATATACATAGTCCTCACCCCGCTTTAACATAGAAGAGATATGCATAGTATATCGGAAACTACGAAACAGACATAATTACGGTAGTAATAGGAGCAATATTTTAAAAAAGAAATTATTCAGAAAAACTCATAACAAATAATGCATAAATATGTAGAGGAAATTATGTCAGGATCAAAAAGCTAGAGATATACATATATTTATTGACTACATATTGAAATGCAAACGTGGTTTCATACACGTAATATGTTTCCCAGAACCATTGAGATCATAGTTCTCTAAAGCTTCCACTGCCCGATGTGGTTATAGCGTATAATTTATCGAAGTAAAAATGTCAAAATCTTCACGCTAATTACAGAATTCCTAACTAGAAATTGAGAATGACTGAATCAAACGGGTTTGGTCTCTAGCAGTCATATCTAAATATTTCTTGAAAATTATTTGTATCTGCGTAGGTAATTTTTATATATTATGTTTAATTTGCACATATTTTAACCAATGTCACTTAAAACTAGCGTTAGTTTTAATATTAATAATAATCACCATATTTTTCGCTGATGACACTTATTGCTCCGTAAATCAGATTTGTGTATTATATTTTAGTAGAATTCATAATCAAGAGTTCACGAAATTGGATGACCGGTTGCTTATACCAACTGGTGACGTCACTTCTTAGAATTGCAATAAATTTACTTTTCTTTTTTCATTTCACGCTATGACCAAACTATGTGGAATAGCAGGCGAAAGGAAAGGTATGTATTATAGTACAAAATATAATATTATAGTACAATAAGTTAGCACATTGGTCGTTAGAATTCGTTTTATTTTTAAATAACAATATTAAGGCAATTGGTTTTTATGTTAACGGTCCATGGGTATAAAATCGTGCTATTAAAATTATTTATACTTATTTAAATCTATACAAAATTGTGTTATACAAACACGGTGAGAATGAGTTTAATGAAACATATGAGCCAAATGCTAAATCACTATAGCCGAAGCATCAACAGGTGGTATTCCATCGTGGCGCTGTTATCACAAATAACAGCGGACATATGTACATGTATATTCAGCAGTTGTTTGCCCTTATTGCTGTCCGAAATAAAATCCAACGTTTCGATGGGTTACGTTTAATACTCTAAGTCTAAAATAACCGTCCATAAAAATGCAAAGGTATTGGTAACGAAATTATGTAAACAGTATAAGAATTGCCCAAAACGCATTCCTTTTAAAATTGATACCGAAATATCGTAAATTTATCAATATCTTTTATAAATTTACTTGAATATACACGATATATCCACTATCCAGACTGCGACTCAAAACGAAGTCGGGCGGAAGTCCAGTACCTTCGGACACAATGCAGTTAAAATTTTCACTAAACAAAGCCGCATAATTATTTTTTTGGGTTATTTTTAGTTCCTCAGTGTCTGTAGTCACCAAAACCATCACCTGGCTTCGTTTTGGGTCGCATTTTAAAAGCATCCTGTATTATAATTTTTAATGATTTACCTAAAACACATACCTTAAACGTTTAGGGCCAACACAAGCGCCTACAATAATATTATAGTATTAACACAAAACGTTTCCAAGAAAAAATAGCACGCAGAAGTAAACTGCGATCCACACATGAAGACATTTCACAGGAAAGATAATTATACGTGTGATAGACGCGGGCATAAAGTATTTTTAAAAATTCATTTGGAAAATATTTGTGAAACCCATGCGGATTTATGAATAGCGTAAACAGGTGTAGCATTCACCTTTGGACCGAGACTGCGTTGGTATAGAGATAATTAAAACTCACCAGTTTTAATAAGAAATGTGAACAGGAAACGTATATGCATATATTTTTTATCTATCAATATTTAGTTCCTTAGAGATGTCGTTGTAGTCATTTTATTTACTCAAAACGCAGTGCTAGCCAATTTTGTTTCAATTTGTGGGTTAATTTACTCATAAGTAACCCCAGTTTATTTTTTCATAAATCGTTTAGATATAAAATAAACTGCTGGTAGTAGATACCCACATGAATATAAAGTTTATCCATGTAACACAAACACATTAGCAAAACCTAATTAAGAAAAGTAGATCAAAAATATTTCCATATTATTTTACTAGACAGCACAACGTAGACAGCAAGCTTTAATAAATACCATAGGTTTCAATTAAAATTTATAAATATTGTATAAAAAGTATTGATAATTTTATATTGTATTTCCGTAACTATGCCATGGCTCATCTTATAAAATATCGAAGAAATATTTATTACAATAAAGAATACTGCGATATCAATAAATATTTACTGCGTTCTCGCCATGAAGATGTTTACATTGAGCCCTTTTTATATATAACCTCGAGGAAATGTTAAATAGCGATATTTATTTCAGCGAACAATTGTGGCGCCGACAATCAACCTGCCGGAGCTGCCGGAGTGTGTGACTAAAGTGGAGCTGACTCCTGGAGTGGATAATGTTGGGGAGGCGACTCCTCTAAGCGCCCAGCATCAGCTGCAACTGCTGAAGGAGCGCCTGGAACAGCAAGCGCAGCAAACCCGAGCTGCTGTAGCCCAACTGCTGTTGCTGCGTGACCAACTCGCCGCTGAACAGGCTGCCCGCTGCGAGGCACAGGTTTGACAATCCTTGCTATATTATTCTGCACTTTGAAGGCTTTTTGTGTATTCCTTTGTACCTCAAAGTAACCAATAAAAATAATGGAGCTAAAAGTAGTTGAATGCGAGCTAATTCCAGGTCACTTTGCATGCATGCAGAACATATTCTCTAGTGGATTTTCCAAACGATCACAAATTACTTATGTCATTAGTTCATAAACGCGCTTCTACATGCTATGCCCTTCTACGATTAAGAAAAGTGAGATATTAGTTCAGTATATTGGTCTAGTACAATTGGTAGAACTATGGGTAGAACTCGCTTAACTATGTTCTTTCCCGGAGTACCATCGTTCTTTACTTTTCATAAATTCAGTTACAAAATAAATTGTGAATACGCACGTAATTACGAATAGGAATTCTGAACTCTCGGGTCAAAGAAATGGCCTTGGTCTAGGCAGTCCATTTGGCTCCCAACGGGGCTATAGCGCAGAAAGACCAATAACGTTCGTCCAAACATACCTATATTTTTTTTACCACTTTTTTTAGATTTCACAAAAAAATAGTATTGCAGTTAGCGGAATACATCGTTTCTCATAGTAAAAGTAACTGACCGAATGTGATGGAGTTATGTTACTTCGATATCTAGTTACCAAGATGTTTTAAACGAAATTTCTTTGAAAAGCACATAAGCTGTAATATGCTCCCACAAATTACTCTATATTTCTAAAGTGATCAAAATATCCAGACTCTAAAAAGTAAAAACTGTTAAAAAAGTAATTCATATTCATATTTATCATATGATGGTATTAATTACTAGATCACTAGGCTAAATTCAATTTCAATAAATATCATATTAATATGAGTTCGTTTTTTTTTTCATTTCAAACAAAATCTGGATGTGTATTTGAATATTAAATAATAGCTTTTCAATTCGAACCATTATTTCCTGACATGATTGCGTTCAAACGAACAAACTATTCAGCTTTATAGTAGTATTAGTATAGATTAGAAGTTCAAAGTAACCAACAACTTGTCGTCATGCACATTTAAACAAAAAGTTGGTAAAGCTAATTACTGTTTACTTTTATCGCCGTTGACATTTCAAAATACTTTAATAGAAGTACTCGTAATACATCCCAAGAAACAAAATCTGAAATATTCACTCAGAGCATTTCTATGGAATCGTACTCGTAAATAACATTACAACTCTCGCTACCCTTTCAGTGATGTAATGATAAAAACTTTATGTTCTAGACTATGAATTACCACGTGAATGAAGTAGAAAAAATAATAATCCGATTATTTATTACATCCACTCAAATACGCTTTTATATATTTGTAGTATTTTTTTCATTACCCCGTCAAATTGAATTGTTTGTTATATTGTATATTATTATCATTTTATTCTATAAACTAGACATTGCGCAAATTTTATGAGTTCCCCTATCACACAGCTACTAATTTAATACTTGGGCATTTTTAAGTGCCAATTTGACCACTCTATTTATACGAAGAAGTGGTACCTGATAGCTGTAGTCACTAACTCAATAATTAATCACTATTTATATAATCGCTATTTTTTGATTTGGAATTGCTCTACTACACATTTTCTGTCAGGCAGGATTTGCATATATTTTTTCGATAGTGATTCTTTGACACATTTTTACCAAAACAGCGGTAAATACGAATCCATCTCGATGTGCGTACTGAACACCCACTCCTTGTTTTCCAGGCTCGCACTCATCAGCTGTTGGTCCACAACAAGGAGTTACTGGAGCACATCGCCGCCCTGGTCGCGCACCTGCAAGAGCGCGAGAAGGGCTCCTCGCGACCAATCAACGCTCAGCAACTGACTTTCTTGCCTCAGGTGTGTACATCTCCTCTTATTTCATTAACATGCCACCTTTGTGAGTATGGGCGAATGTGTTCCAATACATTTTGGCGAATATCTATATGTTTATATCAACCTTCTCTCTTTTACCATATTTTCGAAACAGGTCACCCACAATGATAAGGTGTTGTGAGTGTTTCTGTTTCGCGATCACAAAACAGGTGAGCCGCTTGCTCCTTTGTCGGCCCTAATATATTTGCGACAGTATAGCTATTTTGATACATTTGATTCCACTACATTCCATCAATATCAATACTTGTCACATTATGACTTGATCTTTGTTGTCTACCGAATAAACTGCGTGTTGCGATTTGCGTTGTCTTGTTCCGTAAATTTAATTATAGAAATATTTATTTCTACCAGTATAAATACGTTTGCACCGAAATAATTTGCGTTTAAACGAGCACTATAAACATTCGGCCTAGAGAAACACATTCGCTTATAATCATTCTGTACATAGATGCTTTATTGAACCCGTAATGCTTAATTATTCTTTGTAATTAGGAATCCATAGCAACTTTTAAGTTTATTTTTTTATTAGTATGCGTGATGTATTTGATATAAAACACACGACTAGGTAGCTATTTTAAGAGTGTTTATATGTTTGCGTTTATTTTATTTTGCGCCTGGGTTTTTATTTTAAATGTTGCAAGTTGTAAATATGGACGTGTGCGGCCTTGCATTTTTGCAATATTTTGGTTTGTATTCATTATCATTTACTAAATTATGTAACGTGAAATTTTTAAAATCACTGGATACATGTCACTATCTAATCTTATGATCTGATTTCTCATAATGTAGTATTTACAATGAGTGTATCCTGTGGAATTTATAAAATTTCCCCGTGCATTAAAATATGCTAAATCAATCATAGTTGAGCTGTAAAGATTGAATTGATTGATTTGACATTGATTCAAAATTGTTTTTTTCATTACTACAAATCTTCACCACTTTATTTACTATGCATATACCTCGTATTGTTGTACAATATCTGAGAATCGAGTAGACGCCTGATAAATGTATCAGTTCTGCTCTGCAGCGCATGTTTATCGATATGTTTGTTATTAATACCCAAATAAGTTTCCGTAAACCGTTCATTAGATATATAATACAACATTCCTAATCGCTTAATGAGCAAATCTTTGATCGCTTTCAATAATCCGATCATTGTTTGAGCTTCTT
Source organism: Hyles vespertilio (assembly GCA_009982885.2). Lineage (NCBI taxonomy): Eukaryota > Metazoa > Arthropoda > Insecta > Lepidoptera > Sphingidae > Hyles > Hyles vespertilio. The sequence goes on from CM042833.1 coordinate 16,723,199, forward strand.
CACTTTCAGCCTGATCGCCAGTTTGTTTGCTTATACGTTCAAGTGCTGTTATTACTTACTTACTTGATTTATTTTTTAACGCTGCCGGATTGGGACACAGGCTGAAGGAGGACTCAACGATGCCACCAAAGCTGATAACGCAAACTCTTCGAATGGCAACAGACAGTTGAACAATACAGATGCTCTCATCAATCTGTTTGCTCCAACCACTAAAGGCAATCAGAACATCGAGAACAATAATCTGCGACAGTCTCCATTCAGCGTGTCTCCTACCCCAGAGATAGCCAACGGAGCTACCTCGGCACCATGCTTCGGAGGCATGTCCAACGAACAGATACAGAACTATCTGATTTCCAAGTTCCAAGATATGGGTGGTTTCCCCAACGGCAACGAACGTAAAATGACAATAAACCCTAATCAACAGTTTTTCCAAAACTGCAACGCATTCCCGCACATCCCACCGCTGACGAATCATTACAGCAGTAATGACTTGGCCAGCTTGCTGAATCAGCATAACTACACTGATTTGTGCGCGTCTGATCAACTCGGCGCCACTGCTCAAGCGATGAGCCTGGGTCAGTCTGAGAATTCGCTTTGCAGCAACAGCCAGGCTACCACATCTAAGGATTCCTCTCCGGAAGGATTTAGCTCGGATGACGGACTTCCGTTCATCATGCCGTTGTCTCACAATGGCACTTTGACCGCAACTGATGATGATGGGCGTGTCAGGCTGATCGTGCCTGTTAGCCCATCTGAGAGCATTTCTGATGTAGTGGAAATCCATCCAGAGCCACAGACTTCGTCTGGACACACTCTGCAAGTTCCTGGAGCTGACCGCCTGGCGCCGGCTGCCCCCATCACCCGCACAACCAGCGAGAAGGTGCCCAATCGCAGTGAGATGATGACCGCTCTGCGCTCCCAGTGGACCAGACACACCACCAAGTAAACTTCTCCTCGCGGTTCTGCGAAACGTTTCTAACTATTTATATGGAGCTTCATATAACTGTTTACTTCCACGTAGATGTCTATCGATCTATATCTTCAACTGGAGATTGTATTTTAATTGAGATTGTAAATTTAAAATATTTACAATGTTGTTTTGTATTCTTTTAATATATATGATGTAGATATAAATATTGTTTGATGATTGAGACTTTATAAAGGTGCCAAATTTTATGCCACTGATCAGCTGATGACTGGCGTTAATTAGATAAGAATATTATAGTGAACTTTGTTTACATATCATGTGTAGTTACTTATTCTAGTCCGAAATGCAATATTGCTTTATATTCTTAATAAAATGTTTGCGTATCAGGGAACATATCCTTTATCGTATCTTTATTAAGTAAGGTTTAGTTTTATGATTCATATTGTTCAATATGAAGTACACTAGAGAAGTATACATGTACTACATGTTATAATTCTTCAACTATTTACTACGTTTTTTTGCATTGGAAAATAGACTCTTATGCGAAAAATTGCGAAAATCGTAAACAACTATATAATTGTAATTATTGTTCTTGTTTTGAAATGAAATGAAATGAAATGTATTGAAATGAAATGAAATGAAATGTATTTATTGATCACGTAGGCAATTAAGGAGCTCTTATGACAAGTCAATACACATAGAACTTAATCTCTATTTACAATATATTTCCTATGCTTATTATTACTTATTTTAATTTCTTGCTTTTATCAATTTATTTATTAATTTTATTTATTTTTAAATTAATTTTATTTTTATTTATAATTTATGATTAGTTTTTTAATTTATTTAGTTTTTATTCATATTTTATTTAAAGTATTAGTTTTTACTTTATAGTAATTTATTTGTCAAAGAAATACATTATTTACGTTTTTATTTTAAAAAACGAATTATGACTAACTATTTTCAATAAACTTATAAAGCTATGGATATAATATTAATCAGTAGTCACATTATAATCAATTTAATCTGTTTATTATCATGTGTAATATAAATTTACCTACATGAAATATTTGATATACTCGTAGCAATCATCAAGTGATTTTTAAGTAATAAAAAAAACATTTCGCAAAATAATTCTAAAAGTATTTAGATTACTTCGCAATTTACTTCAACATATTATATTGTAACAGCCAGTATAAGTACCTGGATATTATTAAGATATTTAATTAATATTTTAAACAAAACTCTAATGTACTTTATTTTAAGGGAATTAGTTCGTTTACGTTCATTATAATAGGAAACTTTGACGCCAAATGTATTGCCAAAGTAGTAATATTTATTTAACAAGAAGAGTTAATTTTAGTGTAAAGCTATGCTATTTAATATGCATATGGACCAAAGGCAAATATAATGAAGGATCACCCTTAAATATGTCATTAAATTATATTGAAACGAATTTGGATTTTAAATTTGATACACATAATAGCGATTTAATATCAATAATAATCAAATATTGTATGAGAAAAGCATTTAATTACTTTACCAAGTTATGTAGTCTCATTATTTTAATTTTATTTCAAGCAGTATTCACTACATACTTTCATGATTAAACCATGCATTTTGATTCAACATAATTTAATAGTTTACGCGGGAATTTACTGGTGCGTTTTTTATTATATCATTGAATATTTTTTGTATTTCATAAAAGGGTTGTTTTATACAATATTCACTGTTATTTAACAGCATTAAATAACAGTGTATATGCAATAAGTTGAATGTATAAATGTTGTCAATTTTTGTCCAAAGAATTAATGCCTAAATTGCATAGAGACTATGAAACTCGTCATACTATAATTTTGTATGATCCTAGTGTTTATAGTAAGGATGAAAGGAAAGGTATTGTAAATACCATTTCAAGATTGACTCATATTTGTAGAATATTTCACGTTTATTAATGAGGACACCGCCACATTACAAATGTAACTTAACCCCGGGTACATCACAAGGGGAACATAAACACCGTTAATAAGATTTATAAATTTTGTTTGATGTTAAACTTACATACTATAATATTCGTAAGATAAAATATTCATTATTAATTGGATGTTTAAAATTTCACTTATATTTACATTATTACTTATCAAATATAAATGTGTAGAGTTTAATATTAATCAAAAAGCAGTTTACTTTCAGTAGTCAGTTTATTAAATGTACGTATTTAAAGGCTCTGTAGGAATTAATGAATAATTATTCAAATTAATATAGACAGTATAGTTTTAAAATGTAATCACATTTAAATTATATCTCTGTATGTTTGCATATTGGGTGGAAATTATTAGTGTATACTAGGGGTTATTTTCTAATATATTTTACCTTATAGCCCAATGCTGACCCGGGGCTTTTTCCTACAATCGGATGTTGGATAGAAAAGCTTTACATTCGCGTGTTGGATTGAAACCCTTTAAGATATTGTTCATCACGCTGGCCTAGTGTAGGTTGGCGGAGTTCAAGTGTCATCAAAATTCTTGTAAATTAAAATAGGTTGCTATTTCTACACTATTATATTTTTGGGCAAAATTTTCATCATCTCCTTTCACTTATCCCCACAGTTTACCGTTCCATATTTGAGCAAAGTTCTTCTTCATCTCCTTTCACTTATTTCTATACCTATCCCACTTTATGAGCATTTGTATGAGGACTGTATGAGTAAGTATGTAAATCACGGAACCGACTCAATCCTAAATTCCAGTTAAAAAACGTCAAATATTTACTAAAGAAACATTATCATGTGTACACGATCTACAAAATCTATGCATGTCCAAATACCAACTGGCACATACGAGTATATATTCACATACATTATCATACAAAATCATATGTTTACCAACATCGCTGCAAACTATAGCGGAGATGAAAGTTTATTTTAATACAAGTTGTTTATGCATATTCCAACCTCTGAGTTTTTAATATACAAGAGTAACCAACCGCCTGTTTGCACTAATATTTTCAACCCAGTACCGTATGATAATCAAATATGCTTGATCTATGCTTTCGTAGCCGAAATATCGTGACCAATCAATATTACTCGCATAGTCGAAATAGTGATAATAAGTTTACATATGTTAAAATTGCCGAGACGGTGTTAGTGTTCCTTCTCGCACGCATATTGTAAATGTTATCAATATGTACTTCAAATAGAAAATAGATCGACAATGTTTAGTAATTCAATGTTCGATGTCTACTTACATGTATCAATAGAAATTAATCACATAGATTAAATATGGTATCATTCCATTTCATTGTACTGCTACCTATTCGTGTGCAAAATAAAAATACATTATAAACGGTCCATTTTTTAATTGATTCTGAAATTTTTCAGCTGTCTTTGAATATACTTTTCCTAAAGGAAATTGGTATCATATACGGTATTATGGTGAATCCACACTGCAGACACCTTTTGTAAAGTAACACTGCAATAATGTTATTGATTGTGACCAGATGTTAGGCAACATTACTTAACATATAACATTTTGTCATCATATGTTGGTAATATTTGGAGACGTACCACCATTAGAAAAACAATATTTACTCAAAACACTACCAACTATTAAAGTAAAATTGCCTAGGAGTATTTTTAACATTCTGATTAATTCTAAGTGACACAAACAATATTTAATATAAAAAAAACAGTAGTCGTAACGTCTCGGATATATCCAACCTTCGAAAAAAAACGCTTAAGTTCTATGTAGATGTATGTGTAGGTTGCAATAATTTGCTCCATACATTTGCGGTAAATGACCAAAACTTCCGTGTGTTTATGAGACTTCATGCTAAGCCTACCCTTACAAATCTCACCATTCACCTCCAAGTAATGTGTAATGTAAGTTTGGGGAAACTAAATCTACGTAGGATAATAGTTTTGTCCTTTTAAAAAGTAATCACTTCCTGAAGACTGGATATTCTTGTCTTATCTCTCCTATCATATTAATCTCAAAAGAGACAAGCTAAAAAAATATGCAGCATTCTGCCCAGAAGGCTGTATTATTGGTGTATTTTTTTTAACTTCTTTATTGTACAATTTAGTGTATACCAAAAAAACTTAATACTAAAATAATATATATTTTTTTTTTTTTATTGCATTGAATGGCGAGACGAGCAAGCCGTTCGCCTGATGGTAAGCGATACGACCGCTCATGAACAGTAGCAATATTCCACTGCGCTCGCCATCCTGAGACATAAGATGTTAAGTCTCAATATGTCCAGTAGTTGCTCTGGCTACAATGTCCTTCAATCCGAAACACAACAGTGCATTTAAGCAGTGTTGTTTCACGGGAGAAATAGACATTGCGGTGGTACCTACCCAGATGGCTTCTCACATATGAGAGACCTACCACCAGTGAAATATATTATATAACAATACAAAACTACCTTGGATGGATAAAGAGAAGGAAAAAGAGAAAAACAAATAAATATACACCTAAACACTGTCCGTTTACTTAAAGTGAAAGAGCTAAAAGGTCTTGAACCGTGATACATGGGAATCAAGGTGAAATTAAATCCATTATGCCGTGCATTCGATCCCCAGGTTGTGTATTTTACTATAAATAAATTTTGCAAGAAACACGCCGGGGGTGCATGTTTCCATTTTCCCGAATTGACACACCAATTCAACTTTCCATATATTATGACGAACTTGAATATTATCAGATAGCACGATTAACTCGAATCTTGGGACTACTCTGTACTCCGACCCGACGAAGAATGTTCGAACATCAAAATATAATAACTATAATAAATAATATGCCTAAAAAAAATCCAAATGTTTGAATCCTGTATCGTACGCCGTAATCATAGACCACAGTCATAGACTAAGTTCGAAATTAAAAATAAGTGTCATAGAGAATAGTGTTAATTTTAGAAGTGCAAAACTTTTATCTTATATGTTAACGTTCAACGTCCGTACATTCGAAATTCGTATCGGAGTATAGATTAGCCTCATTTATCACGTCTTGCTTTAGAAGTACGTATACGCAATATCTATACATATAAATATAATTGAAGTGTATGTTTTAAGAGTGCAAATAAAAAAAAATTCCTACTACATATCGTTATATACACGATAACTGTGCCGAAAATGATAATTAAAAATTTTTTGTCTGTCTGTCTGTTTGTTCCGGCTAATCTCTGAAAAAGCTGGACCGATTTTGACGGGACTTTTTTTGTCAGGTAGCTGACATAACAAGGAGTAACATAGGCTACATTTATTTTAGAAAATTCTTTTATTTTAGAAAAATAAAGTAATGTTGCAATGCCCGCGCGCAGCTCACGCGTATGCCACCACTGGGCCGTCACGTCAGGCGTCACGAATCAATATCACATTTACAAAATATTGTATATAAAGAAATTTTTCAATAAAGCTAATAAAAAAAAACTGGAAATAAATGTGTAACGGAAGATTACCGCCGCTCGCTAAGAGATGGCCCCACCGTAGAATTAGATCGCGGTATGGTTTCGTTACAAATGTTGATAATTAAAATAAAAATGTAAAAACAAAAAAAAAACTAAATAAATTAATTAACTTTTTTGTTAAATTCCACGCAGACGAAGTCGCGGGCACAGCTAGTACTAAATAAGATCGATATAACTGAGTCAAACAGCAATGTAAGACCATTAATTATCGCCGGATGGTAATCTTTCTAGATTGGTAAGTGTACTTACCATCATTTCCAATGTGGTCTTTTTATTGTCTGTACGATCACTACTTATCAACAAAAGCGTTAATTGGCATATATATAAATTCAAAGGTATTAAAATATATTAAAACAATTTAATGGTGATGTCCAAAAAATAAACTACCAGAGTCCGCACACCGCTTTAAAGAAGAGTAAAAATATTAAACTTGTTTATCGCTGGTTTTTTATAAGATGCATATAAACTAGCCAAGCATGTTTTAAGCAAATAAAGTGCCGAACTGAAATAAATATTTCAAGCATTATCTGTATCAGCCCCTATACGTCCCACTGCAGGGCACGGGCCTCCTCTACAATCGAGAGTACGATTGAGTCAATCCGCCAAGCATTATACTATTACTATTTTCCAAATTTAGTACACTGCCATATTTCTCCGAGATACAGAGTGTTATAAAGTCACCAAAAGAAATTGCAATTTTTGATATATTTATTGTTTATTTGAAAGTACGATAATTAAATTATTGTGCCTATTATACTTCGATATTGTACCTATAAAAACAAATAGACAAATGAAAGAGGAACAATGTATTAAAATAATATATACTTAATATTAAATATTTATAATTCAAATAAAATAAAATTATGCCACCTTATTTATCCCTTAATAAATACTAGCATGGCCTGGGTTGGGACCACATTTCACTGAGCTATTCCGTCTGTTTAATATATTTCACTAAAAAATCAGGGGGCACATGAGGGCATCCGCCAAGACGACCTAGCGAAGCGAAAAGGCACTACATATTTTTTTTCAAATCCTTTGTACCTTTTGTACCCTTATATCTTAGGTTTCGATTATACTACATAAACAAAAATCTTCGGACATTAACAGCCGCTGCTAATAAACAATCAATCTTTTTTCTGATACTATATTGACAATAATCAATCTCAGTAGTGAAAAAACTATGGCAAAATGGTAAATGACAAATCGAAAAGTAGAAAACAATCCAGATTGACTTCAATCTATTTTTTTCGATTGATTATTGGCATCGGCCGTTTGTCAGGAGCGGATTTATTCAAAATATATATGTAGTTTTGACTGCATAGCTCTTACAATTTACATTTTATTAATATCTAAAAAACCCGTGACTCACTGACGATCATCAAAATTCTTAGGGTACTTCCGAAGGCCTAGAACACTGAAATTTGGCATACATGCCAATATTTGTACACAGACATAAAAAAAAACTTGGAACTTCTATGCCTCAACCCCTTAAAGCAAGGGATGGTAGTATATACTGGGTATATCAAGACTGCTACCGGAAACGAAGCCGGGTGGTAGTTTTAGTGACTACAAAGACAATGCAACTAAAATTTTCGCAAAAAAACGCGACAATTTTTTTTTATGATTTTTTAAGTATCGTAATTTTTGGGTGGTAAATCCATAGTTTTCGCTAAAATAATAATTTAAACTCTTTTATACCTTAGAGTCCTTATAAATAAAAGGGTATACACTATTATTTAAGAAAAAAATGAATTTACCATCCAAATACGACAATAGGAAAAAAATAAAAAAATTTTTTCAACATTTTCTGTTGCAATGTGTCTGAAGTCACTAAAACTACCACCCGGCTTCGTTTTCGGTAGCAGTCTTGAGATACCCAGTATAACAGGTTTCCACAAATGTTGTACTAGAGATCTGAACATTGATATAGGCATCCTTGGTAGTAATAATACAAAAATTCTACAAGGCCCGACTTCATAAAATCTATACCTTAGTCAAAATATGTTGCTTGGCCATTGGCTTGGCCGTTTCGTTACAACAACTATTGTATTTTTCTTCCTACAAGAACTGTTGTATAACAGAAAAGTAATGTACAGTAAATAAACAGGTACCTTTGACACTTAATTATTTTGAATAACTACTCAGTACTCTTGCATATTTTAAGGATATTCGAAGCATATTTCAGTTTTAGATTTTAATGTCATGTAAACTTCGGAATTTGGATTTGTACTCCAATTTCGGCAAAAATTAATGTAACTGTAATTTTACGTAGAATAATAACAGCAGCAATGCTGTCATCGTTATGGAATTAATAGTCATAGAATTATTTAAAAAATTATTGTAATCTAAAATACACATAATTATTTCCATGTAATAGCGTTTTTTTTTTATTTATTTATGATACAGTTTGATAAATGGTAACAACTGCAGCATAGCAAATAAATACAAATTAAACATCCTACTTGCGACACATTTATTATATTTTCTAGAAAAACACTATTAATTTTATCTTTTGTCGATAGCCAACTGTCTGTGACTACGTTTCCGCTCTGGCATTGTCTTTAAAACATAAATAAAAAAGTTGGCAGTTGAGATATGAACAAACTGTCAAAAATATGAAAAGCGCTTTGACTAGACTGACTGAAATATTGGCTTAATACGTCGATGATAATATTCGTTTTTAATTTTCCATGCTTTCAAACGTAGTTGTCCTAACCAAAAAAAAAAGTTTGTGCTTCAATTTATTTAGGAATGAAATCATAAAATGGAACCTCGTTAGGGAACGTCAATCAACAGAATATATTACTACGTATAAAGAAGCCAACCCATACAAATGTCTTGTTCGATATTGGTAAAAGTCGAAAGTCGCTACAGCGTGGAACAAATAATTTATTAGTCGTCTAACCAAAAAGTATAACCATGCAGCATTGAGGGCAGAGGGAGAGCAGTATTGAGGTTGTAGTTTTTTAGTGACCAAAAGGTCAAAAGCACCTTGAATTTCATGACGCTTACAGGTTCTTGTGCGGTGCATGCACTGCACCTAGGTGGGACACATTTTTCACAAAGAACGTCTTATCTAGTGTAATTGATGCATATTTCAAATACATCTTCGGACAAAATGATCTTTCTGAAATCATGAAAACTCGATCAATATTTATCTTTAATCTTGTATTTTTCAACAGTTGTCTTCGACTGCAAAGATAGACCGATGGTTTTCGCTCCTGCCTGCAAACATGCCAGCATTGTCTCGACCCGAGAGCGGTTTCATCTCGGGTGTGGAAGAGGCGCACGACGCGGCTACTCTCGCCGAAGCCAGGAATCTACTTCTGCAACTGGGCGCCAAGAAGAAACGACGTCTCCTGCCCATACGGTTCACTAGGAGAAAGATTTTAGTAAATAAACACACGCTGCTATAATAGCAAGTTCGATTTGTGAGTATTGTTCAAAAATATTCGACGTGATAGCCAATGAAACTATCAAACAATACAATAAGATTATTAGATAAATGGCTTGGCACAAACCGGACAGACACCGAAAAACATTGTTTTCAATGTCGATACTGTAAATTCGGTGATGCGCCTCGCCAGACGATGTCTTGTCATCTTAGGATGTAACGGCAAACTTTTAGCATAAATTCATTAGTTCTGTAAACATTTCAACTAGATTGCTGATTTAGAAACATTAACCATGTTTACAAAGTGCTAATAGATATACATAGAATCCATTATCAAAGAGGATTTTTTGAACAATGCTAGCATTGTTTTGTAGTGCAATTTTCGAGCTATCGTAACTTCATGTGTGTAGTTTAAAGTATTATTTTAACTGTTGAGTAAACGTTTGACACTATTATACTGGACATTAAACATTACCAATGGACGGTGCTTTCCGACTAAATGGATATAACGCTAATACGTAGTTGTTTAGTTAAATTGCAGTGATCTCAATTGCCTCAATATAGATTTACTCAAAAACCTTGTGATGGAACTAATAAAACTCCGTTGTAATCCATTTGGTTTCACTTATAACATTTAGGTAAGTATTTCAATTGAGAAACGTGTGTTTTTTCTAATATAAGTTTCAAATATTAATGCAGTATTAAATTTTTTCTTCAACTATGTTAGATGACATTTTTGTGAGTAATATTCCTTTTTCAGATACTTTCTATAATTTCATAATTGAATAATCGCGTACAAAATAGTTTTAAAAAATCATTAAAAAAATTAAAGTTTTATATTAATATCCCATATTCTTTTTTGATTATTATGTTAGATACGCTTAAATTTGAAGAAGTATTTGAATTGAATCGAAATACATAATTCCATATATCCGATATAATTCCTAAAAAAATATGTTTTTATATTATTTTTTGTTATTATTATTAAACTAGTGACGTAAATATTTTGAAGTTGACTGTGCGTTAGATAGTTGTGTATGAATAAGTTTTTATATTTTTGTTTTACTAAATTGAAATTGTGCATTTCTAGGTTAATGTTGTGCCGTACAAGTTTGAGTCTGTCGTCTGGTATGCGAACAAGAGCATACAAAATACACGCATGCACAATGAAAGTAATTTACCTGTCGATATTCGTTCTTGATTTCACGGTACTTGCAGATACCTCCACTTGTATCAGTATAAAAAGAGCTTTCATATTTTTAGACCCATGTCAGATTTTAAATGCATTTTTCTGCATTCAATTTTGGTTAATGCGCTAAGTGACTGCATTGCGATATTGTATCACACATCAATGCATCAAAATCATATGTCATTAATTTGTGAGTTATTATCACCTTAAGGTAGTATATCCCATTGAGAATGTAATACTAGGTACATGAAAAAAATAATCTCATTGGAATGGTCATTACTTCATTTTAGGTCACCTGGACGCTTATCACTTTTGACAAATTTAAACCAAGATAGACTACGGATGACTGAAACTAACGTTCGGCAAATTTAAGGATAAGTTTAAGGAATATTTTTAAGAGTATTTTGTAGCTTGTATGACATACAGCGACCAAATATTTTAGGATTGCAAATAATACACTATTAGTGTGTACTATAAAATATTTGTTACGCGAATAACATTATAATTAAGGAAAATGTGAGTGTTTGAGACTGCTTTGGAACAATTTTGATATTTGTAATTTGTGAAACTCATTTATCTAATTATTAGGAGATAGTATGTAGTGCCATATATTTCCTTTTGAATTGTTCTAAAATATTAAACAGACTAAACAATTGGAATGTTATAAAAATAGAATAAATTTCAGGAAAGCAATTGGATAAAAATATTTCAAATTATACTTTGCGTTGCATTTGTCAGACGCTTAATATGTGGATTCAATTATGTTCACCACCAAACAAGAATTAGTTAGGATTTGTGTTGGCAGCCATCAGAGCACTATGCACGATATATGATGAAATGATGAAGAAAATGTAAATATTACAAAACAAAAACCCGTTTAAAAAGGAATAAATGTGGTTTAATATAAACGTTTACCTGATTTCCCTCAATTTTAGTTTCGTTAGTGAAACTTTAATTATTGATTTTATATCAAACGTAGCAAATGTAAATCCGACATTTCCGCTAATTTAAATACAAAAACTGAGCTTTAGCTATAATACTTGCTTGTTATAATATTAAAGAATAAAGTTAATTTACACCTATAAAACCTAAACTATATTTCAGTTTAATTGTAAATTACATGTGGTTTAGTGCCTAAAGCATTTGGTGTCAACCGCGCTCTTACCGTTATAGAATGTCAAATATTTGAGTGAAATGTTTCTATGAAAATGTGAATACTTCTCACATTCCATAGGGCGCTAAAGGGCTCGATAGATATTCATTCAATCAAAATTGGCAGCGAAAGATTGAAATACATGGGCGACTTCTATTTTGCAAAGCCCCAAGGTTTTTTATGGTCCCTTGAGGAGCAAATATTTTTTTAAAGTTCTAGCAATCTCTTGCGCTGTCTTTTGGACCAAAATATTGGTGATCGCCCATAATCGGTAATCATAAATCGCCCACAGGCAGCGTCATCTTCGTCTATCAAATATCTTAGGAAGGCATTCCATAACTATCGTAACTTTTATATGTAGAAGTATTAACGCATTTTTGTGTCAATGCAAATTTAATTAGTTGTAGTGAAGAGTGATTGTAACATAGACATAGATAATGTACTGTTTGATGGAGTTGCTAAATTTAAACTGCCATATTTTTTTACAATATTATATTTTAAAAAATGTATTAACATTAGAAGTCATTTTGTATACTCAATTTTTTCTCTAATATTGGTGTACGCCATAGGGATCTACCCATCTATTGGTAAAAAGTGAATAATTTGCTCTTTTTCCCCTGAATCGAAAATTTTTCGCTGTCCACTTTTTATGTCTATGGATTGTACGATCTGACTGATAATTGATATAATTTGTGTTCTTTGGTAATATATTTTTAATTTTACGTTTAAGTTATTTTTACATTAGCAATTGCAATATATTCATTGGAATAATTAGCGTTTTTTTATTTGTTGCTCCTGAATTAACCATAGCATTTAAGCTAGCTTATAGTTCCCTAGACAATCGTTTACAGTAATTTGTACTAATTCATTTATATTTAATAAGCATGCTTTTTTACTGGCCTGGCGTAATGGCTGCTCTAATGGTAAGCACAAATATCCTCTAGGCAGAGTATCGAAGGGTATCAGGTAGTAGTCCATTGCCACTCGATAAAACCATGCCAGCCTGCTAAAATGCCTCTTCACACTACGGCGGAGGAATCCAGGATTATAGGAGCACGAAACTATGCCACATTTTGACGGTGCGGTACAAAAAGAATTTGCGAAACTTTTGGTTTGTGCCGGAATGTTTGGACCATCATGATGTGGCTTCGCAAGCTCACATGAATCTGTGGATTATAAGATAACTTTAAACATTTAGGCATATTCTTTAAGTCGTATTATACAATTGTGTTCTATTAAGATTGTCAGGACCAATGCCACGATTCAAACTGCGGTAGGGATCTGTGATACTAGCTTACTAACGCCATCTATTGGTTAAAATGGGTACGAGGTAGCATTGGTATAAAATTGGAATAAAAAAGAGCTCTCCCCAAAAGAGCTAAGAAGCAAAAAGAGGCTATTTCTTAATAATATAATTTATATACAATATTTTTCTAAAGATGCACTTTTTTGTTTACTAGAATCAAACTCCGCCTTCTTCTAGTAGTATGTTGGTACTATGGTTTTCCATATGAGATTACAATTAGTTTTTTTATATCCATTATTATTATTTTTATTTTTTTATATGTGGTGGCCTGTTGATAAACTGACTAGACGCGACTGCCAACATGTTCACGGTGGTCGCGGGTTCGAATCCCAGGGCACACCTCTGACTTTTCGGCTGACACTCAATCTTACTGTCGATTATACAGTAGGCCCGTGCCCTGCAGTGGGACGTATATGGGCTGATACTGATATTATATCCAGCTGTGATATCAAGTGATTAAGTCGATGTGGAGATTCTTGGGGAGGCCTATGTGCAGCAGTGGGCTTCCTGTTGCTGAAGAGCGATAGAGAGAGAGAATATATTAGGACAACAGAGTTATAAGAACAGAATTTTAAATCTGGTCTTTCCTTTAGGAGAAACTAAGTCACAGACAAACGCAAATACGTCAAATTCATAAACTTCCCTTTTGAGTTGGGGTGAAATCATAACACTACACGTCGCAGAAACAAAACTACGATTAAAATTGGCTTAGAAAGTTGGGGAACTTCGCCAACTTGTATCCTTTGATCGGTAAGTGAAAAATTAAGTAAGTTCTAGCTAAAAGGCAAACAAGAACCGTAGGCTAATTTACTTTATCAATCAAAAGGAAATCTTTCTTCATCTACCGAAAAAAAGATATTGTAATGTTTGTTAAGAGGCATTGAGATATTATACTAGAGGGGACATTGCAAACAAAATGTTTGTTACAAAATGAGCGGTACATTCTATTTCTGTCTCTGTCACGCCTACGAAGTAACATATCTTCCCTCTCGCTTCAATGTGTACCCTTGTGCACGCACCATACGCAGAGATTTTGTTCCCGATGTCCGCTCTAGTATAATAGCTCAATGTTAAGAGGTTAAATATTTCTTTAAGATAATTGTATTGTATTGTATCAGCCCATATACGTCCCACTGCAGGGCATGGGCCTACTCAACAATCGAAAGTACGATTGAGAGTGGTTAGGCCATATAGTCCACCACGCTGGCCTAGTGCGGGTTGGCGGACTTACATACCATAGAAATTCTTATAAATCGCTATGGAATGCAGGTTTCCTCGCGATGTTTTCCTTCACCGTTTTATTGCGTGGTGAGTGACAGGTCAGGGGTGCTCCTATCTCAGGTCAGGGGTGCTCCTATCTAGTGGTCATGGCTTGTCCTAGAATAGGTGCTACGAGTACGCGACCTCGGCCCTCCGAGCTACTGCAGTCACTACAAACATTCCCTTCCATGACTGCAGTATCCACTCCTACAGGCCATACTCTCCTTTCCCATTATATCCTCTACTCACAAACCTTATTTCCTTTCCCCCGCTGATGATGGGCAGCAGCGTCGTCAGCGCGAGTCCCCTCCTGCGCTCGCCAACCCGCCTGCCAAGCGTGGCGAGTATTGGCAAATACCCCTCAATGGCGACACAAAAATTGACCAGGCCCCCAGTCCCCGGCAGCCCCACTATTCCTGGCGATGGTAGCAGCCATGGTTACGGTGGGGCAGGGGGTGCTAAGAATCCCCGGGTTGGCCCCGGCTACCACCCCCGACGACGACTGGCCCTGGTAACACACAACATACGCACTTTGAGGACAGACGAGAAGATTGTCGAACTGGAAGAAGAATTGAGCGGGTTACACTGGGATATTCTGACGTCTTCTCGTCCAAAATACCTCAGTGCCTAAAATCGAAAGTCTTCGATAGTTGTGTGTTACCAGTGATGACATACGGCACCGAGACGTGGCCTCTCACTGTGGGCCTCATTAAAAGGCTCAAAGTCACTCAACGAGCCATGGAGCGGGCTATGCTCGGTGTTTCCCTACGAGATCGAATCAGAAATGAGGAGATCCGTAGGAGAACCAAGGTTACCGACATAGCCCATAGGATTGGCAAGTTGAAGTGGCAGTGGGCCGGGCACATAGCTCGTAGAACCGATGGCCGTTGGGGCCGAAAGGTTCTCGAGTGGAGGCCACGTACAGGCAAGCGAAGTGTTGGACGCCCGCCTACAAGGTGGACGGACGATCTGACTAAGGTCGCAGGAAGTCGCTGGATGCAGGCCGCTTCCAACAGGTCATTGTGGAGATCATTGGGGGAGGCCTATGTTCAGCAGTGGACTTCCTGTGGCTGATATGATGATGATGATGATGATTGACTGTCAATACACACATGACTCCGAAAAGTCAGAGGTGTGCCCTGGGATTTGAACCCGCGACCACCGTGAAGCCACCACGCACTTCATTAAGATAATAAAAAACGTTAATTATAATGATGAAATCGTAAATATTATCAGAATTCAAATATACAATTATTAGTTCATGTAAAAAATAATCTTAGTAAGTAGCTCACTTTAAATATCCTAGCGAACACGATGAATATTGTGTAGTACCTCTAGTCTTCTATAGACTGCAGGAATTCGTTTCAGCTAGACCGCTGTCGCAGATGTGGAAATCTTTTAGAGTGGCCTATGGTCAACAGTCAACTTCCAATTCATTCCATTCCAATGGCTGAACTACTCACATAGAACTCATTCAAGCTACCAGACCAGCCTTTTTGACCAGACCTCTTTATAAGCTATCTGCATCTAAATGTATGTCATCTTCCGTCGTATCTAAACTAATATAATAATGAGGTAAGATTAGATTGTTTGTTTGCATTGAACAGGCTCTGAAACTACTGGACTGAATTGAAATATTCTTTCAGCATAAGAATCCTATATTATCTCTGATGAACATAGGCAATAGAATACTCTTATTTCCAAAAACAAATGTATCTGCCAGGGTGGAGACGGGCCTGGCCTTTAGTACAGTACAGATCGGAAAAATACAACAGTATTGAGTGAAGTTGATAAAGGGAACAAGTCTCTGTCAATCAAACAAGTGAAATTGACATGTGTAAAATAACCAGTAAACAACCAACCAATTAATTTGCAATTACGGTCTCAACATATTGTCGAGTGACGATGTGGTCGCTTCATTTATACTGCCCATAAAGCTCTAAATTAACAACTGAAACAAACCCATTTTGTTAAACGCTATTCGAATTTCATTTATATCGAGTTGGTTTTATTGACAATCAAATGATCAGACAAAATTACTGTTGGCTCAATCATAAAAAGGGTATAGACGAAATTAAATTCTAACGCTCTAAGTTGTATTACAGAAACTTTCATAAAAAAGTACACAGAGGTAGATGTTCGCATTTAAATTCTGTGTTGTTCTTAGTATTTCAGCGTTCCTAGAAACTCCAAAGTAAAACGAGCGACGTAAAATGTTATGCTGTAATTGGTGAGGTTAAAGGTTTCAAGTTTGTCGCTACTTTCCAATATAAAGGCAGTGGCAACGAGCGAATTGCCAATTTACGATTTGCTTTAACATTATAGTTACGGCATCGTGCCGCTTGCTTGCAGCTTTTGAAATTGGTTTTAATATTTATTTTTAACATGCGCACTCAAACATATTATTGACACTTTTTCATTATACCATAATTCAAATTTTCCTTTTATATTCCACAAACACCTATTGGAAACCAGTACAAACCTATCAGCCAACAGTCTGCGACTCATTGGATCTGATAGGTGACCAGGCTAGGTGTTGAAATAAAACACAGGGCGGACAGCCCGCTCCGTGACCACGAAAACTGTACACGTACAGTAATCAAAACGCCAGGAAGAAAAAACAACCAAAAATTAAGCCAAATCCGCAATAAATTCCATAATAAATATTTTTATTTTAATATGTAACATATGCGTAAATATAAGAGCTTCTAGGTATGCCTATAAATAATTTAAGTATGACCAAAATATTTATTTGGTGGAGGTGATACAACCTGCTGTCTTTTACTACACAACTGAATTCTCCCTTCTTTACTTGCCCGGTCGGTCAGTACAAACCTCCTAAGCCCAACACAACAGTAAAAACAAAACTGTGCAAAATGAAATATTTTATCTTAACTATTGCAATAGTATTCTGCAACAAAAGCATGTCCATCAAGCAAACGCCTACAAAACGTTGTATGTTCATGCCATCGCTCACGTTTGTGAGTTGTACACAATAAAACGGTACTAGTTCGCATAATTCATGTTGCGGTCGCTGTTGCATATTTTCAAACATTTTTTTTATCCTCAACTTATATCAAAACTCCAAATAATAGGCCGGTTGTGCAATCATATTTCCTCTATTAATTTCCAACATCATGTACATTATCACAAGTCTCTCTACAACAAACAACTCGCATATTAAAATGCCTTCAATGTCAACTCGAGCAATCACAGTAGAATAATCTCCTGACTCGGCCATCCTTTACATAAGCCGTTAGAAACTCCGTTCTGTATTCAAACCCTTATTCTATTCTTCTTAATATTATGCTTCTTATTGCTGCCAGCACCACCGTAATACTATTATAAGTTGTTTTACTCATCGCTACCCGTTGCACTTGTTGAGGAGTAAATTATTTTATACATAAATGATTACTGAATTAATAGAGATTAGTGAAGGATAAGGGAGTCCTTTGCTCAGTAGTGGGACCTAATAGGTTAATGAGAAGCTTTAGGTACTTAGATGTACTTTCATCCGTCCAGTAAATCAATCCATAGAAATGTATGTATCAGCCCATCGTTTTTTTTTTAAACTACTCTCAGTTTTTTCTCGCCGTATAGCACATTTAAACGGGGAGAAATCCCACTTGATTGAAGAATCACACCTTTACACGATGCAACTTTTTAAATGCTTACGCGAAATCTTTCTTCGGGGCGAGAAACGCTCCCCGCATAAATAGGGCTTAATTGCATTGCAAACAAAATGTGTACCTATTCAGTAAAAATTAAATAAATATTATTCAACCGATGAAATTATGATTAAAAGTGGTAGAGTAGTGAAAACATCACACTTTCTCTTTTGCGCTCCCGATGTGTAAATAGTGTGCCACACGCATTCTTTTTCTGTTTCAAAATTACCACTGCCAGGTTGGAACTCTCTTGCTTATGAGACTGTCTAGCCCTCACACCCACCACTGCAACTCCTGTAAGCCAGAATCAACAGTGTATTGCATTGCTCGGTGTCATTACATTGATGTAAAATTAGCATTGAAGCTCGGCGAGTCTTCGGGAATGTCTAACTTGTCTTTAACCCGCAACGAAATCAATCATAAAGTTAAATTAATAGGAGTTGAAATTAAATTATTGTTCACTTCCCTCCGTGCAAAGCGGGTGACAAAACAATGAAATAAAGAGGTAAATAACCTCGCAAAAACACTTTTACAGCCGGAGAAGCCAGCTATAAAGCACCACGGATCAAATCATTATTACATTTAAATGGGACCTATTATGTCTCTCTCTTGCTTATTACTGAATGGATTTGTAAAATTGTTCCTGTTACTTTTTTAAATTAAAATATTCCTATGAAAACAATAAAAAAGAAGTTCAATCCCCAACTCTAAAAACGAATTTATTTATATTATCACTGACTATAAAGATCATGGATGATTTCTAATAATTTTTTAGGCAAACATAGATCAAAGACTGTATCGATATTAAACTTCTTAAAATAAACACAATTTGGTTTTCTTTTCTCAAATGTATGTCTACATCAAACAAACTGAGTGGTAATGATACGGGACCTATTTGTGTCACTTTAATTCACTCACAAAGGTGACGAAATCTGGGTCAGACTGATTCAAGACTGACAAATAATATGATCAGGGGTACAGGTAGCCTACCAGACTCACCTTTGACCTACTATAATATGAATATTTGAACATTATCGACAGTCTCTGTGCGCAGCTGGTTAGACACCAGTTGTAAAACAGGAGACAGCGAGTTGAATACCCGCACCAAAATAAATATCTGTGTGATCCACAAGTATTGGTTTCAGGTCTGGGTGTTCGTGAGACCGCGAAGTCTCTCGTAGTGCACGACACCCATGACACAAGACTTGATCTTAGTGTAGGGTCAGGAATATGCATGTGACATCTAGCAGGCGAGGATTTGCTACTAAAAAGAATCACAGGAGCAAAGCAACAATGTTTGTTTGTTTTATTTATTTATTTATTGTACACCAGAAAAAAACAAATACAATAACAGAAATTAAAAAATAATATTAAAAATAAGTACAATCGGCGGCCTTATTGCACTAGGCAATCTCTTCCAGGCAACCTTTGGATGGAGATAAGACACAGGAGAGAGAAAGGGCAGTCTAGGGTGTATAATGAAAGAAAAAAAAAACTATACTAACAAATTAAAAACACAAAATAAAAGTAATACTTTCATATAAATATGTACAACATACATACATATATACATATACAAAATAGACATAAAATATAATAAATATATACATAATAAATGCTAATGCAATAGTAAAAGCACATTAATGTGTAAATTCAGAGAGAGAGATAGTGTTCCTTGACTAGTGACTTAAAAGATGACAATGTTCTAGCCCGTCTCACGACATCGAACAGCTAGTACGGAGAATGATTTGTCCATAAATGTCGTGGTGTGTACGGGCATTCTCAGTTTCATGTTCTCTGACGACCTCAGGGATCTTTCATGAGAATCATGAAGAAATATAAAACGGTCTTTGAGATAAGAGGGGGTGAGAGGGTTAAATAATATATTGTATAAAAGTGAAAGAGTGTGAGTATTCCGACGAAGCCGTATGGGTAACCACTTGAGCTTAAGACGAAACTCAGAAACATGGTCATATTTGCGTAAACCAAATATGAACCGTATGCAAAAATTTTGGAGACGCTCAATTTTATTAAGTTGGTCTTCGGTGAGATCAAGATAGCTGACATCGGCATAATCAAGGATGGGGAGTAGGAGTGTTTGCGCAAGCGAAATTTTCGTGGCAACGGGTAGAAAATTGCTTAACCTTCGCAAGGACCTTGCTGAAGCAAACAGCCTTCGACTTAATTCTCGAAGCTGAGGACCCCAAGTGAAGGACTTGTCTATAAGTAGACCTAGATTGCGAACGGAGTCGTTGTATGGGATGGTGATACCATCACAAAAGACAGGAGGAAGTTTAGTCCAATCTAGCTTTGAGGACATTCCTGGGGCTGCCAACAACAATGATCTGGGTTTTCGAGGGATTAATCTTCAAGCCGTGAGCTTTACTCCATTGACAGATGTGTTGGATATCAATGTTTATTGCTGCAATCGCGTCAACCATCCTGTCTAAAGTAGCCTGAGCGTAAATCTGGAGATCATCAGCGTAGAGGTGGTAGGAAGATTGAAGTTGATTAGTTATAGAGTTAATAAAGAGAGCAAAGAGAAGAGGAGATAGCACGCCGCCCTGAGGAACGCCAGCAGATACAGGGACCCAGGAGGAAAAACTTTCCTCCACACTGATGCGTTACCGGCATCCATACAGGTGTTTGTTTTTGGGTTTTTATTTACTTTTGCTTTAAGTAATAGATCAAATGACAGTTAAAACGAATAGATAGATTTGGTGAAGCCACATTTTTAACAATTCTGCGATGATGATATAAAATTCGAATCGAAACATACATGGAAAAACGAAACAAATGCATAAACTAGGTACCTAGAGTAAAAATTACAATAACAATCTCAACTAGAAACCATAACTCATAAACAATACCTTTTGTACGGCATAGCCTTGGGAATACTAGTAGTACCTGTGTTGTAGTAAAAATATAACTCATTTACTTATTGTGTGGCGTATTCGTCTTTACTTTATACAGTTACGTTATAATATATTACTTATTTTACGTTCCTACAACTACGTAAATGCATTCATGTATTTATTTTAATCTTTTTATTTTTTTCTGTCTAGCCTTATGCCACACTTAGGGTCGGGGCAACATGACTCTCAACCGTGTTCCAAAATGATTTGGCTTAAATTTTACAACCCGTTGCTTTCCTGACGTCAACCCTTTCAGGAGTAGCCCTTTTAGTCCGCCACGCTTTTTACTAACGAGATTAGTGTTGTTAACCATTATAAAAGCTTTTAACATTGATTTAAAAAGTGTCAAAGTTAATAAATGTTCGCAGTGAGTAAGATATATTTGGTGTGAGAATTACGAAAATACTTACTTATCATTAGGTGAACGATCGTTTACTCTTTAGTTTATTTTAAAAAAAACTTTAATAATAACGAAGTACGTGGTGGCCTCGTGGATGGTAAAGAACCATACGCGGCTGCTAATATGTTCACAGTGGTCGCGGATTCAAATCCCAGTACACACCTTCGACTTTTCTGGAGTCCTGTGTGTTTTGATAGTCAATCACCATTTACGGTCACGCACGGTCCCTTTGGTATGTAGAGTCCGCCAACCCGTATTCAGCCTATCCCCTAGTGCTCCAATACTTTTTATAGTAAAGGAACCCCATCTCCCACTATGGGTTGTATAGGAGCCTGTTCAGACACATATTTACTGTTTAACAACTGCTCTTTGTTATTCACCTTCAAGTGCGACGTCGGTTGTCATCCGCTTACGAGTCGGTAACTTGGTTGTTTATCTTCCCTATGCTGCTATTTTATTACATATACATACAAAGCATCAATATTGCTATTAATACTCATAGACATCAGCTACAAACATATAAAGCAGAGCCAACAGTCTGGTTTCCACTCCGGCAATCCGAAATGTCTGCGGTTAATCAAAAGGGATTACCATACCAAAGCAAACTTGATATTAATGAAACAAAACTACACATGCTCAAATACATACATCAAACACAAACAGGCAAACTTGACTTAAAAACAAACACTAAACGTGGTGAGCGCGAGGCAAAGGTAAAGTTTCAGAAATTTGCCAACGTGCACGAATTATTAAACACTCATCAACAATGCTCCATAACGAGCATGTTTGTTAAGATTACTATCCATTAATCAAACAGTACAAGTAACACGTACAGGCAAGCGAAGTGTTGGACGCCCGCCTACAAGGTGGACGGACGATCTGACTAAGGTCGCAGGAAGTCGCTGGATGCAGGCCGCTTCCAACAGGTCATTGTGGAGATCATTGGGGGAGGCCTATGTTCAGCAGTGGACTTCCTGTGGCTGATATGATGATGATGATAAATCAAACAGTTTCTGCATCGTTGTGAAACTTAGACGTTTATGAATTTCACACATTGAGGTTTTTTTATGGCAACGAATGGCGAGGCGGACATGCCTATTCACCTGGTAAGCGATCCGACCTCTCATGGACCGTAGCAAAACCAAAAATCACCATGAATTACAAATTTATGCTTGGCATTCCACTGCTATCGCCATCGTGAGACACAAGATATATAGTAGTTACTCTGGCCATAATTTCCGTCAAACCGTAACACAAAAGCGCATTAACACTGCTGTTTGGCAGGATAAATAGACATTGGACAGACAATCTCTCACATAAAAGAGACCTACCAGTAATGGCAGGAGAGATTTTTTTTTTATTCTGGCCGTTGGTAGTGGCGGCATTGCACCTGATGGTAAGCGTAAATGCCGCCCAGGCAGAGTATCCATTGGCATCGGACGGCAATCACATGCCAATGGAAACAATTATGCCGGCCTGCTAAGGTGCCTCTTCACACTACGGCGGAAGGACCCAAAATTGTTTGGCTTCGAACCCTATTCACAGCACAATATGCAATCCCCTGATTCCTAACTTTCTGTGGATTTTAAAACTTTATAACTACGTAAAAAAGATCAGCCGTAAGATATCCACTGCTACCACTGCTCTTTAGCAAAGATTTCCTCAGGGATTCGGATTTTTAACGTAGAAAAGAATAGGAAGAATTATTTATGAACCAGGCCATTATGTCCTGATATTTAGGCCATTAGGCGCACGTTAAGTCATGACTGTCTAACCCGTAGATTGTGCTGTTTCATATCCATAATCTTATAAATGGAAATCATGTTTTTCATCATGAATGATGAAATTCATCGATCATGTATAAGATAAGTAGTAGGTAAGTAGTAGCAGGTAGTATAAGGTAAGTAGATTAAGTTAAATTTTCTTTCTCTTTTATTTGGAACACATTTACGATGTTTGCGATTTGCACATTTGCGAATGCTGTCAAATATCCAGACCGTTACTTATTTGCGATATCCACTACATTTGTTGCGCATTAATTAGGTAGGCTGAGGCAAAGTATTGTAAATGCTCCTTTTAATGATTAATTACAACTGGAAACTCGATTACATACACAGACACATAACACATTCCAAGATACGTATACGTAACGTAATATATGATAATCATCTAAGCATTTCCTATATATTTACACACACTTACATCACACATTAATTTACTAGGAGTACGTTACACAAACATTCGTACAATGATACGAGCTACAACTCGTGACCGCTTAATAAGCGACCATTGCCATGTAATGACACATTTACATCGCCCTCTGTTAAACGTGCTCCCACATGCTTCATTAATGGCATGATAATGATCTATTCGTAAAGGTAGTAAGCGACAATTTCTGAAATGTCAAGTCCGTTCGCCTGTTCGCCATTTGCCACAATGTATTTTATGACAAACCCTAGAATTAGTTCGAATGGTATTACAAAATTGAAAATAACAATGTATTAAGGCCGAGGGACTTCTAGATTAGTCAGTGGAGCGCAGTTTTACTGTTTATGTAGACGGTTCCTGCTATCAATAATGTTGCAGATTTCTAGTCGTTTAGGTAATTTTGTCCCAACGATCCCTTAGCACAGCGTCAGTGTTAGATAGCTTATTGCATAGATTGTAGAGCGTGGATCATGGCTCTAAGACGTAAAACTCAATATAGGCATAAATATACCCATGTATATCTACAGAATATACAAAACAAACACATCTTGATAAGAAACATAAGAACATTATGTGACTCATTCTCGCTATGCTATTGACATTTACGACAATTTTATCAATCGTCAGCTAAACGCCGTAACAAAAACTAAAAAGCAATAATTTTCTTGAAATATTTGTTTTTTTATATATACCAATAAATTCGTCACTTTCCGAAATTAATAAAAATCTATTAATTAAATCAGAGTACAGGCACGGCCGTGTCAAAACGAACGTCGAAAAAAGTAGTTAACCCCTACTCGGGACGACTTATAGGTCTTGCTTTTTTAACGGCCCTTATCTAAAACACCTGTTACTAGAGTTTCTGTATATTATGTATCCGTATCAGCGCATATAGTCTATACAAGCGAGAGAACGATTGAGAGAAGTTAATATAATTTAAAATAATTATAAATGTAAAAATATGACAAGAGCAGATATTATTGATTTTACTATAAAACCGGTTTACCTAGTTTAAAAATTACTGAACAAAATGTAATTGTATCGAACAAGCGTTAACAATAAAATGTATGTATACATCTATACATATAAATAAAATTGAAGTGTCTGTTTTAAAAGTGAAATAAAAAATGTCCAACTACATGTCGTTATATACACGATACCTGTGCCGAAAATCATATTTGCTCATTTAGATTGGATGTGTTAGAGACCAGCCAGGCTCATTCGGAACGGTACTTACTGCTACTGCGATCTCACAGGAAATAGAAGGGAAGCGACTGTTTGGCTGTCGCCTTCCCTTTTTCGCTCCCTCCCAATTTGATAGGCTGGCAACATATTATCCATGATCTAAGCGTTGTGGATAGTGGAAGCTATTTGCTTATTTACCGAACCTATGGAAAAAAAGATTGGTTGATAATTCGATTAACATACAGTACTCGAAGTGCTGGAACAGACAACTTCTTATAAATCGGACATTTTCTTATTGTTACACTCCAAGTGCGGGCCACAGCGACAAATGAGCATTAACTATAAATAAAATATCGATCAAAATGCCACTTTCCTACGAAGTTTTGGACACTACAAAATTTAACAAGCCCCAAACTGAGCACAAAATAATTAATTCAACAAGGGTTAGAAACTTGAAATCATGTGCCAAAAAGGCACTATTACACCTAAACATCGATCCAGCGACCATAGAAACTTGTACGAAGAATCACAAAAAATATTCCAGCCAGTTGTTTCGAGGTCATCCAAATATATGCAGTTTGAAAAACAACACATTATATTTTGTTACTAACGAGTCAATAACCTCGTTTGTATTGTTTTTATCTATTAGCTTACTACTAATAGTAATACTAAGATTTAATAACGAAATACATGGGGACAAGGTGGATGGGCGGCTAAATAAAAGTTGCATTGCAAGGATGCATGTCCCTTCCAAAAAGGATTGGATAAATTCTAGAGAGAGATCTAATTTCAAACCGATAATGGCAATGATAAAAGAAAAGCATGTAGTAAACGATGTAACGAGTATGTAGGTAAACGATTTGCCACAATTATAGGCCTCCGACCATCCGACTTTTCATCATGAACCTTAATAGGTTTTCAGAATTTATTCTGCAATATAACACGTTAACCAACCAACGTTAGAATTCCTTCCCTTTAAAAGCCTACATGCTTAAGAAACTACATCACATGGCTAGCAAAGAAATACCTTTGAAGTGATTGGCCGAGCTTCAATGAACGCTAAAAAGGAAAGGAAACACGTACTTGCATCTGAGTCAAGAATCAAATAGTGACCCCTGATGACGTCCTTATACAGACGGTCATTATCATCATTTATACATGACGTAAGAAATACATGCATAGGCATATATGTATGTCTATTGCGAAAGTTTATCACATGAACTGCCCTGCTGATGTGTGCGCTCGCCGTGGTCTCAGTGATATCAGGTTATTGAAATTCACCGAATAAGAAGTAAATACTTTGCATAAATAATCATTTTTGGCAGCTGCATAAACAGGTTTTGATATGTAGTTTATAGAAATCAGTTTTCGTGTCGATTAAGTACATAGGGAATCTATAAACAAAAGGTAGATGTGATCTACTCCAGCTCTGTTTATTTTCATTGTAATAAACTTATTTAAACATTTCATTCCTTGAAGATTTCGTGGAATTTGTTTATTTCTTGTTTACGCAAGCAATCGCTTATAATATATGCTAATATGAGAAATATAATTGTTGGAGTAGGGCAGCTGTATCCAGCGACTTACTGCATTCTTAAATAGGCCAACACATTACTATTAAAATCCATGATCACTATCGCATAGAATACGACATAATAATAACCATGTTTAAAATTGCAAATTAAATATTTAAAACATATTGTTTGCTCCTTATATACCTTACAAATGACGAATTCTAAAAATAATTGAAGATGTAAGGCTATTATCGAAATTAACACCTTCTCTACTGCCTCAAAGCTTATTGTGTTTTGTATTAAAGTTTTGCCGGAGCTAAACAAAAGTCGACTGGGCAACACTATACCAGTCGAAAACCAACCAAGCAACTGCGCGGGCGCGCAATCCACACATACAACATTCTGATATTGCGCTCCTATGATTTACCGTTACCATGTCGTAAATACCTGTACGTGTCGGACTTTGTGGCAAATTCGTATTACCACAGTTAATATATGTAAGTACTGCTCATATTATTTATACTAATGCCCCTTTTACAACATCCCAACCAGTCCGAAGAAAAAACACAGACGTTCGTTAACTTTCAATTTAATCAACTTAGGTCACGATCTTGCCAGTTCTAACATTTATCAGATCTCGTGTGCCACATTTTCCCATAATGTGAAGTTCGTATGTGAAGGGTACACAAATCTTGAGTGCTGCATGATTTTGGAAATGACTCAGAACGGGTAAAACGAGATCGCGACAAAATTGTATATTATTTCCCCGCAACAGCTCTAACGTAGCATTGATAACTACTTAAATGTCAGCAAAATAAGTGGAGTGTGACTTGCATGTAACATGTATTCTAAGTAAACGTGTGCAACTTTAAACATTTGCATATTTATACTAATTTAAGCCTTCAAACACACTTCCATACCAAATGCATTATAATATAAAAGTAGTTATTTTTGGAGTTGGTTTCAAACACTCGCCTAATATAGTAACTACTTAGTATAAATTCTGTGATCTCAATGAACTAATGACCAAAACAATTAATCTAATTACCTGCTAACCGGAAATGTTTTGGCTATTAAGTATTTCATCATTCATAAAAATAATATGTTGTTATTATAGTAATTACATTAATATTGATTTCATTGTCACTTGACTAGTTTACATCCTCCTAATAACTTAAGTGCGTCATTAACAATGTCACAATTTAAAATATTTTTAATTGTATATTCAGATTGAAATCCTGGCACCAATAGTCAAGAAAACCGGAGCCGGTCCTACAGCCAAGAGTGGGACCGGACTCCCTGGAAAGAGCAGTGGATCAAAGCCTAACTCATATGGACAAAGTGGCAAAAGTACATCATCAGCAAACAAAAGCCCAAGCCTACCTTCAACTTCATTCAGCAAAAATCATAGTATATTGCCATCTTACAGTACACCAAAAAGTAGTAAGCCATCTGCCAGTTTCGGTATACTATGGTTACCCAGTAGAAAGCACAATAAGAAAAAGGATGCGGTGTGGAACCCACACAACTATGAAGGAACTAAAGATAGATCGCCATCTATGTACAATTTGTAAGTAAGCCATGTCCGCGTCTTTAAACCGCTGCTTCTATTGTCTTACAATGTACAGTATATTCGAAACACGTTGGTGCATTCTTCGAATGCTAAACTACCATATTAAATTCTGTCGAAGAAAATTATTCAGTAATATTATATTTCAAACGCATTGCAGGCTGCTTTTACGATACGATAATACCGTAGCAATAAGTAATTCAGAATGCGATTCTATTTGGTTAGGTATCAATATTGTTGATTTAAAAATATAGTACTTTTAATGCAGTTATTAAATTGGATCGCAATAATAACTCCCACAACTTTTCATAATATTATATAACACAAAGATATTAGAACGCGCGTATTTTAAATGGTACCGCGCTTTTAAAAGATGCGTTCCGTTACCTATATTTCTTTATTTAGTAAATTATAAAGTGCAAGCGAAAGTAATAAACAAAAGTAATGTACGTTATTTTAATATACAATTTTATGCCTTACAATTTGTTGAGTGTGTATCAGTTCTTTTACATATTAAATCCGACAAACATAGATGACGAATTAGTTCAACTAAATTTATTAGACACCTAGATTTATAAATGAAAAAATCTCAACGCAATTCTAAGAATATTGAATTGATTGACTTACAAAAAAAAGAAGAAATTCCAAAGCTGGTAAAAACAATCAGTTGGTATTATTGAAAATTGAGTACCGACTACCGACAGGTGTTCAGTTCACAATTCATTGTTATTGAGTCTTGTCACTAGAGTACTTAACTTGGTCTTGTCGCAAGTCTTTTGCGATGCAGATGTCTAATTCTAGATTTATCGCAAACTATTCTCAAAATGAAATCCTTTGGTTTATTTTGAACAAATTGACAACCAGTGTAGTGTGGAATCGGTGTCTTATTCCCCAATTCCCAATAAGTTGTTTATTTAATGCTGCACGGTTTTGTTTCCTTCGAGTGTACGTAAAAAAAATATTTTTTTGTTTTGGTATTTCTAATTTGCAAATTTGCATCTATGTTTATTGTTTTATAAATTTTTAATATACCTCCAGAAAGTTAATTTTTATTTTGAAACGATACGTATTGATACTTTTTGTACACTTTATTATTATGTTTTCGTTTTCATTTTGAAAGATGCAAGAGAACGATTTTAAGGCAATAATCAATACTTGGCGTCGGTTGTCCGGAGAGGAAGTAAAAACAGTGTTAGTAAGGTGAAAAGTAGTTACTTAGTAATTTGAGCACATCAACGCTCCTGCTTGGAATTTTGTTTACAATACGATACTTGTTTCATTCGAAAGACAGTGCAATGTCAGCGAATGTATTATGTTCTTTGTGCGACTGTATAGTGTATACCGTGCTGTGCATAGTTCATTTAATGCTCAGTATTGAATTAAACTGCAGGGGTTTTATCAATTTTCTCGTGTTTTAAGCATGTCTGGAGACTCGCAAGCGTACAAGAAGAAGGAAGAGGAAGTTGATCTACTAGTGCCAGAGAAAAATAAGTCGCCAGTAACCATGAACATCGGGACTGCAGTGGCCGTAGTAGATGCGTCGTCGGACACGAGAGATCTTCAAAATGCTGCCGATAAACCAGGTCTTGAATATAACAAGGACGAGAGTAAGGTGAGGGAATAATTTTGTACTTATTTCCAATATTCAAATATGTATGCAATACGATAGAATTGTAGGTACGTTTTTTTATGGCTGTCAGAGAAAGTAACTTTTTGCTTTTTGAAACATTATTGCAAAGCTATTGTTTGACTTTCTTTTACTATAATACAGTACAAGACTGCAATCTCGGTCCAGTTAACACATTGGCACATTAGTTACAATAAGCTACAGCAACAAAGATGGTACTTAACTCATTCTAGTACTTAATTGTAATATATAGTATTACATGTATCAATACACCACACACAAAATTTAAAAACTCTTAAATTGTTCAATTATCCAAGTTATTAAAATGATCCATTAATTATACCTTCAGACGGGTGAAGTACAATATAATATTAGTCATAGAAATTACTAAAAAGTGGTCTAATCAAAGTTTTGGAAAATCTATCTTCTACCTGCGCTATTAACAAACCAAAACTACAACAAAATGGTTTGGCAGAAAGAAAACTTCATATGAAACATTTCATACAGTTAAATGATAATAATACATGTACATTTTGTGTATGTTCTGGTAGCATTTAAGAATCATCTGTGGTTACAGGAAGCAGCGGGGGATGGAAATGATAAAACCTCGGAGACCAGCGACAAAGACTACCTTGAGAATAAAAATGCTACCATAAAATTTCCTGAAACCAAGGATGAGAAGGAGAGAGATTATGGGGATAAAGTGGACAGTGTGTACTTGCGGCCACCTCCATGCCGAGCCCGATCCACAGCTTCTATGGACGAAGACGAATGCGGCATCAAATGCCTCTATTACACACTGCAGTGCTGTGACTGTGTTCTCATGTAGATTGCCATACTAAGTATATTATTTAACTTAATGTGCTCATTGCATTGCATTTAGTATTCTCATATCTCAATATCATAGTCTTTACTATAAACTGGTTGACTTCCAACAAAACTCTAATCATCCATATAAACTTCACTATAAAGAATAAAGGTGAAGATAGTTGGACTGCCTGATTTTTGGTTTCAGCAACTTTAGACTTGGTCAAATAAAAAATCTCTTAACATAAACTTCAGGGTATATTAACAAAGAATTTAATTTTAAAAAATCTATTGTTGTCCAGTACCTACAGTACAAAAATACTGCTGCATCTCACTGTTAAATTCTGACTTAACTTAGCATCAACACAGTCTCGCTCAATGATTCAAATAATTTCCAAATATGCATGTGTCATTTGTATTTTTTTTAATTAACCTATTTCATCCCACTGCTGGGCATAGGTCTCCCCCATGTCTCTCCACAATTCACGCTCTAAGGAAAGTTCAGGCCACATGGGCTCGAAAGCATCCAGGTCCTCTCGCCATTAGTAATTAGTTTATGTTAAATTTTCCTTAAGCTTCTTATTTTTGACAATTCTCAATGCTTCCACAATGGACACAGTAACCATGATTTATTATTTAGTCAGTGTTTGCAAATTGCATACATGAAATTGATGAATGCAACATTGATTCCATACTTTGTCTTTTAAGTTGTCAAACATAAGCAAAATAATTACTGTATTTGAATATTACCGTCCATCATCTAACAATCCAACTGAAAGGGAATCCCTGAGGTATTCCGAAAACACATTTATCTTAGGGGTGAAAGGGTTATCAATATATGCATCAGCTCTTTGTGCAAATTTATACAATGTTTACATCTGCAACTGCATACAGTGAATTTGTTATCATGTTTGAATTTTACTAATGCTTATATATCATGATATTTTATGGACTTATTAAGTTTGTTGCTTCCTAAATTTAAATGTATGCTAATTAAATGAAATATTTAAATACCTCATGTGATAAAATGTAATTTATGGAAGTAAAAAAATAATTAGGCAAAGCAGATTAATTTGATCAACTTCAAATTTATATAAAATACTGAAAATATAATAACAATTGCTCTAAAACAAACATTGTAATGATATAATACCTTTCAGATAGAATGCCACAATTGTTATAACAATTTGGGCCTCAAGGGAGCTGTAAGTTTTCATGAAGCATGTCAGTATTTCTGCTATAATCCATACAAAATTCTCAGTAATGGTATTGAGTTTGGTGCTTATAGATCTATCACAAGTTTAGAGTAAAATTACACCAGTACCAGTTTTTAGTATCATATCAACCATGTAGTTCTAAGTTTAGTGGGTCCATGCCCTCCAGTATAATGTAATCTCATATATAAAAATATATTTATCTTTCTTATAATTCAAAGATGACAAAAGTGCACAAAACATCATATTTAGTTATTTATGAAATTGTTTTGGGCACAACATATCTAGAATAGTATTGTTATTAGTTTAATTACACGAGTTAGGTTAATTTTTAAGTTAGGAACAAAATATGTTAGATCTGTTATTTTTAAGTCAAATTAATTAGTAGATATATGATTTATTTTATGAAAACCTTGGCAACTTGTTTCTAAATTAATTGCTCAAACTGGCACTTTTGGATTCTATATATTTATATTTACAGTAACATACATAGATATTCTTAACCAAGACTTACCTTAAACGTAATTAGAATAAGTCTCGCCTTTATTTTTTTAAGTTAATTGTCCATGGATGTCCTTTCTGAATATCAAGTACTGGTTTATTAGTATTCTGAAATACATTCCATGTTATTTCCTGATTATTGTGATAAAGAAGTTAATATATTTTTGTATGTGTAACTTTACACTATATTTTGATATGGGAGGTTAAATTATTTTTATACACTTATGTATATTTCTACTGGATGAAATGTTTGGCATTATGCAATTGTACTTATTTGTCATCTGTCATGTAGTTTAATTATGTAGAATACTGTTATAAAAATTGCTACATTGTGTTCATTTTGAAAATCTAAAGTCGTTTTGATTGGGACCACTCCCAGTTCCGCCATTAGATTATACAGTAATTTTGTTGATTAATTTGCTAAGGGTAATTTTGAGCAGGGTGCTTTTTCGATTCCTAATGATCAGTTCCATTCTATATATCTTTTATTCATGTTATCTTCTTCTTTATTGTACATTTATCGGGTATAATGTAGCTTTACTAATTAAAACATTTTTGACAAACTCTTTCGAGAGTTCTTTATGAAACAATTTTGTACTAAATAAAATATAAAATTAAATGTTATGTTTTATTTTATCAATTCATTGTTAACCAAAACCT
This sequence comes from Hyles vespertilio, assembly GCA_009982885.2. Taxonomy (NCBI): domain Eukaryota; kingdom Metazoa; phylum Arthropoda; class Insecta; order Lepidoptera; family Sphingidae; genus Hyles; species Hyles vespertilio. The sequence continues at coordinate 16,756,170 of CM042833.1, forward strand.
TCGAATAGAAACTGACCACAAAATACGCACAATGTGGAAAATAAATGAGTTAAGTAAATCACTCTCTTAGCACCATAGATTTATGTTCTATACTACATCTATGCTTAGCACAGTACACAGAACTAGCTGTGTAAATATATTTAATGTTTTCTCTGTTCTATATCAACATTTTGGTGTGTTTTTAGGCCAGCTATCTCAATTAAATAAGCGTCTAGTTTAGGTTTATAATAATCTACACTTCATATAAATGGCCTACGTCGGGTGCCATGTGACAATGACCTAAGTTACATTAATGTTATTAAAAATGGATTAGGTGTGCAGAAACACGCAGCTTATCGACAACTATAATGGACTTATTTTATATTCAAACTGGAAGAATAACATATTCGTGTTATTCTAATAATTATTTCTCCACAGTATCTTGTATGTTAAAACGTAAGACATATTTACCTCTGAATATAATAAATGCATAATTACAAATATACATACATGACATAACGACGCTCCCTTCGTAAACGATCGAAACTGAAAAGTGTGTTTTTTGCTTCATTGCACCATTTGCAAGTAGATACACTCATTTGCAAAAAAAAACGGGCACCTAAGCAATGAACCATTTCAAATGTTACTATTGGTTTGTTTGATAATTATAGGTTTTACTTTCACAATTTTGTAAATTAATAAGCAAATAATCGTTTTCGTCAGTATTATCATAAAATTTTGATAAAATTTATGGGTTTTAATGCTAAAGTTCACTAGTAGTGTATGCTCGCTAGTAGTGCATATGCTCGTGAAGTAAAAGTTAACAAAGATTTTTGTTTGTTTTTTCTTTAATAAAGTAAAAGCAGATAAATGTTTAGTATCGAGTGTGACCCCCTATAGCTGAAATCACAGCTTGAATTCGTCTGGGTATGCTAGCGAGGATATCCCGGATACTTGCTTGCGGAATACGTTCCCACTCCGCGGTAATCACATTCTTCAGCTCTCTGATGGTCTGCGGAGCCGGTTGTACTGATCTCAGGCGTCGTTTCAGAACGTCCCAGACATGCTCTATAGGATTGAGGTCGGGACTTCGAGCTGGCCAATCCAAACGACGAATGCCGACCTCTTGCACATACGCTTCCACATCGCCAGACCGGAGGGCGCGAGCGTTGTCGTCCATAAAAATTGAGTCTTTGCCTAAAGCTGCCAATGCGGGTTGTGCATGAGGAATTAGAACTTCCGTTATGTATCGATGTCCAGTCAGTGAGCCGTTTTCAATGAAGACTAACTCTGTACGATCCATTGAATTTATTCCTGCCCAAAACATAACTGAGCCCCCACCATGATTTCTTCAAAACAAGCCTCTGCAAAGCGTTCTCCTCGTCTTCGTAGCACTCGCCGACGTCAATCTTCACCGAACAGAGATATCCTGGCTTCATCGGAGAACAATACCCTTTTCCAGTCTTCTGGAGTCCATGACTCACAATTTCGAGCAAACCTAAGCCAACTTACTTACTTGGCAACTCTGTGCTCACGGAGTAGCTTAGGGCCGCGGGCCGGGCGATTACTGCGTATATTGGCCGCGAAAAGCCTCCTCCTGACCGTCCATAGACTAATATGCACATTTCTTACTTCTTCGAGGTTTTTCTTAAGGTCCACATACGAAGACTTGCGATTTCTCAATGCGCGACTCACAAGAAAACGATCATCCCGTGGTTGGGTACATGGTTTTCTTCCAGAACCAGGCCTTCTCTCGACGGAACCGGTGTCTTGATACCGCTGCCAGGTCCTTTGAACCGTCGAGCGAGTCACACTTAGCCTCTGAGCCACGAAGCATTGGCTGCAACCCTCTTCGAGCAGCGCAATAATTTTGGTAGCTTTTATCACTTTCTCTAACATTATTGAGACAGCTAAACAGCAATAAATGAAGCTTTGACAATTAAGAATATGAAATAAATTCATAAAAATTGACTAAAAGTTATGAAAACCGATATTATCTTTTGGAAGTTGGCACCAAAAATGTAGGATAAAAAGTGGTTTTCTGTAAAAACGAGCATCAAACGAAAATTTGAATTTAGAACGGATTGTTTTAAACACCACTGCATTTTTAAAACCGGCCAGTAACATGTACAAATGATTGAAATCATTTTGGTACCGTATTTTTTTAAAGAAGAATTAATATCAAAACCAGAGGCGGCTCGTGAAATTTTTTGATGGGGGTTCACAAAAAAAGTAATTGAAAAACTAGAGCTTACTATTTATTATATTTGTATACAAAATCCATTCGCCGGTCTTTTTGGCGTGCGAAGATATCTATTACTTTCTTGTGAAAATGGAATTGATTAAGCGTATAAACTATTTTTTAATACTTATTTAAAAAAAACTGCTTGAAGTTGTTTGTATACATAAGGACCACAACTGCGCATGAGTAGGATATCACCTCGGCGCGCGCACGGCACGACTGGCTGAACGACAACTGAGTGACGCGTGAGCGGCGCTCCAGAGTCCAGATTACGCTAATTTCTCATACGATATCTTTTGTTTCACGCGTCAGCCCGAGTCGTAGCTCTCTTTCGCACTCATTGAATACAGTAGGTACTATACTGTTTCCATTCGTTTATTTTATTTTTGACACATCGAGTACTGAATCAAATAGTGATGGCCTGATGCGTTATCGAATCAATTTTTTATAACAAACGATTTTATTTTTGAACAAGTTTTAATCGATTTAATACATATTTTATTTTTTGCTCCATGCATTGTTTTATAAAACTTCAGGGATATTTAAGTTACTTGATTTAATAATTATATTAAAATAAACCATTTACTCATGTTAAGTTAATATTCTTATCACTTCCGTCGGCAATAGTAATGTTGTTAAAAACAAATTGTGAAACGGCAACACTGGGCAGACAGGTGACGCGCGCCGCCATTTTGTGGTCACTCACAACGAGACGCCCGCGCCCGTGCTAGTGTTTTCCGTTCGCTGAATTTTAATTCACATTTTTCATACGTCGAGTTGAGTATTTATATTCCTCCGTATTGTTTTACCCGTGAATTCCTACATTTGGTTGAATTGAGAACATCGTACCTGCCTTCATCACTTTCAAAATGCCTAAAGGAAAGGTGCTTAAAGGACAAACAAGGGAGTTTGTGTTGCGACTTCATGAGTACTTTGAAAGGGAAAGCCGTAATGGTGGACCTCTTATACCAGTGACTCAAATCAGAGACCGTGTTTCAGCAGCATTAGGTATTACTGCTCCAACAGTTTCAAAAATAATTAAAGAAGGCTACGGCAGTAGTGGCATGGAACAAAACAAGCCATCTACACCTAAGAAAAAACGTCAGCCCTTTAAAGTGACAGCAATTGACAGTTTTGATGGTGATGCTATTCGTCGTCATATATACGATTATTACCAAAGAAAAGAGATTCCTACTTTACATAACCTAGTACAATCTCTGAAAACTAGTGGCTTGTTCCGTGGTCAAAAGTCTTCTTTGGCGAAGGTATTGAATAGGATTGGATTCCAATACAAAAAATGTGACAAAAGAAAAATATTGATGGAACGCAATGATGTTGCTTTGTATCGATGCGAATTTTTAAGACAAGCTAAAAAAATAGAAGACTGGTCGAATGTTGTTTTCACCGATGAAACTTGGCTCAATGCGAATCACACGGTATCAAAAACTTGGACTGACAACACTGCTAGCTCCTCGACCGCAGTGCCAATGGGAAAAGGTGAAAGAATTATAATTTGTCATGCAGGAACCGCAAAAGGATTTGTGCAAGATGCTATGTTAGCTTTTAAATCAAAGAAAACAGGGGATTACCACGAAGAAATGAATTCCGAAGTATATGAAAAATGGTTTCGGGAAATGTTATTGTCACTCGAACAGCCATCAACAATATTTATAGATAATGCGTCCTATCACTCTCGGCAAATTAACAAAATGCCAACGCAAGCCAGTAAAAAAAATGAAATAATAAACTGGCTCCGTAACAATGGCGAGGAGGTGGACGAGTCCCTATTAAAAGTAGAGTTACTTAAAATATTAAAAATGAGGAAGCAGCCTAAACGATACGTAATAGATGAAATGGCTGCAGAACATGGGCACACCGTCCTTAGAATTCCTCCATATCATTGCCAGTATAATGCCATAGAGCTAATATGGGCGCAAGTGAAAGGATATGCTGCGAGAATAAATACAACTCCTCCTTTCACCGCAAACAAAATGCTGGAGTTGCTTAAAAATGCGTGTGAAAATGTGACGCCTCATAACTGGGCGAGTGTCGTAGATAAGACGAAGAAAGAAATAATGTCTGATTGGGATCGCGATGTCGCATTTGACAACTTACCCATGCACTCATTAATAATTAGTGTTACTGGGGATACGAGTGACGACGACGCCGATTCCGACGAAACAGACGATTGTTTATAAATAATATAATAATAATAAAATATTAACAAATTACCTTTTAGTTGTTTTAATTATTTAATCCTTAAAGTACTATGAATTCCAACATGGTTTAACTGTTTATTACAAGTAGGTACTAAACATTTATTTTCGTTGTAATCATTGTAATTATTTTAAATTAAACTCTTATTAAAAGTCACTTCAATACGTATACCTTTATTCATATTAATTAATTTGCAGCAAATACATTCGATCCTAATATTGGGTACTATATTACGTTTAACTGTTTTCATTAGCATTTTAATGTAATTTTATTTCAAATGATTCCGATTGATTGATTCTATTCAAAATCGTTTTTGTTATCTGTGGTCATTCGTTACGAATGGCACAACTCTAAGTGGGCGTTACCCGTCAAGAAAGTATCTACTTTTATTTCAAAATATTGTTCTACTGTAATGTCGTACTTTATAGGCGTGAACTGTCAAAAATAAAATAAACGAATGGAAACAGTATAAGAGTCGTACTAACCTTCGTTTCATAGGAGCGCAATCGCTGGCGCTCCACTCGTTACAAATTTACGCTACATGTACCTGTATAGATAATATAATAGACTTATTATAGGCGTAGTAAAATATAAAGAATGTAATGTAAGGATTTATGTATTATAAATATATATAAATTATTAAATTAGCTAAGTATGTAATTTTCGTGGGAGTGCACTGCACCAGCGCTCTTTCGGATGAGCCGCCTCTGATCAAAACTGCCCGTTTTTTTTTGCAAATGAGTATATAAAGATTTAATATGATTCTTTACAATACAATCTATACTAATATTATAATGATGCAGAGTTTGTTTGTTTGAACGCGCTAATCACTGGAACTACTGGTCCGATTTGAATTATTCTTTCAGTGTTGGGTAGTCCATTTATCGAGGAAGGCTATAGGCTATATATCATCACGCTATGACCTATAGGAGGAAAGCAGTAGTGATATTTCTAGCAAATACGAGGAAATTATGTTCGTTTTTCGTGGTCCATTCATCCATTTTAAACGTGTATGCGCCCGGGCGGATCCGGGCCCGACCGCTAGTATACAAATATACCGTCAACGTTTTTCAATCAAATATAACTGAAAGTGCATAATAAAATATTTAATTTGCCATACACAATGTTATTAGTGTAAAGTAGCAATTTAACAGTTTCGATAGTTAACGTAGGGATCGTCGATTAGATTGAATCAGTGTTTGAAATAAAAGGCAATATTATTTATTTCATTTCACATTTATTACAATCAATATAATATTATGTACTATAACCACAACATGTACATTCTAGTACTGAAAATGATGAGATAAATGCGATATTACCATGCATATTCGAACTAGGTGTCTAACTTGACGGGATACAGTAAAGTATATATTTTCTTCATTTTTCATTTCACAAAAGTACTTATTATAAGTGTGTTACATTAAGAGTAAATAGTAATAAAATGTTACTATAATATACTATTTCTAAGAAGTCTATGAGAACTTCTTCTATGTGAATTAGGTAAATAAAGAAATCAGACGTTAGGACTTATTTCTAAAATTGCATACATCAATTATGAGACTAGTCTACAAAACGAATCATATACAAATATATTTATAGGAAGTGCGTTAACAAATTGAAGTCGAAGTCTATAAAACGTATTATAATAAAATCTTTTAAGCCATACCATGTACCCGGTTTTACACATACATGTCTAAAATGTGAGATTAGGCTTTAAGGGTATGGCTAATAAAAATATAATTAATTTAATTTTTACTAATATATGCTAGGAAAGTTATATTTATATAATGTGTTGGCTAAAAACCTCAAATCAATACCGAAATGTAATTATAATAGCTTAAAGTTAATATTTAAATAGGTTATTCATATAGACACCGCATAAATATATTACATAAAGTTCCAAACTAGTTTCTTGGTAACTAAACATTTTATTTTTCGAGACATGCACACATTTTTAGAACTCGTTAATACAACAACCCACGAAAATTATTATATTTCTAAAATGCCCTGATCAAATTCAATTTTGAAAGTTATTTTTACATTTTTGGTATAACATATTTCATAGTACATTATATTACAATAACTAAATTTAAGTTATGATACAGAAAGAAAGACTTGTGCATTATACTTACCTTACAATAAATAAGTATATATGTACATCCAAAACATTTAATTAGCTCTATCATAAACCTAGGATGTTAAAGAAAACAAAAACAAAATCTGTAATTTATTTATCTATAAATATTCAGAAAATAATTATTAATTTTATCTAAGAATAACAAACATATTAGTTGATTATAAAATATTTTTCAAACAATAGGAAGTATCAATTCAAACATCAATACGTACACTAGTACGAGTGTCTTGAAATGATAATATGGGGTAATAATTGCTCGAAAACAATTTACATAAGCAATCGTCGTATCCACACTACTAAAAATACATTTTTATTCCATATTTCCAACATATATATTTTTTTGCAATTTCTACTAAAAATACTTAAATAGCAAATGATTATCGAAGAATATAATATAATAATTTAATTTGCCTGTATTGCACTTTAAGTTTTCGACTCCAACTTAATATTATCGAAATTGAGGTTTACGAATGTCTTCTATATCTCATAAACACTACATACAGATTAAGACATTCTCGTACAACAGAAGACACTTTTCTTAGTACTAGACACGAACTTTTCGTTCTTTGGGTTATCTAATAATAAAATTATGACTATCGCTAAATATTTAATTTATAATTTTATTTTGATATACACAATGCTATAACATTTAACCATTTGAACAAAGAAATGTCTACTATCAATATCTGTAGTGTTTAGTGAAGTTGATGTCCTATGTCGTGGTGGTAATGGTTGGCGCAATTCACTTTACTAATGTTTGGTCATGTAAAATCTTTCAGGCAGTACCGTCGTGGCATTTAATGGACGTTAGTCCTACATTTTTGCAGAACTTTAAATGGGCATTTTCCCTAACTATGAGGAATAGCGAAAAATGCTCAAGAGAATCACGATCCCGATTTTAATGAAAACTAAAGCTGAATAATACTTTTATTTTTATAATGTCACTTATACAAACGGACTTCATGACATGGTTTTTCTATACAATTTCGTAAATAATATATTTTTCTTTAATTTGGTTTCTGGAAATATTACATCAATTCACAGTAAATTATTTTGTTGCGATATTAAAAAACAGTATACATATATCAAAAGACAAGTCGTTTAAGTGTCGCAAAATAATTTTATATCTTTGGAATTTCTAATAATGTATTAATTAATAACAGTATTATGTTTATTGCTAAATAATATAGATATGTTATAAACAAATGTATAAATCAATAGTTTATGGTGATGTATATAAGCGGTTGAATCTATTTGTACGTGCATTCGTCAATTAAGAATGTGGCGCCTAGTATGGCACTTATAATATTATATTATTTGAGTTGTAAAATAGATGAAAGTTACTATGTAATTTTTATACATACTATACTTATTGAATCGTTGATTATTAAAATCACTAAGAGTCACATCATAGTTAACAGCAGATTACATTGAAATTTAGACAATTATGTACATTACAAATTCTTAAAATACGATTGGTAATTTAACCTAATTTACCTATTTAAATTTTCTAAAATTATATTTATTGCTGGGTATGTGTGCGACGCTAGCTAGCTCTTAATGTCAGATATAGTTGAATAAAATCTCACTTTTTGATATTGATAAGGCAACAAAACTTCACATACTCGTATTGTATCGTCGGAACATTGGGAGTTCCATATTTTCTAAAATATCAGCGCTACTAACGAGTATACAGCTTTTGTTTAAAGATGTCACTTTCTTTGTATAATTATTCACAACGATAAGGCAACTACTGTGTAGCAATGTGTTAATCACATGCATTACTCACAACTGCATTTTCACTTCGCAACAATTTTTTAATATTGATATTATTGCAATTAATACAACCATTCTGTGTTAAAGTGTTTGAAGTTGTCGATTTCTTAGAGGTCTGTCACTCAAAGAATTTTTTAACACGAGAACTTCGGTTCAAACGCACATTGTGTTTTTTATTTTTATAAACACAGTTAACGTGCTAAGTCCTTCTGTAATTTAGTTTTATGTTTGTGTAAATTACTAGTGAAGACTCTTTCATTTAATTGTTTCCTTTACAGTTATGCACGTGATTATTCAGTCTGTCAATGATCTCACTATAATGTCGCTAGTAGTTAGCGCCTATTTAGCTATTTCATTTTATACATAAAAAATCGCAGCGTAACGTAAGACGAATCATAAAAACTGACAGATTAACATTGAAATAAGGCTGACTGCGCGGCCTCATTGCTATTGCGGCTAAGGTATATCTTAGCAATGTAACTTATCTTAATCTACTGTACATTATGTGCGTTTATATGCTCACTTATATGTTACTGTATTCTCACTATCATATAATTGTATGAGTCGGATAGTAAAAATTATTATGAAACATGATATAATAATATCAAATTTTGTATATAAACACCGACAAGGCAAAGCTTTATGAAACTAAACATGAGTTTGAAACTAGGTTATATTTATTTAATACTGCAGTTGTCGTATATTTTCTTTTTCTATAAGTCTACATCGTTCTAGTAATATCTTCTCATAATATAATTTGCGGTGTAAAGCTATTTCAGGACTCTTGAGCTCAGGTCATTCAGGTCGTCTCGCAACCTTTTTTTGAACCTGTTTCAATATTTGTCCAACAATCCTTCTATTTTACATTCGTATATTCACTTATTATAGCATTAGATGAAATATTAATTTATGCACAAATTCCCCGATGATTATCAACTCGTAGTTCAGTTATAACCGTGCATTTACTAATGTTCTGATCAAATAACATTTATTCCTAAATGCCCACACCTTTTGATTTAAGATTATTTTGTCGCCTATATTCTACCATTGCGTATTAATTAAATTAATTATTCAGTTACACAACCTCAGCTCAACTTTGCTGCTCCGAATAAGACTAGAACGGAGATTAATTTATGGGTATAAACCGATGATTTATTAAGTAGATATGATTGGAACATGTTTGTTTATCGTAAAATCTTTCTCCTATCTCGCAATGTGAATTTTAAGGAAAAACATTGGTATTTAAAAAGTTTATTTTTTTTCAAAATTCTAATAGCCAAAGACCTTCCAACGGTCTCTAGCCTTGCATTATTGTGCGCATTATAAGATGCTTCTCACTGTTATAATTACGAGGAAATACTAGCGGATAGCATAAATATGATTTCAAAAACTATTCTGAATAAGTCACGCAGTAAAACTTGTATATTTTATATATTAACATTGATAAGGCAACGAAGATTTACAAACAATATCTCACTATGTGTATCGCATATTGAAACGTTATATAGAGGTAGTCACTTATTTTAATTTATTTTGCGGGATTTAGTCACTTCATAAAATTACTGCGTAGAAAATCTATGTTCACACATCGCACGCCTAAAAATGTTGGAGTTTGAATGGACATGAGAAGATTTTATCATCATATTTAAATTCGAATGGCTTCGGTTACATACAGATTACAATATTTATATTATTGTCCGGCATAGGGTTGTTTTGACGCGCAAAATATTTTTGACTTGCCTATTTTATCACTTAAATGGCAACGAAATTAAATATAAACTATATGAGACAGTTTTTAACAGTAAATATAAATTAATTAATGTATTTCCCTAACCAAAAAAAGTAATCCATTTTAAATATTCTGTATTATTGGAGGGTATCAATGATTTTACTTTTATAAGGATAATAGTGTTGAGGTAACAATGTTTCGGTGAATCCTTTATTTTGGTGGGATTCACGAATTACATTACTGATTTTTCATATTTAGAATGGCTTTAAATAATAGTACAGTAAACATATTTATTATTTAAAAGTAATTTAGTTAATTGACTCACTTAGGAATATTTTTTTACACTATTGCAAACTCGTGGAGAGTCCCTTTGTAATATCGGATTAGACCACTTTTATTTTTAAGCGCGCGATGTGGTTGGTATATAATAACAATTTTTTTCCTAAAATGCGATCTAAAAAAACCTTGTAATACCTAACTGCATTCTAATATACTTTTTAAATGGTATTCAATTATTTATATTTTTGCATTATTTTTTGAATAAATCATTAAAGTTTTATACGTTTATTTTCAAAATTTAATAAGCCTTTTGAACGCCACTGCAAGACCAAACTTTATTTACGTCCATATTATAAAATTAAAATCTTCAAAGGCTTATAACGCAAATTACTTATGCCGAAGACATTTTATTATTTTGTATGTTGCCCACGAGTATTTTGTTACCAGAACATTTTGTATTCAAGTTAGATATTCACAATATTAATAGTACAAGACGTTACATATAAAACAATCTTAATTAGGTAGAAATACATTTTGAGGTACAATTTTATTTTGAGATATACTTGGAAGATTTTTATTTCATGTATTAACATGTTAATCCGGTTTATTTATTAGTAATGATTTATAGTCAACAACCATTTTATAGCCTGCTAAGGCTTCATAAAGTATTAAAATAAAATACAAAAAAATAAGGTAAAGAAATGAAGACTATTGGCATAAGATGTTAAGTATCATTACGCCCAGTAGTTACTCTGGCTACAATGTCCTTCAAACCAGAACTCAACAGTGCATTTACACTGCTGTTTGGCGGAAGCCTACGGTCTCAATACAATTTTTGGTACCAGTGAAGTCTGTAGTGACGTTCAAAAGGTAAATTTTAAACCTACTATGACGTAAGTATTTCGTCAAATCACTAATATGATAATATATTATATAGTTATTCCCTCAATATGATTCAATATGCTTTTATTGTATGTGCAAATATTCAAAAATAAAGGTAGCCGACCGTAGCAGTATATGTTTACAAAAGACACGTAAATATGTATATTTATAATCAATAAGGCAATAAGCTTTGGAAACTAACAATCTCACTTTTGACAATGAATAGGATTACAGTATGGCCATTACGCGCAGTTGTAAAATCTATATCCATATCACTTATATATACTAATATACAGGGTATATCAAGACTGCTACCGAAAACGAAGCCGGGTGGTAGTTTAAGCGACTTCAGACACAATGCAACAGAAAAAGTTGCAAAAAAAAAGCGACATTTTTTTTTTGTAATTTTTTCCTATTGCCCTATTTTGGTGGTAAATACATTTTTTCCTAAAATCATAGTGTATACCCTTTAATTTATAAATACTCTAAGATATAAGAGAGTTAAAATTATTATTTTAGCAAAAACTATGGATTTACCACCCAAAAATGACGATATTTAAAAAATCATAAAAAATAATTGTCGCGTTTCTATGCGAAATTTTTAATTGCATTGTGTTTGTAGCCACTAAAACTACCACCCGGCTTCGTTTTCGGTAGCAGTCTTGAGATACCCGGTATAAGTGATATAGATATAGATAATATTATATATCATATTAATATTATTCTGTATCAGCCCATATACGTCCCACTACAGGGCACGGGCCTCCTCTACAATCGAGAGTACGATTAAGAGTGGTTAGGCCATATAGTCTACCACGCTGGCCTAGTGCGGGTTGGCGGACTTACATACCATAGAAATTCTTATGAATCGCTATGGTATGCAGGTTTCCTCACGATGTTTTCCTTCACCGTTTTAGTGCGTGGGGATTGACTATCAATACACACATGACTCCGAAAAGTCAGAGGTGTGCCCTGGGATTCGAACCCGCGACCACCGTGAACATGTTGGCAGCCGCGTCTAGTCCGTTTACCAACAGGCCACCACGCACTTAATATTATGTGATAATATTATATTATATACTAATATATAAGTGAAGAGTTTTTTTGTTTACCTATAATCTCAGGAACTACTGGTTCGAATTGAATTTTTTTTATGTGTTGTATAGGTCATTTATGGAGGAATATATAGACTATACGCTATGACATATAGGAGAGAACTAGTAGTGAAAAATCTAACAAATACGAGGAAAATTTATTCGTTTCACGTGGTCCGATTGGTCTCATAATCGATATTTGAGGGATCTTAGCTGCCATTTTAAAAAGTAGATCCGTGCGGATCTGTGGGGGACCGCTCGTGTATCATAATAATTAATTTTTATTACAAACGGATTATTAATCAATGAATTTCACTTGTCTCCAGGTCTTCATCAATTTATATTTTTCTTATTTTAATTGGCAAAAATAACCTAAAATAGTTATTACTGTTATTTTTTTAGAATAAATTATTATTTCTTAGTGTAATGGCCATAACTGTATTCAGTATTCATAGACGTTATTACTATTTGACTTATAATAGCTTTTTACTCTTAATTGATATACGTAGTGTGATTTATAAGACATTCCTCTTCTGGGATAGTCTTGTATTACTTATAGTTTCAACTCGTCTACCCTTTATGCGTCCATGTAGACTACTTCCAAATTTCTAGATGCTATTAAAATAAGTGTAATATCAACTGTTTTGAAAAATTATTGCTATTTAACTTTTTACGAAGAGTATAAATATGAGATTAATATATCTTTTGAATAAAAAAAGTATCATTTAAATGCGTAAAACTGAAAATTCCTTTAAACTGACAGCAATAATATTATGAATCGCTCTATTTAATCTAATATTATTGTGGTCAGAAGTGGAAAATTATAATATAAAATATTAATAAATGTAACCACATGGATGGAATCGAATTAAGTAAATCAAATAACTTAATAAAGATTATATTATGTTGAATAGCCTATATTATGATGATAAGAGAAGGAAGGCTGTGGCCCTTTCAAGTTCTTCATTAAGGTATTGCTTTAAGTACAATCAGACATGACCCTAGCATACATAGCCTTGCCTAGTTTGAGATATTACTGTGCCTAGTTTTAGGAATATTAACACACAGGATTAATTCTGCAAATGATTGCTTGTTGAAAGTTATAGGAATAAACTGTTTTATTGAAATCTTGATTTAAAGGCATCTTTGGATAGTATTTTTGCATTAAATATTCTAGCAAAAATTCAGACTTTAGAATAAAACACCGGACTTATTTCTTACTAGCTGTGCCCGCGACTTCGTCCGCGTGGAGATTAACAAAAAAGTTAATTAGTTTTTTTAAGTTATTTTTTTAAATAAATGAAATTTTCTAAAACAAATGTAGCCTAAGTTACTCCTTATTATATCAGCTACCTGACAAAAAATCCCGTCAAAATCGGTCTCGCCATTTCAGAGATTAGCCGGAACAAACAGACAGACAAAAAAAACTAAGGTCATTTTCGTTTTATGCATCGTGTATATAACGATATGTAGTTGAACATTTTCTTTTATTTTCACTTTACAAACAGACACTTCAATTTTATTTGTATTTATAGATTTCTATTGAGAATTTGATTTCACGACCTGGTATAAAAATCTTTTTTTTTTTACTATGTTTTTCAAAAGACATAAAAAGAGGCATTTCTTTTTAGGATTCCTTTATCTTTTATCGATAATTTTGGAGATATTTTTTTATTGATCATACATAATATTGAGATTTTGAATACGTCCCGAGTTTAACACTTTTACGAATTGTTTGTTATCTGAAATTACTTTTTCCAAAATAAAACTGTTGCGAAAATCAATTATTTTGGATTTACGTTCGCCGATGTAAGTTTTTTTACTATAAGCAACATTCGATATTATCACAGTATGTTATGTTTAGGTATTTAAAACATTGTTACCATAGACAAGGAAATGCTAGGGCCGCTGCTGATCACGTATACCAAATGCTAATATTTTAACGCTATTAATATGATTTTATATCATCAGAAAATTCCATAATTATATCACCCACTGTGCATAATATACATTAAGTCGTATATAACTAATAATTCGTTAAAATTTAAGTAACTCACTTAAAAAGGCCCCAAAACATAGGCCGAAATATATAATAAAAATCTTTTGACGTAATTTACCGGATAATTTCAATTGACGTGAATTTATATTCCGTTCACGAGTTGCAAAAATGTATCAGGGATTTAAATTTTCTTGGAAGACTTTATCATTTACCAATACTTTACAAATACCAATCTATGAAGTTAATAACATTGTAATTTGCATATTTTTATATTAAAGCTGTATAATTTCCTTATGATAGCCATCGCCAATGTTTTTTATCACTCCTATAAATTAGATTAAAATTATTATTCTACCAATGAGAATACTAATTGTCCACTGATACATTCCGCGCAATAACTGGCAGAGGCTCAAAAGACCTAGCACTAATCATAAAACGCAAACGTAATATATTGCACATCCCCTGCCTATTGACACAAAGAATATAATATAATTTAAATTATCAAAATGAACACAAAATACGACTTGATGGATACCATACTTACCATTTAGTTCCATTACAGTCGGCGCAAAATAAATTGTCCGGTGTGAAGTTTCCGCTTATTACTGCGAACTTCAGTTGGGTCCCCCTTATTTGCATTTCAACTTCAGATCGGACTAATTGTTTCGCGATCACTTCACTAACAATTATTTTGAATTTATCGTCTGTATTTACTACGTTAGATGCGCAAAACGTACTGCTATACGCTGCGTCATACCGTTAATTCTTGTGAATAGGCAGAGGGTGTGCCTCCGAATTAATTACGTATTTGGTTAGATCAATAACAAATCTATCTTCGCTAAATAATAAGTACAAATACTTAAGTGTTTCCGATAGAAAGAATGACTCCATCATGTCACGAGGTATTGGCTTCTCAGTCTTCACGTTGGCGAGTGACGTGTAGCCGTTTGGCACTTTGGCATATTTCTCGAGGCCCTGAAAATGTTAGTATAATATTAATGAACTTTTTATTAAGTTATATTAATTCATTAAGCTGTGTGCAACTGGCAATTTTATTATCATTTTCAAATGAATTTTATGATAAAATGTTGACGCGGTGACTGCATAAA
The DNA here is from genome assembly GCA_009982885.2 of Hyles vespertilio. Classification (NCBI taxonomy): domain Eukaryota; kingdom Metazoa; phylum Arthropoda; class Insecta; order Lepidoptera; family Sphingidae; genus Hyles; species Hyles vespertilio. The sequence continues at coordinate 16,771,616 of CM042833.1, forward strand.
CATCACATTATGGGCGTAATCTGAATTATAGCATAAAACGTTCTGAAAAAAGAAAAGTATGGCATTGGGGCTTATAATATAACATGAATTATTCCACGAAAATGCTTCATTGAATAAATAATTAAATATGTTGAAGTCGCAGTTGCGGCGAAGGTTATTCCACCCTCACAGCCATCACTGCACAGGAGGGGATCAAGTTGAACAATTCTTCAGAACATTCACCGTGATAAAGACTGTAGACCCCGCTTAGAGGCGACAATCTCAGTAATACTCATTGAAAAACAATAATTGAATATTCCATTATTCGACGAAGGCAGCTTACTTTTGTCTTTTTCACACGTGCGTCATTTCGCACAAATACTAATAGTTCATAATATTACCTGGAATATTTGCCAGCCCCACTCCTGGTATGTGGTGTTGCCAGTGATCTGGTACATGTACCAGAGACTCTCAACAAACTCTGGCCTGAGGAGGCTGTGTGCGTCCGCAGTCTTCGTATACATGTCTTCCGTAGTGCTAGCCTGGAAGCGAGATATTTACTTATTGTACGAATTATAACTTGGCAAAAAAGAGTCAGATGCGGTGACAACACTATTGAAAATGTCAATGTCTTAGTTGAATTATTTTTATACGTAGGTATTTCTATACATATTCGTACGATGTTTGTTTGATTTTAACCGACTTCAAAAAGGAGGAGGTTCTCAATTCGACTGTATGTTATTTTTGTGATATAAAATAAACAAAGAGCCTATTAATAACAATCACAAAAAATATCAAATATCTTTACATTTTAGTCTTAGTTGCAATATTAATAGTGAATGCGATCTTAGCGCCCTCATTAAAAACAAACTCTTTTTTGCCAAGTTATAAGTTTACTTTTGAAAAATACCCAATTTCTACATCTTTGGACCCTAATTTGATGATACGTTATGGGTATAAAATTAGTGAGATATTCTCCTTATATTGTGCGAATTATTATTATTATTTAATTCTAGTTGTTTTAACTTCTCGGTACAAACCGGTGTAAGTCAACAGTCACGGGCCTAAGCCAAATGATTGTTGTTAAGGTTCGACATTAGGTTATGAATGGGTTCGGGGGATGACTGATTGCAAAAATTTTCTTACTATTCTACATGTATTCAAGATAACTGATTTCTGCATTTGAATATAGGTTTGTGGTGGCAAATCTAGTAAGCCTAAAGACTGGGACAACTGTTTGGGAATTACTGCCGTGGTGGAGATTACTACTGGGACTATGGATACCTTTTTCAACAGCCACATGCGAGCGATTTCGTCTTTTAGATCTATGTATTTTGTGAGTTTTTCGGATATGGTATTTTGCAAATTGTGCGTGTTGGGTATGGCAACGTCTATTATGGTAGCAGTTATATTTACTTTGTCAATTAACGTGATGTCAGGTCTACTGAAATGTACTGTTTTATCGGTTAGGATAGCTCGGTCATAATAAAGCTTATGACAGGCGTTTTCTAAGACTGTTTCTGGGGTATATTTATAATATGGTATTGGTTTTTTTGGTGGTACTAATAATTTATATTTTGTAGCAAGTTTCTGGTGTATTATATTGTCAATTTGATCGTGTCTATATTTATAGTCAGTTTGGGCTATTGTTTTACATGCGCCTGTAATATGTTGTATGGTTTCTGAGCTACTATTGCATTTTCTACATAAGTCAGGCTGGTTAGCTTTTTTCATTATATGTTTTCTATAATTTCGTGTTTCAATGATTTGGTCTTGGATGGCTACCATGAACCCCTCGGTCTCCGGGAAGAGTTCACCTCGTCTGAGCCATTCGTTCGATGCCTTTTTATCGACGTTTGACTGACTCAGATCGTGGTAATGTCTCCCATGTAGAGACTTCAGGGCCCATTGAGTTAAAAGTGTGTGTTTGTCTGTTTGTATTTCGTTATTTTGCTGGTTATGATCATGGATATTAAGTGGAGTAAGTTTTTTGTCCTGCATATTAATCGCATGGTAAAGTGCAGATGTCTCGGCTTTACTATGAAAGTAGCAGCGCAATGTTGTTATTTGACGACTGTGTAGGTTTTTGATATTTATTATTCCTCTTCCTCCTTCTGTTCTTGGTAAATACTGTCTCTGTATACATGCTCTGGGAAAACATCACGTTTTCTATATTTCGACATGGAGGTATTTATTGTTCTCTGTAGATTTAGTAATTCTTTCTTGGTCCAGTTGATAATTCCCAATGAATATGTAAGAGCCGGGATGGCGTATGTATTAATGGCTTTAACTGTGTTTTTAGAATTAAGCTGGGTTTTTAGAATGGCATTTAATCTGTGTTTGAAGTTTTGTGTAATCCTGACTTTTATATCTCTGTGGTGAATTAACTTAGACTGCTGGTACCCGAGGTATTTATAGCCTTCCCCATCGTAAAGTGGGTCAACTGTACCACCATTTTGTAAATTATATTGGTAAGGATGGTTTTGTCCTGCTTAGATGCAGTTTGTCTTGCATTTGTCTATTCCGAATTCCATAGAAATATCTCGTGAAAATGTCTCTGTAATGTTTACTAAATAATCTAATTCTGTTTGAGAGGAACCGTAAATTTTGATGTCATCCATATACAACAGATGATTTAGATTGAAATTTACTATTGTGTCAGTTTCATTCTGGCCATGTTCTAAGGAATAATCCATGCAGGTAGCATTTAACATATTTGATAAAGGGTTCAAAGCAAGACAAAACCACAAAGGACTAAGTGCGTCTCCCTGAAAAATACCACGCTTAATGTTAATGGGCTCCGTCTCCAGAGTGGTCTTTGAATCTATCTGTATGTGCAGGTTTGTGGTCCATTTAGTCATAGCCTAACTTAAAAATGAGCAAATGTCGGGATGAATCCTATATATATGTAATATTCTAATGAGCCATGTATGCGGTACTGAATCATATGCTTTTCTGTAATCAATATACATACTATATAAATCCCTCTTTTTCTGTTGGACCTGTTTTAAAATTACTGAGTCTATAGTGAGCTGTTCTTTACACCCCTGGCTGAACTTTCTACATCCCTTCTGTTGTTCTGTGAGAATACTATTGGTTTCGATGTGTTCGTAAATAAGCTGTGATATACACGCTGTTAAAATTTTATAAATCGTTTGCAGGCAAGTAATGGTTTACTAGGATTATTTAATTGATTCGGGTCTTTAGGCAGCATATAGGTAATTCCAGAAGTTATATAGGACGGCATAGCGTCAGGGTTTTTAATAAAATTATTGATATGGTTGTATAATAAAGGGTGGACATGGGTAAACTTCTTGTACCAGAAGTTATGAATTTTGTCAGATCCAGGGGCTTTCCAATTATGTGTAGATTGCAATACTTTATGAAAAACTTCAGTAGGGATGTAATTATATTCCATGGGTTCCCTATTTAGATAATTACTTTCCTCAGATTTAATCCATTCTGCTTCATTATTATAATTAGCCGACTTTCCCCATATATTACCCCAAAACTGTCGAAATTCACGAGTGTCTGTTGTTGTCCTTAGTGTATTATCACTGGGACCTGCTGAATTAGTGGTATTTTTACTTAAATTGCTATAAAACTTTTTTTCGCTATTATTAAACTGGTTATTTTGTGTTTTTCTGAGTGTACACGCTGTGTACCTTCTGAGGCGGCTACTTGCTACTGTAAGTTTCTGTTTCAGTGTATCTAGATATTCGTCCAAATTTTTATTCGGTTCTTCGTGTACTGTGTGTGTTTTATATTTGTTTAATATTTTATTTACATGTTTAATAATTTTTTTGCTTCTAGTGCCTGTTTTATACTCCGTTAATCTACCTATTTGAGCTCTTAAATCTTCTATTTTTCTCTCCAATCTCTTTTGCCACGTAGGTTTTGATATGGGTCGCAGCTGTATATCTGAAGGAGGAATATTTAATGTAGTTCCATTACTTTTAGCAATGGTCCATGCTGCACAATAGATTACTGCTTGGAGTGTATTAAAATCTGTCTCAGCATTGACATAATCAGGGATTATAGTATTATCTATGTAGTTAATTAGAAGGTTTAATTTTTTGGAGCTTTTTTGTTTAGGTATGTACGCACGTTTTCCTGGGTTAATATTACGATAAAAGTTAAAAGCCTCCCTAAATGCAGATTCTACTTCTTTGGTTTCAATTGATGTACCTGGTATTAAAGTGTTATCTTCTATTTCAGCCAGCATTATTAAGGTGTCTGTATTTGTTTCTCCATCTAAAGCATGTAGCGTGTTATTTTCCATAATATTATGTCTTGGTTAGCGTCTGAGTTGTGGTTATTTTCTAGAGCTATTCGTAGTTCACTGGCAACTTCTTGTTTAATAATGTGCAGTCTGTCCGGTTTAATTAAACTATTGGCTATTATAACCCTTTTTTGGTCTGCAAATCTTTGCTCACTCAAATGAGAGAGTTCAGGAAATATGTTCATAAATTGTTGGTGTAATGGTTTTCTATATGCGGTTTTATTCGTTTCCAGCTCTGTAATTTTGTAATATAACTTTATAATGGTTTCATTATGATTGGTTGTCCATTTCATTCTTTTTCCGGTTATTACTTGTGAAGGGGCGCTAGGTTGGTGTTGATTTATTATTAAGCTAGCCTCATTATACTGAATTAAATATTTCCAAAGAAATGTTTAAAGGCCACTTTAACGAAGCGTCGTCTCATCCTTTCTTTAACATAGGTTCGTCCGTTGTAAGGCGAAACCATTAACTATAAAATGCTACACGTAGGAATACACACGGTGATATTGACATATGGTATTTAATTTAAATCACATGCTCCTAACCACCCCAGGTAACATTGTACCAAATTTGAACAAAAACAGCCAGGTAGTTTTGTAACAAATTTTAGGTGTCAAGGCTTTTGATCAACTCTTATAGACATCGAGTCTTTTTCGGCTCAGGTAAGTTTCCGAACCGAACTGGAGTTCAGCTAAGCGGTAAAATACTTGTATATATGTATATGGGACGCCCAAAAATCGTGAAAACCAAAATCACGATTATCGACAAAAAATCGTTTCATATTTTCTACAAATTATGTACAATGTCACCTAGGGTAATGAGAAACATGTGGGTTAAATTAAGTACTATGTATCAATATCACCCTGTATAGCCAGGTCGTCGGTACACCTTGTAGGCGGGCATCCGACATTTCGCTTGCCTGGGGCCTGGGTTTTCGAAACGAAAACGTCACGCAGTTTCGAACTTCGTTTCAAATTTATATAGTAAGGCCCCTGTACGTGGCCTGCACTCTAGAACCTTTCGGCCCCAACGGCCATCAGTTCTACGCAGTTAAAAATGTGTAATGCAAATGAATTGTAATCAACTTACCAGATTGAAGTGTGTAATCTCAGGGGCTAGGAAGGTAGGATGAGCGGCGTAAGTCAAGTAGCATGTGTATAAAAGCTCTTCAGCCATGGTCATGTGCCAGTCAGGCAAGCCGTTCGAATGACCCAGCGCCAGTGTACCAGGCAGGAAACACGTCAAATGGTCCATTTTGGGATTGAAAGCCTGAAAACATATAACACACATCATTATACAATTTTTTTTTTTATTTTATTTACAAGGGACAATAAACGGTTACATGCTAATAACAAACATAAAAAAAAATAACTAAACGAGTTTACACACATATAACCCACACCATTGTCCACAGATTACCAGATAGAATAAAATTAAGCACGAAGGTATATACTATAAGTCCACTACTACTATGGTTTTATTATAATATGAGTATTAACCTTTTAATTGGAGATAACATATTTTTCGAAATTTTGAGTTAGTGAGGGTAAATACATCTGCATGGGCAAATTGTGAGTTGTAATTGTGTAAGAGACGGCGGAGTGGCACTCGCGCCCCCGCATTACTCCTACAAGATTGTGTATGGAATAGCTGAGGCACGCGCACCCCTCGCCTAATCACAGTTCTAGGTACTCTATAGCATATTTTGTCCGTCAGTTCAATACAGTCATATTTATTATTACATAATTTGTAGAGCATCATAGCATCAAGCAATGTTCGTCTTGATTCTAAGCTTAAAACATTGTAACGTTCCAATAATTCATTATAAGGTATATTAGATTTGTAGCATTTGTAATGCATAGTCTTCAAAAACTTCTTTTGAACAGTCTCAATTTGGTGAATATATTTTTTGTAATATGGGCTCCATATCTGTACAGCATACTCTAGTTGTGATCTAATTAAAGTATTATATAATATTAGATAGGTACGAGGTCGCACAAAGTCAGACGCACATCTAGTAACGAAACCATACATACGAAATGCTTTATTTATAACATCGTTAATATGAGTATCGAAGTGTAAGTTAGAGTCCAACGTGACGCCCAAATCGAGGACCAAATTCACCCTATTTAAAATCTGGGAATCCAACGAATAGTTAAATTGGATTCTATTCCTGTTTTTCGTAAACGATATAGCGAGACATTTACTTATATTAAGAAATAATTTTTGATTTAAGCAGTATGTGTTGTTTAGTCTATTAAGATCATCTTGTAAAAGTGCACAGTCAGTGGAAGTGTTACAGTCTTTATATATTTTTAAGTCATCTGCGTACATCAGAAATCTGCAATTAACAAAACAGTGTTTAATATCGTTTACAAAAAGAATAAAAAGAAGTGGTCCCAGTATAGAGCCTTGAGGTACACCAGATGTAGCCACGATGTAGTCAGACTCAAACCCCTTAATGACGACTTTCTGATGTCTATTATTAATGTATGATGCAAACCATCGCAACAAATTGCCGCGTATACCGTTAAAGGCTATTTTTTCTAGAAGAAGAGAGTGATCAACTTTGTCAAAGGCCTTCTTAAAATCCGTATAGACCGCGTCAACTTGAACCCTGCGATCCATGCTCTCAAAAAGGTAGTTGGTGAAAACCATAAGGTTAGTAGCGGTAGAACGTTTTTGTATAAATCCATGCTGTTCCAATATGACGAGGTGATGTAATTTAGGATAAATAACATTATGTACAAGACGTTCGAAAAGCTTGGATAACGTAGAGAGTATGGATATTGGGCGATAGTTTTCAATGTTAGATTTATCGCCATTTTTATAGACCGGTGTAATATAAGCTCTTTTCCATACTGTAGGGAAAACTCCTTCGCGTAAGCATTTATTATATATAATATGTAACACCACGGAAATACTTTTTGCCGTCTTTTTAAAAAAAGTTGGTGGAATGCCATCAGGTCCAGCTCCTTTACTGACATCCAAGGATTTAAGCCCTTTGAGAACATCGTCTTCAGGGAGGTATATATCACATAAAGTATTACATTGTTCTGAGTATGTATCAGGTGGTTGCCAAATCAATGGATCATAAGTAGAAGGCTCGAAAACAGAATTAAAGTAATTTGAGAACAGACTGCATATAGTATTTGGGTCTGTGGTGGTAACATCTTTACAGAACATATTTATTGGATAACCCGTTTTAGTTTTTTTATTCGATATATAAGACCAAAAGGTTTTTGTATTTTTAGGCATATTATCTTCAATTGAAACGATGTAATTATTGTAACAAATTTTACACTCTCTTTGGAAAAGTTGACGATAGTTGGAGAATTTATTATAATCGGAAAGGTTTTGGTATTTCTTCCACTTAATCCATGAGACTTCCTTTTTTTAAAAAGTACGTTTTAGGGAAGGAGAGAACCAGACTGGATAACGAGAACTACGAATTCGGGATACTGGAACATGGAGTTTAATAATACCATATAGCATATCGTAGAAGACATCAACTGCTTCTTCGGATGGTAAATGTTGAAGGGAGTTTTCCCAGTCAATTTCTTCAAGTTTAGATGCGACGGAGTCATAATCGGCTTTATAATAATTATATTTTACATTGGGTCGTCTAATCATTACTTCAAAGTAGGTGTCAACATTAATAGTGACACTGAAAGGGGGATGGTGGGGATCAGGCGATAACAAGGGGTTGCAGGGCACAATCTGACAATCTCTATTAGATATGCATAAATCGAGTATCCTGTCTAATACGTTTTTAACATTATTGTATTGCAAACCATTTACTTGAGACATGAAATTCAATAAAAGTTGTTCAACGGATGTTGAAACATGTGGAATTGCATGATTGCCTTGTTCTGTCCAATTGATGCCAGGCATATTATAATCACCGACTAAGAACAACGAATCGCAAGCAGGATCATTACAGACTTCCTCCAAAGCGCTAAAGTAATGAGAATACGACTCCTCAAGAGTTCGCGGTGGGATGTACGCTGTGCATATTATATGCCGTTTGTTAGGTATTTTGACCGGTAACTGGATCATTATTTGTTCAATTTCCTTGAAACGAAAGTGTGTTGTTATTAAAGTAGGACGTAGTTCGCGCAGTATAGCTATCAGTACACCTCCACCATCGCGTTTACTAGTGACTGAGCGATCTCTATCATGCCGAAAGACAAGGTAACGGTCGTCAATAAATTCGTTATCCTGAATGGAAGGTATGAGCCACGTTTCGGCCAAAATAATCACGTCATATGAGCATGATAAAATATTCATAAATAAAGCATCTAACTTAGTGCGAATTCCTCTACAATTTTGATAGTATATAACAATATTAGAAGCCATCTGTATATATTAAACAATAAAAAGGTACTAGAGCAAATTGACACTTGAAATACAGTATGGTTGTAATTATAACATCAGATATGATTAGATTGGTAACATAACATGACATTGAGAGACTGTACAAATATTTACAATTTTCAATAAAACTCTTTGCCAATAAAATTATTAACTCGGAAGAAACTTTAACAAGATAATATAAAGACCAAAGTAAATTAATTAAAAAACAAAAAATAATATAAATTATAGGTATAAAACAAATAAATATAGTGGTAAACTTCGAACTATATGATGGAACGGCTATGTAGAAATATGATAAATATGACATATTAAATATTTTGCCTAATAAGTTTATCAATGTGTTCATTAGAGCGAACAGCGAAGACTGGACCTCCATCGTCCTTTCGTACAAGAATCGTTGCGTTTCGGATCCACACATACTTGTAACAGTTTTTCTTAGCTAATTCTCTTGTCTTACGAAATAAAGTCTTGGTCTTAAGAGTAAGGTGTTCGTTCAAGTAAACTGGAACCGATGAACCCGATATCGAGAGTTGGTCTGATTTTACAGATTTTATCTTCCTGTACGCGCTAAGAAGATTGTCTCGGACAATTCGCGATTTAAATTTCACCACAATATTCTTTGGCTTATTATCATGTTGCTGAGCGTGTGGAACCCTATGAATTGATATGATGTCGTTATGCGATACAGGATATTTAACTATGTTGCCTATTGATTCCATAATCGCCAGCAGATTTTCATTACGTCTGTCCGGCAGATTACATATCTCCAAGTTACACTGTCGCGCCTGTTGCTCCATTATATCAATTTTTGCCTCAAGACCAGCCAATGACTGCTCATTGCTGTTAGCTAGGCGCTCTTCATAAGCTTGGCATTTATTTTCAAGAATGTCGATACGTGTTTTCATTGCCTCATAGTTTAAATTAATAAACGACATAGCATTTTCCATGTCAGAGTTGATTTTTTGAATTTGAATATTTTGTTTCTTTAGGTCGGAGACTTCTGCCACTAATTTATTCAGAATGACATCTTGACCCGCTTTCCATGATTGAAGCATGGACATGAGCTCTTCAAATTTATCAGTCTCCATAGTATTGCCTTCACATCTGGAGCGTTTGCAAGGCCTCATCAACATTTTCATGTGATGACTGTTATACAATAACAGTCTCTGTTGCGCAGTTGGTTACACGCCAACTGTGTTACAAGAGGTTCTAGGTTTAATCTCTGCACCATGACAAATGTCAGTGAGAACCACAGGTGTGTTTTGGGTACCAGGTGTTTGCAGCCTGAATTCTCTCTTAGTTTCTAATATTCAAGAAACAAAACTTTTATCTTAATGTTATTCAAGACTATGTATTTGGCTGATGGGTATAGTTTAATTTAATATTTTTTGGTGAGTAATACATAGTTATTTATTGATTTACTATTTTTATTTTTATAAGCATACTATGTTTAAATATACCTCAGACCCTGCAGATAATTCACCAATGAACAACCTCTTGTTAGGAGATGATCGCTTGGCCAGAAACTCTCGCACGCCTTCTATCGCGGTCAGGTAATCGTCTAACAAACTGCAAACAAAACATTTCAAATGCTAATGAACATTCTATGTACACAAGTAAATGAGATAGTAACAGTAAATTATCATCATAATATCAATCATAATATCAATGTTCCGATTGATTAAATTAATTATAATAAGATAATTTGCGCATGCTTAGTACTAATATAACGGAAATAAAATAAAATAAATCGGGAATTCAGCTGTTTTTAAGACACTAGGTACCACAAGAAAAACGCCTAATTATTGTTTAAAATAAAAACAAGCTAGAATAGGTCACAAGTGTCGTCGTTATATATATATACAGGGTATATCAAGACTGCTACCGAAAACGAAGCCGGGTGGTAGTTTAAGCGACTTCAGACACAATGCAACAGAAAAAGTTGCAAAAATAAGCGACAATATTTTTTTTGAAATTTTTTTCCTATTGCCATATTTTGGTGGTAAATAATTTTTTTCCTAAAATAATAGTGTATAGGGTAAAAGCCGGATAGTTGCCTCGGACGGATACATGCCTCAGTTTCAAATGCTCTATGTTAGACGTATTGACAGTGTTTCTTTTTGATCATAATTAAAAGCGGCCCCCGCGCAGGCCTCGGTGCCGCATAAGCAGTTGAAGTAAGCGCACTTATTTTGTCTGTGTATGAAAAAATCTTCCGCGGTGATACTTTGACGAGCGCCAGAATTATATTGGTAAGTGATCTCCGTTAAACATTTTTATAACTGATTGCGATTTCAGTCAAAAATATATTACTTTGAATGCATTAGAGTTTAAATTTCACTGTTTATTAGGTTTTATTGTCAAATATGTTTTATTTATTTCGTAAATAAAAAGGGCAAGTATCCGTATCAAATCGGATAGTTGCCCTACTGTCTTTTGCGGATTGTGGCCCTGCGGTAACTATCTGTAACTATACGTTTTTAACAAGCAAGGACAGATTTTTTTTCTTAGTTATTTTTTTCATTTGCTTTTACTATTTTTTCTAGGTGATTTTTATTTGGTTTTACTAGAGTTTATGTTAAATAAAATACATGCTCAACAGCAAAATGCCTCGCAAGTATAAACGAAAGCCAGGCGTGGTGCCGCGCCACATCAACTGGACAGAAGATAGTTTAACACTTGCGTTCGAAGAACTAAATAAAAAACAAAAAAGTATCAACGAAATATCCCGGATTTATGGCATATTCTCTCGAACTTTAAGAAGACGGTATGAAAAAAGAAACCAGCTGCTGGTAACCCAAGATATGTCAAGGATTTAAAATTGTATATTTAACTTATAAATATAATAATCTGTTTACATACTTGTCTACTTATCTAATTGTATTTTAACACTTCTAAGAAAATACCCTGCCCTTGGGTATTACTACAAGAGATATTACTAGCAGTGAATCAGAATCAGATAGCACTTGTGGTAGGTCTCTCATATGTAAGAGGCCATCTGGGTGGGTACCACCGCAATGTCTATTTATCTCGCCAAACAGCAGTTTAAAAGCACTGTTGTGTTTCAGATTGAAGGACATTGTAGCCAGAGTAACTACTGGACATATTGAGACTTTACATCTTATGTCTCAGGATGGCGAGCGCAGTGGAATGCCAAGCATTGCTTTGTAAATCAAGGTGTTTGGTTTGCTACTGTTCATGAGCGGTCGAATCGCTTACCAGCAGGCGAACGGCATACTCGTCTCGCTAGTCAAAGCAATAAAAAAAGCACAGATTTTATTGAACTGACTAAAGGAAGGGCTGTACGGAAAAGAAAAACTCGTATCTACAGTTCTAGCAGTGAAAATAAAGAAAATGTTATACGTTCAAAAATATCTAAAGGAAAAGCAACTAAACGGCTACTAACCAAAGGCAAAAAAAAATAACAAATGATCTATTGTAGACTCTGAAAATATATTAAAAGTAAAAAATGTTAATTTAAAAATAGCAAATACCAAGAAAGAAGTTTCAGTTCATGATTATTGTGTAGAATGTTTTGAAAATTATAATTTAACTAAATCGAAATCAGATTGGATTGAATGTCAGATGTGTCGATTGTGGTTGCATGAAACTTGTTCAATACTCGAAAACCATTGCATGAGATGAAAGTTTGACTTCTGGTGATAATTAATGCTAATGCCAAATGCTATTTATATTAAATTAAGTGTTAATTAGGTAATAATTTAATTTCTCTTAGTACTTAGTACATAATACAGGATCTCAGTAAGTTATAAGGACTGAATACTTACTTAATAGAGGGTAATGCCAAAGTTAATTCTAATTTTGATTATTGTTCTATTTTCAAAATAAATAATAACATTACATTTTTATTTTGGACACTTATTTACTATTTTGGAGTCTATTATTGCTATAATTTTAAAATTATAATTTAACTTTAATTGATACTTAATAAAAGATTGTATTTAATAATAAAAACTGATTATTTAAATGAATATAAGTTCATTTTTATTTGAAAACAAAACAGACGGGCATCTATCCTCACATTGGGCAAGTATCCCCCCCAACCATTTTTAACGTTAGGCTAGTATCCGCTATAGTGGGCAACTATCCTCTTTTTTAGAGGTCATTTTAAACTGGATTTACTTAAAATTTATAATATTTATGTTTTTTTTATAGACAGGGTATGTTAGAAGATGAATGAACTATGTTTGAGAAAACACTTTGAATAAAAAATGTATTGATACACATATTTTAAAGGAGCTTTTTAAAAAGTGTGGCAACTATCCGGCTTTTACCCTACCCTTTACTTTATAAATACTCTAAGATATAAGAGAGTTTAAATTATTATTTTAGCAAAAACTATGGATTTACCACCCAAAAAATGACGATATTTAAAAAATCATAAAAAATAATTGTCGCGTTTCTATGCGAAAATTTTTGTTGCATTGTGTTTGTAGCCACTAAAACTACCACCCGGCTTCGTTTTCGGTAGCAGTCTTGAGATACCCGGTATATATAAATGAATATGAATATAAAAATGAAACTGACTGACTGACGTATCAACGCAAAGCTGAAACTACTGGAGCTAGAAACTTGAAATTTTGCACAGGGGTTCCTATTGTGACGTAGGGTAGTGAGACCGGGTTTTTGGAAATTCGACCGCTAAGAGGGTGAAAAGGGTAAAAAGCGGTTGTATGGAAAATCGAAACCGTTTAAGCTACAATTCTCAAACTTCGCGCTTCAGTTAGACTATTAAAAACAAAAATAACTGATTTCTTTATTTTTCTAAACTGAACCCTGAAGGGGTTTAAGGATCGAAGTGTTGTGAGAATAGGGTGATTTATTGATTGTCCAATCAACGCACAGCCGAAACTACTGAAGTTAGAAACGGGAAATTTTACACAGGGGTTCCTATAATGACGTAAGGTAGCGCTAAGGAAGGATTTTAGGGATATCAACGCCTAAGGAGGTGAAAAGAGTTAAAATAGTTGTATAGAAAATTGTAACCGTTGAAGTTGCAGATATTAAACATGACATTGAAATAAAACTATTATTTATGGATTTTATCGCGAATATAGTTTAATTTTTTACTTTTTTACACTACACACACTAGTTGAATTGTAACAGTCACAGAGCGGACGTCTAATACCTCAGTCCGCCCCGTGACCACGAAAGCTGTACAGTAATCGAAACGTCGGGAAGTCAAAAATGTAAAAAATTAAACTAAATTCGCGATAAAATCCGTAAATAATAGTTTTATTTCTATGTGTAACATTCGCATAAATCTAAGAAATCATTAAACATGACACTTTGGTTACTCATCTAGAAATATTTTCTTTCCAATAATTAACCCTAAAGGGGTTAAAATAGGGGTTGAAATTTTGTATGCAAAATCGAAACCGCTGAAGTTATTCATATGAAAATTTGTATTTTACCACTTATTTTAAACGAAAAATAATTGCGTGAACTACTTTTAGAAAAATAGCACTAAGGAGTGAAATAAGGGATGGCCCTTATTTATCAGCTTTAGTGGTTCTGATTTACGTTATCATAATTTATTTTTGTACAAAGCTTTCGTAGATTTTACAGTAAAATGTTGTTGTAGGGATATAATGTATTGCTTACACGTCCGTATTATTATAATATACACGCAGATGAAGTCGTGGGCAAAAGATAGTTTTATTATAAAACGTGCAGTACATGACATAACAAAGTATATTTCGCTTTAGTAATTTCAAAACATTTCCTTAGAGAATCACCAACAACGCGGAGCTAAATTGAGCTCATAAACGACAAATTGCATTAATTGGAGCGAGCACGACCGTCTGATAAGCCGGTTAAATGTGTAATTATCAATATTGAATACCAATTCGCATTCTGACTTCATCATTCGCTTAAAATAACTGAGCACACTGTTGTTTTGAAATAAATGCATCTTACTTACAACTTAGCAAAGCATAGCAAAACCGCACAGCCACGAAAACAATATTATATCAGCAAAAAACGGAAATACAAATGATTACATATTAAGATATAAAATATAAATTTGTAATAAAGCACGCATAGTATAAATTATAATAATTCCCATTGTTCATTCCCAGATTTCCATGGCATCCTTAATGCATGGAACTCTAAAGATCATCTAGAGTATTTTTAAGCCTAATAATGTTGTATTGTGGCTTAAATTGCAAATAATGACGGAACCAAGCAGGATTGATGGCTTAGATACCTTCTTTTTGACACTCGATTTCATTTGAAATTTATGATGAGGATCGAGAACTCATAATTTTGGTACTATTTAATGCTGAGTACAACATGATTTTATTCTATCTTACTTTTTATGATTTTACTCTATCTTACTTGAACATGGTGCAATTAAATTGTACTAAACAAAATCAGGTATAAAATAATTCGGCTGCAGCTGAAAGATAATAGTTGTCAGACGACCTGGTAAAGGTCGCGGGACGTCGCTGGATGCAGGCTGCCTACAACAGGTCACTGTGGAAATCATTGGGAAAGGTCTATGTTTAGCAGTGGACTTCCTTTGGCTGATGAATGGATGGATGGATGAATAATAATGGGCTCAGCAGTTACACATTTACAAAATATACTTACTAATTAATTGTTTTTTCCAGTCTGGAGCCACTGTTTGAGCAAATATTCGTAGTAGCTGTCTCCCCTAGCACCAAGAGTGATAGTGGCATGAGGTAGGAAATGTCCTGTATTGGGATTTATAAAAATTGGCACAAGTCCGTGTTTCTTTGGCAAGTGGTGAATCTTTTCAGATACAGCAGCTGCGGCATCCTGTTGAGGAATGTTAAATTTTAATACATTTTATATTTAAAGCAGGCTTGTTTGAAATGAAATGAGATGAAATTAAATGTATTTATTGGTCACGTAGGCAATTTAAGAGCTCTTATGACAAGTCAGTACACATAGAACTTAATCTCTATATACAATATATTTTCTATACTTAGTATCACTTATTTTAATTTCTTGCTTTATTTTTTTTTAATTTAAAAAGTTACTGCCACATCAAAAAAATGTGTTATAACTGCCTTAAAACTAATTTTATGCACTATTTTTCTTTTTTCCACACTAATATTAAAATATAATGTATTAAGAAAATTTTTCATATATTAATAACATCAAAACACATCATTTGTTGGATACAATGATGTTTGATGTTCATGGTGTATATTCTTATTTGATAGGCATGTGGTCATCGCCTGTAATTAATTGTTGCTTACATGAATAATTTAAATCGTAATACAATATTTAGTCAGAATTAGGGTAAGCAATTGTTGGTAAACATGTTAAATTAAATAAAAATAAATAACTAAATCCAATAATATTATGTGGCAACACTGAAATAAACCTTCAATTACCTCAAAAGTGGGATTATTGCTGGCCCGAGACAGTTCACGGAACTCCAGTTGCACTGTCGTGACTTCAGCTGTGGTACTATAATGGGACCATTCTGGAGCATGAGCCGTCCTTGTACCTAGATTCACATCTGAATACGGAATGCCCGATGGCGATGAAAATGCTGCCATGAGACGGTCTCCCAAATCAACCTAATAATACAGAAATATTTTCATTTCATGATCCATTGTTTTGTATTTGTTGTTTTTATTTTTATTTAGAAAATAGTGTGCAGAAATGGTCCAACACATATAGATGTTTAACCAGATGCTAAATATATTTTTATAGTGATAATCATTAGTTAATTTATTAGTTGTCACACAAGTATACCAAATATTTTTTTACTGCTATCAATAGTTTTGGCTAGTTTGCGTGTTGGATCATTTCTGCTGCACAATACTGTAACTTTAATTTATTTAAACTCACTGCTTTCTCGAGAAAAAGTTTTTCTTGACTGAAGTGATATACTGAGAGTAAAGCACCAAGTATTCTGATGGTCACTTCAAAGAAATTCACATCCTTATTCTTTGTAAAGACAAGGTCGGTTTTCACCCACTCTTTGGCTTCGTCAAATTCTAAAATAACAAAATTAAATTACCCGCAAATACAAAAAAAGTAATAAACATAATATAAACCTACAGTTAATTAAAGTTTAATCTGGTATTAAATACCATCAATTTACTAATTATACATAATATCGAAAATACAGCTTGATAAAGTATATATTACCTTCATGCAATCCCATTATGTATGCGGTATCCATGCCATCCACAATAGTGAGGCCAAGAGAAAACCAGTCAAAAGCCATTCCCGATACTGGTTTCAAGTTATCATGACCCCAGGCATGTTCTTTGTACCCTCTCCATGCGTGTCTAAAGCTCTCCACGACAGCAAATTGGCGAGCATTTTTGGGTCCTTAAAAATAGTAATAAGATTGTTTTTAGCCATCCCACAACCGAGTTTAGCAACCATTATTTTCATATTTAAAATAGTTTGAGCTAAAGTGCACATTAGTAAGTATACAGCTCAAGTTATAGACAGCAGGAGAAAAATCATCATGAAAAATTTTACCATGCTAAAATTTACAAAACCATATATTGAAACACTACTACATTGGAATTGGGCAATAGAAATTCTATACCAAAAAGATATACAATGAAATATATGTTTCAAATAGAAATATTTGTACCTTTGTACCATCAATCAATTATGAATTTGTTGGAGATATAGTTAATTTTATTATTTACCTGTGAAAACTGGCCTCTCATTTTGTTCAGTTTCTACAACAGCCTTTGGTGCAGAAATATCTACTGCCGACTCAATGCCTAAAGAGATATTCCTTGATGGCTCCTGAAAATGTATATATCATTCCAAACAAATAAACATACATACATATCTCTAAAACAATGAATACTGTTTTATAATTGTAGAAGCCAACATTCATGTAATCTAATACACATTAGCAAGTAGATATCAATAATAATGAATATTTATCACTGAATTGACAGTATATTTTTGTTATCATTGTCTGTATTATATTTTCGTGGAGCTGATTAGCAGCTGCGATCATGTTACAATAATTTGCCACTTTATTATCAACTTACTATAATGTGTATCTCCCTTTGAAATAGCAATCATTGAAAATGTGTAAATAGAAATTTTTATTTTTATTTTTTTGACATTCTGCATTTACTTGAGCAGTTAATTCACAATTTAATACTATAATTGTTGTTTTTATTAATTATTATAAATTAATTACAATCGGCAAGCAAATAAGTTGTTTGACAAATTAAATGTTTAATGTGTATAAACATTTATTAGACCAGTGTTCAGTAGTATTTGTAATTCAAATAAATATTATTTCTGAAAATTTCGGTTTTCAAGCAATAAAGCAACAATAAATAGGGGCTATTTTAAATCAAGGCCACAATATGGCGCTTATGACAGTCGAGGGGATTACATATAGGTATGACTGATGCGATTGGAATTTAACAAAAAACTTTATTTTTCTAAAATAAAAGAATTTTTCTAAAATAAATGTAGCCTAAGTTACCCCTTATTATATCGGCTACCTGACAATAAAAGTCCTTTCAAAATCGGTCCAGCCATTACAGAGATTATCCGGAACAAACAGACAGACAAAAAAAATTAAGGTCAGTTTCGTTTAAGGTATCGTAATATAACGATTTATTTGTTTATTTATTTACAAACTTAACAGAAATTAAAACAATATTAAAAATAAGTACAATCGGCGGCCCTATTGCACTAGGCAACCTCTTCCAGGCAACCTTTGGATGGAGATAAGACACAGGAGAGAGAAAGGGCAGTTTAGGGTGTATAATAAATTAAAAACACAAGATAAAAATAAAACAGACATATAAACAATGACGTTTTACAAATAGACACGTCATACACTAACATAATGGCACAAAAAAATGGCGCGATGCGTATTGTAATTTCAAATTGGTTCGAAGAAAGTGTAAAAAAGCAAGAATCATATGTTAGAAGAAGATGAATAGACATCGGTAGTTACGTAACAATAAGTGCCGCACGGTTATTGGCCAAAGCGCATGTGACGTAGCACCAAGCATGAAGTACGGGATGACGTGGCGAGAGCTGTCAAACGTCGCTTTGAGAGCGAATGTATTAATTTTATTTAATAAAAAATTAAATTAGTGTGTACTTGCGCACCAAATAAAATATTTTTTTTGTTTCACAGTTTCAGAATCATTTGTAC
This sequence comes from Hyles vespertilio, assembly GCA_009982885.2. Lineage (NCBI taxonomy): Eukaryota > Metazoa > Arthropoda > Insecta > Lepidoptera > Sphingidae > Hyles > Hyles vespertilio. The sequence goes on from CM042833.1 coordinate 16,790,416, forward strand.
ATTATTTTAAATCACTCTAATCTATTTTTCCGCATTTGGTTTCGAGAATACAAATAGTCAGAGAAACGTGTATCCGCGACACTGGTTGAAACGTGACTAATTGCAAGGGAGGCAAATACCTTCCAAACGTCTTGCCATTATAAAGCTCGGACAACGCATCTATGCTTTATAAACATCTTAGCATATAAATACATACAACATACATACATATACAAAATAGACATAAAATATAATAAATATATACATAATAAATGCTAATGGAAATAGTAAAAGCACATCAATGTTTAAATTCAGTGAGAGAGATAGTGTTCCTTGACTAGTGACTTAAAAGATGTTCTAGCCCGACGACATGTAGTTGGACATTTTTTTTTATTTTCACTTTACAAAAAGACACTTCAATTTTATTTATACTATATATATATATATATACAACGTGTAACAGGATTAATTCACAACCTCAGACACCCCAACTTTAAAATATTATTGCAATCATAGTTTATGCTTTGAAATCGTACTATCATAATTACAAAATCTTTTATTTATGAAATTAGTTATACCAAATGTAGGTACTTAACATGGTCACCTTACGAGTTACAAATAAGAGTGTACTACTACACACGCTCGCCGGACACGCACACATGTACACTAGACACATTCACACGAGTACCTAACGCCGGTCGCCGACCGCTGCGCCGCGCCGCGCCGGCAGAAACAGCTGACAATAAACGAAATACAAATTACAAATTACGTACGTAACTGATTACTGGGTGGTTTGGTAAACAAATTATTATTTATTTAATCTGTAAGCATAACATTTGTGTTTTAACTATAAAATCTAAATATTTTACTTACTAGATATAATGCGTACGAACCCAACATAAGACAATATTTTGCATGAATCGGCTATAAAATATTATTAATTTCACTTCCCCTAAACTTAGTTCCTACAGGCGGGCAGGACACGGGCGTCATTTATTTTGCATTATTATTGAATAAGATAATAAGATAACGCAATATCTAACAACGAATACTAGATTGGGAATCACAACCTAATCACAACACAAAAAATACAACAAAATTAACTTACGTGTTACATGGCACTCATGAGGCGATTTCTTTTTAAAATATGTTCGACATGTCCACCACCTTGATACACTTTGATGCACATTTGCGTAATTGTTCACGTAATTTATGTAAAACTTCACTTTTAGGAATTTGCTCCACATTACCCTCCTCATCCTGGATCCTCCACATTAGTACTTTCACTGAAGTATACCAGAGATTTATTACGTCCCCACAAAAAAAGTCAAGAGACGTCAAGTCAGGTCAGGTGACCTAGGAGGCCATTGCACAGGTTCGCCGCGACCTATCCAGCGCTCTCCGAACTCAGCATCGAGATACCGTCAGACATGCCAATGATACATTATCACCACACAGTGCCAAAGTTCTCACCATTTCAGTGTATTTGAATATTCGAATACCGAAAAGACATCGCGCGCGAAAGTTATCGAAATATCTACTTAACACTTAAACACAAGTAGACACAGATAACTGCGGTGCACGACTAGATTTTTTTCACATATTCGGTGCCCATTTAGGGATTGCAATAACGGGATATCTGACACACCGGGATTCCGCATACATTGTAGCAAAATTACAAACCGAATTTAATCACCATTTTAACGTTCCCCGAAATTATTTTTCATAGAAATACCTATTTGTTGTTTCTTTTCATATTGATTTTGTTACATTTAATTTGTTTCATTTAAGTGCATGTATTGCGCGGGATTTGGATCGCCCGGCCTTGCAAATACCGGGAGTAATTTTTTTCGCGGCGCATCCCTATACCGCCGCGCGCGCCGTCGTTTGTCGGATGGATCAAATTGCATTAAACAATAGCTGCATCCTGCTCTATCTAGTTGTAGTTAAATGTGCGGAAAAGAGAATATGATAGTTATTTATTTTGGTAGCTTATTACGTTTATTGAGGCCTATCGTTGTGTGCGTTTGATTAATGATAGATTGCTTAAATAAACTTTATGACTATCGAAATAAAGTTCATTTTTGTTCATTATTTAGTTTATTAGAGTATTCGTTTAGTGATTCATTTAAAAATGATCTTATGTGCTGGAGTTACGTTTCAATTTCGTTTGTTCGGAGTACTAAACGAAGGAGTGTCTGTAATTTACTTGGTCTTAACTAATTATTTTGAAAAAAAATACCTACCGAAAAAAATGTTGATATCGGTTCAGTAGCTGATTCTGAACGTACTACTTTCCGCTTTTACATTTAAATCTGTTACATGTTGTATATGACCTTAATAAATCATTGAGGGAGTCTCTATCATTTAATCTAAATAATTCTATCATTCTTTATGACTTCCTATGCTTCTTTCGACCATCTGTCAAAATAATTTTAGCCAACATAGCAGTGTATACTTATTTTATCTTCTTACTATACAAATCTTTTTTTATATTTGTGTATTTGTTTTTTTACGTAGAAATTAGTTTATTATAGTTTATTAGACCACTACATATTGCAATCAAAATTCATAAATAACCTAACATACAATCAATTACTAAAGGTTTGCTGCATTATTTTACCTCTTCCTTGCCTCACTTTGAGATTAACAAAACCTCATAATCTCAATGGAACAATTTGTTTTATGCAGAAGAATAAGTACTTGTGTAACTACTTTTTTTAGCATGTCTGCTTAAATAAAAATATGGGCATACCTCTATAATCTTGTAGGTTTTGTCATCGGGACCAAGTGATACTTTAGATGAGTATAATAGTACTAAAACTGTAGCTGCTATTACAACAATAGCATATACTATTGACCGCTGCAACCGAGATAAACGATTCCATTTCTGAAATTAAAGACAGATGTGAGAGTCACTCTACGACATGTCTTCTATAAAGCAATTCATTTTTACAACCATATCTAATAAATCAACCATATCCTAGCAGAGCTCTCCGGTTCACACTTAATAACACTGAAAAAATTATGTATGCTTAGGGTTTTGAGATATCAGGCCATTAAATGTTTTATAAGTCATGAACAGAAGAAATGTGAAAGGAAAAACAAACAAAATTGTCTTAATACGCTAATAAAACCTAGTAACTCATGGTTTACAGCGAATGTACTTGTCATTCGAAGGATTGAGCTACTATTATACATTTAAAATGAAATTTTAACCAATATGATTTATTTAATCACATGACAAAGAAGTATATTATATAATGTACAGATAATTAACTAAATGTTATCATTGTATACCAACCCTTATGATTTTCGTATGATACACTTGCTCCGGGGTTAATATGTGACCACTATTTGCTTTAACATTCCACTGGTTCAAAGTACTTTGAGCCCCTAAAGTATGACTGTCTTCATTGAAGTCAATTTGGGTCTCATAACTATTTTCCCTCATTTTGAATGCAAAATATCTTTATCGCTGGCAATCAAAATAGTTCATTTTTATATCTGAAATAGAAGTTATGGTTTGTATCATAATGATTATTAAAAAATCACTTGATAATAAAGTAATATAGACTAGCAATTAATAAGAGAGGTTTTATGCACCCGCATATATTTTGATGAATAAATGAATACATAATTGCAAAATAAATGCATGGGAACATTCAGCTATGCATTTTTTAAATAGTATCTAACACTGCATCAACAAAAACACAAAGGTAGAAAAAATTTAAAGAAATGATACGTGAAAATGAAACAAGGTTTGAAACAAATTGTTTTGTTTCTCGCTACAACACTATGTTTATCATTTGGTGACCATACACACATACTAGTACATATATAATTTATAGGTTAAAATTTTGTAGTTTAAATGAAATGAGTTTCCTCAATACCACATCTGTTCAGTGTTCAAGTTTAAATAAAACTTGTGTTTTAATTCTTTCAAGATTAATGTAAATATCTGTGTATAAATTACTTTTCTTTATTTGTTAATGTGAGTAACTACACAATATGAGAAATATTCACATTTAGAATAACATAACAATTTGTTCTAGCAACACAAGTTCAAATCCACATCCACATTGTTCTCAGTAATACAAAATATATTATTTATCTTATCAGTACACTCTGCATTTTCACATACATACTGAATACTCCCTGTATTCAGTATTATTATTTACAATTGACCATATCAGTGAAATAACTAACATCAAATAATTCGCTTATTACTTAAATGAATAAAAAATCTTTATGAGAAATGCCATGGGAAGTATATAAAAGTACACCTGAACGTTTTTTTAAATATTATCAATAACACAAGAACAATCTTATTAATAATACAAGTTGTGATTCGTAATATGCACTGGAAAATATAATGGTTTCTTAGATTTACGCGAATGTTACACATTGAAATAAAACTATTATTTACGGATTTTATCGCGGATTTGGTTTAATTTTACATTTATTTATTTTTTGAGTTCCCGATGTTTCGATTACTTTACAGCTTTCGTGGCGTGGTCACGGGGCGAAAGGGTAATCGAAACGTCGGGAACTCAAAAAAAATATGTAAAATTAAACCAAATCCGCGATAAAATCCGTAAATAATAGTTTTATATCAATGGAAAAATATATTTCGGGAATATAAGCTTTTGCAGCTATACAGGTTATCGCTGCATCAACGGGACAAATATGATTAACATCAACATATACTGACGTATACTATTATAATGTTGTTGCATTATTAGTTCCACGTCTGCACCACTTTAACGCATTACCATTTATGAGTGCCATGAATTTTGAAATAAAAATTGCACATTTATCAACAAATATAATACTCACCGGAAAATACTCAACAGCACAATTCGGAGAAGGATAGTAAAAGAAAAGACTAATTCTATTTTCTCTATATACGAACCACTAGTAAACCTAAAATTAAGTTAATAACAGGATAAAATATCGAAGCCGAATCCATAGCCAGTATTGGTTCACTGGGTTCACAAATTGACGCAAATTGAAATGTCGGCTAAAATTGGCTAAAATCGATTATCTGTCAAAAGTTCCATCAAAAAAATCGAGTGTTCCAAATGAATAAAATGATTCTCTTATTAATTTTAAATAATTCTGCTTAATATCGAATAACAGCAAATTGTACAGTACGTAATACATATTAAAGTTTATGCAATAATTCCAGTCATCAGTATGAAGTGTTCTTTATATTCTAAAATAACTATTTCAATAACAAATTATTGAATACAATTTATCGATATTGATCGATATGAATGATTTTTTCATTTGATAATAATATATTGACTTTATAGGTGAAATCCAAGGTGAAATCACACTATAGGTTTTCGTCTTACGCATAGAGTAAAGAACGGTGGACTATATGGCCTAACCACTCTCTATCGTACAGTCGATTGTAGAGTAGGCCCAAGAAGCTTATACCCAAATGGAGTATAACAAAAAGTCATTTTCATTCATTGTCACTCGAAAGAAAAGGATAGCAATCAGTCGCAACGTCATTCGAGGTCAAATTTTTGTGCTTCACTTTTATATACGGAATGCAATCTCCATTTGGGTATAAGCTTCTTGAGTAGGCCCGTGCCCTGCAGTGGGACGTATATGGGCTGATACAGATACAGAAAGAACGGTAAGTACGGGGCCAATCAAGAAGCCTTAGATTATATACTCGTCTAGATGACACATCACACCTCACCGCACGGCTCAAAAAAAGTCTACCAAATTTGGTAGACTCGCTTCTCACGTACGTCAGTGTCATTTGAACTACATATGGATAACGTGCTCCCGAAAAATAATTAATTATGCCGGTTTGTGCTGTCGAATTGTATCGCAATTGTGTGGGAAAACTGTATAATAATACCAATATCACTTTCTATCGGTAACATTATTGTTAAACCACTATTATTTGAAGAAAACATGAACTTTTAATTCATTATTTTGAAGATGAGTTTCATTGGCCAGTGTTGTCAATTTATTACTAGGAAGATTTGTTGAAACTATGGGAGAAACTATAAAACACAAATATCATTACATAATATTTCGATCAGAATAACAACAAGAAGAATGGCATTATTTATTTAATGAGTAAATAATACTTACCTACACGATATTAATGAAACCCACGACGACATGCACTTCATAGTAATTTTATTAATTCTTTGCCTTGCATGTGTATTACCATTCAAAATTTCACAAACGGGGTCCTGCTATTGTCATCTTTGAAGAAACAGCGAGAACTTATTCAAGGTCCTAATAATATTTTTAGACTTCCTACGGAGTCCGTACTAGCAAATTGCTGGAGAGACATTTCACAGCGGAAACGAAAAGAAGACCATTCGTAGCCTCACATGACTTCAGTTGTGTGTTCCGAACATTTTACTTATGATGATTTATATTTTACATAAATACAGAAATCAGATAACAGCCCAGGCAATAAATCCAAAGAGTTAATTCTATTCGGAAACAAACACTAGGAGATGGGTTTAGATCTTTATTTGATTTTACTAAAATGCGTTATAAATATAATTAATAGTATGATTACTTTAAATAAAGAAAAAATATTTTATTTAACCTATTTTGTATATCAAGTAATGGGGAAAAGTTAAGTTAATAATCTGGAGTAGGCATCCCTAAACACACCCACCTTGACAGTTGGATTACAATAATTACACGACCGGTACTCACACATATCAACGAAAGTGAGGACACTTTTAGCGCATCGTTTGTTGACATTGCTCAATCTAGACGAGTATATAATCTAAGCAAGAAGCCTATACCCAAGCCTATACACAAATGGAGATTGCCGAGAGATTGCATTCCGTATAAAACCTCAGAACATTGAGTAATAACATAGAAGGAGCGCTATTGACATTTCAACGTACACTCTAATTTTGACAACAAGAAATAATTGTGCTGCATGGACGCATAGTCCCACAAAGTTATCTGACCCGTCGCTGTTGTCGAATTTGGCGTTGCCATTAAAAATAGATATAGCAATAAAGTGGGTGAAGTAAGATTTTTCAATTCGATCAATAGTGTCAGGAAAATGAGTGGACCAGTTTTATTTGCATGTTATTTTTCCTTCCCAAGATTTCTAACAAATCGCTTCCCAAGTGTATCTGTATCAACCCATACACTATGTGTCCCACTGTTGGGAACTGCCCTATTCTACAATCGGGAGTGCTATTGAGGGTGGTTAGGCAATATCATAGGCCATATAGTCCACCATGCTGGCCTAATGTGGGCTGGTGGACTTACATACCATAGATATTCTTATAAATCGCTATGGTATGCAGGTTTCCTCACTATGTATTCCTCCACCGTTTTAGTTCGTATTTATTGACTATTAATATACACATGACTCCGAAAAGTCAGATTTGTGACCTGGGATTCGAGCCTACGACCACCGTGAACATGTTGGCAGCCGCGTTAGGTCCATTTACCAACAGGCCACCACGCACGTAAAGATACATTTTAGTTTATGATATGTGCTTACACCTATTTTACTAGTACGTACAAAATTCTGTTTACGACTCAGACTAAATACTCTCTAGACGTAGCCATGCCGTGGCCGCACAAGAGACAGATATATAATTCTTCAGTGTGGCCATGTTGGGAAAAATTCCTACTTTTGGTGGGTACTAACACAGGCCAACATAAGCGTTGCCAACCGTACGATTTAAATCGTATTTATTCGTATATCATACAGGGTATATCAAGACTGCTACCGAAAACGAAGCCGGGTGGTAGTTTGAGCGACTTCAGACACAATGCAACAGAAAAAGTTGCAAAAAAAAGCGACCATTATTTTTTTGTTATTTTTTTCCTATGACCATATTTGGGTGGTAAATACATTTTTTCCTAAAATAACAGTGTATATCCTTTTATTTATAAATAATCTAAGATACAAAAGTGTTTAAATTATTATTTTAGCAAAAACTATGGATTTACCACCCAAAAATGACGATATTTAAAAAATCATAAAAAATCATTGTCGCGTTTCTTTGCGAAATTTTTAGTTGCATTGTATTTGTAGTCACTAAAACTACCACCCGGCTTCGTTTTCGGTAGCAGTCTTGAGATACCCGGTATTTATTATTAAATGATAATGAGTTTATGATTATTTTTTACTTTTTAGTTCGATCTTATATGAAAGCTTGTTTTTTTAGTTTTTAAACTATAATTTAATTGCTTGCACTAAAACATCTATCTTCGGCTGTCTTATCAAATAAAGACAACTGCACGCAAATTACCAATTATACAGGGTATATCAAGACTGCTACCGAAAACGAAGCCGGGTGGTAGTTAAAGCGACTTCAGACACAATGCAACAGAAAAAGTTGCAAAACAAGCGACCATTTTTTTTTGTTATTTTTTTCCTATGACCATATTTGGGTGGTAAATACATTTTTTCCTAAAACAACAGTGTATATCCTTTTATTTATAAAAAATCTTAGATATAAAAGTGTTTAAATTATTATTTTAGCAAAAACTATGGATTTACCACCCAAAAATGACGATATTTAAAAAATCATAAAAAATCATTGTCGCGTTTCTTTGCAAAATTTTTAGTTGCATTGTGTTTGTAGTCACTAAAACTACCACCCGGCTTCGTTTTCGGTAGCAGTCTTGAGATACCCGGTATAGGTAATATTTTTTCAACAATAATATTTTGTTTATTATTCTGGATAAAATGTAAAATAATATCATATACTTTTTAAATTATTGCGTCGTCATCAGTCCTGGATACGTATGCAAAATTTCAAGTCAATCCGACGTTTTGAAGTGCTCGAAAATCGACTTCACAGATTCTGTTACATACATATAGGCGAAGTTAATAAAACGGTGTTAAAAATAATTAATGATCAACTACTTACATGAACATATTTTATTGGGACTGCTTTTGGTTTTACTATAACATTCTTCTTTTTATAATGAAAGGAATCAATCTCGAAATGTATTGAGCAAATTTTAAAATTATTTGTTGGTTGCCAATTTTGGTGTCCATTAGCTTCCACCCATTTAATTCTAATTACTGTTAGTAGGAAACCTAAAATAAGAAGTAATTTAATTTTTTTACGTATAAATAACGCTATGTATGCAAGGAATAATATGCAAGTATTATCTAGGGTAAACCAATTTTCATAACAAGGTAACACTAAACTTTTAAGAAATTAAGGTTATTTAATATTATTTGTAGAATTTCTAAATGTAATCGATATTACCCTAAGTAAAACAATTTGTATTGATATCAAAATACAACATTATTTATCAATAAACGACAAAATAATTATAATGTAACATAAATGAGTAACTTACGAGTGAAATGTTATTCCACAAATTTTTCGTTCACTGCGGCTTTTGCAGCCTAAAATACTACAACCCACCATTGCATATACACTATAGTCACTAATATTTGTATAAATTGCTGCTTTACACTATCCAAAACTATTAAAATATCAGAAAAACTGATTGACGTATATTTGTTTGACAAACTGCGCTTATTGACAAATAAAAAAACCGGCCACGGTGACAAGGACAAAGAAAAAAACTCTCTGTCTCTTTTACGCACACTAATTTTTAACTTGCGGTCTCACTCTTATTTCTCACGTTCCAGTTATGGCTACGTCTAGAGAGTATTTAGTCTGAGGTTTACGAGGAATTTATTTTGAAAAGCTGACAACACAAGGCTGTGGTGGCAGCTGCGTGTTGATAATTTTTTTCGAAGGGTATTATTGGTGCCTGAAGACGCTTATCTTCCTTCGTAAAATTGAATACCTGGAGTCTAACGTTCCTAGCGTCACTTTTTAAAGTTTTCGGCATTTTTCACAAATTTTTAATAATGCAGGAAACATAAATACATTGAGTAAACAACCAATGGCGGTTATGTCAGTGAGTGGCAGGTAAATTGTCGATTTCAAATGACGTCGTTGTTTCCACTTTAGGCCACCGGGCCAGATAACTTTGTGGCTCTATAGCATCAAATGGACTCGACATTCGAGTTCCACCGTAAGCGTAACCGTAAGGGACAGACATAAAGTAAAGAAAAAAGCAGGGATACCAGGTCATATATTTTCCCATAAAAATTTTAACTAAATAAAGAAATAGACGCAACATTCAAATTCATAGTCCTGACCCTACAAATGATAATCTTGTGTCGTGGGTATCAGAAACTACGAGAGACTTTTTGGTCTCACTAACACCCCGATTTGAAAAAAATATCAAGTCACTCAAATATTTGTCTCTTCTTGAGCTGGTATCGAAACCGCGGCCTAACTTTTACATCTGGCGTCTAACCAGCTGCGATGAATGATGCGGATGAAGGGCGTCAGTATTAAACAACGTGACGTTTTGCAATATTTTCACAAAGGTTAGAAAGCAAAAAAGGAAAGTTGGCCTTGTATAATTATTAATACTTATATCATTTACGTAACTTGAATAATACACAGCTAGTAATGATAATATATACATAGAAACAAAACCTGGCGAGTGTTCTATAAATTATAGAAGATCAGAGAATTCATAGTAACGTAACTACTAAGGATAGAATAACATCCTACTTTATTTTATTTATTTATTTTAAGAAAGCTTACAAACAAGTGTTTACAATATACTTAATATTTCCATAAATTAAGTTCCTAATAACAAGTTTCTACAAACGAATCGTAAATAACAAAGGTACAGAAAACCTATTGATATAGACCTAAACATTTCTCAAATGTAACAAAATGGAAAAAAATATACCTACATATTTTTTTCTTTTCTATATCTTAATAAAAAAAAATGATATAGCAAAGTATCGAATGTGTAATAATACAGCGCTTGTACATTTTTTTAATCATCTGGCTTTTTTTCCTGGAATATTGATTTTTCAAAAATACATTTATGCACTTTTTGTTTTCATCCATATCAGGCTCATGTGTCCTTTCAGCACTCTTTGTTATTCCCCACAGTTTCGGATTCGGTCATCTGTAAAAATTAAATCTAATTAATTAAAGAATAAAATATATGTAATTAATATGTGCAGAACAAAATATAAATTGAAATAACGTAAGGTAACGTGACGCCTCGGGTCAAGGCGTGTGTGGATTGGGTATTTATTGCTTTGACTTTAAGTTTTGGCACTCAAAGTCTGTAAGTTGTAAACATAAAATCTTTGTTTTTGTTGATGAACACGACTGTTTGTGTCTAAAATAAAATAAATAAAAAATAAAGAAGTATTAAGCTTGGTGGATTGGGTGCATTTTTATATTTTTTTTCGAATACAGACTTCAAATTTGAAAAATACAACTTAACTGACTTCGAAACTACATTTTATAATTTATAGATTATGCATGTTGTAGCTTCACTTAATACACAGGAGGACAATTTATGAAGACAGGCTGCCGGGAGGCTGATTATAGAAGAGGTTTCATTCATTTTCGTCGCAAGGATGAATACTCTGGATTTTTATTGTTTAGATTAAATAGATTATAGTTTACCTTTATTTCGAGTGGCGGGAGAGAAAACGGTTTTAAGAAAGTTATAATATGCTTAGTCTTCTGAATGCAATTTTTGAACGAGTGTGTTTACCCAGCTGTCTAATTTTCCGTCACATCCTATTAATTTGATCCACAAAACACGCGAAGGTAAACCTTTTGAAAAGCTGAAATAAAATGAATGATGGTTTAATTTACCATAAAACCAGGAAATGCAAATTGTTATAAGCTGGTATCCCGAAACATAATATAATCCAACTAATTTAAAATCATGTACAAAATGGCGTCCTCTTCGAGTAGTATACAGATTGTCATAATAAACAAAGTCAAGATAATTTGGTCGGATAATACTTTTAAAATACGTATTTTTTATGCAAATATAATCCTATTTTTCAATGTATTCTATGAAATACTAATTTCAGATGTTAGTAATAATGAACGTCTACATTTATTTTTACCAATATACTAAATAAAATGCACTTACCAGTGAGAGGTTATATTTTCATATTATCGTTTAGATCGGCTATCACAGCCAATAATAAAGCAGCACACCATACCTTTTGTCTTATAATCAGTTTTAACAGTCTTTTACATACATTTTTGACCGCAAATATTCGTAAAATACTCAGTAATTTAAGTTTATAACAAACCGCACGTCTTATTTGTTTGGTTACACTCAGTGTTCCCCTACAAAATTATGTGAAACTATGACAAGGACCGCAAATTGTGTTTTGTCACTTTCATTTTTTAAGGAGACTTATGCATAAGCATAAGTCTAAGGCTCAATTGCACAAAGTAACTTTGCCAATACCTTTGCCCTTGAAACTGTCAATTCCATACATTCGCAAGGTCAAATACATCTCAAATGTATGGCGATGAAATTTTCATAGGCAAAGGTATTGGCAAAGTTACTTGGTGCAATTGAGCCTAAGTGAGATGGACTATATATGTCAAATGCATGTCAAGTCTATCGATACTACGTCTATGTTGTGCTGTTATCTCTTCTAATAGTTTATCGATATAGATACATGAACTTTATTTATAGCAAATTCGTAGACACAGTGGTAGATATTCATACATGAATCATTATTATTTATTTCAAATCCATAGCCATTTTTTTAATTTATTAAAAACTTGTGTCTTATCTTTGTAGCTACAGAACAAAAAATATAATACAATGATCTACTTTTTTTGAAAAGGTGTTCTCTGGTGTCCTCAGTTGTAACTAAGATAAAAAAACAGCGCCGGATCTAGGTATTTTTTGCGGCGGGGCAAAAACTGAAAAATGCCGCCCCCCCCCCCCTTGCCTATATTTTTATCTTATTCATCATCATCATCATTTTTAGCTACCAGACGCCCACTCAACACAGGCCTTCGGGAAAGAACGTCATTTTACCACCATGTTAAGCATTTTTACACGCTTTATATTAGCGTCACTTTCGAGGGTTAACGTCCCACACGTCTGTAGGCTTTGACTCTAGTTTTCCTACACGTGACCCTTGGGTAGTACCAAATGAGTGACACAGTTCGTGGTGATAGGACTTAAGTGTCCGTCTGGGTAGCGATCACCATCCACGGGGCGTAAAGACCGTCATAGTGATCTGATAGTGATTTTGTACGTATTTTTGGTCGCACTCGAAGGGAAGAGTGTTGACCCGCCGGCCAAAGAGACAGTACAGTACAAGAGCCCAATCGTGGCTAACCACCACGAGGAGCTACCTCACCATGTCGCACATAATCTTGGGTGGGTACGTCGTGCCGGTTGGTGACCGGATGTGGCCGACCTTTAGCGACATGCCGACCCTCTCATGCCGGTGCCCATTCGGCCTACTTAATGCCCGGACTTTGGCTTCTCGATGCGTCTTCATCAAACCCATCCCTTTAAGCTCATGACAGCGCAATTAAATAAAGCAGGTATTTCAGCGGTGCATAACCCCACCATCGCGTTCACTATGGAGTTCACCAACATCCGCGAACTCCAAACGACCTTAATGCCGTCCACCACCATCTCGAGACGGCCTAGTCTGCTTTGCTCTTCTTGATGGGGACGCGGATTCGTTGTCCGACCGAATATTCCTATCTGCTGTACCCCGGTTATTCGCTTGAAGAAAGTTTCAAGCCTAAAGCAGGGGTATGCTTGTATGTATGTTCGGTTGGATATCTACTGTCACCGTTTAAGCTGCACGGAGGGCCCCTCCTCCGCTTTGTGTTTGCACGTGAATCTTGGTTGCCTGAGTCGCATGGACGAGTGCCTTTACAGGTCTCACAACGGGGACTATGAGACGACTTGGCTGTTCAGGTATCTCAGCTATGTGGCTGATGACGGGCGGACGCAGTTCCCGTCGGCTGAAATGATCTTGGGAGATTTCAATGCACATCACAAACTGTAGCTGGGTTCCTCCAAGACTTGTTCAGTCGTACTTTTATCCTGGGCTGTTAAAAAAACAATGGTGGTTGTATCATTGAGATAAAACGACGTATGGCGATGGCTAGAGGGCCAATGGAGAAGCTCAGGAAAATATGGAGGAATCGTACTACTACAAAGGCTAGTAAGGATCAGGCTTGTCCGAGCACTTTCTCATATTTCTGTACGCCGCCGAAACATAGACGTTACGGGAGAAGAAAAACGTAGATTCCCTAGAGATAAGGTGTTGGAATGCTTGGAATATAAGGTCCGAATTCCACACAAACGTTTCAAGAACTCGGCTTCAAGTAGCGTCTTTCCGAGAAAGTACGGCCCCGTATACTTCGAATATTCGGTCATGTCTCACGACGAATTAACGACTCCATAGAACATCTTATAATAGATCTTATGATAGAAATAGACCTCGTGGTAGGACACCATACACATACATTTATATACATTATACAGATATTATGGCGGATATCTGGCCTTCCAATCTGGCGCACGAGGACAATTATTCTCAGTACCGCATAGATTTTGCAGCCAGGCTGGATCCCTGAAAAGATCTAAGAAGATTTTTTGCCGGCATACCGACTAAATCTCATGGTGACCATCGCAGGTATTACGGACAATAGGCGATGCGGATGAGCGAGTAACACCTAGTTGACTCGCCGTGCCGCCCGGCGCACTTCCTAATATGGCTCCTCACAACTTAGGTAGCCGTAGATTTTCTCTGCAACGGACGCTCTAACCGTGGGCGTCCGCTATGAAGCCACGAGTTCTGCCGCACATCTTAAAGATGGCCAGCGACCCCATGACCCCTATTAATCTTACAACAGGCAAAGGAAACCGTGGAGGTATTTTGCCGCCCCTTGACCACTGGGTGCGTGAAAAGAATAAATAACCAATTGAAAAAAAACAATATTCTTAGCAAGGAACTCTAAAGACTAAAATCAATGTTAACAGGTGTTTTTTCACATTTAAGCAAGATTGATTTATAATGTATCACTATTGGAATATTTTATAATATCCAAGTATAGATATTTAATAAAGTGTTTATTATTAAATTGTCAACGCGGAGACGTTGGAACATATTACTAAAATATTTTAACTATTCTTAATTTTCAAACCCCATTTTTTCAGTGTGTAAAATACTGCCTTTTATTATTTCTATAAAGCAAAACAAAAAAAAATGTCCCAGATTTGCCGCCCCTTAAAATCTGCCGCCCTAGGCTCCAGCCTACTCAGTCTACTAGTAAATCCGCCACTGCCTGTACCACATAAAAGACGTTCGTTATTCGTTCCGTTAATCAACTAACACTAACAGCCTCCGTGGCGCTGACGGTTAGACACCGCCTGTGAAACGAGAGGCCGCGGGTTCGATCCCCGCACCGAGAGAAATGTTTGTGTGGCCCACAAATATTTCTTTCGGGTCTGGGTGTTTGTGAGACCGAAAAGTCTCTCGTAGTTCCTGATACCCACGACACAAGACTCGATCTTAGTGTGGGGTCAGGACTATGTATGTGACTGTTGGGTGTTATTTATTTATTTATTTATTTAAACTAGTAAACACAAATTGGATATTTGAAACTAAACGTAATTGTTGAGATGGATAAATTGCATTCCAAATATTTAGTTTTCATCTCTTTTTCACGCGCCCCTCGCAAAATCACTAATTTGCGCACGGCGAAAAAAAAGTGTAAGTGGTGTTACGTTAAGCCCTGGTCTGTCGAAGCTACGCACAGCGTTGCGTTGCGCGGAATGCGGTGTCAAACTCGGTTTTGTATGAAAAACATTGACATTGACATAACGTTACGCCGCAGTATGCGTCATCCAGCGTCTGCGGTGAGGGGTCAACCGGGTGATGGGTAGACTGGTCTTTTGTGCTGTCACAGTATGCGTCGGTGTAGAGGGGCAAGTGTGGTGAAGCGCGGGGCGGATACACCGCACAACGTGCCGTCATTCTCATCATTTCGTCGCGGTAAGCGTATTTGCGCAATAGATTTATTTGAGGACAATATTTTTATCAATTTTTGTTTGGTTTAAACTTTTGTTTAGGCTGTGGCGCGTATATCGACTATGTGCTGCCGCACAGTACGTTTAATACAGTTCACGTACGTTTCCAATGACAATGCCGCAATATTACACCACGTAGGAATAAAACTTTAAAACCTTGCTTTGGTAAAAAAGATACAATTAAAAAGGAAAAAGAATTAATATTTAATAAGTACAAGATTATAAAATGGAGTCAATTACATTTATTTTATTGTTATAAAAATGACGAACGGAACTGTATGTTAATTGTTCTAAGTACCTAGTACCCCATGCTTTTTAACAAAATATAGCAACGGAATTAGTTCCCAACTGATCAGGGTACAACTGGAGGCGATTTATTAGTAGGTATTTATATACATTCAGTCTTTATCCCTATTCGCAGGGCACTTTATCAGCCCATATACGTCCCACTGCAGAGCACGGGTCTCCTCTACAATCGAGAATACGATTGAGAATGGTTAGGCCATACTAGCTGGCCTTATCCCTATATTTGCATAGAAAGAAATACAATCAACATACAAACAAATTTTATATGAGCCCGAAAAAGTAGTTACAAAGAATCTTATGATGAGTTTTGTATCAGCCCATATACATACATTCGTTGTATAATGGTTGTATATTATCTTCGTAGTTATTTACAAAATCCAATTGCAAGATATAATAAACTATTCGACACAATTAGCACCACTCTCCTAGCACCTGGAGTGCATCATGTGATGACATGGTGCAATTTTAAATATGTAGTTCCTCATAGTAGTATCAAATTCTGTGTTTTCCGCTTTTTTTCCATTCCCGTTCCATTAAAACCCCCTCTATATATATTGTAATTTGTGCTACTTACACCTACGCACATATATTTTGAGCTCTGTGTTATGAATTCTGTTAAATACTAAAATAAAAATATTATTTTAAAAAGTGACCATCGGTATTGTTCCAGGTTTTGCTTGTGACAATTTTAAAGGAAAATAATTAAATCGTTATGGAATTTATTTTTACCCAATTACGGTACGATCAATAACGATAATGTAAGAAAGGATAACTACATAAATCCAGTGAAATTTAATTTGATCTGACAATAAGTTGTTTAGCCGAAAAAAAATGTATTCAGCACACGCGTATTTCATTAGAATGATAGGAACCACTTATATCACGTATCAATATTGCGAAAATTGTCTCGTAAACATATATACCCAGTTTATTTAAAATGACGCACAAACATTTTTTTAAATAAATTATATATGTTTTCGAACATAAATTATTGTTATTTGTTGTCATGGACATTCAAGTAAACTTCAATGCGAAATTGTCATAGTAACGTTGGTTGTCAATGAACGGTTCTCCCATTGGTCAACGGTTTTACGCACAGAGTAAAACCTATACGTGGACCACCTTTTTTGTTGTTATGTGAACTACGTTGCATGACGTCATGACGTTACCGCTTACCGCAGTGCCGCGCGTATTCTTCGCCAGACCAGGCCTTTATTGATGAGTTTTGTAGTTGTCTCCCAAGATTCAATATGCCGCCCCCTGAACTTGCCGCCCGGGGCACAGACCCCGGCTTGCCCCAAGATCCGGGCCTGCTCCGGGCCTATCAGCGTCCTTTCGAAATACATCCTTGGATCAGCAGAGACTGTATCTCACGCCGTTTTAATAACCTTATTTGAATTCCCATACAACAGGAATATTAACAATCTAGAGTCTTATGCATCTCGATGTTATAGATGGAGGTTGGCTATCGAGTTGTTCTTGCCCGACATGCACCGCAGTCGTTAAAATGCGCGGTGATGGAACTCTTTTGATCTGTCAAACCTGGCAGGAAGTCCTGTGTGTTCTAACTGCAGTGTCTAGATACCAGTCTGGACAACCTGCGACCCTGACGTAGGTACCTATTCTTCTCCCAAGAATGGTGCCTGACACCTGAGGCTCTGATGAACATGATCGTCAAAATGAAATGCATTGACTTGATGCATCAAGTTTATTATTATTTCTTGATTCTCTACTTAGATAATTTAGAGTTATCGGCCTTAATCATATACAGTTTTAAAACCTATTCTATACTACATCGGTATAGGTACTTAACAAAATGTAAACAAACTAGAACACGTGACGCATGGTTGTTCAACATTTTATTGCAATGTCCAATTTACGAATATTTTCTTAGTCAACCAAGTAACAAGTATTAACAACAATTAACAGCAGCTTAAAACAAATAATAACTAAAACAGAGTAAAGAACAACGATGAACACTTCCAAACACTTCACCACTTCACGAAAAATCGACGTCGTTTTAACAAATAAGTCGGTGTGAATCATTGACTTATATTCTACCCATTGATATCGATGGTGTGAATAGTTTTGATACTTCATTTTTTGGGTTAGTGTTAGATATGTACATGTGTTTTATCGTATTTACTTTGATATCATGTTTTGAAATTAAACAGTAATGCATTAAATACACATTTATAGGAGTTTTCGGAGATTTTAGATAAGGATCCATCAAACAATGATATATTTTGCACTTCTAGTGAACAGTTGTAATCCCAAAAAAGCGCTTTATCTATACATATAAATAAAATTGAAGTGTCTGTTTTAAAAGTGAAAATAAAAAAAACTCCGAAAATGAAGTTTAAAATTTTTTGTCTGTCTGTCTTTCTGTTTGTTCCGGCTAATCTCTGAAATGGCTGGACCGATTTTGACGGGACTTTTTTTATCAGGTAGCTGATATAATAAGCAGTAACTTAGGCTACATTTATTTTAGAAAAATTCTTTAATTTTAGAAAAATAAAGTTTTTGTTAAATTCCACGCGGACGATGTCGCGGGCACAGCTAGTCTATACATATAAATAAAATTGAAGTGACTGTTTTAAAAGTGAAAATAAAAAAAATGACCTACTACATATCGTTATATATACGATACCTGTGTCGAAAATGATAGTTAAAAAAATTTTGTCTGTCTGTTTGTTCCGGCTAATCTCTGAAATGTTTGGACCGATTTTGACGGGACTTTTTTTGTCAGGTAGCTAATATAACAAGGAGTAACTTAGGCTACATTTATTTTAGAAAAAATCTTTTATTTAAGAAAAATAAAGTAATGTTGCAATGCCCGCGCGCAGCTCACGCGCATGCCACCACTGGGCCGTCACGTCGGGCGCCTCCCACCACTTCTCCCACCAACGAATCAATATCACAAAGGCTGCCTTCAGGTGTGGAGTGGAGTGAAAGAATATCTCCACTCAGGCGAAGCTGGGCCGAGCCGCTAGTTATAAATAAATATCATCAATATTTTCGTCTGATGATGTACTGCCTGGATCTTTAGAAATAAGCCCTGACTAATTCTTTCATGATACATATTAAAGAGACTGCAAATAAAATACTTAGTTTTTTTTTGTTTCACTCTTACATATCATTCTAATAACATAATTGCAATTGAGACATTTAAGTAAATAAAATATTTCGTTTATATGAATTCATGGTAAGTTGTGTAGAAAGTATCAAAATATTTTGATCCAATTACCCTGGTGTTCCTATGCAGAATTTTCAATTACCCCAATTGCCATGAGATTCTGGTACACATATATTAAAGAATACATAAGATACATATGTATATTCTTTATGAAATATACAAAGACAAGGATACATTATATTGAGTGCTCTGAATCTTGTTTCTTGATTCTTCAATTACTTACACAATAAAACAGCATGGGCGGTAAAATTACTTACGGCCACCATAAAGCAGAATAACATTAATTAGAAAAAACAATGACAAACAGAATTATCATGTATAAATGTGATGAGTTTAACAGACTTGAAAAAAAGAAGGAGGTTCTCAATTCCAAATCCATTAATGTACGTTACAAATAAAATAAAAAATATAATAACGCATTGTTTGGGATAATATCTCTTTGTAATAATTATAAGCAACAATCATATTTTATACTTACATAGTATTAACATGTTCAATAAAATAAAACGTGAAGTGAGAAAAATCATTTTTCCTATTTCACAATAACGTTTTTGGCTATAGGAAATAGAAGACCTGTAAAAGAGCAAGCAGAGCACTATTAATCGGTGACCATTTTGGGGCCATTTTAATAAAGAGGATATCTACAAAGTAGTCATAGTGCCCTGTGACAGTACAATTCAAGGCTAGTGCGCAGAGCGTGCGCAGAGATTGCAAGGAGTAAAGTGTGGAGTAAAGTATATTGTCAGTTGAATTACAAACTGTCACATTTTTATTTATATTGGATTTTAAATCGTTGTTTTTAATTAATTTTCTGTTGGAAATAAAATAACGTAATTGTATCTGATTAGAAAATGCCACAGTCAGAGTTTTGGCCCTTTACCAGAAACAAAGTTGAAACTGTTGGTTTCGATGCAGATGCGTCTGTTTTGGTAATATAAACATCGTATATTTATGAGGATTTAGTAACTAGTGATTTTCATATTTTGGGCTTTTCCAAACTCAGTAGGTATTATAAATGGGAACAGAATTTTACGTACGGGCTAAGGGCATTAGGCATATGGTAAATTATTCTCTATCAAATTAGCCATGTGAAATCCCTGTAAGATTTTATCTGCTTAAAAACTGGACGTAGATAAGCAATAACATTCCAACCCACAACAACTCCATTTTGAGATAAATGCAAATTTACAGTTTCGCTTGAATTCTTTTTTGTCCTAATTAGTATAGACGTATACTATAGGTTTTATTGAAGAAATATAACGTAATTTATTATTCGTATGACAATTGCTTAATATATTTGGTAAAATAAGCAAGTATTTAGTCAAAATGGGATTGGAACGTTTTTGAAAAATGTAAAATGTATGGGCATTCATTTTAGATAATTATGCAATAATGTTCCAACTTACATTTACTAACTTAAGAGGATTTTTTTTTCGTGAACAAGCAAATAAACAAAAGCAAAATATAAATGATCAAAACTGTATTTTAAAAAGAATCAGTTTTTAACATTTAAGTATGCCTCAATTATTTTAAAACATCACTTTAGTTTATTGCTTCTCAAAATCTGGCTCTCCCCCAAACCCGTCGACGTCTATGATTTCCTCTGAACTTTTCAAATTTCTATAAAATTCGAGACAATTTTCAGGAATATATGGATATAACGACTGTAAATCTACTAATTTTAGCGATGATATCCCGGACATCAGCCTGTGTAAGATTGAGATGGCCCTCAAACAAACTTAAAAACAACAAGGCGCCGGGTGAGGACGGAATCATTTCAGAGCTTCTGAAAACGCCGATACTGAAAGTCCTTCAGAGGCTATTCAATTCCGTTCTCCTCGAGGGCTCAACGCCAGAGACATGGAGCAGGAGCGTGGTGGTACTGTTCTTCAAAAAAGGTGATAACACATTGCTGAAGAACTACAGGCCCATCTCGCTCCTGAGCCATGTCTATAAGTTGTTTTCGAGGGTCATCACAAATCGTCTCGAACGCAGGTTTGATGACTTCCAGCCTCCCGAACAAGCCGGTTTCGGAAAAGGCTTTAGTACCATAGACTATATTCATACGCTACGGCAGGTTATACAAAAACCGAGGAATATAACTTGCCGCTTTGTTTAGCGTTTGTGGACTATGAGAAAGGCTTTGATTCGATCGAGACCTGGGCTGCGCTACAGTCTCTTCAGCGGTGCCACATAGACTATCGGTACATCGAAGTGTTGAAGTGTATATACAACAACGCTACCATGTCGGTCCGAGTACAAAATCAGAGTACGAAGGCTATTCCACTACAGAGAGGCGTGAGACAGGGAGATGTCATATCTCCGAAACTGTTCACTGCCGCGCTGGAAAACGCCTTCAAGCTCTTGCAGTGGAAAGGATTCGGCATCAACATCAACGGCGAGTATATTACTCACCTTCGATTTGCCGACGATATTGTAGTCTTGGCAGAATCGCTGGAAGACCTTAGCACTATGCTCGAAGACCTTAATCGAGTCTCCCAACAGATGGGTCTTAAAATGAACATGGATAAAACGAAGATCATGTCGAATATTCATGTTGTGCCCACCCCCATTGGAGTTGGGGGCTCGACTCTCGAAGTTGTAGACGAATATGTCTATTTAGGACAAGTGGTCCGGTTAGGCAGGTCCAACTATGAGAGAGAGGTCAATCGTCGAATCCAACTCGGTTGGGCAGCGTTCGGGAAACTTCGCGACGTCTTCTCGTCCAAAATACCTCAGTGCCTTAAATCGAAAGTCTTCGATAGTTGTGTGTTACCAGTAATGATATACGGCACCGAGACGTGGCCTCTCACTGTGGGCCTCATTAAAAGGTTCAAAGTCACTCAACGAGCCATGGAGCGGGCTATGCTCGGCAGTGCAGTTTCCCTACGAGATCGAATCAGAAATGAGGAGATCCGTAGGAGAACCAAGGTTACCGACATAGCCCATAGGATTGGCAAGTTGAAGTGGCAGTGATGATGATGATGATGCTAAAATCTTCCAACCGACATGTAACATTGTATTGAACTAAACAAAGATAAGATGAAATGAATAATAGGTAATAAGATGAATGAAAGAGAATATGTTTTGTTAAAACGTTTCAACTTACATGGAACATTTTTTTCAAGATAAAAATACCTAAATTAGTTTTACTAAAACGTTCCAAGATCATTGGATCATTCTAAAAACATTTTATGTATGAATTATATTTATTAAAATGGTTCAGTCCACATGTATCATTTTTTGGTTTTATGAAAGCTCCATTATTTTGAAATTGTGGATTGGAACATATCGCATTAAATTGATTTACCTAGAAAGAAGGCCTAAAGCTGGAAATATTTTTGCTCAAATGATGGAAGGCGTCGAAAAAGGTATGCCAGTATTGTTATCTCAATTTTGAGTGAGTTGTGGGTTGGAACGTTATTGCTTATTGACGTCCAACTATAAGAAGCAAATAATTTTCGCGCAAAACGCTTCCCTGATCGGAGGTTATGTTTTCACATAAACTTCAGTTTTGAGAGGCCACCAAGGCAACTATAATTCAAGTGTTGTAGATGTCCATAAACTATGGTAAATCATGGTCACTTATTGAGGTTTGGAGGGTATAGACCATAAAATACTATAATACTGATAAAACAATAATTATTGATAGTTCCTATAGAATTATTGTCTGCATGTAGGGTACTTAGGTACCTTATTTTTTATTGCAATAAATGGCAAGATGAGCATGTCGTTCGCCTCATGGTAAGCGATATGACCGCTCATGAACAGAAGCAAAACCAAACAATAAGTATTACAAAGGATTACAAAGCAATGCTTGACATTCCCCTGCGCTCGTTGAGACATAAGATTTTAATTCTTAATATGTCCAATAGTTACTCTGGCTACAATGTCGTTCAAACCGTAAAACAACCACATTTACACTGCTATTTGGCGGGAGAAATAAACATTGCCGTGGTACCTATCCAGGCGGCCTCTCACATAATGAGAGACCTACCATCAGTAATCTGCATCAATAAGTGTACTGACACATGAAATGATATTTATTTTAATTTTATTTAAGCAAAAGCAACTTGGTGACATGGAAGGTCAAGTCAAAGAGATCCAAATGGAATTGGCGGCTATTAGAAGAGATCGGATGGATTTACTAGCGCAACAGAAAATTGAAGCTAAGGTACGATTGGCGCATCGTTATTTATGGATCAGACTTGAAACTGTTCAACTTCCCTGTTCAATCAGTGCAATACAAAATCTTTTAAACAATGATGATTCAAAGGCTTAGCTGAGGCTGACAATACAGCTTTAATTTGATGGAAAATGACGGTGGTATTCTTCACATGGTATATATGTCGAAGGCGCATTGTAGAATCCGCCGTATTAAATAACTATGCGCCAGATTGTAGACATTGCCGTTTTGTAAAGCGCCACGCCGCGCCGCGCCGCGTCGTCCCAACATTCAGGCGGATTGCAATCCGACTGAAAAAAACTCATGGCGCAATGTAAGAGCCAAATGTAAGAGTAAACTGCGTTCGTCAAAGCGCTCTAACGTTACGCCGCATAGCTAAAGGACTCATCGCCGTTACACCGCAATCATTGACTTATATTCTAACATTGATATCGATGACCGCAATGCATAACCACTCAAACGTCCCGAATTTTGACGTAAGCTGTCATTTTTATAGGAAAATACACTAGTAATGAAAAAGCGTCCTAAATTCAAAATATATTATAAAAAGCGTTATGAAAAGAAAATATATAAAGCTTGAATAAAGTACCTTTAATGTAACATTGGCCAAAAAGACATTAGCAATAGGCATATTTAAAAAAAACAGGCAAACTCGTGTGTTGTTTAAAGCTGAAAACACATTGTAGGTTTTTGTCTTACGCATAGAGTAAAGAGTACAAAACTATGGTAAAGAGCACATCTTACATGGTTCGTACGGGTCTCAGACTAAATACTCTCTAGACGTAGCCATAACTGGAACGTGAGAAATAAGAGTGAGACCGCAAGTTAAAATTAGTGTGCGTAAAAGAGACAGAGTTTTTTTCTTTGTCCTTGTCACCGTGGCCGGTTTTTTTATTTGTCAATAAGCGCAGTTTGTCAAACAAATATACGTCAATCAGTTTTTCCGATATTTTAATAGTTTTGGATAGTGTAAAGCAGCAATTTATACAAATATTAGTGACTATAGTGTATATGCAATGGTGGGTTGTAGTATTTTAGGCTGCAAAAGCCGCAGTGAACGAAAAATTTGTGGAATAACATTTCACTCGTAAGTTACTCATTTATGTTACATTATAATTATTTTGTCGTTTATTGGTAAATAATGTTGTATTTTAATATCAATACAAATTGTTTTACTTAGAGAAATATCGACTACATTTAGAAATTCTACAAATAATATTAAATAACCTTAATTTCTTAAAAGTTTAGTGTTACCTTGTTATGAAAATTGGTTTACCCTAGATAATACTTGCATATTATTCCTTGCATACATAGCGTTATTCATACGTAAAAAAATAAAATTACTTCTTATTTTAGGTTTCCTACTAACAGTAATTAGAATTAAATGGGTGGAAGCTAATGGACACCAAAATTGGCAACCAACAAATAATTTTAAAATTTGCTCAATACATTTCGAGATTGATTCCTTTCATTATAAAAAGAAGAATGTTATAGTAAAACCAAAAGCAGTCCCAATAAAATATGTTCATGTAAGTAGTTGATCATTAATTATTTTTAACACCGTTTTATTAACTTCCCCTATATGTATGTAACAGAATCTGTGAAGTCGATTTTCGAGCACTTCAAAACGTCGGATTGACTTGAAATTTTGCATACGTATCCAGGACTGATGACGACGCAATAATTTAAAAAGTATATGATATTATTTTATATTTTATCCAGAATAATAAACAAAATATTATTGTTGAAAAAATATTACCTATATAATTGGTCATTTGCGCGCAGTTGTCTTTCTTTGATAAGACAGCCGAAGATAGATGTTTTAGTGCAAGCAATTAAATTATAGTTTAAAAACTAAAAAAACAAGCTTTCATATAAGATCGAACTAAAAAGTAAAAAATAATCATAAACTCATTATCAGTTAATAATAAATATGATATACGAATAAATACGATTTAAATCGTACGGTTGGCAACGCTTATGTTGGCCTGTGTTAGTACCCACCAAAAGTAGGAATTTTTCCCAACATGGCCACACTGAAGAATTATATATCTGTCTCTTGTGCGGCCACGGCATGGCTACGTCTAGAGAGTATTTAGTCTGAGGTACGGGTCGTCAGAGGGCCCACGTACGTTTTTATTTTTTTAATTTCATTGACAAAAGACGGTTTTCTCGTCTGCCACTGACTAAGCTTTTAGGGATGGAAGAGTCGATTTTTATGTACTCTTTATCTCATCTCTATATAAACAAATAAATAATATATTTTATTAAATGAAATCAATCCTAGTTGGCGCTTATTATAAACAGTTCTTATCTGTGATAACCTGTGGTACTATCACATTCGAGTTTGCAACTGTTTTATTGTCAACAACAATGATTCAATTAACATTAAATCACACATCAATCAATTATATAATACTGTGATTGATTAAATTCTGTACACAAACATAGATTACAAATTGAGAATAAATTTACTGTGGAAAAATGTTAAGCAACAATGCCGTGTACACATATTAGAAATACTTATGTATAAAATGTGTGAATTCCAAAGTAGGCAAGATCGTGTTTCGAGCACACGTCTTGTTCTTGTTGTCTTTTTTTTATATATTTCTACTACCAGTGTCATTTTAAAAGAAAACAAAAAAGAGACTACCTGAAGACAAATAACAAGGTTAACTTTTTCCTATTATAATTCCTAAAACAGCGCGTGTATTTTGAAATTTTAACATCAATAACTTAATATTTGATTGTATAAAAAATTACTCCGTTATCTTTAGTATGATACTTTATTATCTTTAGTACAAATAGGTACTGACTATTTGTTCCCATACGTCTTACTTTAAGTGAGCATATTTGTATTCTTTACATTTAACATTATAAATAATTTCTCTATTACGCACATACTCTCATCGTTTTTCTTCCATTTTTTAAATGAACGCACAGATGAACTTTTGGCTAATTACTGATAATTAAATAAATAAATACACTTAACAGTCACATACATAGTCCTGACCCCACATTAAGATCAATTAAGTGTTGTGTCGTGGGTATCGGGAACTACGAGAGGCTTTTCGGTCTCTCAAGCATCCAGACCCGAGACCAATACTTACTGGGTCTCACAAACATTTGTCTCGGTGCGGGGCTCGAACCCGTGGCCTCTCGTTTCACAGGCGGCGTCTAACCAACTGCGCCACGGAGGCTGTCAATTATTTCCAGTCTAGTATTTACAAACAACTGGTCAAAGAACTGCGGTGTTTATTTCTGTTAAGTCAAGTTAGATTACCAGCAACACCTCATGTAAATAATTAGAAATGTCCAAATTGTATTCAAAATTTTTAAATTGTATGCAGATTGAATAAAGAAAATTATACCTTGTACGTATTATAAATTCTAATTTAATTGTAAGTTTTAAGAAATGTTATAATATTAGTTTGGCTTAAAAAGCTGGTAGCCATATTTACAAAACCGATTGTTGTGTAAACTCAAGTTTGTCCACAATCGCAAATCGCTCAAAAGCGCTGTGGTGCACGGAGACATTGTTATTTTTTTCTCTCTTCAAATTTCATTACATTGGACATTATTATCATTACTACTATTGGACTACTAGTATAAATGTACATTGTATAAATTATGAAAGAATATTTTAATGAAAGCGTTGAAGATATTTTTTACTTTCATTTCTAGTTCCTAATTTCACCACTTGTCAATTTATGTTAGTTGCGCTGTATGTCTCAGACGTTTTTTGTTTTTGAAGGTCATGCCCTCGAATTTCGACCGACAGTGTGCACACAACAAAAGAATCTATTGTTCAAATCGCTGTAAGACGCGTTGCTCTAGTATTTATGGCCGCTTCTTTACTCTATGCGTAAGACAAAAACCTACAGTTTGTTTTCAGCATAAGAACAACGACGAGTGGTGCGCAGGATTTTTTTAAAATGTATATATTGATTTTTAACTCTCTTATTGTTGTTATATAGTTTATTAAAAGATACCTTTACATTAATAATTATCAATTATCTAAAAATAAGCCATATTCGACGCGTGATTCGAAGTTTTTTAGACACGAAAGTAAATCACGGTCGTTGTTTGTCGGTTTTCATTAAATATTTCTGTGTTAATTCTATAAAAAATGATAAATAAAGTGTGAAAACATATCATAAAGAATAAATAGGTGCCATTTGATAATTGAAAATATATCAAAACAATTCAATATTTTAATTGATTTCCAGTATTCCGTAGAAAGTCGCGCGCCATTTTTTGTAAGATCAGAGTTTGCGTTCCAAAGTTTTTGTTCAAACTAGAATGTGTGGTATGTTTGATTATGGTGATTTAAATTTTCAATATCAAAGAATTAATTTATTAATTCAGTTTAAATATTTCAATATTTCCTCTCCAAATATGCATCCAAACCGTGGAAAGACGAGTTGGATACATTCGAGCCAAAATCACAAGAGCTCGCCGAGGACACGGTCAAATGGAATGATAAAGGGGAAGCCTTTGTCCAGCAGTGGGACACAATCTAGGCTATTAAAATATATATATATATACACGGAATGGAAGCCGCCATCAGGGACCGCAAACCGTTACGTACATTATAATAAAGTATAGATGCGCGACTGCGAATAATCCGAACATTGAAATGATCTACTATTAAGCCAAAAACAAATTATAAGACTGCCGGACGCGGCTGAAGAGTGGTACAATATTCAGGGTCTCTTGGACGCGGCGCGGCAGAATCTTCAATTTTCTAAATATCTTCAGCTGCGTTCATCAGCCGCATCTTATAAATTGTACCCGGCTTTACAAACGTAGTTATTCTGATACAAAACTAGTATTACAATTGGACATTGAAATAAAAAAGAAAAATAATAAAATACATTTTCAATTTTAGGTCATCAATGGAAAAGCAAGAATGCTCGTGAGTGTTTTATTTTTTTATTTCAGTGATAGAGTGCATGCATAGTTTGTGTCAATTAAACAAATAAAAAACCATCACTAGTGCTAAGAGTTAACTTGAACTTTACATTGAGCGGGCAGTGCGGAAGTGGGGGAGACCGAGGCCCGGGCAGAGGCAGAGGCAGAGGCACTGTGCCGGGCTACTATAAAAAAAAAATACTAAATAAATCGTACAAATCTTTAATTATTAGTTTATAGATTTGAAATTGTCAGTATTTATTCCTACATATTTATTCATTGATTGAAATAATAATTGTTTATTTTTATTTTGTTTTAATTTTCAACCACCACTTACCTACCCTTATTCGTAATTTTTAAATACTATTACAATTTTTGATTGTAATGGATTACGCTATACCTACCAGTACCTTTACCTATACAAATCTCGTCGTAATTAAGGATATTTTCTTAAAAATCTACCATAAACTATAATTTGGTTTCTAAACCAAACACTATAAAAAAGGATAACAGCTTTGCATGTCTCGATCACTAAAATTTCATTAATGCAAAATCAATAAATACATTAAAAAACTAGGTATAACAATGTTAACATTTGATAGGACTAAGTCATTTATATTCCATTCATGTTATTACACGTAGATAGTAACTTATTTATTGGCCCCCGCCACAGATCACTTCCAATAGATATCGCATTACGATAGTTTTGTTTTGAACCGAAAACGCCAACGAAGGGAACTGCGCGGGGGGTGAGCGGGTTGCAGCGCGGTCACGTGGACTTCACTGGAGAGATGAGGCATAAGTCGATAAATAAAAAAAATGTATCGATAGTTTGATTTGCCAGTAAGTTCATGTGTTATGATCGCTTCTATAACTTAATTACCAACTTGTTAAATGTTTGATAATATTTTTTCACCGGCCTGGGTTCGTATTACCGATATATTGGAATAATTCATTCTTCGCTCCGAAGATTCGAATTTCGTGTTACAGAGTAGGTTTCGAAACGAAAAACGTCACGAAGTTTCGAACTTCGTTTCGGATTTATATAGTAGGGCCCCTGATCTGATAAATTTTACCAACCGGCAACCGCTAACTACGAATAAAATAGGATTAAGATTTATACTTTAGTATGTAACGGTTTTATTTCTATTATTCACCGTGTATTTTTGTATACCATAATGGCGAAATACCCAAATTAAAATTGATATAAAACATCAGATAAAAATATGAAATAGTAAATAACTAAACCTCACGCCCTAAGGGGCTACAATAACTTATTCCGTTTCTTGAATTCTGACGGCGGCTGTAGTAAATGTAATATCGACAAGAGGCGATGAAACCCACCTGACGAACTATGAATGTTTTTGAGACGATATATACAACGTATGTTAAAATTAGTGCAATAGCTTGTGCTACTGATTCTCAATAAACTTAGTATACTAAAACTTATGATAAATACCCTCCATTATATTTGAAAACGTATACAACTTGAGGGAAAAAAGGAAATTTAATTACGCCAAAGATAAATAAAAAATATTGTATAAGTACCTTCTTAACAAATTTAACTATTTCAAATTACATAAAATAACGTAATTATGGTAATTTGCAATTTTTATTTAAATCAATATATATTTTGTGACATTGTCATTTAATAAAATTAATTTACATTATTGTTTTACAATATCGATATTTCTGGGAATTATATTATAAACATACGTCAAACACTAGAAGAATGCCTGATATCGCCAAAAAAAGATGACTTATTACGGTTATTGCTATGCGAAAAAGAGACGGCTGATTCTCCATCCGAACTCGACTGTTTGACATTGATACATTAACCAGTATAAATTGAGCTCGCTCGGGACCAAATTAATTTTTTTTAGATACTTTATTTTTTTGAGTTTTTGCACACCATTTTATTGAACAAATCATTATTAACTGTAATATTATGTTCCCAAAATGTAATTTTCGCTAACGTGCGACGACACGTGCGGGTCCACTACTTGGACGACACTGATGACGCGACATTTGGCATCGGTTTATATCTACCTGATAGCTTATATGTGTTGGGCGCAACCGCTGCCTTGCATTAGGTATCTATTGGGAGTGATCTGTGGCCCCCGCGCTGTTTTAAACCGGTTAACATCTGTATTTTCACCAGTGTTGCCAACTTAGTGGATTTTCCACAAAATCTGGTAGTTTGGTCCTGGTTGGGAAACATTGCTTTTAGTGGATTTTAAATGGTTTGGGGGCTGGCGAAAATTATTGAAAAGCTGCCATTATCAAATCCGACACATCATTGTTTATTGAAAATATGTCATATATTGTAATCAAATATCCAAAAATAGACTAGGACGAATTTCCGTGCTTTCCGGCGTTTTTGCCATACCTATTACTGGAATCAAGTATAACAAGCTCACACAATAATGTAATAATGAATTCCGTGGTGCTTTACAGCTGGCTTCTCCGTCTGTAAAAGTCTTTTTGGGAGGACATTTACCTCTTTAGTTCAATGTTTTGTCAACCGCTTTGCACGGAGGGAAGTGGACATTATTTATTTCCAACTCCTCCTATTAATTTAACTTTCTGATTCATTTCGTTGCGGGTTAAAGACAAGTTAGACATTCCCGGAGACTCGCCGAGCTTCAATGCTTGGTGTCATTACATTGCGTGCCACTGTTGATCCTGGCTTACAGGAGTTACAGTGCCGGGTGTGATGGCGGGACAGTCTCCTAAATATCCAAAAATGTAATAAAATAAATAAATAAACACACCCAACAGTCACATTTATAGTCTCGACCCCACACAAAGAACTAGTCTTGTGTCGTGGGTATCAGGAACTACAACAGACTTTTCGGTCTCACTAATAGCCAGACCCGAAACAAATACCTCTACTTCACACAGATATTTGTTTCGGTGCGGGAATCGAACCCGAACAATATTATGTTAATATATTAATTAGGATATTAATTAGGAAATAGGAATATTAATAATTAGGATTAATGTTTAAAAAATGTTGCAAAAAAAAAACTGAAATACAAACTGAAAATATGACTTCCTGACATCTATTGGCGAATAATGATGTGTTAAGCCATCCTATGCATGCCCAGAATTAATTGTGTAACAGCGCCATCTACCGATAAATATAGAGGTACCCAGCGTTAATTGTGTAACAGCGCCAGTCTGTGCCCCGGGCCGCCATGTTGTTTACAACAAATGCGTCGATAGATTTACTTGTATTTTCTTTTAGTGAATTTGCAAATGTAATGACCAGAAAGGATTGCTTTGTGCAGTGATTAATGTGCAGTGAATACGTGTATTAAACGTGCAGTGTAAGTGACGTCAAGGAAACAATTGAATATTTGGAAAATAATGCTCGTAACTTATAAGAAATCATTACTCATCAATTCAATAATCAAAAATGTAAATATTCTCTCCAAATATTTGTTTGATTTCTATGAATGTAACAATCACAAACAGTAGACACTTCGTAATTTTATAAATACATGTACCTATTGTTGTTGCATCCTAATTAATTCAATTGAAAATGTTTATTATTATCTAAATTCATGTTTGTTCGATTTCGTTTTTTGTGTTTATTTACTACCCCTTCATATTAGTTTCATATAAATATTTAAATGAATAATGTGTAAAGTCAATGTACCAAATGTCAGAATTTTAATAATATCTAATTTTATTTATGATGAAAGATTTCTATTACTTATAACATAGTACACATGCTTATGTAAATATAATCCAATATAAGAGGCTTTAAATTTTTTCGTATCTTTGGTATAATACGCGCCACGAAAGATGAGACTTGAAGCATGTTAGTAGTGGGAGACCTGCGCATGTACAGTCGTGTACCAAAATGTTACCCAGAATGTATTTGTATACCTGATTTTTCGACGACATATAAGTGTAAGTGTACATGGAAGTGTAAGTAAGTAGAAGATGTAAGTATGCAAACCTGGGTAGGTACCACCGCAATGTCTATTTCTCCCGCCAGACAGCAGTGTATATGCACTGTTGTGATCCGGTTTGAAGGACATTGTAGCCAGAGTAATTACTAGATATATTGAGATGTCAAGCATTGCCAATAAAAGCTCAAATTCTTTAACAATATTTATTACTATACCGGGTATCTCAAGACTGCTACCGAAAACGAAGCCAGGTGGTAGTTTTAGTGACTACAAACACAATGCAACTAAAAATTTCGCAAAGAAACGCGACAATAATTTGTTATGATTTATTAAATATCGCCATTTTTGGGTGGTAAATCCATATTTTTTGCTAAAATAATAATTTAAACTCTTTTATACCTTAGATTATTTAAAAATAAAAGGGTATATACTACTATTTTAGGGAATAATGTATTTACCACCCAAATATGGTGATAGGGAAAAAAATATTTAAAAAAAATTGTCGCTTTTTTTTGCAACTTTTTCTATTGCATTGTGTCTGAAGTCACTTAAACTACCACCCGGTTTCGTTTTCGGTAGCAGTCTTGATATACCCTGTATAATAAAGTTAAAAATAAAAATAACATTATCCTATTCACTGTCACTATCAATAAACGATACACCAGTAGGAAGATCATCATTTACCTCGAGGCATAATGCAGTTCTACAAAATTGCACTCGTATAAAACGCAATAACGAAAGTTATAAAAAATGGCTGCACTTGTCTGTATTCTGGAGTTAAGCGGCGCGTACGCGGGGTGAGGAGATCGGGATGCAACTATCGCGCATGCGCAACGCCGTACCGCGCCTCCCGCGCTCGTTCCGCCGCCCCGATGACGCCCTATCCCTTCCCGCATCGCACTTCATACCGCTAAAGAGACCCATAAATCGTCTTCTGCGCAAGTCAAACCACGTGGTGTGTCAAGTCTCATCTTTCGTGGCGCGTATTATACCTCCCATTCAGGTACGCCCAGTTGGGAAACTTGGTAAAATTGTAGCTACGTAAGGCAAAAGTGTACTTTATTTCAACTTAAAATGTCATATTTGTAATAAACACATTTGTATATTTCGACGAATACTTTTGAATTTATAAATGAAATGAAATAAATAGTTGTTTATATCATTTGAAGGGTTTTATTTCTAATCTACACAAATACTAATATCTGAATTTGAAAAAAGTTACATCAATTGCATTATTTTGCTAATTTTTTTTATATCACACTAAAATTAACCCTATTTCAATGATAGTAGGTTACTTTTTGCTTGAAGCCGCGCCTGGCGTTTCCGACTGTCTAACCGTCTACAGTCATGACAAACGACAGTCTAGGCCCTAAGGGTTAAGCGAGTCGGCCGTCTGTAGTACTACTTGGTCTGTGGATACATTATTTTGCAGCGCCGTTGTCTTTAAATTCCTGGCAAAAATAATGTTAGTGTGCTTGCAAATACGTGCTATTTATAAAATATTAGGCGTTTTTATATTATGATATTTTGTTTATTCTTTTATTTACTATTAATTAAAGTCATCTAAAACGTACGAATGTTTTATTAAAATATCTGTGTATGGCAAGTAAAGCACTGCATTTCTGCCTACAAGGAGCGCACGCCCCTTACATACATAGTCTATAAAATCATATTTCATCATTTCACCAGTATGTAATTTGTATTTAAATATGATTTCTAAAACACATAATTAAACAAAAAAAAAATACCGATCAAAGTTCATCGATCATCCAGGTGTTATTTTCTTACATCTCGTTCTTACTTGGCAACATTAAATCGTAACCCGGAACTCGGGAGTCACTAAGCAATAATGGCAAAACGCAAACGTATAAAAAATTGGTTATGTGATTATGGGTATATTTTTGTGTTTTTTTATAAGATAAGAATAACTTTAAGTACTAAAATATGGATATCAAAAGAAAGCTTATAGTATATACTTTATTTACAAATGGATTTTATTGGTATGTAATATGATTTAATGGGTGAAAACATGATTTGAAAATGAAAAACCATTGAAATTCGATCTGTATAGAATTTTTATTATTTGTTTACAACACATTTGAATTATATTTGTAAAATAATTGCCACATCTAATAATTCTGTATAGTTTTAGATACTTAAAGGTATTTTTTTATTTCCTATTGTATTCTATTGTAGCTAGAATAGGTACAAGGATATAATGCTTTATGTTTATGAATATTAAAAACGCGGGAATCGGAAGATTTCTGTCAAAATAAGTGACAGTGACGTGGACGTGTGAGTGGATAGGTAGTTGCAGTAGTTTTTAGTCGTCTGTGGGTAGTTGTAACAGCTCCTAAGTTTGACTTCTGTTGTTATAAGAATTTCACGGGTATAAGCTTCTTGAATTTCACAGTAAATTTAAAGTTTTTGATATCTATTCACCGGCATTACAAAACTGAATATTACTTTGCCTCCTAATAGAGCAAAAACAATATCTGCGTTAGCACGCTTTGTTTTCAGCAAGGCGTTGAAGTACGTAACAATTTCATTTAAATACTAGCTGTGCCCGCGACTTCGTCTGCGTGGAATTTAACAAAAAAGTTAATTAGTTTATTTAGTTTTTCTTTGGTTTTTGCATTTTTATTTTAATTATCAAACTTTGTAACGAAACCACACCGCGATCTAATTCTACGGTGGCGCCATCTCTTAGCGAGCGGCGGTAAACTCCCGTTACACATTTATTTTCAGCGTTTGTATTAGCTTTATTGAAAAATTTCTTTATATACAATATTTTGTAAATGTGATATTGATTCGTTGGTGGGAGAAGTGGTGGGAGGCGCCCGACGTGACGGCCCAGTGGTGGCATGCGCGTGAGCTGCGCGCGGTACTGGACAGTACTACTTTATTTTTCTAAAATAAAATATATTTCCTAAAATAAATGTAGCCTAAGTTACTCCTTGTTATATCAGCTACCTGACAAAAAAAGTCCCGTCAAAATGGGTCCAGCCATTTCAGAGATTAGCCGGAACAAACAGACAGACAGACGGACAAACATTTTTAAAATATCATTTTCGGCACAGGTATCGTGTATATAACGATATGTAGACATTTTTTTTTAATTTTCACTCTTAAAACAGACACTTCAATTTTATTTATATGTATGTATGTATAGATGAGCGGTTTCTGACTAATGTCAGCAAAATATAATTAATGAAAAGAGATATATTTTATGTAATTGTTCTTAGAAACCAGAAGGCGATACTGCATTGACGACAATGAAGCCGAACATCGAAATTCAAGATAGCGAATACGAAGAAAACTCTGAGGTAAATTGTTAATCATTAGTCAATAATTGAAATTGTACCTTACTATTGAAATGTGATCTGTATCTGATCTGTATCAGCCCATATACGTCCCACTGCAGGGCACCGGCCTACTCTACAATCGACAGTACGATTGAGAGTGGTTAGGCCATATAGTCCACCACGCTGGCCTAGTGCGGGTTGGCGGACTTACATACCATAGAATTTTTTATAAATCGCTATGGTATGCAGGTTTCCTCACGATGTTTTCCTTCACCGTTTTAGTGCGTGGTGATTGACTATCAATACACACATGACTCCGAAAAGTCAGAGGTGTGCCCTGGGATTCGAACCAGCGACCACTGTGACCATGTTGGCAGTCGCGTCTAGTCCGTTTACCAACAGGCCACCACGCACTTTTACTTACTTTTTGAAATGTGATGTCCTGGACTAACTTCCAAATCGGTTATTTAACGTATGAGATTTCCATGCAAATAATAAGATCTACCCGAGACTAGGTATATAAATTAAAAAATATATTGATGGTAAACCAGTGCGTCGACCGATCGCTTATCCCAAATTAATAATAACACAGGTCTGCGATGAAAAAGTTTTTTAAATAAATTCATTGCAAACATGTAGATATTGGTCTGTATATAGTTAATATATACTTTGTTTTAATGTATCACGTCACATTTTTTTTGCATATAAATATTTAGTTCATAAAATCGGTAAATTCGTTTTTTTTTCGTACTTGATTTCAGGATGTAAATTTTTTTCTATACTCTATGACCATTTTAATCTATTGTTACGAGTACTAACCTGTAGTACTAAGAAATATAGCCATAAATAGCCATTTCAAATTACTATCACCACTTTGTTATTTTTGAAGCCTTAGCATGCTCTACATTTCTGCTATTGCTAATTACCCCACCAGAATTTATAAACATAAAAAACTGACCATATATTATAACCATTTATCACAACTAAAATTAAACACACAAAATTGATTGTTTAGTGTCTTGTTTAAATGGGTTCGTAAAAAATTCAGTCTTTCATAGATTACACGAAATCTTATAAAAATGTTTGGCAGTCGGCTTTGTGAATCACTATTGCAATCGGAAAATTTGGTTTATTTGATATTTGTGGTTATTATTGCTAACTGCTACTACTAACTACTCGTAACATGTATTTCTTCCTGTAAGAAAAGTAAGAAAAAAAGATTTATGCATTTTAGGTTTAAGCCATGAAAAAAAAACGTGTAATAAAATATTGTTTTATTAAATCTGTAACTATGGCTCCTTGGAAGAACTTAATGATGATCTTGGATTACCTAAGAATGCTGCAGAACTTCTCGGTTCTCAACGAAAGGAAAATAGTTTATTCGATTTTGATACATATCGATATTTAAATTAATATAAGGCATAGGTCCTACATGTTTGGTACTTGGAGGCCCGCCTTCAGTGTATTACGCATATTTCGATTTGTTGGTTAGTCAAGTCAATAAGCAAATTAATCAACGGGTTTAATTACAATGAAATAAATATTATTTTTTGCTTTGTAGTGGTATTTCCATTATTATTTTTTACTTTTTAGTAGTGGAAGTTTTAAACTCAGTTTTTATTATACTATATCATATAAATATAATAAATGTGACGTGCTATATATAATATGAATACCGTTTTCTATTACTTTAAAGACAATTAAAACAAATATTAATGTTTTAACAAAAAAACTTTTCAATATTTTTTTTTCGCAGATCTGTGTAATCTGCAACTCACATACAACTCTTGTGGCTTGACCACTTTTATGCTTGTATAGGAGTAAATTTTTTTAAGTTTCGCGAGATGAATTTTTTGGTTATCTGACGGTAGACACGCCTGTCGGTAAACAAGAGCAAAATCGCTCAGAAATTATTATTATATATTATTGTACGGCACATACAAATTCATCATCCTAAGACTTTAGTTAATTCTCAATTCCCAGTTATCACTAGTTTTATTGACTTTCAAATCCAACTACAATACTGCTTAGGTACACACTACTTCTTGTGAGAAAGACAGGGCGGTGGTGATACAGGTATTTTCGTAGAACCTAATTTGGATGGAGACTTAAAAATACTTTATTAGTACTTAGGTAATTGATGTTCTAAATCTCAAATTGATTTTAAATATCCAGGTGGCTAAACTTCGCGAAGAACTGAACATGGCAAGAAGTGTCGCCGACGAAGAGAGAGTTAAAAGAGAAAAGTATGAAAGGAAATTAAAAGATTTGGAGCTAAAATTAAGTAATATATATCACACGGGAATGTTAACTGAGGCGAAGGTAATCATTGGCATTTCATACTTGGAAATTGTGGGTAGTGGTAGTTATATGATTTCCAGAAATAATGTGATAGAATGTTAGTATTCAACTTGTAAATCATAAATCATTAGCTCGAGAATGGACAGCTTATGATGGATTTGCTTTTTCTCGGGATTTTGCCTACAGAAAAACTTGAATTCATAAAAATATTACTTTAAGGAAACAGGTTAAGAACATTATGTTTTTTACTATTTCTCCGCTATTCAATCTTATTTTATTATCCCAATGCTTCACAAAAAAAGAAAAAGTAGCGTAAATGACTTATCATATCATAAAAGTTTTTACTTTTATTAGATAATTTGTATTTTTGGAATTACATTTGATTTTGCAGCATTTATTAATTTTTGTAAAAAGAACATTGCGTAACAAAAATGTTGTAAAGACCGTTAATGAAATTATAATTGTGTATGTGACTAACCGTGCCTTAAGATTTCCCACAGAAAATTATTATTGTGTTCAATTTGCTTAACAGTTATGTTTTATTAACTTATTTTTTTATTCGGAATTGTTTATAGGAACCATATTTTACCTTATTATAATTGTCCAAACCTAGTATCAAAATAAAAATGAAAGTTATTACATTAATTTTTCATTGCTATCCCCAAAAATAAACCACCATAAAGACACTGAATAAAAGGATCTCGGCAGATATATAATTAGTATGCATAAATCTTTTAGTTCTCTGTAGTTTTATTATTGTGCAGATAAAGTTTGCATGCACCTAAGCCGTTAATTGTAATAGCACACGGAAGAATTGAAACCAGCGACAAGCTATTATCTAAGCTTTGTTACATTGCAGCTGTATCTATAATGGTATGTAAGGTAATTATTCTTGCACTTATTGTTCACAATAGGAATCGCGGAAAATTACCGAGGAGGAATTTAACGTTTTGAAGAAGCAACTGCGAGACGTGAAGGATGAATTGGAAGAAACAAATTTCACTGTAAACGAAAAGTCTCAGGAGCTACAAGAGTACAGAGTCAAGGTAAATGCTACAGGTTTAATATTATGTCAGCAGTTACATTTAAGTATTAGATTACTTCACATCTTACATAATTCATAGGTAATAATATAGTTTTAGATGTCATGGACAGCGTGTGCCGCAATAATCTTTGTTGATTTTTCTAATAAGTGTGCCTGTTATTTTCCCACGATATTATCTGTGTACAATGTTAGGAATAATTATAATTTACAGTATCTTCAAGCACAGCAACAAGTCGAAGAACTGAAGAGACAACTTGACATTGTTGAAAATGACAACAAACAGGTGTCAGATCAGTTACAAGTAGAAATACAAAAAATGAAGGTATGATTTTTTCCAGAATATCCGTTATGCTCAAGTATTATAAGAAAGTCCAATCGCCTGGGAAAATTGTACTTCATGTTGTGAACAATGGAACGAGTTTATAGTGTGTGCCAACGTTCGTACTAGTTCTACCCAATCAGCAATAGATGGCGCTTTAATACTCATCTCAATTTTGATTAATAATAATTAGAATTATGGCAAACTATTTACGAAGGTTACTGGACGATATTTTTTGATAGAAGTTTTATTTTCATTTCTCCTAGAACTGATTTAACGCAGAGATCATCTTTATTTCATTACATTATGTTCGGAATATAGGGGTATCTAATAACAGATACGTATGCACGAAATTATAATTCTAAAACATTAAGATCACAACCATTATGATTATGGCTAATGTAAATTTCAGTAAACTATAATATTTAAAGCGAACATTGAATGAATTAGCAAAATTTTGTGCAGGTACTAATTTTTAAGACAGATTTATGTCAACGATTTTACCAACACCAATTAGCAACTTGTGTTTTTCACTGATTTTAATTATGATATTCAGAAGTCGATTTGGTTTCTGTCAGCTTTGCGCGTTTTATGAAAGGTAATTCGAAACATATAATTACATAGTTGCAGTTCCAAGAGAAACTTCAAGAGTTAGCTCCCTTGCCGGATTTGTTGAAAGGAGCTCAAATACAACTGGAGGAAGCTAAGCAGTTACAACGCTTAGCCGAAGACACCTCGGGACAGCTCTCCAAAGAGTTGCATCACGTCAAGGAGAAGGTATGATTGTGAATGATCTATTTTGAAGCATCGAAGACTGCACGAACCGACAGCCGCTATAACTTTAATGATTTAATTTTACGCCATAATTCGTTATACCGGGTATCAAGACTGCTACCGAAAACGAAGCCGGGTGGTAGTTTTAGTGGCTACAAACACAATGCAATTAAAAATTTCGCATAGAAACGCGACAATTATTTTTTATGATTTTTTAAATATCGTCATTTTTGGGTGGTAAATCCATAGTTTTTGCTAAAATAATCATTTAAACTCTCTTATATCTTAGAGTATTTATAAATTAAAGGGTATACACTATTATTTTAGGAAAAAATGTATTTACCACCAAAACATGGCAATAGGAAAAAATTACAAAAAAAAAAATCCCTATTTTTTGCTACTTTTTCTGTTGCATTGTGTCTGATGTCGCTTAAACTACCACCCGGCTTCGTTTTCGGTAGCAGTCTTGATATACCCTGTATATTAATATATATTTATTGACAAAGATGTTTTTACTTACTTTAATAATATTCTGTGGGAAGTGTTAAATTATTTTTACTTCTGGGAATTATTTCTTCTTGTAAGGACCATATTTTTTCTCAATATCACAATGACACTCATTTTTCAGCTCGCAATAGCAGTCAATAACTATAACCAGGCAAAGCTGGAGAATGATAATC
This sequence comes from Hyles vespertilio, assembly GCA_009982885.2. NCBI lineage: Eukaryota > Metazoa > Arthropoda > Insecta > Lepidoptera > Sphingidae > Hyles > Hyles vespertilio. Next base: position 16,831,262 of record CM042833.1, read on the forward strand.
TTTTAGAGGAAAATGTAATGTATAAAGCCGATATCGATCAGAAAGTAAAAGAAATTGCCGAGAACGTGAAAAAAATGGATGATTACAAGTACGTGTTGTATGTAAATATTCTAAAATTAAATTTCACACGAAACTAATTCTAACATTTAGGTTGAATAAGTACGTATAAACTATAATGATCGCTAATTTACATATTATCAGTAGTTATAAGTATATTTTTTGAAGGACCAAGATCTATTCTGACTAAGCACAAAATATATCACCATATTTTTAATATACACAAAATGTCACTGTGTTTAAAATTTGAATGCGACTCGTTATTCTTTTATAAATTCAACATTATTATTATTTGTATGGTCAGAGTACGCGTCTATCATCCTTGCAGATATTGTTTTAAACTTGCGCTTTTGAGCTACCAGTTAACAACCGATGGCTATTATGTTTTTGACTTTGGTAGTATGAACTTATCTAATGATATTTTTATTTTGTTTTAAGTATTTGTGGCGCACATTATATATGAATTTTAACTATTTGTAATTCTTTCTCATATAAACTGTAACTACGCTGAATCTATGCTCGCAATATCCTCAAAAAGGAATCAACATTAATCACTCGTATTAGTAAATAGTAGAATATTTCATCTTTTACAGTATTTATGTTATTTATCAGGTGTCAGATATTGAGACTCGAAGAAAAATTGGGGCAAGGTGAGGTCCTCTACAACGAGAAATCCAGTGAATGCGCACGCTTGATTGAGACTTTGAACGAAGCTCGAGATGAAAACGCCAGATATATAACACGCCATAAAGAACGAACCGAGAAGATGCGGAGATACTTCCAAACTCATATCGCAGGTCTTGAACGTCAAGTATCATATAGTCGAGCGCAGTGCAAAGCAGCAAATAAAGAAAGGGATGAAGTAAGTCCTTTTACTCATAAGTCGCTATCTGCTTTCCACTCATCGCACTCTGGTAAGTTACTACTCTTATTCAGTGAAAAGATATTGCTCAATGCGATATGATCAATATCATTTACTACACCAGCGCTTGACTCACCAGAACAGTTCTGACGCCGCTCAGATGGCAACGACCAAAACTAGCTAATTAAATTATTCGGCACATTTCAATAGAAAAGCAGCTATTGGAAATCTAATGCTTTCGACTAAATTTAATGTTAGCTCGTGATTCCGAAACTAGCTAAATAATCTTTGTGCTAAATCTTCGATCAAATATACACTAGATACAACATGCTTAGAAAATGGCACCAAAAAAGAGTGCTTTAAGCACTCTTTTGCCTTCAGCCACGCACCGACCATTGCTTCTAAAACGTCGCAGAACTTTAGACAATATTATGTGAAAAGCTACTTTAAGCTCCAGGAATAAGGTGGAATTTGTGTTAATATATTTGGAATATGTGATCTTTTTGTTTACTTTTTTTCATGTCATGCATCGGTGCCACTTTTTAACAGAACTTTTGCAGGGAACTGTGTATCTAGTGTATATTTGATCGAAGTGCTAAATCAATAATTTGCAAGATGTTTTATAAAATCAAGTAATTGAATTTTTCAAAAGCTCTGTTACTTTCATTTGCATTCCTCCGCTGAATGATCCTACACAAATAAATTCTAAATTTAAAAAAATTAAAATATTTAAAAATCACGGTAGATGTGGGTGGTAAATTTAAGCAAAAAATGGTAATTAATAATAACAGTGAGGTAAAAGTCAACCTGATTAGTTTTTTCTAACGGAACTGTATCGACAAGGAAGCAAATGTGTAGCATTTAATTAATAATATTAATGTATTAGTTACATTTCGAAATAATATTTTCGTGAGAAATCTATTTGGAGATATGAATAACTGCTCCGCTTGTCTCGGCATAATCAACATAATGAATACAGTAACCGAGAAGTACACCAAGTGGTATAAATTAAGCCGATTTGAATCCTTTCACGAGTGAACGAAACCTTTCAAGGAAAATCCTTAACAAATGAATGTTTTAGATCCGTCAACGCATGCAGATTCAAATCAACAACCTTCAAGAGAGCTTCGAGTTGACTGGTATGAGGCTCCGCGCTCTTCACACCCAGATCACGTCGACTATGAACGCGTCGCTGATGTTACTCGCCGAGAACGAAGAACTGTGTGAAGAGATTAATTAGATTGTGTAGGATTGATTTAGTCCCGTAAGGTCAATATCGAATTAAACTACCAAACATGCACTGTTTTCCAATTTGCATCAATATTTTTGTGATCAATTCTCATAACTTGTATAAGTTCAGTTCAAGTCGGTGCTTCAATGATAATGTTAAGTTTGAGTTGATCACATCAACCACCAACATTAGATTTTTAGCATTATAAAAGCTTTATAACTTGACTAATAGATACTTGTTATGGTTATAGACATAAATTGTAAAAAATGGGAACTTATTTTCACTAGGCTCCGATTTCTACTTGAATCTTAGGAAAATACATTTTACTTACGTACCAAATCGGATTCGGGTTATTCAAATTATCGCAATAATTGCTAGTGAGTTACATGTTTCGAAAAATAAAATCCTGGGCATATTATCTATAATACCAATGCGGCAAATCGCATTGGTATTGCCAGTTGAAAACATTTGTTGGATATAAATAAGCGCAAAGACCAGATAACAAATTTATTTTCTACAGTTTCATCTAATATTTACCTTACGGGGCCTATTTTTATGATTGTTATTCTTTGTTAAAAAATTTATAATATAGCACTTTGAATATAATATGATAAATTTTGCATGTTGAACATTTCGTTTTATTCCTCTAGCATGACTATTTCACAACCATATCGCTACGAGATACAAGTTATAAAATTAGTTAGTCTCTTAGGCATCACTATATTTTTCTAATATAAAAAAAATAATAATGCATAATTGTTACAAGATATAATCAATATTATATTGCATATAATCACGTCCTATTGCAACATAGTTATTTAGATAATAGTAGTGAATTATTCCTCGATGTTTAAGTATTGGTATTATTAACACTAATATTCCGCCAAATACAATATTATACGCTTATACGCTTGAATACATCTATATTAAGCGCGTAATGGCTACCGACTCTGGCTGCCTAGTGCCCACAATCAGCTAGCTTTATTTGAACGGAACCAAACAGCGTGCGCGCCCTTGCTCGATTTGAGGTCGTGCCTCTCCACTTACTGCCTCGTTTAATGTCAAACGCATAACACCGGCCTTTTTATAATTACATTATATGTTTAATATATTTTTTCCTTTTCACAAACTTGTTACGGTTTTACTCTCGATCCAGGCGCAACCTGTTCTTCGATTGCGTCGGCACATTCCCTTTTTCAGTGCAACTACTGGCTCTTTGTTCAATGTATGCGCTTGTTACGTAGCAACGCTTATGTATATTTTTACGGACAATTTTAAGTCTTTATTATCATACAGAAATATTGAATTGTATATTATAAATGCCGGTTGGTCGTTGGTCCTTGCTCGTAATTATTTATGCAACAATTAGCAATATGTCATTGAGATAATATACCTCAATGCAATATGTACATGTTACGAAACGTTTAATGTTATTGAAATCTAAGGTTATTATGGTTGGCATTTCTTTATTAACGTGTGCAAAAAAAACATCTTCAACATGAAATCACACGTACATTAGTAGTGATGCCGCCGAGGCCTGGCGGTTACCTGTCTAACTTACTTGTCCTCGATCACTGCTTTGTGATTATGTGCCTTACTCGAACAGCCATTATATCATCACTGTAACTAATTTGTACTTCGTTATATTTTACTTTATACAGCGCTTTTTACATACATGTATCAAAAAAAATCTTAGCACTGCTTAATTTAGACCATTAATTTCAGTTTATGAAAAAAGGAAGTATACTATTGTTAACAGTTATGTTCATTCTTTTGTTTCAATGTTATATGATAAAAGTCTGTGTAACAATTTCTGTATGCTTCGATTTTCTTGAAAGCAATTAATTGTATTTCTCACAATCCGATTAGGTACAAAGCAATCATATTCCACTGAGACCCGAGAAAATCTTATTACAGGTGCGCAGCGCGCCGGACTTGCTACTTTCTTCGCTGATTGCTTCCGACTTTATTCCCTCTTATACTTTTATATTTATTTAAAAAGCTCTGTAAAGTGACAAAGCTCTGGATAGAATATTAAATGGAAAATATTTGCAGCGATAAGTGACTAACCCACTGGGTCATGTAAATAAGTAGGCACAAGATTTACGAGTACTAAACAATTGTAAACTGGGAGATCAAATAAAACATCAAATTCCACTCAAACTCATATATTTTGTTTGATTTTCATGTTTTTGGTGCTCCATTTTTTTATTTGTTTGTGTCTTTCTTTAAGTTATAAATTAATACTAATAATAGTAAAGGATTCGCGAAACGCGCACAGCCTCCGTTAATGGGCAATTGGGAGCTCCGTGCACTTTCCGAGTCCCGGGCAATGAGCTCGGCATAATAAATAATACAATAAGGTACAAAAGGAATTCAACGAAGTACCATCGAATGGTTTTCACACTCGCTCACACACGCTCCACACACGCCAACAACAATCTTACATCTATAATATCACTAGCTATACAGAATGCGACAAGGCCGCGTGCACTGAACCGTTGATGTGTATTAAAGGTAGGGCAATCACTCGAAATGTGAGCCCTTAAGCTTCTTGACGGCGTTGGTGAGATGCAGCATTTCAGTGTTCAGCTGCCAGATGAGCGTCTCCAACTTGTCCACGGAGTCCAGCACCTCCACGCGCTCCGTGTGTGGGTTGAAGCGCACCTCGAAGGGGCGGGACATAGTTGACACCCAGCGTCTAAACCGGACAAATCCCACGTTAGAACTAAATCTATAACAAGCCGGACTAATACCAGATGCTACAAGTAACAGAAATAATTTTACCTAAATTTATCTTTGGCATCTTCGAAACTCTCAGCTACGTAATAGATAGGCTGATATTCTTGATCTTGGTAGGGCTGCACGGAAGTAGTGGCGGGCTCGAAAGGTCTAAGTTCGGGCTTGTCACTCAGAGCGTGGAGTAGTTCTCCAATGGAGGACAACAGTGCCGCACCGTAAGCCTTCAGTTGTTGGTTCTCCTTGCAGAGTCCAAATTCAACCGTGAACCAGTACACCTGAGCAAAGAAAATAACATTCACATTTGTGTACTGCCTAATGGCTGTACTGCAATATAAAGAACAGTTCGCAAGAGCATGGGCCCATTTCACACATATTCGCATTGCTATACACGCAAAGGTAAATGGAAATTGTTTCCGAAACTTACAGTTGAGAGTTTTTCGATTTCAGGATCCGAGGCGCCGAGTGAAGCAAGTCCGATTTCTTGCGAGAACTGGGCGAAGCTGGGATCCGCCAAGAGCGGAATATGTCCAAGAAGCTCATGGATACAATCACTGAAAATAAATAGAGTATAAATCCTTCGAGTCCAAGCTTTCACCTCAATTGAATTAGTGGCTGTCTTGATGGCCGATAACTACACAGCAGCCGAAGTGTAAAATTCCTTCTCTTCTCTAAAGTGATTATTAATTCAATAACAGTTCCCTTTGATACTAAAAACTTGCCACTGGATGGCGTCGTAGCGCTTTAACTAAGTTATTAGAAGCGGGAAGTTTAATGATGTTACAGTTCCATTACGGCGCTTCGCTTCCAACCGGGGGAATGATATCATTTTTTCAATAGATGAAATGTTCGCAGTCATACAGATACTCATACATCTTGAATTTAGTGGCGTAGACCCTGGTCATAAACATAATAACGAATTGCTTTGAACTGTTTTTTTAAGTGTAGGTATATACATAATATGTTTTGTTACTACATTATCGACAAGGACTTATTGCGTAATTATTTCCGCAAAAATACTCGTCAAGGCAGAATTCAGTACATAATTAAATTATCGGTATCAAATGATTTTAGGTTTGTACGCGAGGTACAGGTTTTATACATCCGCAATTTCCGTGTTTACAAATGGCGTAATAATTTTTATATCATACATAATATATTATGCAGCAATTTATCCGGCACATACATGCATATTAATTATGCAGATTTCATATGTATACTTGAATGAGGTTACTTACGGTTCAGGGGTGTGGAAGGGAGAGTTGGCATGGCGCACGTATTGTGTGGACTGGAACACGCGGAAGGCCAGCGACGCGAGAAAGTCGCGAGCGGTGAGAAGACCAGCAGCGGGGCGGAGAGTGAAGCCAGTGTGCTTGCGCAGGAAGCTGCTCACATCCTCAAGCTGAGGAATGCGATGAGGTACGAAGATATCGGCAGACTGCAGTTTGCCAAATGCCGCTTTGTATTCCCTGCATGCGTGCTTGGGCATCAGGTCTAAGACGGTGTTGAACACTCGCTGCCAGGTGGCGTTCTCGCTCTCGGTGTACGAGATGGAGGGAATTGGATCGCCATACTTGTAAGCAAAAGCAATCTCGGCGATTTGCTTCCTGCGCTCTCTGTACTCCTTGTCAGCGAAACCAGGATGGTTCATGTCCAACTCAGGTTCATATTTAGTCATCAAATGGTTGCAGTTGTCGAGGTCGGAGGCGTGGCGAGGGAACCACGGGGTTTTGCTCGAGATGTTGTTCTCAGTCATGAGATTGACGCCGGCGAAAGCCGTCGACTGTCGAAGAGATCTAATCAATTGCAGAAGATTGCTACGTGACATGGAAACCTTCACCAAGGCATCGAACTGGACACCAGTGACTTGAGACGGGCGAGTTTCAAGATGTTGGACGCATCCCTTATAGTTGTCAATGGTCTTAAGGATGCGAGCGAGCGAACCCATTCCATCACGCATATGGAGAAGCAAAGCAGCTTGTTGAACAGCTTGCTCCGCTTCAGGGGACTCACTGGCAGCATTTTGAAGTATAACTTCTTCTTCAGTGAGAGTATAGTCTGTAAGAAAAAACATGATATCAATAAAAGTTTTCAAATATCTTTGATAGCCATACCAGCTTCCAATGTGGCTAAAATGTATTATGCTTATGTTAATACTAACCTTCGTCAGCTTTATCTTCGTCATCACCAACGTCCGCGTCCGCTAAAGGTAAAAAGAAAATGAAAAATAAAATAAGGAACAAAAATAAAAATAAAAGTGAATAAAAAAAACAAGAATTACCGAGGTGACCGTTTTTCGTTTCGTCTTGTTGGGTTCCATCTTCGACAGTTGGGGTGTTATCGCCTTTGCCAATATGAATTCCATCTTGGATAAATTCAGATTCCAAGCCAGAGTCTATACATAAAATAAAAAATAAAATATAAAAGCCATGCAATAATAACAAAACCAAACAAAAATAAAAATATCTCGTAACACGTGCGATTTACACCTTCGTCGGGGTCGTTGATAGTTTCGTAGGGGTCAAATCAGTTTATCGTATTGCACAAGATCTTGTATAACTTGTCTTGTTGAAGAGCACGTAGCTAATGTTTTTAAGATGAGTGGAAATATGAGAAGCTTGTATGCATACCATTAGCGCGGGCGCGAGCTTCCTCCAGAACACTTTGTTTCGTCTGTTTCACAACCAGGGTTTCGAAGCGGGCATCGTCTACAAGCGAGCGACGGCGAGATGGGTAGCCGTTCTGTAACAATACATTATTTAAATTATTATATTATGTCTCACGCTTTGTAGTGATGAAGATGATGCGTTTATGATTTTGTCAATGACACTTGATTATGTTGAATTATGAATTTACTGTGAATCGTAATTTTGTTGTCATGTTTATTTATTATTAAGTTGTTAGTACGCTTATTATAATCAGGATTAGGTATGTATAGCGATAATTAGAAATCCTTTGTTGTTAAATAAATGAACGCTTGATGAAACTGTCTTAATATAATTGACGTTTTCTATCGTAAACACGAAAGCCTAAAAGTGAAGAGCGTTAAATGTGGAAACGTAGTGAGCGCGCGCGAAATACAAAGGAACTTTCTGCGAAAATTGTTTTGATCCTCGAAATCCTCATAAATATAAAGCGGTCATATCGCGTTATATTTCATGTGAGAGCAGGAATTGCTTTTACGAAGTTCCTAAGCTTATTTCCTGCGTGTGGCCGGGTGTAAAGTGCTTCCATTATTCCCCTCTCAGCACTTGCCGGATGCGACGTCTGACGGTTGAAATCTTTCAAAAGAGCTGGAGTTTCTAGACCACTGCACTCGAATGGAATCCATTACTACAATTGCTTTGGTTTTTGTTGCGTCTACGCCTCAATGGGAAGCGGGCGCTGAGCAACCGCGTTCAAGTCTTTCCTTAGCCGCATCAAGTTTTAATTGCAATGTCACAATAGCGAATCCCAAAGGATCTATAAGTTGTCATTGTTACAATTATTGTAAATTGTTTTACGGATCTGTGTTAATTATGTTTTTTTTTCGCCTAAAAGTTACATAATAATGATATCTAAATAATCCAACGGTTTATTCGAAGGACCAAATTCTGAGTAGGTGTTTTACGTCATAATTTCCCGCGGGTGGGAAATTCATGGACAAGTGGCAGTATTGTGATTTGACGGGTACAGAGGTGCTATAACAATGGATAATAGGAGTATTTTTGCTTCATTCAGCTGCCTGCCGTTGACTTTGATATGGTAATGCGTGTGGCAGTGTAATTTCCGTCGCATAGCGTAAAGGCGCTGCGGGGGGTGCGGGCGGCAAGACCTAGCATTTTCCACTAGAGTGGCCGTGTAGGCCTAACTATGTGTGTCAAGGGTTGCGCTAATCACTCGCTATTGTTAACTGCCACCCGAAATAGAATAAAGTTATTTACCACGTAGAAAATATTAAAATCGGAAAATTCTAGGTTTGTTTACGTAAATCAATATCGCGGAAACAGTGTCGAGTTGTCTAAAGGTCTGCCTAACTGGAGCGGGTTGGATTCGGAATCCGGTTGATTTAGCCTTGGGGTGCCCGAGTGGCCACTTCACCATTCCAATCGGTCGGCGGGTAATTAAACCAAGCCGGAGAGTGCCGGACGCCGACCTGCCTCCACCCTCCTCGCTATTCTATTGCCTACACCCATAATGGCCATTTGATTGATTGTTAACGCGCTTAGAGACGACATTTTGGATTAAATTATATGCGATTTTAACGTAAATATTTCGTTTACATTATTTATTCTACAGAAATGTGAACATACTTATACCGGTTTGAGTATTTTTATATGTATTTTTTTTATCAAACTATAAACAGTGTAAACATGTTTTTGCGAAACAAAAGATCGATCCAGACAAAGGAAGTGACCGAATAATCTTACCTTACGTTTAATTTGCAAAAAATAAATAATTGCCATAGCCAGAACAATCTCTAAATTATGAATAATTTGACCGCGACGAAGAACTTCTATTGGTCAAGGGCGTATCTAAACAGCCTCGGATCTGTTATAAACAGATTTTAGATTTAGTTCTCGCGTGACGCTGTCTAATTAAAACCCAAACAATTGTTGCGCCGTACAGTCATTACGCAGAAAATAGGTTATCGAAATTTTCATTGGATAGGAGTAGTGACGACGTTAGTAAGTCGAGGCAAAGGAGCGGGCTCGTCCGTCGTGTGACATGATTAAATTTTAATGATCAGTACCGATTGTAGTGGACCGGTGAGCGTCGCACTGGCACGCATTCCGACCTTCTACGGTCAAGGAAATACAATCATTCAGGTGCCAATTATAAAATGCACGTTAATTATAACACGTTAGTTACAGGCCTAGTTGATCGCACAGCGCACACATCCAAACAAACAATAAAGTAGTCGCATGGCAGCACAGAGCGAATATCCACCGATAATTATATTTCAAAATTTTGCTCAACACTATGAAGGGCTTTTAGTGAATACTGACTCTGGTAGGTTGTATAGAATATTTCGCATCAGCTTCGTAACAGATGGACACTGAGTTGTTAATATATAATGGGATAATATTAAAAGCCAATCACGTCGTAATTATAGCAAAACTGACATCAGGTAAGTATTACGAGTCAGCACCTTGAATATTGACAATGCTGATTAATCTTAGTTTAGACAATGACGAGACTTATAATTAGCGGATTTTTTTCTGCGGCCAGTGGCAAGCGTGAAGCGAAATATCCGGCGCGTGCTCACGTACATACGCGTTTCGCTTAAGGTTCGTACGCGGTATTTTATCTTTGTTAACACAGCCTGTGGTTTTGTGCTTTAATATTATTGTTTGACGGGCTGTTACATAATTTGTCACACGATATGAGAAAGTGGCGACTTAATTGCGAGACAAAATAATGAGATTACGCGATCCTTGCCCGTCCGGCGTACGTAATGACACCCGTGGAAATTATGACTCTTCGCACAATTAACAAAATATTTACAAGTGAAAACATGAATTAAATCATTAATTCGACTGGGTTCATCTCCTTACACGTCGCTTTCACACGATTTCTTTAACATTCACCCGTAATCGAGATTTTCTCGAATGTTTTGCGCCGTGTGTCAAACAATGCTTTGTGATTATTTGTTGTTAGTAAATTGTAAGAAGCGTAAAAAACTCATCATTTGTTTTGGCTTTAAAAACTGTGTCTAACATTACAATAAACTCCTAAATTTATTAGCATGTAAAAGAATTTATCTACAATTGGTATATTGAATAATTTATAACTTTACAAATATTTATACAGAAGAACTTTAACATTTCCAATAATATACTGGCAATTCATCTCGGGGAATTATTTTTACTTTTAATATAAGCACGTTTTTTATAAATTTTTATTAATGTTCATGAAATTCATATAACCATCTGTGTTCTAATTAGGTTGTTTTTGTTCTAGTTTTTGTATTAAGTAACTTGCCTAGTTACGTTACTAGGCTCCCACGATAAGTTAACAAAAGGCGGCAATTTTGAATTAGTGCCAATAGAACTTTAACAAAGTAGAACAATATATTACTAAACGTTTTAAATCACTTTATGAACTTAAGCAAACCATTTTCATGCTTTTAAGCTAACGTGGAAATATATTACTTTTGTGATAGGTCATTTTGCAATATTGAAGTTAATTTTATGTATGTAAAAAAAAAAAAAACGCAGACCTATCACAATAGCAAAGATGACATGAATGATTACCATAAGATAATGAGCAAGCAATGTGAAGCTGGCCATGGGATCAAGTCCTGGCCTGCAGAAGGCGAGCTCCTCACCTCAATGCTGTAGGATTTCTTGATGGCGAACATTTCGCGGTTCTTCTGGGCTGCTGCGACTGCCATTTCTTCTCACGACACACCACTGGGACCGGTAGAGCCTGAACGAAGAGTTCACTGCGCGTTTAGCTAGCGTATTGTCTGCGAGAGCTTTTTGTCTCGACCACGGGCTTGTGCCTGTCTGTCTGCGACTCGAGCTGTCGTATTACTATAGCTAACTAAACTTTGGATTGCAAACAGACCAATGCATGATGATCGTTCGCAAGAACAGTTTAAATAGTGTTAGGCGCGCGCCTCCCACCCCGCAGCGCCTTTCGTCGCGCATGCGTCATTATCAGCGCCCCGCGTGCGTCCCGCGCCCCTCCCGCGCCCTCGGAGCCTCCGAGCCAACCAACACCAACCCTCAACCCTCGCTCCCACTGCGCCATCATCTCGAAAAATCGCGAGGCCATTTTTGATACCACCATGGCGTTCCATCAATGTCACTTTAGATCTTTGTTTGGATCCCGTCGCGTATTTAGAAGAAAATTAATATATATTTTTAATGAAACTGCAAAATGTACGGGGAATACAAAAATTACATTTAATTATTACTACTGTTATCGTGATATCGCAGTGTCATAAAAAATATGCATTAGCTTTGTTTTCTTACATTATGAAAAACTTTAAGGACAAGTTGCTAATATTTTTTTTGTGTGCATTTACTAAAATCCGTATTTTTTCTGGACGCAGGAGATAAGCCCAAACGCAAAACAAACTCTGAACAAAAACTGGAAAACTAACTTGAAGGGTGATCAGAGGTTATTTATATAGAACAATTTTAAAATTCACTGGCCCTTTATGATCTTTCATTTTATATATGCAAAAATATATTAAGTTAAATATATTAAAAATATTGTATTCATTTAATTTTCATTCCAACACATTCGACAGAATTAGTAAACATTGCAGGAATTAGTGCATCTTAACCATAAGTTATTATTTATTTTTGTTAAAACTAATCCTTCCTCTTGAGTTTAAAATTTAGTTTAAAATGGAAACACTTGAGATTTTATTATGCAATATTGGAACACAATCAATTAAAAATAATTTGTTAATATTGATATTATTCATGTAATTCCGATCTAACGCTTTACATATATGGAAAACAATCCTATAAAAAGTAATTATTTAAAAAATAACTATAAAACAGATTTTTAAATCCCGTGAACTGAATAGTATCTATTCATAATTATCATGATTATTTTAATTATCAATACACACATGACTCCGAAAAGTCAGAGGTGTGCCCTGGGATTCGAACCCGCGACCACCGTGAACATGTTGGCAGTCGCGTCTAGTCCGTTTACCAACAGGCCACCACGCACTAAAAAACGGTGAAGGAAAACATCGTGAGGAAACCTGCATACCATAGCGATTTATAAAAATTCTATGGTATGTAAGTCCACCAACCCGCACTAGGCCAGCGTGGTGGACTATATGGCCTAACCACTCTCAATCGGTAGTCGATTGTAGAGGAGGCCCGTGCCCTGCAGTGGGACGTATATGGGCTGATACAGATTTTAATTATGTTTATAATATATAATAATTACTATGTAAGTCTAAAATTATTATATCATGTCTAAAATTACTAATTAATTTTTCCCAGTCCGATAGTTATACTCGTTTATTTTTCCACTTCTCATGTAATTCTGCAAAAAATATTATATTCACATGTTGGTTATTTTAATTATGTTTACCTCTAATAAGGGTGATAATTTCTTTAAATATAATATTTGTATCTGTCTTTGATCCTATTGTTCAAGCCTAAATAATTTTGCATAGGAAATATAATAAAATATATCATGACATGTTCATTTCAAAAGTAACAAACATATTTGTGAACTTTATAACATAATATGAAACACAATACAGAGTATATAAAAAGTATTTTTACGATTAGATACACCCATTGTGTGTTGTATTAAATAAAGTGCAGGTAAAAATCTTTAATCATCTATTAACGTTCATTATAATTGTATAGTATAATAAAATATGCCTAAAGAACAAATCTAATGTATGATATTATTTTGAAATCAATGTAAATATAAAATACTACAAAATCCATAAATAATACATATTTATTTCAAATTCAAATGTTGATAAAGACACTTTTACTTTTTGGAATAATAATTCAGTAATATATATTATGATCGCATTTTATGTGTAAGGTTGTTCCAAATTGAATTTTCCCGTTATACCTCCAGTATGGTATTTCCCATTGGTTGTATGAAACTTATCCTGTTACACAGCGCATAGTGGTAACATTTGTGATAAACGTAAATTACTAGATATTTCTTATAACTCGCCTTCATTTGATGTAAAATACATCTATTTTTATACCATGTTATTATTAATGCATGATTATCAATACAATCGGTTTTTGGTTTTAATTAATTTTATACCTACGTATTTAGTTTATAATTATGTAAATTCAAGAGTCTTGTGGAATAATTCTTCAGAATTAATTAGATTACAAAGAAATAGATAAAAAAAAACATAAACGGTAATGCCAGCATAATTGTTCCTATATACTACAATAATAAGTACAATTAAACTAAATTCAATATATTTATTTATATTTACAATATTACATCACCCAATCTTGTATGGAATATAAAACATGTACCCGTCCACTGTGGTGCAGTTATTTAGAATTCAAAAAACTATTGTACGTACATTTTGAATATAATTAGTTTATTACCGTCATCGACGAAAAACTATATCGCTGCTTTGTCATTTAACATCATCTGATATTATATTTATTAATAAAAAATCATCGAGCTACATAATATACATAGACGCACGCTATTTTCCCCGCAGAGTATTTTGTTATATAGGAATTTCCCAGAAGGGGTAATCGGAGATACAACAAGGACATTCACGTTTCGCTTTGTGTGTTTCGTCCCACGATGTGACATGGGGATGTGCCAGACTATCGGCATATCGGGCCAACATTCCTGACTCCGGGCTGATACTGAGTAGAAAAGTTCAATATCACTTTGCGCGACCCGGATTTTGAACCCGAGACTTCGGCTTTGGATCCATACCGTAGTACAACTGCGCCACCTAAGCAGTCGAAAAAAATATAACAAGTTTCTGATATTATAGTCAATATACAATTCAAAAATAATGATACATATACAGGCTGGATATGACCTTCAAAATTTGCACCATTTTAATGTCTATATCGGTGTATCTAAAGGCTTCAATAAGAATACTTAATCAATGTCATGGCAACACAGTCTCAGTGTAATGAGCGATAAAATATAAATAATAAAAGCTAATGGCCAATATGTAGATAACATGTACATAGCTATACACATAATGTTGTAGTTCTTCAAAATATTTAAAATGTGGTGATAAACTTTCCTCAGGGAAAATTGCATGAAGTGACGTATTTTCAATCGAAATTCAAACTATAAATTTGTTTTATATTATTAATGTTAACAAAACTACTCTATATATCTTATTTATATTAATTACAAGATCCTAAAACTTCACCCCCCGTCCCCAATTATATGAAATAATTATAGGTTATAGTAGAAAGAATTACACTTTACAAATGATTGCGGAAAAAGTAGTTTGCATTTTATTTGTGTTAATTTCCATTCAATTTCCTGTAACAACTCAATGAGAGACTTCGCTGAATAAACCACAAAGGTGTTGATAGTCAACAATGAATAATAATAATGGTACATAGAACCACTATTGATCGAGATGAATGACGTGCGGCACGGTTCTTTACCATTCTCGTACGTGGTGAGTGATGACGCAAAATTAAGAAATAAATAGACATAGTTAATAGTATAATTTATTTGAAGTCCATTGGCGGGTGGCGAAAGGAGAATTTGAAGATTGAAGATGTGTGTCCCTCAATGAAACCTACCTTTTTGCGTAGGGTAAAATATATATTTTCAATAAAATATATAAACATAATTGCGACCCCGGTCCGGAGTTCTTGGAGAAATTAACTTGAAGTAAAATATTTATTTTGTTTTCGGCTAAGTAAACATGATATAAAATATGTCAATAATTGCTTTATTTTATAAAAATCTGTTGCCCAGGATAAAACAGGACAACGACACGACAAGGAGTATCGGTATTGGGATCAACGATATTTTTTAACGATACCATGAATCGGTATTCTCCTTTAAAACTACAATTAAAATTGTGAAAATATCTATTTAACGCATTGTTTAACATATCGTTTCATAATATAAACAACATGAATTTACACTGATAAGCTAATAATATTAACATTTCCGACATAACAAAATGTGAAGGGAGAACAACTGTACTTAATATTTTGATAACAGCATTACAACAAGGCTCTTGGACGCCAAAAGATCGTCAATCTATATTATAATAAAATATGTCATTCTAGATTTGATTACGTACTAGTTCATCACGCTGGTGCAATTCGGACCAGTGAAATTATTTTTTGGATGCAGCCATGTTACATTTTTTTTATGGTTGACGCAAATAATTCGGAGGAAATACCTCAGCCCACAATTCGCGGGAAAATCGTAATATGATAACAAATTTCAAAATACGTTCACTATAATTAATAACTTAGAGTGTTCAAACTCGTTTCATACGTCACATGTTTGGGTTTACCGTGAGTGTCATAAAACGGCACTCAGGTACTTACACAATCCGACTGAGGTGCGTCGTCAAAAATCAACAAAATCAGGGGACTCCATACATTTAGCCGTTTTACGTATGACGTATAAAGTCTAATATATTCTATACGAATAAATCTCCCAATAATATTAATCCTTATACATAATTATACTGTGTAATTTTACCATGGCGCGACGTATCCTTAATACTTGATATGCAAAAAATATTTTAAATTATTTTATTGGCACCAAATAAATAAACTGTCCGCATTTTATTTACAACTAATTTAGTGTTAATATGCATTAATATCACGTTATTTTAACTAAGGCTCCGACGAGTTAATAAATCATCGTCATTATTCCTACAAAATCTATGACATAGTTGTGAGCATTTTTAGTAGCTTTGAAGGATAACGCTCTTCTTGTATTTTCATATATATATCTACCTGTCAAGAACCTGTAATATATGAATATATTCAAGTAATAATGTGGATAATAAATATATTAATTAACATCGACCAGATTTCCGCCCCAAGGATTGCTGGTACCTCTGCTTACCCATCAACGTAAATGTATGAACTCGTATATAAATAAAGACACTAAAAAGAAAGCAAAAGTAACTAAATCATACAGCCGCTAGCACAGCGAGATGTGTCCTTACGTAAATAAAATTTGTGGTTTTTTTATGTTACAAACAGTTAATGCAGCGGTATACACTCGACCTTAAGTGATGAAGGAAAACACAGTGCGATAACCCGAGACGTACAGGTTATCCCAACAGCCCAACAGCATGCGGATAACAGAAACCTTGCCTTTTACAAGTGAATGAGTTTAACATTTTTTATACTTGACAGCCTTCGTGGCGCGGTTCGATCCCCGCGCTAAATCTAATTTATGTTTGTGCGATCAATGATTTGTTCAGGGATTATAGAAATTTCTCTCGTAGTTTCAGATGCCCTTGAGATGACTTTTATTGTGGGGTCAAGACTTTTAGTAACTATTGGGAGTATTTCTTTGTTTCGCTTATCGTAGTGTCTGGCAGTACATTGAAAAGCCAGAAGAGCGACGATTTTTGTTGGAATAGGAACTGCTGACGCACATAAATGTGGTTACTGAATATTTTTTTTCGTGAGAGCTTTGTCCGATAAGGCAGGCGGTGAATCTTTAACACGTGTTTATATACCCTGGCAAATTATGTCTCAGAAATCACGTCACAATCATGTTTTTTTTTTGCCAGACGTGACCAACAAATTATGATGCGATCGGCTTTTGTATGATTTTTTCATCACTGATTAACTTAGAAGCGTTATGTAGAGAAATGAAAGTTCGGAGCATCTTTATACTTAACTTAATAATTCAATATGTGGTTTCAGGTTTAGGATAGTTTATTCCTTTGTCAATCTTTTTTGTGTTTTATACATAAATTTGTTACATAATACACGTAATCTATAAGGACATGCAGATACTACAGATTATGTTCAAATATATGTAGAAGTTCTCGTTTACTCAATCCAATTTAGACTCCACAAATATGTATTTTCTAGAAAAGGGTTTTCCAAGACTTCGAGTAGGTGGCTGCTTGTAAAATTATAAGCGAAATGCTGTTGCCCCATAAAAATAATTTTAAGCCGACCCCTTGTACGTGAAGAAACTAGTAGAAGAAAGAGAAATATACTCGTATAAACTTTATTGCGTATTAATGTTATTTCCACTTCATACTGTTATGCACCTTTTTTAGTATACTTTAGTCACGGTTAAAAAAATTACTTGTTGTTGATCACGAAGGTGACACAGATGAGCCTTTAATTGTTATGGTTCGTAGTATTAATGATAATATATATTTATTTGTTTCGGGTTTTGTGACGTTACTTAATTATGAATTGCCTTGACAAAGTCATCTTGGTTTGTGGAAATCCCGATTTAGTGGGCTTAAGAAAATGAATAAAAAGGTCATGTTCCTCGTTTGAGTAATACTGGAAATGACACATTACTTGCTCATTTTAACCCATTTTCCCTTATTTTCCTAGATTGTAAGAATTAAAGTTTATTACACTTTTTTGAAATGTATTTTTCTATTAGTCCGTTTTATGTGTTCCATTACAATTTTATAGCAATATTCCCTTTTCCTAAACTTATTTTTGTATAGTGGATATATTTGCAAAGAAAAACATACTTGCGCATAATAATATAATCTCAAGATTTGAGCAAATATCTTCGGGCTAAAGATTTATTAATATTGATAAAAAACCTAGCAGCTTCCAGCGCAGAAAGGCAACTTGTTGACTACTGCTCTAATCGTTTCTTAAGTCATCGGTACTTTAAGGTCAATATGAACGAATTAAACAAATGAAAAATCTACTTATGACGACTTTAAAGCAACTATTACATTTTTTGGTTTTTCCAAGAATTAATCGTTTTGTGTTCAAATGTTCTGATATACAGGGTATATCAAGACTGCTATCGAAAACGAAGCCGGGTCGTAGTTTTAGTGACATCAGACTCAATGCAACTTAATATTTTCCAAAATAAGCGAAAAGTTTATGTGTTGTTTTTTTTTCTTATTATCATATTTTGGTGGTAATTACAATTTTGGTGTTTTTCCTAAATAATAGTGTATACCCTTTTATTTTGAAAGACGCTACGGTAAGCAAGGATTAAAATTAATATTTTAGCCTAAATTATGGATTTACCACCCACACTACAATGAAATTTAAAAATAACACACACACACACACCACACACATAGAAATCGTCGCGTAACTTTGCAAAATTTATTAGTTGCCTTGTGTTTGTAGTCACTAAAACTACCACCCGGCTTCTTTTTCGGTCTCACAAACACTCAATAAAAAAATACCCCAGGATCCTTCTCGATGATTCTTTTGCGTTTCACACAGCATGTTTAAATATAGTAGTTGTATTAAATTTTATAATAAACTTCCCAATAGGATAACGCAGCTACCGGACAAACTATTTAGGGTCCATATTAAAAACAAACTTATGACTAGGGGTTATTATAATATTAAGGAATATATTGAGGATAAAAAAGCCTGGGATTAGGTGTTCTCTTGCACATTGCGACCTCCTGGGGCCCTGAACTATTCGCTTATTACACCACCTAATTTAAATAATTAAAAATATCTAAAATTGTGAACTCAAAAATTAAGCTATATACAATCAAATAAATCAATTAAATTATATGACGACCGATCGAAAAAATCATATAAAAATAATAATTAATATGGCAAATCCTTGTAAGACAAGTCACAAATACTTATTTTAGTAAATTGACCAAAACCAAGCCCACTGAGTTTGACTCGCTGGATCTACTCAGAAATGGGTCGCGCCGCGTAGTATCCAGTGGTAAAGTAAAGCCCGCTGAGTTTGTTCGCCGGGTCTTCTCAGTCAGGGCCGCGTTGGATCCGGCAGTAAGCCTAAACATACGGGACGTATCGGAAATACTTATGGTCGTTGTCTTAAGTTGGACCCAAAACAAGCCCACTGAGTCTTAGTCGCTGGATATACTCAGGACTGGGTCGCGTCGCGTAGTTCCAGTGGTAGTGTAAGCCCACTGAGTTTGTTTCGCCGGGTCTTCTCAGGAAGGGCCGCGTTGGATCCGGTGGTAACTATAAACCGCTACGCACCGTTGTAATATTTATGGTCCACAAATAATATAATTTAATTTGACTAACGTATAATATACGAGTAATAATAAATACACCCAACAATCACATACATAGTACTGACCCCACACTAAGATCGAGTCTTGTGTCGTGGCTATCAGGAACTACGAGAGAGTTTTGATTTCACAAATACCCAGACCCCAAATAAATACCTATGTATCACACAAATATCTCGGTGCGGGGATCAAAACCACAGCCTCTTATTTCACGGCCAGCGTCGAGCCAACAGCGCCTCGGAGGCTTTTAGATGTTTCAGCGCCTTAATATCTATCCCATCCTTTTGTACAATACGTAACAATTAATTAACCAAGTGAATTTCTGAATATTTTTGTTTTATTAAAATATGTATTGAATTGCCAGAACCAAGAAGGCTATATCAAAATGGCCTCTTTAAAGTTTAATATATTAATTACGTTTTGTGTCCTGTTTTTCTCTTATGATATTTTAGATCCCTCCAGTGTTAACTCAGTTTAAATCAAGTTTAAAGAAATTCCAATAAACACCTATCTTTTGAGATCGCATAAAATTATTGCAATATTTATCTCGTAAGGTACTATCCTACGGTATTAACCATGGAGAGTCAATGTTTCAATGCCTGACTTAGTGACTTTATTACAGAGAAACCACAATTAAGCGATGTTGTTCTCTAACGGCCTGTCTCTATAATCAATCTATCTTTAACAAAAGATTTCATTAGATGTTTGGATTTTATGTTACAGTAAACATAGATAGAGATATACCGGGTATCTCAAGACTGCTACCGAAAACGAAGCCGGGTGGTAGTTTTAATGACTACAAACACAATGCAACTAAAATTTTGCTAAGAAACGCGACAATTTTTTTTTATCATTTTTTAAATATCGTCATTACGGGTGGTAAATCCATAGTTTTTGCTAAAATCATAATTTAAACTCTTTTATACCTTAGAGTCTTTATAAATAAAAGGGTATACACTATTATTTTACGAAAAAAATATTTACCACCCAAATACGACCATATAAAAAAATAACAAGAAACAAAAATTGTCGCTTTTTTTTCCAACATTTTCTCTTGCATTGTGTCTGAAGTCGCTTAAACTACCACCTGGCTTCGTTTCGGTAGCAGTCTTGATATACCCTGTATAAATATGGTTCTTATGTATATAATATATTTATAGTTAGCTACGTAAGAAAAAGAAATGTTGTCTATTTATTGAGGGACACAAGTCAATATGTTGGTTGCTGCATCTGGTCCGTATACCAACAAGCCACCACGCACTTATACGGTGGTCGCGGGTTCGAATCCCAGGGCACAACCTCTAACTTTTCGGAGTCCTATGAGTATTGATAGTCAATCACCACGCACTATAACGGTGAAGGACAACATCATGAGTATGTAAAGTCTGCTGACACGCACTCGGCCACCTTGGTAGAATATAGTATGGCCTAACCACTCTCAATCGTACTCTCGGTTGTAGAGGAGGTCCGTGCCCTGCAGTGGGATGTATATGGGCTGATACAGATAATTACTGAATCGACATAGAAATGGTAGCTATTTTAATCTCTTTTCAGTGATAGATAGGATATAGAGACTAGCCGTTATACTGATCGAGATTTAAGGAGGTATCAATACTGTACATGAAAATTGATTTTTTAGAAGGAAAGGTGCTATGTCCGCTAAACCATCTTTTATTTATAATTTAGCTATATTAATATAATGTCATTAGGTGCAGGCCACATCCAGCAGGTAACAATGGAAATACTTGGTGGAGATCGATTCGGCAAATAATTTCTTGTGGCTGAAAATTATGATGATCATATTTCGCAATTACATATTAGTCTATTTTTTTCTATATTTTGAGTAATTTGTTAACCGAGAACATCTTCCATTGTAGGATTTTTTGTTGTCACTTTTTGTTAGTTCCGTTATTTTTTATCTGTTGTTGTTTACGCAAGATACAGGTATGTTTATGTACAAGAATTTTTATTACAATGCCTTAGGAAGTTAGGTAACAATATTTTTGTATGGTTCCTCCTGTTTCTTATGTCTTAAAGTACAGAAATATGTACAAAAAATCTAATAAATCACTACACGACCGTAACAATATGTACCTAAGTCATAAATGTAATTCTATGTGTAATCCAAACAAGCATTAAAATATGAATAGATATTAAGATATTTTAAATATAATGTTTTATATTAATTATGATCATCGATTTTATTTTCACAATAAAATTATTTCCACAAAAATTTACAAATTATATTGTTATATGTGTTACTTTATATAAACATATTATTTTATTCATTTTAATGCTATTTCAATTTCATTATTACCTTTCAGCAAGACTTAAATAGAAGGAAAAATACTTGCAAATAACTACAGGCTCTAATCGATAGTATAAAATGCTATCAAAGTAAGATGTTTATTGATTATGTAAACTGATATAAAAAATGTCTTCGTTCCAACTCAATGCTTTAATTCCTATCGATAGCACAGACTCATAGGTATATCAAATGTGGTTAAGTGCAAAAAGAAAAAAACGTGAGTAATAGTGGCAAAGTATTTAGTCCCGTGTTTCTTCGGTTAAACCCGCTCCGCAATTTACTCTTTCCTCGTATCAAGTAATGTTGATGCAGATGCAGTATTGATGAATATCTGGATGCATTTTATGTCCTCTCACAACACCTCGTAAATTCTGCTGCAGAATTAAGATTTGTCGAAAAATTATTAGACTACATTGCGGTTTGAATAACTTTGCATTTATTATTTGAATTATTGAGGGAATATCACCGTATTAAAATTATTCAAAAGAATACATACAGCAAAAAATATTTATGATAATCCTAAACTAATTGACGTCACAGGGCCGATTATAGTATCATAAGCGAATTCTTTATGCGACATGCATATTATTTTTGCATATTGTTTTTTTGTTATCGTGGGTATTGTTATTGTTCCTAGGGAAATATGATTTCACTATTCAACGATTAGTATGTAATGAGGTAAAGCGATCTGTGAATCTGATAAACATTTTTACGGTGAGTAGTAATTAGTATTATTTAGTAAATATCAGCGGTTTGTTGAGTCAAGGCCGCATTGAGCTTCACTAAGCCATGGATATAATGACTAGATAGATACACAGAATGTGTGTCACTAGTTTGCGCCGTCTCTAATAATTATCGCATACGAAGGATTCTTAGAATATAATTTTACATTAGGTACCTCAATATTGCCTTTACAAAACATTTACCTTAACTTCACTACTTTATCCGTACATTTCCTTGTTTTAAAACATAAGTTATAAGGAAAACGTGATTTAAAGCCGGGAACTTACCTTTTTTGCAAAATAACATTCGTCAATTTAATTGAAGCGAAGATTTACTAGAAATATAAATGTATGTCAGTTAAGAGGAATTTCCGCGTATGTCATGAATGTATTAAGTTAAATCTGCCGAAATTTTGTAGAAAGTTGTTGTGGTCGGGGAATTCCTTGTCTAGTCTATATACGCCGACGTCAGTGACTTGGAGCTTGAGTCATCGTGTGGTCGGCAGCAATCGGAAGTGCGAGTGACGACAAATTCGCGCGTTCCATTTTGCGACATCGACGAGTTTTTTTCTCGACTGTTTTTGCAAGTTGTTGACAGATATTAGCATTCTAATGTTTATGATGTGTGATAAGTAACATTCGTCTCATTTGGTATGACGATTTATCGGGAAATTATTCTTTCGCTTTTTAAAACATCATGACTGTGACTTTTGAACCGAGGAAAGCAACGTACAAAATGATATGATTTGTTTGTTTTTATTGACTTTAGTCCTGGTGTTAATTTCGTGATTATTCAAAGACCACTTTAGTACATAACATTATGTAAATAGTTAATCGATGGCGACTATTTATTTATGTTTGTATTCTTATGCTTGGTACCTAATCGTAGAAATAATATATGACGTGCCCGTATGCACGTGAAAATACATTACCCAGCACTACGCATTTAATATTTTAAATTACGGGGAACAATATTTTGCTACAATAACCGTTCAATGATTAATGTGCACTCGATATGCGCTTATATGTATGTGAAATAACAATGAAATTGGCACGGAGCCTCTACCCAGGACTAAACAAAGGTTTTTGCTGATCACCCGCCCTCAAAGCGGTCGTTGAACTCCTTTTATTTAGTTTCTTAACCGCTCGCTCATTGCTAGTCGTCAAAATGTTGGCATATAATGCAATCATGATAATACGCTTCAAAAATTTTTTTAGTAAAATATAAAAGCTTAAGTATTTTTCATGTTTATATTATTTATTTATGCTTTCTTGAGCACCACTTAACTCTACTAAATACATTTAAAAATGAATTCCTTTGTTACGCTTTCACGGGTTAACTACTGAAGCGATTATCTTAAAATATTGCATTCGCTTTGTCAAGGGTATAGGAAGGAGCATAGAATACATTTCCATCCAAAAACAAAGAATTTCTTCGACGAATAGCAGAATACTATAAGATGTTCGCTTGGCATGAAAACGTGTCATAAAAAATTTGCAATTTTATATATTCACAGGTATATTACAGAAATATTTGTGGTATCCTAAATGAAAATCTGCTATCTAGAAAAACCCTCCCCGAGTCATCTGAAACAAGTCAGCAAATCCGCAAGAAATATTTATTCATCCATTTTCAGGAATATAATAATTATTGCACCAAAATGGACTTTTAAGTAAGGCCTTATGGCCTAAGGATTCCCACGCGTATAAGTACCCGTGCCATATAGTGGGACGTTTATGAGACATTCATTTTTAAAAGTTCATATAGGTACACATTTAATTACAGTATATACAGGGTATCTCAAGACTGCTACCGAAAACGAAGCCTGGTGGTAGTTTTTGTGACTTCAGACACATTGCAACAGAAAATGTTGAAAAAGAAGCGACCAATTTTTTTGTTATTTTTTTCCTGTTGCCGTATTTGAATGGTAGTCATTTTTTTTCTTAAAATAATAGTTAATACCGTTTTATTTATACGGACTCTAAGGTATAAAAGAGTTTAAATTATTGTTTTAGCAAAAACTATGGATTTACCACCCAAAAATTACGATATTTAAAAAATCATAAAGAAAAATTGTCGCGTTTTCTAGCGAAAATTTTAGTTGCATTGTGTTTGTACTCACTAAAACTACCACCCGGCTTCGTTTTCGGTAGCAGTCTTGATATACCCGGTATATATGTTCCGTTTTGTAACATAAAGCGAGGTCTGATAAAACTACTTGTCGCGTTTTTCTGACTAAGTCTCAAAATTTCTGCAGCAAAGGTATTATGGCACTACTTGCAAGATAGGAAAAAGACATCAAACAAAATGGCACATATACGAGTATACTGTAGTTAAATACACCCAACAGTGTCATACATAGTCCTGACCCTACAATAAGATCGAATCTTGTGTCGTGGGTATCAGCAACTACGAGAGACTTTACGGACCCGAAATAAATACCTGTGGGCTACACAGATACTCGTTTCAATGTGGGAATCCAATTCGCGGCCTCTCGTTACACAGCCGGCGTCTAATCAACTGCGCCACGGAGGCCGTTTTACATAAATGGACATAATAATGTATTTGTTTATTTTCTCTCACTATTTGCACTACCCTATATCTCAATAATCCAGTCCATCCAAAGGTTGCCTGGAAGAGATCGCAGCTAGCGATAAGGCCGCCTATTGTTACCCATGTCGTTAGTTTTTAAATATTTGTATGCGTCTTTCAGTTTGGTGTACAATAAAGCATATATATATATATATATATATATTATTAATATTTTGAGATATATTTTCTATGAATATAAAAATGATAAAATTTGACCTAAATCTTCACTTATTAATATGTATATGATATAATAGTTTATTGGAAGTTTTATTGTAATACTTCCGTTAATGTTCTTTATTATTAGGCTTAATCTTTGTTGGTAAAGTTCTCCTTAATCATTATCTACAATTTCAATTTTTTTACTTCAAAATTATTTAAATATTAAATAATAACGTGAAGGAAGTAGAAAATAACAGTATTTGCTTATGCGCGGAAGTAAAAAAGTGTAAAAACCTCCAGAATCATTATCCTAATGAGCAACACTGTTTAAAATCAAGATAGACTGCGGTAAAATAATTTTATGTAACGTATAAGTTTAACATGGTTATTGTTAGGTATTTTTTTAAATTGTATAGGTCCGGTAAACGAACAAGCTGGTCATCTGGGGGGTTTACTCTATACTCCAACACGACATCGAATATTCGAACAGCATACGAATATAATTTAATACTTTACAAAATGTTCTAATACTTTATCGTACGTCTTAAGTAAACACGAAGTTCGGAGTTAATGATGAGTTTCATAGAGAATGTTATTGATTTCTAGAAGTGGAAAACTTGTATCTTATATGTGGACGTTCAACGTCCGAATATTCGAACTTCGTGTCGGAGTATAGAGTTAGCCCCCTGATACATTGATCACTGCCGCCCTGGAACATGTATGTGTAAAGAGATGTCTCAGTTGAAACGTAAATTATTTCTTAAACTTGCAAAGGTGGTCTTAACGACATAAATAACAACCAGTCGTCTACTTGTGAACAACAGACACGTTTGTCTTTTGGACACTTAATTCGGGAAAGAACCCATAGATTATTATTTTAACTTAAGGCGCCATTTAGGCTCAGTTGCACAAAGTAACTTTGCCTCTATACATCGTATGGGATTGATATTTTCAAAGTCAGATTTATGGGCAAAGTTAGTTTCTGTAATCATTAATATGACCTTAGGCCAGGGTTTCCCAACCTTTTTCTAGTGCGGACCCCTAGCGCCACTGTAATATGATTAGCGGACCCCTATAAATAATACGAAAAAAAAATCGCTCCCATACTTTTATTTGCAAAAAAAATCCATGGATATATTACTTACATAAATTATTTTACTTTTTTTATTTTCTTTGACTGCCTCGATGGCGTAGTTGTACAAGGGTACGGTTACAAAGCTCAGGTCTTGGGTTAAAATCCCGGGTTGGGCAAAGTGATATTGGATTTTTCTATTCATTATCAGCCCAGAGTGTTGTGCCCGATATGGTGATAGGGTCGCCACCTATCACATCGTGGGACAGAACATACAAGGTGAAATGTGGGTGTCCTGGCACCTCTGCCTACCCTTTCTAGGAAAAAGACTTGAGTTTATGTATGTATGTAAATTATTGTAAATATGCGATGGTTGATGTTGCCGTTTTGCGGCCAAAATTGTAATATTTGGGTCATTACTGCTCAGTTGGAGCCTTAAATCTGCTTCTAGTTGTAGTCTATTTCTGTATTTTAAAAACCCTTATCGCTTAAATTTGTTGTGGGGAAAGGCGACAACTGCTTCTACTTAATCATATTTCAAATTTTGCCAAAAATTTGTTAAAGCATATTCTTTTGAATGTTCTTTTTAGTGTCGAATCGCAACTTATTTCAATTAATTGATTTTCCTGAACAGTTGTAAGGCCTATGACGTCTGTAACATTAACACGGAATGGGTCCATAAACCAATTGTCACCGCGGTCTGAATATGGAAAATAATCTCGAAATGAAGACTTCAAAGTTCGAAGGTGCTCAATGATTACTTCCTGAGTCTCCTTTTGCAACATAGCCCCGCCAGTTGATAGCAAAAATTACGAGAGAGTAGGAAAATAATCAAAATTACCTTGAGAAGAGCGATTTGTTCATAAATCAATTTTTTTATTAAAAGTTTTTTTTTGTTATCGTAATTTTTATGTTGTCTGCGGACCCCCTGAAAACGGTCCGCGGACCCCCAGGGGTCCACGGACCCCAGGCTAGGAAACCCTGCCTTAGGCTATCTGGAACATTTATAGTATGTGTATGTATATTTAAATTTTTGTACAGTGTATAATTATTTTTAAATATGTACCATTTTTTCCCTATCAAAATGAATCACCCAAAAGTAGACTGTTAGAGAATGCCTCTGGCATTAAGTCCGCCTGTATAATTATTGGTCTATAAAGTCAATAAAATAAATAAAATAATAATAGTGTCGTTATTTATAAAGTTGTTAAGGAAATTGCATTTCTTTAATTTTTAAGCTATTGCACAGCTTCTATCGCGGGCCTTGAGCGTGAGACCAAATCCAGAAATTCCGTAACGAAAAAACCTAAGTCCGATCGAAATTTAAATTTATTATTTTTATTTTGATTCAAATATGTGCCAGTACTTTGAAATACGAATTGCAAAGCTATTGCTTGATTAATTGTAATCTAACCTCTTTTGATATTTAGTTTTGCCATCTGTCGATGAATAGCAGAACTTTTAATGACTTTTTGAAATATCACGCTTGTCTCTTTAGTTCAGCAACTCGCCTCTAGGTGGCATTGGTTGTATCGGCGTTACTGCGCATGTGTAATCCCCCTCATCGCCCCGCAATTTGGTGACTCATGCCTGCTTAGAGTTTCGGCGTTAGGGCACCTCCTCTTTGTATTTACTTCATGGTACGATTCTACGAAGCTCGCACGTACAACAGTGAATAGTAATAGTACAATTAATATCAAAGAAAAACAAAGGAAAAAATACTGCATAAATAGAAAAAACTTTGCAATAACTTTACCGCGGCAGTCTCCGAGTGCCACACGTCGTTTTTTTTAATTGTTTTTATAATTACTCGGCCCATCTCATGTGAGTATCGTCTT
Source organism: Hyles vespertilio (assembly GCA_009982885.2). Classification (NCBI taxonomy): domain Eukaryota; kingdom Metazoa; phylum Arthropoda; class Insecta; order Lepidoptera; family Sphingidae; genus Hyles; species Hyles vespertilio. The sequence continues at coordinate 16,859,493 of CM042833.1, forward strand.
CTATTATATTTTATTTTTTTATATTATTTTATTTTTCTATTTTAATAGTTTTTACCGATTTTATCTCTTGTAAGTCTATAATAAATTACATGCATAAACTCACTTCTTTTTCGCAGATGGGGTAGGCAGACCTGTTGTTACCAGGACAACCATGTTTCGTCTTGTGTGTTCCGTCCCACGATGTCGAGCTATGGCGAGCCTATCACCATATCTGGCACAAATTCTTGATTCGGACTTATCATGAATAGAAAAATCCATTATTACTTTGTCCGATCCGGGATTTGAACCCGTGACCTTGTAATCATACAGTAATACAACTGCGCCACCGAGACACTAGGTATATACGAGTAATAAATTGCTTTAAATCTATATTATACAACGAAAGGTCATGAACTTTATATTATGTTATTTTAGTTCTTCAACTTAATAGAGACACGCGTCTTTTCGTTAATTTATTTCATCAACATCTGCAAAATATTAAATTATACTTCATGAATTACCCGCGTAGGTTACCATCACATAAATTTTGTTCAAAAATATCAATAACATATAAATTAATAGCATCGTGACGTTGTTTCTTTAATGTCAACTTATGTAGATTTTGCATTTTTTAAATCCTATGCATTAATAGATCCAATGATCACTTCTTCGGCTCAATAATGGTTGCTTTGAGCCTTGTCAGTTAATTATACAAGTACTTTATTCATATATGCATACATATCAGGAAATCATTTACAATGGTAATTACAAAACAGTCAATTTAACCGAACACTTAATCATTTTCAGGTATATTAAAGGAATTGATGAGCATCGTAAAAAGTTACATCAAAATAGTCCAGTTGTTGAAAGTGTTGATTAAAAATATCTTATTTCTTTTTTTTAGTTTTCCTATAATATATCCTTCTTGTAAGAACGAATAATTGATTTTTCGTGTTAATATTGATGGCTTGTATTATAATACCGGGTATCTCAAGACTGCTACCGAAAACGAAGCCGGGTGGTAGTTTTAGTGACTACAAACACAATGCAACTAAAAATTTCGCAAAGAAAGGCGACAATGATTTTTTATGATTTTTTTAAATATCGTCTTTTTTGGGTGGTAAATCCATAGTTTTTGCTAAAATAATAATTTAAACACTTTTATACCTTAGATTATTTATAAATAAAAGGGTATACACTATTATTTTAGGAAAAAAATAATTTACCACCCAAATATGGTCATAGGAAAAAATAAAAATAAAAATTTATCGCTTTTTTTTTGAAACTTTTTCTGTTGCATTGTGTCTGAAGTCGCTTTAACTACCACCCGGCTTCGTTTTCGGTAGCAGTCTTGATATACCCTGTATATACACAGTCAGTTTATAAGACCGTGTTGCAGTTATTGCGTTGCATCGTTGCGGTTACGCGCCAATACAAATTTTTGACATACTGAAAAATTTGAATATAACCAAAAGATTCGTTTATCGTACCATCAAACGATACAATGAAGACTCTAGTGTAGATGACAGGTCAAGAAGTGGTCGGCCTCGGTCTGTTAGGATTCCAGCAGTGATAAAAGCTATGAAGGCGCGAATTCAAGGAATCCCAAACGTAAGCAGAAACTGTTGGCCCTTCAGACGGGGTTAAGCAGAACCACGGTGAAAAGGGTGTTAAATGAAGACTTAGGGCTTCGGGCATATCGAAGAAAAACAGGACATCGTTTGAATGCTCGTCTAATGGACCGGAGTCTGAAGAGATGCCGCGCTTTGTTGAAGCGGTACGCGGGAAAAAAATATCGGGAAATTCAGATGAAAAATTTTTTACCATAGAAGAGAGCTACAACAAACAAAATGATAAGGTGTACGCACACAGTAGTGAAGAAGCGAGCAAGCGTATTCCGCGTGTCCAACGAGGTCATTTTGCATCCTCGCTCATGGTATGGTTGGGAGTTTCTTATTGGGCTTAACAGAGGAACATTTTTGTGAGAAAGGTGTAAAAACGAATGCAGTTGTGTATCAAAATACAGTCCTGACGAACCTTGTGGAACCTGTTTCTCATACCACGTTCAATAACAGGCACTGGGTATTCCAACAAGATTCGGCGCCAGCTCATAGAGCGAAGAGAACACAAGAATGGCTGGCGTCGCGTGAAATCGACTTCATCCGACACGAAGACTGGCCCTCCTCCAGTCCAGATTTGAATCCGTTAAATTACAAGATATGGCAACACTTGGAGGAAAAGGCGTGCTCAAAGCCTCATCCCAATTTGGAGTCACTCAAAACATCCTTGATTAAGGCAGCCGCCGATATTGACATGGACCTCGTCCGTGCTGCGATAGACAACTGGCCGCGCAGATTGAAGGCCTGTATTCAAAATCACGGAGGTCATTTTGAATAAACTTTAGTGTCATAAGAATCTAGGTTTTGTTAAGTTCATTTTGATATATACATGGTTACATAATGAATAAACTTGTTTCAATTATTTTATATTAAACATGTGACAGAATTTATGACCTGACTTGGTATATCTGAATATATATTATTCAACGATTAATTATAAATTAAAAACGGTAATCAAATCACACGGTGGAGCAAAAATATTCGTCAAAAGCAAATAAAACGCTGAAATTAAAATATAAATTAATATTTTCCGTTGATCTGCTCATTTTGTTAATTTATGGGTTCCTTGTAATCAGGGAGTTTTGGAACTAATAATAAGTACCCTATCTAATTATCACGCCCTTAAACTATATTACGCAAATTTTCATGTCGACACATTGTCTCATAGCGTGAAAAAATGGCAAAACCAACAACTAACGTATTTTAATTAGTAAGTATGATAGTGTCAAGATCGCTACTTAAGTTTAAATCATTAAAGTTTTACAATAAAATGATTTCCTTTAAACGTGGGTGTAATATTTGTACGCAATTCTATATTGTCAAATACTTAAACGAAAAATGTCTAAATAATACATTATTATTTTAATAGTCATATGGAAATGCTGCCATTTAAAATAAACCTTATGAATATTGTTTATTTAAAAAAGTCGTAATTATCCAATTATATATGTAATAAAATAATGTGTGCAACGATGCGTCTACATTTAGTTTAATACAAATACAAAATGCGTAATTGAATATTGTATAATAGAGCCTATCAGAAATATAGTATTTAATGCGTATTATCGCCTAGGTAAACAAGTTTACTATTTTGTAGTGTTCGAATGTCCATCACCACAGTAAGGTACTACCTATTTAATTACTCCTAATAAGTACTATCCAGAACTTTTTTTGCTTCTTGATCCTAACAGTACAACACATTTTACTGGTGGTTTCAATTATGTTAAAAGCCGCCTGGGTAGGTACCAGGTTGTAGCCAGAGTAACTACTGGACATACTCGTATTGAGACTTTTGTCTCAGAATAGGCCACACCATCATGATTAATTCTAATTTTAAAAAATCCTTTGGGCTACGAGTATAATATGCAATATCACTTGATTCCGCTGGCGGAAAAATACACCCGGAAAGTATACAAAGTTGTTACAGAGGCCGTAGTGAGCCACGCACCTCATTGTTCCACTTATTTCTTAATTTATTTCCGATTTTGTGTAAACTCTGATCATCTCTTGTCAAGTAATAATGTATTCTGCCCTGCGATTATCACCAGGTGTATTGTCAGTCGGTCGTGTATTTAAAGAACAGTGGTATCCTAAGTTCATGCTTCGATCGTGCCATTTATCAATGATCCGATATAAACTGAACATGTCATTATCTTCACACGTTGATATGAATATTTATCTGTCTGTATGCATAATTATTATATAGGCCAATGCATATAAATAAATCTTGTTAGCTTTGATTCAATGAGGATTTGTACACTCATGTATTTTGTTTTGTCACCTGTTAGAACCGTATTTAAATACATTATAATACAGGGTATATCAAGACTGCTACCGAAAACGAAGCCGGGTTGTGGTTTTAGTTTGAACTTCAGACACAATACAACTAGAAATTTTGCAAAAAAACAACGGATTTTTTTCCTATCGTTGTATTTGGGTGGTAAATACGTAGTTTTCCTAAAATAAACCCTTTAATTTTTAAGATGCTTTACTACGCAAATATAAATAAAATACGTCGTGTTTTATTGCGAAATTTTTATTTGCGTTGTGTCTGTAGTCTAAAATTATCATCCGGCTTGATTTCGGTAGCAGTTTTAATATAAGCTGTTTAAAAGATGGCCTAAATTAGTTGTTTTTAAGGAAAGACTATAGATCAACACTAGCAGATCCCCTAAACCGATGTCTGATATAAACCCACGCCACTTTGACGTGGTTTTGAAGAGTTTATATTGTAATGATTTATATTGTGTTAAAATTATTTATTCAAATGCGCATTTTAATAACATATTGTTGTTAGATATACCAGACGGACAAGACAACAATACATCTAAATCTACAATCTAAATCCTCTTATTATTTATTTGAATACTTTACTGGTGATAAACTTCTGGTGGTAAAATTATCTTTAGTCTATATAATGTCGTGTAGCTGATTATATTGGACGAAGAGGTCCCCTGAAGTTTTTTGTTCATTTTAGTTCATTTCCAGCCATTTTTGTGATTTTCCAACATGGATCCAACCTGTTCACATAATAAAGCTTCGCAGTATCTTTTAACATTCAAAACAATTCCGAAATGTAAACATACATTTTTAATTAAATTATACAATACGCCAGTCAATACATACTCGTAATTAAATTCGGTATGTGTCGGACCGGTCGCTGTAATTTACAAGTATGGTAATATAAACCAGAAAAAATAAAACAATATTACGTCTTGAGGAGTGTAATTACGATGCAATTTATTAAAAAAATTCTTGAACTGTTTTTTCTCGAATCAAAAATGACCCGAGCGACCTGTGACAATATGTGAGGTCATAAAATGCAATTGTTCTCAGAAGTTACGTTTACAGTTAAGTTGTAAATAACAAACATAATAGTTAAATGTTTGTATGTGCGTGTTAAGGTTATTTCCCTTTACCTTATAAATCCTTTTTATAATGCACTCAATGGAGTGATTAATACTGATATAAGCTATAAAATGACCGTAAGGGCGATTTCTGTATTGGTTGTGTTTTTGTACAAGTAGCTCGGATTTATGCTAGATACATCAATTACATTTAAATTTCCTTTTATTTTACCTAGTGACGTATTTGTATACAATTTTCATATCGATGTAAAGCTACCTACAGGGGTTACTCTGTACTCCGACACGACGACGAATGTTCAAACATTGCATGTAAAACTGTACGAATATGCCTGAATACTGTTCGAATCCTGTATCGTACGTCATACAGGCTGTGGAATTGTTTGCCATCTCACGTGTTCCCTCCTTCCTACAATCCTGGGTCCTTCCGCCGTGGTGTGAAGAGGCACCTTAGCAGGCCGGCATAATTGTTTCATTGCCGGCATAAATAATGGATACTCTGCCTGGGCGGCATTGGCACTTACCATCAGGTGCAATGCCGCCACTATGCCAGGCCATCATAAAAAAAAAACATCTTGTATCGTAGGTCGTAATCTTAGATTAAGTTCGAAGTGATTGATAAGTTTCATAGAGAATAGTATTGATTTCTAGAAGTGGAAAAATTTTATCTTATATGTTGACGTTCATCGTCCGAACATTCAAACTTTGTGTTGGAATATAGAGTAACCCCCCAGGTTTGGTGTCGCGTTTCGTTCCGTGAGTGGGATTGCTGGATGCCCAATATTAATCCTTTTCATTTTCCTATCCGCTCTCCAGCCGATTTGATGAGCCGGCACCACATCCATGATCCAAACCTTGTGGATGAATCATGGGCGGCAGTGATCCTTTACCATTAGGTGACCTGTTTGCTGGACCTATGCAGTATACAAATATATATATATATATATATATATATACCGGGTATCTCAAGACTGCTACCGAAACCGAAGCCGGGTGGTAGTTTTAGTGACTACAAAAACAATGCAACTAAAAATTTTGCTAAGAAACGCGTCAATTTTTTTTATCATTTTTTAAAATATCGTCATTTTTGGGTGGTATATCCATAGTTTTTGCTAAAATAATCATTAAACTCTTTTATACCTTAGAGTCTTTATAAATAAAAGGGTATACACTATAATTTTACGAAAAAATGTATATACCACCCAAATACGACCATATAAAAATAATTACAAAAAAAAATTGTCGCTTTTTTTTCCTACATTTTCTGTTGCATTGTGTCTGAAGTCGCTTAAACTACCACCCGGCTTCGTTTTCGGTAGCAGTCTTGATATACCCTGTATACAGGGTATATCAAGGGACTTCAGACACAATGCAACAGAAAAAGTTGCAAAAAAAAACCGACAATTTTTTTTTTGTTCTTTTTTGCTATGACCATATTTGGGTGGTAAATGCATTTTTTCCTAAAATAATAGTGTATACCCTTTTATTTATAAATAATCTAAGGTATAAAAGAGTTAAATTATTATTTTAGCAAAAACTATGGATTTACCACCCAAAAATGACGATATTTAAAAAATCATAAAAATAATTGTCGCGTTTCTTTGCGAAATTTTCAGTTGCATTGTGTTTGTAGTCACTAAAACTACCACCCGGCTTTGTTGTCGGTAGCACACATGTTCACTATTTTACATTTTATCACAGCTAATGTTTAGGTTATCTTGATTTTTTAATTAATTTATGTTTGATAATGTAAATAAAATAAAACTAGCGGTCAATGACACAGACAAAGCTACTGAATTATTTTTTGGATTTTAAGTATAAAATGGGCAAACGAGGCTCTGACTTATCACTGTCTACGACAGGCATTTTGGGGAACCATAGTTTTTCTCGACATTTAAGAAAGAACAATTAAGTATTAATATTTCATGCCAGTTATGAAAACTAAAAACTTACTGTAAAGTCAAGCAAAGGTGTATCAGTAAACACCAATTTTGTAGATGGCCATTACATATGAATAACATACTAAACTCGTGTAGATCAGATTAGGTCCTGTGTCCTGATTCAATTAGCCTCGCGGTTCACGGTATAGGATCTATAATTTTCAATTTCCTCCGACTGGACGTGAACATGAACTAGTTATCTACAACACTTTGAAGGCTTATGTAATAATGCATCCTTTGAGCACACAGGAAAGGGCGAAGTGGCGTAGAATAAAATAACTTTACGGCATGTTATTCTGTATGGTGCCACGACAAAATGAAAATACAGCGTCTAAAAGTGCATTGCAAACAATTATAGGTAGAATTATGTCGGCGTCATTGTGATTTGGGATAATACGCTCACAAAACTTAATAATGAGATACATTTGTGTGGTTCTAACATTGACATAAATATATGGAAAGGGCGGAAAGCGAGTAAAGTGTTCCGATATAAGTGGTGCGCGCGCTCCAGTACATCTCAAGTGGAGCGTTACTGAAATAAGTCGTCGTCTACAACGATTTTGAAAATGCTTGCTTGTATGATTTGCTTGCTTGCTTATGACAGAAAGTTAATTAAAAATGAAGATACTATTTTTTAACACCGTTAAGACAAAATCTTTCAGATTTAGTTAATTTAATATTTCTTTTAGCGCGATTTTCACGGTCGTCTTTTTAAAAGACAGCTATATCGATCTGTTTTAATCTGAAGTTACAAGGAGGGTGTAGGTGGGAGGGTCTAACAACCAAATTGGTTAATGGCACGGCACTACACCCTGATTTCATACAAGACAAATTGTATTTAATTTGTTATTGTGTCAATTGTCAAACTGAAGAGAGTTTCACCAAAAAAGTTAGGAAACTATTGTTGAACGATATTGATTTCCAACACTAGCACCACAACACATACATAATATAGCAACTTTTGTTTATTTAACGCGTTTATTTGTTGATTTAACCGGGTCCGCGTTCCGGCAAATTCTTCTCCATTTCGCCCGATATTCGGGTTATCAAAATGGTTATCAAATGGTTATTTAATCCAATTTTTATCGTTTCGATAAAAACTCCATATATTATCGATACAAAATAAGCATAATAAATAATTCAACAGTTTTTAAAAAGTTACATAAAATATACAATAAGGGAAAACGAAGGGAAGCAACGAAACACAATAATTTTAAATAATTAATTATAAACATTAGAATAAATTAAATTATGTTACGTGACTGCCAACATGTTCACGGTGGTCGCGGGTTCGAATTCCAGGGCACACCTCTGACTTTTCGGAGTCATGTGTGTATTGATAGTCAATCACCACGCACTAAAAACGGTGAAGGAAAACATCGTGAGGAAACCTGCATACCATAGCGATTTATAAGAATTTTTATGGTATGTAAGTCCGCCAACCCGCACTAGGCCAGCGTGGTGGACTATATGGCCTAACCACTCTCAATCGTACTGTCGATTGTAGAGTAGGCCCGTGCCCTGTAGTGGGACGTATATGGGCTGATACAGAAATTATGTTAAGTCCGTCGCATTAGCTCAGTTTCATGAAAGGAAGCATTTTATGACGTTAAATCCAATAATAAATAGTACAAAATTAAACAGATTATGATAATTAATTAATATGCTAAATAATACTGCCGACAACCTTTACTTTTTTGTGTACATTATTTGAATTTTAAACTACAAGTCTAATAATAATGTTATTTATACTATTATACAAACCTAGCATCACTTGACCATAATTATTTCTTTATGAAAATATAGTTCGCACTTTTAGGTTTTTTTAAAGCTTGTGAGTAATATGTGATCGAGTTTTTAAATCAAGGAATTATGCAAAATAATCAATGTTGACATTAATATCCCTTAATATATGAATGTTATGAATTGATTTATAAACGACTAGACTGTGCAAACCCTTTAAAAACTGAGGGAACAACCAACCAGAATGTGAAAACTCAAGTTGCAAATTGCAGTTCTTAGATCGTTATTATGCAGTGGGTGTTATAAAATATTGGATTATGCACGTAAATAACGCAGACCCATTTATAATCGTTTATTCACATTTAATATCTTCATTATACATTTTATTAATTTCAATAGAGGCACCATAAAATAAAATCTTATATATAAAAATGAATCGCAAAATGTGTTGGTAACCGCATAATTCAACAACGCCTGGACCAATTTGGCTGATTTTGGTCTTGAAATATTCGTGGAAGTCCTGGGAAGGTTTTAGGGGTGAGAAAAATAGGAAAATTTCTGAGCAAGATACTAAAAACCTTTTTTTTGGGTATCGTTTAAGCGTGATGCGTCCAGCCAATATAGGATGATCTTTGTTTATTTGACGGGAGACGTAAAAGACGGTCCAACTACCATCCAACGTAAAATGATCTATCTTTCCATTGTCTTTCATTGACGGCTGACGAAATAGAACAAAATTCAAAAAATGTGTACATCGTGTATATAATATTATCTAGATACGGCGTCTTGCGCATAATTTTGTTAAATGTAAATTAAAACGATGTCCACATCTACCAAAATCGCCCATTGTTTTTTGAGATTATTGCAACAGTTTTAAACAAAGTATACTCTATCGAAGCGTTTTGCCGGAGTATACCAAAATATATCTAATTATAATTTTTCGTTTTCATAAACGACATTGTTTTTTTGAATTTATACTTTTAGATGCGCTGGGGGACATATTTAAATTTCGCATTAGTATTGTTTTCAGACTCAAGAATAAAAAAAATATTGGTACGTTGATGCCGTATCTAGACATTATAATGAAACGATATGCAGTTTTATATTTTTAAATATTTGTTCTATTACTTACGTCACCTGGTAAGGCAGTATGAAGGTTTTATTAATTTGTATATGGTAACGTAATAGACGCGACTGCCAACAAGTTAACGATGGTCACGGGTTCAAATCCCAGGGCAGACCTCTGACTTTTCGGATTAATTTCTACGTGAAATAAAATCCGCCAACTCACACTAAGCAAGCAGGGTGGACTATAATATCTTCTTCTATAATATAAAAATGAATCACAAAAAGTGTTGGTAAGCGCATAACTCAACAACGCCTGGACCAATTTGGCCAATTCTTTTTTTAAATGGTTATTATTACTTTATTACTAACAAAAAGTAATGGCGTGCAATATTATTAGGAAAAACAGCATTTTGGTGCTGAAATAAGGGACGTAATATTGGATGGACAATAAAAAACGCTAAAGTTTTTAATGTCAAAATTTCATAAGGCAATCTTTATATGTACATGTATATGGAGAGACGGGATATAATAGAGTGGAAGGTACGGGAGAGGGCTGGGATAGCTGACAGATTTGATAGGACGAAATGTAAATGCACGTTATAAGACGGGATGGATAATAAAAGAGAAAGGACGGGACGGATCGCGAAGAGACTGAACAGACGGATGAGACGGGATTGAGCCAGACAGTAGGATAGCTATGTCAAGTTTAGGTATACAAGAGATTAATACGAAAAATAACAAGTATTTGGTGTGGAGTGGAATCAAAAAATATATGCACCCAGGCGAAGCTGGGTCGGGCCGCTAGTTACAAATAACATAATAATTAGCGCGCACATCGTTTTCGTTTGTTAAAGTCACAATACGGTAGTACGACATTATTATACTCGTATTAGTTGGATATAAGTTGGAGCAAACCACTTTACAACTACACCTAACATTATAAATTATGATTAAGTGTAAATTGTTGCCGGTATCTGGCAGAATGGTCTGCATATAGTGCGAAGGTGTGACTGTCTGTCTATCGCTTCCCGGTGTCCTCGCTAACGGTGCAATCTTCGTTTTATTTTTTTAATACTCCCCGGGAAATTATTTCCATCGTATTTGGAAGAAATAATCGATTCAATAATTGATGTAGCTAACTTAAAATATTTCACCCTGAAAGTAGGATGATTGATTTTATCTGGCCATTGTATGTGAAAAATAGGGAGCGATTACTTAAGATTTCTTAGAGTTAAAAAATAATATTGTAGCTTACAGCAATGGCCGTCAAACTGCATTAAGCTGTGCAGTTAATTGAGGTCCTCTCGCAGTATTATGGAGGCCTGTTCACATGCGTGGGATGTAAATGGGCTGACATAGCACAGTAGCAATGACAATGACTTTATAAAAGTCTCGTAATAAATAATGCAATTTGCAACAAGTCTATACCCTTGGATAATTAAACAAATTAAGTTCGTAATATTTGTCAGAGAAACGCACCGCCTCGCCCGGGAGATACGATGGTGCACGTCATTTGATTGATCATGTGTATCTATAACGCTTAGGGTATTTTTTTTTACTAAGATTAGAAAACAAATTCCTCTAGTTTCAAAGGAAACTAACCTAGCAAATTATCAAAGCGAGTGTGGATGGAAGAAACGGTAGCGGTCCACCTCACCGAACCTACACCACCCAAATCGGTGATACCCTCAACAAGAGTTAGCTCAAAAGTACCCTGAATCGACGAAAATGCATGAAGAGATTGATGAATGTGGATGAAGCAAAAGTTATATATCAGGATCGAGCAAAGTGGTGATCTACAGCCTCTACTCGCCCCTATGGGATACAGGCGTAACGATTATTTATACAGGGTATATCAAGACTGCTACCGAAAACGAAGCCGGGTGGTAGTTTAAGCGACTTCAGACACAATGCAACAGAAAAAATGGCAATAAAAAGCGACAATTTTTTTTTGTTATTTTTTTTCTATGGCCATATTTGGGTGGTAAATACGTTTTTTCCTAAAATAATAGTGTATACCCTTTTATTTATAAATACTCTAAGGTATAAATGAGTTTAAATTATTATTTTAGCAAAAACTAAGGATTTACCACCCAAAAATGACGATATTTAAAAAATCATAAAAATAATTGTCGCGTTTCTATGCGAAATTTTTAATTGCATTGTGTTTGTAGCCACTAAAACTACCACCCGGCTTCGTTTTCGGTAGCAGTCTTGAGATACCCGGTATGTACATGTATGTATGTTATTTGTAGGTGAAACACGTAACATCTGTTTTCTACATACTTTGTGATAATATATTCGAAAGTAGCGTCTTTCAAAGATTACGCTATATTAATAAAATGTGTCGGTAATGTATTGGGATGAATTATCATACATGTAACGAGCAGTGTATTTTGAAAACTAAATAAAATTCATAAATATCAGCTTAACATTTACATTGCGTGCGCAACTAAAGAGGATTCGTTTCGTAACTTTTATTACTGGATATATTGATCCGCAATTAATTAAATATACGACAAAACTGTTATTTGCGCATAATATTTTAGTTTATATTATGATATTTTTTGTGCGTAGTTTGAAACGATTTCATGATTTATCGACATGTAAAATATATTGATTGCTTTTTTACATTTGCAACTAGATATTAGTTTAGGATCTTTATCCACTGGTGGAATGATGACGTTATCTGAAGTGTTTAAAATCATAATATTTATAATAAGCATTTTGAAATGGCTCAAATAAATCAAAATTATAACAAGTGGACATGCCTGTGAACTTCTTGTGATGGTTCACGTGTTGGATTAAGAGTAGGATTAAAGGTAAATAATTAATTTTCTATTTTATGGGGAACTTACAAAATCTATAACACACATAGTATGTAAATTTTTCTTAATTCATTGAATGGCGAGACGAGCATGCCGTTCGCCTGATGGTATGCGATACTACCGCTCATGAACAGTAGGTAGCAAAACCAAACAACGCCTTGAATTACAAAGCAATGCTTGGCATTCCACTGCGCTCGCCATCCTGAGACATAAGATTTTAAGTCTCAATATGTCCAGTAGTAACTCTGGATGCAATGTCCTTCAATCCGAAACACAACGGTGCATTTACTCTGCTGTTTGGAGGGAGAAATAGACATTGCGGTGGTACCTAGCCAGGCGACCTCTCACATATGAGGGACTGACCACCAGTATTTACAATATTTAACAAAATTTGAACAACACATGTATGAAAATAGATGGCATAACAGAAAAAAAGGTCTTATCACTAAAGACAGAAAGCTTAAAGCCGTTAACAGATTTTTTCAAAGTAATTCCATTGTATTGTGTTGCCAGGATTTTAAATTAAAATAAAACAGAATTCGCAAATATGAGATGGATACGGCACACATCTCTGATTATACGAAGTTATCTCTCTTGAATTCTTGATAGTTAATGGTCGGTCAGGTTAAAGGGGAAGGAAAAATTATATTTAAGGAAACCTTCGTACCCTATAAGTCAGTATTTATTATGACAAAGGTATGGAAAATTCGCCAATCCCCACAAGGCCAGCTAGTTTGTATAAGACCTAAGTTTCTCTTAATTGTAAAGATTTATACCCTGTAGATGGGCATGTACGAGTATAAGATGATGTTAAATAAAATTTTAACTTCAACAAGTCAAATAAGGATTTTCAAATAGGACAATAATCGACCGGTGCATTATAATAGATTTTTTTTTCTAGCCTAAATAAAATAAATTATACTTCAAGCTATATTACGTCTATCTATCATTAAAACTATCCAATTGGGCCACTTTTATATCCCGTCAGTTATTTATTCGTCAATTTGGTTGTAAACTATTAGGATAAATAATCATTTTGATCTAACGTTTGAAAAATCAGTCACAATTAATTATATTACTGACAGTATATAATCAGCACTGTCTAAAACGATCTGTGTGATTCTCATCGATGCCTTTTGCGTTCACGACAGGTGGGTGAGAAGGGGGAAATTCCTTTTGAATAATTCTTATGGCAACATTCGAAAAGTAGGACGGCGTTCTAACACTGTCGCTGGAACCGCCCTTCAATGCGCCGCCTACAAACGCCCACCTAAAGGAATGTTTTCTACTTAGGAATCACTACACAAGCCTGTGTTCATCACAACATAATATTATATTAGCTCTAGGACATCGAAATATCCTGCTATAGCAAAACAAGAAAGTTCATACCGTGATTCAATGTTATCGCAATAATTTCCACTTCAAATTTAGTTTATGATTTTATTGGCTTTTGTCCGCAGTTCCGTTTGCGATACGTCGATATTGTTGAACAAATTTTAGTCATTGGGTTGTTTTGCTTCAATAGTAGTTTTATCAAAACCAATCCGGTAGCTTTTCCGTGAAGAAATAACATTCATTAGAAAATCTTTTCTCCTCTTCTCTTCTTTTCTGCTTCTTCTCTTCTTACATTTGCTTTTTAAATTATTATATTATAAACCAATAGCCCGTGGCCACCAGACTTTCGTCATTTTATAAAAGCTGAAAGTTTGTCTGCGCATGCCTCTCACATAGGCATCACACGATCAGCTATTATGAAGTTCCGATCACGGTGGCTTTGGAATAAATTTGGATAAAGGGAATGAGATTTAGATTGGGAAATGAGTAAAACGTGTTTTATTTTCGCCTGATAAATATTCCAAGAAAAACTGAATATAGTTCACAATACACATCCCACAACTTTGGGGGCTCGTCCGGAATATGCCGATGGGGATATGCAGTAACGTGTCTGTATGTAGTTAGCCCTGAAGATGAACAAAGATTTGCTGATGATGACGTCATGGTATGTGTTGCTACGAAAAACGACAGACTATACTTTTATGAAAAATAAGAAGATAAGAGAGAAGAATTATTGAAGACATTGATATTGACCGAACCTGTCAGTAAATCCCTAGCAACTTTTAGTTTTATTATTTTCTTAGTTTTATATTTATTTTTAGTATTTATATTATTTTTTATAGGCAATGGATGCTTTCAGCGCATTTATACCGGGTATCTCAAGACAGCTACCGAAAACGAAGCCGGGTGGTAGTTTTAGTGACTACAAACACAATGCAATTAAACATTTCGCAAAGAAACGCGACAATTATTTTTTATGGTTTTTTAATAGTCGTCATTTTTGGGTGGTTAATCCGTAGTTTTTGCTAAAATAATAATTTAAACTCTTTTATAACTTAGAGTATTAATAAATAAAAGGGTATACACTATTATTTTAGGAAAAAAATGTATTTACCACCCAAATATGAGCATTAGAAAAAAAAAACAAAAAAAAATGTCGTTTTTTTTTCAAATTTTTCTGTTGTATTGTATCTGAAGTCGCTTAAACTGCCACCCGGCTTCGTTTTCGGTAGCAGTCTTGATATTCCTATAGCAACTTGAGGAATCGATAAGGAGAAAATTGATCGGCAGAATAGTAATACTAATAATATAAATAATATTCAGGGTATATCAAGACTGTTACCGAAAATGAAGCTGGGTGGTAGTTTAAGCGACTTCAGACACAATGCGACAGAAAAAGTTGCAAAAAAAAGCAAAAGTTTTTTTTAGTTATTTTTTTTCCTACGACCATATTTGGGTGGTAAATGCATTTTTTCCTAAAATAATAGTGTATACCCTTAAATTTATAAATAATCTAAGGTATAAAACTGTTTCAATTATTATTTTGGCAAAAACTATGGATTTACCACCCAAAAATGACGATATTTAAAAAATCATTAAATTAATTGTCGCGTTTCATTGCGAAATTTTTTGTTGCATTGTGTTTGTAGTCACTAAAACTACCACCCGGCTTCGTTTTCGGTAGCAGTCTTGAGATACCCGGTATAATAGTAATAATATAAATAATCTACGAGTAATGCAACAAACACCGCAGGACATAAATATGTGTAATACTAATGACCTAGAGTCTGCTTGCACAAGAGGTGTCAAGTGCTTCAAGTGTAACGATTTTGGCCATAAAGCAACTAAATACAAGTGCCAAAGCCAAGCCAAGAAGCCTCGAAACATTATAAAAGAAGAAAACAAGGCGCCCTTTAAGAAGATTAAGATTAATGGAATGGAGATGGCTACACTTATTAATACTGGTAGCGATGTAAACCTCATAGAGACTTCTAATCTCAAAAGATATGGACAACATGATCCTGAATACTTCTAAAATATCATTGACTGGAGTAGATAAACAAGAATTGAACACTGAAGAAAACTTCACAGCCAAGTTGCAAATTGATGATTGTTATGTCGACACAATTTTCCATGTAGTAAGAAATGAATAAATCTGTGAGCTTGATACTCGGTAACCCTTTACTGTACGACTTGAACATTAAATTTACATTACATGGAATTTATGTAGAGAAGTTAACACACCTCGCGTAACTTATCCAAGAGAAGAATCCACTCGATAACCTGAAGATAAAAGAAATTACAGCTTCTGAAGATAAATATTTCAAGAAAAACTGCATATAGATCACAATACACATCCCACATACAGGGTATATCAAGACTGCTACCGAAAATGAAGCCGGGTGGTAGTTTAAGCGACTTCAGACACAATGCAACAGAAAATATTGGAAAAAAAGTAACAATTTTTTTTTGTTTTTTTTTTTTTTTATATGGTCGTAAGTGGGTGGTGAATACATTTTTTCTTAAAATAATAGTGCATACCCTTTTATTTATAAAGACTCTAAGGTATAAAAGTAGTTAAATTATTATTTTAGTAAAAACTGGATTTACCACCCAAAAATGACGATATTTAAAAAATGATAAAAAAAATGATAAAAAAAACGATAAAAAAAATCGCCAAGGGCGATAAGACCGCTAACTGTACTCTTTAATTTTATTTGTAAAATATTGTATGCTTTTTGTTCTTTTGTGAGCAGTAAAGAATACATAAATAAATATATTCGAATAATATATAATCCAACCTAATAAATGATAAAATAAAAACCAATTTTTATATTTTTGGCCAAATTGAATGATCATTTTAGTATAATTAATGCCTTTGGTTTTAGGTTATTTGTGATTACTGTCAGCTTGCTCATTGTTCTTAACGTTTCTTTTAAAGGACTCCAAGGTTATAAAACAATAGCGCGGATATCAATTACTTAAAAAAATTGAAGGCAAAGCAACGGGCTAACCCTACTTCATAAGAAATCTAACACAAGGTCATTTCTTCTTAGCAAGCGCTAATTAAAATTAGATAAGTACTAATGTTCATACTTTTGGGACCACTAAACACTAGGAATCGAATCATTAAATGTTTTATTGCTATTTAAACGTTCATGTATTAACAATATGTTCGGAACACGGTTTTAACTGTAAAATTAACATAAAGTTACGGACGAGTGTTGCTACCGGTCACGTCTAAAATTCTCTGTTCAATGTTTTACTGCGTAATATTATGTTTTTATTCTAAGTTGGATAAAACTTTCTGTCAGTATTTGGACGATTACTATACTAAGGATTAGGTTACTGCCAATAATTGGTATAAGGGGTACGTAATGCCTACAGTCATAAGTTTTATGTTGTTGTTATCACAAAGTTTAGCCAACTACGAGTATTAGTAGTATTACCCTTAAAGAGTATTGCTCAGGTTTCCTTTTTATCTCATAGTCTACAAATCTCAAAGTTAATTCAGTCTCTTTCATAAATCGTCCATATTTTGATATAAGCTACTTCATAAATTATATTGGTCGGTAACTTCTATATTACGTGAAGTGTAACAAATGAACAAACTATATCAAAAACGTTTTAGTGAACACACAATTCAAATATTATATAAGAATTCTATAACATTATTGTTAATCTAAAACTCGTGCGTGTTCCGTAACATACATACAAGCGTGGCGTTTAATTACCGGAGTCAATTAAACAATACCAAAAATAATACGCGTGCGATTTTTGAACACGGCTACTGCATATACTAGTTTAAAAATTTAAATTGTAACAGAGGCAATTTTAATTGAACAGGTGTTGATTCTTTATACTTAAGCAGTGGATATGGTATTACATCCAAGGTTAATTAACTATAGTGCTTTATCAATAATTCATGATTACAGAAATATATGCGACTCGTAAAAGGTATTATCATTATTAGTAATTGTTGCATTGATATTTATTTATGATGTAAGTTGCTCGCATTCAACTGAAATTATAGCTACCGGTGCCACCCAGCAGTTATACGTAGCTATCAGAGTTTCCCTGTACCTGACGCTCTTGTGAATTCGCACATTAATGGGCATTGAGTGGAATGATACCAATTTAAAATGTGTTCAAAGATTTTAATTAAACAAATTATGAAACTTTAAATTACACAGGTCTGCGAAATGTTTTTTTTTGAAAAGTTTTTTTTTTTGTTAAAACATTAATATTTGTTCTAATTGTCTTAAAAGTAATAGAAAACGGTATTCATATTATATATTATGTCACATTTATTATATTTATAACCAACAAATCGAAATATGTGCGTAATACACTGAAGGCGGGCCACCAAGTACCAAATATGTAGGACCTATGCCTTACATTAATTTAAATATCAATATGTATGATAATCTAATAAATTATTTTCCTTTGAGAACTGAAGATTTCTACTGCATTCTTAGGTAATCCAAGATCATAATTAAGTTCTTCCAAGGGGCCATAGTTACAGATTTAATAAAACAATATTTTATTACACGTTTTTTTCACAGTTTAAACCATAAAATACATAAAACTTTTTTTGTTACTTTTCTTACAGGAAGAAAGACATGTTACGAGTAGTAGTGTAGGAATAAATAGCAATAGCAATCACAAATATCAGGTGATGTTGGTAATAACATTTCACAAGTAATATAAATAAGCAAAATTTTGCGATTTGCAATAGTGATTCACAAAGCCGACCGGCTAACATTTTTATAAGATTTCGTGTAGTCTATGGAAGCGTGAGTTTTTTACGAACCCATTTAAAGAAGTCACTAAACAATCAATTTTGTGTGTTTAATTTTAGTTGTGATAAATGGTTATAATATATAGTCAGTTTTTATGTTGACAAATTCTGGTGCAGGGTAATTAGCAATAGCAGAAATGTGGAGCATGCTAAGGCTTCAAAAATAACAAGGTGGTGATATTAATTGGAAATGGCAATATTTCCTAGTACTACAGGTTAGTAACAATAGATTAAAATGATCATAAAGTATAGAATAAAAATATAGATCCTTGGAATCAAGTATGTAAAAAAGACCGAATTTACCGATTTTACGAACTAAATATTTATAAGCAAAAAAATTGTGACGCGATACGTTAAAACAAAGTATAAATTTACTATATACAGACCAATATCTACATGTTTGCGATGAACTTATTTAAAAAACTTTTTCATCGCAGACCTGTGAATTATTGTCACACAGCACAAGTTCTAAATACAGACACTTTCAAAGGTATAACAATTAAAAATAACCGCAGTAAAATTTTATTTAAACAAAATGTGAATCATTTTTTAATAATAGGCCGAGATATTTAAACGTGTAACCATCTAGTTTCAATGGAAGACTAAACTAAATGCAACTCAAAATTGCAATAAATTCAAATGACTTAAATTCAAAATATAATGCAACGAAAATGGGTTGCGGTCGTAAAAAATGTTGCAAATATGAATCAACGGCCAAAAATATTTGTTTGACGTTATATGCAACATTAATGTTATGCACACATCTCATTGAATTGCAAATGAAATTTTTACCATCTTAATGTAGCGGGTATTCCCGTCATAATTCTAGGAAAGAGAATAATCACATGGCATCAAGACATTCATTCTGGTACGATTTATGCAAACCGCAAATTAAATTTGCGGTAATTTTAATATCAACGCTCTTTATACGAGCAAAATGGTTTATAGGTACGTATTAAAGTGCATACGAATCATAAGTACAATGTGCTGTAGGTCATTAACCCGTGTGCGATGAGAGTTCAATCTGTTGGCAAGTCGAGGAAGTGCATTCAATAGCCGAAAGCGTGAGTAATTCCGTTTACTTTCAAACAATAACAGCGAACTCGTCGACCTATTTTACATTGCAGCACTTCAAGAATATTAACCTACATGATGGTTTTATTATTGTCTGCTGTATTTACAACACTATTGTTATCTAAGCCATTTTGTGGTTTTAGTTTAGATTATTTTATGCCAAAGATCTTCAAGACTTTTGCTTAGTTTTAGATGGATTCCTCTGCTTATCTAGATCAACAGCCAATGTTTTTGACAGTATGGATAAAGCTTTTTGTTTTTTAGATGCTGTTAGAAGCTGATCACTTGCAAGTTGCAGTTCGTCGTCATTTGTCAACCACTAGAAGTCGATATAGGCATCTTAGATTATCTATATTTTATATAACGTTTTTGAGCTAAGAGATACATTCATAACACGCCGTCTACTTCCTAGCTGTATGTTATATTAAACTATGAATATTTTTTCCTTATATCAGTCCATATACATCCTATTGATCCTTATCTATAGTAAGGGTTTAACACTAGTAGATCTAATTTCCTCATGCATACCCTTAAGTTTCGAGAGATCTTCGTCCGATTCATCCGTAATTATCTGTACAAGTAAATTTGGGACAAATACCTTTACAAAAATGTCGTTCTTTCTATTTTAAAAATGACTAACTTCTATACTTAATTCGTTTAAGTGCTTATATGCAAGGAACTCTTTTAAGATTGAATGTTTCGAGAATCCATTTAGGCAATGCGTTATGTATTACTTACAATAATTTAATTAAACAGAATACAGGATTAAATATACAGTCATCTGGTAGTACTAAATAAATCGATCTGTTAACAAATGATAAGCGTCTTGCCTTTCCCTACGCAGTAGGCTTAAGTGTTGCAGAAACCTCGGAATCCTTTCTAACGTCAAACCTTATTTCAATGACTAATACAATATCCTTGTTTCAAAATAAAACAGTGTTATTTGTTTATAACATTATATATTCAGGATTAAGGCTTTTGTCTACAACATCTATTCTTAAAATTAATTCTTAAACAATTCAATAAAGGTTGTGATGATTAGTTTGTATGAAAGTTCTTACAAATATAACAAACAAAATGATTGCAAATTGTGATGAAACATATGATTAGTTCACTGAACTCACTAAGTATATTGAATCAGTCATTCTAGGACTTGGCTAACTGTATATATCATCAACTTTTTTATAATTTGGACATGTGTTTTTTCATTCCTGTTTCGAATTTAACAGTGAAATATACACAGGAAATATACATCAATACAAAGGCTGTTAGAACCGTGAAACTTTCTTGTGGGTATGCCGTAACAGTGCGATAAAGTACATAAATAGTGCATACATACATAAACTTACACCTTTTTCGCAGAAGGGGTAGGCAAAGGTGCTAATAGAATACCCACGATTCACCTTATGTATTCCGTCCCATAGCGGGCTTGCCTAACGTCATGCTGGCAAAAAAATAAAATGATAATGAATAGAAATATCCAATATTACTTTGCCCAACCCAAATATCGAACCTCAGATCTCAGCATTGTAACCGTGCCGTAGTACAACTACGCTACCGAGGCAGTCTGAGGTAAAGTACAGAGTTAATAAAGTAATCGGGTAAGCGATTTGTTGGACGTCCATATGTAAGGACAGACGACAAAGTAGAAAAAATAATTTTGTGAAGACTTGTGTAAGCGGATTCCTTGTAGTTGATGATGATGACGAGAAAACAAGCCAACGTCGAGGTTATTATGCTCAGAGGTGGCTCATATTTCACTTTGAGTGAGTTTTTACAGATAACGGCAAAGGAAACATCATCAGGTTTCCTGCATACCATAGCAATTTGTTAGGATTTCTATGGTATGTACATAAGTCTGTCAACCCGCACTAGGCCAGCGTGGCGCTATGAACTATATGGCATAATCCCTCTCAATAGTACTCGCAATTGTAGAGGATACTAGTGCCCTGCAGTGGCACATATATGGACTGATACAGAGTTTTTACAGATGACCTAAGATTTTCAATACTATCCTTGAATCTATTAGCTTGTTTTTATTACATTGATGTCACTATCATCCAGCAAGTTTGAATATCCATTGACGTGGCTCTCACCGCAATCGAAAACGTCATTAAAAGACTACTGAATTACCCAATGTCATTTTAATTCTATACAAAGTCTATCATAAGTTGGTGCTAATACGGCTTTACTTATAGACAATTTTAAAACCTATTTTACTTATCTAATGTTAGTCTTCTTCGCTCAAACTGCATTCAAAAGTCGGTCAACAGTGGTCGACAGGGACAAAACATTCGATATTTTTAATATGGTTTTAAGTTGTCCATGAATAAGGTTATGAGTTAGATAAGTATAATGCACAAGACAAATCGATTTATTATTTAATTATTTATTGTACTCAGTAACAAAAGAATAACAGTATTAGACACAATACAAAACAACAAAGTAAAAATGGCGGTCTTATCGCTCTCAGGCAATTTCTGCCAGACAACTATGTTTGTTAAATTTCTATAGCTAAATTATTCGGTTTTAAATATCAATATAAATAATAATTTAATATAAATTGTATTTTTGTGTACGCATAATCGGTATTTAAAATTATATTTAATTCTAATCATCCAAAATAAATCTTAGTTTCCGACTAATGGGCTAATATTTAAGTGCGTCTTTGTATATTTTTGTAAGATTAGCGGTTATTGTGATAAATGAACTATTGAAGCTCAATAAGGCCACGTTTTAAATAAATGTAACCTGAAGAACATTCCATTAACCTTTCCTAAAGAAAAAGTATGATGTAAATCTTATATTTTGGTTTTTAAAAGTAACTGAGGTTATAATTTTTCAATTAAACGTTTTTCTTTTAAATATAATATTATCTATTTTTAGTCAATATGTTTTATACCCTGAAAGTATTAATTTATTGTCCATAATTGTTAAATGATATTTTAAATCATTAGATACCCTATAAAATAAATCAACATCTAGTTAAAACAAAAAGAGCATTTAAATGTACACAAACATCCCACAATACCTTTAAAAGTCATCCAGTTATTAATAAATGTTTATTATTTTTTACTTTTAAAACATCAGATTTGACGTCCAAGGTGAATTACATCTAACTTTATGTTTGATACGTTTTGGTCCTTTTAATTATACTTAATGGTTTCCTTTTTGAAAACCAGAAAAATAAACATTGCTATGTCTATCTACAGGACCAACAAGATTGAATTTCCGGTACACATTAAATGGACGAACATAGCAGCCGGAGGCGCGAATCTACCAGATGTGCCAATCAATAGCAGGTTTTTTCCTACTTTGATACACAATGTCAACCGCGTTTCCAAGATTACGATATGTCGCAATACCAACTACTCGGAAAATGATTGTATTTACTCTACAATTTAACATTAAACTATTTATAACACGGATGTAATTTATGAAACAAAAACCATTATGAAAAGAACCACCTGAGTGTTTATTATAGAAAATAATTAACTCTATGGCAATGATGAATGCGATGAGGCATTAGTTAATCCGATAGAAACAGCTATCTACTGCAGTAATTTACGTAGTGAACTAATTAAATTGAAATATAAATGGGGTGTCGTGCGGATCATCAGATTTACAGGGTCGTTTGATTGTCTGTCACGAACTGCTCGGCCTACAACAATCGCTGATAGACTCTGATTACCGTGAATCCTTTTTTTCGTCCTTTTTTTTACACCATCTCGATGATTTAATGTAACACCATTACGAAATTAGCCTCCACTCCTTGATAAATTAAAGAGACTGCCAATGTTTTTACTGGCGAACATTGAGATAATACACTAGAAAATGTTTGTAACAAAATGAAGGGTACATTCTATTTCTGTCTCTGTCACGCCTACTAAGTAACATATCTTCCCTCTCGCTTCAATGTGTACCCGTGTGCACGCACCATACGCACAGATTTTGTTCCCGATGTCCGCTCTAGTATAATACCTCAGTGTTGGCGAACGAGAAAAAATGCAGTCGGTTGACTCGGCTATTTTCGTTTCGCTTTGGCAAACTTGTGATCGTCATGGAACTGCGACGATCACAATTATTGTTGTAGATGGTGTTTTTGTTACTACTTTATATTGGTTTAATGTTATGTTATCTCAACTCGGTAGACCTCACGGCCAACTACATAGATTTCAATCACAGTTTTAACACTCAATTTTTTTGTTCGGTTCCGTTCGATGTAACGCTGGGCCTAGCATATTATGTGCAAACAATAATGATTGGTCTATTATTTAGTATCACTACAATGTTAATTAACTTTAATGAGCATCGTGTTCGTACGTTTGCGATTCATGATATTTTTGACATTGCGTGAGTATACAATAGTAAAATTATAATTTTTCAACGTTTAATACCCGTTTGAATAGTGATTAATTAATTGTCTTCCTTTATTTTAACCATCTGTCTCAGCCCATATACGTCCCACTGCAGGGCACGGGCCTCCTCTACAATCGAGAGTACGATTGAGAGTGGTTAGGCCATATAGTCCACCACGCTGGCCTAGTGCGGGTTGGCGGACTTACATACCA
This sequence comes from Hyles vespertilio, assembly GCA_009982885.2. Taxonomy (NCBI): domain Eukaryota; kingdom Metazoa; phylum Arthropoda; class Insecta; order Lepidoptera; family Sphingidae; genus Hyles; species Hyles vespertilio. The sequence goes on from CM042833.1 coordinate 16,883,816, forward strand.
TAGTAATTCTTATAAATCGCTATGGTATGCAGGTTTCCTCACGATGTTTTCCTTCACCGTTTTAGTGCGTTGTGATTGATTATCAATACACACATGACTCCGAAAAGTCAGAGGTGTGCCCTGCGATTCGAACCCGCGACCACCGTGAGCATGTTGGCAGCCGCGACTGGTCCGTTTCCCAACAAGCCACCACGCACTATTTTAAGCATCCATTTGTAGTTTAATCGGATACAATTACACCGAACAATTTGGGAATGTTTTGTTTACTAAATAGCAGGGGTAAAAGGTCGCCAGGAAGTATTCATTAGATAATTTCTTTGATTCTCTGATTCATAATGTTCGCCGGTCGCATGCGTTCAACAGTTTGCGGTTGCCTTAATTATCTATTTTCCTGGAATCTAATTACGCGTGGGCGCCGCGGGCGTATGACGTAAATCCAAATGTGATGGAATTACCCTCTCCAAAATTATGGTTAATTTTTCTACGAAGCCAAAGTCGTATTAACATTGTCATCTTGTTTATGAGACTTAAAGTTCCACATTGCGTTCATTATGCGTTCTGGCCCTATAACCTTATTCTCGTAATATTTTAAGTTAATTAATGAATACTGTTATTGTCATTGTCTCACTCTGTAGTCTTACTAAGTTTGTTTAATTTTGTTGACCGCGTGAGAATTGTTATAATTACACTTGTGTATTATCGATATGCACGCTTTATTTTGTATCTCACTCGATTCTATTTATTTATAAACTATATTAGCAGTGTACTTGTTTTTTACCCGCAAATAATTAAGCTATCTTGTCTTGGTTTGATTTTGGTACTTATTACGATACCGGAGGTGATTGGTAGTGAATTTATCGCTTCGGACACGGTATATTAATAATAAATAAGGAGGCGGATTCAATTACTTTTTGCTAGATTCAAATAGGTAGTCAAAAAATTTCAGAGAAATCAACTACAATGTTTGTTTTTCGAATGATTAATGTAATAACTTCAACTTTCTTGTCCTCATGGATTGCTCCGATTTTGATCAAATTTAAAACAATGTTTTAAAATAAGCACTTAGGCTGTTATAGTAGGAGAGCTGGAACCAATTTTTAGGTAGGTATTTCAGGCAAGCTGAAAACTTGGTCCATACCTCTCCTAATATACCCCAACTCGGAACTGCAGACCTGGCTGGTGAGTAGCGGGGCTAAATCAAACCCAAAATTTTTAAAAAAGGGTTTTTTTTCAAATATAGGTTTGGGGCATAACTTTTTAGATCACCTGGCAGGTAGAAAGTCCCACCAAAATGACCTGTCTTTTTGAGAATGTAATTTTTTGTCATAAATAATGCCCTATAAAAATTTCAAATTGCCCCAAATACATTTTTTTTTTAAATTGGTGCCATCTCTCGGTCTATTAATTTGGATGTCAATGTCAGAAAAATGAAAACACGAAATATAGTATGTCAGAGATCGCATTAAATGATTCTAGTATGTTGAATTGGGCCAGCTTATTGCGTTCTTAGGATGTAATGTTTAATGTAAATTCAAGCAGAGAAATGCAAAACCAAAGTGATTTATAGCGAAATAGACTTGGCGTGATATACAGTTTTTAATTATTAAAGACACATTAAAATTCGTGTTCCATCTTTATGCCTCGACACGTGGTGAACAGTGCAATTCTGAAAGTCAATCGTCAAGGATAGCCAGGTGTCCAGTGTTTGCTCATTGTCGAAAGTAGTTTCAGTCATGATCAACACTTGCTCTATTTAATAAATAATATATTTTTCTCTCGGTATTTAATGGATTAATTCTATGAAGTTATGAGGCTGTTAGTTTGAGAACAACGCGATTTAATCTATGGTTGCGTGTGCCAGTAATGAAGGATTATTGGCGGGTGAATGGATCTGTGACTGAACAATCAGCTTTCTCTATAGGATTGATTTCTAATTTGTAGTAAGCAAATAATTGTTCTTGTCTTAGTAAATACTAAGAACAGTCTAATAGTAAGCGTAAATATGGTGCGTTGGGGTAACAAAGTAATACAAGGATGTAAGGGGTAAGTAACATAAACTCCCATATTTTATGAGTTTACGTTATTACCTCTTACTATTGTATGGTGCTACCCCAACGTACCTTACGCTTGCAGTTTTTTATATTTACGTAGACATTAATGATACATTTAGGGTCAATTTTTTATTAAGAATAAAAAAAAATATTATATGGAACCTAAGCATAGACTTGATGTCGTCTACAAAGTTATGTAAGTCGATCGTCTTACAATTAAGGACTTTGAAGATGTAATGAAGTAAAAGATACTTTGTAAACGGAAGACCCAGGCTTAACAAGAATAAGACGAAGAACAAACGAACAAATTAGGTCGAATTTAGTATAACTTCTATTCAACTACACGACCACAGGTCTCACAAACGGTATTAATAAAAACATATAACATAAATTACGTCTATTAGCCTGATTGCAGGCAAGTTTAGTGCTTATCTTGTAGTAGAAGTGAGCTAATAAGACCGGAATAGTACTGTAAAGCAGGAAGTCTGACGGGACTTAATATTAGTGAACTAGTAACAAGATTTCGTGTAACTTTAAAAATAGAACATTAACAGTGGAGGCAGTTTTAATAATACTAATATTTACATGGGTCAGCTCATCGATTCTTTATGAACATAGTAGAAAATTAGAAGGAAATTAATATTTCATAAATGCCTGTCAGACAAACTTTATGGAACAATATAATAACTAAAAAATGTGCGCACGGACATAGCTAGATTGGGCCATTAGTAGAGTTTTTGATTTTCACTACTTAAATTGGACGATGCATTTCTAATATATTACTGTACTATATTAGACCATATACCTCTCACCACGGGGCATGATGCTCCTCTACCGGGTATCTCAAGACTGCTACCGAAAACGAAGCCGGGTGGTAGTTTTAGTGACTACAAACATAATGCAACTAAAAATTTCGCAAAGAAACGCGACAATTATTTTTTATGATTTTTTAAAAATCGTCAATTTTGGGTGGTAAATCCATAGTTTTTGCTAAAATAATAATTTAAACTCTTTTATACCTTAAAGTATTTATAAATAAGAGGGTATACACTATTATTTTGGAAAAAAATGTATTTACCACCCAAATATGGCCATAGGAAAAAAATATCAAAAAAAAAATAGTCGCTTTTTTTGGCAACTTTTTCTGTTGCATTGTGTCTGAAGTCACTTAAACTACCACCCGGCTTCGTTTCGGTAGCAGTCTTGATATACCCTGTATAATAGAGAATACGATTTAGCGAGGTTAGGACACATGGTCCACCACGCTGTTAATGTTAATATGACATAAATATATTCCTAAATTATAGACGCATTTGCCATGCAAATGGAATCCTGAGTTAGAGTAATGTGATTCATATAAGTATATGTAGGTAGAGAAATTGTCGAAGAAAAGCATGTTGAAGCTGCATTCCGTTAAAATGATTTTTGTGATCTAACTGTTTTATATTTCAATTAACCTTTCCTTACCCTAAGTATTATTTCAATGTAATTTAAAGCAATACAAATCAAGACTAGCCCAAAACCGCTGAACCACGTCTTATTAAAAATTAGTCCATGCTATAAGGACAAAAGCAAGTAATGATTAAGTTACCAGGTACCCTTGAAACGAATAATAATCGATTATCGTGTACTTACTGCTGTTGTTCGTGGAACTTTATTAGTCATATAAAAATACATATAATTCTTAGTTAACAGTTAAGTTAATAGCTTTGGTTATTTCTTAGGCAATTGTCGTTTGTCTCAATGATAGGGGAAAACATTATGAGGAAACCTGCATATAAAGTTTTTCAAAAAATAGAAAATTTGTGAAATACCAACGGCATAAGAGAAGGGAGTTCCGAAAGGATTTATACTAGGCAGCAGATTTAAAATTAGTTAGGCATATATTTCTGCAGTGGGGCTGATAACACGTATTGCGCTTATATCGAGCGTGGAACAGGGGTAGTCAGAAAAAAGATCTAGGATTAGTAACTTACACTACGACATAATATTTATAGCCTGTAGCCGGGACAGCGACCACCATACATTATGGGGGAAAACTAAGTAAAGCTACCTATTCAACAGTGCTGCGTTTGGGTTCAGTCTGTGAAAGTTTTCAGCAGATCGGTAAAGTTGAGTGAACCAAGAAAGGTAACTTTCCGACATCAGTCGATTTCGAAACGATTAAATTTTTTTTTTATTTTTTATTTTTTTAAATAAATAAATAACACCCTACAGTCACATACATAGTCCTGACCCCACATTAAGATCGAGTCTTGTGTCGTGGGTATCAGGAACTACGAGAGACTTTTCGGTCTCACAAACACCCAGACCCGAGAGAAATATTTGTGGGCCGCACAAACATTTCTCTCGGTGCGGGGATCGAACCCGCGGCCTCTCGTTTCACAGGCGGCGTCTAACCGCCTGCGCCACGGAGACTGTCAAGTCTGACTGTCAATTGCCATTAATATGAATGGAGCAAAGGGTACTTTATGATTTTATACTTAAAACTCATTCTCAAGACATTCAATTGTTATTTTCTATCCATCAAATTTTTAAAACGCATCCTGTAATACCGGTTTTGTTGCAACTTAGCATTAGTCTCATTATCATAAAACACAAATCGTAGTTTAAATTAGGTTCTTTTAAATGTTCGTAAATAATTTGTAAGCGATGACATTCTTCCGCTATTTGGAGAGCTGGCTCTTAATATCATACTAAAATTCTGTCAAATACTGGTTCTGTCAATTCAAAGTATAACTTTATTAGCCCATCGGCGCTATCACATTTACCTGTACCTAACCTGGGGAGTGCAGTAGTTAGTTTTTGTAGGTGATACAACTGATCGGGAAATCTTACTTCTTTCTTAGGGTAAAAACTTAAGGTGATAATATATCGTTTTTGCAGGGAAGAGAAAATTAAGACCCCATAAATATGATTCAGTAACTAAGACTAAAAGTTATTCAGCGAGATTTTATTTTATTCTGGCACTACCAATGACTGTGTTGCATCTAGTGGTAAGTTTGAATGCCGTCCAGATAGAGTATCGAATCGCATCAGGCGGCAGTCTCATACTGTTCGATACAATCATGACGGCCCGCTAAGATTCCTCTTCACGCTACGTCTGAAATGAACCAGGCTTATAGGAAGGAACACGTGTTATAGTAAATCTTTTCACAGATTAACAGTGCGTCAGAGAAACCTTTAGAGAACCTTTTAGTCCATGGCGATATACTTAATGTGATATAACTGAAGCAAAAGCTGCGCAATTGTGGTGTCGCTGAAAGAACGTAGTTAAGAGGCGCCCTAACTGTGAAAGATCACCGTCAACGATGCCCCACCTGGAGGCTTGTAGGTAGTTTTCGTGCTCGAGAACCATGCCTAGGATCAAGATATCCATTAAAACAAAATAGTTATAGCAACACATCATGTTCATCTGGTATGAAGACAATGTTTCTTTCAACCGCAGTAGAGACTTTTACAAGACGTCAAACCGCATAGATAAAAAAATCATAAGAAAACAGGAAAAATAGGACTTGACAGGGATTCCCAATAATTTCCTCAGTCGGTAATGTGTGTGGGATATTTTGTTTCAACATGACGCACTATACAGGTCCTATAATTAAATGACTAAGAAGGTAAAATGTCGTCTTGTAATAATGTTTTTAAGTTAATTGTATTTCTTATATCGTTCAATAATCGCAGGTTTTTTATTATCTCATTTTTAACAAACTACAAATTATGGCTCTGGTAGTTGTAATATGAAAGGAATCGAATGAATGCTGAAGGAAAGGAATGTTTTGTAAATGAAATAGTAGAAATCGAAAATCTTAGGAATCAATTAATACAAGACAAAAACCTACTACTAAATTTAAGTTAGGCATTGTATAGTATAAAATGTAGACTTTGAACTCCTGTTACTTGGTCGGCCTCTGAAATTGCATACAATTATGAAGAATAGAAATCATGTAATTTTATATCACAGATGTCATTTATATTATTCACGCTAGTGGAGTCATATAAATGCATTATGTCTGCTATCCATCGAGATTCGTTTGCGGTTAGATTTTAGTTTATATTTACAGTTTTTTTTATTTAGAAATGGGAACATTTAACGTCATTGGTCTCGCAGTAATACATTTAAGAATATATTTCGCAGAAAAAAATAAGTGTTGAAATAAATAAAATAGATTTAGATTACCATTGATTTATTAATATTGCCGTAATATCTTAGCTTATATTTCCTGAAAGTGACGAGCTACGTATACTGGTGTGGACTGTGGAGTTCTGACATCGAACATTGTCAAAATAAATATCAGTAAATTCGGGTAAATAAGACTGAAGCAAAATTCTTAGTTCCTGGCAGTTTTAATACTGAATATCAAAACAAAACACTTTGAAAACAAAACCGGGACTAAACCAAAATCTGAGTATAAATTTGACATCACATAATCCCTACTAATATTATAAATGTGAATGTAAGATTGTTAATTACGCTTTCATGCGAAAACTACATAACCGATCATCATGAAACTTTGTACACATATTCTTGGAGGTATTAGAAGTGACATAGAATACTTTTTAAGAAAAAAAAAAAACAAAATTTAAAAAATAAAATTATCGGATTTCTACATTTTGGGCGCCATTTTGAAAAGTGTATCCGCACCCGGGCGGAGCCGGGCCGGACCGCTAGTATTAATATATTTCTTGACATAAGCACTATACTGGTAATGCAATACGTGGTATAATATGGGGTTTGATATTTTACGTATTTAAATCTACTTTCCTATTATAGTTATTTTATTTCCTATTTTATGTACTATGTTTTTTTTATTTCAAGTCAAAAGGCGATACATTAAAATCGGGCAGTAATAAAATACACGAACGTCATAAAACAATCTTAAATTGAATAATTGAATACAGGGGTCAATGAGTATTTTGTTAATTATCTCCTTCAAAGAAATCTGATTGATTTTTATTAATTTCTTTTGCAGTGTTCATCGATGAGAGATCGGCCATCTTATAATGACGTCAAAGCCTCGCTGGGAATTCTCCTGGGGAATCTTCCGTCTGATACGAACTCAAGAAAATCTTCCATGAAATTAAATTTATAAAAGAACCCGCTTGCCGCATTTTATGCTTCATAAATGCAGTCTCTTTGTCATATTAATGTTTACAATATGCTTTTTTGTATTTCTAGAACCTTTTATGATTGTCTTCGTAAAATGAATATGATCATTTCTTTGATACGAACTCAGTATAGGCGGCCGTCGTGGTGCAGAGGGCCAGATTTGGCTGTGAAATGAAGGGCTCCGGGTTCGATCCCTACCAATGTTTGTATTATATATTTCTGCAGCTATCTAGTGGAAACCATTTGCATCTAGGCCATTGCCTATTTAAGATTACAATACATTTCTTGAAATATATTTAGAACAAAGAAGATCTGCTGAAAGTGTTATCGGCGTACACAATTTCACATTATTAGTATCATTCATTGTTTAAAACTGAATATTTACCAAAAATTTTATTTGTAGACTGTGCTATTTTAGTAAATTGCAACGATAATAATTTTTATTGCTATGGTGTTGAATGACAATCCTTTTTAAGAACGCGGCTCAAATACTGCCGATTGTGCATCTTAAACCTCGTCTATATAAAGTGGTAAATAACTTTATAATAGATTTTTGAACAGTCTAAAGCATCGATTGAACATAATTTATAATATAGCCATTTCTTTTGATTACTTCCATTCAAATCTATTCAAATAGCTTGGTATCGAAAGTGCTCATTGTTAGCTTGTATACAATTTTCATGTTTATAATATATTTAAGTTAATGTCACATTTTAGTGTATCTATTCTTGGCAGTTCTCCAACCGATGTATATTATCTAAATAAAAAAGTGACAACAAAACATTGTGTGATCTGAATTAGTTTGTATTATTTACATTGCGGTTTCTCTTATAATAAGATCGGTTTAGTTTCGTATTTTTCCAATAGAACTCAACGGACATTTACTAACCTTGAATACTTAATGGATACTGGTGTTTTCCCAAAGTCTTATTCATTGGCAGAGCAATGCGACTGTTAATGGAATACGTTTTGTTTACCAAACGGATGTAGACATTTTTTATTTATTTGATGCATAAAACATGTCACATACTTAAATGATCTAATAAGTGATATACTTCTGGATCCGGATAGTGATCTAAAGTAAGTACACTTAGTGAGAAGGAGTGGCGAACATACTAAGGGCTGACTTTTCCATCTACAGATAAAAGCTTATTTATAAAATAGAAATATTTAATGCTGGTACGTCTCTCATATGTGAGAGGCCTGGGTAGGTACCGCCGCAATGTCTATTTCTCCCGCTAAGCAGCAGGGCAAATGTACTATTATGTTTTGGATTAAAGGACATTGTAGCCAGAGTAACTACTGGACATATTAGACATTATCAGTCTTATGAATCAGGATGGCGAGCGAAGTGGAAGGCCAAGCATTACTTTGTAATTCAAGGTGTTTTTTGGTTTTGCTACTGTTCATGAGTAGTCGTATCACTTACCATCATGCGAACGGCATGACCGTATCGCCATTCGTAGCAAAAAAAAAACATCGGATTTTCAACTACTTTGGTGGACTCTACATATTTTTTATACTAATTTGGTCCTGACTCTTGGTGAACATAACAAATACCGATCAGCGTTCTCAAGTTGATGATACTGTGTGTATGATATATGATATGTAATTTTATAAATTAAGAATTAAAGGCCTTGTTAATTAGTGGAGTAATGTAATGTAATGTAGTGGAGTATACCGACAACCAACGAAAAATTGAAAAGAGTCATGCTAACAAAAAAATAACTATATTTCTAACACAGCGAATGTGTTAGAACCAAGCTGTGACTTATTTTTATTTTAAATCGTCTGAAATATTAAAAAGTTAATTTACAAATAATCCAAATACTTTTAATTCGGTTATGGGTCTTGTGAGACCGATAAACCTGCCGTAGTTTCAGATGCTAATGACACAAGACTATTTATTTAATAGGGACAATTATATATAAAGGTGGGTTCATTTTTATTATTTACCTTGAATGATAACAACTGCAACCTGACCTTGAATGATTTTAAAAATCAAATAAGCAGGAATTCTATCTGAAAGTAAAAGTATCCTACAATATAAAAGCTTGAGACTTCTAATTTAAATACTGGTAGAACTCTCATATGTGAGAGGCCGCCTGGGTGAGTACCACCGGAATGTCTATTTCGTCCACCAAACAGCAGTGTAAATGCATTGTTGTGTTTCGATCTGAAGAATATTTTAACCAGAGTAACTACTACACATAATAAGCCTTTACATGTTATGTCTCAGGGTGGCGAACCCAGTGGCATACCAACCAATTCTATGTAATTCATGTTTTTGTTTGGTTTTGCTACTGTCCATAAGGTGTTGTATCGGTTACTATCCAGGCGAATGGCATACGTGTCTCGTCGTTGTTCGCAATAAAAATAATATATTCTTTTAAATATATTTAAACCGCCTAAGATATTCGGAAGATATTTGATTTGATATTTAATATAATTCAATGCATATACTTACTTAACTGGTAGTTCGGAATTAGTCACAAGTATGATAAAGTGTGTAAAAAATTTGAAAGGAAAAAATGTGGTATGTGGTTATTATGCAACATAGTTACAAATACTACTATTCGATAACTAATGTTTTAATTACCTAACTATAATAATAATTATTATAATCGTGACAAAACAAAACACTTCCCGAATATTATGATATTAAAAGACACGTGGGATGTTTTTTTTAAATTCCAGATTGCGATTATAATTAAATTTCAAAGAATCCATACATATAATATCAATTTAAGTGCTTTCGTAAGTGCGTGATGGACTGTTGGTAAACGGACTAGACGCGGCTGCCAACATGTTCACGGTGGTCGCGGGTTCGAATCCCAGGGCACACCTCTGACTTTTCGGAGTCATGTGTGTATTGTAAGTCAATCACCACGCACTAAAACGGTGAAGGAAAACATCGTGAGGAAACCTGCATACCATAGCGACTTATAAAAAATAAAAAAAATTGTAAGGTATGTAAGTCCGCCAACCCGCACTAGGCCAGCGTGGTGGACTATATGGCCTAACCACTCTCAATCGTTCTCTCGATTGTAGAGTAGGCCCGTGCCCTGCAGTGGGACGTATATGGGCTGCTACAGTAAGTGCTGAATATAACTACAATTTTTAATAACAAAATAAAAACCGACTTCAAAACAAAAATCCACTAAAAACCAAAAAATAATAAAATAATAACTAACCACTTAAAGCAAACAAATAAAAATATTTATTTCATGGAACTCGTGCATGGTGATTCATTTGCTTAATGACTTGACTAGCCAACAAATCAAAATATATGCGTAACATATTGAAGGCGGGTCGCCCAGTACCAAACATATAGATATTTAAATTAATATAAGGCATAGGTCCTACACACATCACAGTACAGAGAAACGAGGTAACAAACATAAAAAAAAGCAACATACAGTCGAATTGAGAAACTCCTCCTTTTTTTGAAGTCGGTTAAAAAATTAATAACCAGTAAATGGCGAGCGAACGCCATGAGGTGAATCACTTTGTTTTAAAATTATTACGTGTTGGTCTTGCTTTTAGTAACACGCGATTGCAAAAACGATTACATTACGATTTAATAAAGGCATTAAGAACATTACAATGAATAATTTTATTTAAAGAGATAGATGATTTGAAACTGCATACAATATATCTATAGTTCACATAGGGACTGTTATAATTACAGACACTGCATTTTATGATAAGAGCAATGCAAAAACGAGTACCGAATAGCGACAAATACTTTTACTTTCTAACCTAAATCTTCTTATGTTTTGCACTTGAAACAATGACGTCGACCTTATCAGTTTTTTCAGGAGCCAGGATTATGGAACACATGAGCTGGCCTATTTCATAGCTTGTTAGAGCATATCGTCACGTAGGCATGCAAATAAATTCTTAATTTTTCAATTCAATTAACCTGGCGCAGAATATTTGTCCATATTTCTTTTTGTGTTTTCATTTTATAATTATTGTAGGTTCTACTTGCATAAATATTATTACCAATAAATTCTGTCGTCATACTAGTTCTATATAATCGTGTTCTTTGTTTTGTTTATGCATAAACAACATTTAAAATTTATTAATTAATTATGTGAAATAGTGCCTTTATTTACATTTGCACTAACAGGTTATTTTGTGAATCAGTTTCTGTTTTTATTTCTGCTTCATTTTCGTCGCTTTTGCATTTTCGCAACATTGGCTATATCTCAACCCTTAAAAGACGCAGTTCTATCGGTCAAAGTTGCTAGGCCACTTATTTTTTTTAAATTGCATCATACTGAATTGGTATGCAGTATCTAAATGGTGATATCTAGTTATTCCGCTTTGCTCAAGGCGTGATACGTGTTCCGGGGTTGGCAGTGGAATGTGTATGTAAGTAAGAAAAGTGCAATATTTCCGAGTTCCGTTTGAGCACACCCATTTATCTAACGCCGGTTGTCAATAACTCGCGCAGGGTTGCCGCGAACCATAAAAATAATTAAGCGACAACACTCGCATGATATCCTTAAAATAAAACAATTAAATTACAAAAACATTTAAAAAACTGAAAAAACTCTAGTGAAATATCCAACTAAAAATTAAATAATCATTATTGTTAATTCGCCCAAGATTAGAAAAAATAAAAGAAATAAACCGATCAAATTAGTGCATTGTCATCGGTCCTCGATAAATCTACAAAGTTTGAATGTAATCTGACCGCTTAAAGTGGGTCACACAAACAAAATTTCATAAAGGTGAAGCTAATAAAAAGCGCGTAAAATAGCGTAGGGAGCTCGATGATAAATCATTTTAACGTTTAAATTATAGTTATTCAGTCCAATTTCTAATCTTGATTTCATTAACAACTATACCGGGTATATCAAGAGTGCTACCTAAAAACTAAGCTGAGTGGTAGTTTGTTGTTTTTTCAAACACAATGCAACAAAAATTTGAGCGTGAATTTTTTTTTTTTTTAGTGACTTCGAACACAATGCGACTAAAATTTGTGTGTGTGATATTTTTTTTCTATTGTTTTAGGGTGGTAAATATTATATAAGTGCTCGAATGGAGGCCACGTAGCGGAAAGCGCAGCGTAGGACGTCCACCCACAAGATGGTCCGACGACCTGGTAAAGGTCGCGGGACGTCGCTGGATGCAGGCTGCCTCCAACAGGTCTCTGTGGAAATCATTGGGGAAGGCCTATGTTCAGCAGTGGACTTCCTTTGGCTGATGGATGGATGATGATGATGGTAAATATTTCGTTTTTTCTTAAATAATAGTGTACATCCTTTATTTTTAAACACGCTTTGGTACGCAAGGCTTTAAATTATTATTTTAGCAAAACCTATGGATTACCACCCACACTCGACAATATTTAAAAAAAAAATTAGTAAAATTGTCGCCTTTCTTTGCGAAATTTTAAGTTACATTGTGTAGCGTATCGGTAGCACTCTTGATATACCCGGTATATTGATTATTTTTTTAACTATTATTTGTTATTTATTAGTATAACATATGTTATATCCATGCAGAAGGCGCAAAACATATTTTTAAAAATTAAATAAATCTGAAGGTCTAAGTAGAGTCGGTCTTTGATAATCGGGCATTCAGAAGTGCTTGAAAATCTACTTAAAAGATTCGATACAGGCGAAGCTAATAAAAGAGTGTTGCAAAGCATTGCTACTCCACGCTAATAAATTAATGATCTTTAATGTTCACAAACAACTTCGATACAGAAATGAAAGTGTTAACAACAATCAGATTATAAATAATTAAATGATAGTCTATATCAAATTCGCAATTCGAATATAAAACATGCATTATCTCGTGACATTCCTGCTGGCCGCCTTGATTAGCAGATATGACAGCCACGAGTACGAGTGTATTGGCAACAAACGTGTAAGTGTAATAACCCCGAGGGGAATGAGGGGCGGCGGGCGGCGGGCGGCGAGGGGTGGGGCAGCCGTGCCGGTGTGGCGGATTTAGGACCTTGGTAGAAATAAGGTCCTGTACACTTTTTTTGAAGTGATCGAACTCTGTTTTAACTTGCAGTTCAGTGCACAAAACCAGTTATACAATGTACCAGCGCCTTGACGGATAGCCTTGTTTCGACCTGTTTTGTGTTTGACCGGATGCTAAGGTTCCACAAATCCATACTTCCGACATGTACACGATACCTTCTAGTTATTCTGTGAATTCGCATTTACTCGCAGACCGCTAATTAATCTAAAATCAATAGGTGTGCGCTACCCTGAACCGGTGGTGATTGAGCGCTCGTGTCCACGTAAATATATTTTTATTGCGAATAATATGAATAGCATTATAATAATATATGTCAAACATAACTGCGTGTCATATGATACGATAGACTTAGCGTTAAATAATGTTATAATGGTCATAGCTCGGCCATGTGTGGACAACTAGCACTAAGGTGGACAAGTAATCGTTGTCACGTAATTGAACAAAAGGGGACATATGAACCGAATTGCAACTAAATACAAGGTCTTGCACAGTTGACCTCCACGTGCTGGTTAAAAGTGGAATGACATGAACTACTTCGATTTATTTATTGCTTAGCCTACGCGTAAGCTGAAATAATGTAACGATTAAAAATTTGATTAAGACTTGAGGTCATGTGAATATTGCTCACTGGTTATTACAAGTTCTGTACGTTATAATAGCAGTGGCGTGTTACCGTTCCATGTTTCTGTATGCTACATACGTTTTCAACTATTGATTGATGTACAGCGTAATAGTCGCTTGGTTTATTATGATTTATGATTAGCGGCAATGTTTTGTTTGTTCAATATCTGTATACAAAAATAAAACCGTGATATCTCTTTGTAACCATAATTTGTCTTTTTCATGTAAAACATTCTTTAACTATCATTTTTGGATGTGAAACAGTCTTTTCGCTTTTGTTAAACAGTTTTTTAGGATTTGTTTTAGATATTTAACACCACAATATAGTGCTTAGGGCCAATCATATTATACAAAGACAGTTTTAAATCCTGTTTTAGCCATAAAGTGTTCTGTATACGTCGCTTTAACTGAATTCAAAAATCGTTCGAAAAGGACAAATTATTATAACATACTGGTGGTATTCCTTTCATAGGTGAGAAGCCGAATTGATAGGTACCACCAACGCAATATCTATTTCTCTTGCCAAACAGCAGTGTTAATGCACTATTGTGTTCCGGTTTTAAGGACATTGTAGCCAGTCTAACTACTGTGCATTGTGAGACTTAACAATCATATATCTCAGGACGGCGAGCGCAGTGGAATTCCAAGCATTGCTTTGCAATTCAAGGTGTTGTTTGGTTTTTCTACAGTCCATAAGCGGTCGTATCGCTTACGATTAGGCAAACGGCATGCTCGTCTCTCCATTCAGTGCAATAAAAATACATTTGATAACTAAAATAGGTTTTAAAACTGATTGTGAAGGCCGTTAGTGACATGAAAATAATAGCACATGTAGAGGTTGCGATAATGCTTGTTATGTAATTCAAAAAGAAGCGTTCCACTTGAGAGCTTCCACTGAATCCAAGCGTCATGTCAGTAGTTATAGCTTTCAAAAATTATGTATGGCAGAATGATTACTATGGGAACAATGTAAAAAACATCCGTTTGTGACAGGATGTGTCTGTCTCCCATGAGTAACAAACAGACAGAGAGGTTGAGTTGCACTAACTAACTAATACCTTTGCCTTAGAAAATGCCATCGCCATACATTTGAGACGCATTTGACCTTGCTACTATATGGGATTGACATTTGCAGATCTAAGGTATTGGTTGTTATTTTTTGCGACTCATACAAATTTTCAAAAAACGTGATACATCATACCTATAGCTTTTTATTCGTTAAAATATAGTAATAGGAAAAATCCTAAAATAAATCCTACAAATGTTTATAAGGTACCAAAAATATTAGGAACAATGAACATGTTACCTGTCCTTCAGTAAACATAAGTAACTTTAATTGCCAATAATTTATATTGGCCAAATACGCTACTCCGGGCAAAGCCAGGCCGAGATGCTAGTTTAGAGTAAGGTTGTTGTCCAATCAAGTATATTAACGGTTCCATAATATTCATTAAAATAAAAACCTTGTCAATCTTACGCTTAATGTTTTATTCCCAGTCACTTTGTGTAGTTCTGCTTTATATTTGTTAATATAACGCAAAATCCTTTCGTCATTTCTCTGTATACTGACTTGAAAAGATACGTTTAAATGTTAATTTATTTCAGGCTTCTCCTTTGTACGCTTATGACAACTGTATAATTATTTGAACATTCCAATGACTTTTCCATTGGTGAATCATCAAGAACACCACAATGATTTTGCTAAGCGACTTCAAAGGAGGAGCTTATCAATTCGATTGTTTTTTTATGTATGTACAGTGTTCGACGATGACGCTGAGATTTACGATCCGATTTACCTGATTCTTCCATAGTTTTATTTTTTTATTTTATTGATTAAAGGATTTCCCACACGGAATACACATAGCCTTAATATAATAATATCACATATAACACTATCAGCGTGTTTCCTCAGTTATAGGAAATCACAACAAGATCAAAGTATGCTCACCACGAAGTAAAATTAAATTACAAATTAAAACAAATTAACAAACTAAATTAAAATTTGGTGTAGAATACTTGTCATTTGGTCTCATAAAAAATTGGTGAAGACCTGATGAATATCTTGGAACATAAAGAGTAGAACTCCTCAAAACTTTTACTTGTAGCAAGTCTCTCATATATGAGATTGCTTTGTAATAAGTATATGGTTTTGTTTGATTTTGCCACCATTTTTTGCCTTGCCATCAGACGGAAGGCATGCTCGTCTCGCCATTCATTGCAATAAGAAAAAAATAATTGCATTTCAATGGGTCTTTTTGCAATTTGGTTCAGTATTAAAAACACACTTTTTTATAAAACATAGGTATCGTGCTGGAACTAACGACATGGGTAGATAGAATAAGATTTTTGAGTAATCCCACATTACGAAGTCGATTCGACAAACTGGCTCGGTTTAATACAATTTTAATATCAAAATAAATGGAGGAATTCCCCGAAACGCGCCAAAAGCCTTTAGGAAAATACTCTTGAATTTTATCATTTAAATTATAAACTAATATCAGAGAATCAACTATTAAATACCTACTTAAACTGATCAAATTGTTTTGTGATAATTAACATCCCATCAAGAACATCCTGTAAAAAAAATACCAAGTCTCGCTGCTCAGTTTTTCTACCGCAAATTTATTGAGTCCTTGCTTAAGGGACCTTCTGTATAAAGTTATAACGTAAGTTATTATGATATCAGTATTAAAAATCCTTGACGTTTTAAATAAATAGATCGACTTACATATACCTATACATTTATATGGGATTACTAAGTTATTCACGCAGTTAGTGTATCTAGAAAACTCGACAGATATTATAAAAGTGTTTAAGTTTTCCCTTGATTTAGACACTAAACACTAATTATATTCTAAATTTGAAGGGTTTATGTCTGCTAGAAGTGCCTTAGACTTTTGATGCTCGGTCAGTCAGTCAGTCAATGAGTGAAAAAAACTAAGAAAGTTTGCCAAGTTATCATTCTTAAACTACTGGTTCAAATTGAATGAAATATAAATATACCGTGTTTACACATTGCCTGCCCAGTAACTGAAAATTCAGGCTTCTTGATTTAACCACAACGAAGTTATAGGGGGGTATAAAATGGTCTGAATTGCTCGAGAAAAGGATGGTACGACAGTGCCGCTTTTTAGCTCGACTTGGAGGGGGCACTGCCGTGCCTCCAGATTTTATTTAACAGTTTTACGGATTGGCAAAAAACTGGTTTACTAAAACGCTTTTAATGTCGATTCTTCGAAACAAAGTGATAATTTAATGTACTTAAAAAAAAAAAACAAAACTGCATAGATTCAACATCCGCATATTGATTTACATAAAAACAAAGAATTTACAATTCACATAATCAAATTTGTTTGAAAACCTCAGTATTAATCGATATAACTGAACAATGACTGAAGATAATAATTTCTACCTGATAATGGAGTCATTGTTACCTTCTTCTTGTGACTTTTACGTTGTCGTGTTTTGGGTTAATGGTAGGTATTTTTGTTAATTTCACAGCCCGTGATTGCCAGACCTACCTCATTTTAAAGCTGGAACTTTGTCTGCGCATGCTCCTTACATAAACATTGCCGATGGAGTAATCAGCAATTAGAAATTTGGATCACAGTTACTTGGGAAGATAATGTTATAATACATTAATTCATTTAAGTAACCCGTGAAAACGTATAGGATATAGGATACATATAGGATGTCACTCAGGCCGGAGTGCACTTTGCACTCCCAAAAACGAACAAAGCGAAATTTTAGAAGAGGCCTGCATCCAACGACTTCCTGCAACCTTTCTGTCCACCTACACCAGAAATTATTACAGTATATTAATAAAATATCGCACTTTAGTGTTTATAGACATACTTAATTTTTGTTCTTGCAAAAAAATGTCGTTTTTAAATATATAAACTTGGATGTTCCATATTATAATAGTTGAATATTTATGTCATTATACATATAATTTTGTAACTAATCGATGTCTGTACATGGAAAATATGCGTGAAAGACTATTATGAGGTGACGGTTTTAAATAAATAGAAACAACACTGCTTAAATGCACTGTTGTGTTTCGGATTGAAGGACATTGTAGCCAGAGCAACTACTGGACATATTGAGACTTAACATCTTATGTCTCAGGATGGCGAGCGCAGTGGAATATTGCTACTGTTTATGAGCGGTCGTATCGCTTACCATCAGGCGAACGGCTTGCTCGTATCGCCATTCAATGCAATAAAAAAAAAAAAAAAAAAAAAAATAGAATCCAACACAATGGTTTTTAAAATTTTCATTTGTCTGTGCGGTTGTGCAAGCTAATCGCGGGAACGGGTGAACCAATTTCACTTTGATGTGGTTGGTGTAGATGTGGCCATACTTATAAAATAATTTATTGGTGGTAGGTTTCTCATATGTATATGTGAGGCCGCCTGGGTAGGTACCATCGCAATGTTTATTTCTCCCGCCAAACAGCAGTGTAAATGCATTGTTGTGTTTTGGATTGTAGGACATTGTAGCCAGATTAACTAGTAGACATATTGAGACTTAATGTCTTATGTTTCAGGATGGCGAGTGTTGTAAATGCCAAGCATTGCTTTATAATTTAAGGTGTTGTTTGGTTTTGCTACAGCCTCCGTGGCGCAGGCGGTTAGACGCCGCATGTGAAACGAGAGGCCGCGGGTTCGATCCCCGCACCGAGAGAAATGTTTGTGCGGCCCACAAATATTTCTCTCGGGTCTGGGTGTTTGTAAAACCGAAAAGTCTCTCGTAGTTCCAGATACCCACGACACAAGACTCGATCTTAATGTGGGGTCAGGACTATGTATGTGACTGTTGGGTGTTATTTATTTATTTATTTACTGTTTATGAGCGGTCGTATCGGTTACCATCAGGCGAACGGCATACTGTTCTCGCCATTTATAGCAATAAAAAAATATATACTATATCCAATAATTATAACCTCACTATCAACTCTGATAAAAGGGAAGATAGAATAAATACAAACTTCAGATGTTAAATGTTATTTGCTAACAAATATTATGTACATTTTTCAATCATGTTTTTAAAAAAATAGCTGCTCAGAAAACACATAAGCTACTTTTTTAACCCGATAAGTACAGTGTTCCTGTCGAATGACTAAGGAATTAAAATTTTTTGATTAAATATTTAATTAGATATTAGAAAACAATGCCACTCTTTAAAACTCAAAAGGATGGGATGGGACAGGATGGGATATAACAGGATGGCACGGAAAACCAGTATAAATTACGGCAATCACATTGTGTACATTAAACTCGTTAATTGAGATTAAATATAAATAAAAAGGCAAAATTAATACTTTCTGATGTGGAGTCGAATCCAAAAGCATCTGCAATGCGACAAAGCCGGGTCGCGCTGCTAGTAGTTGAATATTTTCAAAGTTAACCCATTTAATACCTGTTTTATTTTATCTGCTATAATGAATTTAGCATTTTGATATCTTAAATACGTGCCATGACTTAAATAAATCAAGACCAAAAAAATAACGACCTTTAGTCATTTGGTCTTTTTATAAAACTATTTGATAAACGCTCAACATGAGATCATGATATTGATCAGTATTATTACTTTACGTGATATCTTTCACCTGCTTCAGTGGCGTAGTTGTGCTACGGTATGACTGGAAAGCTGAGGTTTAGGGTTCGAATACCAGGTCGGGCAAAGTGATATTGGATTTTCCTAATCATTGTCAGTCCGGAGTCAGGAATTTGTGCCTGATATCGCAATAGACTCGTCCCCACATCGTGAGACGGAAAATGCATGGCGAAACGTGGTTGTCCTGGTTGCACCTCTGCCTTCCGGGAAAAAGGCGTGAGTTTTTGTATGTATGACATATCTTTCGACAACTTGGCACTTACTTTAAGTTATTTTATAATGATTACTAGTCAATTAGTGACACATTTTTACAAAAGAACTGTACAATAAACTATTGGTTCCTGGAAGGATATGTATCCGGTTACGACGACCACTATTGGCGGAAAACCCACCTCAGTTCCCATGTAAATGAGTGACGTTTCGGGTTCATATGTATAATATCCGCTTTCGAGCATTCAGATTGGCGAGAGATAACCATTTTTTTTGTATTATATTGTATCAGCCCATATACGTCCCACTGCAGGCCCTCCTCTACAATCGAGAGTACGATAGAGAGTGGTTAGGTCATATAGTCCACCACGCTGGCCTAATGTGGATTGGCAGACTTTACATACCATTGAAAAACTTGCAAATCGCTATGGTATACCATTGATACATTATAATTATGTTTATTAGTGGTCGTCCAGGCGAAAATAATACATGCGGCAGTTTCAAATAAATGTCACCATTTCAGTATCATAAATATTAAAACTATGAGATTTATGAGTACAACCATTCGATCCCATACATACAGACGAACCAAATATTTGCTGGCTGGAAATTATCTGTCTTTAACCTGCGACTTCTTGTAATCGCATGACCTTATACTTCCTCTACCACGATTAGGAAATTAGATTACAATAATATTATCGACATAATCTGAAACAAGGAATATAATTAACAATAGCATTAACAAAGAAACAAAACACTTGTCTAAAACGATAAACGTTTTTTTGCTGCATACCGCGATTGATATAAGGAAATTAATTAAAGCACCATAAAAGATAAAATGTGACAAGATCACCGTTCATAAATATATAGCGTACAGACGGATACGGAACCATTTATTAACATGTATTAGTATTACATACAGGATGTAGTATTGGAATAAATAGTAATAGCCATCACAAATAGCAAGTGAAGTAGACAATAACATTTCACAAGTTATACTTATAGCTAAAATTTTGTGATTTGCGATTGTGATTCACAAAGCCGATCGGCTAATATTTTTATACAATCTCGTGTAATCTATGAATGAGTGCGTTTTTTTACGAACCCGTTTAAATAATAAACTGAACAATCAATGTTGTGTGTGTAATATTAGATGAGCAATATGGTTATAAGATGTGTCAGTTTTTTTTACACATTCTGGTGGGGGCAATTAGCAACAATAGAAATATAGAGTATACTAAGACTTTAAAAATAACAAGGTGGTGATGGAAATTTGAAATAGTCATAATTCTCATCACTAACAGGATGCAATGATTTACGGTTATTAATTCAGTTCGCAGATTGTTATGTATGTATGTTCAGTCACGGTCGCCGTGCCGATGGCTTCCGATATACACTTATCGATAACGATCGATGTACAACACGAATTTTGTTATATTTTTCTATTTAAAGTTTTTCACAGATGGTCTTATTAAAGTACTGATTGGTGATGCCTGATCAGTGTCGTAAAGCAATTGTATCGTTTCCTTACGAAAGGTATGTATATTGTATTGTATTGTAAATATTAATTGAATAAAAGTAGGTCTAATTTAAATCTAATGTTTGTCAAAGTTAAAAGAAGACAATAGATTATTGTAGTGTTTTGTAATATAATTTGAGAACGTTTCATTTAAACCATAGTTTGGGTTTGACCATATAAGAGGAAAAGGCCACGCGAGTGGAATAAAAAATTGTCGAGTTGTCGTGATGGAATGTTAGACGAAACGGCCTTACTTCCGATGGATTTGAATGTCGTGTGAAGTAAACAATTTTTGAACTGGACATATCTATGGTGATGGAAAAAAATCTCTATCGATATTATCGGCAAAGGAAAATATCGTGAAGGTGCCTGAAATATGAATACAATAGAACGTAGTAGTCTTTCTAAGAATTTCTATTGTAGATCCACTAATCCTCACTAGGCCAGCATAGCAGTCCACCTCCACCATGCTGGCATATGGCCTAACCTCTCTCAATCGTACGAGTAATGTAAATTAATGTCGATTGTACAGGATACCCCTGCAGGTGGGAAGTATACGGGCGCATAATGTACAGTACAGTATAGTGAGGTTCGCCAGCCCACAATAGGCTGGATTAGTTAAGCCATGCTTAATCTATCAATCGTACAAGATATACTTATGGTGGGAAACGCATGGGCTGATTTTTCCATTATTTCGGTTAGTGAAATCCGCGATAAAAATATTGTATCTCTCGAAATATTGCTTTTTGCCATTCGACACAGTTATGCTGGCTTGCATAAATCCTTCTTAACGCTTCCGTGGAAAGGCCCAGGACACTTCTCGTGACTAATAGTCCTACAGTTGAATGATGCATGAATATTACGAAGCGAACTTTTTTTCGATTTTCATATACTTATTTTATTTAAACGGATATTTTTATTTAAGATATATATCAACAGGGGCAAATCAATCATTTTCACTCTCTCTTCAGCCATAGGAAGTCCTTTATTGAACACTAGCGGCCCGGCCCAGCTTCGCCCGGGTACAAATAGATTTCTGTACTATAATATGTACGTATTATACATATAAACCTTCCTCTTAAATCATTATATCTATTAAAAAAAACAGCATCAAAATCCGTTGCGTAGTTTTAAAGATTTAAGCATATAAAGCGACATAGGGACAGAGAAAGCGACTTTGTTTTATACTATGTAGTGATGTTCTCTACCTAAGGATTACCAAATGGACTTAATGGAAGCGGCTTGCATCACACAGCGCACCTAGAAAGCAATATTTTGAGCAATAATGTGAACATTTTCAATTCCAAACAATTCACCCGGTTGATTGGAATTTTCACTCAAAATGGTGTAGTCAGTTTGTCCAATGGCATCTTCATGTGTCACTTGTGCCGGTGAATGTAAAGCCAATTTAAACCGAGTGGTTTCTGATGGCAGTGTCATTCCGATGCATCGAGCTCGGTTCACAGCTCCACACTTTTTGAGAGCTGTACGGAAGTTACGAATTACAAGTGGTTGTATCGCAGTGCGATTGCGTTCGATTTAATAGACCGATTCCATTTGATGCTATTCAAGCATACGGGAAATAATTGTTGAAGTGTCGTCAAATCAAGAATTATTTTAAAGTGATAATATTAAGAGTAGTTTAGTTTAAGTCATTGTATAAATTATAATGATATCAGAGTATAGAGTATTGTTAGATTTCGTCAGTTTTATACGCTAGATTATAAAAATAAAAAGGAGAATCTACCTACGAATATAAAGACAGAAAACTTAATTTGTTATCGCGTCGTTTGCAAGGATTTACTTATATTCTGTGTCATAAGCTTAGTGGCATTGTGTTAAGGACTAGTAGTTGTTACATAAAAATCATCTCATTTTCTATAATAATTCTCCTATACATGGAATTTAACACATAGGTTTTCATAATTACATTATTTTGGTCCAGACTGATTCATAATTCCTTTACAATATGAATTGAACTCAAGTATGTTAATGCCAGCAAGATCGTGGGTTATGTACGATGAGGAAGCTATGTCATTAAGATGTTATGTACATGTCTATTATGTGATGTATTGGATATTACAACAAGATATGCGTAGAGTTAATGAGGTTATGAAGAAATATGACTAACTTACCGTATTCTGTACTTATGTATCTGTATTTGTATAAGCCCATATACGACCCGCTCTAGCCCACATGTTTCCTCTACAGTCGAAAGATTCTAACGGCCTTATTACAAAACGTGAACTATCTTAAGTACTGAGTTTTGTACCAGGTTTAAACTACGGACCAAATGAAACGTTATCACAAAACCGGATTTAAGGCGAGTGCGAGCATTATCTGTGGTACCAAAAGTTAAACCGCCAAGACCCCTAGTTTAACTCCTGTACTAACCTGGAAACGTAATATTTTTAAGTTGATTTGTGCGTCGCAATTGTGTTCTTATCAGTTTTAACAACAACAAGAATAGTAAAATCACAAATTCGATGGATTTAATGGATTTGGAAGATTAGGGATACATGTACCTAAACATTTCGATAATATGCAAGTATGCACGCCGCACATTTCAACAACGAACAATGTTTATTTATATAACTTAAAGTACTGTTAAATAGAATCAATAATAAACCTATATGTAAACATTTTGGTATTATTCAAGTACGCGCGCCACACAATTCATTCCTTTGTACGCTAGTTATATAAATAACTCAACAGTGAAACAAAAACAAAATTGACGCCCTTTCAAATTAATCTGATTAGGGATATATTCTAATGGTAAAATAGTACATATTTAGCGTCATGATCTTAATGAAATTACATTTTATTTAACATTTTACCGATCTCTATACACAAGTTTATGTTAAATAGAACGGTGCATAAATCGGCGAGTGAATGAAATAATGGATCACTTTAATTTTTTGCTTGTAATCTGTGGTAATCAGGAACTCTGTGCGGTACTATAGAGTCCTCGGTTGGTCTTGGATTTGTAATAAGATTGAATTTTAGTCCAAGAACTGACTTTAATACCGTAACAATCCTAGATTTTTAGTTTTGGTTTAAACCCATTACTAAGCTATCTTTTTGTAATAAGGCGGTAAGGGTTTAACTTTAAAGCCATATAGTCCACAGTGCTGGCCTAGTGTGTGTATGGCGGACTATACATACCATAGATTATTAACAACCAGTTACTTAATTAACAAACTACTTATGGTAATACTTACTTATGGTAGTTATTAAAGTAACCTTCAATAAAACCCATGACGTGTGGGTCTTTTAGTAGTTCAACTGTTGAATTTCGACATCAAGACACAATTGTCCACTACCAGAAAGAACGGTAATTGGTGATTAATATACACATTATTTTAATTATATTTTTATAGTCATATATCATAGTCTACATCAAACCAAAGAATACAAACGTACAGCGTTCCTCACCGCAGTCCGGTTATAACAAACTATTGCTCACTTTAACACTGATAATATTTACTGTAATAAAGCTATGTAAATATTTAATCCATATGCAAACCAGCCCTTTGTGAGCAAGGCGATAAGTAAACAGTTATTATCCGTTGTTCAAACCTAGCAACAAGCAACGTCACAGATTAAATAATTTAATTATAACACGTATCAAGATAACCCATTCAGTATTATGATTAATTGTGTTGCGAAACTGGTGCCTAATGGTCTGAGTACACACGGCTATGTAGTTCAGCGGATATATCTTGGGATATATTTTATTAAGGCTGTTTCATACTTGCTCGATGCATATTCAATAAATATTGCCAATAGGTACAAGCATAGTCCTGACCCCGCATTAAGATCGAGTCTTATGTTGGATATCAAAAACTAAGAGAGACTTTTCGGTCCCACTTATACTCAGACCGGAAACAGATACTTGTGATTCACACGAATATTTGTTTCAGTGGGGAGATCAAGCCCGGTGCCTCTCGTTTCACAGGAAGTTTCTAACCAGCTGCCACGGAGTCTATTGCACCTGATAGTAGGCGAAGTATAGCCAATAGACTTTTTTTAAATAGATTTGGAAAACACATGATGGTAAGTGATCACTGCCCATGAACATCAAAATATTATTTATACGATGCATATTTGTCATTGTTACAACTGTTTCAGCATTGTATACGTCAAGGTTGCTTCGAACAGGTGAATTCCGATCCATGGTGGGAGCCTCTGTTCAGCAGTGGACGTTCTTTGCCTGAAATGAGAAACTGAATGAGAGTACATTGTCAAGTGAAAGACCATAAATTGGGAAAGCGAAGTTCAACAGTCTACTATTGCCAGAGATCGAGATGTGGTTTAATAATAGAAGCAACATCAAGTCGGGACGACTTCCACAAGAGGGTTGGTAGCGACTGGATGCTTAAAACAGCGCACCGGGCTCTGTGGCGTACCTTGGAAGAGGCTTATGACCTTCGGTGGACTGCTACGAGGTGTTCAAGCTTTGTCGATTTATTTCGGTCCTGAGATATGATAGGGACGCCAATCTGTATCCATGACATGGCGCCACAAATTCATTTCTTTGTTTAACACTGAAGAATATATAATTAAATATATTTGAAATTTAAGTGTATTTCTAAGTTGTTATCCTATCAATTCTAAAGAATATGTTAGTATGGATATTAGATGTGTAAAAGAAAATAAATCTTGTAGAACATTATGAAAGGAATTCATATCATAATAAAACAAGAGTAAATTGTTGAACGTAAATCGCGAAATACATTAGTAGGCTGTCAGTCTCAAGCCTTTGTCATGCGATTGTAATTATCATAAAAAATCACGGAAGTTGACATTTACAACTGCTTATTAGTCAACATCGGTGTAATATTTTATAATTAAAACGAGAACGAGAACTGAAATAAATACTGATTGCGTTAAATATAATGACGTTTAGAGAGATTTATTGTTTTTAGGGCAGTTCAACGATGGTTATTATAGATCATGTGTCTCATACGAGTTGTGTATGTATGACAAACTCGTGGTCAAAGCAAGGACCCGGCACCTTCCGGTCACGACGTCGTCTCATTTCCGATGTGGGCCAAAGGCAATTTATTATAAATCGAATGACAATTTACAGATAAATTATATGAGTTAAACACAATTTACTTGTTTTGGCACTTTGCGCGATTGGCTCAAATAAATCACAGTGGGACGAAATATTTACAAGGTCACAATGTACAGGAGGAAAACAATTTGGGTAAAATATTTTAGCTAATATTTTAATTAGACGACATGAACTATGAAATAAAGTGATTATTAACAATTAGCGTGTGTTATACTGTTGCAAAATAGGTAGTTTGATAGCATAAATGACATTTTTGTCTCATTGCTCAGAGCTCAGAGTCTTTTACCTACCTATTATAGCATGTCAAGTAAAAAACACGTCGAAATTAAAAGTGACATAACCAGCGCACCACACTTGCCTCCAAGCGATGTTAGTAAAAACTAGGTCTCATTTTTTGCACCATGACATGTTTTCTAGGAACTGTGTACAAAATGCAGCACCTCAAGTGGAAGAAAAAAACTCACGTCTATTGTGTTTTTACGCACATATGTCATTTGGCACTCGCAATATACTTCAACCGAGCGTGTATCGGATGAAATCACCAGTGGGGACGCGGCCCCGTTTAGGTACAAACAATTATATTCAACCTTATCGTAATCGCAATTCTAAAAAAGCAAATGAGATAAATTGCTGCAATTTAACAATAAAGCTGAGCGTGGCGTTGCCTTGACCCGAGCAGTGGGCTAACGGCAGTCGTGAGTGGCGGCTAAGCGGGTGCCACCTGGTCAGGAAACATATCTCGCTTGGTCGCCATACCGGTTTCTACCTTTCCTCGCAGGACAATGCAACCGCGAACGCGGACGGCAGAAAGTCCTGTTACTAAACATTCTTTTGTTTTTAACAAAGATATTGCAATAAATCACATTTTATGATTAAATCTAGAATCAGAGTTGAAGGTCACAGGATAATGATACTAAACGATCGAGACGCATTAATAATGCAGGTAAAAAGTTTGGAGATTATAATGCTGTCCTTATGGAGTCCAAGGACTGTTGCACTCTGGGTGTTTTAGTATAAAATAACCAAGCGAGAATACTGGCAGATTCTTACTTCTATAATTGGCCTGATACTAGTGATATGTAATGGGTACAGTGCATTTGAGTAGTATTTGGGTCAAGTTTAATGTAGATCTTATAGGCACTGTCAACTGTACTAATTGTTCGATATTTTCCATCAAGATACATTATATGTGTCCCATAATAACAGCTTTATAGCTCGTACTTTAGTACTAACTTCCTAGTAAACGTTTGACTCATAGCAATTCAAAAACCCTTTAAGCAACAACCTTTCAGTATTGTTAAATTAAATCAGCAAAACCTGATCTAATTTTTTTTGCACCGGTAATAAGCATTTCATTAAAAAACTTGATCCAAAACAGGAACAACGCACAGTTTTAACGGTTGCCGGAAATAAAAAAATCGCGGTACTATACGAATAGCATTACGCATACTTCTGTAAACACAATGACGTCGATAGATACATATCTGTATTGTAGTAAATACAGCGTGTTTGCTAATGAAAATCCTTTTCAAATTTTATACAGTATGGTGAAAGAATTATCGAAATCACCAATAACACGTACTATACTATTTTCCCCATTTAGCTTGTATAAAAATATTTGTTTTGTAACACATAAAACATAATTTTAAGACATTTTGATTGATTCGTAGCGATCATGTTAATATTAATATAGGTATTGTGATGTAGGCTCCTGAGTATCAAAATAGTGTTTCGTTTTATCCAGTTTGAGCAACTTATTTTTACTTACACATAATAATATTTTTGTATAATTATTTTGATTAAGTAAAAAAATTATACATATTATGTACTTAAAATCAAAGTGTTTGTTTTTCACTCAATTTGTTGTGTTGTGATGTTTTTTATAGGTAATGAAAAATACTCAGGTTACTTTATAGATTGTACTGTTAATGCGCTAATATTTATATTAAACCTTATTACACTCATCATAACTGAATGTTCATAAAATTACGAAACTGGTCAATTGTATCAACACGAGTATAAGTAAAAAGGTGAACTAAATATTAATTTTAAATGTTAAGAGCGTTTATACCTTCCGCGCGCTTTTTGGCTTAAAAACAGGACTTTTCAAATGAGTTAATAGCCACCAATAAACAATTTCAAGGAAAAATAATTAGTACTAATTTTAGAAAAGGTTGTCATCTTGGAATTTTTACAAAATATTATAGATTGATGGATAATTTGTGAGTACTATAAGGATTACTGAACATTAGTTTCGTTATTTAGGCTTTAAATGGCAATTTAGAAGTCTAAGATATCCGAAATCACTAAATATAAGATGAAAATAAAAATATTATCAGTTTAATAAAATCCTTATGGAGGGATTTTGCTAAGAAAAATAATCTTTTTGTGTTTAGTTCCTGAAAAATAAAAATTTAAACAATGCGAAATTATTCAGAAACTCTCATCAAGAACATATTTTTTTTCACCAACTTATCGTACATATTTTTTTACAGCGATTGCATATTATAATAGAAGAACATCTTATCAATAAATTACTATTTTTATATTTCAACAAAATTAGTTTTCATGTTTTCTACAAATATTTTAAAAACCACTATAAAACACGCTGTCCGACGTGCCTCAGATCAGACCGCCGCGCCGCAAGGCCTTCTAGAGGGAGGACGTATCGCTCGTCGCTCCGGCCTGGCTGCAGTCGATTGTTGCCGTGCGTAGTAAAAATAGCCACGCGTGGACTGCGATTGCCACATCTTAGTACTTTGGTAGTAAAATTTTTTTTTTCTTTATTACCTACAATGATTTTGTAGTGAGTATAAATTATATTTCAGATAATATAATGGGATGTAATTCCGAGGCTAAATTATGTTACGTATTGTAATATAAAATTAATTATATTTCGTAATTGTAAGGGGTTGTAAGGCCCTAACTCTATTCATGTGTTTGAATACGAAATGATTAATAAAACGTCCATAGTGTCTACTGATTGAACAGTGATTTGATTGCAACTTAACAATGTATTAATAACGAAAATATGATTAGTATCTAAATTTGTATTGTTTATTACTTGCACAGTAATATTTGTCTCTTTATAATGCAAATAAAGTATTTTTCTGATATTATATTACCAATATATAAATCATAAGTTACATTTCAATTGAATATTACAATTTTGAAGCGCACGGATCAAAGTTGGTTGAGCTGACTGTATAGCGAGCCGACGCGGCAGCTCCACGCACACGGCTTTGGTCGCTTATGTGTGCGTGAAATTATCGAAAAAATACCTATAGTTGACTTTGCGCGCAAGGTGGTAAACGCTCCTAACCAAGTTTCAAATGAAAAAAGTGTTTTATTAGAAAACATTTTTGTTATGATATACATACCAACATAATAATCACCCCTATATCCCATAGGTGTAGGCAGAGGCTTAGCTCGATCGCTTTGGATTCTTTCAATTTAATAAAATTGCGTTATTTTATAAAACATGTAAAATGTTTTTAAAATATTACAATTATTTTTTTAGAGCAATTATATTCATATACTCAACATACTGTATATATTTCGAAGCAAAGATCTAAGATAGCTTAATCAGCATTTAAAAGCTGCATTAGTGTTTTGGAGACCGGAAGCCTTTAAACCTAAATATCAAACTCGGCTAGATAGTTTATTACCGCATTTATTTCAAATTAATCTTAACTATATAAGTGGTAATTTGTGACGAATTAAAAATAGTAATAAATTGATCTAAAGTATTTAAGTTGTAATTTGTGACGAGCAACATAAGCTTCCTGAAGATAATCTTAAGGAAATAACACGAAGTTCTTTAGTTTATATCACACCTGAATAACAGGAACCTTGACAATGATTTATCATTTAAAATCTGAAAGACTTTTGACGGAATTTCTGTGAAATCTGATCTACGTAGATGATGACAAGTAACTGTATGTATTTCCTATCTCACACATACTCTCTACACATACTACATCTCACACAATATTTTTGCTAAAATCATCTTATCGTAAGAACGCAATTTATTTCCACACGGATGTTTAAAATAAACGATAATATTGTGTTATTGTAACAAATATTAACATTTTTAATTTATTCTAAGTAAACCTATACATCTAATATTACTGATTATAGATAGTTGGAAAACTGGGGAAACTGATTAAAAGTCTAATGGTAACACAGTTATACGAGTAGAGATTAATAAACCTTGGGTCTGATAAGATCTTGAAATAAGACTTCGTTCCTTACGAATTATGTGAAGGTCGTATTTCAGATTTACTTAACTGATGCACATAAATTATTCATTTGTGGCATCATAGCCGCTCATATCGAGAAGACAAAAATATCAAATTGAGTTAGTGGGAAGTATAAAATCAGTTATTCCTTAAAATGTGGTCAAAGAAAATTTCTAAAAAAATTATAATATGAAATCACTTAAATTCGGTGTTATGACTGCTCAAATAAAACTGTAATGGTTTAACTCACAGAAGAGATAAATATGGTTAGAAGGGAAATACGAACGTTTGACGCGTGTCGCAAGGTGGTGCATAAAAAGCATCACTGCCGCGGAACGGATGATTTGTCAAATCAGTCGTTGTCGAAATGCCTTGGAGTGTGGTGCTCTGGCAAAATAGAGTAAAAATAAAGATTTGTGCTATTTTATCTTGCAGTTCCAATACTAAAGCGTCGAATATCAATAGAGGAAGAATTTTAAACCACTATTAAAACCGATTTTATTGAATTTCACCTTTATTTCCAAAAGTTGCGGTTTATAATTACGTAATTTTGAAAAATTCGATAATATGATAGACGACATATCAAAAATATACATTGGTGATTACACGTGTATACAATGTACGCAAATGCCAAGTTCCTACGCAATGTATACGACTTATTTTTGTTATGTCAACTTCGAAATTTGTCACATGTCACACAATGTTGTAGGCATGTACATAGTAACTATATCGATGTAGTTATAGATTTCGTATACTCGTAAATCAGTTTTCATAGTAATTAAACAAAGAAAATTAAATCAAATCGTTTAATAATTTTATATTGTAGTACTCGTAACGTTTGATAACGTGGACGATCTATCCTTATGTTCTAATGTCACAACCCCGCCAAGTTGAGAACAACATATATTTATATCTGAATATACTTTATATAATTCATTCGTTTGTTCGGTTTCCGAGAGTGAGTCGATAAAGGCAACAGGTAGAGACAACTGGATTCCTACAAAATCCAGTACGATTTGTTCTAAGTATTCATTGTCGTGAAACAGAAGATGATAAAAAAATCTGTATCATAAGTAATACTAATTAAATAACTGTATCAAGAAAATCCATTAAGCATATCGATAAAATAAATTCAGGTATAATAACAAAAACATATTTCCGTCATTTTATCGATACTTTAAATGGACTATTGCAAGCTTTCTATATTAGGTTTGTAGAGGTTTTGTGTTTCGAAAACGACGACACTGGTTTTCATACAATTTGACGGCTCTTGCCTTTCTAATCATATTCAACTGTTCTGTGGTTTAATCCGTTTAATGAATCATCATTGTAATGTATGGACTCTTTTAAAATAATAATAAAAGTTTAACATTCCGAAACCTCACTCTTGATTGATCTTACGTTTTTTTTTTATATAATGTACTAATATTTAATACATCGCTTTAATAACAATCTAGTCTTATGACTAATGAGTTATTTAAATTTAACCTAAATTTCTAAAGAGACTATGACTAAGAATATGTCCAATAACACTTTTCTTATTGTCTCTATTAAGGGGAAGACACAATGTTCGCGTGTTCTTTTTCAATAGCACTCACTGCACTACATTGCACTAATTATTCATTGCACTAACTCAAAAGGTTTTGTCCTTTTTAGTCTTCTCACTAGGTCCGTGTTGTCGGGAGCTGGATTGCCTCGACGTTCACATGATGATGAAGTCTATGGTCATGAGCTTCGGCATATTTTTTCACAACATTTCTGACGAAGTCCACTTTAAGGTCCCGATGGAGATCTTCGTTTCTTACGTACCATGGAGCGTTTACTATACCCCTCAGTACTTTGTTCTGGAATCGTTGTATTATTAGTATATTGCTTGGTTTGGTACATCCCCACAACTGTATACCATAAGTCCATACTGGCATCAGGACTTGTTTGTACAAAAGTACTTTGTTGTATATCGACAACGAGGAGTATTTGCCCAGTAACCAATACATTTTCCTGTAGCGAATCTCCAGCTCTTCTCGTTTCTTTTTGACGTGTGCTTTCCAGCGAAGTTTTGCGTCCAGAGTCATGCCTAGGTATTTGGCTGTATTTTCATATGGTATGGTTGTCCCGTTTATGAACACAGGCTCATAATTTGGTCTTTTGTTGGTGAAATCCACATGAACAGATTTTGTTTCATTTATTTTCAGCCGCCATTTTTCACTCCAGTTAGAGATGATGTTAACAGCTGTTTGGACTTTTTCCACTGCTTCTTTATGAGTCGAACCTGTAGCTATAATTGCTGTATCGTCTGCAAAAGAATTCTTGCAATGGCATTGTTTTCAAGTTTAGGCATATCACAGGTGTATAATAAGTACAGGACCGGACCTAATACACTTCCTTGTGGTACTCCAGCTTCTATACACTTTATTTCTGAGTAAGAATCTTCATGTTTTATACGAAACATTCTTTCAGAAATATAAGATTCCAGGATTTCTGAAAATTGCTTGGGCAGCATTTGCTTTAGTTTGTAAATGAGGCCGTGGTGCCATACTTTGTCGATCTTACGTAACAAGACTATAATTATGATAATATCAAAGCCGTGTAATATCTGCATAATAATGTATTAATTAAATTGAATAAATATTCTTATATTTATATGCATGTCGTTGTGTGCCCAGTACAGCAAAACTTAAAAGTATTTGAGTTTTCGTTTCCCATATATATTTTTTGCGCTCTCTTGGACAAGTTTTATAACAATATCGGAAGAAAACGATAAGTTGAAATTCTACGTACTTTATTTAAATTAATATTAATTATAACTTTTGTCTTTATCAAGACAAATGGTTTAACGTATTGTATTTTGTTTATATTAATTACTTATAAAAATCGTTTAGTTTAAAATGTAATACCGGAGGGAATGAAAGCCAAGCCGTACGCATACGAAATAAAAATGAAAGAGCTTAACAAAGATTGGTATTACTGGGAAAACCTCTATTTACCATTAAAATACAATACAGCTAACAAAAAATAATACAGCCTTATTACATATGACATTTCATAATAAGCCAACATTATACTAATTTCTAAAACGGATATGAAATATGCCCGTCAGTTTGAGATCCGCAATCCATCATTCCTTGAGCCCAATATGCATTACAAATTGACATAACGTACTACGACATTGGAATATTTGTTTCAAACCGATCTATTTCCACTTATATGCAATAATTCGTTTGACAATATTAAATGGGTAGTTATTTTTTCAATTGCTCCATTGTGTGTGGTACAAGGCAGCGTCCTTCTGCTTCTGTGTCTAGGTCCCGTCGAGTCACGACACATCTTATTAGGACTATGTACTTTTTAATTTACTAATTACACTTAATTATCAGCTAGGGATCGTTCGGTGCTATTACTGGCGGTTCTAATGCAAGTTATTTCTCCACCTCGTTACTGGTAGCACATAATTTCATTATATTTAAACAAGTGGTATTATAATTAGCAAATAGCTCGTTTTAGATGACTGTTATATTAGATAACTGGGATTTAGCAAGCGCATTACGCATGCGTGGAATGGTAACAGCGTACAGTAGGCACCTCTTGGTTTAATTTACATTCGAAGGTTAAAGTCAGGGTCGCTATACATCTAGTGTTTCTGTGAATTGACCGATTGCTTTTGGTCTGCATTTGACGTCACTAAAATTAGTTCTGCTTACGCGGTTCGCCAATATTAGTTAGGCATTTACTTATGTCAATGTGCTAAGTGAGGATGCGTTAACCACATCAGCTTATTCTTCTCCTTTTTGCCGCAATTTTCGTAATTACAAAGTACTACAAGCAGTATTTACTTAAGTTAAAATAGCTAATTACAGTCGTTAAAAGTGTTTTGTTTTCTGTGTTATTACCCAGTAGCATGTAATTATTTTGTAGCTTTTATTTGTTATTCGTTTTGGTTTGCGGCTTTGGTGTTGCGATTAATATTGCTGAACGTAATACTTGATAGGTGTTTTATTTGACTGGTGAATATTACGTTTTAATTTTAGTACAACTTGCCACGTGTAGGTATATGTAAGTAAATGCACTCCGATAATTTTTGTGGCCTTATTGTTTTCTTTTGGTAGACTTTAATATTATAAACAAATTAATCTATTCATATTTCTATTCTGATAACATTAAAAATCTAGAAGGACATACGTGGCACTCAAGAAATATACCAGGGCTACTATTATAATTAAGTGCTCTGGAGATTGTTCGGGCTTACACCTGCTGCTGAGATCTGCCACTGTAAAAGCGGGACTTCTAAATACCATCAACATCAACTCGGACTTTTAAAATCCACCACAGTACGTTTCTCTTGGCATTTTTTCCACATACTACTATGGAACCAGTTTCCAGCAACAGTATTTCCGGAAAAATACGATCTGGCGACCTTAAAAATAGCGTATTCCCATCTTAAACGCCGGCAAGGTATTTCTGTGCCCTGTGGTGTTGCAGATGCCCTATGATCGTGTGCCTCGAATAATATAAAAAATATGGCTAAAGTATATAGACAAAGAATCCGAGAAAGTCTAGATATGTACACAATTACTCATAAGGCACTGTTACAAATAACAATTGTGCAATAAAGTAACACACAAAAACCACAAATTAAAGTCGATTTAGATGACATTGATGATTTCCGTTACACGACACTTAAGTTTACAACAATGTGTAACACTAAAAACACCGCGTGGTCAGCTCCGAAGGTGAAAGTCAAGGTTGCACGTACCTGTATTCTAATACGATGCGTTATGTAAGCAATCGCATAATACACGTCATTTTAAACGTTTGATGGCGTTGCCGAAGTTTTTTATGTCTGCAAGGGAGTAATTATATTCAGGATCACTTGCGACAAGTAACTTTGGCCAAAACTTTGACTGACGTTCATATCGCCAAAATTAATTGCAACTGGACCTTAGCTTTATCTTTAGCTGGTTAGACGCCGGCTGTGAAACGAGAAGCCGCGGGTTCAATCTGCGCACCGAGAAACATATTTGTAAGGCCTACAAATATTGGTCTCAGGTCTGGGTGTTTGTTAGACCGAAAATTCACTCGCAGTTTCTGATACCCACGACAAGACTTAATTGACAGGGATCAGGGTTATGTATGTCACTGTAGGGTGTATTTATTTTATTTTTATTTATCCTCCGCACTAAGGCACTTCAGAAGTCACAAGTCCATACCGAAGAGCAATTTGCTGATGGATGATCTTGGCTACTAGGTTGTGTCTAAATACTCGCCGTTAGCAAGATACGAACAACCGGAGATAACATGCCTGATGGCCTCGCCTGGACGGTGGCATGCCCGACAGATGTCGACCGTACAGGCCTTCAGGATGTATTTCCTATAGTTCCTCGTCTTAATAACTTCGTCCATAATTGCAAAGACAAAACCCTCAGTTTCCCCAAAGAGGTTACCGAAGCACAGCCAAGATACAGACGCTAGTCGGTCCACATCAGGCCTATGAAGGGCTCGATAGAACCGACCATGCAGCTCTTTGCTCTTTCATATGCCCTCGCGATCCTTAATACCTACCACCAGAGGTTTCCGCCAGTTCTCGATCGCCAAAGAGAGCGGGGTAAATCCTTTATCTACTATAACAACTACAATCCTATGCATATCCACATCACTGTGAAGGAAGTAATCCCTGAGATTGCACACCTCGCGATTATGCAAGTCCTTAGGATTAAGAATGCCTCGGCCCCCACATCTCCGCGGGATGTACAATCTCATCACTGACGAACGTGGATGATGCATACGATGTGCAGTCAGGAGAGTTTGGACTTTACGATCCAGGGCGTCCAATTCGATCTGAGTCCATTTAAGTATGCCAAAAGAGTAGATGAGTACAGGCATAAGTCATAACCCAACCGTTGAAAGCGCGAATCTCGTTTCCACCTGACAAAAAACTGTTAAGTACTTTTGTCAGGCGGCCAAAGAAACGCTCTTTCATCGATTGTTTTACATCTGCACCCATGATACCTAAAGCTTCTGGCATACCCAAATATTTGTAGGTTTTCGTTACAGAGAGGGTTCTGAGATTTACAGTCTCTGAGACTTGTATGCCATCAGAGACCGCAACCTCCCCTCGCTTTACATGGATAACCGCACATTTATCTACACCAAACTCCATATTGATTGAGTTGCTAAATCTTTCAGTTATTTTTAACAACTCAATCAATTCAGTTCTTTTTGATGCAAATAACTTGAGGTCATCCATGTAGAGCAAGTGAGAGATAGGCCCAAACCCTCTCCGCCGACGCTAGCCTAACCCTGAATCCAACAACAGGGTACTGAGGGGATTCAGGGCCATGCAAAACCACAGTGGACTCAGACTGTCGCCCTGTAATATACCCCGCTTGATTTTAATCGGCTCATCACTCACCGAAGGATTCGTAGCGTCTGGATTTTTAAGGATAGTAGTCCTCTGTCCCATACACGCCCCAAGAAAAGTGCTCAACTTTTTATCAACTTTATACAAATTAAGCACCCTCATGAGCCATGTATGGGGCACCGAATCATAAGCCTTTTTATAATCAATCCAGGCCGCTGATAAATTCCTTCGGTTCTGACGAGCCTGTTTGCAAATGGCCATGTCTATGAGTAGGAGTTCCTTGGTACCATGGGACCCGCTTTTGCAACCTGTTTGACCGGAAAAAAGAATTTGGTTAGTTGTGATATGGTATGAAATTTTTGATTTGATTATGGAAGAAAGTATTTTATAAATTGTGGGGAGGCATGTGATAGGTCTATAATTTTTTGGTTCCGTGGTAACACCGGATTTAAAGAGCAGGTGCGTGATACCTGTTGTCATAAATGTTGGGAGCGATACCCTTTCAAGCGCATCCTGGAACTGTGTTGCTAATTGAGCATGCCAACTTGGAAACCATTTTAACCAGAAGTTGTGCAGACCGTCCAGACCCGGGGACTTCCAGTTCTGAGTTGGACGAATTGCTGTCAGAACATCCTCTGTACTGATTAAAATGATTTCCATAGCCGGTATTGCCTCGCAAACTCGATCGACTACACTAAACCAGGGGGCTTCATTGTGAGAGACAGGCGTCGACCAGATATTTGACTAGTACTCACGCATTTCGTGAGCACTCGGCAGCCGCTCATCTCCCACACCTTCTCGAGAATTCTCCCAACATCTATAAACCCTCTTTTGGTCACTTAATACGATTTTGTTGGAAACGATCCCATCGCCTCCTATAGCGGCGAATGCGATTCGTCCACGCATAGACTTTCTGTTTATAGAAGTCTATGCGTTCTGTGCGCAAAGCCTAAAATTCCGAGGACTTATGTTGGTCCCCGAAAAAGCCTGCGTAACAAAACGCATAATCTTTGGCCTGCTGTTTCCATCCCAGAAGGAAATAAGCTTGCCGATGAGAGTTCGGGTCCTGTTGATACGGTCCTTGATGCTACGCTGCCAGGCAGGCATAACACCTCGAGTGGCTTTATAATTATTTGGGAATTTTACATCAGCCACCCGACATGCTGCGACGGCCGCGCAGTAAAGGATCGAATGCGTATCAACAAGATCCCGACTGGACTCCAAATACGTAGGTAACATGGAGTCCAAAGCTCTCACCAGCGCCAAATTTCGCCTATGGGTCAGCAAACGCGGCAAGCGCGGTCTACAAGAGGCTGATAAAGATACAAATTCCGAGATCGCACATTCCAAAGCTCCTCTCAGACGCTGTTCATCTTGGGAACTTACATTACCGTCCATATTATCCGTCAAATCGATATCAGCAGCAGATGTGGGTGTTGTCTCTGCTGCAAGATCTGCACTAACTGGCGGGACATTGACGACTTGGACAGCACATAAGTCTGTGCGCAATCGCTCGAGTACTTCATCATCCAACAACTTATGCCGCTGAATAAATCGTACTTGATCCGACAGTCGTTGGGATGACACATCAACCGTTGGTTCCAAGGTCTGAAACAGAGACAGCATTTTAGCACGATACGCAGTGAGGGTTAATTCCTCCATTTGTTGCCCCAAAGTAGGCCCGCATGACATTCTCATTGATTTCGCGAGTCCATCTCATGCGGCGCACTACTCCACCGGTAGCGGGGACCGTAGGCGGGACACTCGGCACCACAGGTCCCAAGCCCACCGCTGGAGGGGGTCGTACTCTTGGCCGCGCAGGTCTTGGTGGCGGCGGGGATGACTGCAGCTCGTCGCGTTGGCTCAACGCGTCGTTGTCCGGCGTCACCTTGAACACGTCCGAAGCCGACGCCCACGACGCGGAGCTCGACGAGCTGGGAGATCTTATTCGTGCGTTTCGTCTGCTGGCGCGTGATGTCATCGTGTGATCATTTTTTAAGATTTTATTGTAGTTTTGTATTATTTGATACTGTCATGTTTGTCAATTAAATTTCTTTCGTATTTTCTTTAAGAAATTGTAGCAAATACCAAAATATTCTTACAAAATACATAATATTTGATAGCAATCATTATAGTAATTGATATTTTCTTTAGAAAAGTGAAAAATATATGTTGTACAGTAAATATAAAATTAAAATCAAATTTGCACAATTTTGCACACGATGCGTCTTGGTGTTGCCAGTCTTATTTATTGTTATTTATTATTTATTTAATATTTTTTGTCTTATATATTGTGTTTATTATTATTTACGTAAAAAATTTACTGTTTTGTTTTTTATTGGAATTAGCAGTTCACATTCTAACTGAATAAGTCGCATTTTAATACATGAATAATTTTGTATGTATTTATTGTCCAAAAGTACATTGTGGAAATACCTTAGCATATCAGTTTTCCTGCTGCACAAGTTGTAAAAAAACGTTATTTTACGTACGGTTAAGTACAAGGAAAGTGAACGGGACGTGCGCAGCATCTAAATCATTTTGAACGGGAGCCGGTTTGGGATGCGTGAGAAGTTTTGTCCGAATGACTGAAAATAGATCCTTAATCCCGAACACTTTTAGCAACAGGTTTGTAAAAGAGTGGGATGTATTTGTCGAGTGTCGACATACGTATTGCTATACGGTTTCTCGTTTAATTTCGCCAATTTCCACGACTTCACATTGGTGATATTGAAGCATCTGCGTTAAAGACAGATGCATTAGAGGAATAACAAAAAATATAAACTATGAAATAAAATTTAATTAAGAAGTCAACAATATGTTCAGATTTGCACGAAATACTCTGTTAGTTATTATGTTAAAGCCCTAATGTCAATATGCACCTGCGTCGTGTATCTAAATTGTGAGTCAATGGACAATTCAATGTCTGATCTCATACCATTACCTTCATATATTGCACAATTATACTGCCATTAGTAAAAGAACGATGTGTGTGAGGGCTCTTAAGTGCACACAAATGTATTACAATGTGGGTCACTATGATAATTTGAATATTTTACAATGTGTTTCTGGCATACGCACGACATGGTCTTTGAAAGTTTTATGACCGTGATATAAAAAAAAACTAACTGGTACCTTTACATTACACTAAAATGCCCGGATATGCGAACAGCGGCAATGAAAAAATAATAAATTAATTCGTTAATTCTTGAAGGTATTCACCTGTTGGTGAATCATGTAAAAAGCTCAAGTAAATAAAAAAAAAAATGTGTTTTTTCCCTACAGTTTTGAATTTGTTATAGGTACTGTAAAAAGGACGTGTCTTATGCGCAAGTTCAAGGATTAACAGAAAAACATGTTCTATACATTTATCTTTAGTCATATTGAGAATTATTACGTTAAATTATTTATGTTTATACGACGGAATACGACGCAGGGATAAAGTCTTAGTAGTGGACTGCTAAATGTATGATGATGTATGATAAATTATAGGCGTATAACTGTTGAGTGAACTAATGAATGCAAATGAAACACTAGTTTAATATGAATATGTATTTAATGTTAATAATATGATTATTCAGTTTTATTTTTATTCATAACTAGTGGACCCGCCTGGCTTCGTCCGGCTGCACGTTCTTTTTGACTCCAGTCTACTTTAGAAATATATTATTTGGCGTACTAACTGTTTTGATTAATTAACTCACATGACTGCCCTCGCTAACCTAGAAAAATAAAAAAGTATGCTATCGTTGACTTTTAGACCTTTTCTAGAGTTTATTATATGTGAAAAAAATCCGTCTTTGTTGCGTAACTTCAATCGTTTCCACTTCATAAGTAACGGAACCACCCGAAAGGAATAAAATTTCCTATTTTTCGCAACAGTTTTCACTACTGTTGAGCGTCACAGCTTAATGTTATTCCTAAACCCTTTCTTGATAAATGGGTTATTCAAATTAAAAAAAAAAACAATTCGATCGAATACTTCCCGAGATTAGCGCGTTCAAACAAAAAAACAAACTTCAGCTTTATATATTAGTTCTACAGATCTAAATAATGTATTTCACAAGTGCCATTAACGTTCGACAGTACTTATTATTACTAATATATTCTCTATATTTCGGTCGAATTACTTAATTCCATATCGTTTAATAAGTTTAGCAAGAATTATTAATATTATGTATAGCATATTGATTTAAATTATATTTATTATGATCAGCCTTCAGATCTATTTTTTCTCCACTGTATGGCTTATAAATACTGCAAACATCCTTGAAAGGACCTCTGAAGCAACCAATTGAAATAAATTCTAAGAAATGCATCTACCTTTTTAAGGCAATTGCCTGAATAATGGATAATAAATAAATACACTTAATAGTCTCATACATAGTCCAGATCACAGACTAAGATCGAGTCTTGTGTCGTGAGCATCAGGAACTACGAGAGACTTTTCGGTCTCACAAAAACCCAGACCCGAAAGAAATGCTTGTGGTTCTCACAAACATTTGTTTCAGTGCGGGGATCGAACCCGCGGCCCCTCGTTTCACAGTCGTCGTCTATCCAACTGTTCCACGGAGGCAGTCAAAAGCAAAACTTAAGTGATAAGATGAAACTAATGGCAATGAAGCGACCACTTAGAGTCCCTCATACTATGTTAGTGGAAGAGCCAATAATAAATCAAATAATAGGGTATTTGACTCTATTTTTTATTGTTTTTATCAAAAGGTATCCATATCTATATTCTAACAAATAAAATAATAGTGGGAGTAACAGAAAATAAATGCAAAACCAAGATAGTGACGTCACTAGGGTTATTATACATTACACTTACAGGGTGCGCGTGCGAAAGAGACAGCAACATGTCCCCACTACATCCCTACTCTTTAATTTTAATATGAATATTTGTCTAATGTTCCCAGCTACTTTAATGCTTTTTTGACAGCAAGGCTTTATTTTTAATGTATTTGTGTTTGTAAGCAAAAAAATACTAAAAATCGATAATAGTCAAATACCCTGTTGTATCTAGCAGTATGTATGTTAAGAGCCTACCTCGAAAAATATTCGCAGCGTTTTGGGCGTGGTTTACGAAAGTTGTCGCATCGCGCCACGGCACTGCGCCACTGGCGCGCATTCACCGATTAAATATTATCTACTGGTATTATTAATATTAGTATTTAACGAATTGATGTAGACCTATGTATATTTATAATCCGTGTGATTCTGACAAAGTGCCTGTTTATTGTTTATCATACATTTGTATTATTTTTATCTTTATTTGAATATAAATTAATAAAGTAGATAGTAAACATAAAAATCGCAGCTTCTGTGGTGCAGTTGGGTAGAACGCGGGTTCGATCCCCGCATCAAGACAAATGTTTGTGCGAGAGCAATCGGATGAATAACAAAAAAGTTCAAAATGGCGGCCACAAATTTCAGTTCTGACTCCGAACGTAGGTTATTCGAACGAAGGGTGTCTCAGATATCAATTTCAAATCAATTGGCTCAATGACAAAACGTTCAAAATGGCGGCCACAAATTTGGAATCTATCTCAGAATGTAGGTTATTCGAACAAAGGGTATCAGATATCGATTTCAAGGGCAATCGGATGAATAACAAAATAGTTCAAAATGGTGGTCACAAAGTTCGGTTCTGACACTTCGGTGTAGGTTATTCGAACAAAGGGTTTCTCAGATATCGATTTTGAGATCAATCGAATCAATAACAAAAAAGTTAAAAATGGCGCCCACACATTTTGGTTCTGACTCCAAATGTGGGTTATTCGATCAAAGGGTGTCTCAGATATTGGTTTAGAGACCAATCAGATCAATAACAAAAAAGTTCAAAATGGCGGCCACAAATTTTAGTACTGACTCCGAATGTTGGTTATTTGATCAAAGGGTATCTCAGATATCGATTTAGAGACCAATCAAATCAATAAAAAAAAAGTTCAAAATGGCGGCCACAAATTTTAGTACTGCCTCCGAATGTTGGTTATTCGAAAAAAGGGTGTCTCAGATATCGGTTTCGAGAGCAATCGGATGAATAGCAAAAAAGTTCAAAATGGCGGCCACAAATTTCGGTTCTGACTCCGAACGTAGGTTGTTCGAACAAAGGGTGTCGCAGATATTGATTTAGAGACCAATCAGATCAATAACAAAAACGTTCAAAATGGCGGCCACAAATTTTGGTACTGACTCCGAATGTTGGTTATTCGAAAAAAGGGTGTCTCAGATATCGGTTTCGAGAGCAATCGGATGAATAGCAAAAAAGTTCAAAATGGCGGCCACAAATTTCGGTTCTGACTCCGAACGTAGGTTGTTCGAACAAAGGGTGTCGCAGATATTGATTTAGAGACCAATCAGATCAATAACAAAAATGTTCAAAATGGCGGCCACAAATTTTGGTACTGACTCCGAATGTTGGTTATTCGAAAAAAGGGTGTCTCAGATATCGGTTTCGAGAGCAATCGGATGAATAGCAAAAAAGTTCAAA
Organism: Hyles vespertilio; assembly: GCA_009982885.2. Classification (NCBI taxonomy): domain Eukaryota; kingdom Metazoa; phylum Arthropoda; class Insecta; order Lepidoptera; family Sphingidae; genus Hyles; species Hyles vespertilio. Next base: position 16,927,121 of record CM042833.1, read on the forward strand.
ATGGCGGCCACAAATTTCGGTTCTGACTCCGAACGTAGGTTGTTCGAACAAAGGGTGTCGCAGATATTGATTTAGAGACCAATCAGATCAATAACAAAAACGTTCAAAATGGCGGCCACAAATTTTGGTACTGACTCCGAATGTTGGTTATTCGAAAAAAGGGTGTCTCAGATATCGGTTTCGAGAGCAATCGGATCAATAATTAAAAATTAATAAATTGTTTTTCAATACAAGATTTCATCCCTTATTTTACTCCCATCCGCTATGTTTCCAAAATTCTTGCGCGCCATTATTTTGCGTCGGTAATAAGGAGCTTAAATATAAATTTTCAATAAAATATCTTCAGTGGTTTCTCTTTTCCATTTCCATTTCAACCCTTATTTCAACCCCTTTAGGCAAATATATAACCTATGTTACTTACAGGCCAAGTCCAGGCAAGGTCCCGTATTTTTGAGTTTATTCGTTATAAACAAAAATACAAATGTTTCCTTTGTACTATTAGTATAGATTATGTTTTGATGGATCTCTCAGATATCGATTTTGAAACCAATCGGACCAATAACACAAAAAATCAAAATGCCGCCCTGAATTACTAATTCTGAACTTGAATTTAGATTAAAGAAATGAAAAGTCTCTCAGATATCGAATTAGAAACCAATCAGAACAATAACAATAAAATCAATCAAAATGCGGACCACAATTATTTTTTCCGAGAATGTATTCATTTTTTTCGGAATGAAGGGTCTCTCAGATGACGATTTTGAAACCATTCGGATAAATAACACAAAAAAAAATGACCCGGTCTTGAACCCGAGACTTCAGCGTCGTAATCATAGGCAAAAATGTATAAAATTTCACGCTCCTACTTCGACTCATTTCGTTGTGCGCTTATACGTAAGTCAATGATGACCTTTCTCTATTATGTTGGTAACTAGCCAAACTTAAAAATTGACATTTATACTGCCATTTATTTTTTAAATATATGAAAAAAAAAATGTACAAACAACAAGAGTACCACCTAATATAATAAGAATTACATAAATTCTAAAATTTGTAAAAAATAATCGGCGGGCTGGAATTTTGAAACGTCGAGCACAAGTCCAACGTTCACCAAGGCCCGCGGCCGTCTGACGAGAATGCCTCCATGAGATAGCATATATGGCCGCGTAACGTACAAGAATGTGATAGAATGGCTCGTGCGCTTCTCGAAATAAAACAATGTATGCGCCAAACCATATTTTATTTTATTGCCATCGTACTATTTACTTATTTCTTGTATTTTCTGGCGAAAAATTATTATTTAAAAATGTGTTTATGTCAAATTAATCTTGAGTTTCTACATGGGGTAAGTTAGGAGTTCCAAGCTCTTAAAAAACTTAACAGCTGCTACTTTGAACTTTATTTTTGTTAAGGCAAAGTGTCGTATTCATTTATTTTGATTCATGAAAATATTAATTATATCATCAATTAAAACATATCTGAAAGTGGATTACCTAATCTTAGTAATTTATTATACCGGGTATCTCAAGACTGCTACCGAAAACGTAGCCGGGTGGTAGTTTTAGTGGCTACAAACACAATGCAATTAAAAATTTCGCCTAGAAACGCGACAATTTTTTTTTATGATTTTTTAAATATCGTAATTTTTGGGTGGTAAATCCATAGTTTTTGCTAAAATAATAATTTAAACTCTTTTATACCTTAGAGTATTTATAAATAAAAGGGTATATACTATTATTTTAGGAAAAAATGTATTTACCACCCAAATATGGCCATAGGAAAAAAATTACAAAAAAAAAATTGTCGCTTTTTTTTGCAACTTTTTCTGTTGCATTGTGTCTGAAGTCGCTTAAACTACCACCCGGCTTCGTTTTCGGTAGCAGTCTTGATATACCCTGTATGTATGGTTTTAAAATAGCCAAATTTTTCGAGGAATCCCCTTAAGTCTTGAATGTCGCCTACGCGTCACGTTTCGTATAAGCAAAGTTCATTATTTCTTATTGCACATTGTAAACCACATAAATTTATTGAGCAATGATATTGAATGATTAATGAAATAGTAAATGATCATGTATTAATACTGAGAATGCATCTTTGTTGAGACTATCCACATTATTTGATTCGAAACAACGCTTGGTGTTGGTGACGCCGGGGCTTTTCATGTTGTAATTTCATGAACATATTTTTCTTTCTCATTATATTGTATTGAGTTGGCGTTAGCTCGGTGCATTTAAGGACTATATAAAATAATGTATATAACGGAGTGATTCGCAAATCTACGACAATATTGAATATAATAAGAAAATACTTTTAAAAGAGACTTATCACAAGTACAAACTTTCTGCTGCTTTCTTATGATTCTGTCTTTCCTATAGGCACCACAATTGCAATGCAATTGCAAATTTTTTTCAATCTCAAATTCTGTATGCTGTAACCACACTTAAATGTCCCCCTGCAGAGCACGGACCTCATCTACAATTGAGAGTACGATTGAGAGTGGTTAGGCCATAGAGTCCACCACGCTGGCCTAATGCGGTTTGGCGGACTTTATATACCATATAAATCACTATAGCATGTTGGTGTCCTTACGATGTTTTCCTATATCGTTATATTGCGTGGTGATTAACTATCAATCTAATATACTCCATTTTAAAAACTTTAAATCAGGTTAAAAAAATGTTAGCCCCTGCAATTATTATTAAGCATTTCACACGGTTTCTTTCGTACTAACATTTGTCTTCAAGTAAAGTAACAACAAGGAAGTATGAAGCAATTACGGAAAATCATACAATGTTACATCAACCGGACGTGGCTAAATTATTAAAATTATACAAATTTAATAATTGTATTAGTTTTTCTTAATATATCACAGAAACAACAAGGTAATGATTTAGTATGAGTAAATAATAAGTACTGCAAATGCGACCTTTGAATTTTGATATGTTTTAGACTCTTAATTAGTGAAGGACATTATAAGTATAGGTAATGAATCGTATTAAGTAAATATTATATCGTTCTTATACCTTATGTGTGGAGAAAGCTATCTTGCCAGCTTTCCTCTTTCCTGTTTCATCATTATCATTGACGGAATGTCAATGATAATGATGTCTACTGCAGTAGATAATCTTCGCAATTTTTTCTTATTTCATAAATGTTAGTTTTTAAGTCATACTTACAGTTGTCCTTTAGTCAAGTGTAAATAGACTTGCAGCGATTTTCTTGACCTTAGAACTTTGTGGTATCCGGCATATCCTAACCTGACCTGAGGCGATGGCTTAAAACATAGTATTTACGTCGCAAGACACGTAATTACGCATGTAGAACATTACATCAAATGTTATAACAATTCCATGATTGATAATAAAATAATGAGGAACGTAGCGTAACTATTTTACCTTTACGTAATGTATTTATATATACAATTATCACGTTCGCGAGTATGTGTGTGTAACCCTTTCAAGTCCACATGCGAGTTTTGTTCCGGCACTGCACAGTTCGACTTCAATTCAGAACAATGTCGAGGTCAAAACGTAGTTGGATTTTTATGATTTCGTACCGTGATAACACCAGGCATGTTAATCTATGAAACTGTTATATGCCAATATATTAAAAACAATCGACTTAAAACAATGGTTTACAAAAAGTACTATACCTAAATTGCAGGGTTCTTGACCTATGTATATTCCGCAGTGTATTATATAAAAACACTAAATATAGTATAACTGTTATGGGCCAAGTGATTAATCTGGCATTATTCATAATGCCCGGGCAATATGAATAATTCCCAATAAGAGCGGGCAATGTGATTATAATCAATCAATTTATCACTTTGCCTGGGCATTATGAATAATGCCAAGTGCCTATTGCACAGAGTGATGTAAAGCGAATCAAAATCAAATCAATGAGCCGAAGTGGTAGAATTTAGAATAGGGCAGCACGAGGGGATGGGTTGGGAGGAGTGGAGGGGGAGGGTGAGTGTCGCACCTCCCCTGGTACCACTCTCATGAAAAAGGAACACACCATTCCTGAGAAATATCTATTATAGCAACCTAACCCTTAAAACACGTGTTGTCAATACAAATTAGCTTCTGCATCGTCTCCGGCGCTACGGGAAGTTCATCTCCTTCGCCCTTGCGTAACAAAAGATAGGCACCCATGCTCACCTCCTATGCCTATCCTTCGTTACAGCGGGCGGGGGCTGCTCTCCCTCCGCGCCTCCGGCTTTTTATATACACTCTAGGGTCGGTAGCCAAAAGACTACGTGAAGTCGGGGTGTCCCGAGTCGGTTTTGGGGCACAGTAGACCTAACTGATCCATAAAGTGGGTACACTAATTTTCTTCTGAAGATAATGTTTCAGACGTTAAAAACAACTAAACATAAGCAGATCAATTCAACCTTTCTAATTTATGGGTCTATCGCAGATGCGACAATGTGGCAGCGCAACACGTAAAAAATCACCTATTAATCACATTCCCCGATCATCATGTAGCCATATTCATAATGCCCGGGCAATGTGATAAATAGGTGAGTTTAGATCCGTGGTTCCTAACCTTTTATGGTCCGTTACCCCTATGATCTAAGGGTGACTGATTTTACCCCTCTCTCCCCTCTAGGGTGACTGATTTTACCCCTCCTACCAAGGATGATCTCAAACAACACGTGTTAATACTTATACGTAGACTTTATTAAACTTAAACAATAATTATTATTTAACATATTACGCTTTTGAAATTTCTATTATTAAAACTTACTAAAATTTTTATAAAATTCGGACTGTATGTACATTTTTTGCATAATTCTCTATGTGCTCAATAAAATCAAAAAAAATAAAGACAAAAATGTATAAAAAATGTTTTATTGACTTTTTCTGCATATTATTCTAACTAGAAGTGTCATCTGCATTTCATCGTATTATAAAATAAATCGAATTACTTGCGCTTCATTGAGAGAGGGTGGAGTTGAACAAAGGCGCGAGAAAATTGCGGAAAAGGGAGGAATGGTGTGTAGAGTATACCGGGTATCTCAAGACTGCTACCGAAAACGAAACCGGGTGGTAGTTTTAGTAACTACAAACACAAAGCAACTAAAAATTTCGCATTTTTTAAATATCGTCATTTTTGGGTGGTAAATCCATAGGTTTTGCTAAAATAATAATTGAAACTCTTTTATACCTTAGATTATAAATAAAAAATGGGTAAACACTATTATTTTAGGAAAAAATGCATTTACCACCCAAATATAACAAAAAAATTGACGCTTTTTTTGCAACTTTTTTTGTTGCATTGTATCTGAAGTCGCTTAAACTACCACCTGGCTTCGTTTTCGGTAGCAGTCTTGATATACCCTGTATAATATGCAGCATGCATTAAGCAGGAATTTACAAATATGAATTGACTTTAAGTAACTTATAAGTATATTTTTAAACAAAAATACGAAGTGCTTATAAATCATATAAATAAAGTGGTTCTATTCTTAAGAATAATCAACCTGTATTTACAATATCTAGTTTCACCCACAAATCTTGAGTACTTACTCAAATCAAACTGAATCTACACTTAAGTCACCTTCAGGTATTATCACGTGCGTCCACACCGACATATGTATATGTATGGGACTAAGAATTGCTTTTGTTGCTTGATGCAGGAACAGAACAGTTGAATACGCAGAGAATAAAAGTAGTATGTACGAAAAATATATATAAAAGAAGATTAGTATTTATTTAAATATATTTGTTCGTTGTTGTGTTTATATTCCAAACGCATCTTCTTCAACGTAAGAGGAAAATTATCTTTCAACAAACAACAAAAGCAGTTATTGCAAAAGTTGTCTAATTAAATAACTGTTACGAATAATTCAGATTGCTATCGTTGCATGAACTGAAAAGTGTAGCCTTGTCCTCTTTTACTGAGGGCGTACGAACCAAGGCGAATATGTACAAGCTGCAAGCGACACCGACCCTCCCTCAAACTTACAGATATTCTAATAATCATGCAGAAACATACAAACTGACAAACTGTATGACGCATCCGATGTTATTGTAAGCACATTCTTCAATGATACGAATGTCGTCACTTATCGAAGTCAATACAATATCCTGGTTTAAGGCTATTTTAAATGAAACTTGACGTGTCTATTTCGAGCCGGCATTCCATCGCGTCACGTACACATGTTACCGTTTAGGCGAAACGAAGCGGACGCCTAGTTTTCAATTTTATTGTGCCTTTACTGTCCGTGTTGGAGGTCGTTGTTTATTGCATCAACGGCGTAATCTTCTGAATAAATTCAATGTCAAGTGCGCGAGAGTCGTGCCGATCAGGGCACGCCGGCTGTTCGGAGGACGAGTCGTGTCCACTGCTTACTGGGGCGAGGTTCGTTCGCATAAAAAATCGAGTCATGCACGTAAAACATTGTGATGCACATTCAGGCTAAGGTCTTTAGTTGAGGTTCGCCCCGGTGTCAAGTACGCGCCGCCTCTCCGCTCAGTAGCTTATAAACGGTTACCATGCTCATTGCTCGCCTCACACGACAATTACCGCCACTACCGTGCTTCTATGTATATTCACTCCTCGGTTGGCTTCCTCGATGCGAATGGCTTCCCCATTCATGTTTAACTGTTTACAAACAGGATTTAATTGTATATTTTGTATTCAGGCATCACTACCTTTAAATTTTAAACTTTTTAGGTTTACACTTTCTTCCAGAATCTACACATCTACAATTATTTTCACATATTCTATGTCAATTTTTAAGTGAATAAACGCATAAGCGTACTACTTGAATAAATATATTCGACTAATTACGAAGTTAAATTACTTTCTGTGTAGCGCGATCGGAGTTAATGTCGCTAGTTTGTTGTTTCGTGCCAGCTAGGTTTGCCTAAATCAGTTTATGTGGAACATAAAATTGCACAATATAAAGCTTAGCGTGTAATGTATAAAGAGCAAGCACTTGATCCATTGATTTATAAATGTACAAAGCGGATTATAGTGTTTGACGGTCGCGATACCAGATCGATTGGAGGAAATATACATTCTTGTATTATAACATCATTAAAACAATAAATAAATGGCTTTGTGTTTAAGATTAATAGTGTGCTAATAGTTTGTATTTAACAGCAATCACTGCGGATGTATGTTTTTTAATATAAAGCAATCTTAATTATATTTTTCCTTGAATTATTTTATGAACCGGACGTCATTGCCGTGATGCGGAGTTACTGAAACGTGTGCATAAATCCTAAAGCATGTAAGGTACAGTTTAAAGGCTTTATACGATAATAGGCAATTAAGTTTAATTAGTGATTGTTATAAACCTGGTTTTGTTAGATGAAGATTACCATACAATAAAAAAAAACAAACGAAGGGCGATTCTCGATCTCGATTTGCGCAAGCCCGTTTTGTTGTGCTATTATTATGTGCAATCAATTTACAACTGCACGGGAACTAATCTAATTATGCAGGACCGTGATTCCAATAGTGAAACGACCTTAGCAGCAGCCTTGGATGTTCACTTTACACAAGTTTTAATTGATAATAAAACTAATTGTATTTGGATTAATCGTAAAAACTGTACCGCCTCAATTTAATTCTCCGAATAATCAGCGGTATCTAATGTGATGCAATCGTGCTTAAATATACGTAATGCTATACTGATAATATGTCTGATAGAACTTGATTAGAACTTAGTGAATATAGGAATTGGGGACATTAAGTTAAATTTATATATATGATTGGGAAATGTTTATTGCAAAAATCATTTATGATTATGGGGTTAATTTTGTCGGGTTCACTAATAATAATTTATAATTGGCATAAAATTTTAAATAAACAATCAATAACACCCAATAGTTACATACTTAGTCCTGATCACACACTATGATCGAGTCTTGTGTCCTGATACCAATGCCTGATACCCACGAACAACGAGAGACTTTTAGTCTCACAAACACCCCGATCCGAAAGAAATATTTGTGGGCCGTACAAACATTTCAATTAGCATAGGTTATGGATCTCATCATTAATAGGTATATACATATACCTAGTCAGGTCATAAATTCTGTCACATGTTTAATATAAAATAATTGAAACAATTCATTATGTAACCATTTATATACCAAAATGAACTTAACAAAACATAGATTCTTATGACACTAAAGTTTATTCAAAATGACCTCCGTGATTTTGAATACAGGCCTTCAATCTGCGCGGCCAGTTGTCTATTGCAGCACGAACGAGGTCCATGTCAATATTGGCGGCTGCTTAATCAAGGATGTCTTGAGTGAATTGGGATGAGGCTTTGAGCACGCCTTTTCCTCCAAGTGTTGCCATATCTTGTAATCTAACGGATTCAAATCTGGACTGGAGGAGGGCCAGTCTTCGTGCCGGATGAAGTCGATTTCACGCGCCGCCAGCCAGTCTTGTGTGCTCTTAGCTCAATGAGCTGGCGCCGAATCTTGTTGGAATACCCAGTGCCTGTTATTGAACATGGTATGAGAAACAGGTTCCACAAGGTTCGTCAGGACTGTATTTTGATACACTGCATTCGTTTTTACACCTTTCTCACAAAAATGTACCTCTGTTAAGCCCCAATAAGATACTCCCAACCATACCATGAGCGAGGATGGAAAATGACCTCGTTGGACACGCGGAATACGGTTGCTCGCTTCTTCACTACTGTGTGCGTACACTTTATCATTTTGTTTGTTGTAGCTCTCTTCTACGGTAAAAATTTTTTCATCTGAAAAAGAATGTCCCGATATTTTTTTCCCGCGTACCGCTTCAACAAAGTGCGGCATCTCAGGTCCATCAGACGAGCATTCAAACGATGTCCTGTTTTTCTTCGATAAGCCCGAAGCCCTAAGTCTTCATTTAATACCCTTTTCACCGTGGTTCTGCTTAACCCCATCTGAAGGGCCAACAGTTTCTGCTTACGTTTGGGATTTCTTTGAATTCGCGCCTTCACAGCTTTTATCACTGCTGGAGTCCTAACAGACCGAGCGAGGGCGACCACTTCTTGACATGTCATCTACACTAGAGTCTTCATTGTATCGTTTGATGGTACGATAAATGAATTTTTTGGTTATATTCAAATTTTTCAGTATGTCAAAAAATTGAATTGGCGCGTAACCGCAACGATGCAACGCAATAACTGCAACACGGTCTTCTTTAAGCGTCCACTCCATATTTAAAAATGAGTAAAATTCTAATAAGTATACATTTTTATTTTCATGAACAATTCGAAATTCGAATTCAATAAACTTTTTTGTGGCCAGCTTTCTAAAAGACAAGTTTTTACTGTGTGACAATACTTATGATCTGACTGTGTATATATAAATACTTAAGTATAATGATGATGCCAAGAATATGCTCAAATATTGCCTTCGATTTTTGATACTCCTTCTGAGATCTGAAAGGAACAGAAATGGATCACATAGAAACTTGGCTTGTTGTGGATTTGAACCCATGGCCTTTACAGTTCACAGATATTTTTTTACATTACCATAGCAGGAAGGCTACATGTCATAATTTTAAGTTGCCCTGTTTTTGCCGGCCTGTATAAAAAATGTCCTGGTCTCTCATATGTGAAAGGTTATCTGGGTAGACATCACTGCAATATATATTTCTCCCGCTAAACAGCAGTGTAAATGCACTGTTATGTTTCGGATTGAAGGGCATTGTAGCCAGAGTAACTACTGGACATATTGAGACTTAATATATTATGTCTCAGGATGGCGAGCGCAGTAGAATGCCAAAGCATTCCTTTGTAATTCAAAGTGTTGTTTTAGTTTTGCTACTGTTCAAGAGCGATCATATCGCTTACCATCAGGCGAACTGCATGATCGTCCCGCCATTCATCACAAGAGGATTACTGTGCCAAAGTAGATAGAGTACCTACACCAGATAAAAAGCTTAGGTCAGTTCGTGTAGGCATGACTACCTCTCGCAGTTCGTTACAAGTATAACAGCCTACTCAAAGCCGGATACATATTATCACATAGATACAGGCCAAATCGAAGAAGCCAAGCCCGGGGACTTGTTTACTAGTTATCCGCGTGGATACTAAAATCCTATTATCAGGAAATCGCTACTTGTATATGCATTGTATGTACGAGCAAGTTGTAAAAAATATAAAAGAAAACGGTTGTGTATGCTTATGTATGGACGTAAGAAGTTATACTTCTTTCTAAGATAATTCACTTGTATCCCAATTTTTTACAGTGACCTATTAACGAATTAATATATTCTTTATTTCCACTGGTAATAAAACACGTGTTGTAGATTTATGAATATTAAGGAAATATCTTTAAATATTGCTGTAAGTTATCATGGATATCAGACAGTTAACAGCTAACTTCATCATGTCACTTTTTAGTTGTCGTTGTGCGCGGGCGCGATAAAAAAATACTCTCATATTTTATTTTCAAACGCACCAAAAGAAATATAACTTCAATTGAGTATATTCTCGTAATTACTTGTATGATAATATTATTAAGTACTTTTTGTTCAACATAAAGTAAGCATTATTGTAACACCTGAGTCACTGCTATAATAAAAACGGAATATTATGTTCGAGTTAAATGATAATAAAGTATTACTCCAAGCTATTAGTGTATACAAAGTTTTACAGCGTTATTAAAATCATTACACATCGAGTCCTGCGTTTCAATCAGTGACTAATACAATTCATTTGATCTCTTACAAGTTATAATTTATAATAGAATTTATTGTGTCCTAATCGTGAAATCTATACTTTTGTATTGACATTCATAAAATAATTACGTTCAGCTGTTAGTCTTTATAAGTTTTATTTTATAAGTGTTAAAGAGTATTTTAGCAATGTTCATTTTATACTTGACTAAGGATATTATTGTCGGAAGTAAAGACATAATTTCCGAAAAATTAACTTACGTTATCAAGATAAATTAAAATAATAATATACATTGAACTAATTTACAAATCACGCGCAATAAGCGCAAGCTGGATAATTCACATTATGCAAATTTATATTGAGTATATTTTAATAGTTATAAATCTAAGTTTAACAGGTTTTGAGTTTTTGTATTTAATTACTGTTGAAGACGACAATCTCTTGCTATTTGAACCTATTGTGCCGACCTGCTTAATAATTTTTGACGCATTGCTCACTATTATTGGGATACTATGATGAAAACTCGAATTTATTTTAGATGTGGCTGGATTGTGGTAGAGCTACGTTTTTGTCAATCATGACTCAGTTTGAATGGACAGTCTCGTCCGGGACGGTACTTCTATCTCACAGGAAATCGACGTGAAGCGCTAGCTCCGCTGTCACGTTTCGTTCGGTAAGTGAGACTGCCGGATTTTGCAACAAAATAAAAAATAACTTCAGATTGGTTTTGGAATGAGTCATATAATATTAACATAGGGAAATGCTTAATAATGAAAAATGTCAGCTTTTATATTAAATTAATCATTTCGATTTATTTGTCTTATATTTATAAGAAAATACATGCCCAATAATATGCGTATTCACATAATATTAGATGTTGTATTGACCCATCTGTCATTCACTTTAACGATTCATTCATATTCGCTTTCCACTCATATGCGCACATATTATGTATGCACGCACACATAAATAAGACTACTGACACACACGCAGAAATACATGCATTTTATGTGCCTTAAATGCGGTGTCCCAAATGGCAATTATTTGTAGTATTTTATTTTATACTAGCTGTGCCCGCGACTTCGTCCGCGTGGAATTTAACAAAAAAGTTAATTAGTTTCTATAGTTTTTTTGTTTTTTTTTTGTTATATTCATTCGTTGGTGGGAGAAGTGGTGGGAGGCGCCCAATGTGACGGCCCAGTGGTGGCATGCGCGTGAGCTGCGCGCGGTACTGGACAGTACTTCGGCATTGCAACATTTCTTTATTTTTCTAAAATAAAAGTAGCCTAAGTTACTCCTTATTATATCAGCTACCTGACAAAAAAGTCACGTCAAAATCGGTCCAGCCATTTCAGAGATTAGCCGGAACAAACAGACAGACAGACACAAAAAAATCTAAGGTCATTTTCGTTATAGGTATCGTGTATATAACGATATGTAGTTGGTCATTTTTTTTATTTTCACTTTACAAACATATACTTCAATTTTATTTATATACAGGGTATCTCAAGACTGCTACCGAAAACGAAGCCGGGTGGTAGTTTTAGTGGCTACAAACACAATGCGATTAAAAATTTCGCATAGAAACGCGACAATTATTTTTTATGATTTTTTTAAATATCGTCAATTTTGGGTGGTAAATCCATAGTTTTTGCTAAAATAATAATTTAAACTCTTTTATACCTTAGAGTATTTATAAATAAAAGGACATACACTATTATTTTAGGAAAAAATTTATTTACCACCCAAATATGGCCATAGGAAAAAAATAACAAAAAAAAATTGTCGCTTTTTTTTGAAACTTTTTCTGTTGCATTGTGTCTGAAGTCGGTTAAACTATCACCCGGCTTCGTTTTCGGTAGCTGTCTTGATATACCCGGTATATAGATTTTTCTTGTTTTGTTTAATTATCTGTAGAATTCCTAGTCTTTAATTATAACTACTTTAAATTACCCTAAAAATGTTACGAATCTAAAAGACCTGTTACCACCCACTTCAACTAGGCCCTGCGACATACGGATGGCAGCTGGTGCTTATAGTACAGGGCTATCCTAGTATAATAATCAGCAGTATTTCATTACGCTTGTTATAGTTCGCGTCACGTAAAAAGAACGCTGGCGGTAAAGCTGCGCAGTAGGCGATTTATGGGTCTATTTGGTGGTATGGGATGAGGCAGCAGGGCGGGCGGGTCACGCGCCGCACGCTTGCCGGTGCGCTATTGGTTCGTACACATTCCGTTCGTTTTCAAGATACTATCGCGCATAAAAGTTTTAATTACAAAATGGTCTAACATAGAAAAGTGAGAAAAATTATTTAGAGAAAAGCTGATAATGTTGCAGTTGATAATTTAAAACATTGTATGAAACGAACTGCAGAGTCACCCCAGACGACTTAATGGAAGAAGTTTCAACATTACTTGTTTTTTTTATTATTTGATTAAACATTCTACATTCAATCAAACATGCTTTTAATTCTATTACATGATATTATATCTAGATTTCAATGTAGCTTCCAGTAAACAATATACGAAGCCAAGACTAGTTCAAAATAAAACAATAGGCCTAGTACTTTCGCGCGCGAGTACCCCTGCGCAAACACACCCCCACCACGTTTTTACAGCGTTCTTTTTACGTGACGCGTACTATACCTAGCCTAAGCACATAATGACTATATTCCATCGGTTTAGGTACTTAACTAAATGTAAAGAAACCATAAAAATGGTTATTTAACATTGCCATTTCTCATTTCTAAATTAATTGAATGAAACAAAAAAATGTTTACGTAAATGTAAAACTACATTGCATGTTAAAATTTATTATAAAAATTATAATTATGAATGTGTGAGCTTGGAAACAATAAAATTATGTAATTAAATTATCTAAATTAAATGATCAAATTTTACATAATGCAATCTGTCTATAAAAAAGACCCAAACAGTCAGGCATCCAAAACATTTTCATAAAAGTTACAAGAAATATTATGCTACAAAATCTAGAAGTACGACTTTACTGTAATGCGACCATTTAAATGAAAGATAATGCGTTATGTCGGATAACGAAGTATCATGTATCATCATGTGTTATCTATGGCAGCCAATTATTTTTGATTGCGTTAATGTACTTACTGTTTTCGTGAAATAGTGCAGTGTTTGGAAGTGTTCATCGTTGTTCTTTACTCTGTTTTAATTATAATTCGTTATAAGCTGCTGTTAATTGTCGTTAATACTTGTTACTTGGTTGACTAAGAAAATATTCGTAAATTGGACATTGCAATACAATGTTGAACAACCATGCGTCACGTGTTATGGTTTGTTTACATTTAGTTATCCTAAGCCTATGGAGTATAGGTCAATTTATGTTTTTTTTTAATTTAGGTTAAGGAACGAATTTAATAAACGTTCTTATTATTATTATATTATTACTTTAATATTCATTCATTCGCTCTTGGGAGAACCTTGTCGAAGCGAAAATGCTCATTCGTGATGCAAGTCTGGTACAGCGAACAAAATATTACCAAGTTCAAAATACTCGTCTTGTGAAGTAGTTAGTAAAAGTCTACCGCTCGGCTTATAAAAGCCTGTTTATATATACAGGGTATATCAAGACTGCTACCGAAAACGAAGCCGGGTGGTAGTTTAAGCGACTTCAGACACAATGCAACAGAAAACGTTGCAAAAAAAGCGACAATATTTTTAATGTAATTTTTTTCCTATTGCCATATTTTGGTGGTAAATAAATTTTTTCCTAAAATAATAGTGTATACCCTTTAATTTATAAATACTCTAAGATATAAGAGAGTTGAAATTATTATTTTAGCAAAAACTATGGATTTACCACCCAAAAATGACGATATTTCAAAATCATAAAAAATAATTGTCGCGTTTCTATGCGAAATTTTTAATTGCATTGTGTATGTAGCCACTAAAACTACCACCCGGCTTCGTTTTCGGTAGCAGTCTTGAGATACCCGGTATACCTTCTTTTTTAACTGCAATGAATAGCGAGACTAGCATGCCGAATGCCTGATGGTAAGTGATACGACCGCTCATAATCAGTAGCAGAACCAAACAACACCTTGAATTACAAAGCAAAGCTTGGCATTCCACTGCGCTCGCCATCTTGAGACATAAGATGTTAAGGCCTCTCATTTATGAGACCTACCAGTAAAAAATACCCAAGTATATACTGGATTATCTGCAACGTATTGCAAGCTGGTATAATTGTATATCTGTGATATTCCTAAGCCAGTTGATACTCTGTGTTAAACTGTATTACTATCAGGTCCACTGTATTACTATCAGTTTTCACTGGTGGTAGGTCTCTCATATGTGAGAGGCTGCCTGGGTGGGTACCACCGCAATGTCTATTTCTCCCGTCAAACAGCAGTTTAAATGCACTGTTGTATTTCGGATTGAAGGACATTGTAGCCAGAGTAACTACTGGACATATTGAGACTTAACATCTTTTGTCTCCGGATGGCGAGCGCAGTGAAATGCCAAGCATTGCTTTGTAATTCAAGGTGTTGTTTGGTTTTGCTACTGTTCATGAGCGGTCGTATCGCTTACCATCAGGCGATCGGCGTGCTAGTCTCGCAATACAATGATATAAAAAAAAAGGTTCATTTTAATTGAGATTTTCTACGGTACATAAAGTCCGCCAACCCGTACCAGGCCGACGTGGTTGGGGCTCATATAAAACCCGCTCAATCTCTCAATCTCTATGATAATTCGACGATTATACACTATTGTAGTTATTTTGCTTTGATAGTATAAAAATAAATAAATATCAACCGAATCGGATATTATTATCAGGGCTCTGACTAAGTTAATTAAGCGCAACCGAGTGTTATTTCAGTGTCAATGCCACCTTCAATTTCCATTTCATGCCCGATTTGATAATAAAGCGTAAAAAATGCAATTAGCAATTGTTGCCTTATCCGATTTTATAATGAAACTTTTATAACAATTTGTGTTAGAAACTTTTGAGTAATGACCAATTTATCAGTTGGACGAGATTTTCTAAAACATACGTCGTCAGTTCAAATACAGTTTTGCAGTTTATTTTATTTTTTTAATTTACTATTAAAATTTTAATTATAGGTGTACTGCCGAGAAGCTTTACAATTTCTATATAAGTTATGCTTAATAGGTATCTGAAGTTCTCCAACTACATAATATAATCAGCATACTCGACTATAAAAGATTTTCCTAGAAAAGGTCAAGCAGGGAGCAGGTCAAAAAATTATATCCTAAATCATTTGAAAGACGGTATTTTAAAGTGGTACTATTTAGGTTCAAATATTTTGAGCACCAGGTATTTTTTGCACGACGGTATCTTATGTAAATACAATAGCACTTTATACCACATACATTTAATTATCAAAGACTTTATTTGTCCGCAAATTTTTTACGTACCTAATTAATTTGTGTCCAAACTATTATGTATACAATACACGTTCGAAACATTCTTGTTGGCCCATATCCGCTTTGCCAAGTAATTTACTGGCGTATTACCATAAGTTACAGGCAGAATCCGCCATTAATATTGCAGTTTTTGGATACTCCTTATCCGGCCAGACTTCGCCCGGGTATAAGTAAAGGACCGGCTAACACAATAGGGATGCTTCCAATATTTAATATTGAATAGTATTGAATGACAGACATTAATTTAAAACGGCATCAAAATTGGTTATAAGATAACTGAGTTAATATTTTAGTAGTACGGTAGGGAAATTTGATTTCTCTTTCGCACCCACGCGTCTTATGCAAGATAACGTCAAAGCGCGATAACTGCATCCTTTTCTCTCTCACCTATTACCTAACCGAAAATAATTGGGACATTTTTAATAGCAAACAGATTTTAAAAAGTCTTTCAATTTCAAATTTTACAGAATGTTAAATACTAAAATTGAGGCAACAACATCGTTATAGGCTGTCAATGGGCCGCTGGGTCAAAGAGCCGGTTTAGAAGACAGTATTGCTTGATATAGCATGTATAGTGTGGAAGTTCATCATTTTGGGATCCTAACTACCAGTGGTTTAAATCCTGAGCCTTGTCACCGAAGGGTAATTGTTTTAAAGTACTTTTATATGTATTATGTTATTTTGTAAATTGCATACAGGGTATATCAAAACTGCTACTGAAAATGAAGCCGGGTGGTAGTTTAAGCGACTCCAGACACAATACAACAGAAAATGATGCAAAAAAATGCGACAATATTTTTTTGTAAATTTTTTCCTATTGTCATTTTTGGGTGGTAAATACATTTTTTTTACTAAAATAATAGTGTATACCTTTTTAGTTATAAATGCTCTAAGGTATAAAAGAGTTTAAATTATTATTTTAGCAAAAACTATGGATTTACCACCCAAAAATCATTATAAAATATTGTCGCGTTTCTTTGCGAAATTTTTAGTTGCATTATGTTTGTAGTCACTAAAACTACCACCCGGCTTCGTTTTCGGTAGCAGTCTTGATATACCCAATATATGAAAGTGTAAAAAAAGATATATGAAATAAAATGTAAATTAAGTCAATATTCCTATTGCATAATTATTTGGTTGTAACTGAACCTCTTAGTCGGTCAAAAATCAGTTAAGAACCATTGTAAAACAGAAGTTAAGGTGACACATTGGGTCTCCACACTGAAACATAATGACGAAGTAGGTCACTACTCAGTCTATATTCATTTATTTTTAATCTCGTTCCAATTTCTCTAGGTACCATATTGGATATTCGAAAGGTCAATTTAATGTATGACGAACACACATTAATATTAAAAATAATTCTTTACTATTATTTATCTTTTGCACCGAAACCTGCAATTAAACCAGGTACAAGCAAACAAAACAAACTCACAAGGAACTTATGTTCTATCAACTGAGCTATTGCGGCAGTGAAATATTGTCGTAACTATCCAACAGAAAAAAAGGACTGTATATCGTTGGATAGTTGGATATATCATAAAAGTAAGTACTTACAATTATTTTAAGGAGAGGGAAAAGTAAAAGTATCAGGAAAAATATTAAAGAGTTATTTTTTTTTCATATTTTTATTCTGTGTAAGTGTAAGCACCCTGGGATGTTAATTATGGAACATAAACTTTTTTTTTAATTATGGAACAAAAACATTTATTTTTTGCCGCGAAGGCAACCAATTAGTTAATCAGCTATCGTGTCAGTGTAGTTGGTCATGAAATACTCCTGCAAACAAATCATATTTAGCAGCGTTTGCTCATTACGTGCATATCATGTCAAGGTGCAACACTTCGAAGCTAAATACCTGCGCTACGTAAACCACCAAATATTCTGCGGTTTTGCTTTAAATATTGTTATATTAACGTCAAAAACAAACGCTTTAGGTATCTGCCTACAAGGACATAGGGTACCATAACCGTGCTATGAACGTCTCAAGCAAAAATATATGCTCTACAATCTACATGAATAAAATTACACTGGCCGGCGTTCAACTTAATATTTCCTGACACAGGCGTGTAAAGAAACAGCAATATCCGTCAATATTCACTGGTCGATATATTCAAGTAAAAAGAATACACAAATGAATAAATGATTGATACACACCACGCAGGTGGGCTGAGCGCCTTAAAAAATAGTACACGATACCGAAATTATCCGAGTAATTGATCGTGATTAGGTGTTTTTATGTATACAAATGCCTACGTGATCTGTCAAATGTTTCCAGGAAAAAGGTGGTTAGCGCATGACCTTCGGCCGGAAGATAGGCCACATCGGTTCCAGAGCATGCTTTCTGGCGCAATAGCCGGCACAAGTGTCGACAGATCAGGAAATATTCATGTTTAACCTTCAAATAAAAAGTTTGCGAAGCCAATTCAACGCTCAGTCTTAACTAGTAAATATTTCGCGTTGGACAAAAAAACGTAAGCTTGTGGTCGCTGCTTATTGGTCAGACTTGCAGTCGCCGGGCTGAGGCAATTTTACAAATAAATAATATGATACTGAATTTTGTTATAATTCATTGCATTATTGTTTTTTTTTAACAAACATGTGTGATATATATGTGTACGTTTTACAATTCATGTATATATTATATAACAAAGTTTTAAGTTGTCTTTAACTCGATGATCTAGTAGGTACAAATATTTACAAAATCAAAAATAATTGTTTAGTTAGTTTTCTTTTGGGATTGACAGCAATTGTGCAAATACAAATCACGATATATGTACATTGAAATAAAACTATTTTTTCAACTAACAGACTTACGCTTTGCTTATAAAGGTTTTGTGATCACGGGGCGGGCTGAGGTTATAGTTATCCACTCAGTGACCGTTGCTATATATCTACCCTTAATGTTGAATTAATTATTAAATTAAAAAGTTAAATAATAAAAAAGAAGCTCTCTGTATGTGAAGAAGGTCTGGCAGCAAAATATTGGGTTCTGTTTTGATTCTATGTAGAATTGAATCCACGCAAGTGCAAGCTTCAAAACATCTATTTGGAAGGATTGGTAGAATATTATGATCTACCCTCTCAAACACCTTTTCAAAATCTGTGTAGATCACGTCTACTTGACCTGTGCCTTCAGGTATATGCTGAGATATAATAGGGTATATAACGTCATAGAGAATTTGTTCAAAAATTTTACTTATTAAGTTTAAAATATATATTTCTGTATCAGCCCATATACGTCCCACTGCAGGGCACGGGCCTCCTCTACAATCGACAGTACGATTGAGAGTGGTTAGGCCATATAGTCCACCACGCTGGCCTAGTGCGGGTTGGCGGACTTACATACCATAGAAATTTTTATAAAATCGGCTATGGTATGCAGGTTTCCTCACGATGTTTTCCTTCACCGTTTTAGTGCGTGGTGATTGACTATCAATACACACATGACTCCGAAAAGTCAGAGGTGTGCCCTGGGATTCGAACCCGCGACCACCGTGAACATGTTGGTAGTCGCGTCTAGTCCGTTTACCAACAGGCCACCATGCACTTTTTAAAATAGATATGGGACGGTAATTATTAATAAGTGACCTAAATCCTTTTTTATGTATGGGAATGATGTGCGCTCTTTTCCAGAAATTTGGAAATACACAATCACTTAAAGATTTATTATATACAAGTGTAATGGGGTGAGCAAGACAATTAGCGCATTTATACACATATAAAAGATCTGCCGGTAGTCCATCACATCCAGGGCCCTTAGCTTTATCCAATAAACGTAGCTTTTTATATACAACATTTTTTGAAATGTTTATTTTATTTATGAACTCATCATTGCCAAAAGAGCTGATGTGGTTATCATGCTCGACATGTGACATCACATGTCGGCTATGCGAGGATTTAAGAAATACTCTTTGGAAGAACGAGTTGAACGCCTCACAGATTTGATTTCCATCGCTGTAAGTCCTTGTTAAAAAGTTTGGGTTATTAAATACCACTCTTTTTGGACTTAACGTAAGTCCAAAACGCCTTAGGGTTCTGTGACATCAGGTTCTCTGTGCGTGAGCAATATCGTGTAAAGCATTCCTTTTGCTGTACATGGATTCTAGCCCTGAGCAAAAAGAACTCAATGTAGTCACGAGGGTTACTATATTTCTTCCATCGTTTATGTGTTTTAGATTTTCTTTTAATATTTTTAATAAGTGAGAAGGTATACCAGTGGGGATATTTGTCTGCTTTACAATTATAAGTACACGGTACAACTTTATCTATGGCACCATTTAAAAGCTTATAGAAATTCTCAACTGCATCGTCTATCGTACCGGCAGATAATGACGCATCCCAATTAATAGAACTGAGTTGTGTATTTAAGGTATCAAAATCAAATTTGTAGAAGTTACGACGTGGCATTGGAACCTCTTCCATGGGTATAATATGTAAATCAGTAGTTTTTATTACAAGGGATAGATGATGGTTATCTTTCGGTAACGGGGAATCTATACGTCGATCCACCGACAGGTGAGTGTTTGAAAATATAAGGTCTAATATACGGTCATTATTATTGAACCAAAGATTATATTATATATATATATTATTTAGACCCAAAAATAAGATTATATTATATATTATTTAGACCCAAAAATGCAATGTCATCTTTGAAGCATGAAGCGGCCATTTGAGTTTCTTGAGTACCAATAGGTTCCACGAAACAATCATCACTGGTCCAACGTAAACAAGGAAGATTAAAATCACCTGCTACAATGAGAGTGTCATCAGGATAAACATATTTTATACGTTCAATAGCTTCCCTGACATTCTCTAATTGTTGACTTATATTACGAGCATCTGGAGGTACATAAACAAGAAATAAGTGCGCGTCAAATTTAGTTCCCATTGCTTTAGACGAAACTCCGCTTGTTCACAAGAAATTTGTATAGTTGTGGACGCAACCAAAGAGTGTTTGACACATATCATTACGCCGCCGCCTGTCTTTTTACCTGTGGCAAGAAGATTGCGGTTAAAGCGGAACACGTCATACCTACCATCACACAATTCGGAATTTGATATGTCAATCTGTACCCACGTCTCGGTAAAAAACAAAATGTCGTAATCGTAAAGCAGCATTGCATTATACAAATCAAGGCACTTGGTTCTCAGACCACGCACATTTTGGTAGTAAAGTTTTAAGCTATTAATTGCTTATAAAGATCAGAAAAATAAGATAAAAAAACCAGAAACTTAACCGTAAAAGCCATTTGGTAATCAAAAACCGAATAGCAATACCCGGTACAGTAATAATAATCTCACTCGACTTAATTAAGTGTAAATATTTGATTTCCTAGTAAACAACGTTGTATAAGTAATTGCACCTTTTATGCCCAGAAGCAGTGTTAGAACGTTGAAACAACCTAAGTGTCGGCAACGCAATAGTGCCACGGTAATATAATCGGAATGTTACCTTTAATTCTAGTCATACCTAAAATATTCGTGTTCCTCCATATCCTCACGCCTTTTCCCAGAAGGGGTAAGCAGTAGTGCCGCCAAGACACCAATGCATTGCATAATGTGTACCGCCCCATTATTTGACATCAAATTCCTGACTCCGGGCTGATAATGAATAAAAAATACGATACAAGTTTGCCCGACCCAGGATTCGAACGTGAGAGCTGGGCATTGCAATCGTACCGTAGCACAACTGATCCACCGAGGCAGTCGAAATTATACTTAATTGGTGCATATGTTAAAGGCCAAGTGATTAATGCGGGCAGTATTCATAATGCCCGGGCAATATGAATATTGCCGAGCCATATCGGGCCAAGTGATTAATTAAGTTTAGATAACTTACCTATTTATCACATTGCCCGGGCATTCTGAATATGGCTACGTGATGATCGGGCAATGTGATTAATAGGTGATTTTTTACGTGGTGCGCTGCCGCATGGTCGCATCTGCGATAGACCCATAAATTAGAAAGGTCGAATTGATCTGCTTGTGTTCAGTTGATTTTAACGTCCGAATCATTATCTTCAGAAGAAAATTAGTGTACCCACTTTATGGATCAGTTAGGTCGACTGTGCCCCAAAATCGACTCGGAACACTCCAACTTCACGTAGTCTTTTGGCTACCGACCCTAGAGTGTATATAAAAAGCCGGAGGCGCGGAGGGAGAGCAGCCCCCGCCCGCTGTAACGAAGGATAGGCAACCGTGCAAGCCGAAGCTGCGGAGGTGGGCATGGGTGCTTATCTTTTGTTACGCAAGGGCGAAGGGGCTAAACTTCCCGTAGCGCCGGAGACGATGCAGAAGCTAATTTGTATTGACAACAAGTGTCTTAAGGGTTAGGTTGCTATAATAAATATTTATCAGGAATAGTGCGTTACCTTTTCATGGGAGTGATACCAGGGGAGGTACGACACTCACTCTCCCCCTCCACTCCTCCCAACCCATCCCTTCGTGCTGCCATATTCTAAATTCTACCACTTCGGCTCATTATAAATAATGCCCGATAAATCACTTGGCCCATAACACATACATAGAATTTATATTTACTAAGTAAAAAGGAAATTGTTTTAATATTTTGAATCTATTATGATGGTTCAGAAAATGTTAAATATATATTAAGCAGTATACTTCTGTACAGAAGCACAACAGAGAAATTATAATTTTATTATAACATTGGGACAAACTTCCTACTATTAGGTCATTTCTTATATATCCATAGTAAATTGAATAGAGTTAGTAATCGCAGTTTGTAATATTTGTTTAAATAAATTTATAATATTCTTACTTCTTTATTGTGCAATAAAGGAAAATTAACAACACAACGCTCACTTCAGACATTACTAAGAATTAAAAAAGTTAGTGAAATTAATGTGGTATGAAGCGATACCGATACAAATCAAAAAGAGTAAGAAATTAAGACAAAAATTAATTACTGATTGAATTAGTAATAATAAATTAGATTTCATTGAACCCCCAGGATCAAATATTTGTATGGCCTCTAAGTATGTAATTAGATCTAAGTGTACTTAAATTTCATTATTCTAAAACATACTTTAAAATATAATTAAAAAAAAATTATAAGTCCACTTTGTATGAACTAAAAATAAATTTATAACTGCACAAAGTGAAATAACCTATAGTGCAAGTCACGATCGCGTAATAATATTCTTTTGTTGCAAATGACCTCATACAATAACAAAAACACTGCATATTCAACACAAAAAGGTGAAATCAAAGAATAGTTGCATTAAAAACAAATGTAATCTTTTGTACCAAGAAATTACTATGTCTTTTAAATTCCTTGGCCTTTTTTTAATGTAGTGAATGGCGAGATGAGCTTGCCATGCGGTTGATGGTAAAAATGATGGTACAGCTAATGAACAGTAGCAAAATCAAACAACACCGTGAATTACAAAGCGCTTGGCATTCACTGCGCTTGCCATCCTGAGACATAAGATGTATTTAACTTATTGACATATTTATGTATTTTGATTTTTAATACTGGCCGGCATAGTCACAAAGTGACTAAGGTCCTAAATATAAATAAAATGAGATAAAAAAATAATAACCCTATACATGCATTTGGTGGCCTGACTGTAACGGACCAGACGCGCCTGGTTACTTGTTCACAGTGGTCGGAGGTTCAAATCCATAGGCACACCAGTGACTTGCGGAGCCATGTTTGTATTCATGGTCAATCACCACCCATTATAACGGTGAAGGAAATCATTGAGAAGAAAACGGGATATCATAGCCATCTTAAAAAAAATATATGGTATGTAAAGACTTTAAACACACACTGGGCCAGCGTGGTAGACTATATGGCCTAACCCTTTCAATCGTATTCTGCATCAGCCCATATACGTCCCACTGCAGGGTACAGGCCTCCTCTACAATCGAGAGTACGATTAAGAGTGACGTTATACGTTTGACTTTCAATCGTACTTTCGATGATTTCAGCAGATGACTGAACATGTTGAACATGTTGACGCTTATGAAGAAATCATCGCGGACATAATCAATACTTAAATACTAATAATAAATATTAAATGTTTATTCATGACAATATAATGGGGTGATATTCGATCGAACTTTATCTTGGGGCCCACAGCTAGCTGCTACGAGTCGGAAGAGGTTTGCGTCAGCCGCAACTCTGAAGCGACTTCGAAATTTCCTACCCATTGCCACCAAAATTTCGCTCGCACAGTCTTTACTTCTTTCTGTGCTAGATTACGCAGACGTCTGCTATCTTGACCTAACCCAAGTTCAACTTGATAAACTTGAGCAGCTCCAAAACTTTTGTATACGGTTTATATTTTGATTGCGCAAATATGACCACATATCTGCATTTCGCTCTTAGCTCAAGTGGCTCCCTATCCACCTTCGCCGGAATACTCATATTCTTTGTCTTCTTTTTAACATTTTATTTAACCCTAGTTCTCCCCATTATCTTAAAGAACGTTTTGATTACCTTCATTGCTCTCATTCTCGTGCCTTAAGATCGTCAGAGAATCTGAAATTAAAGACTCCTAAACACGGCAGTGTTTTCTTTGACGGATCTTTTACCGTTCAGGCTGTTCGCTTGTGGAACGCGCTGCCATTGACAATTCGACAGACGCCTTCGCTGAACATCTTCAAAAATAAATTAAAAAAAACATTTTTTTTTCCAAATTATCTCATACATAGTTCCTAGTCTGGGTTTTATTTTATCGATCTTGTCTTATATAACATGCTATAACGTATGTATTAGTTTAATATTTGTATCATATATGTGTATGTATATAGGCTTTGCTTTTATATATATATATATATATATATATATATATATATATATATATATATTCCTCCTAATCTTGTTATAAGTTACGCACACACAATAAACACTCACTATTATTTTTTCTTTAATGTGCTATTCTATTGCTATATGGTTGTCTGGAAGAGATCGCTATTAGCGATAAGACCGCCAGTTGTTCACTATTTGTAAGTTTTTCTATTATTATTTTTTGTTATTTTATATTATGTGGTGTTCAATAAAGTGTTGTGTATCTGTGTGTATCTGTATAAAGGGGTGCCTTCTATTACTTCCATACTACTAATACTACCATGAGATATTAATAGGATCTAATTTATTGGATAAAACAAAGTTGCAAGAATACTATCTGTTATTGAAACAAACAAAGTCAAAGTCTGGGGTGTAAGTGGTTTACCAACACCTAAGGACCAAAGCCAACCTCACCTGCTCGCGGTGCACTCTGCTGACCTTACGAACGAGGCAATGGCGAACCTTTGGTTCCCAATTTATGGGTTGTGGGGGTCAGACGGCGGGTCGCCCCATGTAATACCAAAAGCTCCATCATATCTTATGGTATGGAAAAAGGGAACAGTGTTGGTACGGCTAGGGCGTCGCTGCAAAACGACGCGCAGGCCCATCGCCCTAAGCCTGTGACAAGTGGGCAAGGGCTACCGCGCATGGTACGGGCGCGGCGAAAGACGCGAGTACCAACCAAGCTCCGTTTCGCCACATGGAAAATTGGCTCTCTCACCGGTAAATGCCGAGAGCTTGCATATGTTCTCGAGAGACGTCGGGTGCAAGTCGCGTTTCTTCAAGAGACGCGATGCAAGGGTGGCAAGTCTCGAGATATCGGACAGGGTTACAAACTGATTTACAGTGGATCTCCCACTGGCCGGAACGGGGTTGCCGTAGTGTTGTTTTCGAGCGTTCGGGAGAGTGTTTTTGAAGTCGACAGACGGAGTGACCGGCTTGTGCGGGTTAAAGTAATTATTGAGGGGGTTGTTACCAACTTGATCAGTGCTTACGCCCCGCAAGCGGATTATTCGGAGTCGGAGAAAGAAGCCTTCTGGACCCTTGTTGATGATACTATGCGTAATCTGCCCCAATCCGAGAGCATTGTGGTGAGTGGGGACCTGAATGGGCCTGTAGGTAAGGACCGTTGGGAGAGCGTGCTCATGGCGGCTATGGTTTTCGCGCACGTAACGCAGGGGGCGTCTATTCTCAGAGCCTGCCTTGTGTCAGACCTGGCCGTTGTGAATACGTTCTTCCAAAAGAAACCCGAACACCTCATCACATACAAAAGTGGGCCCCACTCATCACAAATTGACTATCTGCTCATAAGGAGATGCCACATCAGCAAAGTGACCAACTGCAAGGTTATCCCGGGAGAATGTCTCACGACACAGCATCGTCTCCTTGTTATGGATGTGAAGGTAACACCGAAACCCAAAGTGACCAAGTATCGAACACCAAGGATAAAGTGGTGGTTGCTGGATGGACCTGGTTTCCGCGATGCTTTGATCCCCTTATTAGAAAATAGTATGGGGATCGAGATGTGGGGGAACTGTGGGGCGGCATTCAGTCAGCAATCACCACCCTTGCGAAGTCGAAGCTCGGAACAAATAAGGGCGGCCGCACCCTAACAGGGAGACTTGGTGGTGGAGTGGGACAGTCCGGGAGGCAATTCTCAGGAAGAGGACACTGTTCAAAAAGTGGCAAGCGACTAACTCTCCTGAAGACCGCGCTGCGTACAACCTCGCCAAACGCGCTGCAAAGTGAGCTGTGGCCAAGGCCTGACACGAGTCTCTGACTCCTCTGTATGAGAAGTTGGAGACTGTGGAGGGTCAAAAGCTCATCTATCGGCTCGCAAAGACTCGGGAAAAGGCAACACTCGACATTACCAAATGTCGATGTGTCAAGGATTCCCGAGGCGCCTTGGTATGTGAGGCTAGCGCGGTGAAGGAGAGGTGGCGCTCTTACTTCCACGGTTTATTTAACACCATACCTTTGGGAGTGTCCTACCCTGAATTACCCCCGAACCAAGGTCTTGTTGCACCTGTTGCACCTGAAGAAGTTCTCCATAGTCTTCGTCACATGAAGAACCGGAAAGTGGTAGGGCCTGACCATATTCCGATAGAGGCGTGGAAGTCGTTGGGGCTTCATGGTGTGGAGCTTCTTGCTGTGTTATTTAACCACATCGTGAATACCAAAAACATGCCTGACTCATGCCGGTTGAGTGTGATAACTCCCGTGTACAAGGGTAAAGGCTGTGTTCAGGAATGCGGTAATTATCGTGGCATTAAGGTCATGAGTCATACCATGAAGCTCTACGAACGCGTCATCGAGTCCAGGCTCCGCCAAGAGTGTACTGTCTCTGAGTGTCAATATGGCTTCCGTCCTGGCAGTGGCACTACCGACCCGATATTTGCACTCAGGATGCTTGGCGAGGCATACAGGGCGAAGAAGACGCCACTGCACGTGGCTTTCTTGGACCTGCAGAAGGCCTTTCGACTGTGTGCCGCGACAGGCAATCTGGTGGGCGATGAGGGTGAAAGAGATACCGGATACCTTTGTGGATATTATCAGAGTCATGTACCTCCGATCCGAGTCCTTTGTTCGGACCGCCGCCGTTAGCGATACGAATCTTTTCCCGATTGATGTCGGTGTGCACCAAGGCTCGACGCTGACTCCATTCCTCTTCAATGTTGTGCTCGACGCCATTACGTCTCACATCCAGGACCCTGCGCCCTGGTTGTGGATGTATGCCGATGACATTGCACTGGTGGAGGAGGACCGGTGACTTTTGGAGCGCAAGGTCAATCGGTGGAAGGAGATGCTCGAGAGCGGTGTATGTATTGCTAGCATAATAACAAACAAAAAAACACGATAAAGTAAAAGACAAAGAATACACAAAAAATAATTACAATAATACCTGTGAAGACTTTGAATTCCTTACATTAGTAAAAAAAGGTAATTATATAATTTGTTGATACGCTCGCACACCAATACTAATAGGTCATTGCCCACATAACATAAATTGGACAATATTAGTAGAACGATAAAATCATTATAAAATTATAATTTCAATTGTTCTACTCCGGCGTAATATTTTATCAAAAATCACACTTCCTTTTCAAGCTAATTTTGTAATGGTCTAGATGTTAATCGGTCATGAAATATTAAGCCTTCGACTGCACAAATTCTGTATAGATATCACATTTATTCTGCACAAGCATTTTATTGCATGTAATGTCAACATCACTTTAATGCCTTTTTTATTATTCTTATTTTTGTTGCACATACACTTTTTATTTAATAGTTTATAACTGTACCCGCGAATTCGTCCGCGTGGAAATTAATAAAAACTTTATTTTTCTAAAATAAAAGATTTTTTCTAAAATAAATGTAGCCTTAGTTACTTCTTATCATATCAGCTACCTGACAATAAAAGTCCCGTCAAAATCGGTTCAGCCATTTCAGAGATTAGCCTGAACAAACAAACAGACAGACGGACAGACAGACAGACAAAAAAATTATAAGGTTATTTTCGTTATAGGTATCGTGTATATAACGATATGTAGTTGGACGTTTTTTTTTTATTTTCACTTTACAAACAGACACTTCAATTTTATTTATATGTATAGATTTTACAGCCAATGTTCATCAGAGATAATGTAGAATTATAACGGCAAAAGAAATTTTCAAAGCCTATTCAATGCAATCGTATCTTTCCTTTATAATACTAGTATACCGGGTATCTCAAGACTGCTACCGAAAACGAAGCCGGGTGGTAGTTTTAGTGGCTACAAACACAACGCAATTAAAAATTTCGCCTAGAAACGCGACAATTTTTTTTTATGATTTTTTAAATATCGTCATTTTTGGGTGGTAAATCCATAGTTTTTGCTAAAATAATAATTTAAACTCTTTTATACCTTAGAGTATTTATAAATAAAAGGGTATATACTATTATTTTAGGAAAAAATGTATTTACCACCCAAATATGGCCATAGGAAAAAAATAACAAAAAAAAAATTGTCGCTTTTTTTTTGCAACATTTTGATATACCCTGTATACAGGGTATATCAAGACTGCTACCGAAAACGAAGCCGGGTGGTAGTTTAAGCGACTTCAGACACAATGCAACAGAAAAAGTTGCAAAAATAAGCGACAATTTTTTTTTTGAATTTTTTTTCCTATTGCCATATTTTGGTGGTAAATATTTTTTTTCCTAAAATAATAGTGTATACCCTTTAATTTATAAATACTCTAAGATATAAGAGAGTTTAAATTATTATTTTAGCAAACACTATGGATTTACCACCCAAAAATGACGATATTTAAAAAATCATAAAAAATAATTGTCGCGTTTCTATGCGAAAATTTTAGTTGCATTGTGTTTGTAGCCACTAAAACTACCACCCGGCTTCGTTTTCGGTAGCAGTCTTGAGATACCCGGTATACAGATAATTCTAACAAATAGCCACAGTTATCGTAGCATTTAACATTATTTTTGAAAAGCCCGGATAAATATATCGTCAAATACAAGCCACACAGCCCCACATAAAGAAAGAACTAACTTTAGTTCATGTACAACCGTATCCCAATTCTGACATTAACCAAAGTGTAAATTAGTCTGAAGTCTGAACGGTTGATAGAAGGCTAAAGTCTAATATCCACTCGACTATTAATCGGAAATATAATGTCGTGCACCAAACCTTTAGCAGTGTAAATCAAAACACGGAACCTTCGTAATTTTAGATATTTTATTCAGTTATTCGGGGTACATCTAAATGCTATTAATGTTGTTAACTTTATGTCTAATTTCGTTAAATTTGCATATAAAGCGGAAGAATCTTTTGATAATTTATTTATTATTAATTTAGATCATTACGCAATGTTGTGACGTCTTACGTCAACTGATAATGCTGAGAATAACTTTTAAATTTGTTCTATTTCAGAGTAACATTCGCGTTAATCTAAAATCCATTATGAGACAGACTTTGTTTGTTTCAATAACAGATAGTATTCTTGCAAATTTGTTTTATCCAATAAATTAGATCCTATTAATATCTCATGGTAGTATTAGTAGTATGGAAGTATACTTAATAGAAGGCACCCCTTTATTATATTGTCATGAATAAACATTTAATATTTATTATTAGTATTTAAGTATTGATTATGTCCGCGATGATTTCTTCATAAGCGTCAACACTATCAACATGTTCAGTCATCTGCTGAAATCATCGAAAGTACGATTGAAAGTCAAACGTATAACGTCACTCTCAATCGTACTCTCGATTGTAGAGGAGGCCCGTGCCCTGCAGTGGGATGTATATGGGCTGATGCAGAATACGATTGAAAGGGGTTAGGCCATATAGTCTTAAGTCTACCACGCTGGCCCAATGCGTGTTTAAAGACTTTACATACCGTATATTTTTTTAAGATGGCTATGATATCCAGTTTTCTTCTCAATGATTTCCTTCACCGTTATAATGGTTACGCCTGATATATTAATACTATATAATGTTGAGGTGGTTAAAAGATGAAAATATTTTCCAGCCTTATTAAAAATCTTGTTGGTGGACGTCCTACGCTGCGCTTTCCGGTACGCGGCCTCCATTCGAGTACTTTCCGACCCCATCGGTCATCAGATCTCCTCGCTATGTGCCCGGCCCATTGCCACTTCAACTTGCTAATCCGGTGGGCTATGTCGGTTATTTTAGTTCTCCTACGGATCTCCTCATTTCTGATTCGATCTCGTAGGGAAACCCCGAGCATAGCCCTCTCCATAGCTCGTTGAGTGACTTTGAGCTTCCTAATAAGGCCCATAGTGAGAGGCCACGTCTCGGTGCCGTAAGTCATCACTGGCAACACACAACTATCGAAGACTTTCGATTTAAGGCACTGAGGTATTTTGGACGAGAAGACGTCGCGTAGTTTCCCGAACGCTGCCCAACCGAGTTGGATTCGACGATTGACCTCTCTCTCGAAGTTGGACCTGCCTAACCGGACCACTTGTCCTAAATAGACATATTCGTCAACAACTTCAAGAGTCGAGCCCTCAACACCGATGGGGGTGGGCACAACATGGACATTCGACATGATCTTCGTTTTGTCCATGTTCATTTTAAGACCCACCTGTTGGGAGACTCGATTGAGGTCTTCGAGCATAGTGCTAAGGTCTTCCAGCGATTCAGCCAAGACTACAATATCGTCGGCAAACCGAAGGTGAGTGATATACTCGCCGTTGATGTTGATGCGGAATCCTTTCCACTGCAATGAGCTTGAAGGCATTTTCCAGCGCGGCAGTGAATAGTTTCGGAGATATGACATCTCCCTGTCTCACGCCTCTCTGTAGTGGAATAGCCTTCGTACTCTGATCTTGTACTCGGACCGACATGGTGGCGTTGTTGTATATACACTTTAACACTTCGATGTACCGATAGTCGATATGGCACCGCTGGAGAGACTGTAGCACAGCCCAAGTCTCGATTGAATCAAAGGCTTTCTCATAGTCCACAAACGCTAAACAAAGCGGCAAGTTATATTCCTCGGTTTTTTGTATAACTTGCCGAAGCGTATGGATGTGGTCTATGGTACTAAAGCCTTTTCGGAAACCGGCTTGTTCGGGAGGCTGGAAGTCATCAAACCTGCGTTCGAGACGATTTGTGATGACCCTCGAAAACAACTTATAGACATGGCTCAGGAGCGAGATGGGCCTGTAGTTCTTCAGCAAAGTGTTATCACCTTTTTTGAAGAACAGTAACACCACGCTCCTGCTCCATGCCTCTGGCGTTGAGCCCTCGAGGAGAACGGAATTGAAGGACTTTCAGTATCGGCGTTCCGCCCGCTTTCAGAAGCTCTGAAGTTATTCCGTCCTCGCCCGGCGCCTTGTTGTTTTTAAGTTGCTTCAGGGCCATCTCAATCTCACACAGGGCTGATGTCCGGGATATCATCGCTAAAGTGTCGGATCAACTCGGCTCTCGGGTCTTCGGCCGAGCTAACAGCAGGTTTGGCAACCGAGGTGTAAAGCTGTCCGTAGAACCTCTCGATCTCCCTTAATACCTCTGCCCTCGTCGATACTACGCGGCCGTCTTCCGTCTTCAGCCTAGACAACTGGCTTTGCCCAATAGACAAGTCTCTTGCAAACACTTTGGAGCCTCCGTTCCGCTCAATTGTCTCCTTAATGCTCACAGTATTGTGAGCACGGACATCGTGTCGCAAGGACTTTCCAGATCTGTCTATTGAGCCGCCGATATGCTTCGGCGTCAACGGAAGGACTGCAGCGCTAAAGATCGACGTTCGGCCATGAGGTCAAGAGTGTGGATGGAGAGTTTTTGTGGTCTATCTCTACGGCGAGGTCTAAAATACTTAGATCCCACCGTATGGACAGCTTCTACCAAACCGCTGTTTAGCTCGTCCACTGCAAGGTTTTCTCCTAGACAATCAAAGCGATTTGTCAGCTCGAGTTGAAAGCTCTCGAGGGTTTTGGATATGGGCGCGAGTAGGTCGGAGCGTAGATTTCATCAAGCGA
The DNA here is from genome assembly GCA_009982885.2 of Hyles vespertilio. Classification (NCBI taxonomy): domain Eukaryota; kingdom Metazoa; phylum Arthropoda; class Insecta; order Lepidoptera; family Sphingidae; genus Hyles; species Hyles vespertilio. The sequence goes on from CM042833.1 coordinate 16,959,519, forward strand.
CGCCTTTCCGATTGGACATTGATATTCAGGGTGCCCCTAACCATTCGGTGATCACTGCCGGTTTTCACCCTGTTGATCACAGAGACATCTCTGAATATCCGTCTATTCGTCGTCAAGATGAAATCTATCTCGTTTCTCGTAGAACCGTCAGGACTCAGCCAGGTCCATTTCCTGTGAGGCGGCTTCTGGAAGAAAGAGTTCATCGCAAAGAGTCCCTCTTTCTCCAGAAAGTCGGCCAGCCTCTGACCCCTGGGGTTCCGTTGCCCATCTCCAAATTGCCCCACTTTCAACTCTGCATCGCTTCTCTTGCCCAACTTTGCGTTGAAGTCCCCCATAACAACATTGAAGTAGGTTTTGGAAGTATGTATGGCCCGACTTATGTCCTCATACATCTCCTCTACTTCTTCATCTGGGTGTGTCGAGGTCGGCGCGTATACCTGTATGACCTTCAACGAATATCTTTTAGATATTCTGAGTATAAGGTATACTACCCTGCTCGACACACTTTCGATGGATACGATGTTGTTGATGAGAGACTTGTGGACGAGAAATCCGACACCTCCTCGGGACTGTTGGTCGTCCCCCCGGTAGAAGAGCAGGTTACCAGACTTCAGGGTTATCGTATCCTCCCCGATTCTTCGGACTTCCGATAACCCCAGAATGTCCAGTGTAACCTGCTCAATTCTTCTTCCAGTTCGACAATCTTCTCGTCTGTCCTCAATGTGCGAATGTTGTGTGTTACCAGGGCCAGTCGTCGTCGGGGGTGGTAGCAACAAGATGGTCCGACGACCTGGTAAAGGTCGCAGGACGTCGCTGGACACAGGCTGCCTCCAACAGGTCTCTGTGGAAATCATTAGGGGAGGCCTATGTTCAGCAGTGGACTTCCTTTGGCTGATGGATGGATGGATGGATGGATTATTAAAAATACTGCCTCGGTGGCATAGTTGTACTAAGGTATGGTTACAAAGCTGAGGTCTTGGGTTCGAATCCCGGGTTGGGCAATGTAACATTGGATTTTTCTATTCATTATCAGCCCAGAGTCAGGAATTTGTGGCCGATATGGCGATATACTCGCCACCTATCACATAGTGGGACGGAACATACAAGGCGAAATGTGGGTGTCCTGGCACCTCTGCCTACCCCTTCTGGTATATAGGCGTGAGTTTATGTATGTATGTATGTATGTATTAAAAATAATATTAATTACTCTGCCGAAACTGAATCAATATGCGGAAACTAGGATTTGAACCAGGAACCGCTAGCTCAGGGAACTATTTCGACGGTAGAAAGATAATATATAGATATTATAAGATTTTATAGGTTGTTTGTCACTAAATGTAGGCCGCTTTTTATACGTAAATCAATTTGTTATTTCAGTTTAGTTAAAGTATGATGAAAATATATTGTGTGAGATTATATCTGTGTTTAATATATGAGTATATTTATGATAAGTAGCGCATTTATATCAGAATTTAGGAATAATAAGTTAAATCTACCACAATTCATATCAACTAAACAACACAATTTCAATATTCATTCCGGGGGAGCTCGTATAAGGACTCTTAGAAGTGTTTGCAATCCGGACACAAGGATTTTACTGTATCTGTAGTAGCCCATATATGTCCCACTGCAGGGCACAGTCCTCATTTACAATCGAGAGTACGATTGAGAGGGATTAGGCCATATAGTCCAGTCCATCAGGCTAGCCTAGTGCGGGTTGGCGGACTTTATACATCATAGAAATTCACACAAATTCGCTACGGTATGCAAGTTTCCTTTTTTCCTTACTATATTTTCCTTCACTGTTACAGTGTGTGATGATTGACTATCAATATTTAGGGTTTATAATCAAATGTTATTCTATTCACTGAGCATGCCTTAAGCCTCTTACTTTTGCATCAAGGCTTATACTTCACACTGCTGGGCACGAGCCTCGTCTGCATTCAAAAGCAAGATAGAAACATGCTACCCTGTATAATCAAACCTCCAATACTACTGTAGTAAATGAGAATGGTTCAGATTGTTTTCTTTGTATCTCTCATATGTGAGAGGCCGCCTGGGTAGTGTTAATGCACTGTTGTGTTTCGATTTGTAGGAAATTGTAACCAGAGTAACTACAGGACATATTGAGACTTCACATGTTATGTCTCAGGATGGCGAGCGCAGTGCAATGCGAAACATTGCTTTGTAATTCAAGGTGTTGTTTGATTTTGCTACTTTTCAAGAGCGGTCGTATTACTTACCATTAGGCGAACGGCATATCATTGCAAAAATTCATTGTAATAAAAATACATAAATAATAAATCATGTCACATGAGGCCAGCTCTTCCGCCCGTTGTCTGGTGAAACCTGAATCTAACTAGCCTATCCCTGTCTACTGCTGTACAATATTCTTTTAAAGTAAGCGCCAACTGATCCGGTCTTGTGGAGTCTTTATCCATCAGCTTACCGACCCGACACACTCTTGAAAATCTCCATAAATCTCATATTCCGTTCAAATACATGTGAAGGAAAGGTCACATTATTTCTAAGTAATGTATTCAATTATTATCATTCCTAGATAGCTACGATGTATTCAAACAAACAAGAAAAACTAAACAACAATAAACATAATGTTGTTTAACCTATGACATAACATTACTAATGACTAGGAAAACCCCGTGTTGCCAAGCTGTTTACATATCGTGAACAAATCATACTACATTCATCTATATTATCGTATACATAAATTTAATTAAATTGTATGTCTGTATTAAATAAACTGGTTCATATTATACTACTCGTAAGTACTAATTGAATTTTTTTTCCAATTTTCTATTAGCGTCCAAAGGGACTATAGCGTAACTATTCGTTTTTTTTTAACTTAAACGAAGGTGTTAAAAGGGACAGCCAAGTTTGTACGTGAGGTAACATGTGTTTAGACTACATTCATTAGAAATTTATTATAATAGTTGAGTGTTGAGATTCTTCCCAGTCGGTAGAAAAGTAGCACAACATCACGATTGATGTATGTCATATTTGAATTTAAGCGGCAAAGTACAAATAAACATGCATCAATTTAAATACTCACCCTGCCACCATCCGCTGCTGTACTTAGGACTCTCTAATTAAGCGCCAACCATCTTGATCTTGAGCAGCCGTTATTAATTCGATACTCTTCAGTCTTTTAAAGTCGTCGTAACTGCCTAACAGTAGGACGTCATACACTATATTTACCTAAGCGCTCTCTCCTCTTTAAAACTTGTCTGCTCCACCGACCATCCGTCCGATATAGATGTAGCCCGTCCATATCCACTTCAGCGTGCTAATTCTACGAACAATATCCGGGACATTAGTTCTCTGGCGGATTACTTCATTTCATGTTCAATTCACCAGACAAACTACAAGCATTGCTCGCTACATAGCAGGCCGAGTGACTTTGAATTAAAATTAAATGTGGACCATGCCGCTAGTGAGTTTCCTCGTTACGGCTTCACAGATAATTACGATTAAGACGCATTGGTCGTGTCTGATTTCAGTCTGAGTCTGACTGAGGGTGACTTAAAATGATAAATTAGCTTCCCACCATTATCTTTCTCGAAGTTTTGCTTGCCTAGTGCGTGCTGCATAAATATAAAAATCATGGCAGATCTCGGACGAGATACTAGTCTGTTATCGATGCAGTCGCCTACACCTTTGTATAATAATCTGAACAAAAAATTGATTATAATATAAAGAGATGATTTTTTATTACAATAATTATACTGGCACGACATATAATACTATGGTTGCTATCCGGACAGTTACTGGTATCCTGGGATCAATATATCTAATTTCTTATATTAGCAGTGTAAATGCACAGTTGTTTTTCGGTTTGAAAGAAATTATTGTCAGTGTAACTACTGCACATATAAAGATTGACATCTTATGTCTCAGGATGTCGAGTGCAGTGGAATACCAAGAATTTTTGTTTTTAAAGGTATTGTTTGGTTTTGCTACTGTGTAAATGAACAGTCGTATCCCTTGCCATCATGCGAACGGCATCATCGTATCACCAAAACGGCAGTAAAAAAAATGGTGTGTAAGAAGAAAACAATTTAGGAGATCATCACTCGCCGATTGGAACATCAAATGTGCTTTAAAATTCGATAGGAGTTCGCGATACGTTGTTACCTTAAATGAAATCAGAGCATACTGTGTCCTTTATTTTTACGAGAAGAAGCTAACTATGGGTCCCTTCCTTCAAGATCTGGGTGAGGGATCGGTCCCTTCACAGTAACAACTAAATAAACGACCCGGGTTCGAAATGCGCTTCGAAAAAAAAATTGTGTGATCTGCAGGTATTTCTATGAGGTCTGGGTATTTGAGAGACCGAAAAGTCCTCTCGTATACACGATACAAAACTTGATCTCAGTGTGGGGTTAGGTCTATGTATGAGACTGTTGGGTGTGTATTTATTCAAACGTAAGTGGTAGAGCCTTCGATAAAGCTATAGAACAAATGGATCACTTCAACTCGCTTACCATTGTCACTTGTATGTTTGATAAACGTTTACTGTATTGATACAGATATCCATCGGGATCTCCGGGAATCTTGCCCACCGGACAAAACGCAACAATGAAGTTTTTCATCCACAAGAGTTGGACTTCGGTCATGCCGACTTATTTGTACTATATCTTTAACGTCATGCAACAAGGCTCTAATATTTATAAGGCATAATAAAACATAATTGTTTCAAAATATTAATTATTAAAATCATAAGTAAAGTAACAGTAACAGTTTTCATTCAAAACGTTTGTTAAACTATGAATCAAAGAAGTGATTGTACCAAATACAGATTTCATACTAGACGTAATTAAGTTTAATTTTACCCGACACAAAGAGGTGATTTATCAACTATTCACAACTTGAATAATGACAGTACATTACTACTAAAACATTATTTATGAAACTTGTAAAACAGACCCTTTGCAATTATACGTGAAACACGAACTTATACTTAAATGTTAGGCGAGGTAATAGTGCACATTGCAATTTTCAACTTATTATTATTTTCCCCACGTTAGTCTAGTGCTTGTTGATATTTTAAATATGTTTTGTTATGGATTTCATTCCCAGGCCTAGCATATTAAAAGCAGAAAAACGGCGGAGCTAACAAAAAATGTCAAAGAAACGGATTCATAAATTTTACGAAGCATTATAAATATCGTTATATTATAAAGATGAGTGTTTTTAACAATACTACACAAATACAGTTTTCTTAAGCTTTCATCATGCCTCTAAACTTGTGAATGTTCTAAAAGATATGTTAAGAGCGTTTATACCTTCCGCGCGCTATTTGGCTTAAAAACTGGACTTTTCAAACGAGTTAATAGCCACCAATAAACAATTTAAAGGAAAAATAATGAGTACTACTTTTAGAGAAGGTTGTAATCTAGGGATTTGGTGGAGAACAATATAGATTGATAGATAATTTGTGAATACTATAAGGATTACTTAACACAGGTTTCGTTATTTAGGCTTCGAATGGCAATTAAGAAGCTTAAGATATCCGAAATCACTCAAAATAAGATGAAAATAAAAATAATCTATTGTGAAATTTAAAAATTTAAATTTAAAATTCCTGAAAAATAAAAATTTTACAATGCCAAATTATTCAGAAACTCTTGGCAAGAACATATTTTTTTTCACCAACTTATCGTACATAATTTATATAGTAAGTGCATATGTGTATAATAGAAGAACACCTTATTAATAAATTACCATTTTTATATTTCAACAAAATAAGTTTGTATATTTTCTACAAATATTTTATAAACCACTATAAAACACGCTGTCCGACCTGCCTCAAATCAGGGTCACGTATATCATACAGTGCTCTGACTCCGTAGCGTGCGGTTGTGTTGTCCCAACTCCGATCATTGATCGTCGAGAGGGTGACCGTGTGTGTGTTAGTGTTAAAGTGTTATTTAACAGTGCCTGTTTGTGTGTGCAGGTGATTCCGGCCCGCCGCCGTGAGCGGTAAGCCCCAGAAAACATCGCCCGGTGAGCGTCGACGACGCTCGCCGGCCTCGGGATGAGCGACCTCCGGGATCGCTCTCCCTTAGAAACCCGTCGACGCGACCCCCGTCAGGACCGTTCCGGCGATCGCGTCAGGGTTCGTGCGGCAGAGCCTGTGCCGAGCATTTCTGCACAGGCCCGGCCTACCTCCCCCCCCTCGCTCCCTACTCTCGATCCACCGCGCCGCGCCCGAACCCATGGAGGAGGGCCCGTGCCCTCCCACTCGTCGCTCCGTAGCCCCGAGGACACCGTTGACGTCGCTCACGGTGCTTCCTCTCCATCCTCCTTCGCGGAATCCGTGAAGAAGGCACGTTTCGCCGCTCAGGATTCCCCGAGCTCCCCATCCCCGCCGCTGCCTTCGCAGTCGCCCGAGCGACCCGCCGCTCCCGCTGGGCCCTCCAAGCCCAGCCCAAAATATCCGCCCCTAATTGTGGAACCCATTGTGTCCCAAACTTGTCCACCCATCTACGCAACCTGAAAAATAAGTTAGGTTTCGCCCACGTTTTTGGCGGGAAGGGTTTTAGGTTCCTACCTAAGGGGGAACTAGAATACCGTACCATCCAGAAGTACCTCAACGACTTCCAGAAATCAGAGAACATTTCGTGGTTCTCATACTCTGTCCCCTCGGAGAAGAGTATTAAGGTGGCCATCCGCGGCCTCCCTGCCGAGACTGACGTGGATCTCATCCGCGCTGACCTGGCCGATCAGGGTTATACCCCTGAGTCATCCATCCATCCATCAGCCAAAGGAAGTCCACTGCTGAACATAGGCCTCCCCCAATGATTTCCACAGAGACCTGTTGGAGGCAGCCTGCATCCAGCGACGTCCCGCGACCTTTACCAGGTCGTCGGACCATCTAGTGGGTAGACGTCCTACGCTGCGCTTTCCGATACGCGGCCTCCATTCGAGCACTTTCCGACCCCATCGGTCATCAGATCTCCGCGCTATGCGCCCTGCCCATTGCCACTTCAACTTGCTAATCCGGTGGGCTATGTATACCCCTGAGTATATTCGGCCAATTAAGACTAGATTAGGCCGTTCGCGGTGCCATTTCTTCGTTGAGTTGAAAACGCACCCCTAACATTAGATCTATCTACCATGTACGGGAGATCCTAACCTTCCCGTCCATCAAGATAGAGGCATGACGGGGTAAAAAAGGCCCCATCCAATGCCACCGATGCCAAAAGTTTAGGCACTCTTCTCACAATTGTTATAGGACGCAAGCGTGCGTCCGTTGCGGAGAAGAACACTCCGCTCGCGATTGCCCCCGCCCCCGCGAAGTTTCGGCCACGTGTGTCAACTACAGCGGCCCGCATCCCGCCAACCACTCTACCTGCCCGGTTTTGCGTCGCAATAACAAGGCAGATACCGTTGCAGTTACGATCCCTCCCCGCAAGGCCATCATCGAAGGCGACAATCAATCGTCTTCGTTGATGGCCCCGGCCAATAATCCGTGATCTAAAAATGGACCGTCCCCGAAAAAGAAGGGGAAAGAAGGAAGAAGAGGAAAGGCCAATCTGCCCCCTCTCCCTCTGCCCCCGCATATTCCACTGCCCCACAGGTCACGGTTACGGAACCGATTCACCGACCTCCTCCCGCGGTTGGATCGGACCCAGTCCCCGCTCCACGCCGCCCGACAACAACACCCCGCGAGTCCGCCCCTAAACCTCCTCGACCCACTTTTCCATTGGGCCGAGGACCTAAGGGGGTGGAATTGCCCAAACACGCGCCCACGTCTCCTCCTTACGGTACCAGGGTGATGGGCTACGAGCAGTTCATGCAGATAATGCATCGGCTGCTCACAGCCGATTACAACAGCGAGGACCTGGCTCGCATTATTTACGCGTTCCTCCCCCAAAATGCCGACAATTAGGTAGGTTAGAATCATCTACTGGAATGGAAATGGTCTCCGCGGCAAGATCAATTTGCTTCTAGTACTCCTTCGCTCCCAAGATATAGACATCGTATTATTAACGAAACGCATCTTAGGCCTGTAAATAGATGTAAACTACCGGGGTTTATCGTCTATCGACAGGACAAGATTTCTCCGCACAACGTCGCGTACCGCGGTTTAATGGTAGGCGTCAGGAGAAGAATCATCCACCAGTGCTTGCCTCCTCAACAGCTCAATTCCATGTACGGACTTGGAGTGGAGGTTTGTATCGTCGGCAATCCGCTGCGCCTGTTTGCGGCCTATAGGCCTCCTACAGCCGTATTGGGGGTGTCCGATATCCACGTTTTAATGGACTCAGCGCTCCCGACGCTGATCGCCAGCGATATGAACGCCATGGGACATGGGCTCGGCGGCAAACAGGGCCGGATGACCCTCTTACGCTGACTTGCAATCGCACGGATACTCCGCTGAGGGCCCGGATGCCCCCACACACTACTCGTCTAACGGGGCGCAGTCGCCCCACGTCCTCGACTTAATCATACACCGCGGTCTATCGTCCTTGCCCGCGCAAGAAGTCCTCAACGATTTTCTTCAATCCGACCATCAACCCGTCCTAGTCGTGTTGCCCGGGCAACCTGAAAAGTGGTACCCCCCTCGCGATAGGTTCAGGATAAATTGGGATTCTTTTGCAGAAATGTTGCATGCGAACACTCCGACTCGACCTGTCACCAATGCTTCAGAGGTTGATCTTCTGGCGGACGAACTTATTTCGTCCATACAGGTTGCCCTTCAGGCTTCCAAGGTCCCGCTTTCAACCGCGGACAGAAAGCCGGAGCTCCCTCGCCACGTGCGAGATCTCATTGATGAGAAACGGAGGCTCTGCGCTCGGTGGCAACACTGTCGCTGCCCGCGGTTGAAAACGAAGCTCAACCGTCTGACAGATAGGGTGAAGGCCGAACTAGAAGCGTTCAGGACGGAGGATTGGAACAGCGCCCTGGATTCGGCGGTGAGCGACGCCCCCGCTCTCCACCTTTTGTGCAGGGCGCTCTCCAAGACTCCTGAACCCGTGCGGCTGCTTCTGCACGCCGACGGAAACCTGAGGTACAGGGCGGAAACAGACCTTTGCCGAGTTCCTGGAACGCCAATTCCAACCAAACCCCACTTCCCATCCTGGTCATGAGACAGAAGTCTCAAACTTCCTCGAGTATTATTTCGACGAACCCATAAGGCCCAGCGACGATCCTCTCTTCTTCTCTCCTTCGCAGGTGCGGGAGATGATCCGCCGATCCAAACCGAGGAAAGCCCCAGGCGCTGATGGCATTCCGAATAGTGCGCTTCGCCGCTTACCACTGAAATCAGTGGTAGCGCTGACGCGCCTGTTCAATGGCATCCTGCGCACTGGTCAGTTTCCCAGTCGGTGGAGAACCGGCAGGGTCATCATGATTCCCAAACCTAAAAAGCCCCCTCATAAGCCCGATAGTTACCGTCCTATCACCCTCCTCCCGAATACCTCAAAAGTATTCGAGAAACTCCTCCTTACCTATCTCTCGCCCATCCTGACTCCGCGACCCGAACAATTTGGTTTTCGCGCCGACCACAGCACCTCCCTACAGTTGTCTAGGGTGCTGCACCACTTCACGGTTGCCTCAAACAGACGTGATGCTGTCTCTGCAGTATTCCTGGACATGGAAAAGGTGTTCGACAGGGTCTGGCATAGCGGTCTCGTATACAAGACCGCTTTGACGGACACTTGCCGACGCGTCACGAAAGTAGTCCAATCTTTCCTGACGGATTCTTCCACGTCTCCGTTGACAACTGTCTGTCCCGCGGGCGTTCCGCAGGGCAGTTGTCTCTCCCCGATACTATACGCGCTCTATACCGACGACATCCCCATGAGGGATGACGTCAATCTCGCTCTTTACGCGGATGACATCGCTCTTTATACGTCCTCGCTCTTCATCCATTTCCACGAAAGGAGCCGCCGCCAAGCTCCAACGTAGCCTGGATTTACTTCCGGACTGGCTTTCCAAATGGCAGCTGTAGGCAAGACCCAGGCTCTAATTACGAAAAAGGCCAAAACGAAAGGCCCTAGGGCAGTGAAACCTCTGAAGATGTTCGGTCGGGAAATCCCATGGGGTTTCCTGGCCAAATATCTCGGAGTTATCATTGATAGAAACGTCCGACTAGCTAGGCACGCCAAGGCTGCCGTCGTGAACTGTAAAGTCGCGAACGGGAAGCTGCAGCCTATTCTCTCGTCCAACCTTCCTCTTAGAGTGAAACTGGGGGTGTACAAAACGTACATCCGACCCCGGATCACATACGCGGCGCCCTCTTGGTACGGGCTCATCAGCTCGTTATAAAAGGACGCATTGCGTAGAGTACAATCGGTGGCTCTGCGCAGGATCGTAAATGCTCCCCGGAGTGTCAGCAATGCTACCATCGAGAGACATCTACGAATCGAAATCCTGGATAATTTCGTCCGCTGGCTAGCAATTCTATGTTCGCGCGTGCTGACGCATGTTATATACTTTATTAAAATTGCAAATTAACAAATCTCACTAACGATTGTTTCGTGGCGGTCTTGTATATTGATCCATTGTATATTGTTTTTTTATTTACTTTAATTACTGAAGCATTTACGTTATTTTGTATAGACACAAAGTTATTTATCGGGGTCCGACCAAATTTTTATATTAAACTGAAAAGAATAATACTATATACGATACATGATGTATTACACATTAAAATGTACGCGTAGTAATTCATTTATTTTTATTTAATAATATCCTATCAATGTTTAAATTATACTCAACATCCGCTACAAGCATTTTTGTACACAAATGCGCGCCCGCGCGTTTTTTTGTATCCGTCTGTACTGCGCAGTTTATTGATGGGCTTACTATGGTCGTGCGTATTGTCCAAGTATTTTGCTGTGAGGATAAGAATAACTATAGATTATTGTGAAAAAATGTATATTTTAATTCACTAATGGATGGATGGAATTTGAACACTGATAACAAAATAACCCTGTATAATAACATCTTCAAATCGATAATTATAAAAGTTGTTATACTTGTTCGTCTTTCCATTCAATAGAATAATAAAAACCGACTTCAAAACAAAAATCCACTAAATACCAAAAAATAATAAATACCAAAAAATAATATATAGATATTTAAATTAATATAAGGCATAAGTCCTACATGTTTGGTACTTGGCGGCCCGCCTTCAATATGTTACGCATATATTTTGATTTGTTGGCTAGTCAAGTCATTAAGCAAATTAATCAACATGCACGAGTTCCATGAAATAAATATTTTTTTTTTGCTTTGGAGTGGTATTTATTATTTTTTGGTTTTTAGTGGATTTTTGTTTTGAAGTCGGTTGTAATTTTTTTTATTAAAAATTTTAGTTATTTTTATCTTTTTAGTGTTGATAGGCATTTAAATTAAGAAGATTTGGTCCCTACAAGGAATGTGTTCTTTCCGATGACAATGAAATCGCTAAATCGGCTAAAAGCTGCCAAAGATATTGGAATATTCACATGTTTATTATTCCCCCCCCCCATCCCTTCGCGCCTACCTCTTTTTCCTCAACCACTGTAGCCTAGCTTTTATACTGAAGCCAATGCAAAAAGAACCGTTGAAATCCTATTAAATTTTGAGGGGTTCTACTCTCCAGGTCCGAACATGATAATCAGATCTTAATGTTGTGTTCCTGGGATCAACCTGTTAATACGTTCTTTCTAATGAAAAAGAAATCACTAAAATCGGTTATAAGCTGCTCAAGATATTAGTATTTACGTGTATTATAATTTTATCACCCCCCCCCCTCACCCCTACCCCTTTTTCCCTCCCTTACTGTAACTTAACTTTTATAATAAACCTAATGCAAAAAGAACCATTGGAATCCTACTAAATTTTGAAGAGTTCTATTCTCCAGGTCCGAACATAATCATCACATCTTCATGTTGTATTCCTGGGATCAACCTGTCAATACGTTTTTTCTAATGAAAACGAAATCACTAAAATCGGTTGAAAGCTGCCGAAGATATTAGAATTTACGTGTATTTTAATTTTATCACCCACCCCCTCTCACCCCCACCCCTTTTTCCCTCTCTCACTGTAACTTAACTTTTCTAATGAACGTAACGCAAAAAGAACCATTGCAATTCTCCTTAATATTAAGGAGTTCCCCTCTCCAGGTCCGAAGATATTCATCAGATCTTCACCATATTTTTATGGGACCAAACGACAAGCACCAGCTTTCAATCAAAGAAAGAATGATCGAAATCGGTTCACACAGTACAGAGGAACGAGGTAACAAACATAAAAAAAAGCAACATACAGTCGAATTGAGAACCTCCTCCTTTTTTTGAAGTCGGTTAAAAAAAGCATCCACAAAACTAGGAATTTGCGTTCCATTATGATGGCAACCATAGTTTCATAATGAGTTTAATAATATTTTTTCTACTAAATAAGAAAGATTAGTATTATAATTTTAAAGAAATACAATTATTGTTATTAGATATAAGTACTACGATATTTTACTGTATAAAGAAAATTGTATTAGGATAATAGGAAACATGCACCAGACTTCAAAATAAGTCAAAATATTTTTTTGTAATCTTTATTAATATAAAAATATACCTTAAAGATATTTTTTAAATTTATCAACTCTAAATCGGTAAAATAAATACTTAAAAAATTACATTTAAAATTTGCCGCGCATTTTTTCCGAAACGCGATCTATTGCTTGAAAAGGAAAGTGACGACAATGGTCACGTTCTTATGAAGTTTTAGCTTGTTGTTTTACGTTTGTTTATGAGTTATTTTGTGCTTTCTTTATACTTTTAAATAAAATGGAATATTTTGTCACGAAATACATTTCTGTAGCAATTCATCAAAGAAACTTAATCCAAATACTACGTTGTTCATATCGTGACCTCTGACGTCACAGCGAGTCCGCGCCAACATGGCGTTTAAATGCTTCGAAATTTATAGCAGTTTTGATTATTTTTTTATACTTTTTTGATTGATATTTTCAAAGACTTATATTTTTTTCCAATAATGTAATAACATACAGAATTGATTAAAAATATAAAAAAATAACATGCATATTCCCTACTATGACATATTTTAACGTGGACTGAAAAGTATCGCAATCGTCACAGCTCATCACATAGCATTATACCTATGACACAGTTTCTTCCTGCATAGGTATTAGTATATCATTGATATAATATATTGCGACAAATGTAATTCCGAGGCTAAATTATGTTATGTACTGTAATAGAAACTCATTATGTTTCGTAATTGTAAGGGGTTGTATGGTCCCTAACTTTATTCATGTGTTCGAACAAGTGCGTGTTTGTTCGAACACGAAATGATTAATAAAACGTCCGTGGTGACTACTGATTGAACACTGATTGGAATGCAACTTAACAACTTAAATATGATTAGTACCTAAATTTGTATTGTTAATTACTCGTACAGTAATAATTGTCTACTTATAATGCAAATAAAATATTTTTATTATATTATATTACCAACGACGAGGGCAGAGGTATTAAGGGAGATCGAGAGGTTCTACGGACAGCTTTACACCTCGGTTGCCAAACCTACTGTTAGCTCGGCCGAAGACCCGAGAGCCGAGTTGATCCGACACTTTAGCGATGATATCCCGGACGTCAGCCTGTGTGAGATTGAGATGGCCCTCAAACAACTTAAAAACAACAAGGCGCCGGGTGAGGATGGAATCACTTCAGAGCTTCTGAAAGCGGGCGGAATGCCGATACTGAAAGTCCTTCAGAAGCTCTTCAATTCCGTTCTCCTCGAGGGCTCAACGCCGGAGGCATGGAGCAGGAGCGTGGTGGTACTGTTCTTCAAAAAAGTTGATAACACTTTGCTGAAGAACTACAGGCCCATCTCGCTCCTGAGCCATAAGGTGAGTATATTACTCACCTTCGATTTGCCGACGATATTGTAGTCTTGGCAGAATCGCTGGAAGACCTTAGCACTATGCTCGTAGACCTTAATCGAGTTTCCCAACAGGTGGGTCTTAAAATGAACATGGATAAAATGAAGATCATGTCGAATATCCATGTTGTGCCCACCCCCATTGGAGTTGGGGGCTCGACTCTCGAAGTTGTAGACGAATATGTCTATTTAGGACAAGTGGTCCGGTTAGGCAGGTCCAACTTCGAGAGAGAGGTCAATCGTCGAATCCAACTCGGTTGGGCAGCGTTCGGGAAACTTCGCGACGTCTTCTCGTCCAAAATACCTCAGTGCCTAAAATCGAAAGTCTTCGATAGTTGTGTGTTACCAGTGATGACATACGGCACCGAGACGTGGCCTCTCACTATGGGCCTTATTAGGAAGCTCAAAGTCACTCAACGAGCCATGGAGCGGGCTATGCTCGGAGTTTCCCTACGAGATCGAATCAGAAATGAGGAGATCCGTAGGAGAACCAAGGTTACCGACATAGCCCATAGGATTGGCAAGTTGAAGTGGCAATGGGCCGGGCACATAGCTCGTAGAACCGATGGCCGTTGGGGCCGAAAGGTTCTCGAGTGGAGGCCACGTACAGGCAAGCGAAATGTCGGACGCCCGCCTACAAGGTGGACGGACGATCTGACTAAGGTCGCAGGAAGTCGCTGGATGCAGGCCGCTTCCAACAGGTCATTGTGGAGATCCTTGGGGGAGGCCTATGTTCAGCAGTGGACTTCCTGTGGCTGATATGATGATGATGATGATATTACCAATATATATATAAATCATAATATATATAATATCAAAATCAACATGGGGGCTATCTTTCAATACACTAAAAATCATCTATGGAGCAACTTACTTAGGATGTATTTGTTACGGATCTCCCCTATGTGCTGATAGTGTGAACTTTTAAAAATTGATAGATTATTTAAACCGCTTTCAGTGGTATATAGCGAACTATTAGATGAATGGCAAAATAGATGGGAGGTATCTTTGAAGGGACGACATCTATATCAATATTTTCCTTGCGTTCGTGACCGTTTGACAAAGACTTGGTTGGATGTCGATTATTGCGTATCACAGTTTCTCACGGGCCATGGTAACTTTAGGTCTAAACTTTACTCTTTTAAGCTTGTTGAATCGCCTGCATGCCCATGTTCAACACCTAATTGCGAGTATGAGCAGTCCGCGCATCATATACTTTGGGAGTGTAGTCTTTGGCAGAATGAGCGTAAAACTATGCTGGATAGTATGCAGATATCATCTGGAGTCGTATACTACATGGACCTTGTAGAGACTAGGAAGAACTTCCGTGCTTTCCGGCGTTTTTGCCATACTTATTATTGGAATCAAGTCTAAAAGCTCACATAATAGGTCCCATTTAAATGTAGTGATGATGTGATCCGTGGTGCTTTACAGCTGGCTTCTCCGGCTGTAAAAGTCTTTTTACGAGGTTATTTACCTGTTTAGTTCATTGTTTTGTCGCCCGCTTTGCACGGAGGGAAGTGGACAATAATTTATTTCCAACTCCTATTAATTTCACTTTCTGATTAATTTCGTTGCGGGTTAAAGACAAGTTAGACATTCCCGGAGACTCGCCGAGCTTCAATGCTCGGTGTCATTACATTGCGTGCCACTGTTGATCCTGGCTCACAGGAGTTACAGTGGTGGGTGTGAGGGTGGGACAGTCTCCATATATATAAATCATAAGTTACATTTCAATTGAATATTTGAAACGCACGGATCAAAGTTGGTTGATCTGACTTTACAGCGAGCCGACGCGGCAGCTCTACACACACAGCTTTGGTTGCTTATGTGTGAGTGAAATTAACGAAGAACTACCTATAATAGACTTTGCGCGCAAGATGTAAACGATCGTAATGTAGTAGTAAATTTAATGCAAATATTTCGAAATGTGACATAGTTATTCTTAATAGCGGTGACATTTAGTAAATATTAATATCGTAATATTAAAATTTAGTTCATGGCTAAACAGCTAAAATGTAATTGAAAACTTTAATTAACGGGTAGGGTAGACTGGGGCATCAGTTACAAGTAAGTAATTTATTTAGTCAGAAAAAACTTTTTAATTTTTAATGAATGATTTTTTATATAAAATATCTTGTTAAAAAAATAAATGAAAATTCAATTTATAAAACTTCTAATACAACAGTTGATTGAAGCAACCAACAAAATCAGCAAAAGTATTATTTAATAGATATTCAAACAATCAAAATAATATACTGTATAAACATTCTTAAACAATAAAATTAAAACCAAATATATAGATTTTTATAGAAGTTACAAACAAAAAACATCTAATCAAATAGACCAAAATACTGCAGGCATTTCCTCTTTGAGTGCGTGGTGGCCTGTTGGTAAACGGACTAGACGCGGCTGCCCACATGTTCACGGTGGTCGCGGGTTCGAATCCCAGGGCACACCTCTGACTTTTCGGAGTCATGTGTGTATTGATAATCAATCACCACGCACTAAAACGGTGAAGGAAAACATCGTGAGGAACCTGAATACCATAGCGATTTATAAGAATTCCTATGGTATGTAAGTCCGCCAACCCGCATTAAGCCAGCGTGGTGGACTATATGGCCTAACCACTCTCAATCCTATTCTCGATTGTAGAGTAGGCCCGTGCTCTGCAGTGGGACGTATATGGGCTAATACGGATTTCCTCCTTGGATGGCGATAGCTATCCTTTGCGTAAGAAACCACCCAGAGCGATAGTCTCCACCCAGATCTCTAAGAAGGCGGCCAATGTCCTTAATAAATACTTTGGCTTCAGTTCCCCAAGAACCAGTCACCTTAACGGCAAAAGGAACAAAAAAATTTTTTTTTTTTAATTTATGCTGGCCTGGCATAGTGGCGGCATTGCACCTGATGGAAAGTGGCAATGCCGCCCAGGCAGAGTATCCATTGGCATCGGACGGCAGTCCCATGCCAATGGAAACAATTATGCCGGCCTGCTAAGGTGCCTCTTCACACCGCGGCGGAAGGACCCAGGATTGTAGGAAGGAGGGAACACGTGCGCCGGCAAACAATTCCACAGCCTGACGGTGCGGCACAAAAACGAATTTGAGAACCGTTTGGTTCGCGCCGGGATGGTGTGGACCGTCAAGCTATGGCTTCGCAAGCCAGCACGCGTGGTTCTGGTTAGGAATGGAGAGGAGGGGAGCAAGTTGAACAATTCTTCAGAGCACTCACCGTGATACAGGCGGTAGAACACGCTTAGAGAGGCGACATCTCTCTGGAGTTGTAGCGACTCCAAGTTGCTCGTAACGTCTGCATCATTCACAATGCGGATGGCCCGCCGCTGCAATCCATCCAAGGCATCGAGCAGGTACTGGGCGGATCCATCCCAGAGGTGCGAGCAGTACTCCATACCCGGCCGGACCTGCGCTTTCTATAAGCGACAAAGCTGACCGGGCGTGAAAAACCGACGCACCCTGTTCAGGACTCCAACCCTGCGTGATGTGGCAGATATTACGCCCTCGATGTGATTCCTTGGATTGAGATCACAGCGGATATCCACACCAAGGATACTCAGGTCATTCCACTCTGACAGGGGAGTACCCTGAAGAATAGGGAGGGGAGAAAACGGGGATTTTTTGCACGTGAACGCACACACCTGGGTTTTCTTGGCATTGAACTCAATCATATTCCTGGAACCCCATGTAGAAATGAGATCCAAGGTCCGGTTGAGCTCAATGACAAGATCTTCGCGTCCCTTCACAGTTTCGACACGGCAACCTGGAGGCCCGCAGTGGTATCGCCCATGAACCGTGCTGTCATCTGCATAGCAATGAATGCTGCCAAGCGACAACATGTCATTGATATGCAGAATAAACAAGGTGGGCGACAGCACCGAGCCCTGAGGAACTCCGGCATTTACCGACATGAGCGCCGAAGCGTGTCCGTCAACGACTACACGTATTCTACGCCCATGCAGAAAGCCGGAAATCCACGAACACAGGTTGCCGGGTAGACCGTATGCCGGAAGCTTGGACAGGAGACCACGGTGCCAGACCCTATCAAACGCCTTGGCAATGTCGAGCGATGCAGGACAAACGCTAGAAGATCACCCGTCGATCGATTATGACGGAAACTGTATTGCCGGTCACTGATCAACGAGTGATCCTCCAGGTAGCGGATTAATTGAGCGTTTATGATCCGCTCCATGACCTTACACATCACTGAGGTGATAGCGATAGGGCGGTAATTGGTAGGGTCCGACCGATCACCCTTTTTGGGGATCGGTTGCACATGGCCTCCCTCCAAGATTCCGGCACAACACCTGTGCGGTAGGACGCTCGGTAGAGGCGAGTCAGTGCTGGAGACAACTCGGCTGCACAAGCCCTCAAAACCACCGCTAGTATCCCATCCGGACCACTAGCTTTCCGCACATCGAGAGACCGTAACTCACGTCGCACATCACACTGCCTGATGCGAATATCTACCATTGAGAAACCGCAATCAGGCAGCGTAGGCAGCGACTGGGAACCACGGTCTTCGAGGCGGGAATTAGCCGCAAAGAGATTTGCCAGCAAGGCAGCCTTCTCTTGCGGCTTGTGGGCCAGTGAACCTTCTGGGTACCTCAGCGGCGGCAACGCTGGACGGCAGAAGTTAGATTGAACGGCCCTGGCTAACCTCCAATAAGCACGACTGCTAGTTGGGTGATCGGCCAACGCACGCCCAATCCTGCTAACGCGCTGGGCATCCGCCCTAACGTAGGCCTTCTTGCAGGCCTTGGAGGCACGGTTGTAGGCTTCTTCCTTAAAAGAGGAGCATATTTTGCTCGCTTCGACTCAACAGCTACTTCAGCAGCAGCTGCAGCCGCTCTCGTTGTTCGGCCTAAGTGGCTCACGGCGAACGTGCTAACGCACGTCGCATCCCAAATTAGGCACCTTCCTCTGTGCTAAGGCAACAAAGTAAGACCATCAGTCCTTTTACCGTCGGTGCGAGGTAAGCCTGGGTGCTCAAGTAGGCAAGGCACGTTTGCGGACACGAGAGCCCTACGGATGATATCATTGAGAGCAAGATGACGTGCAAATCTACCTGAACAACGCACACAACTCAATGCGTGATGGCCGTTGGCTGCCACTGTAGAGCCACACGTGCAAGTGTGAGGCTCACAAACATTGCAACCCAACGCAGGGCTACGGCCACACGCAGAGAGGCGGCGTCGAGAAGTGTGCCCAGGTGAGGTGACGGTAAAGGGTGCAACCACGCTCCCGATTCAGGAGTGGAAACACCTTTCAGCCTAGCCATATCTGCCCCCGTAACGCCCTCTAAGAGTTGGTCCCGCTCTTCTTCTTGCTCCTACATCATCCCACAAGCGCTGGCTACCTAGGAATTTAGGGAGCCCCGCTCTCGGATTGCTGACCGACCAAGCTTCACAGGCGTTAGTGGCGAATGGTATGTCCACCCGATCACCATTTGGAGACAAAATTCTAGTGACCAGACTTATCACGCCATTGGCCAACGCAAGAAAGGCAGGCAAACCCACATCCCGGGATCATCTTATACCCAAACCCCCATGCCAAATCGGCAACGTTACTTGGTCCCATTGTGCCTCGTTTAAGGAGACGTTTAACAAGGTCTCCACCGACATTTTAAGGACGTTATTAAAGTGCGTGGTGGCCTGTTGGTAAACGGACCAGACGCGGCTGCCAACATGTTGACGGTGGTCGTGGGTTCGAATCCCAGGGCACACCTCCGACTTTTCGGAGTCATGTGGGTATTGATAGTCAATCACCACGCACTAAAACGGTGAAGGAAAACATCGTGAGGAAACCTGCATACCGTAGCGATTCATAAGAATTTCTATGGTACGTAAGTCTACCAACCCGCATTAGGCCAGCGTGGTGGACTATATGGCCTAACCACTCTCAATCGTATTCTCGATTATAGAGAAGGCCCGTGCCCTGCAGTGGGACGTATAAGGGCTGATAAAAAAAAATCAAAGCTGGAAATTTCAACAGGGCACAGCCATGTGGGCGCAGTACGTAATAAATACGTGATCTTTGGTACAGCGAAGCACATTCTCAATAGAACTAAAGCAACATGTGGAGTAAGATTGTTTAACCGTGTGTGCGTGATAGATTTCCTAGGGATTTTGGTTCAATTTTCAAAACACCAATTCTCTTCAACGGCTGACGGGCCTGCGGGCGAGCGAGCGAGGGGCGGGCGAGCGTGGAGCAGCGGTTCGTTTCTTGTCTTCCTTTGGAGAGGTCCTCTTCTGGCGGGGTCCGGCGCGAAGCTGTCGATACGGCCAAACCGCCCCTCTTTTATATCCTTTTTCTGTCCACTCTCACCCCCCCTAGCCCCTCACCCCTCAGTACCCGTCATAATCTTTATTTTATAATTGTCCTTACATTCCTCTTACAATTATTACAATTTACACACAACAGTGTGGGGCTCATCCCCGCGCAACCCCTCACACCATGCACCTATCCCTAAGGACTCCCGGGGCGTGAATGCGGCTGGGTTTTGGGTGCGGAGAGTTTTGTTCGACGTCACCCCGCCCCGCTTGTACCACGTGACCGAGGCACCCCCCAGCCCTCTTACCCCCTCGGGAGCCGCACCGCGCATGCGCAGTAGGCACATAGTGTGAGGTTTGGGAAAATGAAAACACTTCAGGAACAATTATTTATTTTTAACGAAAGTTATTTCGTGTCGTGCACATTTCTCCCGCCGTCGCAGCTCGCGATTTCCACTGGGAGCACGACGATCTTCCGGGACGGCCGCCGCAGGATGTGCCCGTTGCTCGTTGTGACGTCGACGACTCGCACCTCGCCGTCTTCCCCGGGGTAGATTCTGGACACCCGGCCTCTCGTCCAGACGTTTCTCGGCAGGTTGGCGTCGCACACGACGACTAAGTCCCCGACTTTCGGGGGTGCGCCGGTGGTGCGGGGCTCCCGCCGGTGTTGGAGCGAAGGCAGGTACTCCCTCACCCAGCGCCGCCAGAACTCGTCGGCCAGTCGCTGCGCGCGCTTCCAGCATCGGCGCGCAGAAGTGTCGTCGTCCGCAAAGTCGCCTGGCGCTGCAACGTGACAGTTAGGCCCCAACAATATGTGGTTGGGGGTTAACGCCTCCGGCTCATCGGGTGTCACGGCCACATGAGTGAGTGGTCGTGAGTTCACAATGTTTTCTATCTCCGCTAACAGTGTGTGCAATGTCTCGTCACTCGGGTATTTCTCTGCTAATATCACTCGCAGGGATTGTTTAACGCTGCGTATCAGTCTTTCCCATGCTCCTCCCATGAAGGGTGCAGCGGGGGGAATGCGACGCCAGTTGATACAGCGTGCATTTGCCTCTCTTCCTGTTGCTTCCCACGCCTCCTTCAACTCCTTATCCGCAGCCTTGAAACACGTCGCGTTGTCTGACCATAGCTCCGTCGGTTGGCCTCTGCGCGCGATGAATCGCCTGAGCGCTGACACGGCAGAGTCCGCGCTCAGTGATGCGACCACTTCCAGATGCGTCGCCCTTATGGTCATGCAGGTGAATAGGGCAACCCATCGTTTCTCCCGATGTCTTCCGACGGTCACTTCCAGCGGACCGAAGTAGTCTAGTCCCGTGTAGGAGAAGGGTCGTGTATTGTGCGTCAGTCGTGCCGCGGGAAGGTCTCCTGTGGCTGGGATAGTGGGCTTCGCTTTCCTTATTTTGCATGGTGGGCAATTCTTCAATACTCCTTTCACGGTCGGCCGTATTCTAGTTATCCAGAACCTTTGTCTCAGTTCATTTACCACCATTTCCACTCCTCCATGGAACATCCTTTCGTGCACATGTTGCACGTACATCTTCGTGTATTCATGTTGTCCGTCTAACAGGACTGGATTTGTTGTGTCTTCGCTTACACTTTTCGCCGCTGTTATTCTTCCGCGCAAACGCAATAAGCCGTCCTCTCCCACGAACACACGTAGGGAGGCGAGTCGATCTGTCGGCGAGGGTGGGCTTCCGCTTATGACGCGCAATCTTTCACTCGCGTAGCTGTCATCTTGCACTTTTCTTAGCCACAATTCTTCGGCGCGCCTTAGGTAACACGCGTCTAGACTCATGAACTTTTTCCGTTGTACCTTAAGCTCCGGTCTCGATTTGCTATCACTTTTCTGGTAGGCGCTCCACGTGGGGTCCTGCTGAGTGTTGCCTTTTGTGCGCTTTCGTCTCGCGGCCATCGTAACGTGTGTTTTCCGCCTGCACAAGTCCAGGAATTGCAACACTCGCGCCACGGTTCGCACTGCACTACTCCACTTCGCGAATCGACACAGATCGGGCAAACAGGTGTAAGCCTTTTCTTCTCTGACACTTAGACACTTTTCTTCATTCGTTTTGTCGGTCGGCACTTTCACTTCCACCGGCCACTCTCCCGCCGGTTGGCGCAGGAACCCCGGTCCCCGGAACCATCGGTGATGTGCTTCAAATCCTGTCGGCGTGTCTCTTGTGGCATCGTCCGCCACATTGTCGCGCGACGGCACCCAGCGCCACTCGTTTACTTTCGTTAATTCTTCGATTTCGGCTAGACGATGAGCGACGAAAGTCTTGAAAGCGCGCGGTTCCGCCCTTATCCATGCGAGGACTGTTCGGGAATCGCTCCAGTATATTTTTTTCTTGAACTCGAAGCTGTGCTCTTCACATGTCTTGGTCGCGAGTCGCGCGCCGAGCAGGGCCCCTTGTAGTTCCAGTCGTGGAATAGACGTGGGCTTCAGCGGCGCCACACAGCTCTTGGCTGCGGCTAGCGCGACGTGGCTTCTTCGCTGGCGTCCACGAACGTGTGTAGCTCTCTTTCCACCGCCGGCGGTCCTATGTCGTAACATCGCGGTATGCGCAGATCCTTTAAGGCGCGCAGGTTGCTCAGCCATTCGACCCAGCAAATTCGTAGTTCTTCTGGGATGTGGTCATCCCATCCGATCCCGTGTCGCCATGTTTCCTGCATCAGCCTTTTCGCCGGGGTCGTTATTGGTGACACCAAGCCGAGAGGGTCGAAAAGCGACATTATGACACTCAAGGCTTCCCTTTTCGTTGGTGGCCGTTCATTGCGCAACACCTCCGGTGGGGTTCTTCCTTCATTGACGCGAAACCCAATGCAGTCCTCTTGCCACCGCCACAACAGACCCAGCGTTTTCTCCTCGGCCGTTCCTCCTTTTTTTTTTTTTTTTTTTTATATTATAGGGGGCAACCGAGCATGCGGTTCACCTGATGGTAAGTGAACACCGCCGCCCATGGACATCTGCAACACCATAGGGCATGGAGATGCGTTGCCGGCCTTTGAGGTGGGAATACGCTCGTTTTTTGAAGGTCGCCAGGTCGTATCTGTCCGGGAATGATGCCGCTGGCAACAGGTTCCACAGATTTGTAGTACGTGGGAGAAAGTGCCGGGAAAAAACGTACTGTAGTAGATTTCCAACCTCCAAGGTGATGTGGGTGGTATTTGGAGGTTTGTCGTGTTGTACGGTGGCGGAACTCTGCAGCAGGGATAAGTCCGAACAATTCTTGAGAACACTCCCCGTGGTACATGCGATAGAGAATGCAGAGCGAAGCTACATCTCTACGCAAAGCCAAAGGATCAAGCCGGTCGGAGAGAACCTGATCGCCAATGATTCGAGCAGCCCGACGTTGAATGCGGTCGAAAGGAAGAAGCTGGTACTGGGGTGCCCCTGCCCAAAGATGGGAGCAGTATTCCACGTGGGGCCGAACTTGCGCCTTATAAAGTTGCATACGTTGACCCGACGTGAAATATCGCCTCGATCTGTTGAGCACACCAAGCTTCTTTGAGGCCAATTTGGCCTTACTTTCAAGGTGACCGCGGAACTGGACGTCACTCGATATCTCGACACCAAGAATTCCGATGCTGGCTGTGGCGTTTAGAGGAGTGTCTTGAAATTGAGGTGATACGACGAAAGGCGATTTTTTTGCGGTAAATGCGCAAACTTGTGTTTTTGAGGCGTTAAATTCAACCAAGTTATGTCCTCCTATGCGCACGGCGGCGTCCTGCCCGCGCGTGCTGAACTGGCGCACTACGATGGGCTCGTTCGACACCCATCCTCTCAGGGTAAAGCCTGCTTGTCGGTGAATATGGTCCACTATTCTTGTCACCTCCGTGGCCTTTTCTTTGCTCACGAAGCTGGTGATAAAATCGTCTATGTAATGATTTCGCTTAATTTCCTCCACTGCCTCGGGAAATTGTTCCTGGAACTCTTCCGCGTTCCTGTTCTTTATGTAGAGTGCCGTGCATGGTGACGACGTCGCTCCGAATATCACCGAAGTCATCTGATATTCCGTAGGCTTCGTGTCTCCTCTCTCCCGTGTTCTTGTGCAAGAAGCAGTGGTGAGCCATCAGGCAACCCTCCCGGCCGCACTTCTTGGCTCTGCAGTTTCCTCGTCGGTGCGTGCTCCTCAGGCATCGGAAGCATATTCGAAACCGCTTCGCAATCTCCCACCGGTCCCCTACGTTGGCGTCTCTGAACTGCTTGCATTCAGGTAACTGATGCTTCTGCTTGCACAGCGGGCACTCTTCCAAGTTGTCGTCCGCGACGAAAGTGCGTTCGATGTTCTTTCTTCCACGCCTTTCCACAGGGACGTCCTCGAGTGGTGCGTACGCTCCACACTTGTCGGCCTCCTCGCTGAGAAAAGTTGCCAGCCTCTTCAGGTCGGGTACGTCTTCCTTGCATGCGGCGGCGTAATCGTACCATTTGCTTCTCAGCGTGGGCGTGAACTTTTCTATAGTCGTCTTGACTGTTTCTGGATTATACAAGTAATGGATCCTCTTCAATGCTTCAATAGCGGCCACAGTATTTGCCACTTTGTCAGCAAATATACCCAAATCTCTTGGGCTGTCGGTCAACTTCCCAAGTGTCTTCATCTTTTGCAGCTCGTGCATGGCTAGCGCGTCGGGACGACCGAATCTTCTCTTCAAAGCTTTCATAATCGTCTCCGGCTCCGGTTGGCTAATCAGTAAACCGCTAATCGCTTCGCTCGCCGCCCCCCTGACGCTCTTCCTCAATCGTGAAACGTTTTCAGTTCTTGAGAATACAGCTTCAGTCTCATAGTAGGCAGCTTCGAAAGCGAGCCAGCCGCTGCTTCGCCCATCGAACATGGGCAGCTCCTGCAGGTATCTCGGTGCGTCTCTCGATATTTTCACAGCTTTGGTGAGAGCTGTCGCCAGTGAGGTGACGTCCACGTTCGGTGGCTGACGCGCAGGCCAGGGCTCATCTTTGCGCTCCCGGTGCTCGCATTCCTTGTTCTTGCGAGCTCCCTGTCCTTGTCCTTTCGAATCATCCTCGTCTGGTGAGTCCTGCTTCTTTGTTGGTGGTTCCTCTTGACCTTCCAACCATTCCTGTACACGACTGGATCGGCCGTGCTCATCTCCAGAGTCCACAGAGTCCTTTTCATCGTCGCTGATTGCGGCGCGTTCCTTTTCCAACTTCGCTTGGGCCAACGCAAGCGAGGCGCGCACCTCTTCCAGCTTTAGTTGTGCTATCTTTTCCTGTGCCTCGAGCTCAGCAAGCTTCTTGCGCTGCGATCGCTGTGATTTGGCGCCTTTGGATGGCTTCAGGGTGTCGCCGTCGTCCTTCTCTGCCTGCGTGGTCGCTGTGTTCGAACTCGCCGTTGTTTCCGTGTATGCAGTCTCTGGAGTAGTCGCGGTATCCTCGGAGGTCGTCGTCGTTCTTGCAGAGGTTGCAGTTGTCTTCACGGATGGGCCAGCATTCCCTGTGGGCGTGGCACCCGCGCCTCGGGCGGCCGCCGCAGTGCTTTGAGTGATTACTTGTGGTGCACTGGACGGACCACCCTCGGTACGGGGCACCCTTACGGCCGGGCTCAATCTTTCGGACGCGTCGAACACACTTCCCTTCTTCGAGCGAGTAACAGGCATCTTTTTCCTTCTTGCGGTTGTTCTGAAAAAAACAAATCCCGCGCTGTGGCTTAAAAATGTTCAAACAATCTTCCAGGAACCAAGTCTTCAACCTGTTAGAAACTTACAAATGAATCTTGCACCAGGCATAAGTTCCGAGACTTCGAGCGATTTCTCGACCAATCAGATTCGTCGGAATTTCTTCAATATTTCTTCAATGTTGTCCAAGTCACCGGCGATATGCGTGGGTTGAGTCTTCAATCTTGATATTTCCTCTTCAAATTCGTCTGCGAATGATCAACGATTGCTTTTCTTCATAATCCGGATGCGAAGGACCAACGAATGTGCGTGATAGATTTCCTAGGGATTTTGGTTCAATTTTCAAAACACCAATTCTCTTCAACGGCTGACGGGCCTACGGGCGAGCGAGAGAGGGGCGGGCGAGCGTGGCAGCAGCGGTTCGTTTCTTGTCTTCCTTTGGAGAGATCCTCTTCTGGCGGGGTCCGGCGCGAAGCTGCCGATACGGCCAAACCGCCCCTCTTTTATATCCTTTTTCTGTCCACGCTCACCCCCCCTAGCCCCTCACCCCTCAGTACCCGTCATAATCTTTATTTTATAATTGTCCTTACATTCCTCTTACAATTATTACAATTTACACACAACAGTGTGGGGCTCATCCCCGCGCAACCCCTCACACCATGCACCCATCCCTAAGGACTCCCGGGGCGTGAATGCGGCTGGGTTTTGGGTGCGGAGAGTTTTGTTCGACGTCACCCCGCCCCGCTTGTACCACGTGACCGAGGCGCCCCCCAGCCCTCTCACCCCCTCGGGAGCCGCACCGCGCATGCGCAGTAGGCACATAGTGTGAGGTTTGGGAAAATGAAAACACTTCAGGAACAATTATTATTTTTAATTAAAGTTATTTCGTGTCGTGCACACCGTGCTTGAGCAGCCAAAAGAAGTTCTCTACGTTGTTCAATAGCTGTGGGAACATCATCAGTAAACAAAGGCGAGCCCAATAAGGTGAAAGTCTCGGTGGTTCAGTCTCTCGGAGTTCAGTGAGACCAGAAAAGATTGAATTAAATAGGGATATAAGGTGATGCATTCCGGGCCCACAAAAGTAAAGTTGGCACTTGGCGGAATTCAACCTAAGACCAAGCTTACTAAAACGGGGAATCAAATAAAGCAAATCGTCCTCCACTTGCTCAGGTATCCCTCCTATGGTCTGTATCTGTATAAGCCCATATACGTCCCACTGTAGGGCACGGCCCTCATCTACAATCGATAGGACGATTGAGAGTGGTTAGGCCATATAGTCCACCACGCTGGCCTAGTGCGTGTTGGCGGACTTACATACCATAGAAATTTTATAAATCGCTATGGTATGCAGGTTTCCTCGCCATAGATGTAGTATAGAACATAGATCGGCAATGTGTCATTCTGAGCGCGACCAAAACTGATTTACGATTGTGTGCGTGAAGTTTACATGTGTGCTTGACATATAGTGGTGTACTATGCACTTTCGATACTATCATATCGATATCGATATAGCTGTCGGCCTGTAGTTGTGAAATAAAATGTTATAGATATATGCGACATTTTATTATATATTAACAGAAACTTATTGGTGTGTTTATATATTGTAATATACCCAATGTTATGATAAATGAATAATGTTGCTTCAAGGTTTGGACGATCATACTGTGCATAGAAGTATCGCATATTTTATAATAATATCAAATATGTTCTTGTTTTACTATTATAAAGTGACAACCTCTTGGCAGAGACTGAAACAGGTTCTTAATTCATTAATCACACACATGAAGTGTTATATTAACTATTCCACAAATATAATGAAATGAGAAAAAGTAAAGTAATAACTAATATTGTAGAATGAATACGATAATAATGGCCGGGGAAATATGGCCGGGATAACGCCAGGTAGAAGAAGAAGAAGAATGCACACTATCACAACATACTATAGCTCCATAAAAATGTAGGGAAACATGTGTTGTCATCGACTATTTTATCGACAACCTTTTATTGATCGAACCTGTCAGTCAATCCCTAGCAACTTTTGGTTGAAATTATTGTAAATTCACGTATTTGATATTATTTTTTATACGTAATGGATGCTTTCAGCGTATTTATTTAATGAAATACTATACTCTTTTCTACCGATATGCATACACAGATTTCCATTTCATTATATAATATTGTCACAAAATAGTATTGTGCAAAAGTGGCCGGTACCTGTGAAAACTTTAATTATTTCGGATTTTTACGCCTGCATGAACCACACCTTGGCACTGTACAATGCACTATAATAAACTACGTTTAATAAATATAACCAAGTTCAGTAAAATTAAATAAATTTTGAAAATAAGCGAATTTTGTTGCTCGCTTAGTTTGACATATTTCGACTCTGGGTCACTGCAGGCTACTTCTGTGTAAACGTATGGTCGCATCATGCATCTCGCTTTAACATATGAGTTATATTATTCTATCTCTTTCACGTTGCCGATCTACTGGGTATCTCAAGACTGCTACCGAAAACGAAGCCGGGTTGTAGTTTTAGTGGCTACAAACACAATGCAATTAAAAATTTCGCATAGAAACGCGACAATTATTTTTTATGATTTTTAAATATCGTAATTTTTGGGTGGTAAATCCATAGTTTTTGCTAAAATAATAATTTAAACTCTTTTATACCTTAGATTACTTATAAATAAAAGGGTATACACTATTATTTTAGGAAAAAATGTATTTACCACCCAAATATGGCCATAGGAAAAAAATAACAAAAAAAAATTTGTCGCTTTTTTTTGCGACTTTTTCTATTGCATTGTGTCTGAAGTCGTTTAAACTACCACCCGGCTTCGTTTTCGGTAGCAGTCTTGATATACCCTGTATGTTTTATACTAAATCTATGTTCCTCGCGATGTTTTCCTTTACCGTTTTAGTGCGTGGTGATTGACTATCAATACACACATGACTCCGAAAGTCAGAGGTGTGCCCTGGGATTCGAACCCGCGACCGCGGGTCTAGTCCGATTACCAACAGGCCACCACACACTTACAATGAGGGCAAGTCGACTTTGGTGATGCACTCATATTGAATACGTATATTGACCCTTACTTAAAAAACAAACAGGTGATAACTATATTTAAAAACAAAAAACGAAAATCTACATCACAATATTATGAACTATTTAAAGTAATTAAATTCGTATGTCATAAACGATCCTATTCAATTGAAGTCAGCAATATTTAATTATTAACAGAAACAAAGTAAAAATAAAATTATAACACAAAATAGAAAAATAATAAATGTTACAAGGAAGAAAAAAACCCAAATACAAAACAATTATCCCGAAAATTAATACAATAACATAAAAAAAAAACCTAATTAATTATTAACATTAATGTCACAAATTGAATCAAATTAAATAATATAAAAATTAAAAAATATGTATAAGTGATTTATTGTAATATTTTTTGTACTGATTACTAATTTTGACTTCATGAAATACTAGCGGTCCATCCTGCCTTCGCCCGGGCGCAGATACTTTTTGAGTCCAGTCCATTAACAACATATTATTTCGTGTACTAAATATTTTATACTTAAATGGGGCGGACTTTAGTTCAGGGCAGCACGATTTGAGAGCTAAAAGTGATCACAGGTGATAGGGATTGAGTTCCTGATTACAACGTAATCACTCCTATTCAAAGGAAATGCATAGTTTTGAGAAATTAATATAAATAGTTTCTAACCTCAAAACACATATTGGGTAAAACGGAACGTTTTTATGGGCGATTTATAAACAAATTCATCAGTACTAACATGTAGTCTATGGTGTTAAAATCGGTGAAACGAAACGTAAAAAACTATGCGAGTTGAGTAAGGTGTCAATGTCAACAAAAAAATATGAATACTTATAGAGCCACAAAGTTATCTGGCCCGGTGGCCACAACTGGAAACAAAGACGTCATTTGAAATTGTCAATCTAGCTGCCAGTCGCTGACATATCCGCCATTGAAATGAAATGAAATGAAATGAAATGTATTTATTGGTCACGTAGGCAATTTAAAAGCTCTTATGACAAGTCAATACACATAGAACTTAATCTCTATAAACAATATATTTCCTATACTTAGTATTACTTATTTTAATTTCATGGTTTAATTAATTAATTTATGTAATTTATTTATTTTAAATTAATTTTATTTTTATTTAGCATTAGTTTTATTTATTTGTTTCCTTTTTATTCTTATTTTATTTAAAGTATTAGTTATGACTTTATGGTAATTTATTTTTCAAAGAAATACAATATGTACGTTGGTCAAATTAAATTAAATTAAATTAATTAATTAATGGACCATGAATATTATTACAACGGTGCGTAGCGGTTTATTGTTACCACCAGATCCAACGCGGCCCTTCCTGAGAAGACCCGGCGAAACAAACTCAGTGGGCTTACACTACCACTGGAACTACGCGACGCGACCCAATCCTGAGTATATCCAGCGAATAAGACAGTGGGCTTGTTTTGGGTCCAATTTAAGACAACGACCATAAGTATTTCCGAAACGTCCCGTATGTTTAGGCTTACTGCCGGATCCAACGCGGACGCTGACTGAGAAGACCTGGCGAACAAACTCAGCGGGCTTTACTTTACTACTGGATACTACGCGGCGCGACCCATTTCTGAGTAGATCCAGCGAGTCAAACTCAGTGGGCTTGGTTTTGGTCAATTTACTAAAATAAATATTTGTGACTTGTCTTACAAAGATTTGCCATATTATTATTTTTATTTGTTTTCTCGATCGGTCGTCATATGATTTTAATTGGCATTAATAATCATTATATATTTAGTTATAATTTAATTGATTAATTTAATTGTATATTGATCAATTTTTAAGTTTAAAATTTTTAATTATTTAAATTAGGGGATGTAATGAGTGAATAGTGCAGGGCCCCAGGAGGTCGCAATGTGCAAGAGAACACCTAATCCCAGGCTTTTTTATCCTCAATATATTCCTTAATATTATAATAACCCCTAGTCATAAGTTTTTTTTTAATATGTGCCCTAAATAGTTTATCCGGTAGCTGCGTTATCCTATTGGGAAGTTTATTATAAAATTTAATACAACTACCAAAGAAAGATTTTTTTGACTTTTCTAGTCTAAACGAGGGTATTGCAAGTTTATTTTTATTCCGCGTATTAATAGTGTGGGTGTCACTAACCTTATAAAACTTGTTAATATTTTTATGAACGTGCATTATATTCTGAAAGATGTATTCAGATGACACGGTTAGTATATTGCTTTCCTTAAAAACAGATCGCAAAGAATCGCGGCTCCCTAGATTATAAATAGCACGGACTGCTCTTTTTTGTAAGATGAATATGGATTCGATATCAGCCGCTGACCCCCATAAAATAATGCCGTATGACATTATACTATGAAAATAAGCAAAATATACCAATCTAGCCGTTGCAACGTCAGTTAGTTGTCTTATTTTTCGGACCGCGAACGCTGCGCTGCTAAGTTTAGCTGATAATCTCTCAATTTGTGGACCCCATTGTAACTTTTTATCTAGAGTGATACCTAAAAAAATTGTGGAATTAGCTAAATTTAGAATTTCCGCATTTAATTCGATACGCGTGTTTACGCTTGCCACGTTCGGTAAAGCAAAACGGACGCATTTAGTCTTACTAGCATTTAATAGTAAATTATTAGCAGAAAACCAATCCGAAATTAAATTAAGAATATTGTTAGGTGTATCTAGATTATCGTCTTTCCGATTAACTTTAAATATTATAGAGGTGTCGTCAGCGAATAAAACTATGTCTGACCACTTCTGAACCATGCAAGGAAGATCATTTATGTAGACTAGGAATAAAAAGGGGCCCAGAATGGAACCCTGCGGAACCCAAATTTTAACTTTTGATCCTACCGAAGTGAGCCCGTCCAAAGAAACCTTTTGTTCACGACCCGACAACTAAGACATTACGAGATCCAGTGACGTATCACTGATTCCGTAGTACCTTAGCTTCATAATAAGTGTTTGGTGGTCAACACAGTCGAAAGCCTTGGAGAGATCACAAAAAAACTCCTAGAGCATCTTGAGATGCCTCCCAGGCTTCTAAAACCGACGTGATTAGTGATATCCCGGCATCTTGAGTTGAGCGACCCTTTGTGAAACCAAATTGATTCCTATGTATTAACTTATTTTCATCAAAATGTGCTAGCATTTGATTAAGCAAAAGCTTTTCGAAGATTTTGCTAAGAGCCGGTAGTATAGAAATGGGTCTATAATTCGACGGATTGTTCGAACATCCTGACTTAAAAATGGGTACAACTTTACTAATTTTCATTAAGTCGGGAAAGATACCGTCACTTAGGCAGGAATTAAAAATAGTAGCTAATAACGGTGCAATGTTAACAATAATAGCTTCTATAGCTTTAACAGATAGTCCCCATATATCTTCCGTAGTTTTTATTTTAATTTGCTTGAAAGCCTTTATTATTTGACAAATGGTTACCTTTTGAAAGTTAAACTGAGGCATATTTCCAGGAACATTTTCCTTTAGAAAAGATTCCGCTAAATCTACTGATGAATCTAAATGTTTAGTTAAGTCTAATGGTATGTTAGTGAAAAAATTATCAAGATAATTGGCAATAATAGATTTATCTGAAATAAGATCGTCATTTATGCGGAGAGCAATTTTGTTGTCATTTTTTTTATTACTCCCAGTTTCAGTATTAATAATTTGCCAGGTTGTTTTTATTTTATTATCTGACAATCTAAGCTTTTCACTTATACAGGGTATATCAAGACTGCTACCGAAAACGAAGCCGGGTGGTAGTTTAAGCGACTTCAGACGCAATGCAACAGAAAAAGTTGCATATAAAAGCGACAATTTTTTTATGTTATTTTTTTCCTATGGCCCTATTTAGGTGGTAAATATATTTTTTCCTAAAATAATAGTGTATACCCTTTTATTTATAAATACTCTAAGGTGTAAAAGAGTTTAAATTATTATTTTAGCAAAAACTATGGATTTACCACCCAAAAATTACGATTTTTAAAAAATCATAAAAAGTAATTGTCGCGTTTCTATGCGAAATTTTTAGTTGCATTGTGTTTGTAGTCACTAAAACTACTACCCGGCTTCGTTTTCGGTAGCAGTCTTGAGATACCCGGTATAATTAGATTTAGCCTGCATACATACTTTTTTAAATAATTTTGAATATAAACTGATATATTTTTTTAAGTTGACATCAGGTGTATAGGACCTTTTGTCATATAGCTCATACAAAATTTCCCTACTATGTCTAATGCCTTTAGTGGCCCAAGCACAAAATTTTATTTTAGAGTTAATTTTAATTGTTTTAATTGTACATACTTGGTCACTCTTTTCGTATAATTTTAAATAATGACGAGTACATGTCATTTGGACTGCCATCAAGTGTAATATTATTTATTTTTGATTGTACTTTACTGTTAAATTGACCTAGGATGTTCTTAGATAACGGCCTAAAAGTTATTAATCTACTGGTTTTGTCTACAGCATGTTCTAATTTCACTAATTGACATTTATGGTCAGATCTAACCCCTATTTTTACACCTTTTTCAAGTAGTTCGAAGTTGGTAATGATATTGTCAATACAACTCGAAGTTTCAGGCGTAATTCTAGTAGGCTCCGAGAACAAACATGTAAGATTAAATGAGCCGAATAAAGACACAGACCTACACTTATCAACCGAATCAACTAGTAAATTAATATTAAAATCCCCACAGACTAGAACTTTTTTATTACTTTTAATTTTATTTAAAATATCCTCCATTGTTGATAAAAATAGTGAAATATTTGATGAAGGAGGTCTATAGACACACAATATGACATAAAAATTGTTTCCGCACATGCGACCCTCACACACTCGTTCAACAGAGAGGCAAGAGATATCCTTTCTTTCCCTAAATGTGATATGATCACGTACTAGAATTAACGAGCCTCCACCTTCCGCTGAAATTCTGTTAAACGAGCTGGCGACCCTGAAGCCATTCACATTGAAATTCATAAGGTGCGCCTTCAACCAGGTCCAACCAACCTCCAACCATTGGTTGTTTACTCAATGTATTTATTTTTCCTGCATTATTTAAAACTAGTGAAAAATGCCGAAAGCTTTAAAAAGTGATGCTAGGAATGTTATACTTCAGGTATTAAATTTTACGTAGGATGAAAAGCGTCATCCGACATAAAAAATAATAATAATAATAATAATAATACCCTTCGAAAAATTGTATCAACGCGTAGCTGCCACCAAAGGTTTGTGTTGTCAGCTTTATAAAATAAATTCCACGAAAACAGAATTATGTACGTACTAGTAGAATATAATATGTAAGTACATATCATAAATTAAAATGTATCTTACTCGTCTCATTTTACGTTACGTGTGTGGTGGCCTGTTGGTAAATGGACCAGACGCGGCAGCCAACTTGTTTACGCTGGTTGCGGGTTGAAATCTCAGGTCACACTTCTGACTTTTCGGAGCCATGCTTGTATTGATAAAAACGCGCTATAACGGTGAAGGAAAACATCGTGAGGAAACCTGCATATCATAGCGATTTATTAGAATTTCTATAGAATGTAAGTCCACCAATCCGCATGAGGCTAGCGTGGTGGGCTATATGGCCTCACGCAATCATACTCTCGATTGTGGAGGAGAATACAGATACACTTTTTTAAGGGTTTTGGGTGATGAAAGATGAAACTGGTCATTTTCTCGACACTATTGATCGGATTGAAAAATCTTACTTTACCCCATTTATTGCAATATCTATTTTTAATGGCAACACCAAATTCGATTACAGCGACTCTCTCACCGGGTCAGATAACTTTGTGGCTCTATATTATAGATTATATACTCGTCTAGATGACACATTACACCTCACCGCACGGCTCAAATAAAGTCTACCAAATTTGGTAGACTCGCTTCTAACGTACGTCAGTGTCATTTGAACTACACATGGATAACGTGCTCCCGAAAAATAATTAATTATTCCGGTTTGTGCTGTCGAATTGTATCGCAATTATGTGGAAAAACTGTATAATAATACCAATATCACTTTCTATCGGTAACGTTATTGTTAAACCACTATTATTTGAAGAAAACATGAACTTTTAATTCGTAATTTTGAACATGAGTTTCAGTTTGGCCGTTTGGCCAGTGTTGTCAATTTATTACTAGGAAGATTTGTTGAAACTATGGGAGATAAACCACAAATATCATTACATCTAAATAAATAAATATCTTTACTGGTGGTAGGTCTCTCATATGTGAGAGGCCATCTGGGTAGGTACCACCGCAATGTCTATTTCTCCCGTGAAACAACACTGCTTAAATGCGCTGTTGTGTTTCGGATTGAAGGACATTGTAGCCAGAGCAACTACTGAACATATTGGGACTTAACTCCTTATGTCTCAGGATGGCGAGCGCAGTGGAATGTTGCTACTGTTTATGAGCCGTCGTATCGCTTACCATCAGGCGAACGGCATGCTCGTCTCGCCATTCACTGCAATAAAAAAAACATATTTCGATCAGAAGAACAACAAGAAGAATGACATTATTTATTTAATGAGTAAATAATAACTTAGAGCTGATCAAAGAATGCTAAAGGCAAGTGAAGAAGATGTATACAAGGCAAAATTGGAATATAAGAAGATAAAAGATGTAGTGAAAATAGTAGTAAAAAAGAAGAGGCATGAAAAAAAGATATGTTTGAAGAAAGATTGAATGAGAATTTTCAGAAAAACATCAAGTTTTTCTGGAAAGCAATCAAAAGTGTCCGGGGTAAGTTAAGTACCTCGGAGATTAGTACTATAAGGGATAAGCATGGACTACTAGTGAATGGAGAAGAATGTGTGCTGAAAAGATGGAAGGAATACTTTGAAGGGTTGTTTGAAAAAGAGGACACAGCAGTGTACAGTGACGGATGAAAGTGAACAAAATGAAGATAAGATTGATGTGATGGAAGTGGTGAAAGCGTTGAAAAGTATGAAAATGGGTAAGGCTGCTGGGTATGACAGAGTAACAGTCGAAATGCTGAAGGCTGGACAGGGTGTGGTGGCACGCCTGCTTTGTCATCTCTTGAATTTGTGCTGGACAAGTGGTGTTGTGCCAACAAATTGGTGTAACGCCGTTATTGTTCCACTATATAAGGGCAAGGGATCAAAGCAGGAGTGTCAAAATTACCGTGGTATCAGCCTCCTAAGTGTTGTCGGCAAATTGTATGCTAAGGTATTGATTGAGCGAGTTGTAAAAGAGACGAATGACAAGATATGGAACGTGCAAGCAGGATTTAGGAAGGGTATGGGATGCACGGATCAGGTATTTTCTCTACGAAGTGTTGCTGAGAAGACCTTAGCTAAAGGTCGAAAAGTCTTCTGCGCCTTCATAGATTTAGAAAAGGCCTATGATAGAGTGATGAGGCTATGAATGAGTTATGGGCAGCACTGTCCAAGTTGGGTTGAGCAGCAACCTAATTCGAGCACTACA
The DNA here is from genome assembly GCA_009982885.2 of Hyles vespertilio. NCBI lineage: Eukaryota > Metazoa > Arthropoda > Insecta > Lepidoptera > Sphingidae > Hyles > Hyles vespertilio. The sequence goes on from CM042833.1 coordinate 16,995,873, forward strand.
GTCTCTTTATAAGAACTTTCGCATCGATAAGGGTGTGAGACAGGGATGTGTAGCGTCCCCGTGGTTATTCAACGTTTTCATGGACGGTTGCCTATAAGATCTGAAAGACAGTGAATATGGGATAAGAATGAATGAGTTTTCACTAAAATGTCTTCTCTATGCTGATGATCAGGTTATTCTTGCATCATCAGAGAAGGAGCTACAAAATATGGTGACAATTATGCATGAAGCGTTTGAGAGAAAAGGAATGAAAATAAATGTGAGTAAGACGAAAGTTATGGTATTTGAAAAGGAAGAGAATATGGCAAAATGCGATATTATAATAGGTAATGAGCAAGTAGAACAAGTGAATGAATTCGTATATTTGGGCTGTGTTTTCACAAGTGATGGAAAGCATGATAGCGATATTGAAAGAAGAGTGAATGCGGGAAATCGAGTGAATGGTGCGCTACACTCCTTTATGAATAGTCGGAAGGTCTCCAAAAAGGCACGACTGGCTGTCCATGGAGGAGTGTTAATTCCAACGCTTATGTATGGTAGTGAAAGTTGGGTATGGCAAAAGAAGCATGAAAGTAAAATTAGGGCAGTAGAGATGAGATCGTTAAGGGGAATGTGTGGTGTAAGCTTGTGTGACAGAGTGCGAAATAGCGTGGTGATGGAAACTTGTGGAGTGAAAGAGGATGTAGTGACGAGAATAGAGAAAGGAATGTTACGATGGTTTGGTCATGTAGAGAGGATGGATGAAAGGAGAATTACGAAACAAATACATAATGCGAGTCTGGATGGAAGAGTCGGTAGGGGTCGACCTCACCGAACATACACCATCCAAATCGGTGATACCCTCAACAAGGGTCAGGTTAAAAGTACCCTGAACCGACGAGAATGCATGAAGACGTTGATGAAAGTGGATGAAGCGAAATTAGTATGTCAGGATCGAGCAAAGTGGCGGTCTATTGTCTCTGCCTACCCCTATGGGATACAGGCGTCACGATTATGTATTATGTATGTATAATAACTTACCTACACAATATAAATGAAACCCACGACGTCATGCACTTCATAGTAATTTTGTTAATTCTTTGCCTTGCATGTGTATTACCATTCAAAATTTCATAAACGGGATACGGGAACTTATTCAAGGTCCTAATAATATTTTTTAGACTTCCTACGGATTCCGTACTAGCAAATTGCTGGAAAGACATTACACAGCGGAAACGAAAAGAAGACCATTCTTAGCCTCACAAGACTTCAGTTATGTGTTCCAAACATTTTACTTATGATGATTTATATTTTACATAAATACAGAAATCAGATAACAGCCCAGGCAATCAATCCAAAGAGTCAATTCTATTCGGAAACAAACACTAGGAGATGGGTTTAGATCTTTATTGTTTTTACTAAAATGCGTTATAAATATAATTAATAGTATGATTACTTTAAATAAAGAAAAAATATTTTATTTAACCTATTTTGTTTATCAAATAATGGGGAAAAGTTAAGTTATTAATCTGGAGTAGACATCCCTAAACACACACACCTTGACAGTTGGATTACAATAATTACACGACCGGTACTCACACATATCAACGAAAGTGAGGATAGTTTTAGCGCATCGTTTGTTGGCATTGCTCAATCTAGACGAGTATATAATCTAAGTATGAATACTTATTTTGTTGATGGTTTTGGGCGAAGTTGTCGTATCTGCGTTATACCAATATTGATTTGTTTGTGTTTTGTTGTTTTATAATATGTTTTATAACGCCTTAGAAATTATGTTCAGAAGGAAGTTAGTGCACCCACTTTATGAATCGGTTAGGTCGAATGTGCCCCAAAACCGACTCAGGGCACACCGACTTCACGTAGTCTTTTGGCTACCAACCGTAGAGTGTATATAAAAAGCTGGAGGCGCGGAGGGAGAGCAGCCCCCGCCCGCTGTAACAAAGGATAGGCACCCGTGCGAGCCGGAGCGGCTGAGGCTGTTCTAAATTTTACCCCTTAAATGTGACCGCCGCGCCGTCGACTATATCGCTTTTCCAGTCTCGTACCGTCCCATTGGATTCAACACATTCACAAAAAGGATGCGATTCTGTGCTCTCCTGTCTTGTAGCACTCATTAAAATTTAAACGAGTAGCAAATATGTATATTTGAATTCATGACTCATCCCAATGGAACATTACAATTTTCAAAGTGAGAATAATATTTTTTCTAATGTTAAGCTCTTTTGGTATCATCTAATTTAAATATTTATTATACTTTATTGTAAACCATTAAAAGCAAAAGTAGACTTAAATAAAACTTACATTAAATTAAAATAATAAACAGACTTTCTAATTTAATAAATAAAAAAAATTGGGAAAAATAAATAGCATAGTGGAGTTTAAACGTTACGTTTGCATACTTATAATGTATTGCTTTTTCTTTATAATGAATTTATTATAATTTTATCTAAAAATAATACATTGTAAACAGGATACATATTTTATGACTGCTACCGAAAACGAAGACCTACTAGGTACTACTATGTTTTTTCTTTTCTGTAGAAAGAAGTTGGAAACATAATTATAAATAGTTGGTAGAACTAGAACTGCTTAATTACTTAATAGTACCTGTAACAAGACGTATTAGGACTAAATAAAAAATGTTAAAATCTAACCAAATCCGTAAATCACAGTTTTCTTTATAAGTGTAAGATTTGCGTAAATCTGAGAAGTCAGTACGGCTTTTCATTGTTATAAAACTATCAAAAATCGGGTATTGAATACTCTTATGCCAATAGTAATTTAGCATCATCAGTGATGTTAAAATCCATAATAGTCACATGAGATCGTAATAAAGCATGTCCAACGTGTTGACTGATACGGGCTTAAGTCTAAGTGCTGTGCTTGGTTAGCCGACACATTCATCATTCTTACTGCGGGTAGAACGTGATCTCACCGCGGTCACAACTCACGAGATGTATGTACGCTCCGTTCTATTTTTACATTATATTATGCAATTCTGTTGTATAAATTAATCGCATTTCCTGATATTTGTTTAGTGGTGGATTTGATTATTGAATTTAACGAGCACAATTAAAATGGTAAACAAGAGTATTCATAACTAAACAATTGAGACTAACTGAGTCCAATCAATGGCGACTCAATTTTCAATAAATATGAAATAATCGCAATAGTCAGATGCAGTGCCGGCTATTCCGCCAGAAAGCAAGCTCTGGAACCGATGTGGCCTATCTTCCGGCCGAAGGTCATACGCTAACCACCCTTTTCCTGGAAACATTTGACAGATCACGTAGGCATTTATACATATAAAAATGTATATGTTATATAAAATCACGATCAATTACTCGGAATTTTTTTGTATTGTGAACTGTTTTGTTTAAGTGCTCTGCCTACCACGACCGTGCTATGTATCAGGCAAAGCAGTATTCTTTATTTGAATATATCGACCAGTGAGTATGGATGGATATTCTAATGTGATAACACTACATTTACAGGCGCATTGCTGTTCCTCTCCACGCCTGTGCATATAAATATTACGCTGAAATACTGCTCACTAACGGCCGATGCCAATAATCAAGCGAAAAAATTAGATTGAAGTCAATCTGTTCTGTTGTCAATTGTTTTCTACTTTTCGATTGGTCTCCTGTCATGTTGCCATAGTTTTTTCACTACTGAGATTGATTATTGGCAATATAGTATCAGAAAAACGATTGAGCTGTCAATCTAAAACGGCAAATTTTGGATTGGGATTGTTTATTGGCAGCGGCTGTAAGTCACCGTCGCTCGCTGGCGTCATACTTTTTGCTTGATACGTTCATAACACGGTCATAGTACGCTATGCTCCAGTAGGCAGATACCTAAACTATTTGTTTTTGACGTTAATGTCAAAAACCAATAGTTTAGGTATCTGCCTAATATTTAAAGCAAACCCGCAGAATATTTGGTGGTTTACGTAGCGCAGGTATTTATCTTGGAAGTGTTGCACCTTGACATTATATTCACGTAATGAGCAAACGCTGCTAAATATGATTTGTTTGCTGGAGTATTTCATGACCAACTACACTGATATGATAGCTAATTAACTAATTGGTAACCTTCGCGGCAAAAAGTAAATGAAGAGAAAATGTGACAATGACTCAGTGTTCTAAATTGGGTTCCTGTTATTACCTACATATCGTTTGTGTACATCAACATCTCAGGGTGTTAACAGTCACACAAAATGAAAACATAGAAAAGATAAAAGCTCTGTATACTTTTCCCATTCTCTTACTATTCCTATTTCTATATTTTATTACCTACTGGATTTTTCTATTCATTATCAGCACGGAATCAGGAACATGTGCCGATATGGCGATAGGCTCGCCGCTTATCACATCTTGGAACGGAACATACAAGTCAAATAGTGTCTGCCTACCCCGTCTGGGCTAAAGGTGTTAGTTTATATGCTTTGCATATGTGAACTGTATCATCCAGTCCTTATTCGTGGCAAAATGTTTTATTCACGTGATATGGATAATTTCGACAACTGTTCATGGCTAAAGTGGCTCCGTTTGCAAAATCTAACCTAGTAGGTTTCGGCGATGTTGTTGGACTCCGGAACATGATTTTTTATTGTTTTATTAATACATATATAATTGTTGAATATTCAATATTATAATAAGTCAAGATATTTTACTAGCTTTAAATTTTAATTAACATTATGTCCATATTCAACAATCACGTACAAAGTCAGGTTCCCAAAGTTATATAATATACAAGGTATCGAAAGCTAAGCCAGATTTAATAGTAAAAAATAAAATCTTGCGGATCATCTATTCTGTGATCTATATATCACATTAATTGTGTCCGTGCGAGGCTCGGGATAAAAATATAAAATAAAATAAATAAAATATTCAGTCTTTAATTTTTATATTTTGTAATAAGTATGGTATATGTTTTACTGATCTTCTCAACAATTATTACACTGTAAAATAATACAAGCTTTAAATGAAATTCAGTACACTCAACATTGTGTAGACCTAGCAGACATACATGGTTCCGAACCTTCAAGACAGACAAGTATGGGACACTTTTCGGTCTCACAAACACTGAGATGCTCGACCAAGCCTACCCCGGGTGAGGCAACAGGCAAGATATGTTGAGGACTCCTGCTTCCTACAACTCATACCTCTCTCTTAGTGTGCAATCTTATAAAGTGACAGACCACACATTACATGGCAATACTTTTTTTTATTGATACCTCTCTGAATTGATGTTTATTCTCTCTCTCTTCAGCCACAGGACTTGCAATGCTGAACATAGCCAAGGATCTCCACATTGAACTGTAGAATGCAGCCTGCATCCAGCGACTTCCTGCAACCTTATATGGGCCTTATTAATTTAGATGAGCAAAGGGTTAATTTAGTCCAAGGCTTTAAAATTGACTCGAATATTTAATTCTTTCTACTTTTGAAATCAGCAGCTGCCATAACGGGATTGGCATTTTATGTATGGCAATGGCAATTATTTCTAATTTCGGTCTGATAAAATTCAAACCATACACCATAGCTTCGTAATCATACTGTAGTACAACTGCGTCATCGAGGCAGTAGTGCGAAATTATACTAATTAATTATTTATGCTAAAATAACCAAATTAGTGAATAATTACATATTTTGCTCTTGATTTTTGTTCACCGCCCTCTGTCGACATTTCCTATAACAACATCACTAATTAAATATCACACCGTATTATAGCTTATAGCGCCATCTAGTTAACCTTTTGAGACTTATAGTTTTTACGAAGTATTATGATATTATTGAAGTAAATAATACGTAATAAAATAAAAGGCTTATAAAATATTCATAAGGGTAATTGCAGGAACAATAATATTCTTCAAAGATGTTTTAAATATAACATTTTAACTTTATTTGTGATAGTAGTGCCATCTATTAGAAGTTATCTAAAATGACGAATAGTGTAAGTGAGGTTCATTTAGTATAAGTATGATTAACTAGATGAAGCAAACTTCATTTTGTTATCTATACTATTTTGGTAGGCGAACTCAAAAAATAAATAAAAATAATAGTAAATATTTAACAGCAACTGTCGGTCGGTCTCTACCTACAATTAATTATTGTAAAGAATATAAGCGGTGCGTGAAGGCTGTTTGCCAATCCTTGCTAGCTTTCATTCATAAGGTTTCGTTTCAAGTGGTTTAAACTAATTCATCAAAATTTCGGGTGAAGAGGTAAACACGGATGAGGCGCGCGCGGAAGGGTAAGTATATATCCAAAACTTATTTAAAATATTACATATTACATTTAAGTATTAAGCTAAATTATATAGGTGAACTTTGGGAGCCTCGCCCAGTTGCAGCTAAAGGTGAACGACCTAAGTTTTGTCCATGTCTATGCGCAGTAGGAAGCGAGACGCGCGGTGCATTCGGTAACCATGGCAATGAGGCCCGGGCGATGCGATAGGTACGCTGCTATATGGCTGCTATACATCTCTCGTTGGCACCTATTACGTCATAGATATTTCTATAATTATTATGATTGACTAGCGGCTCGGCCCGACTTCGTTCAAGTGCAGATACTTTTTGAGTCCAGTCAATATCAGAAACATAAATGGCATTGGCACTGTTTTATTTGTATTTAAACTCAATAATTGTGAATGCCATTCTGTATATTTACTGGTTTTCCCGTTCTGGCCCAGTATACAGAAGACTGCTACCGAAAACGAAGCCGAGAGGTAGTTTAAGCGACTTCAGACATAATGTAACAGAAAAATAATATATAAAATAATAATAATAATAATAAATAATAAAAAAATAATAAATGCAAAAATAGCAACAGCTTTTTTTGTATTTTTTTCATATGTTCGTGTTTGGGTGGTAAATACAATTTTTCCTAAAATAATAGTATGTACCTTATTATTTATAAAGACTTAGTTATAAAAGAGTTTAAATTATTATTCTAGCAAACACTATGGTCTATGGATTTGCCATCCAAGAATGATGACAAAAAAGTTGTCGCGTTTCTTTGCGCAATTTTTTAGTTGCATTGTGTTTGTAGTCATTGAAACTACCACCCGGCTTCGTTTCCAGTAGCAGTCTTGATAGACCCGGTATACCGTCTTGTCCCGTCCCATTTTATTCTTTCTCATGAGTCAAGGCGTGTAGTTCCGTCCTCTTCCGGGAGGAGTAAAAAATATATTTTAATACATTTTTAGACATTATAATTAGTCTATGTGTTAATTCAGGTTGTTATGCATAGATGCATGGTACGATGGAATAAAATTTAAAAAGTAATATCGTTTCTTATCATCTTTTTCACTTGACGAACATATTTTTTGCATCTCAACGCAAGGCATTTTATATTTTTCTTCTTTTTCTTGTTTCTGTGTAATGTTTGGGGCCTGATGGCGGATGAAGTGGTCATTGTTATTGCCTGATTGCCGTACTTCATCCATGGTAATAAAGTAGTCAGATAATGCCTGAAAGCTTACGGCCGTATTCATATATTTATAGTTTACTAGCGGCCCGGCCCAGCTTCGCACGGGTACAAATAGATTTCTGCACAATAATATGTACGTATTATTATTATATATATAAACCTTCCTATATAGGCACGCTGCCGCCGCGCCGCCCCGGCCGGCCAGTACCGCCGCAAGCGCTACATCCCGCAATTTTAAATCTGTAATATCTTCGAAAATATTCATTTAAATCTTGTGCTGTAAAGGACCATATATATCTATATTAAATCAACAATGTATTTAAGCTATTTAATTGGATAAGGATTAATGCTGTATTGGTTAAAATCGCTTCGAAAATTAGCCATTATTTGTCGTAAAAAGTAAATGACAAAAAAATGTTGTGGGATATCCATAAGAGATACACATATACCATCGCGGAGTTTTCTGTAGACCTTTTCAATGTGTACAAATATATAGTACATTATTTTGATAAATCTCGTAGGGTTCAGCCTGCGTTTGCAATGTAAGCGGAAAAAAAATTGATAATTAACGACATTACATTAGAAACCTCAAAAATAACAATATTTCTCCACTACTTAATGGATGTTATTATACATGTAAACCTCTCTATTGACACACTCTATCTATTTAAAAAAAACCGCATCAAAATCCGTTGCGTAGTTTTAAAGATTTAAGCATACAAGGGGACATAGGGACATAGGGACAGAGAAAGTGACTTTGTTTTATACTATGTAGTGATATGCTATCGAATGTTTTGTCTTTTTCGCACAAACCAACTTCAAAAGTATTTTCGGCCTTATTAAAAGATAGTTGTAGAATCTATTTTCGTTATCGAATGTTTTGTATTCTTTGTTCAAACTGGGTTCAAAAGTCGGTCGTTAAAAGGCATAAAACATTCGATAACTAGCATAGGCTTAAAAAAAACAAATTAAACTAAACAATAAAAAAACAATTTAAACAAATTATAAATAATGGCCGGTTTCTATAATAGGTCTATCTATAACTAGAGATTTCATTAGATATTTCGATGCATTATATTAGCCACTTAGTACGAGAGAAGAGTTCTGGGATACTGTAAGGGACGTACTTGCTAAATGTCAACCGAACGAAAGAATCATAATGTTAGGAGATTTTAATGGCTGGGTGGGAGTACGCCGAGATGGGTATAAAAGGATTTTAGGGAAGTATGGAGACGATAAAGTGAATGAGAATGGAGAGAAACTATTAGAATTGTGTTTAGAACGGAATCTAATAGTAACGAACACAATATTTGACCACAAAAAAGATACATATGTATACGTGGCAAAGACAATCAGATAGAAGTATGATAGACTTTATAATTGTTGATGAACGACTAGTCAGGAAAGTAGTAGACACCAGAGTATACCGTGGAATAAATGTCGGCACTGACCATTTTCTTGTTGTTAGTAGAATAACAGGACTATTCAAGAGGTGGCGACACTATCCCCAGGTAAATACACCGGGCTTGGCAAGAATAATAGTGGAGAGACTGGAAGAAAAGTATGTAAGAGTTAAGTATGAGAAAAAACTGAGTGAAAGGTTTACGAAACTGTTGGAGAGTGAGATCGAAGAGATAGAAGAAACTTGGACAGAGATGAAAAATGGCATTGTAGAAGCGGCAGAGGAAGTATGTGGTGTAAGTAAGAAAAGTAATGCAAAAAATCCAAGAAATGAATGGTGGGATGATGAGGTAAAACGTGTAGTAGGTGAAAATCGTAAAGCTTGGATGGATTTCTTATCTGCAAAAGCGAGCAGTAGGTTACGGAATGTGAAAGGCAATGATAACGCTGCAAGGATAGAATATAACAGGCTTAAAAAGGTTGTGAAAGAAGTCGTAAGAAGAAAGAAAGAGGAATATAAGGACAAGTATGATAGAAGATTTTCTGCAAATTTTCGGTCCAATGTCAAACTATTTTGGCACACGGTCCGGAAAGCTAAAGGAAAAGCGAGAGAATCGTTAGTAGGAATAATAAGAGATAGGAATGGCAATACCATAAAAGATCCAAATAAAATTTTGAAAGAATGGAAGAATTACTTTGAAAGTGTATTTGAGTGTAAAGAGGATTTTGAAGATTTCAATAAGATTTCCCACGAAGAGTTTGAAGAGTCTGAGAGCGAAAGTGATATTAGTATGGATATATGGATGGATGATGTATGTCATGCGATGAAGCATATGAAAGTAGGAAAGGCTGCAGGATATGATAGGATATCTGCTGAAATGTTGAAAGGAGGAGGAGATATAGTTTCCAATTTCCAATAGTGCTGGCGGGACGGCCGAGTTCCAAAAGATTGGTGCAAGGCTGTTTTTGTGCCACTTTATAAAGGAAAAGGGTCTCAGCATGAGTGTAAGAACTATCAGGGTATCAGCCTCCTCAGCGTAGTAGGTAAATTGTATGCAAGGATATTGATTGAAAGAGTGATGCGTGTAACTTATGATAAAATTTGGGACGTGCAAGCGGGATTTCGAAAGGGACGAGGATGCGTGGATCAAGTCTTCTCTTTACGGTGCATAGCAGAGAAGGCCTTAGAAAAGCATCAAAAGGTTTTCTGCGCCTTTATTGACCTAGAAAAGGCTTACGATCGAGTGGTGAGGGATGAATTATGGTCGACACTATCTACGTATGGGGTGGATGGCAATCTGACGCGGGCGCTGAAGTCGTTGTATACGGATTCATGTGCCTGTGTTAGATTAAATGGGAGCTGCACGGACTGGTTTAGCATCAAACGCGGTGTAAGACAGGGTTGTGTAGCGTCACCATGGCTATTCAACCTCTTCATGGATAGTTGTTTGACTGATTTGAAAGAATCTGATTGTGGTTTCAGGATGGGTAAGTCACTGTTTCAATGTCTTTTATACGCCGATGATCAGGTGCTTCTTGCATCATCGGTGTGTGATCTACAACGAATGGTGACTATAATGAATGATGCGTTTAAAAGGCGAGGCATGAAGGTAAATGTAAAAAGGCGAAAGTTATGGTACTGGAGAGGGATGAACAGAATGCAAGGTCACAATACAGAGTGAGGAAGTGGAGCAAGTAGATGAATTTGTGTATCTGGGCAATTTGATTACTAGAGATGGAAAGTGTGAAAGGCATATTGAAAGAAGAGTAAAAATGGGAAATAGTGTAAATGGCGCCTTGTACTCGATTACGGCAAATAAAAATATTTCACACCGTGCTCGATTAGCGATACACCAAGGAGTCTTGGTGCCAACACTTATGTATGGCAGTGAATCTTGGGTATGGCAGAGGAAGCACGAAAGTAGGATCAATGCTGTAGAGATGAGAGCATTGAGGAGTATGTGTGGGGTCAAACTGGTTGATAGAGTGAAAAATAGTGTGAATAGGGAGAAATGTGGTTTAAAAGAAGATGTAGTGACTAAGATTGAGAAGGGATGCTTCGATGGTTTGGCCATATTGAAAGGATGGATGAAAGGAGACTGACGAAAGAGATTTATAATGTGAGAATGGATGGTGAAGTCGGTCGAGGACGCCCGAGGCGGTCCTATAAGAATCAAATAGGTGACCTTTTGAAGAAGGGAAAAATACGGAGTCCTCGAAACCGACGAGCATGTATGAAAAGATTAATGACAGTTGAAGAAGCGAAAGAGATATGTATGGACCGTAGTACTTGGCGCTCAATAGTCTCTGCCTACCCCAATGGGAAATAGGCGTGAGTTTATGTATGTATAAACTCACGCCTATTTCTGAGTCGTTATCGCTAACAAACTCACTGAATGACGTAAAGCTTTCTATTTCTTTCTTACCAACGCAAATAATCCAAAAATCTAATTTTCTTTTGAAGGCAGTTATTTTGTTATAGGCCTAATACATTGTTGTCTGTTTACCTTGCAATGATAAATTCAATTCGTATGTATGTATGTTATATTATGTTTCAGTTAACAAATATAGAGAGATATTGATGTGGCGCATATTTTTATAGATAGCTAATCAAGATAAATGTATATGTATATCTTTGTTTATTTAAGCATAGAATTGTAGTGACATTGTAAAGCAAGCAGTTCTAACCACTTGTTAAAGAAAGATAGGATATAGACACATGCCATTAGTAGGTATCCTTAGTACTCCATTACACAGCATGTATCTAGCATGAATGTTTTTTTTTTACATAATTTCATTGTATTTTCCACAAAATATTTTCTTTTCCCTGGTATTTTTCTTATAAAATAAAAGCTCCGAATTAATATTCACGAAAAAGCCAAAAATAATTGTTATCGAAAATTTAACCTATGTTACAATAATAAATATAATTGGCAATAGTTTAAACGAGCTATGTATGTATACACACGTACAACATTTGCAAGCATACATTTAATTTAGTATTCAAAGTTAGATACTAAGTTGGCTTTAAGTTGCAGTAAAGCCTGAAGGCTTAGGACTTGTGGGAAGTAGGCAATACGTTATGATACGATATGAAAGTACAGTTTCCTGTACAATGTTTTATTTCTAACCCCTATCAATTGAATCCTCTATTGTAGATGAGGACCGTTCCCTGCAATGGGAGCTATATGGGCTGAAGTATATTTATTATTTGGCGGATAATAGCAAAGTCTATCTTAGACAGGTGTTAGGTTAGGTGGTCCCTAGAAGCATTCCAAGTGGTTCCTGAAGTCATAATAAGCTCAATATAAAAATAATTTTTGCATGCGTTGTTTATAGGTAGATAGAAAGACTCTTAATTAATTTACATTTCAGTACTGTATTAACAAATAACGAAACCCATCAATCAACTGGGTAGTCAATTTTTTTGATGGTCCCTCGTTTTTTTAAGTTTAAAAAAACACTGGTTTATAGACTACTCGTCTAAGCGCATGCTAGTCGCCAGATTTACCAATTCAGTAGGTACTATATCTCAGTATCAACCGCTTGCATCAATAGGTAGGTGCATTATAATGGTCTCGCATTTTCAAACGCTAATCAAAGCGTCGACGCCCGGCTGGCTAAGAAAGTTTAGAAGTGGCTTCAAAACTAATCTATCCCGATAAGTTTAAAATGTATTGAAAGATCACTGGTTTTTATAAAACAACATGAAGCTGTTTATTTTATATGATATACAAAAATACTGTAAACAATTAAAAAGAAAAACTTCGTGTTTAGAATCGAAATACTATTATTATTGTTCGCAAATAATTTATACCAGTGGTTCTCAAACTTTTTTGGTGACGGAACCCTTTTGGGAAGCTAAATACTTGATGGGACCCTACAAGAAAACAATAGTTTTAAAAGTGTATTCTTTATTAATATCTAAGTATAATAAAAGTACAATGTAACAGTTACTAATTATTACTTACTTTACCAAATGGCAAGTACAATAATAGAAGATATTAAAAAAGAAAAAATCTAACTAATGGGAGGTATGAGATTGTTTTTTATTTTTCATCAATTGGTTGATATCAGGTTTGATAGAAGACAGTTGAAGTCTCATATCAGGTTCTGCGTCCAGTCTATTGCGATATTTTGTTTTCGTGGCTGTATAGGTTGAGAATCCTGTTTCGCACAAATATGTTGTTGGGAACGGGAGAAGAATATTCAGAGCCATTTTGCCAAGCATTGGATATTCATCACGGATTCTGCACCAAAAATCCTTGAGAGGCGTCGTTTAGAACAGTGACTCCATACTTGTGTCTGATGACATTTCTAAAAGAGATTCATATATCTCGTTTGATCTACTTTCGGGTTTTTCCAAGTTGGGTAAAAAAGGATTATGAATCCATGAATTTCGTTTCATTTTTGTATTCTGTTCTTCGGGAAAATACTTTTCAAAAGATGCGCGTGTTAGATTATACAGATATAATTAATACTTTTAAACGTATTTCCGGTTTAATCTAGAGTAAAGCTAAATTATATATAAAATAAAAAAAGGTATGTAAATATAATTTTAAACAAAATGAGATGTTTTTAAATATTAAATAGTAAATAGGTATGAGTCATAATTGTTTGTCATAATTAATGACGTTGTGAGTCAAACTTGTTTGTCGTCACCTATAAATAGAAGTGTTACTATTTGATTAGGTCACTTCTGCTCGAGACGTTGACTGGTGCGGAGCTCTCGAAATATAAATAAGATAAGTATAACTATGTTGATTATGTAATGTTATTATTATGAATAAATATATAATATATATTTATGTAATGGTGTCTGATGTCAATATGTATATATATATATATATATACATAGTTGTTATGAAATATTAAACGAAATATGTGACTCACGAAACAAAGTATTTTTATTTTAACTATTTTGTTAGTAATTTTTAATTTATTTCTAAGTATATTAGTGAATGGATAATTAAATGCTTAAATATTTATTTTTGAAATACAAAATTTCTAACACGCGCATCGAACTGAGATATTGGACCAATTCTTCAAACAAATCATCTTGAAACATTTCTGAGTCGTTATCGCTAACAAACTCACTGAATGACGTAAAGCTTTCTATTTCTTTCTTACCAACGCAAATAATCCAAAAATCTAATTTTCTTTTGAAGGCAGTTATTTTGTTATAGGCCTAATATATTGTTGTCTGTTTACCTTGCAATGATAAATTCAATTCGTTCACTTTTTGAAAGATATCTGCCATTTAAGACAATCGGAGCAACCAAGTTTTATCATACAAACGGTCCTTCAAATTAAAAGAAATATCTGCTGAAAGAAACATTTGTAACTCGGCTCTAAGTTCAAATAGCCTTGTTAAAGTTTTACCCCGAGACAGCCATCGCACTTCTGTATGGAGCAGCAGTGTTTTATGTTTGCTGCCATAATCTTCACACAATAATGTGAACAATCGGGATTGTAGTGGTCGTGATTTGATAAAATTTATTATTTTTACCGCTTCATCCATAACTAATTTTAGATTTGACGGCATTTGCTTAATCGCAAGTGCTTGTCTATGCAGAATACAATGGCTGGAACTACAATTAAGCGCTTTATTTTTTATTCGTGACACTGCTCCTGCTGTTTTACCTGTCATCGCCTTGGCCTCATCCAAGACCCTATCTGTACAAATGTCAATGCAATTGTTCCAACTGAGATTATTTTCTTCAAAAAATATAATTATATTATTAAAAATTTCTTCCCCGGTAGTGTTTGTGAGCACCGGTGAACACATAAGCATGTCTTCTTCAAAGAACTTTCATATGGATGTCTCACGATAACTAGCAAGATAGCAATGATATATTATACAAATACGACGTAGATATCGCACTAGCACTTCAAAAGTGAGGCGTTCAAATTCGGGCAATTGGTGTAATTTCATCTAGTCGCATAGCAACGGCAACGACAGAGGGAAGACCTCAGTGCTGTCAACATAATTTATTTCGAAAATATTGTCTAAAGTGTCGAATTGTGTGTTTTAAAAGTGTTAAAACAATGGTGCAAAAATATGAAACTAAATTGGACCTACACACCATACGTAAGTATATAAAAACCAAACAAAATTTAATTTTTATTTTAAATTAGTAAACACCGCCTTCAATTGTATAAGAAGGATCGCCTAATACAAAGATTGTGAAGTGCGATAGGGACAAAAAGCGTACGTTATAGATTAACAAGTCAGAAGCGAAACCGATCATACAGAAAATTGACGATGAAAGTTTGAATGGATTTGGATAGTTGTATATTTGTTTCTAATTCAATCATATTTAAAACGATTAAGTTATTTGTTATGAATTATTTTCATAATAAATAACATTATTAAATACATTAGCTTCCCCATATATTTTGAATAACTATATTTACATATATCATTGAATGTTTCCAGATTTCCAGGTGATGAGCTTTTGAGACGTAAATGGATATGCACTAAGCACAGCTCGGACAAAAAGAGGGGATCGTGACTGGATGCCTTTAAAACTGATTAATATTGGTTTAGCACATTTGATTATGAATAAAAATATATAACTACGAAAATATATATATATCCACCTAAAAAACCTGCACCATCGGTTGTAGTATCGGTTGTTTACTAGTGGCAGGTCGCTCATACGTTACCACCATGTGTAGGTACCACCGTAATGTCTATTTCCCCCGCCACACGGCAGTTTAAATGCCATGTTATGTTCCGGTTCAAAGGACATTCTCTCCCGAGTAATCGCTGTACTTATAGTTAAGATCTTATGTCTCGGGATGGCGAGCGCAGTGAATGCCAAGCATTGCTTTGGTATTTAAGGTGTCTTGGTTTCGCTTATGTCCACGAGCGGTCGTATCACTTGTCATCATTAAAACAAAAAAATAATAATAAGAGACATTTTTCAGTGCATGCTTACCATAAACTAATATAAAAAACGGCAATCAATTTATTTTTATTTTATCAAGGTTGTAAGCAAATAAAAATATATTTGTTTCAGGATGGCCGTACCACAGGTAGACTCATGTAGCAACCTCAAAGTTAATATATTAAATACTTATAAAACCAAATAGGTAGTTTTATTTATCGTTACCCTTCTGTTTCTATCGCTTCGATTCTATGTTTGGATAGCGCAATGCTATCTCTTTTCGTCTCGTACTTTCTGTATAATCTGTTTCAATCACTAAAATTGTCATAAAGTATTGACAAATGAGTATGTATAGATAGCAGTACAGTTTTTAAACGTCACGCAATATGGATATGCGTCATCTATAATAAAACATCATTGCAAGATAGCCAAACCAATGACATTAGTTGACTCGTCCATTTGCAAGGCGAATGGTGTTTTTTGTAGACGTGTGACTAGTTCTTGTTTGACGTAGCTTGCCAAATCATGGATTCGCCGTGAAACAGTATCGTTTGATACCGGCACAGTAGAAAGATGCTTTGCAGATTTTTCATCGAGCATACATTTTGTTATGTCTAATACACATGGCTTTTTTAAATTCTCAGCGATAGTGTGCGCTTCACCTGCTTTTGCAATGCGATAGCTAACTAAATATGATGCCTTCGTGGCCTTTTCGTTGATAGTTTGTGTTACATGCATCATATTTTTTTGACTTTCCAATAACTGATTGTTTTTTACGAACAAAAATTCTTTGTTCTTATCTTTAGACTCGGGGTGTACAGTTTCTAAATGTCGGCGCAATTTGGCAGGTGCCATGGAACTATTAGGAAGCAGTTTACTACATAGCAAACTACCGTTGGAATCAACAAACCCGAAACTGATATAATATTATTCATCATACTTCCTTTGTTCGTCTTTGAAACCGTCGAGCTTGACGTCGTGGCATTATCGTCTGGATTGGTGATTGCTATATTCTCTGCGCGTACAGCTTTTGGACATTTAGCGTCATTAGCGCCCGAATACTGGAACGCTATTCAAATAATAAGTTGCTCTTAACAGCGCACGGCCCACTTAGCCAGTACATTTAATCAGGATTAACGTAGTTAAGCGCCCTTTATATTTAAGTCGCGTTCGAGTATTTGGGCGTAAAAGATGTTGTTGCAACACGTTTAACACCTTTAAGCCAATGTTATATTCTTCTTTATTTATAATGCTACACGTCAGGATGGTGGGGTCTAAATAATGCACAATTGTTACTGCGTATAAGAGACTAAGTTTAGTACAATTAAGAAATGTATAAAAGTGAGACAACAGAATACAGCAGGCAGTAGAACAATGAATACTAGTTTCTCGCTAGCGAGCTTGTAAGTAGGTAGGTAGGAACTTATCGGTCCGAATAACTAATTGTCAACTTACTGACGAGGCGCGACGCGCGATCGCCGCTTTTATACTTAGTCCTAGACTCGATCTCGAATATTTTTGAAAATACTCGAGTCGGTGCCTTTGATAAACAAAAAGCAACAATAAAAAGAGAAATATAATAATTGCGTTGTAAACAATCTCGACTTTATTTTTTGAAGTTACAGTCGAAAGTCGCTTGTTGACAACTATAGCGTCTAATTCAGAGGCGGCTTTTATCAAAGGGACTGCGCGCTCACAAGTATACAAATATACATGTTGATACCAAACTTATGAGATATTGTACCAGCTTTTGTAACACATGTTTATACAAATACAAATAAATAAATAAATATACCTACGTGCGGCCACGGAGTCAAAACGTTCGACCAGAGAGAGGTAATTTGATTTTTTTTCTAAATTCTTGAGGAACCGCTACAGAGGTATCGCGGAACCCTAGGGTTTCGCGGAACCATAGACGTAGTATCAATAGACTTGACATGCATTTGACATATACATATAGTCCATCTCACTTAGACTTATGCATAAACCTTAAAAAATGAAAGTGACAAAACACAATTTGCGGTCCTTGTCATAGTTTCACATAATTTTGTAGGGAATACTTTGTGTGTACCCAAACAAATAGGACGTGCGGTTTGTTATAAACTTAAATTACTGAGTATTTTACGAATATTTGCGGTCAAAAATGTATGTAAAAGAGTGTTAAAACTGATTATAAGACAAAAGGTATGGTGTGCTGCTTTATTATTGGCTGTGATAGCCGATCTAAACGATAATATGAAAATATAACTCTCACTGGTAAGAGCATTTTATTTAGTATATTGGTAAAAATAAATGTAGACGTTCATTATTACTAACATCTGCAATTAGTATTTCATAAAATATATTGAAAAATAGGATTATATTTGCATAAAAAATACGTATTTTAAAAGTATTATCCGACCAAATTATCTTGACTTTGTTTATTATGATAATCTGTATACTACTCGAAGAGGACGCCATTTTGAACATGATTTTAAATTAGTTGGATTATATTATGTTTCGGGATACCAGCTTATAACAATTTGCATTTCCTGGTTTTATGGTAAATTAAACCATCATTCATTTTATTTCAGCTTTTGAAAAGGTTTACCTTCGCGTGTTTTGTGGATCAAATTATTAGGATGTGACGGAAAATTAGACAGCTGGGTAAACACACTCGTTCAAAAATTGCATTCAGAAGACTAAGCATATTATAACTTTCTTAAAACCGTTTTCTCTCCCACCACTCGAAATAAAGGTAAACTACTCGTATAATCTATTTAATCTAAATAATAAAAATCCAGAGTATTCATCCTTGAGACGAAAATGAATGAAACCTCTTCTATAATCAGTCTCCCGGCAGCCTGTCTTATAAATTGTCACAAATTTGAAGTCTGTAATCGAAAAAATTACAAAAATGCACCCAATCCACCAAGCTTAATACTTCTTTATTTTTTAGTTATTTTATTTTGGACACAAACAGTCGTCTTCATCAACAAAAACAAAGATTTTATGTTTACAACTTACAAACTTTGAGTGCCAAAACTTAAATTCAATGCAATAAATACCCAATACACACACGCCTTGACCCGAGGCGTCGCGTTACCTTACGTTATTTCAATTTATATTTTGTTCTGCACATATTAATTACATATATTTTATTCTTTCAATAATTAGATTTAATTTTTACAGATGACCGAATCCGAAACCGTGGGGAGTAACAAAGAGTGCTGAAAGGACACATTCGATACTTTGCTATATCATTTTATTTTAATTAAGATATAGAAAAGAAAAAAAAAATGTAGGTATATTTTTTCCATTTTGTTACATTTGAGAAATGTTTAGGTCTATTTCAATAGGTTTTCTGTACCTTTGTTATTTACGATTCGTTTGTAGAAGCTTGTTATTAGGAACTTAATTTATGAAAATATTAAGTATATTGTAAATACTTGTTTGTAAGCTTTCTTAAAATAAATAAATAAAATAAAGTAGGATGTTATTCTATCCTTAGTAGTTACGTTACTATGAATTCTCTGATCTTCTATAATTTATAGAACACTCGGCAGGTTTTGTTTCTATGTATATATTATCATTACTATGTATTATCCGAGTTACGTAAATGATATAAGTATTAGTAATTATACAAAGCCATCTTCCCTTTTTTGCTTTCTAACCTTTGTGAAAATATTGCAAAACGTCACGTTGTTTAATACTGAGGCCCTTCATCCGCATCATTCATCGCAGCTGGTTAGACGCCAGATGTAAAACGTAAGGCCGCGGTTTCGTGCCCGCTCAAGAAGAGACAAATATTTGAGCGATTTGATATTTTTTTCAAATTGGGGTGTTAGTGAGACCAAAAAGTCTCTCTTAGTTTCTGATACCCACGACACAAGATTATCATTTGTAGGGTCAGGACTATGAATTTGAATGTTGCGTCTATTTATTTATTTAGTTAAAATATTTATGGGAAAATGTATGACCTGGTAACCCTGCTTTTTTTTTACTTTATATCTGTCCCTTACGGTGGAACTCGAATGTTGAGTCCATTTGATACTACGTCCATGCGCGGAACACACTTATAGAGCCACAAAGTTATCTGGCCCGGTGGCCAAAACTGGAAACAAAGACATCATTTGAAATTGATAATCTAGCTGCCAGTCGCTGACATATCCGCCATTGGTTGTTTACTCAATGTATTTATTTTTCGTGCATTATTTAAAACTAGTGAAAAATGCCGAAAGCTTCAAAAAGTGATGCTAGGAACGTTATACTTCAGGTATTAAATTTTACGTAGGATGAAAAGCGTTTTCCGACATCAATAATACCCTTCGAAAAATTGTATTAACGCGTAGCTGCCACCAAAGGTTTGTGTTGTCAGCTTTATAAAATAAATTCCACGAAAACAGAATTATGTACGTACTAGTAGAATATAATGTAAGTACATATCATAAACTAAAATGTATCTTACTCGTCTCATTTTACGTTACGTGCGTGGTGGCCTGTTGGTGAATGGACCAGACGCGGCAGCCAATTTGTTCACGCTGGTTGCGGGTTGGAATCTCAGGTCACACTTCTGACTTTTCGGAGCCATGCTTGTATTGAAAAAACGCGCTATAATGGTGAAGGAAAACATCGTGAGGAAACCTGCATACCATAGCGATTTATTAGAATTTCTATGGTAGGTAAGTCCACCAACCCGCATGAGGCCAGCGTGGTGGGCTATATGGCCTGTGATATGGCCTAACCCCCCGCAATCGTACTCTCGATTGTGGAGGAGAATACAGATACACTTTTTTAAGGGTTTTGGGGAGCGATTTGTTAGAAATCGTGTGAAGGAAAAATAATATGCAGATGAAACTGGTCATTTTCTCGACACTATTGATCGGATTGAAAAATCTTACTTTACCCCATCTATTGCAATATCTATTTTTAATGGCAACACCAAATTCGATTACAGTGGCTCTCTCACCGGGTCAGATAACTTTGTGGCTCTATACAGCCGCTGCCAATAAACAATCCCAATCCAAAATTTGCCGTTTGAGATTGACAATTCAATCTTTTTTTCTGATACTATATTGCCCATAATCAATCTCAGTGGTGAAAAAACTATGGCAACATATTAAATGACAAATCGAAAAGTAAAAATCAAACCAGATTGACTTCAATCTAATTTTTTTGATTGATTATTGGCATCGGCCGTTAGAGTATAGCTGATTTATATGATATTGTAAATCAGATTACAATCGTATCTAGGGCACGTTCAATGAAATAAATAGAACGCGGACGGACCGAACTATTAATAGAATTCCCGGTTAGCCTTACGGGATCGATAAATCCAGTTCTCAGTTCTAGGAATCGCATTCCATCGATTTTTAGGTGTATATCGGTAAAGTTGGGCGGTGGGTACCGCCCTCTGTTGGTTGGGCAGAGGAAAGCGCCGTGTCGCCAGACACGCATCGTGCAAAACTCCCTGGCTTGACGAATTTTCTGATTTTTAATAACCTGTGCGTGATTTCTTTACGAGTGATAAGCTGGGAATATAGTTATAGAGTAGTTTTATAGTAGTTGCCTAACCCTGCGTCCTTCGCCGAGTATCTTGTTTTAACTCCGCGACTTTCTAATCCGCAAAAATTTCGGAGTTCACAGAAAAACCCGCTTCGCACTACAGGTATGAAATTGACTTTTCCATTGTTCTGTCGCTGTTTTTATCTTTATCTTGATGAGTTATTTATATATAGAGTATATAGCTTTTAAATAATATCTACTATCTACGTAAATGCAGGACTTAAGTATTTGAATTAATATTTTAGTTAATAAATGTGGATAAAAATATCCAGGACTAATATTATTTTAAAGTTTATAAACACCTACGCTTCTCGCTCGGCGCGGCGTACGAGAAGCGAACCTATAACCTCTCTAAAAAAGCCACAAATACCACGTACTTAACCATCCATCCATCCATCCATCAGCCAAAGGAAGTCCACTGCTGAACATAGGCCTCCCCCAATGATTTCCACAGAGACCTGTTGGAGGCAGCCTGCATCCAGCGACGTCCCCCGACCTTTACCAGGTCGTCTGACCACCTTGTGGGTGGACGTCCCACACTGCGCTTTCCGCTACGTGGCCTCCATTCGAGTTACTATCGTACTTAACCAAAGTTTGTTAATAGGACCAAATACGGGAATTATTTTTAATTTCTTCGTATTTGATTTGTATATGTAGTATTTATTTCAAAAAGGTTTTTCCTAGCTTGTTGCTTATACAGGGTATATCAAGACTGCTACCGAAAACGAAGCCGGGTGGTAGTTTTAGTGACTATAAACACAATGTAATTAAAATTTTCGCAAAGAAACGCGAGTTTGTTTTTTTATTATTTTTAAATATCGTCGAGTTTGGGTGGTAAATCCATAGTTTTTGCTAAAATAATAATTTAAAGCCTTGCGTACCATAGCGTCTTTAAAAATAAAAGGGTGTATACTATTATTTAAGAAAAAACGATGTATTTACCACCCAAATTCGACGATAGAAAAAAAATTACAAAAAAAATTCGTCACAACTTTTTGCACATAATTTAGTTGCATTGTGTTTGTAGTCACTAAAACTACCACCCGGCTTCGTTTTCGGTAGCAGTCTTGATATACCCGGTATAGATAGACTTATTACAGATTTTTAACCATAACATAATATAATACAGAATAAAGAAATAGGCATCTCGGTACAGTCATCTTCATCGATATTTGACAGTGTACTTGAGATGATTGTATGCTAGCAACCTTATTCATAAACAGTTTTAAAACCTATTTTAGTTATCTATTGAATATATCCCTTTCGAACGAGGTTTGACTTTAGTTTCAGCGAAGAAGACACAACATTCAATAGCCGAAATAGGTAATATTTAAAGTCATAATTTAAAGTTTTAACTTTAGTTTTATCTTTTCTATGAATAAGTCCTTAATGTTTGTTAAAAGTTATGTTTCGAAGTCTAGAGTTTCATTAGCACCTACGTTGGTGACTAATCACACTTATTAGATTAAATAAGTGTAATTTACACTTCTATACTAATATATAAAGCTGAAGAGTGTGTTTGCTACCTCTAATTTCAGGTCCTACTGGTTCGAAATGAAAAAATATTTTTGTGTTAAATAGTCACGCTATAGGCCATAGGAAGGAAGTAGTAGTGAAAATCATGCAAATATTATTAATGCAATAGGTGCAAGATTGAAGGACAAGATGGAAGAAAAAAGCCGAAATCCGGCGCGAGCGGAAATGGGGAAGGACATCGTGCCGAAGTCTGACGCGGCAAGAGCTGACGCGGGAAATACTGACGCCGAAAGAACTGACGCGGATGATGCTGGATCCGCAAGGCCTCATGTCTCCAGGGATGTCCTCGCCGGAACTAACGTCGTGTTCGGACTCCGAAGCGCCGCTGTCACCGCTGTCGCCGTCGCCATCCCCGTTGCAGGCCACTCGGTCTTCCTCGTAAGTCCTTATTCACATTATATTAGAGAGATCCCATCCAACCAAGACTTATGTGATTTTAGGAAAGATGGCATATTTAGGATCGATAGTATAACATAAACATAGCATGGCATGGATACTCGCCAAGCTGAAAGCAGAGCCGTTTTACAGGTATTCTATAGATCATAAAAATGACATCTTTCCTCAAATCATCTTTCCTTTCCTAAATCACGTAAGTCTGGGGTGCCTGCGATCTTGGTCTATTTATTTAACTGAATAAATATTTTTATGAAGCTGATTAAGGTTCGTTCGCGCTCCGAGCTTTTGTAAGGTATGTTTTATCTTAGTGTAGTACACGTATTATCTGGGCACGGCCGTGCCCCCTCCAAGTCAAGCTAAAAAGCGGTACGGTCGTACCATCCTTTTCTCGAAGCAATTCAGACCATTTTCCACCCCCCTATAATTTCGTTGTGGTTAAAGCAAGAAGCCTGTTGACGTCACGTCACGGATGTCGTGTCAGACTAAGAAGGTGACGTCACGGATGTCGTGGCAGACTAAGAGTCTCCGTGTTTATTTGTCTATAAAATTAATACAACTGTTAATTTCTCAAGTAATATATTTCTAAAGTGTTGTTCGTAGTGTAATAACTTATGTCTATTGTTATACATTGTTAAGGTGCAGTGATAAAAAGGAAAGGACTTAATCATAATCTTATAATCAATTTCGGAACATTTTCTACCCGATACCTAAATTTAATTGGTGCATTTTGTGAATCTTCATTTCAACCATACGTGGCTTGAACGCAGTGGGTGCTGGACCTTATCACTATTGTGTGTAGTGGACTCATGGTGTACGTTTTACATAGACTATACTATTTCTAAATCAAAAAGTTCCATTTGACATTTCATACTTTTATCATAAATAACTTTGTGCAGACGTAACTCACAGAATTTCAATGAAACTTTCCGTAAAACCATGGAATTATGAAGCTATTCTTATTTTATCACAGCATTTACAATCCATAATAACTAAATTTAAATTTAAATCCTTTGAATAAAGCAAAATAACCATTTTAAACAACATACTTTTTTACTAGACGTCATTACAAAGTCACGTCGTTAGGTCTTCCACGTGTAGAGTTGGGACTATGCAAACGCATTTGTATACGCATAGTCGGTAAAAATATAAAAATTATCGAGCAGTTTTAATCCGGTTGTTTTTTAATTTAAAATAATACTGAAATATCAGCTAATAACAAGCATACTGTCAACGAACAACAATCAATAAATAATGCAATAATAATTTTGATAAAAGGCAATAATTTAATAATTTAACAATAATTTTGTGTATGTAGTGGCCCTTTGGTAAACGGACTGCTGAGACGCGGCTGCCCACATGTTCACGGTGGTCGCGGGTTCGAATCCCAGGGCAGACCTCTGACTTTTCGGAGTCATGTGTGTATTGATAATCAATCACCACGCACTAAAACGGTGAAGGAAAACATCATGAGGAAACCTGCATACCGATTTATAAGAATTTCTATGGTATGTAAGTCCGCCAATCCGCACTAGGCCAGCGCGGTGGACTATATGACCTAACCACTCTCAATCGTATCCTCGATTATAGAGTAGGCCCGTGCCTTGCAGTGGGACATATATGGGCTTATACAAATTTACTGAAGATAATCGTAAAATAAGTTTTGGGAAATATTGAATTTAACATTTCTTTCGAACTGCATAACTGAAAATGCAGACGTTCGAAGTATACAAGTATAGTAGAACAGACCAAGATTCAGAAAAATAAGGTTTTAACGTAGGATCTAGCAGGATTTCGTAGAAATTTAGGGTTTTATAGTGTGTTCCATACATCAAAAATCTAAAATATTTTTTTAGCCAAAATTATAGGATTAAACAAAATGTACAAAGAATGAATATTGTAAGGAATGATAATATCGAACCGTAGGCGTCAACAGGGCCCCCGCTACCATATGTGCGAAGTGTGCAATGCACACGGGCGCCATCCTTTAGGGGCGCCAAAATCCAGGGCCGAAAAAAAGTTAGACAAAAAAAAGAAAAAAAAAAGTCATACATCCATCATCAGCCAAAGGAAGTCCACTGCTGAACATAGGCCTCCCCCAATGATTTACACAGAGACCTGTTGGAGGCAGCCTGCATCCAGCGACGGCCCGCGACCTTTACCAGGTCGTCTGACCACCGTGTGGGTGGACGTCCTACACTGCGTTTTCCGCTACGTGACCTCCATTCGAGCACATTTCGACCCCATCGGTCATCAGTTCTCCGCGCTATGTGCCCTGCCCATTGCCACTTCAACTTGCTCATCCGCTGGGCTATGTCGGTTATTTTAGTTCTCCTACGGATATCCTCATTTCTGATTCGGTATCGTAGGGAAAACCTGAGCATAGCCCATAGCTCGTTGAGTGACTTTGAGCTTCCTAATAATACCCATAGTGAGAGGCCACGTCTCGGTGCCGTAAGTCATCACTGGCAAACACACAACTATTGAAGACTTTCTATTTAAGGCACTGAGATATTTTGGACGAGAAAACGTCGCGTAGTTTCCCGAACGCTGCCCAACCGA
This sequence comes from Hyles vespertilio, assembly GCA_009982885.2. Lineage (NCBI taxonomy): Eukaryota > Metazoa > Arthropoda > Insecta > Lepidoptera > Sphingidae > Hyles > Hyles vespertilio. The sequence goes on from CM042833.1 coordinate 17,021,638, forward strand.
ATTGAATTCGACGATTGACCTCTCTCTCGAAGTTGGACCTGCCTAACCGGACCACTTGTCCTAAATAGACATATTCGTCAACAACTTCAAGAGTCGAGCTCCCAACACCGATTCGGGTGGGCACAAAAAGGACATTCGACATGATCTTCCTTTTTTCTCATGTTCATTTTAAGACCCACCTGTTAGGAGACTCGATTGAGGTCTTCAAGCTTAGTGATAAGGTCTTCCAGCGATTCTGCCAAGACTATAATATCGTCGGCAAACCGAAGGTGAGTTATATACTCTCCGTTGATGTTGATGCCGAATCCTTTCCACTGCAAGAGCTTGAAGGCATTTTCCAGCGCGGCAGTGAACAGTTTCAGAGATATAACATCTCCCTGTCTCATGCCCCTCTGCAGTGGAATAGCCTTCGTACTCTGATCCTGTACTCGGACCGACATGGTGGCGCTGTTGTATATACACTTCAACACTTCGATGTACCGATAGTCGATATGGCACCGCTGGAGAGACTGTAGCACAGCCCAAGTCTCGATCGAATCAAAGGCTTTCTCATAGTCCACAAACGCTAAACAAAGCGGCAAATTATATTCCACGGTTTTTTGTATAACTTGCCGAAGCGTATGGATATGGTCTATGGTACTAAAGCCTTTTCGGAAACCGGTTTGTTCGGGAGGCTGAAAGTCATCAAACCTGCGTTCGAGACCATTTTGTGATGGCCCTCGAAAACAACTTATAGACATGGCTCAGGAGTGAGATGGGCCTGTGGTTCTTCAGCAAAGTGTTATCACCTTTTTTGAAGAACAAGACCACCACGCTCCTGCTCCATGCCTCCGGCGTTGAGCTCTCGAGAAGAACAGAATTGAAGAGCCTCTGAAGGACTTTCAGTATTGGCGTGCCGCCCGCTTTCAGAAGCTCTGAAGTGATTCCGTCCTCGCCCGGCGCCTTGTTGTTTTTAAGTCGCTTCAGGGCCATCTCAATCTCACACAAGTTGATGTCCGGGATATCATCGCTAAAGTGTCAGATCAACTCTACTCTCAGGTCTTCGGCCGAGCTAACAGCAGATTGGGCAACCGAGGTGTAAAGCTGTCCGTAGAACCTCTTGATCTCCCTTAATACCTCTGCCCTCGTCGATATCACGCGGCCGTCGTCCATCTTCAGCCTAGACAACTGGCTTTGCTCAATAGACAAGTCTCTTGCAAACACTTTGGAGCCTCCGTTCCGCTCAATTCTATCCTTAATGCTTACAGTATTGTGAGCATGGACATCCTGTCGCAAGAACTTCCAGATCCGTCTATTGAGTCGCCGATATGCTTCAGCGTCAACGGAAGACTGCAGCGTCAAAGATCGATGTTCGGCCATGAGGTCAAGAGTGTGGATCGAGAGTTTTTGTGGTCTTTCTCTACGGCGAGGTCTAAAATACTTAGATCCCACCGTATGGACAGCTTCTACCAAACCGCTGTTTAGCTCGTCCACTGCAAGGTTTTCTTATAGACAATCAAAGCAATTTGTCAGCTTGAGTTGATAGCTCTCGGGGTTTTGGATATGGACGCGAGTAGGTCGAAGCGTAGATTTCATCAAGCGACGCCTTTCTGATTGGACATTGATATTCAGTGTGCTTTAACCATTCGGTGGTCACTACCGGTTTTCACCCTGTTGATCACAGAGACATTTCTGAATATCCGTCTATTCGTCATTCGTAAGATGAAATCTATCTCGTTTCTCGTAGAACCGTCAGGACTCAGCCAGGTCTATTTCTTGTGAGGCGGCTTCTGGTAAAAAGAGTTCATCGAAAAGAATCCCTCTTTCTCCAGAAAGTCGGCCAGCCGCTGACCACTGGGGTTCCGTTGCCCATGTCCAAATTGCACCACTTTCAACTCTGCATCGCTGCTCTGACCCAACTTTGCGTTGAAGTACCCCATAACAAGATTGAAGTAGGTTTTGGAAGTATGTATGGCCTGACTTATGTCCTCATACATCTCCTCTACTTCTTCATCTGGGTGTGTCGAGGTCGGCGCGTATACCTGTACAACCTTCAACGAATATCTTTTTGATATTCTGAGTATAAGGTATACTACCCTGCTCGACACACTTTCGATGGATACGATGTTGTTGATGAGAAACCTGTGGACAAGAAATCCGATATCTCCTCGGGACTGTTGGTCGTCCCCCCGGTAGGCAAGAGCAGGTTACCAGACTTCAGAGTTATCGTATCCTCCCCGATTCTTCGGACAAAAAAAAAACAAAAATAATCAATTCATATAATAAAATCGTAACAGGTCGATGTCGGTGTATAGAAGATATATGAGAATAACCTTTAGAGTTTTTTCATTACCTGATGATACTCACCCTGACCCTTTTAGTATTTTACAATATATATTTGAAAACAATTTAACATCCACCCTTCCAAATGTATGCATTTCACTAAGAATTCTTCTGACATTGCCTGTATCTGTAGCTTCTGGCGAGCGATATTTGCAAAGTTAAAAATTATTTAAGATCAACAACGCTTCAAGAAAGATTGTCTGGGCTAGCAATATTAGCCATTGAACAAGAAAATTTTGATGGTATAAATTTCAGCGATGTAATTAACGAATTTGCAACAGCATAGTCTCGGAAAATATCGCTACAGTAGCAAGAGTATTGTAGTAGCGACTCTACTACAAGAGCTATTTTTTTATTTTTCTATAGTACCTAGATATCTTTTTTGATTTTATAACGAAGTTACCTAGGTATTTGTTATTAAAGTATCTGCATATTGTAGAATAATTATGAAGTGATACTTATTTAGGTACGTGTTAATGATAAAGTGCAAAACCTCAGACACGCCAACTTATTTTGATTATAAAAGAATTACGAATATTATTTTGATTCAAATTTGATCCCTATTTTTATTAGTGGAATCGACTGTACTCACGATTATGAACAAACTAATTTAGGGTTTTGCGCTTTCTCAATAATACGTAGACATGAGTAACATGTAGACATGAGGCAATAATTGTATTTGTTCCTAAAAAATGTGATTTTTAGTTTTGGGTTATTTTCTTGTAATTATGAACAACGTGTCTCTACCCCATTAGTTAAGTAAATGCTTTAAAATGAGTGTGAACAAGAATTCATTATTATTATTTCATTTTGATATTATAGTCTACAAATACATATGACTTTAAAAGTTTCAGTTCTTTGCTTTATTTCAAGCACCTACCTACCATAGAAAAAGATAATTAAAAATGCCTTAAGGGGCGCCAACATTTTTTTTCGCACACAGGCGCCAGTCGCCCTTACGGGGGCCCTGGGCGTCAAAATAAATTGGAAAGTCCGAAAAAAAATCCTGTCACAAAAATTGCCATTTCGACCCACTGTGGGCCGGGCCGCTAGTAATAGATAAATCATTGCTTTTGTTCCTTAATACTAAAGTGACTTATGCAATTGTGGATGTCTCATTAGGATAAAGATGTACATAAAAAAAGAAACAACGTAAACTAAAAATATTAACTGTAATCGATTAAGAAATACAAAAAATGGTATCGATATCTCGTTAATAATCGGATATTGTACTAAACGATTTATTTGACATTATCCCTATTTCACAATTTTGAGATATTATGTCAAATGGAACTTTTTGATTTAGAAATAGTATTTGGCTGTAGGAACACATTCACACTAATTGTTTTGAGCGCCATCTATCCTTCTTGCAGTACACTAAATTAATCCATACTCAATCACCGCGACAATTATGCCAGGAGTGAAATGCGGTTGTTGCAAAAAATTCATGTCACCGATAGATGCCGCTAAATGTGGCAAGTGCAACATCTTATATCACAGAATTTGTATGGAGTTGCCCAGAACTGGTGTCATTGCTGCTTCCTGGTGCTGTACTACATGCAATATGGCAACAGCGAAAATCCCGGTAGAAACTTCACCATGTACCCCTCTGCATACTGTATCATCGATCGTCACCCATGAAACTTTTAATGAAGTTGAGATGGAGTTGCGTCGAATTAGGGATGAGCTGCGCAGCGTGAGAAGCGAACTTCAGGCTTTTCGTGATGAGGTAGCTGATCTCAGAGCGCTTAATACTCGCGTTGACAATATTGAGAGGAGAATGGAAGACTTTGAGCCAGGGACCGAAACCGGTAACGAAAATACCGGTATTTTTTGGTATCAACCGAAAAATATTACACCGGTATTTTTAAAGGTATCATACCGGTAACTGAAATAAGTTCCATATAAGTCAAAGCGGTGGCAGTGCCTGTGTGTGGTTATACCGCCGTTTGTCTTTACTAACATCGTGGCACTATACCACACATTTATCTTTACTCATTTCATGATTTTTTCAACAGAATTACACACCAAAAAGAAATGAACCGAATCCAGCTATATTGTGTAAACAACACGACAAGTATGATATTTATTTGTTATGCAACAACAACGCATTTTGTTTTGCATTCAAGGTCTTTTTAGGTTACCGGTATTAAAACGGTTACCGTATATAAGGGTAACCTTTATAATGCGTCATAGTTGTTAACGAAATCTTAAAGGTAACCGAAATTCGTCGATACCGGTACCGTAATATCGAATAGGTTTCAGTCCCTGCCTTGAGCAATCAAACAGACAGGAGGCAGCAACGTGTTCTTTTAAGGATGAAAAGGTTGTTACGCAACTCAAACGTCAACTTAACGATCAATAGCAAGAACGTGTCTCAGCTGACATTGAAATTGCTAACTGGTCGGAAAATCAGGGTGAAAATCTATCCCTCATTGTGATGCCCATCGCCAGGAAGTTGGACGTGGCAATGGAAGATCGGGACATAGTAAGCGCGGACCGAATTGGAAGCCGTCGCTTGAATGCGACCGATGCGTCTGGGCCGTCTGAGACTCGTCCGCGTCTTATAGTGGTGCGATTCATACGTCGTGACGTGCGCGATGCGATGTTGCGTGCCGCACGAGTGCGTCGTGGTCTGGGTACAGGCGACCTCAATCTTCCAGGGCGGCCGAGGCGATTTTTCATTAATGAGCGCCTGACTAAATATAATCGCGCGTTATTTCGCCAAACCAGGGAAGTCGGTGTTCAAAAAGGCTGGCTATTTATTTGGACGAATCGAGGGCGCATATTGGCTCGGCAAAGGTCTGGGGAAGCTGTTTTCCGTATACGGGATGAAGACGACATTTCGCGAATTTTCGAAGGAGTCAAAACAACGGAAAATTCATCTTCAGCGGCTTCCTAATGAATTTATAAACATCGCATTCGCCTGTCGGTATGACTTTATGCTTTGCGTCGATGAAATTGTATTATTTGTTTAGTTATTGATTGTGCATGTTTTAGTTTTGTTCAGTTATAAATATGAAAATAACGCTAAGCAGGTTGATATGAGTCCATTCCTTGGCTTGATACAAAATCAAATTACCGGCCATAATTTATACTTTGCTACTGTGTCTAACTTTACCGTTACTCGGCCGCCAGATATAAGGGAGTTTATAAGTATATCACTTTTCGCCATTATTGTTATTATTATTTAAATAAAAATGCTCTCTTAATGACATCTACGAGAATACCCGCACTAATTGTAACAGTACTGCGTTCATGTATCACTGTATTTATTAAATTTTGATTTTTTAACCACCTATTTCCTCATCTGCTCTTTAAACGGCCCCATTTTATGGGGTTTTGTTACTATGTTAATATATTCCATGAAATTATAATAACATTTATAAAAAATGTCTTAATCGAAAATATATATTTATACGTACATCTTATTGTAGCAATATTTTTTTTGTTATTTTCTTTATACTCAGTTTATTTATTTATTTCTTTTTTTACTAATGGTAAATAAAAAGTTTTTGACAGTTGGTTTATATAATGCAGGTTCTCTAGGCACTAATCATGACAACTTCATTGCAGCCATGGAAAAGTATTCATTGGATATTCTAGCAGTGAATGAGACCTGGATTAAAGCAGGTGAAGAAGGTCGTGCCCCTGTTGTTCCTAACTATTTACTTAGGCACATACCATGTCCAACCAGTGTGCGCGCTGGTCGGGGCGGCGGCGTTGGTTTCTAGATTAAGCGAGGTATTAGTGCACGTCTGTGCTCGCACCCTTCGCACCCTACTGTGGAACAAATGTGGTTCCGTATGAACGTCAAGGGTTCCACATTACTAGTGGGTACAGCTTATCGCCCACCCTAGTTGGATGTAAACGAATTTTTCGAAGCCATCATGGACTCTGTGACATCGTTTTCCTTCTGCGATAATGTCATCTTCTTAGGAGACTTTAACATTAACATTTTGAGTGAAACTGATAGGAGAACGGTTTTATTCTATGAGTTTTTGCACGGGCTGGGTTTGAAACAGATTGTGAATAAGCCCACTCACTTTACAGAGAATAGTGAAACATTAATCGATGTGGTTTGTTCTAATGTCCGGGCAGTCCATGTGAAAATTGAACACACAGGCTCTCTTTCAGGTTATGCATTCGTTACAGCAAAATTTAGTTTCAATAAACCTAAGACACACCCTAGGCGGGTTATTTATAGACCTATTAGGGACATTCCTATTGAGTTGTGGGAAAATCATCTTAATTCGATTTGGTGGGATTTGATTGCTTCATCCGAGAACTTGGATGGTATGGTTGGTGACCTTACTAATGTTATAATATCGCTATTTGATATATACGCCCCGATTAAGTCTAAGGTTGTAAGGGATCTTGCATCTCCTTGGATCCTGACAACGTTAAGATTATAACGCGGCTTAGAGATGAAGCATTAGCCAAATACCGGTCGACCAAAATGGAAAATCATAAAGTATGCTATAAAGAGCTTAAAAGTCTAGTTAACGTTGCGTTATACAATGAAAAAAGGCATTCTTTCAACAGAACATCAATTGTCATATCCACAATTCTCGGCTGCTCTGGAAGAACTTAAGGGCAAAGGTCCTACCACCAAAATCCAGTGAACTACCCCATCACTTTGATAATCCTGATCTGATCAACAGTATTTTTTTAGATATTCCAAGTGACTTGCAACAAAGTGTATCCACATACCTCATTCTTTAGCGATTCAAAACTTTGAGGCAGCTACATTCTCACTAAAACCAATCAATATTACGATGGTCCTTAAATTTTTAAGACAACTGTCTTTAAATGCCATAGGTGTTGATCGGATATCCCTCGAAATGGTCAATTTGACGATTCCTCAAAGCTTGGAGACTATCACGGCCATTATCAATAAATCTCTTAATATAGGTGAGTTTCCTTCTGCATGGAAAACTGCTATAGTTAAACCAGTTCCAAAAGTATCAAACCCTAAGAGTTTTAAAGATCTTAGGCCGATTAGTCTCTTACCCTGCCTTTCTAAGATCCTGGAAAAGGCTGTGTACTTACAAATTACGGAGTACCTTGAAAAAAATTCCATCTTACCAGATTTACAATCCGGGTTTAGAAAAAATCGAGGCACTTCCACGGCTCTGCTGGATGTGACTGACAATATTCTTGCTGCCCAAGACCAAGGAATGGGCACTATCCTCGTCTTACTAGATTTCTCTCGTGCTTTCGACATGATCGACGTCTCACTGCTACTGACCAAACTTAGCCTATATGGCCTCGACCAGAACACCGTCCAATGGTTTAGCTCGTACCTTAGCGGACGTACACAATTTGTTGAGATCAGGAGAGATAACGGTGACATTTTTGTGTCCGAGAAGCTTGCTGTCACCAGGGGGGTGCCGCAAGGTTCAATTCTTGGTCCTTTATTGTTTAGTCTTTACTGGTGGTAGGTCTCTCATATGTGAGAGGCTGCCTGGGTGGGTACCACCGCAATGTCTATTTCTCCCCTCAAGCAGCAGTTTAAATGCACTGTTGTGTTTCGGATTGAAGGACATTGTAGCCAGAGTAACTACTGGACATATTGAGACTTAACATCTTATGTCTCAGGATGGCGAGCGCAGTGGAATGCCAAGCATTGCTTTGTAATTCAAGGTGCTGTTTGGCTTTGCTACTGTTAATGAGCGGTCGCATCGCTTACCATCAGGCGAACGGCATGCTCGTCTCGCCAGTCAGTGCAATAAAAAAAAAAATCTTTATACAGGGTATATCAAGACTGCTACCGAAAACGAAGCTGGGTGGTAGTTTAAGCGACTTCAGACACAATGCAACAGAAAAAGTTGCAAAAAAAAGCGACAATTTTTTTTTTGTTATTTTTTTCCTATGGCCATATTTGGGTGGTAAATACATTTTTTCCTAAAATAGTAGTATATACCCTTTAATTATAAATACTCTAAGGTATAAAAGAGTTTAAATTATTATTTTAGCAAAAACTATGGATTTACCACCCAAAAATGACGATATTTAAAAAATCATAAAAAATAATTGTCGCGTTTCTAGGCGAAATTTTTAATTGCATTGTGTTTGTAGCCACTAAAACTACCACCCGGCTTCGTTTTCGGTAGCAGTCTTGAGATACCCGGTATGTAGTGCTGATGTGGTTAGTTGCTTCCTACATTGTAAATATCACATTTACGCCGATGATATACAGATGTATATATCCTTCAAGCCTGAGGATACGCTTTTCGCGGTAGTCAAACTAAATCAGGATTTGGAAAGAGTCTTTATCTGGGCACAATCAAATTTTCTTGTTTTTAATGCCAAAAGAAACTAAATTTATGATATTGAGCACAAAAAAACCAAATTAATAAAATAACGACAACAAACCCTAGTCCAAAAGTCAACGGAGAAATTATTGAACGAGTTTCAGAAGCTCGCAACCTTGGACTATTAGTAGACGAACAATTAAGGTTTGAAAAACATATCATGAATTTGGTAAGCAATTGTTTTTATCGTCTTAAAATAATTTACAAAATAAGGAACTATTTGTGTACTGATCTTAGGATTAAACTTGTGGATTCATTGGTGCTCTCAAAATTTAATTATGATGACTCGGTTTATGGCCCCCGGTTACATCTCGCGTCCCTAATGTTTGGTGTGGTAAAGTCGCAAATTCCACGGTATCTCTTTTCCAAATTGTTATGGGCTCGTGATTATAAAAAATATGACTCTCGTACCACAGCCTACTTATTACGTACTCCGCGACATGGTACAGCCGCAATCCGGGGAAGTTTTCGCTTTCAAGCTACTAAATGCTGGAATTCGTTCCCGCCCCCTTTGCGTGAGCTGAAAAGTAAAATTTGCTTTAAAATTAATTATAAAAAGATTTTATTAAATTCACAAATCCTATCGTTCCCGTAATTTTTATTTGCCTTGTATGTAGGTATAGTTAAGTGGTATTCTTTGCGGTATTCTCCCATACTTATTTTAACCTGTAATATGTATGAGTATGTATGTATAATGTATATAATAAATCAATAAATAGCACCCAATCAGTCACATACATGGTCCTGGTCCCGCGCTGGGATCGAGTCTTGTGTCGTGGGTATCAGAAGCTGCTAGAGGCTTTTCGGTGTCACAAGCACCCGGACCCGGGGGAGGTGTTTGTGGGCCGAACAGGCATTTCTCTTGGAGCGGGGATCGAACCCGCGGCCTCTCGTTTCGCAGGCGGCGTCCGGCCGCCTGTGCCCCGGAGGCTGCCATAATGTAATTGGATTAGTAGTTACCTGTGTATTAGAGTGTTGCTTTCGAAACTCATCTAGGCGGAGAAACTATTTTATTGTGAACCTTATTAGTAATTCAATAAGCAATTGGTATCAGTAGATGATGTAATCGACTAAGATCACAACATATTAGTCATAGACATAATCTTTGTTGTTACTGTAATTGTTGCTGGGCTAGATTAGCTCCTGTACGTTGCGTCACCCTAGGTTACATCTGAAAACCAGCGCTGTGTGGTCGCTTCTGTTATCACACAGCAACATGCTGAGATGTCGACCTGTTGTCGCGAGTGAGCCGCGCAACATACTACCTTACTGTTTTTTCCTTCTTTTTTTTTTGTTTTTTGATATATACGTTACATTATTTTGTTACATTATTGTATTGTTTGCATTGTTATAATTGTACTGTGTTGTATGCGGCTGATTTCCGCGATAATAAAAGCATTTTTTTTTCTTTCTTTCTTCTTTCAAAAATATTCATTCAATCAGAATCAGTATACTAAGGATAACTTGTCAAACTTTCTTAATTTTGTCACTCACTGACTAACTGACTGACCGACTGATCATCAAAAGTCTAAGGCCCTTCTAGCAGACATAGAACCTTCAAATTTAAAATATAATTAGTGTTTAGTGTCTACATCAAGGGAAAACTTAAACATTTCATAATTTCTGTCTAGTTTTCTAGATACACCAACTGCGTGAATAACTTTGTAATCCCATATAAATGTATAGGATTACAAAAACTCATTTACAGTTAATGAATCATTGGACGTATATACAACGTTGATGCGACCGATGGGCATTAAATTACACTATGTATACTTTACGTCCTTTATATTAATTCGACATGGCACAAAAAATAATAATACCAAAAATAAGCTTTTGTTTGTTTCAAACAAACTAAATAGCTTCCAAATAAGAGTAAAAACGCAACCACCCTGTGTAAATAAATTTCACTGACCTGTAGATACGAGTAGATAACAAATTGGCAACGTCGCGCGCGGCGTGTGTTATTGTCGCGATGCGCCGCCGCCGGCGCGTGTGCGCACCCTGCATAGTTACTTTTGAAGTACGCGCACAACATACATTACTAAAATTACACAACAATTTTAAATTTTCGAAATTTCCTCCATTTAAATTAACGCATAAGTTATAGCGACTCTTATTATTTTTTAAATTCTAATTAAGTCAGTGTCGGAGACTAGGCACTTTATTTTTTCAAATACTTAAATAACCCTATTTTTTGTTCTTTAATTATGTTTACTTCTGAGGCATATATTTCCCCCGAATGTCCGAAGGTCCGAATCGATCGATTCATTATTGTCCAACAGTCAATAACACAAAAACACTACCACTAAATATAATTATCCGAACTTGCGTGTCCTGCCACAATGACAAAAAGAAATAATGTCTTAGTACGTATACGTTTTGAAGGGAAACCAGAGTATAATGTCTTAAAATTATTTAGTGGCAATAACAAGACAAAATCATAATTGTCGGCGTGAGATCGGCAAGATCAAAGCAGCGCGGCGCGGCGGCGCAGTAGCTTCCGTGTTACATCCGTTTTGAAAGGATAGTGGCGGCACCTTCGATCAAATATACACTAGATACAACATGAGCGCTTAGAAAATGGCACCAAAAAGAGTGCTTTAGCACTCTTTCGCCTTCAGTCACGCACCGACCGTTGCTTCTAAAACGTCGCAGAACTTTAGACAATATTATGTGAAAAGCTACTTAAAGCCCTGGTCTGTCGAAGCTACGCACAGCGTTGCGTTGCGCGGAATGCGGTGTCAAACTCGGTTTTGTATGAAAAACATTGACATTGACATGACGTTCCGCCGCAGTATGCGTCAGCCAGCGTCTGCGGTGAGGGGTCAACCGGGTGACGGTAAGACTGGTCTTTTGTACTGTCACAATATGCGTCGGTGTAGAGGGGCAAGTGCGGTGAAGCGCGGGGCGGATACGCCGCACAACGTGCCGTCATTCTCATCATTTCGTCGCGGTAAGCGTATTTGCGCAATGGATTTATTTGAGGACAATATTTTTATCAATTTTCGTTTGGTTTAAAATTTGTTTAGGCTGTGGCGCGTATATCGACTATGTGCTGCCGCACAGTACGTTTAATACAGTTCACGTACGTTCCCAATGACAATGGCGCAATATTACACCACGTAGGAATAAAACTTTAAAACCTTGCTTTGGTAAAAAGATACAATTAAAAAGCAAAATTAATTAATATTTAATAAGTACAAGATTATAAAATGGGGTCAATTACATTTATTTTATTGTTATAAAAATGGCGAACGGAATTGTATTTTAATTGTTCTAAGTACCTAGTACCCCCATGCTTTTTAACAAAATATAGCAACGGATTTAGTTCCCAACTGATCACGGTACAATTGGAGACGATTTATTTACGGTTAATATGTGTAACATTGTAGTAGAATACAATTATTAATATTTATCGGCTCGTTTGCTATACACCACGTCTTTACCCCCGTTCCGTCCTCCACGTCTATGATCTATCTCATTCACACCTTGGTTCGCGTAGTGTATAGTTCGAGACGACAGATGCTAAGAGTATGAATTTATCAATACACTACAGTATCTATATACAATCAGTTTTTTATCCCTATTCGCAGGCACTTTATCAGCCCATATACGTCCCACTGCAGAGCACTGGTCTCCTCTACAATCGAGAATACGATTAAGAGTGGTTAGGCCATACTATAGTCCACCACGCTAGGTGGCTTTATCCCTATAGGTGCATAGAAAGAATATAAACAACAAACCCAATAAAAACATCAATCGTTTAAGTGCACCCGCTTTTTATATGAGCCCGAAAAAAATAGCTACAAAGAATCTTATGATGAGTTTTGTATCAGCATATATACATACATTCGTTGTATAATGGTTGTATATTATCGTCGTAGTTATTTACAAAATCCACCTACAATATATATAAACTATCGCCGTTCGACACAAGTAGCACCACTCTCCTAGCACCTGGAGTGCATCATGTGACGACATGGTGCAATCTTAAATATGTAATTCCTCAACTTAGTATCAAGTTCTGTGTTTTCCCCTTTTTTCCATTCCCATTCCATTAAAACCCCCTCTATATGTATTGTAATTTGCGCTACTTACACCTACGCATATATATTTTGAGCTCTGTGTTATGAATTCTGTTAAATACTAAAATAAAATTATTATTGTAAAAAGTGTCCATCAGTATTGTTCCAGGTTTTGCTTGTGACAATTTTATAGGAAAATAATTTAATCGTTATGGAATTTACTTTTACCCAATTACGGTACGATCCGATAACGATAATGTAAGAAAGGATATCTACATAAATCCAGTGAAATTTAATTTGTTCTGACAATAAGTTGTTTAGCCGAAAAAGGATGTATACAGCACACGTGTATTTCATTAGAATGATACGAACCACTTTATCACGTATCAATATTGCGAAAATTGTCTCGTAAACATATATACCCAGTTTATTTAAAATGACGCACAAACATTTTTTTAAATAAATTATATATGTTTTCGAACATAAATTATTGTTATTTGTTGTCATGGACATTCAAGTAAACTTCAATGCGAAATTGTCATAGTAACGTTGGTTGTCAATGAACGGTTCTCCCATTGGTCAACGGTTTTACGCACAGAGTAAAACCTATACGTGGACCACCTTTTTTGTTGTTATGTGAACTACGTTGCATGACGTCATTACGTTGCCGCTTACCGCAGTGCCGCGCGTATCCTTCGACAGACCAGGCCTTTAAGCTCCAGGAATAAGGAAATTTGTGTTAATATATTTGGAATATGTAATTTTTTTGTTTCAATGCATCGGTGCCACTTTTAACAGAACATTTACAGGGAACTGTGTATCTAGTGTATATTTGATCGAAAGGCGGCACATTAAAAAGTATTTTTTAGAGGTCAATTACGTACGGGTCACACACACACCACTGACCTGATTTCCATTTCTTTTACGCGTGGGATGTTTTGCTATGTCTGTCTCGTAATAAAAGTGTAGGTGTGTGTATTTATTGCTTTCTGTTTGCATCGGCAATTATTATGTGACTTGGGTAAGAGCGGCAACAACGCGCAGATTTTAGTACGATCTATCGTTTTAAGGTGAATGACCATGCGTTAGACGTAATCAGCTGTTAGAAAAGCTACATCGTGTTCAAATGGAGCAAAAACTTACAAATTAATTTATGACTAAACTACTGCTCCTATTTAATTGATTTTTAGTACAGACCTTCAAAATGGTACCTATTATATGCAGTTTAAAGAAACGCCCGTCGGTCGTATTAACGTTGTATAATGTAACAATAGTTCTAGATAGGTATCTATTGCAATAAAACTATTATTTACGGATTTTATCGCGGATTTAGTTTAATTTTTTACATTTTTAAGTTCCCGACGTTTCGATTACTTTACAGCTTTCGTGGTCACGGGGCGGACGGGGCTGTCCGCCCCGTGACCAAATAATAGTTTATTTCAATGTGTAACATTCGCGTAAATTTAAGAAACCATTAGATAGGTATCTATATATATGAGGCATAACAGGAGGGGGTTATAGAGGGAGAAAGATGTATTCAGCCCATGAAACTGTATAATATTCCTCTAGAAAAATATGACGAAGAAAACCTTGCAAATAATAGACTAAATAGCTCGAAATTATCAATGACCACAAAAGAAGAACACTAATAATCAAATCCGCTATATCTATATATTAATACGTGATGCAAAAATTTTGGACCCCATTTTACGAAAATTGCGCGGACGCAGGAGCATAAAATTTGGCACACTTATAGTTTATGTGTAGGAGAAGTGCAGAACGCTAATATTTTTTCAATAATAAAGCTTATATAGTACATTAAATCAATAATAAAATATTACATACACTACCATGCATTTCACCCACACATACATACACAAGTATTTGTACACGCATACATACTCTGGTATCAAATTGATTCTTTTCTTTTTCATTTTGTTCTTCTGACATAGATATATAAAAAAAAAGGTTTTATTAGCCTCAATTAATATAAAAAAAGATTTTAATAATAATGCATAAAAAGTACATTAAATCAATAAATAAAACATTACACAAACCAGCATGCATTTCACACACGCATTTGTACACGTATACATACTCTTTGGTCAAATTGTTTCTTTTGTTTATTATAGACATAGTTGAATGTCAAACAGAAAAGTTTGTTTACTGTGGTTTTATTCAATGTCAAACAGAAAAGTTTTATTTGACGAATACTACGTGAAATACTGAGCGCTATACAAATTGTGTAGCAGTAAGATACATTTAAATGTACACGGACTATTATTATATGCATAAAGAAAGTTCTGTAGCAGCAATCTGCAATAACAACATTCAGGTACAAAAAAAATATAATTTACTATTGCTGGTTCAAAGCAATTATTGTAGTTTATGATTTTAGTAATTGCATATACTTCAGGATAAATAAGTAATTTTGAGAGATACGTACGTTTAAATGTGCACGAATTATCAGAATAACAGCATCATCATACAGGTAAAAACTTTTTTCTTCTTGATTTGGTCGAATTTCGACCACTAGGCGACCACTAGTTTTTTTTATAAATGGATATCTACAATAATAAGAAAAAAACATAAGACATACTTTAAAAAATCGTTATTGATATTCTTGAAGTAAAAAGTACCGAAAAGGAAAAAGTAGGACTCACAAAAAGACGTGAGATACCAATCAAAACAACCTGTAAAAATTACCAAGTCTCGCAGTTCCAACCGCATTATTTATATATTGTACGATACATTATGTTTTTATGCGATGGCCAAGTCGATATGTTTATTTGAAACGTAAAAAGGATTTTAATGTTATAATAACTTACGTAATAAGTTTATACAGAAGGTCCCTTAAGCAAGGACCTAAATAAATTAACCGACTTGGTATTACATGGATCTCACAACTTTTTTCGGTACAAAAAATGAGCTGCGAAACTTGGTATTTTTTACAGGATGTTTTTGATGGGATAGGTACTTGCAGTTCCCTGAAATTGTAATTGAAAAAAAAACTGCGTCTTCTTTATTATAAATGTGAACCTGATTACCTTAACAAAAAGAAAATCGACCAAACCTGAAACCGAGTTGGACTCTTGAACTTATCATTAACACAACACTGCTGACGGATACAATAGTCAATGCTGTTGCATACTACACAATTGCAAATGTAAGTTTGTAACGCAAAAAATATATTTCATTGAAACAATATTTTTGTCACCACGGGTATGTGTCCTTTATAGGAAAGGAGTCCGAAAAATTATTCTTTTAAAAGTAAATCTCACGTATACTTCCTAGTTCCTGTCGAAACATATTCCAATCAAGATTAATTCAGAAGCTGAGGTATAACCGTGATCGGATATTGGTATTGAAGAATTTGTTATAAAGTACCATAATTCTTAGCGTAATCCTTAGCCTTCCAAGAGCAATCCTGGTGGATTTCTGTGGGATCCGAAACGAAACTCGAATATCGAGTTTTCGACGCCCGAAGTAAATTACAAATATGCCACTTCTAAAATCAATACTATTCTTTAATATACTTATCATCGACTTCGAACTTATGCAATTGTTAAGACTTACGGCAGAGGATTTAAACGTTTGGTGACGTACCTTGTGCTTAGGCACATCATGCTGTTTTACGTACAACGAACATTCAAGTTTCTTATAGGATCGTAGAGTAACTACCCAGACGGATTAGAACAAGTGCATGAGATGTTCTCTCGACGCTCGATACTATAATCATGTTAACCCTGATTGTATTCGGATATTTCATTTTAATTTTACAATAGCCCCGGATAACTTTAAGACTAATTAAGTCTTGTGTCAAGTGTATTAGAAGCTACGTGAGTTTTTTCAGTCTCATAAACACCCAAACCCAAGACAAATATTTGTGGACCTTACAAATATTTTTAAAGTACCAGCGTTTCTTCTATATTAAAAAATCTCTTAGAGATAACCCAAGTGGAAATAAAGTGATAAAGAATTAGTTAGCGCAACTTTGGTCAGGTTTGTCGTTTAATTTTCTGAACATTAAATAAAACGACAAACCTGATGGTAGGTCTGATACTGGTGGTAGGTTTCTCATTTGTGAGAGGCCATCTGGGTAGGTACCACCGCAATGTCTATTTCTACCGTGAAACAACACTGCGTAAATGCACTGTTGTGTTTCGGATTGAAGGACATTGTAGCCAGAATAACTACTGGACATATTGAGACTTAACATCTTATGTCTCAGGATGGCGAGCGCAGTGGAATATTACTACTGTTTATGAGCGTCGTATCGCTTTTTCAAATTGCGTATAGATATCTGCGTGGTGGCCTGTTGGTAAACGGACTAGACGCGGCTATCAAAATGTTCACGGTGGTCGCGGGTTCGATTCCCAGAGCACACCTCTGACTTTTCAGAGTCATATGTGTCATTGATAGTCAATTACTATGCACTAAAACGGTGAAGGAAAACATCGTGAGGAACCTGTGCATACCATAGCAATTTATAAGAATTTCTATGGTATGTAATTCCGCCAACCTGCACTAGGTCTGCGTGGTGGACTATATGGCCTAACCACTCACAATCATACTCTCGATTGTAGAGGAGGCTCGTGCCCTGCAGTGGGAAGTATATGGGCTGATAAATCTATATATTTACCAAAATGGACGTGAATACGATAAACAAATATTTAGCCTAAATTACTCAGTACCATTTATAAATTTTTATTTGTAGGAGTCAAGTTAAGAGCGTTTACACCTTGCGCGCTAAGTCAACTATAGGTATTTCTTCGTTAATTTCACGCACACATAAGCGACCAAAGCTGTGTGCGTAGAGCTGCTAAGTCGGCTCACTGTAAAGTTCCAAAATGTTGCTTTCTTGTTTAGAAATGACTTTGTTTTATGTCCCATTATATTATCTGAAACATAATTTATACTCACTACAAAATCATTGTAGGTAATAAAAAATAAATATTTCTTCTTCTTCTTTGCTTCTAAATTGCCATTCGAAGCCTATTCACAAATTATCTATCAATCTATATTGTTCTCCACCAAAATCCCTAGATTACAATCTTTTCTAAAACTAGTACTAATTATTTTTCGTTTAAATTGTTTATTGGTGGCTATTAACTCGTTTGAAAAGTCCTGTTTTTAAGCCAAATAGCGCGCGGAAGGTATAAACGCTCTTAATTATGATATTTGAAATGTCTGTGTTGCGAGCTGTTTTTGTAAGTTTATATTTATTACTTAATTATTAAACTCAATTATTTTATTATTTACTATTTATTCAGCACAATTAAGTTCGTTATTATTATATTCTTTTTAATTTGTTACATGCTCAAAATGTCACTATATTATAAAGTTTTAAATTATAAAATACAAATCATAAGCTTATCAATTTGCCGAATCGAACAGAAAAATAATTATTCAGTTTTAGGTTTCGAATTCTACACTAAACTTCCGGTGGATGCAACAAAATCGGCAATTTTGCACTACTCAATCGTTTCATATAATAAACGTAATATGATAACTAGGTCTACACTCGCCTATGAATTTTTTGTTTCAATTCAATATTTATTATGCAGCAATAAAATCATTATGTGCGTACTTTAAAATATTTATGATTTTTTTTATTATAATGTATTTTACACATAATAATGTGTTAAAAACGTTGATTCTTTTCTATACCTATAGCGATTTAAAACTGATCATTTTTAAAATATTGAAATTCTTATACAGTGTAAGTTGACGATTACTATTTATGTATTACTAGCGGTTCGGCCTGGCTTCGCCCGGGTGCATGTACAATTTTCAAAATGGCGGTCAAAATGTTCAATTCCGACTATAAATTTAATATATCGACGAATAGGGCAACGAAAAAAGAATAAAATTTCTTCGTGTTTGCTAGATTATTCACTTCTACTTCCCTCCTATATACCACATTGTGATGATATAAAGCCTTTAAAATCATAACTCGATAAATGACCTATCCAACACAAAAATATTTTTTGAATTCGCACCTGTAGTTCCTGAGATATGAGGTAACAAACAAAATCATCAGCTTAAATATTAGTATAGATAATATTATGTAAACAAAATACAGTACATTTAATAATATTCGATATTTTTTTAATAATATACATATAAAAGACACTTAGGTGGAGATTTTCTCTACGCGGCATGTTTCTTTTAATCTCGCATAAAACACATTGTCCAAACCGCTAATCACAAATAAGACGTCCCAATAATGGACAATGATTGCCAATACCTGCGGTAGATATAATTATGAATTGAGCACGAAACTAATCTACATGCAATGATTGAGACGTCGCGTCATACGCATCTATAATGGAGCTATGCAATCCATTATATTCCGGAAGTAATTCGACACGCATTTCCGAGTTCTGTGACATCATAAGGTGTCCAGGCCGTCAAACTTTAGGGACAACCAACTGATTTAAAAACTAAAGAATTAAATGTAATGAGAGAAACTATACCTACCATATTACTATCTCTCTCTTCGGCTACATGAAGTTCCGTGCTAAACACAGGCCTCTCCCAAAGAAGTCCACATAAATTACAGGCAAATTAAATATTATGTTCAAGAGATGAAAAAATTATGAATAACATATTGTATGCAAAACCAATGCATCGTTACAAACCCGTATTTTGTTCTACTAGGGGCCGTTATTTGAAATGTCAAATACATTATATTTGATAAATATTACTAATAATTTGACAGCTTTTCTATAGAATTTTTGAAAATTTGAATCCCACCAAAAACATTTTCATGTAAAATGTCATGAGAGAGATTATAATATTATGACCTTAGAGTATTTAGGATATATAGTGAGCGCTGGTACTTCAAAAACGTAGATAAAAATGATGGTACCGGGACACGTTTTTCTGCCCTCCTATTGGCTGATATTTGACAGGTTGTCTGACATGAACGATAAATATTAAAAATATATAAAACCTTGATGTGCACCTTCTATAACAACAAAGCAATCCCAAATGTCTTATATAAAATTCCAAATATCAAAAATTATGAGAAAAAATTAGCTTCTTTCTTAACTAGAATTGCTGACTGTTGTGAATGAAAACCAAATAACAAAAGCAAAAACCTTAATCTTACATAAATAGCTTAGACTATTTTCCTGGCTAGTTGACCTTTAGTTGGTGTTGGCCTACTGTAGGTCTTGGTAAAGATAATAAGGTTAAGTTTTCATATTATCTATCATATCATAGGTTCTTAGTTCTTAATTGAATTGCTGGAAAATCGAGTGAAACATACAAAATGACTAAGAGATTAATAGCGAGATAAATATGGTGTAGTCTTTCGTAGAGTACACTCATCTTTCACTTTCACAGATGGCTAAGATACATTCATTATTCGTCACTCCATAGGCCATAGTACTAGTATACACGTATTGTATGTCAAATTCTGTATCAGCCCATAAACGTCCCACTGCAGGGCACGGACCTCCTCTACAATCGAGAGTACGATTGAGAGTTGTTAGGCCATATAGTCCAACACGCTGGCCTAGTGCGGGTTGGCGGACTTACATACCATAGAAAATTTATAAACCGTTATGGTATGCAGGTTTCCACACGATGTTTTCCTTCACCGTTTTAGTGCGTGGTGATTGACTATCAATACACACATGACTCCGAAAAGTCAGAGGTGTGCCCTGGGATTCGAACCCGCGACCACCGTGAACATGTTCGCAGTCGCGTCTAGTCCGATTACCAACAGGCCACCACGCACTTCATGTTAAATTACTTTTATAAAAACTTATTTCAATCAAATTAATTTATTCTATTTGTTATTTTTAGAAGGCTATACATACTACCTAAAAACAGAACACCGACAGTATTTCCAAATACTTATTTCATCACAGACTGCAGTTTGGGGACTAAAGCCTAATAAATTTCCCATATGAGAGGTGCAGTGTCTGGACCGCAAATCCAATATAATCTCACAACGCGTAGTAACATACTATTGCTAGATAAACAGTATTTTTTAATATTAAATACGTAATGTGTACTCTGTACAATCTCTAATAAGCTTATAACTTTAGTGAATTCTGTATCAGCCCATGTACATACGCCCCACTGCAAGGCACGGACCTCCTCTATAATCAGCAGTACGACTAAGAGTGTTTAGGCCATATTATAGTCCACCACGCTGGCCTAGTGCGGGTGGAACTTTAGTGAATATAAAATTTAAATATAGAAGTAGTTCAGTTTATAAGCTATAATTTTATAGTCATAAAGAACGATATATGTAGAGGTAAATCAATTTTGACTTTTACCGAAGGCAGGCGATAAAGTGAGTGGATTTTAAGACTCTTTTAAACAGCGCTGTATAATAGATATTTCTATACTTTAGAAAAGGACAGTATTTTAGAGAAATTGAAAATTATTTTCTTTTCCCAAATTTATTCAGTTATCCTCTTTAATCCCACAACGCTCTATAGAGGCTGCATTATATTTCATCATCATCATCATCATCATATCAGCCACAGGAAGTCCACTGCTGAACATAGGCCTCCCCCGACGATCTCTACAATGACCTGTTAGGAGCGGCCTGCATCCAGCGACTTCCTGCAACCTTAGCCAGATCTTCCGTCCACCTTGTAGGCATTTCCGACATTTCGCTTGCCTGTATGTGGCCCTCTACTCAAGAACCTTTCGGCCTCAACAGCCATCGGTTCTACGAGCTATGTTTTTTCGTTTTTTTTTTATTCTGGCCCGGCATACTGGCTGCATTTTGCCTGAAGGTGAGGCAGAGTGTATACTGGCATCGGACGGCAGTCCCATGTCAATAGACACAATTATGCCGGCCTGCTAAGTGTCCGGCCCACTGCCACTTCAACTTGCCAATCCTATGGGCTATAATAATAATAATAATATTTCTGATTCAATCTCGTATGGAAACACCGAGCATAGCCCGCTCCTTGGCTCGTTGAATGACTTTGAGCCTATATTTAATACAATATAAATATTTTATTATTTAACGTCTTATTAATGCAAAATTGGCGGCATAGAGTTTTTTTTTGTCTGGCCCGGCATTGTGGCCACATTGCACCTGATGGTAAGCGCAAATGCCGCCCAGGCAGAGTATCCATTGGCATCAGACGGGAGTCCCATGCCAATAGATACAATTATGACGGCCTGCTAAGATGCCTCTTCACACTACGGCGGAAGGACCCAGGATTATAGGAAGGAGGGAACACGTGAGACGGCAAACAATTCCACAGGCTGACGGTGCGGCACAAAAAAGAATTTGAGAACAGTTTGGTTCGCGTCGGGATGGTGTAGACCGTCAAGGTATGGCTTCGCAAGCCAGCACGCGTGGTTCTGGTTAGGAATGGAGAGGAAGGGATCAAGTTGAACAATTCCTCAGAGCATTCACCGTGATACAGGCGATAGAACACGCTTAGAGAGGCGACATCCCTCCGGAGTTGTAGCGACTCTAAGTTGCTCGTAACGTATGCATCATTCACAATGCGGATGGCTCGCCGCTGCAATCCATCCAAGGCATCGAGCAGGTACTGGGCGAATCCATCCCAGAGGTGCGAGCAGTACTCCATACCCGGCTGGACCTGCGCTTTATACAAGCGACAAAGCTGACCGGGCGTGAAAAACCGACGCACCCTGTTCAGGACTCCAACCCTGCGTGATTTATATTCAATATCCTCATCAAATAGTATCTCCATAAATTCAACATCTTCATTCAATAATAGGAATAGTGAATGAAATCCTATTCTTATGTAAAATATTTTTACTCCGCAATTTTTTTTTATCTATTAATATTATATAATTTGACTTCAAGTTATACAGGGTATATAAAGACTGCTACCGAAAACGAAGCCGGGTGGTAGTTTAAGCGACTTCAGACACAATGCAACAGATAATCTTGCAAAAAAATGCGACTATTTTTTTTTGTTATTTTTTTCCTATGATCGTATTTGTGTGGTAAATACATTTTTTCCTGAAATAATAGTGTATATCCTTTTATTTATTAATACTCTAAGATATAAAAGAGATTAAATTATTATTTTAGCAAAAACTATGGATTTACCACCCAAAAATGATGATATTTAAAAAATCATTAAAAATAGTTGTCGAGTTTCTTTGCGAAATTTTGAGTTGCATTGTGTTTGTAGTCACTAAAACTACCACCCGGTTTCGTTTTCGGTAGCAGTCTTGATATACCCGGTATAATCTTTTCGAGGAATAAAAAATTATCAAATATAATGCATTCCTAGATTTACGCTAATGTTACACATTTAATATAAGACTATTATTTACCGATTTTATCGCGGATTTAGTTTAATTCTTACATTTTAAAACTTACTCACGTTTCAATTAATTTACAGCTTTCGTGGTCACGGGGCAGACTGAGGTATTAGACACCTGCTCAGTGACTGTCACTAATTAACTACTCTTATTTAACAATTATTAAATTATTTTTAAATTATTAACCTTATTTCAAAATATTAAATTAATTTTAATTTATTAGCCTTATTTTGAATGATTAATTAATATGAACTAAAATCCGTAAATAACAGTTTTATTTCAACTTCAAATATAAATTAAATAAAAATCGTGAATTAGCAATATTAACTTATGGAAATTCACGCTGCCAATGCATGAATACGACGATAGCATTATAATTACTGTAGAGTCAGCTTTCCTCATTTATTACCTCATTTCTACAACCTTCGAGAAAGAAGCCTACATTCCTTAGACTGGAGTACAAAATCGTCCCACACTATCACAAATCTATGAGAACTTAAGCCATTCTTAATCACGCTGGCCTACTGAGGGTAGGCGGACTTAACTTATCCAGGAATTTCTTATAGTAATTATTTTGTAGTAATAATTCGTAATTATTAATAATTAACTACCGTTTGGACCAAACAAAAGTTTGGACGCTACGAGGAATGTTAGTTGCAAACGTAATTACTGTCTTTGATGTAATTTAGTTAATTAGAATTGTCGCGGATTACAAAGCTTATATGTATCTGTATCAGCCGATATACGTCCCACTGCAGGGCACGGGCCTCGCCACGCTGGCCTAGTGCGGGTTGGCGGACTTACATACCATAGAATTTTATTGGAACGAAGTTCCTTATCGCGCGTAGTGAAAGGGAGCTAGACGGAAAAAATTCTCACGAAAAGTAGGCACGAAAAACATTTGACAATCGTTTTTTATTTCTTTCATCATCATCATTTAAGAATACGCTGAAGCCCAACATTAAGTGGGAAACGTTGCGACAATTTCTAATTTTCATCAAATGTCATAAATCAAATTGGTACAAAAGAAACATAAATTGCATAAATATGTGAATAAAAAAAAACATAATGA
This sequence comes from Hyles vespertilio, assembly GCA_009982885.2. Classification (NCBI taxonomy): domain Eukaryota; kingdom Metazoa; phylum Arthropoda; class Insecta; order Lepidoptera; family Sphingidae; genus Hyles; species Hyles vespertilio. Next base: position 17,045,664 of record CM042833.1, read on the forward strand.
TGGTGATACCCAAATTATTCTTTTGATGGTGACATATAATTATAATTACATAATAAAACCGTAAAACATTGATTTTCGATCCTCCTTAATAAATTTATTATTATTTACAATTTTAGTTTGTTACCCTGCTGTCAATCATCAACCCTAGATTTGACTATGTATATTTGCCAATTATTACTAAAATTGAGCCTAATGATTAAGTTTATATTACATTATATTTGTTATTTTACAAAAAATTGCCGTTAACCACAATGTGTCGTAATTAATTTTGAAGATGGTTGTCCTGCGTGAAGTCGTAGCGCACCGCGAAGGCACAGGATTCGTGGAAGTTGTAGGCCACGCGCCCCTATTGGTCAGACACGCGATAACGTGACGCAGCGCTCACGTAATTAGAGGAATAGCCGCGCAGCGCCGGCGCACCGCCAATCTCACGTGACGCAAGCCGTCAATTTTATTATAACTAAAAAAAAATTACAATTCCTTCACTAATTAATAGAAAGGAACTTCGTTCCATCCGGGTGTCCCTTGACACCACTCACCTTTTTTTTTATAAATCCCTATGGTATGCAGGTTTCCTCACGTTTTTCTTTTTGCGTTGAGACAGGCGAAAGAGCTGTCATCATATTTTAAAAGGAACACTACCTTTCTGTGCAAACAGATATTTTCATTTTTCTCAGTCCAAGTTTGTCATATACAGGGTATATCAAGAGTGCTACCGTAAACGAAGCTGGGTGATATTTCTATATATATATTAATTTTTAATTTTAGTGTGCAATTAATGCACATGCGGCGGGTTAGGCCGCCCGCAGGTAGGGGTAGGTATATATAGGTAGGTAAATGAGAACTAAGGGTAATTTCGTGGTTCGGGCTTTAATAAATTCGCATCACTATTTACACCCGGCACTGTTGCTGGTGGTATGCAACAGGAGTCACTGGCCTTCACTGGACACTGATCCGGGTCTTCGGCACGTGGCGGAGTCTGGCGACAGCTCGCCGGCGAAGTCAGCCGCCACGTGGCCGGATACGGTGCGCAGGTCAGCGGCGCGGCGCAGGCTCGGGCACAGTCAGGCAGGAAGCGGTGTGGAGCAAAGCGGGCAGCGATGCCAGTGCACGGAGTTAGCACTCCGTGCCGTGCGGGTGACGAAGCGAAGTAGGCAAAAGACTCGAAGAAGGCGAAGAACCTGGAATCAGTATCCAAGAAGTCGGAATGCAAACTAGGTTTGCATTCCGTGCCAGCGACCCGTGATAGTTCACAAGCCCGGCAGACAGAATACACTCACAAACAAGCAGTTAAAAGCGGTTAGCAAATAGAACACTCACCCCAGCGGGTTCAGAAAGACGCGTGGTAGCACGCGGCTTTTAGGTTAAGGAAAAAGGACGCGAGCGCCGTTACACGCGTATTTAAGCGAGCGCCGATGACAGTTCGCACGTTAATTTTGACAGATGTTAGAAATGAATCAACTAATCAGCGCAACGGAGGCGTTGATTGGCATAGACAATAGGATTTATGCCGACTATTGAACCATAGACCGCAAATATTAGAGGTGACACTCTCACAACGTCACACACAATATATAAATATTTCAATGTCAAGTGTTAATATTGTATAAGGTTCGTTGATAATATACTTGTCGTTACGCGGAGTAGTGGAAAAGTAGAAAGTGTTTATCTGAAGTATTAACAATTTATAGAATAGATAGGCCAGATGTACAGTGGGTAAACAACTGTCTTATGCGAATAGGTTCATGTGATAAGCGTGTGTGCACTTTGTCTTATATATGGATGTATAAATATTACCTGCGGATTGAGTCGCAATCACAAGTTCAATAATTTGTATCTAAATTATTTATATTCATTTATTAAATAAAAATCACAAATCTTTATTTCAAATTTATACATAGGTCCCATCAAACCATATTTCGGTTTGACCGTGGAATATAACACCGTAATACTATATTTTTCATTATATATTCTGTATCAGCCCATATACGTCCCACTGCAGGGCACGGGCCTACTCTACAATCGAGAACACGATTGAGAGTGGTTAGGCCATATAGTCCACCACGCTGGCCTAGTGCGGGTTGGGTTGGCGGAATTACATACCATAGAAATTCTTATAAATCGCTATGGTATGCAGGTTTCCTCACGATGTTTTCCTTCACCGTTTTAGTGCGTGGTGATTGACTATCAATACACACATGACTCCGAAAAGTCAGAGGTGTGCCCTGGGATTTGAATCCGCGACCACTGTGAACATGTTGGCAGTCGCGTCTAGTCCGTTTACCAACAGGCCACCACGCACTTACAAACAAAGCTTAAAACAATTCTATAATTACTGAAGAGCATAATGGTTTCTTAGATTTACGCGAATGTTACACATTGAAATAAAACTATTGACTGGACTGGTGAGTCCGCCCCGTGACCACGAAAGCTGTAAAGTAATCGAAACGTCAGGAATTCAAAAAATGTAAAAATTAAACCAAATCCGCGATAAAATCCGTAAATAATAGTTTTATTTCAATACTGAAGAGCAGTTAACCTTTGATTACTGAATATTATAGCTTGTATGTAGTATGTATAGACAAATATCCGATTGGGCGTGGATGCCAAATCCGAAACATTGAGGACAAGCGAAAAATATTCCAAGAAGTTTTGAACCCGAAAATGATGAAAATTAAAACCATAATGTTGGATGTTTGAAAAATAAATATTTCTAACTTAGACATAGAACCGGATGAGTAAGAAAAAAACAACTACATTGTATGACGCTATTCTATAATGTCACAAATAAGGATCAAATTCTGTAAAGTAATTACATGTATCAGCGCATATTGTAACCATGGTATAAACTTATCTATGTTGTAATTTTTTTATTCTTTGTTACATGCTTCGAATATTTTATCAGTGAATACTATAACTGTCCCTTTATTATCTACAATTATATTTTTATTTGTAATACATTTTACTTAATTTCAGCTTAAGTTGTGTTTTTGTTTTGTTTTAATAAGATACATTATTATATGCATATATAAAGGCTCGTCACCTTGCACTTACACCTACTGGTGGTAGGTCTCTCATATGTGAAAGGCTGCCTGGGTGGGTACCACCGCAATGTCTATTTCTCCCGTCAAACAGCAGCTCAATGCACTGTTGTGTTTCGGATTGAAGGACATTGTAGCCAGAGTAACTACTGGACATATTGAGACTTAACATCTTATGTCTCAGGATGGCGAGCGCAGTGGAATGCCAAGCATTGCTTTGTAACTCAAGGTGTTGTTTGGTTGTACTACTGTTCATGAGCGGGTTGTATCGCTTACCATCAGGCGAACGGCATGCTCGCCTCGCCATTCAAAGCAATAAAAAAAAAAATATATCTATACACAGTCAGGTCATAAGTATTGTCACACAGTAAAAACTTTTCTTTTAGAATGCTGGCCACAAAAAAGTTTATTGAATTCGAATTTCGAATTGTTCATGAAAATAAAAATGTATACTTTTTAGAATTTTACTCATTTTTAAATATGGAGTGGACGCTTAAAGAAGACCGTGTTGCAGTAATTGCGTTGCATAGTTACGGTTACGCGCCAATTCAAATTTTTGACATACTGAAAAATTTGAATATAACCAAAAGATTCGTTTATCGTACCATCAAACGATACAATGAAGACTCTAGTCTAGATGACAGGTCAAGAAGTGGTCGCCCTCGGTCTGTTAGGACTCCAGCAGTGATAAAAGCTGTGAAGGCGCGAATTCAAAGAAATCCCAAACGTAAGCAGAAACTGTTGGCCCTTCAGATCGGGTTAAGCAGAACCACGGCGAAAAGGGTGTTTAATGAAGACTTAGGGCTTCGGGCATATCGAAGAAAAACAGGACATCGTTTGAATGCTCGTCTAATGGACCTGAGACTGAAGAGATGCCGCGCTTTGTTGAAGCGGTACGCGGGAAAAAAATATCGGAAAATTCTTTTTTCAGATTTTTACCGTAGAAGAGAGCTACAACAAACAAAATGATAAGGTGTACGCACACAGTAGTGAAGAAGCGAGCAACCGTATTCCGCGTGTCCAACGAGGTCATTTTCCATCCTCGCTCATGGTATAGTTGGGAGTTTCTTATTGGGGCTTAAGAGCGTTTATACCCTGCACGCGCTTTTTGGCTTAAAAACAGGACTTTTCAAATGAGTTAATAGCCACCAATAAACAATTTAAAGGAAAAATAATTAGTACTAATTTTAGAAAAGGTTGTCATCTAGGGATTTTGGTGGAAAACATTATAGATTGATGGATAATTTGTGAGTACTATAAGGATTACTGAACACAAGTTTCGTTATTTAGGCTTTAAATGGCAATTTAGAAGCTTAAGATATCCGAAACCACTAAATGTAAGATGAAAATAAAAATAATATCAGACTAATAAGACCCTTATGGAGGGATTTTGCTGAGAAAAATAATCTTTTTGTGTTTAGTTCCTGAAAAATAAAAATTTAAACAATGCGAAATTATTCAGAAACTTTCGTCAAGAACATATTTTTTTTCACCAACTTATCGTACATAATTTTTTATAGCAATTGCATATTATAATAGAAGAACATCTTATCAATAAATTACCATTTTTATATTTCAACAAAATTAGTTTTCATGTTTTCTACAAATATTTTAAAAACCACTATAAAACACGCTGTCCGACGTGGATCAAATCAGACCGCCGCAAGGCCTTCTAGAGGGAGGACATATCGCTCGTCGCTCCGGCCTAGCTGCAGTCGATTTTTGCCGTACGTAGTAAAAATAGCCACGCGCGGACTGTGATTACCACATCTTAGTACTTTGGTAGTAAAATATTTAATTATTTTTATTACCTACAATGATTTTGTAGTGAGTATAAATTATGTTTCAGGTAATATAATGGGATGTAATTCCGAGGTATATTATGTTATGTATTGTAATATAAAATTAAATATATTTCGTAATTGTAAGGGGTTGTAAGGCCCCTAACACTATTTATGTGTTCGAACACGAAATGATTAATAAAACGTCCGTAGTGTCTACTGATTGAACACTGATTTGAATGCAACTTAACAATGTAATAATAACGAAAGTATGATTACTATCTAAATTTGTATTATTCTTTGCTTGCACAGTAATATTTGTCTACTTATAATGCAAATAAAATATTTTTATGATATAATATTACCAATATATAAATCATAAGTTACATTTCAATTCAATATTAGAATTTTGAAGCGCACGGATCAAAGTTGGTTGCGCTGACTGTATAGCGAGCCGACGCGGCAGCTCTACGCACACAGCTTTGGTCGCTTATGTGTGCGTGAAATTAACGAAGAAATACCTATAGTTGACTTTGCGCGCAAGGTGTATACGCTCTTAACAGAAGTACATTTTTGTGAGAAAGGTGTAAAAACGAATGCAGTTGTGTATCAAAATACAGTCCTGACGAACCTTGTGGAACCTGTTTCTCATACCATGTTCAATAACAGGCACTGGGTATTCCAACAAGATTCGGCGCCAGCTCATAGAGCGAAGAGCACACAAGACTGGCTGACGGCGCGTGAAATGGACTTCATCCGGCACGAAGACTGGCCCTCCTCCAGTCCAGATTTGAATCCGTTAGATTACAAGATATGGCAACACTTGGAGGAAAAGGCGTGCTCAAAGCCTCATCCCAATTTGGAGTCACTCAAGACATCCTTGATTAAGGCAGCCGCCGATATTGACATGGAACTCGTTCGTGCTGCGATAGACAACTGGCCGCGCAGATTGAAGGCCTGTATTCAAAATCACGGAGGTCATTTTCAATAAACTTTAGTGTCATAAGAATCTATGTTTTGTTAAGTTCATTTTGGTATATAAATGGTTACAGAATGAATAAACTTGTTTCAATTATTTTATATTAAACATTTGACAGAATTTATGACCTGACTAGGTATAGTGTACAGACTTAATGAATACATAAATAAAGTATTCCTGTAAGTGTTACCTACTCTGTCGCATGCGAAACAAGCGTAAAGAGACCCTGAGGAAAATGTTATTGTAAGTTTAATAACATACATTCAAATTAAACTTTGGTGATCTCACGTTTTCAAATCCCAGGGCACAATGCTGACTTTTGTCATTATGAGTCATGTGTATGTTGGTAGTCAATCACCACGCACTTTTATGGTGAAGGAAAACATCGTGAGGAAACCGGCATAACATAGTCATTTGTAAATAATTTCCAAATAAATGGTATGTAAAGTCCACCAACCCGCTTTATGCTAGCATGGTGGACTATATGGCCTAACCCTTCTTAATCGTACTTTCGATTATAGAGCAGGATTGCTCAATGCAGTGTGATGTTTAATGGGCTAATACAGTATAGTACAAATCTCAAATTGCTGTGGAACAAATTTACATCCGATTTGTAAAGTTAAATCAATTAAAGCAATTTCTGTCCATAATCCGATAAGACTAGTTAAGACTTTTATCGTTCTTAATATATACGCTTATTTCCTCTTTAAAAGGTGATTAATTTATCAAGATAATAAGAAATGATAGAAATCCCTAGGGTATTCAATTCCTACATGAAAATCGTTGAAGGAATCGTTGCGGGAGTACTTTTAATTAGCCTAGATTAACTTTAGCAGCTTTGTGTTCAACAATGGAATATTAGTAATATGATAATGATGACTGGGCTTATAACACGTTCGATACAGAGGGATTACTCTATAAAAACGAAACGAGCTTCGAATGTTCGGATGTTCGACTTCCAGAGCTCACACTGGAAATCTCTAGAAATCTTATATCTCAATATAAGATTTCTACTTCTAAAAACCAATACTATTCTTTACTAGCTGAACCCGCGACTTCGTCCGCGTGGAATATAACAAAAACTTTATTTTTCTAAAATAAAAGAACTTTTCTTAAATAAATGTAGCCTTAGTTACTCCTATATCAGCCTTATATCAGCTACCTGACAATAAAAGTCCCGTCAAAATCAGTCCAGCCATTTCAGAGATTAGCCGGAACAAACAGACAGACAGACAGATAGACAAAAAAAAAATAACTAAGGTCATTTTCGTTATAGGTATCGTGTATATAACGATATGTACTTGCACATTTTTTTTATTTTCACTTTACAAACAGATACTTCAATTTTATTTATGTGTATAGATTATATTTATAATTTTCTCCGAACTTAGTCTATAGTTGCGACGTACGATAAACGAATTCAACATTTTGTAGAGTATCTAGGCACATTAGTGAAGTTTTATGTATGGCGTCCGAACATTCGAAGTTCATATCGATTCATAGAGTAACCCCCAGTTTAGAGTACATAATATTTGCTTAAATTTGCTACTCTTTAGTTTAAAATTAGGATAGACAAAACGCTTTTTCATCACGAAGCTACTTGAGTAAGGTTCAATGTGTATTTTCATAATTCATTATAACTTTTTTGGTACTTATTACATAACAAATTATGCACTTTGTATTACAATTTTTTTTTATTGCTGTGAATGACGAGACGAGCATGATGGTAAGCGATACGACCGCTCATGAACAGAAGCAGAACCAAACAACACCTTGAATTACAAAGCAATGCTTGGCATTCTACTGCGCTCGCCATCCTGAGACATAAGATGTTAAGTCTCAATATGTCCAGTAGTTACTCTGGCTACAATGTCCTTCAATCCGAACCACAACAGTGCATTTAAACTGCTGTTTGACGGGAGAAATAGACATTGCGGTGGTACCCACCCAGGCAGCCTCTCACATATGAGAGACCTACCAGTAATTTGTTTAAATTATAAAATTTAAAAAAATACTTGGCATTATTGCAAGAACACATTTGTTAAATCCTCATAATTTGCACATGTCCACGCATTATGTACGTCTATAAATATCGTTTTACAGGTCACATTACTAAACTTATACAATGAAGTGGAAAATTTTTACTATTTGTTTGCATAGAATGGGTTTTGAAACTAATGGGGCGATTTGAAAATAATAATCACCGGTAGAATGCTAGATTATCCGTCATGAACATAGGCAATAAATATTTTTTATAATGATGACACCAGCATACTATTCGCCCGATGGTAAGCGATACAAGCACTCATGAACAGTAGCAAAACCAAAAAACACCATGAATTACAAAGTAATGCTTGGAATTCCACTACGCTCGCCATCCTGTAACATAAAGGACAATTCTTAATATGTCCAGTAGTTACTCTGGCCACAATTTCCTTCAAAACAGTGCATGTCAACATTCAATTTTTTGCTATCTGGCGAGGGAAATAGACATTGTGTTGGTATTCACTCAGGCGGCCTTACACATATGAGAGACCTACCAACATCAAATAGAAATATAGATGCAAGTAGAGGGTTAAATTTTGTGAAGGTTAGAAAAATTTACTTTTCATTCTTGGGTGGCTCCGCCTATTAGTAGTTAGCACACTGCGTGTGAAAGTCTTCGGAAAGAAAAACGATCGACAGCTACTAGTTATGTTTTTAGAGAATAAATCTGTTAACCCTTTTAATATGCCCGAACATGTAATGGCCGCGTAATTTGCTCTCCTGCATTTGTTTTGCATCTTATAGACCGAGTGGGATTCTTACAAATCCGTTATCTATAGAAATACTTTATGTATTAGCTACATCTTTATGACTGACTAAATGTAGAATGCGTACATCAAATGAGAACACGGAGAGGCGTCTGTGTTAATATTTATTTTATGTCCGAAAATATTCGTAATTGGTTCAGTTGCATATAATAAATAAATTTACTCGTCAACTACTTAAATAATAGGAACAAGCTAATAAGTATACGATAACACACTCTAAAAGGCAAGGACTTATTCTATCGACTACTAATACTTTAAGATCATATCTCTTTGAACCTCTTGTTAAACTCATTCATAACTAATTCTACTCTTATTTTAAGTTAATTGATAAAATTATATATTTATTAGAAAATCCAGTTTATCGCATTGACTGTAACTATTTCATACTTCTACTGATATAATATAATATTAAAATTAATACCACAATATAAATTATCTTAAATCGTAAATGGAGAACGAAATCCCTGTAATCTAATTAATTATGTAACTCCATTTTTCCATGGACGAAATCCGTAAAAAAGAGTGTCCTTTCCAAAACAATCATTTCATATGTCAATCGATTATGCGTTTGCCAGTACTTTTGCGACTATCTTTTGATTAAAAGGTTTCGTATAGTTCTTCCATTTTTTATTTAATTTAAATGAATTCTGGTCGATATAGCCTTGACGTTGGGTTATATTTTAATTATTTATCTAACACTCTTAGTATGGTAACCGCGATTTTTTATATTTCTTATTGTATTTAAATATGGCATTTGATTACAAAGTTGTATACATCTCGTCTTTAAATGCAAAATAATCTAGTTCTAGCACAAGTATATATGCTTACTGGTCAATTTGCTAGTCGCATCCAATTTAAGCTGTAATATTAAGTAAATATATTATTTATATTCACCTTTCTTTCTATCTGATCCCTGCATTTTTTCTACCTGCTACCTGCCTACTCATAATACCTTATGTTCTACTGGAGCCAGGATCTGTCTTCCTTCTCAATAGACATGGTAGGTACATTATCTTATAGAATGTCTATAAGATAATGATCTTCCCTAACGCTAATAAACTACTGTTTTTCAAATCATTATAGCTTCAAACGTTAATAATTGCCTACAGTTGTTTTTGCCTAGCTGCATATAGCAGGCAATATGTTACCCTCGTACTTCTGCGGTTTTGATGAAATAAGAGCAAACCTTTTCATTTAGCCTATACGAACGATTTTTATAAGAATATCCATATTTATCGTGATCACGTTGATAACTATTTGTATTTTAAACCTTTTTACTTAGCTTGAAAAGGGTTTAGGCCAGGTTATCGATAGTCCGCCTCACTGGGGTGTTACTCTCTACTTCGACCCGATGACGAATGTTCGAACGTTGCATGTAAAACTGTACGAATACGCCTTAATACTTAACAAAATATTCGAATCCTCAATCATAAGTCGTCACCTTAGACTAAGTTCCGAGTGAATAACAAGTTTCTTATAGAATAGAATGGATTTTAAAGTGGAAATCTTTTATTTTGTACTTGGACGTCAAAACTTCGAAAATTCGAACTTCGTGTCAGAAAATGTAAATAACCCACTTAGTGCAAGCTGACTGACTTCACATACCATAAATAATTTCTCGAAAATATCTGGAGTATTCAGATTTTCTCACGATATTTTTCATCGCCATTCTAAGAACTGCATGGTAAATGATTGTCGATATACACCGATAAAATTAACATTGGGGTGTTTTTCAGGTTTACCTATTAAACCGATCATAAAAAATACAAAAGTATTGGCAAAATGTGGGTGCAACCGTTCCAATTTGCCTCCGGTGATCTGGCTTGCATACACGTGTTTTTATGTATGAATGTAGAAACAACCTATTGGCAATTTAGACCATTTTCAACCCCCCATAACTTCGTTGTGGTTAAATCAAGAAGCCTGAATTTTCAGTTACTAAGCAGGCATTATGTAAACACAGTATATTTAAAATTTCATTCAATTTGAACCAGTAGTTTAAGAATTGTAACTAGTCAAACTTTCTTAATTTCGTCACTCACTGACTGACTGACCGATCATTAAAAGTCTAAGGCACTTTTAGTAGACATAGAACCTTCAAATTTAGAATATACTTAGTGTTTAGTGTCTAAATTAAGGAAAAATTTAAATATTTCATAATTTCTGTCTAGTTTTCTAGATAACCCAACTGCGTGAATAACTTTGTAATCCCATATAAATGTATAGGATTACAAAGTTATTCGCGCAGCTAATGAATCATTGTACCCGTATATAATGGAATAATAGTTTTAGATAGATATCTATTTATATGAGGCATAACAGGAGGGGGGTATAGAGAGGGAAAGGGTGTATTCAGCCCATGAAACTGTACAACATTCCTCTAGAAAAACATGACGAAGAAGAACGTGCAAATAAATAGACTAAATAGCTCGAAAATATAAGTTACCATGAAAGAAAGAACACTAATAACCAAATCCGCTATAATTGAGATAAATTGATACCTACAAAAATAAGAAAAAACCATAAGACAGAGGCTTTACGAAAAATCGTTATTGATAGTCTAGAAGTAAAAAGTACCGAAAAGGAAAAAAGTAGGACTCTACAAAAGACATGAGATCCCATCAAAACATCCTGTAAAAAAAATCCAAGTCTCGCAACTCAGTTTTTCTACCGCAAAAAGTTGTGAGATCCATGTGATACCAAGTCGATTAATTTATTTAGTCCTTGCTTAATGGACCTTCTGTATAAAGTTATTACGTAAGTTAATATCATATCAACATTAAAAATTCTTTACCTTTATCGACTTGGTATCACATGGATCTCACAACTTTTTGCGGTAGAAAAACTGAGATGCGAGACTTGGAATTTTTTTACAGGATGTTTTTGATGGGATTCGTTTTACTTTTTAACCGTTTCTAACTTTAGGGCCAATAATTGTTTCCAGTCCAAGAGCTGTCAGAGTGAGAAGTCTTTCAGTATTTTGAAACATATTTCTTATTGCATTCAATTATATATACATATCGAGCCCTTACTGCCAAATTATCGTAAGCGACACTTTGTCGAAAATGCGTTTTTTATCGAAAGTAGTATTTTAAGCCACAAAGGACCCAAACCTTTGGAAGTTTCCCTCCAAAAAAAAAACCGTTATAAAGTTATAGCAACTGCTAAAATTATCGTGAATACATATATTTTTAAAGCCATAACGTAAGCGACAAAAAGGTACTGGGCGGATCCATCCCAGAGTTGCGATCAGTATTCCGTACCCTGCCGGACCTGCGCTTTATACAAGCGATAAAGTTGACCGGGCGTGAAAAACCGTCGCACCATGTTCAGGACTCCCAACCCTGCGTAATGTGGCAGTTATCCCTCGATGTGATTCCTTGGATTGAGATCACAGCGGATATCCACACCAAGGATAGTTAGGTCATTCCGCACTGAGAGGGGAGCACCCTAAAGAATGGGGAGGGGAGAGAACGGGGATTTTTTGCACGTGAACGCATACACATGGGTTTTCTTGGCATTGAACTCAACCATATTCCTGGAACCCCATGTAGAAATGAGATCTAAGGTCCGGTGAGCTCAATCACAAGATCTTTGCATCCCCTCACAGTGTCGACTTGGCAAGCCGAAGGCCCATGCATAGCCATGAATGTTGCCAAGCGACAACATGTCATTGATATGCAGAATAAACAAGGTGGGCGACCACACCGAGCCCTGAGGAACTCCGGCATTTATCGACATGAGCGCCGAAGCGTGTCCGTCAATGACGACACGCATTCCTCGCCCATGCAGAAAGCCGGAAATCCACGAACACAGGTTGTCGGGCAGTCTGTATGCCTAAAGTTTGGAAAGAACACCACGGTGCCAGACCCTGTCAAACGCCTTGGCTATGTCGAGGCTCACAGCAAGAGTCTCGCCACGCTGGTCAATCACCTCACCCCGCGATGCAGGGCAAACGCTAGCAGATCATCCGTTGATCAATTTTGACGGAATCCGTATTATCTATCACTGATCAACGAGTGATCCTCCAGGTAGCGGATAATTTGCTCGTTTATAATCCGCACCATGACCTTACACATCACTGAGGTGATAGCGACAGGACGGGTATTGGTAGGGTCTGACCGATCACCCTTTTTGGGGATCGGTTGCACATTGGCACGAAAATTTCACTTGCGCAAACTCTCCTTCTTCCCATCCTTGATTATGCGGATGTCAGCTATCTTGATCTCACCGAACACCAACTTAATAAACTTGAGCGACTTCAAAATTTCTGTATTAGATTCATATTTGGACTACGCAAATATGATCATGTCTCTGAGTTTCGTGCTAAGCTCAAGTGGTTACCTATACGCCTTCGTCGGAATACTCACGTTCTCTCACTCCTTTATAATATTTTGTTTAATCCTCTCACCCCATCTTATCTTAAAGAACGTTTCACTTTTCTCCATGACTCACATTCGAGGTCCCTGAGGTCGTCAGAGAACCTTAAACTGAGAATGCCCGTACACACAACGACATTTACTGATAAATCGTTTGCTGTTGAAGCTGTCCGATTATGGAACGCGCTTCCTGTTGTGGTTCGACTGGCACAAACCTTGTCATCTTTCAAAAAGCTGGTGAAAGCACACTACCTTTCTCTCTAAACAGATAAAGCATGGTATTATTTCCTCTTTTCGGATATATATTTTTTTTTATTTGTAGTATAATTATAAATTATTATAGATGTTTATGTAATTATTTAAAATTGTATGTATGTATATATGTATATATTATGTGACGTATGTGTATTTATTATGTCATTTATATGTATATATTTTTTTTATGATTATCTATTTTATAATTTATATCTATTGGAGCTTAACTTATCTTTGTTTTACACTGCCCTTTCTTTTTCCTTCCTTTTATATCCATCCAAAGGTTGTCTGGTAGAGATCGCTTATTAGCGATAAGACCGCCTTTTGTACTTTTTATAGATGTTATTTCTTTATATTGTTATGTTCTTTTGTATGTGTACAATAAAGATTAAAAATAATAAATAAATAAAAATTGGCTTCCCTCCAAGATTCAGGCACAACTCCTGTGCGGCAGGACGCTCGATAGAGGCGCGTCAGTGCAGGAGACTATTCCGCTGCACAAGCTCTTAAAACCATCGCTGGTATCCCATCCGGACAACTGGCTTTCCGCACATCGAGAGACCGTAGCTCACGCCGCACATCATACTGCCTGATGCGAATAACCGCCGTTGACAAACCGCAATCAGACAGTGTAGGCGGCGTCTGGGAACCAGGGTCCGGGGAGGCGGGAATAAGCTGCAAAGAGATTTGCCAGTAAGGCAGCTTTTTCATGCGGCTTCTTAGCCAGCTTTATTAAATTATGTGATTATTTTTAAGTTCATCATCATCATAATCTCAGCTACTGGAAGTGCACTGCTGAATATAGGCCTCCCCCAAAGATCTCCACATCAACTTGTTGGAAGCGGCCTGCATCCAGCGACTTCCTGCAACTTTAGCCAGGTCGTCCGTCCACCTTATAGGCAGGCGTCCGACATTTCACTTGCCTGTACGTGGCCTCCACTCTAGAACCTTTTGGCCCAAATTGCCATTAGTTCTTCGCGCCATCTGCCCAGCCCACTGCCACTTCAACTTGCTAATCGTATGGGCTGTGTTGGTAACCTTTGTTCTCCTGCGGATCTCCTCATTTCTGATTCCATCTCTTAGGGAAATACCTAGCATAGCCCGCTCTATAACGCGTTGAGTGACTTTGAGCCGCCTCGTTAGCGGCTACGTCTCGGTGCCGTAGATCATCACTGGTAACACACAACTGTTGAAGACTTTCATCTTTAGTCACTGAGGAACGTTAGACGAGAAGACGTGATGTAGTTTCCTGAAAGCTACCCATCCGAGTTGTATTCGACGGACCTCTTTGTAAGTTATTATTTGTTAATTATAGTCACGAATGAACAAAATTATACAGGTGATATCACCACTCCACATACCAGAAGAGAATCAACCTGAAACAGTTTTTTCCCAGAACAAGAACAAGAAGATACAGAGCGTTAGTTTTAGATCCATTCATATTAACAGACAGCAACATAATCTAATTGGTCTCTTGTTTAATATTTTTATTACTTAATTTTAGCATTTTGTTTTAAAACCTAGATGGAACAATATCTGGTCTTAAGTGAAAACTGACGAAGATAATTGGTACCAGTAGAAAAACTTTATTTCATTTTATATACCTCGTTTAAGTTTAACTTAGCTGATTAATCTCATTACTTCAAATATTAATACGAAAAAAATATAAATTGGTAATAATTTTTAAATATAATACGACTATTTAATTTATAAATCTTCGAAAATATTTTTTTACTTATCAAATATCGTTTCTTAGTTAAGGTAATTTTAAGATATATTTTTATCGTAAACGCCAAAATAACCGTAGATTATGATAGCAAAATTAATGTAAGCGACATAAAAGGAAGAAATACTTAATATTTTTGATTTTTAATAAATTAGATATTTAAATGTATAAAAATAATTAATGTATATAAAATTTCAATTTAATTACACATTTCTTTCTAAAAATATTTAACAAAAACCTTCTCCTGTAAAATTTGTTTTTTGTCGGTTGCGCTAAAATGGCGGTAAAGGCTCGATATATACAGGGTATCTCAAGACTGCTACCGAAAACGAAGCCGGGTGGTAGTTTTAGTGGCTACAAACACAATGCACTTAAAAATTTCGCATAGAAACGCGACAATTTATTTTTTATGATTTTTTAAATATCGTCAATTTTGGGTGGTAAATCCATAGTTTTTGCTAAAATAATAATTTAAACTCTTTTATACCTTAGAGTATTTATAAATAAAAGAATATACACTATTATTTTAGGAAAAAATGTATTTACCACCCAAATATGGCCATAGAAAAAAAAAATAACAAAAAAGAATTGTCGCTTTTTTTTGCAACTTTTTCTGTTGCATTGTGTCTGAAGTCGCTTAGACTACCACCCGGCTTCGTTTTCGGTAGCAGTCTTGATATACCCTGTATATATATACCGACTGCTACCGAAAACGAAGCCGGGTGGTAGTCTAAGCGACTTCAGACACAATGCAACAGAAAAAGTTGCAAAAAAAAAGCGACAATTTATTTTTTGTTATTTTTTTCCTATGGTCATATTTGGGTGGTAAATACATTTTTTCCTAAAATAATAGTGTATACCCTTTTACTTATAAATACTCTAAGGTATAAAAGAGTTTAAATTATTATTTTAGCAAAAACTATGGATTTACCACCCAAAAATGACGATATTTAAAAAATCATAAAAAATAATTGTCGCGTTTCTATGTGAAATTTTTAATTGCATTGTGTTTGTAGCCACTAAAACTACCACCCGGCTTCGTTTTCGGTAGCAGTCTTGAGATACCCGGTATTACAATGACTCGCGCTCTTTCATTTCATTGGAATACGATATTATTATAATGAAGGTATGCTGCAATTTTCGTCTCATTTTATGTTTACATAGGAGTTAGATTTTATTTTCCTGCTCTTTTATTTTACGGTACTATAATTTTTTTATGATTTATAGCAACTTTACACACTTTAACTTTCCTTACATTTGATAACAATAAGTACTGTGTAGGCCAAGTCGAATATCAGCCGCTGAGACTTTTGAGGCTTAGTCTCCCCAGTCAACACAATTATACAGGGTGGTACCAAGTGCATGTGTGTGGTGCCTATTGATAATAGACCAGATGCGGCTACCAACATGTTTACGATGGTTTAAATCCCGGGGTATAGCTGTGACTTTTCGGAGTCATCTGTGTATTTAGAACCAATCACCGCGCATAATATTAATATATACTGTTAGTATGGTGGTAGATCGATTATGATGTTTCCCTTAACCATTATTGGTTTTTATTATTGCAATGAATAGCGAGACCAGCATACCGTTCAACTCATGGTAAGCGAAACAATCGCATATGAACAGTATTAAAAAAAACTTGAATTACAAAGCAATTCTTGGCATTCCACTGTGTTTGCCATCCTGAGACATAAGATGTTAAGTCTCAATATGTTTCGTAGTAACTCTGACTAGAGTATCCTTCAGACTGAAACATAACAGTGTATTTACACTACTGTTTGGCGGGGGAAATAGATATTGCGGTGGTACCTAACCAAGCGGCCTCTCACATAAGAGAAACCTACCACCAGTAAATGTAACACAGTTGTGTGCTCCCGTCCCATGTATGATGGAATTTACACCCTCTGCATCTACATTCGAAGCGTATTCAAATATTATGGTACGACCAGTAGGTATGACTGCCTTAAAATAAATTATGTCCTAAAATATCTTGCTCCTTTCGTTAGTTTCCTTCTCAACTTGTTTTCATGTTTCAACTAATAACATTCATAAACTCATAAGAAAATATTCTAAGTATTTCCAATATTGTGAATAAATAAATTTCTATTACTTTTTGAATATAAAAATTGCGTTTCCTTTGCTTTAAATATTTTCAATTTTATAGTTGCGTTCCTTTGAGAGGGAGCAGTGAATGCTTAAGGTGCAATTTTATTCAAATCAGCTTTAGCCTGCAAACTTCGTTACCAATCATGTCATAATTTATATTTTATATTAAGGAGAATTCCATTTTCCAATTGCTATGCAATTACATTTCAAGACCATGCTTTGAAAAAATAAACCGGACTTTCTATGCTTACTTTTATAATGGCATACAGCCTTTCTTTTTTATTGCAGTGAATGGCGATACGAGCACGCCGTTCGTCTGATGGTAGCGATGCGACAGCTCATTAACAGTAGCAAAACCAAACAACACCTTGATTACAAAGCAATGCTTGGCATTCCACTGCGCTCGCCATCCTGAGACTTAAGATGTTAAGTCTCAATATGTCCAGTAGTTACTCTGGCTACAATGTCCTTCAATCCGATACACAACAGTGCATTTAAACTGCTGTTTGAAGCCTACTGAATAAAATAAAGAGAAGAGTTATTAAAGAAGCTACTTATAGTAGAAAATACCAGTTGTTACTGTCTTTATTTTACCAGTAATTATTAATTAATTAATAATTTAACCTTACAGTCATTCCTCGCTGATGTGTATTACTTACCAGCATTGTAAATTAAGAAAGCATTCTTTTCCGGTAGTATCCATAATAAAAATCTTAAAAAAAATAGTTTTATCCTACCTTCTATTTATCGAATAACACATTTCCACAAGTAAAGTCTCAAAAAAACTCCTTGATTTCAATGTAACTCCACAAATGAAATCAACCGTTTAAATGCCCTGACATTTCAGAACTAGTGGTGTCCGCTTCCGTATCATTTTCAATGGGATTCTTATTTGAATAATTGTATCAAGCTGGCTCATGTTTCCGAGCTAGGTTGCATGAGTTTTCAGGCATATACAATTGGGCAAATCAAGACAATAGGAGTGGTGCGTGTTCACACGGATTTGGAATACTAATTCTCCAATTAAGCTCTAGTTAGAGCAGTATTGTATCTAGTATATATTTTGCGTGGGTGGTCATATTTGTATTATACCTATTGTATTTGAAAATAAAATATAAAATTTTCAAACACCAGGCATTCATACTGTCATTGACAGCCTCCGTGGCGCAGTTGGTTCTACGCCAGCTATGAAACGAGCGGCCACAGGTTCGATCCCTGCAACAAGAGAAATGTTTGTACTACCCACAAATGCATTTTTCGCGTCTGGCTGTTTCTAAGACCAAAAGGTCTCCTGATACCCACGACACAAGACTCGATTTTAGTTGAGCCAGTTCTATGTATGTGACTGTAGGGTGTATTTATTTATACATAAATTTAACGTCACCTATTTACAGTCAACTTTGTTTTGTCTGTTCTTTATTTCTTCTTCTTCGTTACACTCTAGTCGGGGTGGTCTTGGCCAGTATGTTTTTTTTTTTCTTAGACGATGTCATTAATGGCCGCATAATTTCTCGCCTTCTGTCTTTGAAATGAAATGAAAGGAAACGGAAAGACACTTTATGTAGTAATTAGAGACATGATCGTGATCATGATCGACTGTACTACCTTGGAAAGACGCTGCTTAATTTAATTTTACCAACCATAATCCAATGGTTCCAGTACCTACAGTTTGATTACCAAAAAAACATTCGTGTCAAATGCGCCGAGAACAATTTAATATAACCTTAAAAGCTTTTACAGCTAGAAGTATTCCATCACTATCCATCAATTAATGAATGTGGTGAACGCTGAAAACCACTCCAAAGGCTTGGAACCATTAATTATCTGGAAATAATTCATTAGTATAAATTGAATATTGCAAATTAATATTCATGGCCAATTGCAGATTAATTTCATATGACATAATGTAGGTTCTTTGATTTGTTTGATAAATAAATAGCCCCCAAGTACATACATAGTCACATGCATCCATAGTCCTGACTGAAACCTAGAATCGAGTCTTGTATCGTGGGTATCATCGAATAGATAGTCTATCATCACGCACTTATTTTCGTTATTTATTATTTATTATATTATATACCAAGTATAAATTTATATGTATGGTAGTAAGCAAAGTTGGGAATTTATTTATATCTCTAAAACCAACCACTAAACCCAAATTCCCCCCATACTTTACCTCACCACCCCTAATTAGCTCCCGGCCAATACCGTAATTGGTTATTTGCGGTTTCCACAACATACTAAGAACTGACTCAGGTAACTATTATGTAAAATCCCAATACAAAAACCACAATTTGGAGTAAGGACTTGCTCTGGGTTCAGATCAAGGGTCTTACTGACCCACAACCAATATGAAGTACGGAGCAAAAACATTATTGAGAATAACAAATAATTCGGGAATAATTTTGGTGCGAATACGCTTTTATTCGAATAATTATCTATATAACGATTAATTCGAATAACACCCAACTCTGATAGTAGGTAAGGTACACAGTAAAAGCTCCTCATTCACGGTTTCCACATTCGCGAGTCAAAAAATTGTGACAATATTCCTCTATTCGCAGTTAAAAAATCCTTTATTCGCAGATGTAATCGGTAATCGGATTTTTTAGAGCTCTCTAAATTTTCTTACTGTACTTGCCGACCACTGAGCTAGACGAACCATCAACCGAAACTCAATTCAACGAGCTGGTGACCCTGAAGTCATTCACATTGAAATTCAATCAAGTATCTCTATGCCTACAAGGTGGACGGACGATCTGGCTAAGGTTGCAGGAAGTCGCTGGATGCAGGCCGCTTCCAACAGGTCATTGTGGAGATTCTTGGGGGAGGCCTATGTTCAGCAGTGGACTTCCTGTGGCTGAGATGATGATGATGATGATGTAAAACTGTACAAATATGCCTATGTACTCCACAAAATGTTTGAATCCTCTATCATACGTCGTAATCATGGACTAAGTTCAGTGTGAATAATAAGTATAATATAGAATAGTATTAATTTTTATTAGTGGAAAGCTTGTAACTTACTTCGGAGGTCGAATTTTAAACTTTCGAAAAATCGAGGTTCGTTTCGTATCATGGAGCAACCCCCAGGTGTCTGTGAAATAAAGTTAAATTTCAAAAATTTTGGCACAATAGTGGTAAATATTTTGATGAGAGATAAAACTGCATAAGTTTCGCCGTTCTCATTCTTTGAAATTAAAATCAGATTTGTGCCTCGGAATGAACCCGCAATTACCATTTTAAAAGCCATATCCGGTTTGTTACCAGCAGGTCCCTCCACGCTTAAATTAAGATGTCAAATTACCGCTGATTTAAATCAGGTATAAATAAACATATTCATATAAAAATCCGGTCGTAAAATAAAAGCTTCAGCGGAAAGTATTGTCTATAATGGTGCTGCAACAATTTCCTATGCATATAGTTATGCCTTACAAGTTGTTAGGAGCCAATTTATTCCAACGAAATGCAAGAGCAAAACGTTCTGTATAATAACCATCGTGTCTTTCTAAAATAAATAAAAATCTTTTCAGAAAAAGGTATAGACTGTAGATTCCTCATGATACAATGGTTTCGCTCTTTAAACTGTCTTCAAAGTCTAGATAATACTTCATATTTAAAGTATATTAATTAATTTTGCCGGTATTTAAAGGAAAGGAAAATAAATGCAAGTAGGTAATGATTTCCCAATTATTACATTTCTCTTAAATCAGTCCTTTGAAACAAATAAAAGCAGTATTTTCATGACATATATTTATATAAATAGAAATAATTATTATTTGGAAGTCAAAAGAGCATCATTGTGTCATATCTAGAATGCAATGAACACTATTTTTTTTTATTGCAGTGAATGGCGAGACTAGCATGCCGTTCGCCTGATGGTAAGCGATGCGACCGCTCATGAGCAGTAGCAAAACCAAACAACACCTTGAATTACAAAGCAATGCTTGGCATTCCACTGCGCCCGCCATCCTGAGGCATAAGATGTTAGGTCTCAATATGTCCAGAAATTACTCTGGCTACAATGTCCTTCAATCCGAAACACAACAGTGCATTTAAACTGGTACTGGTACCCACCCAGGCAGCCTCTCAAATATGAGAGACCTACCAGTAAAGTAATTTTGCTTACATAATGTAATGAGCTTCGAAACGGAACAACCAACCACAATGATTATATAATTCTTAAGGTACATTAACAAAACTGTAAGTTCAGCAGGTCCTCTATCTCTGGTGGGTCTTGTGTTCATATATTGGACCTCACACAATTCAGAATTGTATCAAATTTCTAGGTACTAGATCAGGTGGCTTAGACAGATAATAAACAACAAATGAAGTGCGTGATGTTGTGTTGGTAAACGGACCAGAGGCGGCTGCTCACGGTGGTTGCTGGTTCACATCCTAGGGCATACCTCTGATTTTTCGGAGTCATGTGTGTAATTTATAACAATTACCACGCACTTTAACGGTGAAGAAAAACATTGTGAGGAAACCTTGTATACTATATTGAATGTGTAAGAATTTCTAGAATACGTAAAGTCCGCCAACCAGCACTAGACCAGCGTGGTAGACAATTATGGCCTTACACTCTCAATCATACTCTACTAATTGTAGTGGAGGCCCCCTTAGATTATATACTCGTCTAGATGACACATCACACCTCACCGCGCGGCTCAAATAAAGTCTACCAAATTTGGTAGACTCGCTTCTCACGTACGTCAGTGTCATTTGAACTACATATGGATAACGTGCTCCCGAAAAATAATTAATTGTGCCGGTTTGTGCTGTCGAATTGTATCGCAATTGTGTGGGAAAAATGTATAATAATACCAATATCACTTTCTATCGGTAACATTATTGTTAAACCACTATTATTTGAAGAAAACATGAACTTTTAATTCATTAATTTGAAGATGAGTTTCACTGGCCAGTGTTGTCAATTTATTACTAGGAAGATTTGTTGAAACTATGGGAGAAACTATAAAACACAAATATCATTACATAATATTTCGATCAGAATAACAACAAGAAGAATGGCATTATTTATTTAATGAGTAAATAATACTTACCCACACGATATTAATGAAACCCACGACGACATGCACTTCATAGTAATTTTATTAATTCTTTGCCTTGCATGTGTATTACCATTCAACATTTCACAAACGGGGTACTGCTATTGTCATCTTTGAAGAAACAGCGAGAACTTATTCAAGGTCCTAATAATATTTTAGACTTCCTACGGAGTCCGTACTAGCAAATTGCTGGAGAGACATTACACAGCGGAAACGAAAAGAAGACCATTCGTAGCCTCACATGACTTCATTTGTGTGTTCCGAACATTTTACTTATGATGATTTATATTTTACATAAATACAGAAATCAGATAACAGCCCAGGCAATAAATACAAAGAGTTAATTCTATTCGGAACCAACACTAGGAGATGGGTTTAGATCTTTATTGTTTTTACTAAAATGCGTTATAATATAATTAATAGTATGATTACTTTAAATAAAGAAAAAATATTTTATTTAACCTATTTTATATATCAAATAATGGGGAAAAGTTAAGTTAATAATCTGGAGTAGGCATCCCTAAACACACACACCTTGACAGTTGGATTACAATAATTACACGACCGGTACTCACACATATCAACGAAAGTGAGGACACTTTTAGCGCATCGTTTGTTGACATTGTTCAATCTAGACGAGTATATAATCTAAGGGAGGCCCCGTCCCCTGCAGTGCGACCTATATAGGCTGATACAGACAGACAACATCTACAGCTGTGTTGTACTACTACTTGTTAAAATTGTACGCAGTCGACAATTATGAAATTTGGTAGCTCTAAATATTGAAATAAATAAAGCCATTTTTCCATCCGTCCACCTCGAGGTGCCAATAATATCTCGTGCCAGAATATCTCGTAGTTTGTAGTAATCAACTATTAGGCAATCGAAAAAGTATGTAGATAAATCAAGGCAAATTGAGGGTTTTTAGCCGTGTCCATGGAGACAGAGACGGGTATAAAGTACTAAATCAAGGTTGGCAGACAGTTATTCAGAATCGTTCGGTCGCCACCTACGATCGCTCGGGGTATGAATGACCCGGTGATAAGCGAAATTAAACCATAGAAAACTACTACAACCTATCCGTCTTAAAAACTAATATCGAAAAAGCACACCCGAAGTTTTTAATACCTTCTTATTACTTCAGCTTTTACCATTCGACTAAAATTTTAATTTAACCTGTTTAATAAAGAATACGTGTTTTCAACTAAAAGAGATACTGATTTCAAAAAATAAAAGGTTATAATTTGCAAATATATCACGTTTTATTAAGATTATTTAAAATTTCATGTCACATGTATTATCTGCACGCTCGTAGCAATCTTTATCAACACATAATGGCTATATTATGAAATTATAATTTATAATGATTACCTCGCAATCATTGCTCTTATTTACCTATTTTCTAGAATAAACTTGCTTAAGATTTATGGGCAAACCAGTGGAGTGTTTTGCAACTATGTAACAGTATATTAGTAATTTGTTTACCTTATATCAATTAGCAAAGGTCACAACCCACCTTACTGTAAAGAGAATTAATCTTTCTTTACTTCCGTGGCAACTAGCACTGGGTTATCACAAGTTGAATGTTTGTTGGTCAAATGTGACGAGATGTGATGCTTCTCAGTAGTGTGGAACGTGAGAAACTGCCGGCAAAAAAGCACGCAGGTTCATATCCCAATGCGATGGAGATATTTGTGTGGCTCAAAAATATTTTATTTGGGGTCTTCAAGGCCTTCGTAATTGTTGCCATCCACGATAAAAAAATATTATAATATGTTAGATATGACGTCTTTGAAACCGACAGTATGACTATATACTGCTAATGCTATAGGTTAATAAACAAAAATTATATTTCTATTACTCCTACATATTATGTATTATATTTTAGTGTCATGAATAAATAGTCAATCACCTAGTACAAAATAAATAATTCTATCAATAGTGCATTTTTGCGAAGTGGATGAAACGTGACTCCGGTGCGGTGTGTGATATCTGCCCCACTCCCACCGGCGCGCAGCGCATCCTCACTATTCGATGGCTAATTAGTTAAGTGTGAACACGGTTCAAGACTGCCCTTTATCAGTCACCGGCTAACTACGTACATAGAGTGCACGGTGTTACGGCCAGATAAAGAATAAATTTGCAGTTAGTTTATACGTTGCATCGTATTGCGGTGCGACTGTGCGAGCGAGGTGCGTCAGTGTGCGCGCGGTGCCACCGCTGGTGCACGCGAGCACGCCTGTTGCGCATTAGTCGTCTGCCCGCCGCCAATCTCGCACCATGACCGACTGGTCGCCGGTGCAACGCGGCTGGCCGAACAGCTACGACGCGTATCAGTACGAAATGTACCCCACATATCAACCGGTGCCCGATGCCGTGCGCAATGATGCTCAAGCTCAGCAACCGGTTCAAGAGCAACAGAACATGCCGGCTCCGCAAAACGCGCTGGTGCAGCACTTTTCGGCGGAACAGAGGGTGCCCCCCTCGCCTGATGTGATGCGGCAGCAGTACTTGGTAGACCCACAGAATACACAGATGCCTTCAAATATGCCGATGCCGGAGGAGTTTCAGATGACGCCGCAGTATCGTGTACCGCAGGGTCATCCTACGGCTGAGTATTTACCATTGTATCCTGAAACTTACCCAGGCACAGACTCGTCGGTATCACAGAGCTTGTCGATGGCGCATAATGCAATGTATTCGTCGAATTTTAATTCCGCTGAATATGAAATTGACCCTGCCAGCGTGCCGTTGCCAGACGACATCCCGATGCCGCAGAGTGTCTCGATGATACAAGACGTGTGCATGCCTCAATATATAGATCGGCCACGAGATTATTCGAGGCCGCCCGCGTCGTCTCTCAGTATGTTGCTGTCTTCTCAGCCATCGATGCCATCTTCGTCGTCGGCGTCCCTGCTCTCATCTTCCCGGTCGTGAGTATCCATTGTTATTAAGATTACGCGAGATAACGCACTGAGCGAAACGCGGCCGGTTTCCTTGGTTACGCGTTTGTTTACACCATATTTTCTTTCCACGTAGCTTCAGTTTACAAATATCTTCAACAATATATTTATGAATGTCGTATTAATGCTGAAGAAATTTCGTGGCTTCCTTGTAAATTTATTTTAGTGTTTATCTATTTCCAGCGAGTTTGTAACGAGTTTGTGAATTATTTGTTTTTCCACTCGAAACTCGTAAATAACCAGGATTGGGTATTACGTTTCTATCCATCCATACTTTACCAACGTAATATTATGTTTATTATTCATTAAAGTAGTAAAAGAAAGAGAGAGAGACCTTATAACAGATGGGAGGATTAAATCAAACGAACCGCAGGCCCACAATGGATGCAAATAGCGAAATCCAGAGAAAACTGGCTTGATTTGGAGGACGCCTTTACCCGCAGAGGGGTTCTTGCAGAATAACTACTTATTATTAACGTATCTTAAATATTTTTTTTGTAAAACTATAAATAATGTATGTAACAACATTTGTAATTACTTGTATACTAATGTTCTTTTTTTTCTTTTCTCTTATCTCTTAATTAAGTATTCATACACCTATTTCTGCTCATCTCTGTTAATACTGAAAACATTCCAATTAATTTTATTTATTTATTATTTACGCTTTATAGCATAAAATGAATACAATTACCTTATCGCTTACAGACACCCATTTATTTGTTTCAAATAAAAATGTGTCTTAAGTTCCTTACATATTTTTTTTACATGTCAATTTTGGCTTAAAATGTATTTATTTGTGTTTATTTATAATAAAGATCCTTTACGTAAATGAGTAGGCCAGTACAATTATCTCGAGTGGCGAGACTAACTCCCAAATACTGGAACGCAACTTAAATATAAGTTGCGCTTAACTACGTTAATCCCGCTTAAATGTACTGGCTAAGTGGGCCGTGCGCTGTTAAGAGCAACTTATTATTTGAATGGCGTTCCAGTATTCGGGCGATAATCATGTATTATCACTCGGTACTCCATTTGGACAATATAGCACTTACCATCAAGAGCATTGCGGTCATTTTGCTATATATCATTTATCATTTTGCATAGTGCGATACGAGTACTAATAAAAAAATAATTGATTACACGTATTAAATAAAGGCCCGTGACCTGCAGTGCGAACTATATAGGCTGATATACGAGTAGGTGTTACAATTAATCTAAAATTTAATGAAGCTTTTTCACATAAGGGAACGTTGCCGTATTACGTAACCCGTTCAGGGGGGGAGTCTTCGAAAATACCACGCTTGGTTACATTGGGGTGGGTCCTAGATTTTCGTCACGTAGTGAATAAACTCTAGAAAAATATAATACCTCCCCCCACCCAAGTAAACACTACAAATGGTTACCAAAGAGGGGAGGGAGTTAAAATATGTAAAAAACCATTACGTAATGTAGGTACGTTCCCTAATATGGTATTTTTATATTAAGACGCACGCACGCTATACTTAGAAGAAAATAAAGAAATCGTATTTTTTTTTATTCTTCAAGTTCACATTTAAACATTTTGGAATACAATTATGAACTGAAGTTTTGTTTCATATATCCTACCATTATAGTAGGAATACCTGTGAACTAGAAAGTAAGATGGAAGGGAATGAAAGGGCAGATTGGAAAAAACGCCGCGCAATTTAAAGACTTGACGACGATTGCATAAAAATAAGTTTTTTTAATTATTAACCAAAGAATACCAACTGCAACTTAAATAAGATATTTTGTTATATTTTAAATACAAGCTTTACTAAACAGCAAATTAAAATTACTTTACTTTTAGCGTTGAGACTAAACATTTCACTTTGTTTTATTGTTCCTAACGACTTTTCCGGGTAGTCATTTAACAATTATTAAAATATTGTAAAATGTCTATCGGTTTCTGATAGAAATATATACAGGTTATATCCAGACTGCGACAGAAGCGAAGCCAGGCAGTAGTTTTAGTGACT
The DNA here is from genome assembly GCA_009982885.2 of Hyles vespertilio. Lineage (NCBI taxonomy): Eukaryota > Metazoa > Arthropoda > Insecta > Lepidoptera > Sphingidae > Hyles > Hyles vespertilio. The sequence continues at coordinate 17,072,779 of CM042833.1, forward strand.
ACAGACTCAATGTAACTAAAATCTTGCAAAAAAAGCAACGTTTTTTTTTGTAATTTTCCTATCGTCGTATTGGGGGCCGTAAATAGCTATGTAATGTAATCCTTATATTTTTAAAGACCCTATGGTACACAAGGGCTTAAATTAATTATTATTCTAGCAAATACTGTCCATTTACCAACCAAAACCGTTGATATTTAAAACATCACAAAAAATTGTACTTTGTGTTTGTAATTATAAAAATACCAGCGGAATCGTTATCGACCGCAGTCTTGATATACCCTGTATATATTTTTTGTAGCCATCTAACTCCGTTTGTAAGTAAATTGAGGTTGACGGAAGAAATATGAGATAATAATGGAGAATTAAAATTAAGTTTTATATATTATTTTCATTATAGAAATAATTATTATACAAATTACAAAATTTCTAAGATACTATTAATTATATAAGAAAGTTTTTGATAAACAGTCACGTTAGTCGTAACTCCACACTACGGTCGAGTCTTGTGGGTATCAGAAACTACTAGAGATTTCGGTCTTACTAACACCCGCACCCCAAACACAAACAAATATACATATTTTGTTTTGGTGCGTTGATCAAACCCGTGAAAGTGGAGAATTGTATAGTTATTTATTATATAGTATATTATTTATTGAATCTAGAAATTAAAACATTTTCATAAAACCACGTCTGTAGACCTGTCTGTAGGTGTCATAGGGGTCGCCCTAACTACAATGACTTTTTTCGACTCAAGATGTAAAGTGGTCAATACCGGTCGCGATTATTGCAACGATCAGGTGAAAATTCTCGCCTTGTCAAAACTGCAAATCGTAAGTCATTTTTTAAACCAAATCTTATCAAATATCACGTTTAATTAGTCATGTAAACATAATTTCGACTAATAGTATGTAAATAAAAAAGATTCTTTCGGGTCTCAACCCACTTCCATTTTGGAAGTCGGTTAATAACTAATTTAAGATACACAATACTAATAAATAGAGTGGATCTTACGCTACAAGTATGACACTTAAATATGTCGTCTAAATTAAAGTAAATTTCAATCAGAAAACGGTCAAACTCGAAAAAACTTTCGTTGGAATGAATGATCTAGGATGTTACGTTGGTTTTCAAAAAAACCCATTCGTAGAGCGCAGAATATTATTTGACCAAAAGGTGACCTTAAAATAAGACCTTTCTAGTGTTGACTTTTTGACGACTCATAATAAATACCCAAAAATAAATATGCATCACTCATGTTCGTATAAGTTCAGTTTACTTACGTACATAGGCTCTCGCCTTTTTCTCAGAAGGGGTAGGCAGAGGTGCAACCAGAACACCCACGTTTCACCTTGTATTTTCCGTCCCACGAGGTGATAGGGTGACAAATTCCTGACTCCGGGCTGATAATGAATAGAAAAATCCAATATCACTTTGCCACACTCGGGATTCGAACCCGTGCCCACAAATTTGCAATCTGCAAACCGCATACGGCAGTGTCTATCTCTGAGTTATTTTCTTACGGGCGATGCCATAATCAATCGAAAAAATTAGATTGAAGTAAATCTGGATTGTTTTCCTACTTTTCAATTGGTCTTTTGTCATGTTGCCATAGTTTTTTCACTACTGAGATTGATTATTGGCAATATAGTATCAGAAAAAAGATTGAGCTGTCAATCTAAAACGGCAAATTTGGATTGGGATTGTTTATTGGCAGCGGCTGTTAATAGGTATCTAAATGACAGAAGTATCTACTTGCACAAGAGCCTAGACACTAAGCCTTTTTAATCCGTAGTCCTTATCTAAAGCTGAAAAGGTTTAATTTTCACTCCATTCAATTAAAGTAAAGACGGGTGATTCATTTCTTTAGTTCCTTCATATTAAGATTGGAAGATAAATGTTGTTTTGTTGTATGTACCTACTTGTCATGTAATTGCTGGAAAAAAATAAATGTTGCTTGCGGTTCGAGACGATGGGCTGAAGATTGAGCCCAGTGGCGTGCCATAGGAGTGGCTTATGTCCAGCAGTGGAAGTGATACACTGATGATGATGACTATAATGTTGGTAAAAAACCGTACTTGTCTGAATATTAACCAAGGAATACGTGCATCGTAGTAACGCAAGTGTTGTGTTTCGGGATTTTTTTAATTGCAATATCTCTCTCATTTTCTATAAGATGAATAGCATATACACATAATAGTTTCATAGATTTACGTGAATGTTAAACATTGAATTAAAACTATTTTTTACGGATTTAATCTATTTTTTTACGGAATTATCGGGCCCTCCCCGTGACCACGAAAGCTGTAAAGTTATCGAAATGTCGCGTCGGGAAGTTAAAATATGAAAATTAAATCAAGTTATCAAAAAAAAACGTAAAAAATAGTTTTATTTCCAGATGAATTGCAGTTATTACGTTGCCTAAAGTGTTTATCGCCTACAAAATATTATTTTGAATTTGAATTTCAGGGTATAGGATATACCCTTTAGATATTTACATATTTCATTATGTATAAATACATAATTTAGCTTTACGCTTTCTGCGACAGTTTTAACATTTACGCACAATATTGAGTAACTATTCGTAGGGACCAATGGATTGTGCAAAATTATCGCAATTAGTAATGTCTCCCGATATGGACTTCACGTAACAATCAGTTAGTATAGACGTTGATTATATGAATTCTAAATATTATACTCGTATTATCCATCTTCATTTTTAACTCTAAAAAGTAAAGAAGTAGATGAATTACTCTTCAGTGATTTTTTGGAGTCGTTGCAAATAGCGTTACAAAAATTAAAACGACCTTAGTTTAGGTACCTACGATTTTGTTGCATTTACGTTCCATACCCTCAGCACATTAACTACCTTACACCATAATAGACGCCTCGTAATGATATTCGCATATTTTATGTATATTTTGGGCAAACTATTATACGTTATACATTGTATATCGAGACTGCTACCGAAAACGAAGCCGGGTAGTTTTGGTGACTACATGCAAGTAAAAATTTCGATAGAAAACGCTACGATTTTATTTCTGTGGTTTTAATTATCATCGTATTTGGGTGGTATATCCATAGTTTTGCTAAAATATTAATTTAAACCATTGCGTGCCATAGCGTCTTAAAAATAAAAGGGTGCACACTATTATTTTAGAAAAAACGGTGTATTTATCATTCAAATACTATGATATTAAAAAACATTACAAATATAAAATGTCGCGTTTTTTATCGTTTTTTTTTTCTTGCATTTTGTCTGTAGTCAGTAAAACAACCATTCAGCTTCGTTTTCGGTAGTAGTCTTGATATACCCTGTATAACTGTACGGAGAAACAACTTAAGGTACTGTTCAGACCATCGCGTCGAAAGTTTGTTACAAGAAAAGTGAGTGATGAATAAAAGTGAAAAGATTCTTGGACATAACTTGCAACATGATTTATTGGCGCTATAGCCCGTTCTTACATAAATAAAACTTATAACAAACTAGTCACAAATAAACGCACACATTATCTAGTCTATTCCGATTGTCTGAGTGCTATAGCGAAAAAACAATGCATATTGAACATTCCAATACAGGAACTCCACTTAAAAAGGCTAAAATTTGGTTATGCATCTACAAAAATGAAGACTCCAAAAATCTGACGTCGCCCAAAGAAAAAATAACATACCAAATGAATGAAATGAAATGAAAATATTTATGAATCCATAAAATGTCATACACTATTTAGATTCAGTCCTTTTTTTTTCTACTACCACCCAGTTCACAAGGCTGTTTTCGCCAGAGAAGAACGGGCAAGAAACTCTAGCGTTGCTCTTTTCAAATAAGTTTACAATACAGTGATCATACAGGAGTTGAAATTCAGAGCAGTTCATAAATTATTCATAATAATAATTATATTGTACGGCTGAGTTAAGTGTGGTCGCCCTGACCGCGGAATCGGTATACACTGTTCAGCAAAAGCAATGAAAGGCAATAAAAAAATTAAAAAAGAAAAACAAAGTAATTAATATTATCATTATAAGTAAAATGAGCAGACCAGTCTACACAAGCAGCACCCGTTCACGAGTATGATCCATGTGCCAGCCATCGGTCTCCTCAACCGTGTTATAGGGAAGTGACCAACCCGGCACACGATGCCGCCGCAAGCACAGACCTTTAAGCGAGCATGACGTACTCAAATTGCCTACAACTATGGTGACACAAGTGGGATAATTATTTTAATTATATTTAACAGAGTACACACACATCCGATTCGGGGACTTATATTATGTTTTATTCCTCACGCCTTACTATCTTCTAAGTATTCTGAAATTTTATAATATGCTTTATTACACAACTGTCGTTTAATATTAGATTTAAATTTATTTATAGTTAAGGCTTTTATGTGATGTGAAAAATAACTAATAGTTACTCAGACTAATATTACAAAAAAAATCTTTTAAATGTTTTTATGCCAATGCTCGTAGTATCGTTAAACCGGGAAAACTGGATGAGCTTAGATGTATTATTGCTTCTCTACAAGTCATACACATTATTATACTTACGGAGACATGGATTAAGAGTGAAGATGAGGCGAAAATGCTCCAGATACCATCTTATACACATTACTATAATTATAGGAAAATAAAGAAGAAGTGTCAATATTTGTACACAACAATCTCAAACATCACCTTGTTGAAGAAAAATGCGTAGATGACACACATCTCTGGGTATACGTGAAAAAGTTTTCTTTTAATATTGGTGCTATCTATAAACCCAATAAATAATTTTGGATAACTTTCTCGAAATATATTCGCAACAATTATATACATTTAAACAAGCTATTGTTTTTGGCGACTACAGCTTAGACCTACTCAACCCGAAATTAGCAACACGTACTTATAAGAATACTGTCAAGGAGAACAACTACAAAATTCTGAATAAAAGTAGTCCAAAACACTGTACCCGTGAAACGACATCAACGAAATAATGCTAGATCATGTTACCTGTAACATAATTGAAAATAATTTTTATCTTGCCACTATGGAATCATAAATGTCTGACCACAAGCAGATACTAGTTCAGATAAAACAATACCAACCACCACTTATTATAAAACAAAAGTACAACGCAGTGGACTATAACAAACTTTATCGATACCTGGATGAATATCCTAAAAAACATGAAACGGAGAGTATGAGGAACTAGCAGACAAATTACAGTGTTGTATAAATAAGTGCAGGATTACAAAAGTTAAAGTACTGAATTCTCCACGACAAGATTGGATAAAAAGGAACTTTTAGAAGAGATAAATAACAAGAACACATTATGGCATAATATAAAACAATGCGACTGACACAAAATTGAAGGCAGAATATGAGCATTTCAAAAGCCAGGGTATCACGTAACATAACGAAAGCGAAAAGAGACTATACTTAAAAAGTTTTGAAGAAAACTCAAGTAAACCACGAAAAATGTGGCCGCTTATAAACGATTGTTGAAAAATAAACTACGTGACACAACTGGTCCTGACAAACTTGAAACGGAAACTGGTACCATTTTTTTTTTTTAATACTGGCCTGGCATAGTGGCGGCATTGCACCTGATGGAAGTGCCAATGCCGCCCAGGCAGAGTATCCTTGGCATCGGACGGCAGTCCCATGCCAATGGAAACAATTATGCCGGCCTGCTAAGGTGCCTCTTCACACCAGCGGCGGAAGGACCCAGGATTGTAGGAAGGAGGGAACACGTGCGCCGGCAAACAATTCCACAGCCTGACGGTGCGGCACAAAAACGAATTGAGAACCGTTTGGTTCGCGCCGGGATGGTGTGGACCGTCCAGCTATGGCTTCGCAAGCCAGCACGCGTGGTTCTGGTTAGGAATGGAGAGGAGGGGAGCAAGTTGAACAATTCTTCAGAGCACTCACCGTGATACAGGCGGTAGAACACGCTTAGAGAGGCGACATCTCTCCGGAGTTGTAGCGACTCCAAGTTGCTCGTAACGTCTGCATCATTCACAATGCGGATGGCCCGCCGCTGCAATCCATCCAAGGCATCGAGAGGTACTGGACGGATTCATCCCAGAGGTGCGAGCAGTACTCCATACCCGGCCGGACCTGCGCTTTATATAAGCGACAAAGCTGACCGGGCGTGAAAAACCGACGCACCCCTGTTCAGACTCCAACCCTGCGTTATGTGGCAGATATTACGCCCTCGATGTGATTCCTTGGATTGTGATCACAGCGGATATCCACACCAAGGATACTCAGGTCCATTCTGCACTGAGAGAGAGAGATTACAAATCAAATAGATACGAGTATATGTGAAAGTTTCAATTATATTTCTCGACTATTGGCTCAACCTTAGCACAAAATATGATTTCTGATAAATCAAAAGGAAGTCGAATTGTGGCAGAGTGTCAACAAATTGATAACAAGGAATTACTATCTCTGAACCAGCTATTATGATGGAAGTTATTACCATCATTAAACATTTGGACTGTAATACTGCATGTGGCATTGATGGTATTAGTACAAAAAACTATTAATGTGTAAAAGATATCATTGCTCCCGAACTTACAGCCTGCATTAACTTTTGTATGGCACGAGGTATCTAAAAGTACGATCTAAAAGTAGGCAAAGTATGTAGTATACCAGTTCATAAATCCGGAAGTAAATTTGACCAGTGCAACTACCTCCCTATATCGGTTCTCCCAGTAATTTCTAAAGTTTTTGAGAAGATTCTTTATAACCGATTAGAAACATTCCTAAGAATCAAAAAGTTTCTTGTACCCTAAACAATATGGATTTAGACCTCAATCCAATACTGTCGCTGCAACAATTGATCTCGTAACCAAGATTAAAAATAAAATCGATCAAAAACAAAATTGTTTTAGGTATATTTATTGATCTTAGAAAAGCTTTTGACACCATCAGTCATGACATATTATTAAAAAAACTAAACACAATGGTGTTAAAGGCAAAGCATTCAAAATTTTTGAATCATATCTAGATAACCGCAAACAAGTAATAAAAATGGGTGAATACGAAAGCAATCCCAGTAAGCTCAACTTTGGCGTCCCCCAGGGATCAATATTGGGTCCGCTCATGTTCCTTATTTATATTAATAATATTAGTGAATTGGGTCTTAAAGGCGATATATCTCTATGCAGACGACACAAGTCTATTTTACTATGGACACTCAACAGAAGTTTAATAGCTGATGCTCAAAATGATCTTAATCTATTAAATGAATGGTTTCAGTCAAACCTCTTAACTATTAATAATACGAAACAAATTATGTAATATTCTCAGCAAAAAATAAAAAAAGTATATGAAAATTTTGAACTTAAAATAGATGGACAACTACTTGAACGCACACCTAAAGAAAAAATCTCGGACTTATCTTAGATATTCACCTAACTTGGGAGCCACACCTAGAAAAAATTAAACTTAAACTAATACCACACACAGGAGCACTACGTAATATAACACATTGTCTCCCTCGAAGAGTACGATATCTCATTTACAATTCTCTGGTTAAACCTCATATCAACTACCTTATTGAAATCTGGGGTACTGCAGCTAAGACTAATATAGATCCAATTCAACGAGTTCAGAATATATTAATAAAAATTTATTTAACTATAAATTTCAGACACTTACTGAAAAGATATACGAGGATACAAAATTAATGAATATAAAACAAACGTACATATATTCACGCATATATTAATACACATGTATTCTTATTCGTAAAATATTAAATAAAGAAATCCATTCTAATTAAAATTTATATCGAAACAACAGGCACAAAGGATTAAGAAGAGCTATTTACTTAGTTACCCGCCCACCTAGAACTAACTATGGTAAAAGAAACTTGGAGTTGGAGGGTGTCAAAATTTACAATAAATTACCATCTGCCATAAAAGATCAAAAAAGCTATGTCCGATTCAAAAGCTACTCAAAATATATACAATTAATACATACAAATAAGAAAACGAATTAAAAAAAAAATGCATATAAAAAAGCAATAACTTATACACATTTCTATAAGCACACATAAATTATTGATTATACATATTATTACAATAGCATTAAGTAAATAACTACCAAATTAAAAAATATAACATTAACGGTCTTATTACAAAAAGCGAAATAAACCGTGGTTTAAACCTAGTCTAGCAAAACCAGTCTAATCTGCAGAACCATGGTTTAAATTTACTTGTATTACAAAACATAAATAAACCATAGTTCCCTGGTTCATTCTTTTGAACCGTAGTTTATACACCAACCACAGATTAATACAAATAATATTCGTTCAACATGATATCATTCCATCGCAACGTTCCATATCCACAGAAAAGAATACGTTTTAATAAAATTTTAATGATTAAATAATGTTTAGGCGTATTGAACCTATTGAGGGTTGGACATTTTGCTAGAATATCAATATTGGTTGGTATATCGATTATAATTAAATATTTTTTTTCATTTGTTTCATGTTATATTAGCTAGTCACACATCCAAACACGTGTGATGAAACGTAACATTCTGGCGCGTTACAAGAAACCATAACAATAAACAAAACTATCGCGAGTGTAAATAAGTTTCTTTTAGCAGGAATGCATTTACTATTTAGTCAACGAAGTATGTGAAGTGAAGTTGATATAAAATAATTGTCGCTTAGGTAATTACATAGTAATCTAATTTAATAATATCGTGTTGTGGTGGACCTACAAAATGAAAAATGGCTATGAATTTGAGTAGTGAGAAAAAAGTGAGTAAACCAACATTATTATATGGATGATTACATTGAAAATGTTTGGGTAACCTATCCTTATGCGTATATTTTTATCGGAAAAAATTAAAACAGGGCGCGTAGACGTATTTTGTTGGGCCGACATGACGTTTTTAATCGCTCAAAGGCTTCAAAATCCTTAATAACGAACAAATTCATCATATTAATATCAATTTTAGAGTAAAAGTAACATAATACGATGAAATAGACACTAAATCCAAAAGAAATAGTGGAAGTTTACGATTTAGACCACCGTTAAACTAGGGGGCGGTCAGGTTTAGCGTAAACCATAAAAAGGCCATGGTTTAATGTTAAACCACTTTTTGTAATATGAATTAATATAAACCATAGTTTATTGCGATTTAAACTAAAGTTTTTAGATAAACCACGTTTTGTAATAAGGCGGTAGTTGTTTTAAATATGAAGCAAAAAAAAAATTAATTCCGATATGACAATAATTCATAAACATATACATACTTCAAACATATATAGAATAATGAATAAAAAATCCATTAGTCTTATAAATATTTACCAAAATACTACAAAATAAAAAATGAAGATATATATAAAAAGTATTGCTCGAGATCAAATCATCAATGCCACATCTAGTAAAAAAAATGTTCTATTTGGGTAAAATTGACTTTGTTATTGATATGCTATTTGGCTACCCACATTTTTGTACTTTTTGTTTTTTTGCTTTGTATGTACCTACCTCTGTGCGCTTGTAATGTTAATTATAGTTTAAACATTGTTTCTCAGTAAGTGAATTATGTATACAATTCTTAATGAGAAATAAATGTTCTAAACATTAAATGTGTTTTATTTTATTACGCAGGACTAGAGTAACTAAATGCTAGCATCACTAAGCTATATGGAAAATTGAACTATCCGGCTCCGATACAACAAAGAGCTTTTTAATGAAACGTAATATGATGGGAGCACTCTCTTTCGTCCAATATTTTCAACGAGCTAAATGGACTTGTCGAGTATGTCAGATATTTTTTACCATGCTTTTATTAATTATTTAACGGAAACCTTTATGTAGAATGTCGTGAGGGTATCAAAGTCGGTTTTTCAGTCCCTGCGTTCATAAGCCGCATGGTCAGATAGCATCCGCATTTTTTTCTAATATTTATTTATTTTCATAATTGTCGAATTCCATTAGTACCGCTTCTAATCTTAATTTTCACATTCCTTTTTTAAAAGATCTGATTTTTTGTCTACCGACTGTCCGTGCGTCACCTGGGTTTCCCACTGAAACCAGCTGCAATATTGCTTTGAATAGTTGCAACACAAAGCTGAATAGGAAGCTATTGCAGACGCATTAAAAAATAAAGTCTTCGATATTAAATTATTGCCTTTATTTATTTACGTGGGCATTGAAAGGATTATACACTTTCTTTTTAAAAATTTCAAAAAAAAAATTGCCGTATATCATGCAGGTTGTTATTTGAAACTATTATGACGGTCTCTCCGTTTATAATTTTCTATGCAATTAAAAAAAATCATAGTTTTGGCAAAATTAATATTAATTCCATAACTACTATCATTAATAAAATTTGCATAAAATTGCATAAAAATGTTTTGACAGAGATAGACGATATACTTATAAGAGGGCTATATTTTTTAAATTGCAAATCCCTGAAACTTGCCTTAAACTTTCAGACAAAGGTCTTATATTACATATGTATGTATAGATTGAAAACGATAACAATCTTACTTTATATGCGATAAAAAGTTTCTGCAATATGATTACAAACAAATATTTTTGAAACATTTTTGATGCAGGATAACCTAAATATGAAATGAAATGGCTGAGAGTTCGGATACTTGGAGTTCTTATAACAAGTATTTTACAATATTCGCTTTTCACCAGCGGCGTCCATCGCAGTATTTTTATTTCCGACACGTCAAGTGCCGTTCAATGAAGTTTGCATTTGTTTGGATGGCCAGTCTATACAACGGACTAGTTGATTTTTACAAAACTAACAAATAAACGAAACGGTGGACAGCGAGCATTTTTTGTCTAAACTCGGAATCAAATTTACTTGGTGAACAGAGCGCCACAATTTTCTAATGCAATTTGGGATATGATTATTCCATAGTTTGAGGTTATAATTTTGTTTTTTTTTATGCGCTGCCATATTGCTTTAAAAATCACTGTGTTGGTCAAATTATTTTTATGATGCACCCCAATGCACCTCATGGTGAATGCAGTGTACTATTAGATCATTTTCTAATAATTTGAAATATGTATCATTATACAGGGTATATCAAGACTGCTACCGAAAACGAAGCCGGGTGGTAGTTTAAGCGACTTCAGACACAAAGCAACAGAAAAAGTTGCAAAAAAAGCGTCAATTTTTTTTTTTCCTATGCCCATTTTTGGTTGGTAAATACATTTTTTCCTAAAATAATAGTATGTACCCTTTTATTTATAAATACTCTAAGGTATAAAAGAGTTTAAATTATTATTTTAGCAAAAACTATGGATTTACCACCCAAAAATGACGATATTTAAAAAATCATAAAAAAAAATTGTCGCGTTTCTAGGCGAAATTTTTAATTGCATTGTGTTTGTAGTCACTAAAACTACCACCCGGCTTCGTTTTCGGTAGCAGTCTTGAGATACCCGGTATGTGTTTAATATCTTAAAAGGACGTCCGCAGGCTTCCTATGAGAATTGGGCCTGGTGGTGAAAACATGGTGGACACAAATGAGACGTGGAATTCAATAGTAATCTATTGATAACCTGAAATGTGCTATGATAGTCTCCTTGAGTTAAGTTATGGATTTTTATGATTTCTTACATAACTCAATGTGTCTGGAAGAAATTTCCCAATGTGATAGGGCTGCCTTTGTACTTTTTTATTATGTTGTTTCTCTATTGTAACTGGTTCTATATATGGTGCAAAAAGGGATAAATAAATAAATGAATCTACGATTATGAAATTTTAATAATTAATGTCTTTATTGAGTAATATTTTATGTGTATACTAAGAATATAAATTGTAATTAAATGTAATATATTTTATATATGTGGAATAAGTACCTTCGTGACTAGCACAATATTGAAAGCTTTTTTGGCGGCAAAAAAAAAAAAAACATACTAAAATACCTAGGTTAGTCTATGAAGAAAGGTAGAAAAACACTTATGGTTATAATTTTAATGATTATTTTACGTATCAACATCATCATCATCCACAGTCTGTAACGTCCTACTGCTGGGTATAGGCTCTTCCATATTATGATACTTTTCTCCGTTCGTGTTTTGTATTTACGGAAAACTAGACGAAATTTATATATTTCTTAAATTGTGGCCGTTTTGTTACAAGGGGCGCACATATCATTGTAATTGACAGGAAATATGGAGTCATAACTACCTCGCGGCGTCGTATCACTTGATGTAAATATGAGCGGGAAACTGGACCAAAGTGTCGATAAACTTTGAAGTGTGATTGATCTGCTCCTACACATGCTGCAGTAAAAAGAGAACATGATTGAGTATTCTTCTATTTAACAAATCGCGCCCAATAACTAAGAATTTGTACGCGAAAAACAATGTTACAAGACTTTTTTCCTAAGCAAGATAAAAAGTTAAGTTCTTTACAATCATAATGGTTTCTTAGATTTACGCGAATGTTACACACCACTAAAACTTATAGTTATAAAACTGTCACAATTTAACTACCCTTAGTTAAATTGTGACAGTCACTGAGCGGATGACTAATACCTCAGTCCCCGTGACCACGAAAGCTGCAATATAATCTCAAGGTCGGGAAGTTAAAAATGTAAAAATTAAACCAAATCCAAGATAAAATCTGTAAAATAATAGTTTTCTTTACAATCACTTATGTTCTCTTCACTCTGTACTTATTTGGTCATTAAAATATCAGGAACAAATTGACATTTCCATCTATCGGAGCGCTCTTGCTGAAAATCCTTATTTTTTTGCCAATAATGAACCACTGTGTAAAGCGCAGCATAATAGAGAAAGAATTTCATCGATATAAGAACTCTATTGAACTATTTTTCAGAGAATTTCTAATTAAATACTCAAGGATGTAAACGTAACTGTGGCCACACTCGATTAAAGTTCAAATAAATAAGTGCGGTATTGTCGATGTTGGAATTCCTCATTGGATTCCATTGTAGAGCAACCAATACATTTTTAACTTATACCTATAGTTGCTGTCTTATACAAATATACAGAGCTTTGACGGCTTTAGGTTACTAACTCCAGCCAAAAGAAGTCCAATACCGAGTACAAGCCTCCAGCAAGGATTAATACCGATTTTAGCCGCCTGTTGGATGCCGCTGGCCACTTCCTTCTTACTGGCAAGCGCAGAGTAGATTTTTCAATAGAAAATAGGATATATGACATAATATTTTGTTTTAACAGTAATTAAATGATTCTTATTTGTATTTAATATTAAATATATGGTTTTTATTTAATTATGTCTGTCAAATTAATTAAAAGACTTTCGGATTGATTTATCACATCACTGTAGTTGTTGTATGTAGGTTTTTTAAATATAAAACATATTTATAATGTTTCTCATCTTAGATTTAGGTCTCGAATTCATTTTCAGTTCGATAACTTTGTTTTCTTTAAGTTGTTTCTTCATTACAAAACATAATTACCTACCAGACGTCTCTTTTTAAAATTAACATTCAGTTTACCAACAGTAATTAAAAGCATAAATCACAGGAAAATTCATAGGTACTATAAATTGCATAATGCGACGACCCCGTAAATGCTAGATTAAAGTAGGCAGCACCTGGGTGTCCGTTACAAGCTAATAAAAGCTGCAATTTAATAATGCCCTACCTTCCAAGAATGAGAAGCTATACTACAGAAGAAATGTGAGTCTTATAAAATGAATACGACCCTCTGACAAATTTAATATACCGTGGTGCAACGTAGCACAGTTTGAACCAGTAGTTTTCTTATAAAAATAAATAACGTATACTTTGCGAATACGAAGGGAATGAGAATTTTTATTCTACCTACAATGGCAGTGAGACTTATGAAATACCTATCTTTTCAATTTTTAATTCTTTTTTAAAAGTCATGCTTTGCTTACATTAGATTTTTTATTGATTGTTATACTACGTAATAAGGTAATTCTTGCCACAGTCAATCCTAAGCTGGTTTTATGGAATGGTCCCATAGTATAAAATATATTTATTTAAATATATAATAATAAGTTTAATATAATAATAAGTTTAATTTAGTTTTTGACAGCCTCCGTGGTGCAGGCGGTTAGTCGCCGCCTGGGAAACGCAAGGCCGTCGGTTCGATCCCCGCACCGAGAGAAATGTTTGTGCGGCCCACAAATATTTCTTTCGGGTCTGGGTGTTTGTGAGACCGAAAAGTCTCTTGTAGTTCCTGATACTCACGACACAATACTCGATCTCAGTGTGGGGTCAGGACTATGTATGTGACTGTTGGGGGTTTTTATTATTAAAATTAAAGCATCCCGCTCTAACTTACACGGGTTGCACTTCCAATATTTGTGTATTGAAATGCATGGCAAGAACAACATGCTATTTGCCAGATGGTAAAGCCAACAACACCATGAACTACAAAGCAATACTTGGCATATTACTGCGCTCGCCATCCTGAGACTTAAGATGTAAAGTCTCAATATGTGCAGTAGTTATTCTGGCTACAATGTCTTTAAACTGGAACATAATCATGCATTTACACTAGACCCAAGCGGCCTCTCACATGTGAGAGACCTGCCACCAATAAGTTTTTCACGGAGATGCTGTTAATGAATCAATTTCTCTATAAATTATTAATTACACATGCATAATATTTCTTTCGGGTCTGGGTGTTTGTGAGACCGAAAAGTCTCTCGTAGTTCCTGATACCACGACACAAGACTCGATCTTAGTGTGGGGTCAGGACTATGTATGTGACTGTTGGGTGTTATTTATTTATTTATTTATAATGCCGATAACAAACACCTAAGAAAATTCCACGATTAAAATATTTAGTCTAAGTTTTATCTAATATTATGAAATTCATTTCCTCGTTCACTTTGCGAAAATTGGACTAGTATTAGTTACTAATTAAATTTAAATTTACATCTAAACATAGTATGATGGAATCTGTTGTGATTAGCGCTTGAAACGGCATTTAAACGTTAAATTGCAGTTAGTTTGCTTTTCTGTGTAACTGGTTAATAACACAAAGCGAATGTCGGTATGAAAGCAAATGATTCTGAGGTCTCACAACTCCCAAGCCATCTTATTACACTTAGACCCGCCGCGGGAGTTTCAGCTGTGTTACAGCAAATACTAGAAATAGATTTTCGTATATAATTTATTATTTGGCATGTTTAGCGTCTTGGAACGTATCTTTAACTATACGAGTTGTTATCATATGAGAGTGTTAATAACTTTACTGCCATTTTTTTTCTGTCTAACTTTTTCGCCACACTTGCTTAATATCAACTCTTAAATTTGACGTCCAGCATTTTCCTGAATAAACTAAATTTTTTAAGTCCTTGACTTTTGGCATCACATGTTAAACTAAGTATTTAATAATTTTACATGTGTATTTACCTGTTTATCTCCAATGCAAGGCTTTGCAATTTAAGGCATTTTTTACATCCCCTGCAAAATTTGGATCCTTTTATTATTGGACTGTTTGATCCCACTGCTGGCTTTCCCTTTCTCAATTGATTTTGTTTTCAGCCAGTACTTTCCTTACGCACAAAATACAACTTAGAGCTTTGTAGTTATTTCCCGTACAATTCATATAAACCGATTGTTGTTTTTAATGTAATAATATTAAAATTGGGATTTATTAGTATTGTAAAAATACAACAATATATGCGATATTTTTTTTCATGGACTTGGCCGTCGGTTGTAATACAGTGTAGTTTCAGTACGTACGGCTATATTTAAATCTTGGCATGGATTACTGAACAACATAAGCGTTATCGGGAGGCGCCCTTCCACTTTTACTATCAAACCGGTAAGAGCTGTTTCGCCGGGATTATTTTGATATTACACATCATCGTCTATATTAATTTTGTATTTATTCCGCATATCTGCTATATAATGAATATGTGGCGTATTTCAGTTTTAAAACCCGATTTCCTATTATATTATTATTTATTGATATGTTTAGAATATACATTTTTATGTATGTTTTATAATCATAATATTTTAAATCTAAACATTAGCTCAAAAATTAAAATTTTATGGACACATATAATAATTAAATTATGGAAATTTTCTAATTTTTCAGTGGACTATAGTGTCTCTTAAATTTTTGGTACTGATATAGAAATTATGGTTAGATTGCTTTATTTTATTTTAACCCGATAAAAGGCGCTACTGTAATTAGTATGAAAATGGTCGGTACGTAAAAATAAATAATATAGGAGTAAAAAGTATTTTAGAACATTTATTTTATACTTTTTAAATAAGGGGACATCATAGGGAGTTATGAATTCAGTAAAAATAAAACGCAATAAACTTTAAGTTGACCGTTTAATTATAGTCTTCTGTTGTAAGTTACAATCACTTAAATAACTAAAACCAGACTATTTATATTTTATTATTTTCTTCCATTCACCAAAATCAACAGGATGTAACATCGATGATTAAAAATAATCATATTCATTATTATAAATGATTATTATAAAGTTAAGTAATTGTCTGACCATAAAGCACACAAGTTCAATTACGATTAGTAACTCTAGAAGAAATATATTTTATGTGAAATGTTTAACTTTATGCTCCTTTTATTTACGACGACTTTTTTATACACTTGCCAGTAGCTCACATTGTGTCTTATGTTTTAAAAGTTTTTAGACAAATATTTTTATATTGTTTTAATCGATAGAGATCAAGAAAATAATACACAATAATAATAATCTCCTTGAGGGCTGAAGTGACTATATAAAATAATAATACACATTTCGATGTTGTTTGAAGCAAACTTTATCTTCAACCAAATTTTTATATTCATTTCTGAGAATAATAGATTTAGACCTACAAATATAAACAAGCTACTGGGTAAAAAATAAAATATCCATACTTATTTATGCGCCCGTAGCTTCGCGACCCGTGACGCCCACAAAAGCCCACGCCATATGCCTCATTATCAATCAGGACAGTACTATAACAGATAATCTTCGTAAATGAATGAGAAACTTGTTACCATATTTAAAACGTCTCTAGTATTTTTTATCTGACTTCAGAAAAAGGTCATTCTCAAATCGATGTGTATGTATGTAATTTTGTCAGATTGCATAGCTTTTGATCTCATTTTTATCAGACCTAAAGGATAAACATTGCTTGTATTTTCGATTATAGAAATTAAATTTAAATTATCACCAAGCTCATAATAAATCCCATTTTTATATTGCACGTAAACATTTTCCGTTGTAAATACGCGAATTGTCAGCGAAAGACGAGCCGTGTCGCTAGAGCGATTGTCATGCTTACTGTAAGCTCTAATTTGCAGCTTATGTACTCATATTGGTACTTTTTAACAGCATTTGCAGCAGATATTCGATACGTATTGACCTTGCACTTATCACTGGTTGGCAACACGTATTTTACTAGGATATGAATTATATTATACAGGCTATTTACATACTGCGATCAAAAACGAAGCCAGGTAATTTTCGTGAGTACAGACACAATGCGACTAAACACTTAGCCAAAACGCGACTTTTTTTTCAGTTCTTGTCGCGTTTAAGTATTTTACCTAAAATAAATATGTATATACACTCTTTTATTTTTTAGGACGCAATGTTAAAATACGAAAGCGTTTAAATTATTATTTTAGAAACAACTGTAGCGAAAATGATAAAATTTAAATGATTATTAAATATTAAGATTTTAAAATTATATTAGAAAATAATTTTAAAATAATTTTGCACTGTGTCTGAGGACTCCAAAACTACCTTTTCGGCTTTGTTTTCGATCGCAGTCTGGATATACCCGGTATAGTCAACGCGGAATTTTCGGAAAATGGTCTGATATGAACAAAAAGGCATATTGATGCACCATGTGCAAATTTGGCCATCAGCGGGTTACATGTGATAACTTCAGAGCGGCCAGGTTGTTTTGCGATAGCTTTAATCACAATGGACGGGTTTGTAATAACTTTGCATAACCGTGTGTGTATAGAAAATTGCACCTGGTCTATGTTACGCGCCATTGTGTAAGCCGATTTTATCTTGTCTACGAAGAATGCAAATAGAAAGGAGTTGTAATTATTTGTATTTTAATAATTGCAAATCAATTGTTTGTTTATGTTCAGTTCTTTTCATCAGGTGCTGAGTAGCACGTGATGAATAATTTGATGTGAACATTGATTTATTTACAACATTAAGTAAAATAAAATAAAAAGCAGGCTTCGATTTTCACATACGTAAAATTTATAGTTTGTACATATTGTATGTAATATATTTACTTATTCATTTTTCATATTTTAGAAAGATCTCATTACTACATCTCCTAAATGTTGTCTGGAAGAAATGCCAACGGCACTAGTCGGCCTAAAGAAATGTATAAAAATACAATTATTTACTTAGAAAACATTACGTGCTTTTTTAAGGATAAATTATACAAAACCCAAGTGCTTCACAAACGCGGGAATATACTATAAACACACCTATCGTGAAATCGCATTCATTATTTTTGCCGCAGTTGTGTTAAAATAGAGAACTCGAGTATCCTATTTGCATATTAATCTTGTGTTGGTCCGTGTATACTTGGCAATAAGGCGGTATAATACTGTGAAATTGCGTAGCGCCACACTCCAATACAGGCACGCGAACAATCAAATACAATGCGTATCTATCGGTTTATTTGCTACACAATAAACTTTTCCACACGCATTTATTATCGACGATGAACTCTCTAACACTATAGAATAGCACCATGTTGCTCTCATACCGACACAGCGCTTAAACGCACTTAATTACGAACCGAAAATAGTAACCACTCATAACATTCTTACGTTGTGAATTAAAGTTCAATATGCACGTTATATATTACACGGAGCAAAACTATAGTCTTTGTTGACATAAAATAAAGGTTACGGACTACGATCAATTCTAATAATACAGATTCAAAAGGTAACGAATGATTTGTGACACAATCTTGCCAATTCTATCGGGCTTGCACATCTGCGCGACAGAATTGTCTAGCGTAAACGGAAATCGAATAGAGTAACGTGTTTTATACCTTGGATAATGTTCGCCTCTTTTGTGTAGTCGCATGTATGGACAGTGAACTGATGGTCCTGATTCAAATTCCTAGTTCAGATAATCTTTTTTTGGACTTTGGTGTAAATTTTTGGAGAAATTTTACATAGGTTGCCCAGGTCATCATTTAAGCCTAGCCGACCTGGTGATAGGCACGTCCCCTATGACTTATGACTGGTTACCAAGCACATCTGGCTTGTTTATAAGTGTAATGTTCTAAAAATTAAACATTAATTGCAAAAGTCAAATTTTAATTTCGTTCAATTAAAATTTTAGAAACGCCTATATCTCCATATGTATCATGATAGCACAGTAGATTATAATAATTTGTCAGGATGTGGCTGCGACTCTCAGGTACTGAAACACAAAGCACTGAAACAAATATTTGTGTGAACCAAAGGTATTTATTTCGGGTCTGGGTGTTTGAGAGACCGAAATTCTCCAGTAGTTTCTGATATCCACGACACAAGACTCGGTCTTAGTATGGGGTCAGGACTAGGTGTGTAACTGTTGGGTGTATTTATTTATTAATTAATTATTATAGTTGAGGATTGCTGCGGTAAAAAAAATGTGTACTTCCGTACTTGGATGTAATTAGTTAAAAGTGTCGACTATAAGACTAGTTGCGTCTTTCCGGTAGCGCAGCTTAGCGAAGTTTTTAAGGACGGTCGATATTTGTAAACTTTGATGGATGTTTGTTTCACAAGACAAGTAACTTAGTTGCAAGATGCTTCAATAAACTGATTAGTTGCGAAAAGTCTTGTCTCTTACAAAACAGAAGTGAAATAACAGTTTTGCTGCTACATATTATTGGTATTGTTTATGACCCAGCAAATTTCTTTCAACTTTTTTACTATTTCTACTTTATTTTACAATTTTACAAACTGGGTGTTGAACATCAACGACCCATCAGATATTAAACTCAACTATTAATATAGTGCCTTTCTGGAACTTGAATGAAACCTTCATTTTTTTTTATGCAGTGAATGGCGAGACCACCAAGCCGTTCGTCTGATGGTAAGCGATACGACCGCTCATAAACAGTAGCAACATTCCACTGCGCTCGCCATCCTGAGATATACGATGTTAAGTCTCAATATGTCCAGTATTTACTCTGGCTACAATGTCTTTCAATCCGAAACACAACAGTGCATTTAAGCAGTGTTGTTTCACGGGAGAAATAGACATTGCGGTCGGTACTTTTGTGAATATTTGGGAAAATTTTGCTTTCTCTTACTTACTTTAACTTAAAATTTACTTTTGTCGCCCAAGTATGTCTTATAAGTAATATTAATTAGTTGCAATTTTCCGCGATGTAAAGAAACTGACAGAACAACTTTCACATTCATATTATGCCTATTGCTAGAAAACAGTGGCGTTGTTCTAGGCAGGATGTTTGGCAAAAAAAACTATCGTAATTCACAGAATAGGTAAGCAACAGCATATTGTTGGAAATATCAGGTTGCACGCATTGGTTTATGCTAACGGATGAAATATTTAAAACCGTTGGGTCATGCAACGTTTTATGTTAATTAATTACAAATTATATCATTACGGTCATTATTTGGATACTTTCGACTGATAGCAAGTAGAAAATATGCCAATACTACTCGTATAAGTGTGTGGAGGTCTTTTAGTAAACGGACCAGACGCGGCTGCCCACATGTTCATGGTGGTCCCGGGTTTGAATCCCAGGGCACACCTCTGACTTTTTGGAGTCATTTGTGTATTGATAGTCAATCACTACGCACTATAACGGTGAAGGAAAACATCGTGAGGAAGCCTGCATACTAATGCGATTTGTAAGAATTGTTATGTTATTTAAGTCCGCCAACCCACTCTAAGTAAGCTTGGTGGACTATATTGCCTAACTCTCTCAATCGTACTCTCGATCGTAGAGGAAACTCGTGCCCTGCAATAGGACGTATATAGGCTGATAAAGAATGTAATTGCATTTTATAAAACTTTGAAAAACCTATCGTATAGTTACTATCATAAAGATGACTCTGCATGGTGGTTCTTATAGATACCCATAGTAAATATTTTGACAGCCTCCGTTGTGAAATGAGAGGCCGCGGGTTCGATTCCCGCACCGAGAGAAATTTTTGCGCGGTCCACAAATATTTTTGTCGGATCTGGGTGTTTGTGAGGCCGAAAAGTCTCTCGTAGTTCTTGATACCCACGACACACGACTCGATCTTAGTGTGGGGTCAGAATTATGTACAATGCGTTTCAAATAAGAATAGGAATGACTTGGCGCCATATTGTGTCATTATAGTTGTCAAATCAAAAAATTTATGCAAGGTGAGCAAAACAAGATTTCTTATAATAATATATTTAATATTATATAAAAAAAAGTAATGAATAAATAATGTCGTCTTAAAGTTACTTTCTGGCGAATTATTGTCTAAAAAGTGTTAAAAAATATTTAAGAAAGTTGTATCTTTTAAATAATTATGACTTAAAATTCTTGTTTATTTTTCCATGTAACATGTTGTTATTGTTTCAATTTATTTAGATAAATTATGTTTAGGAATATGAGTATGTGAAAAAAATATAATAGATGCGTAAATATATTTTTGTTGCTAACCATACTTTTCATGAGATACGTGGCAGGTAAGTGTCATAGACTTTCCTATTCTTATATTTTGAAACTAGTATGTGACTGTTGAGTGTTAATTATTTTTTTATTGATTTTTAAAAATAGTCTTTCACCTTGACCTCTAAATAAAATACTTTCAGATGACCTGTTTCTTTTTCATAATCTTCAAAAATGTAGTCTTGAAAAGATAACGAATATGTGTTTATTATATTATAACCTTAGCATTACATTAGTCTGCACTAATATCGGTGATATGCATCTATTTATTATGAGTTATCAACATGACTAGTAGTTTCAAATGCGAACTATTAGATAGTGCCATATCAACAAACGGTGAGGCTAATGAATACAAGTGGTACTTATCAAAACAGTAAACATCGACTCGCAACTGACATCCTCGTGAGAACATACGGAAAACGCATTGTAGATAGTAGTACATGTAATATATATATGTATGCTAATATGTTACCTATTATTAACTATGACTAACATGCAAACTAAACTGGCTACAACGGTGAAAATTTTATACGGGAGTTCTATATTGCAGATCTACTGGTGGTCTCATGCGTGAGAGCCCTGGGTAGTTACTGCAATGTCTATTTCTCTCGCCAAACAGCAGTATACTAAGTTTGACAGCCTGCGTGGCGCAGGCGGTTAAGCCCGCCTATGAAGCGAGAGGTCGCAGGTTCGATCCCCGCACCGAAAGAAATGTTTGCGCGGCTCACAAATATTTCTGGCTGTTTGTGAGACCGAAAAGTCTCATAGTTCCTGATAACCACGACACAGGACTCGATCTTAGTGTGGGACCAGGGCTTTGTATCTGACTGTTGGGTGTTATGGGTGTTATTTATAAGTGCCCTATTTGGGATTGAAGGATATTGTAGCCATAGTAAAACTACTGGACATATTGAGACTAAACATTTTATGTCTCAGGATGGCGAGCGTAGTGGAATGCCAAGCATTACTTTGTAAGTCAAGGTGTTTTTTGGTTTTGCTACTGTTCATGAGCAGTCGTATTGCTTACCATCAGGTGAACGCCACGCTCGTCTCGTCATTCAGTGCAATAAAAAAGATCTGTTTTTTTTACTGGTGGTAAGTCTCTCATATATGAGAGGCCATCTGGGTAGGTACCACCGCAATGTCTATTTCTCCCGTGAAACAACACTGCGTAAATGCACTGTTGTGTTTCGGATTGAAGGACATTGTAGCCAGAGTAACTACTGGACATATTGAGACCTAACATCTTATGTCTCAGGATGGCGAGCGCAGTGGAACGTTCCTACTGTTTATGAGCGGTCGTATCGCTTACCATCAGGCGAACGGCTTGCCCGTCTCGCCATTCATTGCAATAAAAAAAAAATGTGAAAGTTCTTTTGAGGATTTAAATCGGCGACGAATTTGATTATTTGTTAAAGTATAAAATTGCCTCACTAGTATTCTAGTAACATGCACTTTGAGCCGTGCGATACTGTATTTGAATACCAGACAAAACAATGAGTATGTTATCATCATTTTCACTCGTCATTGAGCTATTGAGTATATTTCTTATAGCCTTGAGTATATTTCAACCTCAATGTCATTGAAAGCCTCGTAACA
This sequence comes from Hyles vespertilio, assembly GCA_009982885.2. Classification (NCBI taxonomy): domain Eukaryota; kingdom Metazoa; phylum Arthropoda; class Insecta; order Lepidoptera; family Sphingidae; genus Hyles; species Hyles vespertilio. Next base: position 17,096,000 of record CM042833.1, read on the forward strand.
AACATACGTTCCATTGAATGACTAAATATTATTTTTGGATAAGATAACATAATGTTTTCAAGTAAATTTCGCGCGTGGGATGTTAAGCTGCCGTCTCTATTATGAAATTATCTTTCTTATATATTTTTAGGTCCTGTTTACGTCAATACATAATAAATGCGAAAGTTATTTTCAGGGAGCAAATATAACTTTGTTTTGTCAATGGTTTTGTCTAACTGCCAATGAATTTAATGTCATTTCAAGAATTGACTTTACCTGAGTTATTTTGTACCGTTTAGCTTACCCTTAGATCGCATAGAGACATAACTTTTTTCTTTTGGGTTTGTATAACTGCTAAAAACTGGTGGTAGGTCTCTCATATGTGAGAGGCCATCTGGGTGGGTACCACCGCAATGTCTATTTCTTCCGCCAAACAGCAGTTTTAAACTGTTAAATGCAATGTTGTGTGTCGGGTTGAAGGACATTGTAGCCAGAGTAACTGGCTCAGTAACGGCTCACAAATATTTCTGGCTGTTTGTGAGACCGAAAAGTCTCATAGTTCCTGATAACCACGACACAGGACTCGATCTTAGTGTGGGACCAGGGCTTTGTATCTGACTGTTGGGTGTTATGGGTGTTATTTATAAGTGCCCTATTTGGGATTGAAGGATATTGTAGCCATAGTAACTACTGGACATATTGAGACTTAACATCTTATGTCTCAGGATGGCGAGCGCAGTGGAATGCCAAGCATTGCTTTATAATGCAAGGTGTTGTTTGGTTTTGCTACTGTTCATGAGCGGTCGCATCGCTTACCATCAGGCGAACGGCATGCTTGTCTCGCCATTCAAGGAAATAAAAAAAAATCGACCAATATTGATGATTATGGATTGTAGTAAAATATAAAAAAAAAAGATAGTAAAAATTGTTGTTCAAAATCAAATTCTTTCAGGTCTATTTTATTTATGTTTTATCCACAAATGGCCATCGTAAAATATTTATTTCCCTATAATATAGGTTAATTGATGTATTTTTTTATATTGTTGTAAAAAAATATATACCGGTATCTCAAGACTGCTACCGAAAACGAAGCCGGGTGGAGTTTTAGTGACTACAAACACAATGCAATTAAAAATTTCGCATAGAAACGCGACAATTATTTTTATGATTTTTTAAATTTCGTCATTTTTGGGTGGTAATACAAAGATTTTGCTAAAATAATAATTTAATCTCTTTTATACCTTAGAGGATAAATAAATAAAAGGGTATACACTATTATTTTAGGAAAAAATGTATTTACCCTCCAAATATGGCCATAGGAAAAAAATAAGAAAAAAAATGTCCCTTTTTTTTGCAACTTTTTCTGTTGCCTTGTGTCTGAAGTCGCTTAAACTACCACCCGGCTTCGTTTTCGGTAGCAGTCTTGATATACCCTGTATATATATATTTGTATTTTTTTTTAATTTATTTGTTTCTCAATCTGCCCCAAGATTTATAAACCCTGTTAGAATATTGGATTTTTACATAAATACGAACTTTAAAGTATAAGGACAGGACGAGTATAGCGACCACCAAACCCTCTGATTTAGAACCAGTTACCCAGTAGTAGAAATCCACGTAAGTGTGCCGGGTTCATTTGGTACACAATCCGGCCAAACATAATTGTAGACAACTCACATCGGAGGACACTCTATCTGATCAGGATTTATCAGGGAAATTGCAGTCACGTAACCAAATAGCGATAGTTACACTCCTGCCCTGAATATCCTGTGTAACAGATGTATCATGCTTGCTCTACTCGTCAACAGATGCATCTGCAGACGTCGTCTTCGGATGGGTGTTGCGATCGTCAAGTGCAACGCACGG